>JARQAD010000002.1:8615879-10080879 GCA_029955455.1 Quercus agrifolia
TTCATTAGATTTTTAAAAGTCATGGTGTATGAAGATTATATATATATGTGGAGACCATTTTTGCGCAAGGCTAAGAGTTGCAGTTGTAACCAAGGCTCAGGATCCCACATCGAAGGAAAACCCCCCCCACTTGCTGCCTTATAAGCTGTGAAGCCAAGAGAGTAGTGTACCATAGGTTGAAAGTCTCTCAAAAAAAAAAAAAGAATACAAAAATTATCAATCTAAAGTAGAGATGCAAGAAAATTAAATAAAATCAACCAAAAAATTGTGAGAGAGAGAGAGAGAGAGAGAGTGAAATAACTTTTTTGTGAGGGAAAATTATACAAATAATGAAAGGGAGAATGATAAATTTATAGTAAAATGGTGTGAATAAGAAGAGACAAAATAAGAGAAGATGAAGGGAAATATGAAGAGTGATATTAAAGTAGAAGGTAGTGGGGAGGTAAAAAGGTAAGGGAAGGAGAGATGTTGGAGAAAGTGTAAATATTAAGAAAAATGAGTAAATGTTAAAAATTTTATAACAAAAAAATTGTAAAGAAATAGGATAATGACATGAATGCTGATGTGGCTCAACTGGATTGTAGCAACAATAAATGCTACGCTTCAGCTTTTATATATACTAGTGTTTAACCCGCGCAATGCGTGGGATCATTTTATGATGGTAAAATAAGGAAAGAATTGTTCATAAGAAGACGAAATATAATTTAAAACATATATTAAAAGTTAAATGTTGTAGAAAAAAAAAAAACTCATTTATAACCATCAAACAATATTATTTTAAACGGAAACATTGTTTAAGAAAGGACATTTTTAACTATGGACAAAACTTATGTACAGTACCTTAAGTATTGTTTCTTAGGTTACCTTCTTAAGATTTTGTCATGTGACTATTTAACTTAAAAAATACACTTCCATCAATTAGAAAAAAACCACATCGCAGAAACACAATCAATATGCATAGTATTCTCTCATTTTAACACATATATTTAGCTCCATCTAGTGCTTTGGTGTGATTCCTAATTAACCAAGCCATCTATTAAATCTAACGATTTTCTAATATATTTTAGGATGCAAATTTTTAAGTCAATTACCAATTTTTTGCTACCCTATCTTTGTAGCTCAAAGATAAATGTCTACTCAAAAAATAATTAGTACCTGAGAAAGTAAATATATTCAAATAATTTAAGATAAATATTTGAAGTGAATATTTTTTATTAAAAGTTTTAGTTAAATAAATTTAATAAAATAAGGATGTAGCTAATGTATTAGAAATTAAAAATTTTTAAATTAAAAATTTTAAAATAGCACTCAAAATGTCAAAATCAAAATTAGAATTTAAAACTAATTTAACATCATGGGTTCAATATTTTTTAAATCTTAAGATTTCTCTCTCTTTATCTCTTTTATATGTATTATCTATGCATTTTTTTTAAAGTTATTATTATTATTATTATTTTTGTTGAAAAAAAGCAATAATATATTTGTATCTAAAAATTCTTGGGACTTGCAAATGTCCACAAAGCAATTGGCATGGTAATCAAATTGGTTCATTTTGAAAACTTTAAAGATTACTATTACTTATAAAACACTACTAATTAATGGAAATTACATGATCTACTAAATGAATTACATGCAATTTCTGTCAACTTAATAGCAATTACATTCACATTTCGAGATACACTTTTAAAACATTAACTATGCTCATACATTAGCTAATAGACCTACACTAACAGATCATACATTAGCTATGCTCTTGTTAAATTACAGTAGCTAGCATCACTGCTATTCTTGCATCAGCTTGGATCACAGCACCTGTGTTGCACCAGCTTCATGAGATAACACTCAAAGCTATACCAATCAGCAAAAGTGAGAGTACATATTCTACGCGTGGTAAGTACTAAATGGCATGCCACAGTGAAAACTTCTGTAGAAACAGTCAAGATTTTAGTTTACTTGCCAAGTTAAAAAGGAAAAAAACCGCTTCCTTAATGAATAAAGATTTCAGTTTACTTGTCAAGTACAAATAGAGGCATCTTCGAATAACAACATGGTACTTTGGTTACCAATTGAGACTTGACCTCAATAGCTTGTATTTCACCTTCCTCATTCTTGAGTTGGCCTCAAATATCCTAGCATTACTTCGACGCAAAACATGATATACAACAAACCCCATACTATCTACATCAATAGTTTTTTTTTTTTTTTGCTAAGATAGTTCAATAGAATTAGAATATAGCATTAAATTATAATTTATTCTAGATTTTCCACTTTCTCTATTTCATAATGTCTTCCTTTATTTTAACTCAATAAGAAACTTTGGAAGTGTACTATCTTACATAGAATTGACCCTTATATACAGTAATATCATTATACTCAAAACCGCTATCATCTACAACGGCTAAACTCCTAACCCCAGATTTTGCAAAGCATAATTTTCCGGCACCAAAGATAACAAAAACAGTAGAGTCATTTACATTAGTTCAAGGCGAATTGGGAAACATAACTACATTATTGGCAGACCTACATTCAATTTGAGTTTATGGTTTGGAACATTAAAAAATCTTATTAGATTAATATGGAATTAAAAAGAGTAGAAGTCAAATGGATAAGAATGATAGTTAGCCTGTCCTAACCTGTCAGCTTTATCCAGCAACGTTTCTTGAGAACACCTGGTGAATGTTATAAATCTGTCTAAACAAAGGTAATTCAAACAATAAATGCATAATGGATAGAATCTTGACAGAGAACTACAGCAAATCTGAATTTAAACAAAATGACAGGATAAGAAGGTTTGTTAAAATTACTAAACTTCTAGATTTTAGACAGTTTAAAACAAAAACAAATGTTTATTGGAGATTTAATATGATAATTCATAAAGGAAATGCAGTGGTGAAAAGTTTAAGGAAAAAAACTATTTGAAGTAATGAAAGAGTATGGTGATCTTTGAGGCAGAACAACAAATACTCCTCTAATAAAATAAAATAAAATTAAACAATATAAAGAAATATATAAAGATTCATAGAGTAAGGTAGTATATCCATTTGTCTGTCTTGCTTGTAAGAGTATGTTATTTATAAAATAGATTGAAATACATTAGACTTCAGATTTTTTTCTTCTTTGATGCAATTTGCTTAGTACCGTTTTGACGTTTTTGAAGCATTTGGAGCAGCGTTCTTTTATGACCAGATCTTCCATGTTCAGTAGTTATAGGAGTAGTTAATTCAGGTCTTTCAAAAGATGTTTCTCCTATTTCTATTTTTTGACTGGCTATGTACTTGTCCTTCCTTGATTTTCTTACAATTTCCTCCATTGTGTCCTACAATAATTTTCATTCTTATGTATCAATTAGATATGTATAGTAAGTTATGTGTAGACTAATGTTTAAATCATATAGTAAGAAAAGTGAAGTAAGTATGCTTCAATTACCTGATGTTCTTCAACTTTACGTAAGTCATTTTGCTTATGTGCAATTTCCGTCTCCAAAATCTTCGAAATTGTGTAATTTTCTTTTACATACTTCAAATTATATTCATTGAGATGCAGTTGAAACAAATATTCATTGCCAATTATTTTATGAATCTCTTTTGGTAAAATATTCTCATCTAATTTCAGAATCTGTTTGAACAAAGTATCATACAATTAGCAAAATATGTACACATACATGCGTCATGTCTTGTGTGTCTATACAACATTGGTAAGAAAGTATTAAAACTTCAATTTTCAGATAATAAAGATATAGGGCTGATATTTATATATGAAATTACCTCTTGCATCTTTGCAAGTTCTTTGTAGTATAATAAATGGTCTTATCAGTGAGAGGACCTTTTGTAGCATTAAGTAGTTGGTAATGAGAAGTTAAAGACTTTAGAAAAACTGAAAAAGACTTTGACTTAGTAATCTCTTAGCATGCAGTGATCGACGAAACATAATTAGTTCAAGAAACTAAACAAAACAGAACTCAAGAAATTTGGAAAAAAAAAAAAAAAAAAGGAAATTAGGGAAAAAGGTAGCCAAACCTTAATCCTTGATTGAGTAATGTAGCAAAATAGTATTTAACAAAGTCTTGGAAGAAAGGTACAACCTATTAAGAAAATCAACACTTAATGAACACATATAATAAATATAACCTCTGTTAGCAGAAAAAGTAAAACCTAATATGTGACCCCTTCTTTTGATTCAAAATGTTGTATTGCTAAAGCACATCCCTAAGATTCCATTACTCATCAATAAAAAGTCAGCCCACTACCTTCTATTTATCTCTTCATTGGGTTGCAAAGCTAAATTTTCAATAAAAACTCAAGAACTAACACCAAAGGGTGGATGCATGCACATATGAAAAATTATGTGAACATGAAACACTTTATGAATCATATACTTATTCAGAGCAGCCCAAAACACCAAAACCTACAAACATTGAAAAAAATAAAATGCTAAGAAATCAACCATTATTGAACGACAAACATGTTTAAGCAGGAAAAATAAATATTGTAATTTGAGGCCAAAACATTGAAAGAGAGAATAAACATCCGGATTTTAATTCTAATTCAAATTCAAATAACAAAAAGTAGCGGTGAGGACGTGAAATAAGTAGAAGGGAGAATTGGCTGAAGATAATTGAAACAGGAATATAGTAAACGAACAAAGTGTAATACGAAGTATGAGATAAGTAAAAATAAAATCAGCATTCAAGCAAACTATATTAAACTGTAAAATGGTTTTATCTTTCAATTATCTACCAAACAGGGAAAAACATTCTAACCAAATAACAATAATAGACAAAACAGAACCCAAAAAATTGGAAAAATAAAATGGGAAATCAGGTTACCTTTAACCTTGATTCAATAATTTTTTTTGGCATAATGACTCCTAGAAATGTATTAAAAAATTTAAAAGATAAGTGACTGATGGGAAGACAAAACTTTTTTTCTAATCAAAACATAGTCACTAACCAAATTGAGTCTTAAGAATTGAAAGTGGTCTCTACCATATAGCATCTTGCCAAAGAAAACATGGCATTCCATTAAAAAAAAAAAAAAAAACAAAAAAGACAACATGGCATTCCATCCAACCTTTTAAAGAAAACAAAAAGCAAGCATGTAAGAAGGGAAAAACAAATCCAGGCTATAAAATCTGTGCACTAAACAGATGGTACAAATTATCATTGTTCAAATACATTTTAAAAATAATATAAAAAATCCTCCACACCATTAATACAGCCAGCAAATGTCACCAAGTCTTAGTCTTCTTCTCCTATGTTATCTCATGTAAAGATATTGCCTTAAGGTGCACACATGTTGCTAATTCAGCACACGGACACTTAAATTCATGTAATGAGTCTACCCACACCTAAATATGAAAAAAGATCTTGATCTACCTTAATCGATAAAATCTTCAAATTAGCACTTGAATCAAACCATTCACTTTAAAACCAACAACTTTGGGAACAACAGTACTTATTTAATAGGAAAAACAACAGCCTAAGCCTATATGCAAAAATTACCAAAATTAAGATGGATGCACGGAGTTCCAAAATAACTCAACAAAACAATGTATTCAATAGTATGAAAGATAGAGGCTAACAATTAAATAGATACTAATATAAGATACCCAAACTTGTAATAAATAATCTGCTACTATCGCAACTCAAATCTTACAAACATGGGTGGGGAAAAATGCTAGAGATCACAAACCATATATAAGAGCTCTATTTGAAATTGAAAGTTCCATTCACAGAATCATCACAAACAGCAACTGAAATCCCTCAGAATCAAGAAAATTTAATTTGTGAGGTAGAGTGAAATGTAAACCCTAAAAAATGGATTTTTATTTTCAAAAAATAAACCAAATAGAACTCTAACAATCTAATTTTGCTTAGAACCATCCCAAATTCATCAATAAACAAAATGTAATTCAAAATATCAGATAAATAGAGGGATAGTAAGGCCATCCTAAGGTGAAACAAAGTCTACAAAAAGAAGCTGAATTAATCATTATAAGGAAGTTGATCACAAAGCATGACACCAACCAAAAAAAAAAAAAAACAAAACAATTTTACAGGTTAGTTGAAAAAGAATCATGAAATGCATTTTTTTTTATAGAAAAAGCTGTCTAAAATATGCAAAAATAGAGGAAATTCAAACAACGAATACATAATGGACAGAATTATAAGATAAACAAAGGAAAAATTAGGCTTTCCTAACCTATCAGTTTGTTCCAGCAACTCTACTTGCAAATTACTCAAGATATGTACTTGACAGAGAACTACAGCAAATCTGAATTTCAACAAAATGACAGGGTAAGAAGGTTTTTTATAATTTCAATAACACAGCGTCTAACAAACTGTTGGAAGGTGTATAGTAATCAATTGGTTATTAATTAATTTATTTATTTTTCAAAAACCCAGTAATTAATCCAAAAAAACCATAATTTCACTTAGAAAAAAAATTATAAATTACTATACACTCTAAACTTTCAGATTTTAAACCATCCAAGTATTAAAATCAAGAGCGAAATCCCTAATGTTGCCAAAACTTAAAACCAAAGATAAGTATTTCAGACCAAATCATCCATAGAGAGAATAAACCCATCATTACACACTCTAAACTTTTAGACTTATAACCATCCAAGTTGAAATTTGGCCACTAAAATCAAGGGCAAAATCCCTTATGTTACCAGTACTTAAAACCGGGAATTATAATTTTTCCATAGAAACAGAAATAAACCCATCTATATTTCAAAAGGAGTCAAAGAAGAACCCTAGACAATTCGGTATGGAGAAAATTTTGAAATACAAATATATTGAAAAGGAAGATGGTAATTCTTGTAGTATAAACATCTGGTTTTAAATTAAAAACATATACATATTGGAGATTTAATATGCTAATTCGAAAAGGAAAAGCAATGGTGAAAAGTTTTAGAAAACCAAAACAGTATTTGAAGAAGAAAAGAGTACGCTGACCTTTAGAAAAATTTTCTTGCAGAGGAGAGATGAGGCAGAGCAGCAGATCAGATGGCGATGGCCGGCCGTTCTCTGTATCGCAGTATCGCTATGGGTATTTTTTTAGAGAGTGAAAACGTTAAGCGGCGTTTGATGTGGAGAGCTCGCTAGGGATTTTTTAGAGGCTACTTTTTTTTATTTTATTTTAACCGTTTTTTTTTTAATATACCCAACCACTGTCAAACAGTGTTAGCCTTGCCGATCAATATAATGTATCGCTTTTTTAAAATGATATGTGTCTGAATTTTAGATAGATAGTTATTCTATTTGTCACAACCTCCTTAATTGTAGGAACTCACTTTCTCTCAGCTTCTGCTATTATATATAGTATATGATATGATATGATATATATATATATATAGATATAGATATAGATATAGATATAGATGTGAGTCTTTCATAGAATAAAATTAATCTATTATCATCAAATTATAAATTCTGAATTTTCTTAAATTCATCCATTATCATCAAATCATTAAAGTAGAACATTTTGCATTAAAAAAAAATTGGTTGTTACAAGTGTCTTAAATTTTGAATGACTAATATCAATTTTCTTAAAGAATACATCAATTGTTTTTGGTTTGCTTATATTTCTTTTAGCTTTAATATGACTCAAGAATTAACCTAAAAATAACTTTTGTTTTTAAAAAAAACTCAATTATATAGATGTTACTCACATTCAAGAAAAACAAATCTATATATTCCTAAAAACTGAAGTGTAGCATTTAATGTTGCTACGCTCATGTAAAGTCACGTCAGCAGCCATGTCATTATCAATTTTTTTATCCAATTTTTTTAACATTTAAAGTGAATTAAAAACTTTATTATATTACAATCAAAATATCATATTTAATTTATCTTATTTTTAAATATTCTTATTTATTATTAAATTTTCAATTCCATTTTAACTTTTTATATCCTCACTACTCTCAATATTACTATTATTCTATCTTTTTATCTTCCTTTATTTTTGACTCTTCTTATTCTTATCCCCATACTATAAAATTGTCATTCCCTCTCTTATTCCATGCATAATTTCTATTTTTCCACACACAAAAGCCTCTCTCTCTCTCCCTCTCTCTCTCTCTCTCTCTCTCTCTCTCTCTCTCTCTCTCTCTCTCTCTCTCTCTCTATATATATATATATATATATATATATTCTTCAGTTTTTGGTATATATATTTTTTGTTTTAGTGTAACAGTTTGACCATCAAAGCATATTGATGCAATATTGAAAGCTCCACCAAATGCATAGTAGAAATCAGTTTTGGACTACTTCAGTCAGTTTGCTAAACTTGGAATCAATTGGTAATCCAACTTGATACGATTTAGTTTTGTGTTTTATGTTGTTTTCTTTTTTATTCTCATTGGTTGTTAAATGTTATATTATTGCATTATAAAGATAGTATATAAAAATATAATATTATTTTATTACATAGCATAACTAAAATAATATGATGTTTATTGCTATACATTTCATTTTTACTATTTTTCTTCTCATCTTATTTTATTCAACATTTAAATTTAGCAACATCCTCCACATCATAATTATTTATATTGTGTCTCATTTTTTTTAAAATTAAACATATAATATATATATATATATATTTTAAATTCAATAAATAAAAATTGTTCTTATAAAGTCTTCCCATGAAATGTTACAATACATCAATGGAAAAATGAAATACAAAACAAATATCAATTTAGAAACACTCAATTAAAAAAAAAATAGAATAAAATTTTTTCTTATAAAGTATTCCCATAAAACATTACAATGTAGCAATAGAAAAAGAGAAAGCAAAACACATGCTATTTTAGAAACACTAAATAATAATAATAATAATAATAATAATATCAAACCAAACATATCATAAAATAAACTAATAGTTATGGATATACTAACTTCATGGCAGCAAAATGGAATAAAATAAAAATAAAAATAAACGTTACAATATACATATTTAGTACATTAGAATTATCATCAAATTTGGGAAACAATAGGATGTTAACAAAGAGAGAGAGAAAGAGATTAGTAAAAGAAATCAAATGTCAATAATAAATTAATTAGTAACCGTTAATTGGAAAACAAAGAGGTTGATGGCTAAAGGAGTAAAAAATTAATTAAAGATAACCTTACGAATGTTATCAAAAAATTTACAATGCAAATAAATAAATTGTTAAATTCACTTAATTAAATCATATAATCAACAATTAATTACAATCATACAAAATTTAAACTTGAAACTCATCAAACTCTAATCTAGAAAATCATATTTATTATCAAAACTAAAAGGAAGACGTTCTTCAGTAATAATAGAAATATATAAGAAATATAGATGAAAAATTCAAAAATCCTTTTTTTGACATTTTATTTAACATTATTTATAACTAATAAAATATATAAAAAAAATCCTTAAATGCTTATATTCTTGACTCACCACGACTTTTAAAATCTAATGAAAGGTTCTAAGAATTTAACTCTCATTTAATGCCTTTATTATGAAAATCACCAGCCAATAAAATATGATAATAGTAAGAAACTTTATAAACGAGATCATAAAAAACTAATTGGCCACGATTATTATGGCATAAATGTCTCTTTTTATGCATCTAAGAAAATGAAATGTATAGTGTTTACTTATTAAGGTATATGTAAAGATTCATGTTAAAAAAATATGTAAAGGTTATTTTGAAAAAAAGAAGTATATATAAGGTTTTTATTAACTTAAAAGACAATGAAAAACCAATTTTTAATTACTACAATCGTTGCTACTCTATAAATCACAGACAACACTATATTCAATATCCTAAACTACAGAGTTAGGCCATTTTGGATATATACCACCATATTCAACTTATAAATTACAACCCAAATCAATCATACAACTACACAATCAAAGCATGAACATGTAACATGAATTACCTTTTGAATTATTGCTTGGAATTTTCACAATTATTGAAAGAGAATTGCCAAATTTAATTTTTAGAAAACATCAACACAAGGTGAATTTTAATATTTTTAACTTCCATAGAAAAAAATATTACCCACATTATTTCAACCCTTATGGAAAAGAAGGTTTACATGTAACATGGAAAATGTGTTTAATTGACATAGAGATGTAAAAATTAGCCAACCGACTATGGTAGAATTAAGGTTTCAAATTTTAAATAAAACAATTCTACAATAATAAAAAAATTATTTTGTGATAAATATGATTATGAAATGCATTACTTTTCATTAAATTAGTTCAAATTACAAAATACTAATAATAATGTGACCACCTTCAAAAACAATCACGCACAACGTGTGGGTCCGCGACTAGTTCCACTATTATTTTAAGTAACATCCACCTCATCATTCATATTATTATTAATTTTTTTACTTTAATGAATTATCCACCCAACACAACCCCACATACTCACTCTTGCAAGTTCACTCTACTATTTTAGTAGTGAAGAGATGAAAAAAAAAAAAAAAAAGAACAGATTTTTTTTACTAATTGTGAAGGTTTACAGCTTTGTTTGGTTGGGTTGAGACGAGCTTTTGTTTTGTTAATTAACAACTAAATAATGGGGCTGGCAGCAATATTGAGGATAAAAAGCAAGAGACATGTAACTTGAGAATGAGAATGAAAATGAAAAAGAAAATGTAAAGTTTTGTTTTGAAATAGGTTGACATCTATGCTATTTAAAGAGATTGGGTCATTGTCCATTGGATTAATTACAAGTCTTTGAATAATTGGGGGGCTCAACTATTATTTTATTTGTGAAGAAGCCTTAATTTGCAAACAATTTTATTAGTTAGCATCATTTCCAAACTATTTAGGAAACTAACATCTCGAGTATATAAAACTCGAGTTCACTGTAGCAAATCGAGTATCACAAACTCGATTTCTATGAAAATTCACATGGAAATCAAGTCTGTAAGACTCAAGTTCAACAAGAAAACCCATAAATCAAATAGAAACCTACAAAGACAAACCACGAAACCCACGAAGACAAAAAAAAGAGAAAGATCAATCCCAGAAACCCATGAAGACAAAAAACAGAGAGATCAAACCAAAGTGACAAAAACAACAAACTAGAGAGATCAAAACCAAGTGGCAGTGGCAGCGATTGAAATCAAGCTCTCAGAGTCTTTGGGTGGGTTTTTTCATTATTGTTGTTGATTTTCTCTCTGGGTCTTGCTGTGTTAAGGCTTCCCATGTTGTGTTAAGTTTTGATTTTTGGGTTTTGTGGAACTCAAGTCCGGAAGACTCGATTTCCACTTGAATTTTGATAGAAATCGAGTATGTGATACTCGAGTTGCTACAGTAAACTCGACTATTACATACTTGAGATGTTAGTTTCCTAAATAGTTTGGAAATAATGTTAACTAACAAAATTGTTTGAAAATTTGTGTTGTTTTGAAAAAAAACAACACAAATAGGCACTGTTTTGAAAGTATATCTATTTCTAACATCTCGAGTTTAAAAGACTCGATTTAAGACTTATAAATTGAGTCTTAAAGACTCGGTTTCCCTGTTATGATCATGTTCTGATTTGGCATTTTTTCTACATGGCGTCCACTTGGAAATCGAGTCTCTAAGACTCGAGTTATATCTTAATACTTAGAACCTCGATTTGTGTTCTCTGAGAATGACGTGGTTGATCCATGTGGAAGCCACCTAGAAACTGAGTCTCTAAGACTCGATTTCATAAAGGGCTTATTCAAAATTCATAAGTCATAGATTGGACACTCACGCACCTTCACTCTCACTCAGTCCCCACTCTCTCAGTCTCCATTCTCACGCACCCTCTCCATTCTCACTGGTCTCCACTGTCTCTCATCTCCACTCATCCTCCACCAAATTCCTGTTCCACACTTCTACCCTCATTGAAACCCATGCCAAGTAATCCATTTCTTAAATGCTTTTTTTGTTTTGTGGGTTTGATTTTTTTTTTTTTTTGGGCACTTTTTTTCTGTTCGTGGGTTGCACTATTAATATCAGGCAAATTTCAAATTTCTATCTTAAACTATGCATTGTTCTACAGTGATGGTGTTAGGGTTTGTTAATTGGGTCTTTGTTAAATTATGAAAGCTCGAAATGTGTGAAAACACAAGAGCTTGTTTAGACCCCCAATTCAAAGTTACGGCTTGGTTGGTTTTACACTAACTTAATACTAAGTACGGAATAGTGTAAATACAAGCATACAAGCAAGAGAGCTACTTTAATCCATATTTAAAGCAACAGAGCAGTAAAATGAAATGAACAAGAGTAGGGAAGAGAGATGCAAACACAGATAACAATGAGACGTGTTATCGAAGAGGAAATCGAAGAACTCGGTGAAAAACCTCTCCGCCGCCCTCCAAGCGGTAATCGATCCACTAGACAATCAGTTGGGATACATGGGTGAGCAAAAGACCCTCCAAGCCTAATCTACCATTTGTACCTAAGCCCTCCAAGCTCCTACTCCAACAAGGCTTCTCGGAATCATGTCTTGTCTAGCACTCCAGATCCCGCAATAAGCTCCATGTTGCATTTACCATCCTTGGCTTCTTTCAATGCTTCCCAACAGCACCAAAAACCTCACTTGACACTCTCAAAGGGCGTGGTAAGTGTTTGTACTATCAACCTCTCAATGGTATGGAAATGGAAAGGTAGGAGATGAGGAAATTCCACAAACAAATGTGTAGAGAATTGTTGGTATAACAATTTCTAACTCTCAAGTGTTTTTGCTAGGGTTTTCTCTCAGAAACTCTCTTCATCATTTATGGGTAATATGGGTATATATAGTGTGGGTACAGAAAGTGTGTATCTGTGTTAGTTTTTAGACCCCTTAAAACACAATTGGATTAACCTAGGAATTTAGCCAAGTTGTTACTTAGTCAAATTAATTAAATCTAGGTTAACACAATCAAATAATTATATCAAGTAAAACAGCGGAAATATAAATAACACAAAGATATGATCATCTAGGAAACCAAACCGGTAAAAACTTGGGGAGGATTTAACCTAGCTATCCTCAAGGTAAACTTGAATCCAATATCTTGAAAGAATCAAAGTTCATACAATAAGACCTACAAGCCCCACACTCGACTTCTTATTGCTACCCACCAGTAGAACTTATTGACACGACCACGTGCAAGCTCCGAATTCACGGACTCCTTCTTTCTTGGATTCTCCACCAAATACAAGTACACCCACTTGTGTTTTCTTTAAGCTTCAATGGTAGCAACTGGAATGATCATCAAGGTGTAGAAAAATATTTTCCTTGAAAATCCTAAGTTTATGTGAAGGAAACCTCCTCAAAGATCTCACAAGAGATTCACATAAACCGCAGTATGAGCAACACAAAAACGTGGCTAGGGTTTCCCTTATATACCTAGGGTAAATTAGAAACCTAAACCAATTAAAACACTTTAGGGCTGAGTTGGAAAACCTAATTAAAAAACGTCAGGTACGATTTTCGATTGATCGAGCCTAAGCTTCGATCGATCGAAATGTACTAAATCAGTTTTTTAATTAGCTTAGTATTTTATTCTAACTTTACAACAAAGAACCAACTTTGAGCACTTCTAAAACAACTTAAATACATTGTTTTGATCATAGTTTGCCAACAATACAAATTAGGATTCTAAATACATAAAACCTAAGTCTTTAGAACCTAACAAACTTCCCCTTTGGCAATCTGTGACAAAACACAACTTTAAATAGCTCAAAGTTTACAAGTAAAAGCCCTTTACAAAATAATGCTCAAAAACACAAATTCAATCCTAACTACTATCCATCAGTTGTAAGAGTAGACAACAGCTTTAATTGAATCAACCTGTATATTTCCTGAAACACTTAAACAAAATGCATAACCGCATGTGTGGAAAAAATACAAGTAAAGAAAAATAAAAATCTTGATTTCAAACACAAAACAATAAAGACATATAATAATGAAGAACTCATAATCATAAATCAATAAGAAGATTGAAACAAGAAACACAAAATAAACGTCCCTTAACATGAATAACCCAACAAAGTAAAAACAATGTGGCAAGAGCTAAAAAGGTAAAATACAAAGTGAAGCACCTAGATTCAATCTAAACAACTCCACAAGCTCCAACCAATCAAAAGTAAAGTCTCCCCCTAAAAACAAAAATAGGTACAAAGAATGCCAAAAACTCTCATATGTACTCCCCCTTTCTGTGACGGAATGCCAAAGGGCAATCAAAATCCATCATCAAAAGGAGGTGGCGATGAAGAACTCTGAAACTGTGCCAAATCTGCTCGTAGACCTCTAATCTCATCCAAAATGTCCACCAAAACCTGTCCTTGAGCCGCTTGAACGGTCAAGACATGATCCAATGTACGTCGAATGTCGGAATCATCTGAAGTAGTCGGTGGAGGAATATCAGTAGCAGCAGCAGCACCAGAAGTCTCAGCAGCACCTGTAGAAGAGGGAGGAGGGGGTACACTACTAGAGGATGCACAACGAGAGACCGAGGATCAGCTCTCAAATGAGCAGCCCTCTGACGAAGGAAAGTAGCACCTAGGGTACCAACAACATGGATAGGCTCACTAGAAGGAAAGTCAGCTAGACCTAGAAACAAAAGTATCCTATGAATGAAAATAGGATATATAAGCGCATGTCCTATGGCAAAACTCCTATGAACTTCATTCAAAGAACGAAGGAACAAGTGAGGAAAACTGATAGAGGCACCAGACATAAATGCATATAGAAACACACATCACTCTAGAGGGATGGTGTGGAGATGAGAAATGGGCCACAAGGAATGACATGCAACTCTAAGAAACAAATATGCGGTCTCAGAAAGCGCAGAAGATGTGATTCGAGGATCAGAACCCCACTGAATAGATGATCCAGTGATGTGTGACATGACCTCATCAATAGGAGGTGACTCCTCATAGGGATAGACCGGATCAGTGAAAATCAGAACCCCAAGAGCCTCAGCCACTACCCTAGGGGTAATGGTGAACTCCTCACCTCGTATACAACTCTGAAAAACGGTGTTAGAATCATAGATGTGACATGAGAGGTTAGAGAAGAACTCTCTAATCAAAGTGGTCGGGGGTGGATGATCGATCTCTAAGAGTGACAGCCAACCTCTAGACTCAAGATTAGCCCTAATGGCTGGATCGACCTCATCTAGAATCATAGAACGCTCAGTCCAAATCTTACGTTTACTATTAAGTTTCTCATAAGCCTCACGCGCACGCTCATTCCTAAACAACTGAACCCTAGAGGGAGACATAGCAGGGGTAGAGGGAACCCTATTAGCTCTAGTCTTCCTAGGCATGGTGCTAGAATAAGGAACAAGAGCACACAAAAAAAGGATTAAGAAACAACAACAAAAACCAAGGGCAGACTGCAAGTTAGCACAACAAAAATATAGGACAAGAAGAACTATATGATGCATGAACAAATTAAATGACATGATGCATGAGCCAAGGCAGTAAATTGAGTTCAATATAAGTTCAAACTCACAAAATTGGCTTTAGCATAGAGTTTCTAACTAAAACCCCAAAAAAAATTCAACAACTTGTTAATTTTTCAAAATAAATTGACCAATTGACCATTACACAAGTTAGAAAACAATTAGAATGATCAATTACATCAAAACAACAAGCCAATTTCATCAATTTCAACTCAATTGAACAAAATCCCCAAATCGGATTCAATCATAACCCCTAGAATTTTCAATTTTTCATAAAACCCCAAATTGATCAAATTAATCAACAACAATCATGAATATAACAATATCCCAACAAAACCTAATGATCAATTTTAGAAAATTAGCCTAGAATCAACAAAAATCCCCAATTCTCAAAAGTTCCGAAAATATCCTTTAAATGCATGAAAATATGAAAATAAGAACAAAAGGAGGGATAGAATGGTCTTACCGGCCTTGAGGGAGGAAAACCTTGCAACAATTTAGGAAGAAAATGACAAAAAATGTGTAGTGCAGCCTTGCCAAGTCGGAGAGAGAAGAAAAGTTGAAAAACTTTTTGAAAAAGATGTTTTGAAATAGTCAAAGAACTGTTTTAAAAAAAACCTAAAATATGATCTTCGATTGATTGAAAAATAGGTTTGATTAATCGAACCAAGCAGAGGTTCACAGAATTTTTAAAGCAAGATTTCGATTGATCGAAAAATAGATTGGATTAATCGAAATTCTGGAAAAAACAGCTTTTGAGAGAAAAAATCAGATTTTTTGAAAACTTACCTTAAAGCATTGAATATAACAAAACAAATGCATGAGTATGAGATGAAATGCTCTCCCCAAAACACAAGATTTAATCCCAATTTTCCAAAAATTTAGATTTTAAACAATCTCCCCCATTTTTAAAGCAACATAATTAGTTTTGCATAAAACTCAAGGTATTTTTCAAATGTGGTTGGTCAGACCATAAGCACACACAATTATATGTACAAAGTTTAGCAAAGAGTAACTTGTGTAGTGTGTGCAATTAGTAAAAGCTTGAGATACATGTGAGGTGATATGTGAATAGCAATTAAACACAAAGTTTACAAAATTCATCACATAGAATTTGAAAGAGATTATCACCTAAAGAGTTACATCATATAACTCTCACATCTCCTAGAACATAAGCTTGCAATCATGTAAGTTTCTTGAATTTTGCCTCATAATATACACACCAATTTTTAATTTAAGTGATTTGGCATTTTAGCCTAATAGTACACACCAATTTTTAAAGAAGAGATTTATCATTTAAACCGAGGCTTCACCTTATGTTCTTTTTGTGCATGTGCTACACTTTCTCGAGCACAGAATTTTATGATATGCACTAAGGTGTTCATGATTGGCTAGTGCACAGTGGTGAGATGGTTATTTATGCCTTTCTCAAAAGGATCAAGTCCGACAGTCAAACAACATGTGGCTTCAAGATTAAGACTAAGTGATAAACACCATAAACATCTTTCCCACATAACATGTTCTACAAAGCTTCCACTAGTGAAGTGCAATAAATAAGCTCATCAAAGCTAAACAAAGTGCAACAAACATGTCATGTGAAAATAAATTGACCAACCTTGTTTTCAAAAACAAAGAGAATAGTGCAAGAACATCAATGTGCTTCCTTTTTCCTTCCTTTCTTTCCTTTTTTTTTTTTTGTATATATATATTAAATAAAAAAACTAGAATGAAATGCATGAATGTAATGCAATGCAAATCCTAGAGACAAAAAGGAAAAAACACAAAAACCAAAGAACAATGGTCACAAAGGAAAAGCAATGAAGCACAAGGACCATGTCAGAAAGACTCAGTTAGTTTGAGTCTTTTACATCCAAAACTTTTTAGATGCACCACGAGCATTGGAGTTTGTATTCACATTATAGTGATTTCCAACTCCAAGATTGGAATAAAGGTTGAGCGCCTTTACCAATTCACCAATAAGTGTTATAGGATCTTGTGCTTGAGGCACTGGCACTTTTGGCTTATTTGCTCTCTTAGTAGCTTGCAGCTTGTAACAGTTTGGACAAATGTGTCTAGACTTCCCATAAAAATGACATACCCAAGCAGGCTTACCATGCATCTTGTCCTTAGACAGGGTAGACACCTTAGGTTTAGACTCTTTCAGATCAACCATAATCTTCCTAGATGATGAAACTTCTATGGGTTTAACAACCTCATTAAAAGGGGGTTTGACAGTTTTACTCACAACTTCACTCACAGAAGGTTCAAAAGAAGATGAAGGAACAAAGTGTGTAGAATGGGGAGTAGACACAGAGATGCTTTCAACAAAACCTATACTAGATTTGTCAGAAGGAGACTTTTGAACACCCAGCAGTTGATCAAGTTTAGAACTAGCAGATCTAGCAATAGATAAATCAAGTTCCAAAGTTTTAACTTTATCAAGCAATAACATGTTCTCAGTTTTCACATTGTTCAAAAGTTCATTAGCATCAAACAATTTAACAAGCAGATTCTTCTTATCAAGCTCAAGAGATTCAATTTTCTTCAGGCCAAGTTCCACATTCATAGCATCCGTTGCAGCAACATTGCAAAGTTATTGTAGGCCTCTTGAAGATCTGCATCTTTAGAGAGTTCCCAATCAGAAGGGTTTTCTTCAGCAGATATGCTTTCATTCACTACAGCAGTAGCTGTGAAAGCAATGAAGTTTCCATCCTCGTCACAATCTAACTCATCATTAGAAACTTCACCATCACTAAGGGTTACAACCATAGCCTTACTCTTAGACTTCAAGTAAGTAGGACATTCAGATTTCATGTGACCATACCCTTGACATCCAAAACACTAAGGACCCATATAATTATTAGAAGATTGATCTACTTTTTCTCTAGGTTTGTCAATATTGTTAACCTTAGTGGGATCATTCTTCCTAAAGTTTCTAGGTTCAGCAGTGTTCGCACCTTTTGCCTTTCTATTGTTATTTTTGAGAAAATTTCTAAAGTTCTTGGCAAGGTAAGCAATCTCTGAAGCAGAGAGCTTATCATCAAATCCACCAACCTCTACATCATCAACTGACTTAAGAGCCATTGATTTGGATTTGCTAGTTTTGGGTAGGTCCAACTCATAAGATTGAAGAGATCTTACAAGTTCATCAACAGGGATGGAGTCCATATCCTTACTTTCAGTTATGGCAGTCACCTTGGGTCAAAAATTCTCAATCAAGGATCTAAGAATCTTCCTAACAATTTTAGGTTGATCATAAATTTCACCCAAGTTATAAGCAGAATTAACAATATCATTCAATTTAGCATAGAATTCATCAAAACATTCATCATCAGACATCCTAATGCTTTCAAATTTAGAAGTTAATTGTTGCAATTTATTGATTTTGACAGCCTTTGTGCCTTCATGCACAGTCTGGAGGATATTCCAAGCAGTATGAGCAACCTCAACATTTGAGATTCTCTTAAATTCCTCCATAGAAACAGCGTTAAAGATAGCATTCATAGCCTTGCTATTAAACGTAGTTACTTCTTTTTGAGAAGTTTGCCACTCACTAACAGGAGTAGTGGGCTTCTCCCATCCATTTTCAACGGAGTTCCAGACTCTCTCATCAATGGATTTCAGGAATGCTTTCATCCTTACTTTCCAATAAGCATAATTATTCCCATCAAAGTGAGGAGGAATAACCAGAGAGTGTCTGTGTTCCATGACAACAGGGGTCAAGGATTAGCTCAAAGATCAAAGGATCAAAAACAAAAGAGCTACCTGCTCTGATACCACTTGTTAGTTTTTAGACCCCTTAAAACACAATTGGATTAACCTAGGAATTTAGCCAAGTTGTTACTTAGTCAAATTAATTAAATCTAGGTTAACACAATCCAATAATCATATCAAGTAAAGCAGCGGAAATATAAATAATACAAAGATATGATTATCCAGGAAACCAAACCGGTAAAAACCTAGGGAGGATTTAACTTAGCTATCCTCAAGGTAAACTTGAATCCAATATCTTGAAAGAATCGAAGTTCATACAATAAGACTTACAAGCCCCCACGCTCGACTTCTTATTGCTACCCACCAGTAGAACTTATTGACACGACCATGTGCAAGCTCCGAATCCACGAACTCCTTCTTTCTTGGATTCTCCACCAAATACAAGCACACCCGCTTGTGTTTTTTTTAAGCTTCAATGGTAGCAACTGGAATGATCATCAAGGTGTAGAAAAATATTCTCCTTGAAAACCCTAAGTTTATGTGAAGGAAACCTCCTCAAAGATCTCACAAGAGATTCATATAAACTGCAGTATGAGCAACACAAAAACGTGGCTAGGGTTTCCCTTATATACCTAGGGTAAATTAGAAACCTAAACCAATTAAAACACTTTAGGGCTGAGTTGGAAAACCTAATTAAAAAACGTCAGGTATGATTTTCGATTGATCGAGCCTAAGCTTCGATCGATCGAAATGTACTAAATCAGTTTTTTAATTAGCTTAGTACTTTATTCCAACTTTACAACAAAGAACCAACTTTGAGCACTTCTAAAACAACTTAAATACATTGTTTTGATCATGGTTTACCAACAATACAAATTAGGATTCTAAATACATAAAACCTAAGTCTTTAGAACCTAACAATCTGATAGTACAGACTGGCAGAATAGAATGTCTTGCGGGTGTCTCGCGGGAAGGCCTTACCTGTGAGATACTATCGAGACACAACTGCCTCCATCCTGTACTGACTCTTCGCATTCCAGTCATGTGAAAGGCACATGCTTCACTTCGCGGGAAGCTTAGTCACGAGATACCCGTGAGAACTCTTTTTGCTTCAATTGCTTGAGTCTTCACACTCTCTCTCTCTAACACACAATCCTTACAATCAAATCCCACAATAAATACAGGGTACATTAGATTGAATAAAAGTACAATAAAATTTGGCATAGAATAAAAGCCAACAAATAACATCTTTGTAAATCATAACTTTACAATCTTCCCCTTTGGCTATTTTGTGACAAAACTCCTAAAACAGACTTTAGACTTAAACGTGAGTTTGGGAACAATGGCAAAACTCACTCACACCTAATCCATAAACTATGAAGCACTTGCACGTTTATACCTGTAACCTGAAACACTCGCACAAAAACAAAACTTTCATTAAGCTTATGACAAGATGAACACAAGGTATGTTTAAGAGCAAGTATAATGTGACCAACTTTGTAAACATTTGATAACATGTATACACAAAGCTTGATCAAACAAGGGCAGTCATTAAAGAATGACTCCAATGAACATATAACAAGTAAATGTTCATCCGGACATGTAAAAAGAAGTAATCACTTATGATTACTTGCATGTCCAATCACACGACCAATGCAAAATACATGATGTATATGCATCTAAGAACAATCCTACCAGGGCACAAGTGTGAAGTACTCAAGACATATTGGCAATATCTTAAAATTATAGAAAAAATGCTACAAAGGCATTGAGATAGACATAAACATACTGAATATAAGACTAAAGTTAAAAACATAGTACTAAAGCTTTAAAAGACAGTAGTAATAACAATAAGCAAAAACAACTATCCAATAATTATAAATGCTGAAACAGTTTAAACCAAAGCAAAAATAAAACTAAACCGCCTGTATGAACCAAAGTTTCTAAGCCTAAGCTATGTCAGTGCTCTGCTCCCCCTTAAATGTGCAAGCTCCTCCTCAAAATTTTCTCCCCCTTTTTGACCGGAATGGCCAAAGAGGCTAGAATTGATTAGACTCTGAATCTGATCCCCACGTCATGGACAAATCGTCAATCCGTGAAGACAACGCAGCGATCTGTCCCTGGACGTATGCAAATTGATCCACTGTGTGCTGCATATGGGAATCCAGCATAGTGTATAACTGGTCCACTCTAGCTAGGATGCGATCTAGTCTGTCTGATCCTCGTGTTGGTGCTGAAGAGGATGTCTGTGTTGAAGTCTCTGGAATAGAAGTGAATCTATCAATCTCCTCCTCTGTATCTCCACCCTCGTCCTCAACATGATCCTATGGTATCGTATGCACACCCGTTTTGGAGCCTTTGATGTGGGTTGTGCTCCTGGTGATTGTGTGTGAACCAACGGGATAGTCCTTTTGAACCACAGTGAGGCCACTTGGGAGTTTGAGCCTTATCTTCTCAATTAGGCCCATAATCAGTGAGGGAAAAGGCATAACTATTCTGGATTGTTGCTTCTCAATAGTTTTCTTCAACAGATGGAAGATGTGTCCACATATATCAATCTCCTTGTGAGTAAAGAGATCGTACAAAAACACTGTTCTTCCAGCTGACGGTGTAGTGAGGTTGGTGACTGGGTACAGGTTATGGATCATCACATGTGCTAAAGCCCTCATCTTTGGTGAAAATGGTATTGTGTTCATGGATGACTTCTTTGGTGTACCCCCAAGTATTTCCACCATTTCCTTAGTGGACCCCAATCTGTCTTCATATTGGACTGAGATTGGCTGAAATGGAGGATGAATCTCCAAAAAATCTTGTATGATCTCCTTCATAATCACAAATTCTTTGTGCCTTACCTAGCACTCTATACGATCTCTGTCCATAGAAGCACTAGAGAAGAACTCCTTTATGATCTTTGAGTAGACAACCCCATCCGGATTTCAACAACTTGGTCCAAGTTCTTTCTTTGAACACTTTAGGTATGCAAGTGCCCTCAAGTGATTCTAGTTGAACGACCCTTTCCATGATGATTGTTTTATCCTTATAGTAGTCATTATACTTCATATTAGCTTCAGCAGACTTGAAATGATTAGAATCGGTGCGTGCACGTTTGGAGGTTGGTTTCTTGGTGGCTGCATGCTTAGTAGGAGCCATCTGTGCAAAGGAACACAAAACAGAAAGGAAACAAGCGTGCAAACACAAAACAGAATACAAAACATGATTAGAAACATGTTAGTTCAAAACAAAAGTAAAACACCCTAAAACAGAGCATAATCAACTCAAAACAGAGTAAATAAACTCAAACAACATGCTAAAGGTGTTCAACCAAATAAGCATAAACACAATGCATGAATTAAGTAATTGTGCATGTGTGTGTCTATGCTGAGCATGTGCAGATGCATGTGTGTGCAGCATATGATGCATGGGGATGCAACATGAGATGCATGAGGTGTGCTTAGTGTGTGTAAGGCATGGCAATGAGGCATAAATTGGACCTAGTATGTAGACAACACAAAGAACTGACCAAAACATGATAAGCATGATAAGTCAAGATAAAATCCAATTATTGGAACTCACTTGAGTCCAATTCAACACAAAAATGTCACTAGGACATTTTGTCAAACACCTAACATGCAACAAAGTACACAGATGATGTAAAAATGCATGAACATAAAGAAAATTGCCTCAATACATGCTCAAAATGCCTCAAGGGGCCAACATAGATACACAAACATCAAATAAAACACAGCCCAATCAAGATTTTGAAAGAAATTTGCATAAAAATGAAAACCCCAACCCATTTTCGAAAAATCCCCAATTTACAAAACCCTAAGCTAAAATCTGCATAATCTCAATAAAATGATAAGAGAGAGTATTAGAAACTCATACCTTGAAAAGATTTTGCAAATTTAAACTTGAAATTGATGGGGTTTTGAAGAAAAATAAGTTTTGGGTTGAAGGGGGTTCGATAGAGGTTTAACGAGGGAAATGAGAGTGTTTGAAAACCTGTCACATCTGCTACATAAAACTAAAAACATGCGTTTTTCACGGGTTAGGTAGTATCGATACAATCATGAGATAGTCGTGAAAAAGGCCACTGAAGCTCAAAAACTTTCGCGAGAAGTTGTTAGTCGTGAATAAGGCGCAAGACAGTCGCGAAACTCTCTGTGTGATTTTGTGAAAAATCTAGTTTTTGCCTAAAAACCATTTCACGAGAAGTGTTTAGTTGCGAAGTACTCGCGAGGCAGTAGCGAGAGTTTCTATATGAAAATGTGAGTTTTTAATTTCCCTCAATCACATTTCGCGGGAAGCTTTAGGTCACGAGTTTCTTGCGAAACTTCCTTTGAACCAGTTTTTTTTGAAGAAAAACACAATAATGCATTTTGAACAAAAACTAAAAACATGAAAGTATAAAATCACTTTCAAAAACATATAAAACACTCAAAAATCTTTTTGGGTTTGATCAGCAAGTATTTGAGCATACACATCACATTTGAACATGTACAATCACACAAATGAGATAAGCATTATATGAGCAAAGTCTTGTGTGTTGTGTGTGAGTATCAAATGTGGAATAGTCCATAGACTAGAGTGAAGCTTCAATGATCAATTCCATCAAGTCATACACAACTAGTATAAAGTCAAGTGGTAAATCTCAATTATAGAAATGAACATATATGACCTCCCACAAGAGAATGATTATAAATCATATAAGCTTTTCATTTGGCTTTTGCAAAAAAAAAAAAAAAAAAAAAAAAAAGAAAAAAAAAAAAGAAGAACATTTGATCCTTTTTGGATAATACATCTTTTTTTGAGACTGGTGCTTGAAATTTTTGATATTTCAACTTGTAGAGTTAGCCTTTGGTTTTTTGAGCACCATACATTTCAATACAAAAAGTCGCTTTCCCTTTTTCCTAGTCAAATACTAGTATGTGCGATAGGCTTTTGCAGCTCTTAATCTCTTTTTCATTGTGAGATTTACATTTGGTGAGCTCTTATAGCAAAAACATAAAAATAAATTGGGAAGAGATATAGGCACAAGTCTATGCAAGTATCAAGACCATCAAGACTATTGACCAACCATTCATGACAAGCTCAAAGATCTATTTACAACAATCACACATAGATTTCAAGATTTCTCCCACAAATATATATGTGCATATAGAACAAGCTAGACTCGTAAATGCACTACGTCATTAGTACGAAGGTACTTGGCCAAACTCACATGAGATACACACAAAACAAGTGATCAAACTTTTTGAAGATTTTTCAATTTTTATGGGTTCTTGAATTTTGAACACACTCAAAAACATAACATGAAAAATAAGATTAATAACAACAAGTAGAATCAAAACTTGTAAAAGTAAAACATGCTTTAAACAAATAGCAATGCATGATAAAATGCATGAACCTATGATCCTAAGCATTGGAAGTATTGGTGCATGGACATATGAGATGATCATGCATGAGTACCCCTCTTCACCCACACGTCACGTGCGTTTGGGGTGATATCTCTATAGGATTGGGTTCGTGAATTGTGACCTTCAAACCTGTTGTTGAAGTTTGCCAAACATGTAGTGAATGCCTCAATCATTTTCATTACGTTCATCACACCGGGCTCTCCATTTTGATTCCTTGGTTGCCCCACAACCCAATTTCTCCTATTATCCCTTGGTCCTCTTGACCTTTGATCCCTAGCATTATTCAATGATCTCTGCTGATGACAATTAGGTCTGGTGTGTCCTTGAATTCCAAAATGATGGCAAACATGGTTCGTTTTCGGACCTCTTTGTGAGTTTGGAGGTGATCTCCCTTTGGCTTCAGGTTTGACCGTTGATTGGTTGCGAGGCTTATTCAACACTCGTTGGTCAGCCATATTCTTCTTCTCCTCCACATTTGCTTTCTCAACAGTGAGGACAACTCCTTTTGGATCTTTGGCCTTCACAAACTTTACTTTTTTGGTTACCTTGACATTTGAACTACTTTCTCCAGTATATCCCAACCCGGTTTTGTTGGAGAAAGTTTTTTGAGAAGAGATGACATCATCAAGCTTCTTGGTAGAGACTTGGTCTACTTTGGCATTTGCTTGAACCACCTCACGCTCAAGAAATTTCACCTTTGTGTAAGCCTCGATTAACTCACCAGTCATCGTCTCAATCTCACACTTGGCCTCTTTATATCTTACTAGGAGACTTCTATAGTCCTCCTTTGCTTTCTTCATCTTCTTCATAGCCGCCTTGGCCACCCTTGTATACTCTCCTGACTTCTCAAGGAGTGAGTTGTAATTTTCTTGAAGACCAGCTATATCTTCATCTACCTTAGCATTCGATTCTTCTACAATTCCCATGGATTCCTCATCACTATACTCCCCAAGTTCTTGCACAAGCAAATTCAAATCCTCTGAAGATTCAACATGAGCAATAGTCATAAATGCTTAAAAGTTCCCTTCTTCATCACAGCTATCCTCCGAATTTGAGTTGGAAGACTCCGAATCATTGAGAGTTGTGGTATATGCCTTGCCCTTCATTCTTAAATAATTAGGACATTCTCTCTTGACATGTCCATGTCAATTGCACTCGAAGCAAGTGATTCCTTGAGTAGATTGAGAATCCTTCCCATCTTTCTTCCTATCACCCTTGGGAGATGAAAACTTTCCTCTGTTGAAAGACTTCCCATTGTTGTTCATCTTTAGAAATTTTCGGAAGTTCTTTGCAAGGAAAACTACTTCCTTCTCCACATCATCCTCTTCAGAGGGTTTATCCATTCTGTTGGTGATGGTTTTAAGAGCATGGGATTTGCTCGATTTATAAGAAGGTATTCCTAGCTCATATGTTTGAAGATATCCAATTAGCTCTTGAATTTTGATCTCATTCAAGTCTTTACTTTTTTCTATAACTGTAACTCTTGCTCGGAAACTCTCCGGTAAAGACCTCAAAATTTTTCTCACCACCTTAGAATCTTTAATCTTCTCTCCAAGATTGAGTTTGGAAATTACAATCTCATTGAGCTTTCCATAGAAAGAATCGAAAGCCTCATCATCTCCCACCTTAAGTTCTTCAAATTTGGTGGTAAGCATTTGAAGTTTCGTGTCCTTGACTTTCTTGGTATCCTCATAGGTCGTTTCAAGGATCGTCCAAGCTTCCTTTGCTGTTTTCATGAGCGATATCTTGTGAAACTCATCAGGGGACACACCACAGAATATAGCATTAATGGCCTTACTATTCGCATTAGCTAATGCAAGAGCTACCTTGTCCCATTCAGACTGGGCAGTTGTGGGTTTAACATACCCATACTCAACGGAATCCCATACAAACTCATCGATAGCACACAAGAAATCCCTCATTCGGACCTTCCAAAAAGCATAGTTGCCTCCATCAAAAAATGGTGGGGCATTAAGAGATTGTGACCGATCCATCACAAAGGGTCAAGGATCACGCTCATGTATTTAAACCATAGCGAGTCTACCCACTCTGATACCAATTGAAAGCTTGAAATGTGTGAAAACACAAGAGCTTGTTTAGAACCCCAATTCAAAGTTACGGCTTGGTTGATTTTACACTAACTAAATACTAAGTGCGGAATAGTGTAAACACAAGCATACAAGCAAGAAAGCTAGCAGTAAAATGAAATGAACAAGAGTAGGGACGAGAGATGTAAACACAAATAACACAGAGACGTGTTATTGAAGAGGAAACCGAAGAACTCGACGAAAAACCTCTCCGCCGCCCTCCAAGCGGTAATCGATCCACTAGACAATTAGTTGGGATATATGGATGAGCAAAAGACCCTCCAAGCCCAATCTACCCTTTGTACCTAAGCACTCCAAGCTCCTATTCCAACAAGGCTTCTCGAAACCGTGTCTTGTCTAGCACTCCGGATCTCGTAACAAGCTCCATGTTGCATCTGCCATCCTTGGCTTCTTCCAATGCTTCCCAGTAGCACCAAAAACCTCACTTGACACTCTTAAAGGGTGTGGTAAGTATTTGTGCTATCAACCTCTCAATGGTATGGAAATGGAGAGGTAGGAGATGAGGAAATTCCACAAACAAATGTGTAGAGAATTGTTGGTATAACAATTTCTAACTCTCAAGTGTTTTTGCAAGGGTCTTCTCTCAGAAGCTCTCTTCATCATTTGTGGGTAATATGGGTATATATAGTGTGGGTATAGAAAGTGTGTATTTGATAGTACAGACTGGCAGAACAAAATGTCTCGCGGGAAGGCCTTACCCGTAAGGTACTCGCGAGACACAATTGTCTCCATCCTGTACTGAGTCTTCCCATTCCAATCATGTGCAAGGCACATGATTCACTTCGCGGGAAGCTTAGTCATGAGATACCTACAAGAACTCTTTTGGCTTCAATTGCTTGAGTCTCACACTCTTTCTCTCTAACACACAACCCTTACAATCAAATCCCACAATAAATACAAGGTACATAAGATTGAATAAAATTACAATCAAATTTGGCACATAATAGAAGCCAACAAACAACATCTTTGTAAATCACAACTTTACAAATTAAATTGTTGATGTTAGGGTTTGTTAAAGTTGATGATTTAGTGTTTAGTTGGATCAATGTTACTGAAAGTTTGATGACTTTCTTCTTGCTAAATTTGATAATGTCAGAAATGATATTGTGTTTATTAATGTAATAAATATTGCTGTAGTGTTATTTTATTTAATTTTATTTGCTAAGTTCTTGCCTTGCCTGCATTTATTGTGTTGGGATATTTTATTTGATATTGAATTATTGTTTCGTTTACTTCTGTCATCTATATCATACCAGTCCTCCCCTAATTAATTGGTTGAATAGGTTACCCTTTCCATTACTTTTGGCCATTTTTGCTGATTGCTTGCTTTACTTAAGTTTTTGTTTATATAAAGTTCTCCAAACTCTAGTAAAAAGCAATTGTGAACTCTAGGGCTGCATTTTTGACTTGTAATAGAGTGTCAGTTATTTGACAGAGAATGTCAAATTATGGCTCTTGCTATGTGATGATCAGGCATGATATTAGATTAGATCATCAAGTTATGAAATTGGTTGGGTAAGAGAGTTTGAGGTCAATGATAAAGATTGGCTGTACTTTCTTGGCTTGGATGGCATATGCCCTCATGTTGCTCATAGAAGGGGTATTGTACTGAAAATTGATATTAGAGTGGAAGCATTTACTATGCAGACCAGGCTGATGTTCCATCTAGCAAATCTGCATCCATGTGTCATACTCTAGTTGAATGGAACTTATTGATGTAGTGAAGTTAAGATAGTCTACCTTAGCAAGATCAAGTGCAAGGATTGAGATCCTCTCCATTTGGATTGAAATAGACTAAGCCCAATTAAAAAGATCGGATCTTGTTGCATCATTTGTGTATAATTAGATGGACTAAATTTAGCCACCTCAATGGCGTGGTTGAATATTTTAGAAAACAGACATTTTATGCTAGCAACTGCGGTCGAATCTGTTAGGTTCTAAAGACTTAGGTTTTTATGTATTTAGAACTCTAATTTGTATTGTTGGCAAACCATGATCAAAATAATGTATTTAGTTTGTTTTAGACTTGCTCAAAGTTGGTTTATTGTTGTAAAGTTGGATTAAATTATTGCAGGATTAAAAAAACTGTTTCAGCCTTTTTCGATTAATCGAAGCTTAGGCTCAATCAATCGAAAATCGGGTCTGACATTTTTTTTTTCTGCAAATTTCCAACTCAGCCCTATGTTGTTTAAAACGTTTTGGGTTTCTAATTTGCCCTAGGTATAAAAGGCAAACCCTAGCCACATTTTAGTGTTACTTATATTGCGGTTTGTGTGAATCTCTTGTGAGATCTTTGAGGAGATTTCCTTCACATAAACTTAGGGTTTTCAAGGAGAAGAAGTTTTCTACACCTTGATGATCATTCCTGTTGCTGCCATTGAAGCCTAAAGAAAAACAAGCGTGGGTGTTTGTATCTGGTGGTGAATCCAAGAAAGAAGGAGTTCGTGGATTCGGAGTTTACACGTGGTTGTGTCGGTAAGTTCTACTAGTGGGTAGCAATAAGAAGTCGAGCGTGGGGGCTTGTAAGTCTTATTGTATGAACTTTGATTTTTACAAGATAGTGGATTTAAGTTTACCTTGAGAATAGCTAGGTTAAATCCTCCCCAGATTTTTACCGGTTTGGTTTCCTGGGTGATCATATTTTATGTCTTTTATATTTCCGCTGCTTTACTTTATATGATTGTTTTATTGTGTTAACCTAGATTTAATTAATTTGACTAAGTAACAACTTGGCTAATTTCCTAGGCTAATCAAATTGTGGTTTTAAGGGGTCTAAAAACTAACAAGTTGTATCAGAGCGGGTAGCTCTCTTGTTGTTGATCCTTCGATCTTTGAGCTGATCCTTGACCTCTGTTGTCATGGAACACGGACACTCTCTGGTTATTCCTCCTCACTTTGATGGGAATAATTATGCTTATTGGAAAGTAAGGATGAAAGCATTCCTGAAATCAATTGATGAGAGAGTCTGGAACTCCGTTGAATATGGATGGGAGAAGCCCACTACTCCTTTTAGTGAGTGGAAAGCTTCTTAAAAAGAAGCAGCTGCGTTCAATAGCAAGGAGATGAATGCTATCTTTAACGCTGTTTCTATGGAGGAATTTAAGAGAATCTTTAATGTTGAGGTTCCTCATACTGCTTGGAATATCCTCCAGACTGTGCGTGAAGGCACAAAGGCTGTCAAAATCAACAAATTTAAGCAATTAACTTCTAAATTTGAAAGCATTAGGATGTCTGATGATGAATCTTTTGATGAATTCTATGCTAAACTTAATGATATTGTTAATTCTGCTTATAACTTGGGTGAAATCTATGATCAACCTAAAATTGTTAGGAAGATTCTTAGATCCTTAACTGAGAATTTTAGACCCAAGGTGATTACCATAACTGAGAGCAAGGATGTGGACTCCATCCCTGTTGATGAATTTGTAGGATCACTTCAATCTTATGAGTTGGACCTATCCAAGACTAGCAAATCCAAATCAATGGTTCTTAAGTCAGTTGATGATGTTGAGGTTGGTGGATTTGATGATGAGCTCTCTGCTACAGAGATTGCTTACCTTGCCAAGAACTTTAGAAATTTTCTCAGGAATAACAATAGAAAGGCAAGAGGTGCGAACACTGCTGAACCTAGAAATTTTAGGAACAATGATCCCACTAAGGTGAACAATAATGACAAACCTAGAGAAAAAGTAGGTCAATCTTCTAATAATTCTATGGGTCCTTAATGTTTTGGATGTCAAGGGTATGGTCACATGAAATCTGAGTGTCCTACTTACTTGAAGTCTAAGGGTAGGCTATGGCTGTAACCTTTAGTGATGGTGAAGTTTCTAATGATGAGTCAGAATGTGACGAGGATGGAAACTTCATTGCTTTCACAACTACTGCTGTAGTTAATGAAAGCATATCTGTTGAAGAGAACCCTTTTGATGGGGAACTCTCTGAGGACGTAGATCTTCAAGAGGCCTACAATAAACTTTGCAAAGTTGCTGCAAAGGATGCTATGAATGTTGAACTTGGCCTAAAGAAAATTGAATCTCTTGAGCTTGATAAGAAGAATTTGCTTGTTAAACTGTTTGATGCTAATGAACTTTTGAATAATGTGAAAACTGAGAATATGTTATTGCTTGATAAAGTTAAATCTTTGGAACTTGATTTATCTGTTGCTAGATCTGCTAGTTCTAAACTTGATCAACTGCTGGGCGTTCAAAAGTCTCCTTTTGAAAAATCTAGATTAGGTTTTGTTGGAAGCATCTCTGTGTCTGCTCCCCATTCCACACACTTTGTTCCTTCATCCTCTTCTGAACTTTCTGTGAGTGAGGCTGTGAATGAAACTGTCAAACCCCTTGTGAGTGAGGTTGTCAAACCCATAGAAGTTTCACCATCTAGGAAGATTAGGGTTGATCTGAAAGAGTCTAAACTTAAGGAGTCTACCCTTTCTAAGGATAAGATGCATGGTAAGCCTGCTTGGGTGTATCATTTTTGTGGGAAGTTTGGACACATTCGTCATAATTGTTACAAGCTGCAAGCTGCTAAGAGAGCAAACAAACCAAAAGTGCCAGTGCCACAAGCACAAGATCCTATAGCACTTATTAGTGAATTGGTAAAGGCGCTTAACCTTTATTCCAATCTTGGAGTTGGAAATCACTCTAATGTGAATACAAACTCCAATGCTCGAGGTGCATCTAAAAAGTTTTGGATGCAAAAGACTCAAACTAACTGAGTCTTTCTGACATGGTCCTTGTGCTTCATTGTTTTTCTTTTGTGACCATTATTCTTTGTTCTTTGGTTTTTGTTTTTTTGTTTTCTTTTGTCTCTAGGTGTTGCATTGCATTACATTCATACATTTCATTCTAGGTGTTTTTTTTATTCTATATATATATAAAAAAAAAAGGAAGGAAAAGGAAGCACATTGTGTTCTTGTACTATTCTCTCTGTTTTGAAAACAAGGTTGGTCAATTTATTTTCATATGACATGTCTTGTGTACCTTGTTTAGCTTTGATGAGCTTATTTTCTTTGCACTTGACTAGTTGAAGATTTGTAGTGCATGTTGTGTGGGAAAGATGTTTTTGGTGTTTATCACGTTGTCTTAATCTTTAAGTCACATGTTATTTGACTGTCGGATTTGATCCTTTTGAGAAAGGCATAAATAACCATCTCACCATTGTTCACTAGCCAATCATGAACACTTTGGTGCATATCATAAGATTTTTGTGTTCAAGAAAGTGTAGCACATGCACAAAAAGAACTTAAGGTGAAGCCTTGGTTTAATTGATAAATGCTTAAAGTTGGTGTGTACTATTAGGCTTTATGCCAAATCACTTAATTAAAATTGGTGTGTATATTATGAGGCAAAATTCAAGAAACTTACATGATTGCAAGCTTATGTTCTAGGAGATGTGGGAGTTATATGATGCAACTCTTTAGGTGATAGTCTCTTTTAAAATTCTATGTGATGAATTTTGTAGAATTTGTGATTAATTGCTATAACACATATCACCTCACATGTAACTCAAGTCTTTTTACTAGTTGCACACACTACAAAAGTTACTCCTTGCTAAACATTGTATATGTTATTGTGTGTGTCTTTTGGTCTGACCAACTGTGTTTGAAATTACTTTGAGTTTTTGTGCAAAACATATTTTGTGTTTGAGAATTTTAAGGGAGATTAGTTGAAAATCTTATTTTTGGGAAAACTAGGGTTTAAAACTCTTATTTTTTGGGAAAATCTTATTTTTGGGAAAACTTTTTGGGTTTCTAATTTGCCCTAGGTATAAAAGGCAAACCCTAGCCACGTTTTAGTGTTGCTCATATTGCGGTTTGTGTGAATCTCTTATGAGATCTTTGAGAAGCTTTCCTTTATATAAACTTAGGGTTTTCAAGGAGAAGAAGTTTTCTACACCTTGATGATCATTCCAGTTGCTACCATTGAAGCTTAAAGAAAAACAAGCGTGGGTGTTTGTATCTAGTGGTGAATCCAAGAAAGAAGGAGTCCGTGGATTCGGAGTTTGCACGTGGTCGTGTCAGTAAGTTCTACTGGTAGGTAGCAATAAGAAGTCGAGCGTGGGGCCTTGTAAGTTTTATTGTATGAACTTCGATTCTTTCAAGATAGTGGGTTCAAGTTTACCTTGACGATAGCTAGGTTAAATCCTCCCCAGGTTTTTACCAGTTTGGTTTCTTGGGTGATCATATCTTGTGTCTTTTATATTTCCGCTGCTTTATTTTATATGATTGTTTCATTGTGTTAACCTAGATTTAATTAATTTGACTAAGTAACAACTTGGCTAATTTCCTAGGTTAATCTATTTGTGGTTTTAAAGGGTCTAAAAACTAACAGAATCAACACAGGAGAAGAGGGATAGAGAGATTTTGAATTTCCATTTATGAGGATCGATATGGTGTGTGGCTTGAAATTCAATAAAAACATTGATTAAAAACTTTGATTTTATCTTGTGGAGCAGTATTGCTATTGTTACCTTTTGGGACTGATCGTTAGGCATCATTTCTAATACAACATTTTGTTTCGTTCTTTGTTTGTTTGTTTGTTTTTATTTTTATTTTTATAAACACAACATTTTGTTTAATTCTTAAAAAAAAGAAAAAGAGGAACAATCAATGAAAAAGGTAAAGTGTTAGATATCATTTTTTTACTTGATATAAGTCCACTCCCTTTGGTGTCCTCCCAATCTTTCTAGAACCAAAAATATCGTCTCTGGTGGAACACACTAGCCCTTGGCAATTTGTGGGTCTGGTGCATCTCCTTGTCTTTGTAGTTACCATCTTTGTCCACATCTGTAAATGATACATTCCTCTTCTTTGGCATGGCTTTTTAGTCCTTGACATCTTTGATCAACGAATTGCATTTTCTGTGGCCTCTCTCTGTGAATTTTATATCTTGGATAAAACAACAGTTTTTTTTTTTGGGGGGGGGGGGAATCTAACCTTATGATTGATGTGGCTAATTTAAGTCTTATCTATTTACAAAAATATCTCATGGCAAATAGAGAGGATGATGTAGGAAAAAGAGTAATATAGCTGTACGTTTTTAGACTCCTTAAAACACAAGTTGTTTAACCTAGTTATTTAGCTAAGTGATTACTTAGATAAATTATTGAAATCTAGTTTAACACAAGTAAATCATATCATGTAAACAATGCAGAAAATAAATAACACACAATATGATAACCCAAGAAAACCAAATCGGTAAAAAACCTGAGGAGGATTTATCCTAGCTATTCTCAAGGTAAAACAGATCCATTATGAAAGAATTGAAGTTTTACAATAGCAACTTAGACCACTAACATCCTATTGCTTCCTCGAGTAGAAAACTTACTACCACGACCCCGTGACAGCTCCGAGTTTACGGATTACTTCTTTCTTTGATCCACAACAACCACAAGTACTCCCACTTGTGTTTTTCTTTAAGCTCTTAATCCAGCAACTGAAGCGATCACCAAGCTCTTGACATCAATCTTGATCTTGATAACCCTAAGTATGTATGAAAGCAAACACCTCTAGATCTCACAAGAAATTCACACACACAGCATATCAACAACCTTAAAATGTGGCTAGGGTTTTTCTTTTTATACTTTAAGCAAAACATAAATCCCTACATGTCATATGGGCTTGGGATGAGTTGGAAAATTCTGCAGAAAAACAATCTATACAAGCTTCGATCGATTGAGCCTTGTAGAAATTGAACAGTAATTTTCTGCAATTACTCAATTCCAACTTTACACATAAACACACTTTAAGCAGCCTAATTCTAGACTAAATGTTTTGATCATGGTTTGCCAACATTACACATTGAAGTTCTAATACATTTAGATCCTAAAGTCTTAGAACCTAACAATAGCCAAATTAGGTCTGGCAGTTCTAGACTGCTTGGAATTTAAGCTTTGGTTTTGGTGGGAAAAAGGCTAGAAAATAGTAAGGAAGATAGGGCTTATAATGATAAAAAGAAATAGAAGGACTTGGGGATGAAATGAGCAAAATTTTTTGAGAGTTGAGTTGCTGTTCCAGGGTTGTAAAAAGTAAGCCATTAACTGTGTTTGGTTCTTTATGGGGTATTTATGGTTGTTTGATGGTGAGTGATTTAGGGTTTTGAAGTTTTAGGATTTAGGGTTTGAAAGGTGACGAACCAATGTGCGTTTGTAAGGTTTTTAGTAGCTGGGAATTTAAGAAACAAAAAAGGAAAACAACAAAATTCTAGGCATCACACTTAGGATTTCCTTGGCATCACACCTCAGAGAAGGTTGTATTACACAAACCTCAAGCAAAGTTTCATAAGTTATAAAAACTAGCTTGTAACCAGTGTGCTGCACGGGATTTTCAAAGCAAGCTAAATGTAAAACTTAAAGCAATGGAAAACAAACTATTTTCCCTAAGATAATTTTTTCAATCCTCATAAATATTTAGATTCATGTTTTTTTTTTTTTTTTTAAAATTTTTTTTTTATAATTTGTACTATCATCAAGCCACTAAACAACATGATGAAAAAGAAACAGGAATAATAATGAAGACTAACCTGCCATCAATCAAATACAATTAGTTCATATTAATCTTCTCCAGAAATTGCTAAATCCATCAACTCCTTTGGCTTTGGAACTGAACAACGTAGTCAGTGAACCATCCAAAAACCCCATGAACCATGGCTACCCCTTCCCTTTTTATTGCCAGCAAACTCAAAGCAGAGTCTCTAGCAATACAATACTCAATCTCTGGCTATATCTTATGCCCTTCCTGCTGGAACTCTATATACCATCCAAAAATCTATGTTACCATCAATAGGAGTACAAAGGGAGTCATCTTAAACATATTCAAAGGGATTTTGAAGTGAAACTTGAATTAAAATATCCTAAACTGATTATCATAATACAATAACATGCTATAGAGATTCTATATTAATTTGAATAACGCAATAAGACTTGTAGCAAAACAATGACTTTTCTATCACTAAGACCCTTTCCCATCTTTATTGCAGCAATTGCTGCTACATCAAATGAAATCCCTACTTGAAACAAACGTGCTCTCACATTCACCACAAAATTTGAAAACCAAAAAGTCTAGCAAATAGCAACTAAAAACTTTAGAAATTATGTGTTTAACCAATAAAATGAGTAAGGAATTCTTTTAGTTGAGGATTGGAAAAATGGGAAATATAGCTACCAAAACTTTTGAAATAAAACATGAACATAATTAAATCAATGAGTTTAGCATAACACTCCTAAAAAGAAAAGAAAATAATATTATTGATAATTCGATTCTAACTCTATTTTTTTAATATCATGGTGTTAGCAGATGTGGTTGGTGTATTGGAATCTATTGGAGTCATTGAAATATTCACCTCCAACATATAGCAAGTTTTTGCACAGTTGCATAGAGAATTAGGAATCAATAATCATAACAATTCATTTTGCAAGGAAAATAAAAAGGATTTTTTGTTTTTTGCTAATAATACTTACTGTAACAGCATCTATTCCATTCCCTCTAATTTCTCCAACCATGAATATGGCTGTTTTAAGTACAATTAAATTTTAGTAATGGCATATTACAAATCTTAATGAAACTAACACCACCTTAAATCTACCAGGTTTAAAATGGTTTAAAGGAATGTAAATGGCACTGATAGAGTTACTGGTAAATAAGAGAAAGCACTGTTGATAGCTCAAAGGAACTTTAATGTACTTATAAGTGGGAATATAAGATCTTTTATATACTTAGCAGTGATCAGCAAAATCACTTTCACACCTGCTAGGGCAGCCCTCAATTGGATGTGGATGCCCAAGATTGATGTACTAATCTAAATAGATAAAAATTACATAGAATGCTATTAACAAATTGAAATTGCCAATTAGTTATATGTAATAGAACTTTTTAAGAACGCGGGTAACAAACACGCATAATATAATGAACCACACATATTCATTACAGAACAAACAACATCAAAATTAAATTTCTGAAAACCATAATAGGAAAATAGGTCCTAAAAAGAAATTGGAACAGAAACTTAAATATCAGCACAATGTTCAATATTATACTAATTTGATCCCAACAACATCTTTAAGATTAGTTACATATAACTGTTTTTAACTCGCCCAATGTGCGGGATTATTTAATTGATGTATTAGGTATCCCATGCGCTAATCTAGTCACAAACATTGAAGTTAAGATCATAATTCTAGCAAGTTTATGTCGATAATGTATCAGTTTGTTGTAAGCTTTCCCTAGTAGGTTATTCTTGCATTTCATTATAGTATTTGGAAATCATAAGCTCATAAAATAGTGGCCTACGAAATTCTAGAAACTGTATTACAAAAAGTTACTATTGTGAAACCTACAGTTGGTACACTCCTCCATGGATCTCTATTAAAAAATACATTTGAACAGTTCTAGGTATTTTAAATATTGCAAGAATTAATTAGTCAGACTTAATAGAGCAAATGAAAAATATAGAAATGAGCAAGTAAAACCTAATATGTGACCTCCCCTTCTTTTGACTAAAAATGTTGTATTGCTAAAGCACATCCCTGAGAATTCCATTACTCATCTATAGAAAGTCAGCCCACTGCCTTTTTTTTATCTCTTCATTGGGTTGCAAAGCAAAATTCTCAATAAAAACTCAAGAACTAACACCAAAGGGTCGGTGCACGCACATATGAAAAATTATGTGAATTATAAAAATCAACAATTACAGTACATGAAACACTTTATGCTAGAGACTACAAACTAAATATACAAAACTGGCTTGAAATTGAAATTAGCAATTATAGAACCCTCACTATTGCAAACTAAAATCTCTCAAAAACCAACAAAACATTGTCACTGAGCTAGTTTGAATAGTAAAACCTCACAAACACAAATAAGTCATATTGATTACAAAGCATAGTGAACAAAAATTTGAGGAGAATTCCAACCTTCTATAAGGCTGCTGGAAAAAGTGTAAAAAAATTAAAGCAATTCCAAATTTTCAACAATTTTACGAATTAATCTATAAAAATAGAATGATACAACATAAATTAAGCCATAAGGTGCAAAACGATGAAATATATCAATAGAGGACATATATCAATAGAGAAATAATAATAAAATTAAATATCAAGAAGAAAAACAACAAAGGCGATTAGAGAAAATGTGGTTCGATCTACAAAAACTCAGTAATTAACATAAAAAATCGAATAATTTTACTTAATAAAAATATAAATAACTGTACTCTCAGTAATCAACTTTTTTTTTTTTTTTTTTTGCCCTTTTGAGAACGATTCAACAAAACATAGATCTACACAAAGCATTAATCAATTCAAATTTTAGGGGCAAACCAAAAAAAGCACAAACCTAACAAAAATCTGCCAAACAAAATAAAAAATTAATCAATATAACAATCAAACAAAATAGAACTCAAGAAATTGAAAAAATAAATGGGAGATTAGGGAAAAAGGTAGCCAAACCTTAAACCTTGATTGAGTAATGCGGCAAAACAGCATTTAAGAAAATCTTTGTTATCTATCTGTTTGTTTCTATTAAAAAAATGCAATAAATAATTCCAAGGAAACCATTATTTCACTTTGAGAGAAATCATCCATAAATTTATACTCTACAGTAATCGACAAAACATAAAGGCAAACAAAAAAAAGTGCAAACCTAACAAATATCTGCCAAACAAAAATAAAATCTAACCAATACAATAATCAAAGAAAACAGAACTCAATAAAGAAGACTCTCGAAACGGTGTACCGTGCGGTTTTTTTAAGCTTAAACTATATATGTGGCTGTTTTTAAAGTGGTCTTTTTTCTTGATGTGGCAACACCTCCTTAATTGCAGGAAAAGGCTTCTGCTTTTATGTATAGCTAGCTTGTAACCTGTGCGCTGCACGGGATTTTTAAAGCAATAAAAATATAACACTTCAAATATTGGCATACAAATTAGCATAAAAATAAATTGATAAGATTTAATATAAATTATAGAATAGCTTTCAATAGAAACTGGAATGTACCATAAGTGCAAATTTATTTTATTGAAAGAAACCATTTAGATTGGGATACAAATTAGCTTACAAAGAAATTGATGAGATGTTATATAAATAAGAGTTTAGCTTTCAAAAGAAACTATAATGTACCAAGTGCACATTTATTTTATTGAAGGAATCCATTTAAATCATTCTTAATAAATATTAAAAGCAACAAAAATCAGACTCAACAATTTCTTTTGATACAAAATCAAAATCATATAGCTTTTTGGCAATCCAAATCACAATTTCTGACTATATCTTATCCCTTCCTACTGAAATCCCATATTGTCAATCATGAAAACTGTTCCCTATCCTATCTGGGTTTAACATTTAAGTTTTAGTAACTTCCATGGGTCAATCAAAAACATTTTGAAAATCTAAATTACCATCTGTAGGAATACAAAAGGAATCATCTTAAACATATTTAAAGAAATTCTGAAGTGAAGTTTGAATAACAATAACTTAATCTAACTTTCATAATACAGCAAACATGCAACAGAGATTCTATAATAATTTGAAGAAGGCAATAAGACTTATAACATTGAGTTTTCTATATTCAGGCCTCTTTCTCACCTTTATTTCCAGCTTCAGCTGCATCAGATGAAATCCCCATCTGAAATAAAATTGCTCTCACATTCACCACAAATTTTGAAAACCTCAAAGACCAGCAAGCAGCAAAGTAATAAATATCTTTTCCCCCTTAACCTGATTTTTTATAATAGCTTTCAATTTATTTGGACATTGTATTGTGAATGACAAATAGTTGAAAATTTAAGATAGAGTTACATATCTTTTTAATAATCTAAACCCAAAAAAATATGTTGCAAGCACATTACTGATATCAAATGCTGAACAACAAAGGTTAGCACATTTGATGCACATGGTAGGATAAGTAATAAATCCCACAATTGGCCTGGGGAAGGATTACATTTATTCATACATTAAGGGAGTGTTGTAGAATGGTAACAAACCTCAAAAATGTCTAAGTGAAAGTTAATGCCTCCTTATTTAATAATTTTTAATGTATTATAATCTTTAATCATTTAAGCATTAATAAAATTAATGAATGCAGAAGCAAACTATATTGGCCATTTATATCTTGCGTATTCTATAGTCTTTAGTTAATTTAACAATTTCGGCCAAAAGAAAAATCAGTTTTACAATATAACAGCTGTAGTCAATTGCAGCAAATAAAGTAATCCTTGGAAAGAACATTTAACTCATGCAATGAAGACTTCCTTACCGTGATTATTCATACAGCTTATAATATTTCTTTAGTACCGGATCAAATGTCATTAGCTAATTCTAAAAAGTACAACATGAAAGATTCTAGAAATAATGGAATACGGATAATACACAGTTGTGGTGCATGATTAGAATACAATCTGATCGCAACATATCATGAATAGAATACACACCCTGCTCACATAATCATGATGCCACATTTGAAAAGGCATTTTTTATTTTTATTTTTTCATTTTTGTATGATACCTAAGATTATACCATGTGTAATAAATTGGGAAAAAAAATGAATTCAACAAACTATTAAAATGGTCATAAACCATTGTCTGAAATTAGAATTTTTTTTCTAAATAACAATAAATATTAAAAAATTTAGTTAGTTGTCACGTTTCAAAACAATGTTGAAAACTAACATCTCGAGTGTCTAAAACTCGAGTTCTAAGATAAAACTCGAGTTTTTAAGTCTCGATTTGTAAGAGGATTGGTTTAAAATTAGAAAAAAATCGACGTGAAAATCGAGTTTTAAAGACTCGAGTTCCATAAATTGCAAAAAAAACGCCGCTATAGGGCTTAAAAACGTCACTATAGGGCTTAAAAACGTCACTATAGGGCTCCCTAAACCTGGTACTTAAAATTTTTTTTGCAGGAAAACGTCGCTATAGGGCTTTAAAACGTCATTGTAAGGCTTAAAAACGCCACTATAGGTGAAATTTTTTTGCATAAAAAGACTTGAGATCTATCACACTTGTAAAGCGAGTCCTAAGGACTCGAGTTCTAATATGGATCTCGAGTTTTAAAAACTCGAGATGCTAGTTTTCTTAATTATTTCCGTGAGTGCCTAACTTACTATATTAAATCCCTATTAATTGTTACTCTGCAAATTCCCCCCTGAAATTAATACCTGATTCTTCAAAAGAATGAAACATTGAAGAAATTGAAAAGCATCCCCCAAAGAGATCCACGTTACTTCTTGTAAAAGACCTAGAAAAGGAAAAAAGCCCAATAATCTATTGCTCTGTTTTGATCTTTAAAGTATCCAAAAGAGACTGGAACCCACTTAAGGACTTTCATTCCATTCATCTGAATTTTAACTGTACACCATAAATAGATACCCACACATCAATTTAACCAAATACCCAAAACAAAACAAAACCAAAAAAATATCTAACTCAGACACCTTAATCAGGAATATAACCCAAAAAGTCAAATAAGAAACAATCCAGCCAAATTATTAAAACCTGATCTAATTTAATGTACAAACTGAAAAGCAAAGAGAAAAACTAACCGATAGTAGTTCCTAAAGGACGGTAGACGTTTTGAGGAAGTAAGACTTTATGCGAATTCTAATCTTGAGAGAAATTGAGAGTGTTACGGATATATGGCAATGGAAGTTTTTTTTTTTTTTTTTTCGTTTTTTTTTTCTTTTTATCGGGTTGATTGGGATTGATGCGGGGCCAAACAGACAGGCTTATCACTGATGTCAATTTCCAAACCATTTTAGGCTTTTTATGTTTTTTTTTTTGCCTTATGTTGTATCGATCGAGCTCGAAATAATGTAATGATTGGGCTTTTCTACCACAATAAATCAAAGGCAAAATCCCTAATGTTACCGCAAAATATATATAGATATATATAAAGGGATAATTTGAAACCAAAGCATCCAAAGAAAGAGAATAAAAAACACAGATATAAAAGAACCCTAGAAAATTAAGTAAGGGGAACTGCCGGTTTTGAATTCAAAAACACAGATATATTGAAGATTTAAAATTCTAATTCGAATAGGAAAAGCAATGGTGAGGATTTTCAGTCTTTCAAACAACAAAAACAGTATTTGAAGAGGAAAGGAGTATGCTAACCTTCAGTACAAAAAAAACAGAGACTATACCGGTGGAGGGTATGGTGGTCTGATGGTGGCAAAGGCCTAACTGTCTTCTTAGATTTTTCTCTCTCCACCATCTATGATAGACCGAATCTCTCTCTCCATTGTTCTCTTTCTCGGTTCTTCTTGTATCTCTGCAACGTATCTCTCTTTCTTAACCGTAATTTGGGTTTTTATATGTTTCTTTTTCTATTTTTCCCTCATACGGTGTAATGGGCTTTCAATCCATGTAACAATCGGTCTTTCCAACCTTTTAAATGGTAGACGTGGCAGAATTTTAAGTGGCCATTTTTCCTAACGTGGCAGCACCTCCTTAAAATCTTCTGCTTTTATATATTGTATTAGATTTAGAAACTTGTTCTTTTTCGCTATAGAATATGTTAGTTTTTAGACCCCTTAAAACAATTGGATTAACTTAGGAATTTAGCTAAATTGTTACTTAGTCAAATTAATTAAATCTAGGTTAACACAATCAAATAATCATATCAAGTATAGCAGCGGAAATATAAAGAACACAAAGATATGATCACCCAGGAAACCAAACCTGTAAAAACCTGGGGAGGATTTAACCTAGCTATCCTCAAGGTAAACTTGAATCCACTATCTTGAAAGAATTGAAGTTCATACAATAAGACTTACAAGCCCCCACGCTTGACTTCATATTGCTACCCACCAGTAGAACTTACTGACACGACCATGTGCAAGCTCCGAATCCACGGACTCCTTCTTTCTTGGATTCTCCACCAAATACAAGCACACCCGCTTGTGTTTTCTTTAAACTTCAATGGCAGCAATTGGAATGATCATCAAGGTGTAGAAAAATCTTCTCCTTGAAAACCCCAAGTTTATGTGAAGGAAATTTCCTCAAAGATTTCACATGAGATTCACATAAACCGCAATATGAGCAACACAAAAACGTGGCTAGGGTTTCTCTTATATACCTAGGGTAAATTAGAAACCTAAACCAATTAAAACACTTTAGGGCTGAGTTGGAAAACCTAATTAAAAAACGTCAGGTATGATTTTTGATTGATCGAGCCTAAGCTTCGATCGATCGAAATGTACTGAAACAGTTTTTTAATTTGCACAGTAGTTTATTCCAACTTTACAACAAAGAACTAACTTTGAGCAATTCTAAAACATCTTAAATACATTGTTTTGATCATGGTTTGCCAACAATACAAATTAGGATTCTAAATACATAAAACCTAAGTTTTTAGAACCTAACAAACTCCCCATTTGGCAATCCGTGACAAAACACAACTTAAATAGCTCAAAGTTTACAAGTAAAAGCCCTTTACAAAATAATGCTCAAAAACACAAACTCAATCCTAACTACTATCCATCAGTTGCAAGAGTAGATAGCAGCTTAATTGAATCAACCTGTATATTTCTTGAAACACTTAAACAAAATGCATAACCGCATGTGTGGAAAAAATACAAGTAAAGAAAAATAAAAATCTTGATTTCAAACACAAACAATAAAGACATATAATAATGAAGAACTCATAATCATAAATCAATAAGAAGTTTGAAACAAGAACCACAAAATATACTCCCCCTAACATGAATAACCCAACAAAGTAAAGACAATGTGACAAGTGCTAAAAAGTAAAATACAAAGTGAAGCACCTAGATACAATCTAAACAACTCCACAAGCTCAAACCAATCAAAGAATAAAATCTCCCCCTAAAACAAAAACAAGTACAAAGAATGCCAAAAACATCTCTCATATGTACTCCCTCTTTTTGTGACGGAATGCCAAAAGATAATCAAAATACATCATCAAAAGGAGGTGGCGACGAAGAACTTCGAAACCATGCCAAATCTGCTCGCAGACCTCTAATCTCATCCAAAATGTCCACCAAAACCTGTCCTTGAGCCGCCTGAACGGTCAAGACATGATCCAACGTACGTCGAATGTCGGAATCATCTGAAGTAGTCGGTGGAGGAACATCAGTAGCAGCAGTAGCACCAGAAGTCTCAACAACACTTGTAGAGGAGGGAGGAGGGGGGACACTACTAGAGGATGCACCACGAGAGACCGAAGGATCAGCTCTCAAATGAGTAGCCCTCTGACGAAGGAAAGTAGCACCTAGAGGACCAACAACATGGACAGGCTCACTAGAGGGAAAGTCAGTTAGACCTAAAAACAAAAGTATCCTATGAATAAAAATAGGATATATAAGTGCATGTCCAATGGTAGAACTCCTATGAACTTCGTTCAAGGAACGAAGGAACAAGTGAGGAAAACTGATAGAAGCACCAGACATAAACGCATATAAAAACACACATCGCTTCAGAGGGATGGTGTGGAGATGAGAAATGGGCCACAAGGAATGACAAGCAACTTGAAGAAACAAATATGCGGTCTCAGTAAGCGCAGAAGATGTGATCCAAGGATCAGAACCCCACTAGATAGATGATCCAGTGATGTGTGACATGACCTCATCAATAGGAGGTGACTCATCATAGGGATAGACCGGATCAGTGACAATCGGAACCCCAAGAGCCTCAGCCACTACCCTAGGGGTAATGGTGAACTCCTCACCTCGTATCCAACTTCGAACAATGGTGTTGGAATCATAGATGTGACATGAGAGGTTAGAGAAAAACTCTCTAATCAAAGTGGTCGGGGGTGGATGATCTATCTCTAAGAGTGAAGACCAACCTCTAGACTTAAGATTAGCCCTAATGGCTGGATCGACCTCATCTAGAATCACAGAATGCTCAGCCCAAATCTTACGTTTACTATTAAGTTTCTCATAGGCCTTACGTGCATGCTCATTCCTAAACAACTGAACCCTAGGAGGAGACATAGCAAGGGTAGAGGGAACCCTATTAGCTCTAGTCTTCCTAGGCATGGTGCTAGAATAAGGAACAAAAGCACAAAAACAATGGGAAACACAACAAAAACAAAACCAAGGGCAGACTACAAGTTAGCCAAAAAAAAATATAGAACAAGAAGAACTATATGATGCATGAACAGATTAAATGTTATGATGCATGAGCTAATGTAGAAAATTAAGTCCAAATGAAGTTCAAAACTCACAAAATTGGCTTGAGCATAGAGTTTCTAACTAAAACCCAAAAAAAATTCAACCATTTGTTAATTTTTCAAAATAAATTGACTAATTGACCATTACACAAGTTAGAAAACTAATTAGAATAATCAATTACATCAAAACAACAAGCCAATTTCATCAATTTCAACTCAATTGAACAAAATCCCCAAATCGGATTCAAGCATAAACCCTAGAATTTTTAATTTTTCATAAAACCCCAAATTGATCAAATTAATCAACACCAATCATGAATATAACAATATCCCATCAAAACCCAATGATCAATTTCAGAAAACAAGACTTGAATCATAAAAAATCCCAAAAATCAAAAGTTCCGAAAATATCCCCTAAATGCGTGAAAATATGCATGAAAACATGAAAATAAAACCAAAAGGAGGGATAGAATGGTCTTACCGACCTTGAGGGAGGAAAACCTTGCAAAAATTGAGGAAGAAAACGACAAAAAATGTGAAGTGCTGCCTTGCCAAGTTGGAGAGAGAAGAAAAGTTGAAAAACTTTTTGAAAAAGATGTTTTTGAAACAGTCAAAGAATTGTTTTAAAAAACCTGAAATACGATCTTCGATTGATCAAAAAACAGGGTTGATCAATCGAACCAGGTAGAGGCTCACATAAATTTTAAAGCAAGATTTCGATTGATCGAAAAATAGATTGGATCAATCGAAATTCTGGAAAAACAGCTTTTTGAGAGAAAAAAACCAGATTTTTTGAAAACTTACCTCAAAGCATTGAATATAACAAAATAAATGCATGAGTATGAGATGAAATGCTCTCCCAAAAACAAGATTTAAACCCAATTTTCCAGAAATATAGATTTTAAACAATCTCCCCCATTTTTAAAGCAACAAAAACTAGTTTTGCATAAAACTCAAGGTATTTTTCGAACGTGGTTGGTCAGACCATAAACACACACAATTTCATGTACAAAGTTTAGCAAAGAGTAACTTGTGTTATGTGTGCAACTAGCAAAAAGTTTGAGATACATGTGAGGTGATATGAGAACAGAAATCAATCACAAAGTCTACACAATTCATCACATAGAATTTAAAAGAGACTAACACCTAAAGAGTTACATCATATAACTCCCACATCTCCTAGAACATAAGCTTGCAATCATGTAAGTTTCTTAAATTTTGCCTCATAATATACACGCCAATTTTTAATTTAAGTGATTTGGCATTTTAGCCTAATAGTACACACCAATTTTTAAAGAAGAGATTTATCATTTAAACCGAGGCTTCACCTTATGTTCTTTTTGTGCATGTGCTACACTTTCTCGAGCACAGAATCTTATGATATGCATTGAGGTGTTCATGATTGGCTAGTGCACAGTGGTGAGATGGTTATTTATGTCTTTCTCAAAAGGATCAAGTCTGACAGTTAAACAACATATGACTTCAAGATTAAGACAAAGTGATAAACACCATGAACATCTTTCCCACACAACATGTTCTACAAAACTTCCACTAGTAAAGTGCAATAAATAAGCTCGTCAAAACTAAACAAAGTACAACAAAACATGTCATGTGAAAATAAATTGACCAACCTTGTTTTCAAAAACAAAGAGAATAGTGCAAGAACAATAATGTGCTTCCTTTTTCTTTCCTTTCTTTCCCTTTATATATATATATATATATATATTAAATAAAAAACACCTAGAATGAAATGCATGAATGTAATGCAATGCAAATCCTAGAGACAAAAAAGAAAAACACAAACCAAAGAACAATGGTCACAAAGGAAAAACAATGAAGCACAAGGACCAGGACAACAAAACAGTTCAGGGACACAGAATCACACCAATTACTTGACGAAGGGTTTCAAACTTATTTCTATCAAGAGGTTTGGGGAAAATGTCGGCATTCTGACGCTCAGTAGGAATATACTCAAGACACACAATCTTTCTTTCAACAAGATCCCTAATGAAGTGATACCTAATCTCAATGTGCTTAGTCTTAGAATGTTGCACAGGGTTCTTAGATATATCAATAGCACTAGAGTTATCACAGTAAACAACCATGGTATCTTGGGATATCCTATAATCCGTTAAAACCTTTTTCATCCAAAGAAGTTGTGAGCAACAACTTCTAGCTGCAATATATTCTGCCTTTGCAGTAGACAAAGACACAGAATTTTGCTTTTTACTCATCCAAGCAACAAGATTGGCTCCTACATAAAAATACCCACAAGTGGTGCTTTTTCTATCATCAGCATTACCAGCCCAATCAGAATCAGAAAAACCAGCAAGGGACAAATTAGACTCCTTACTATAAAATAATCCGTAATCATAAGTTCCACCAACATATTTAATAATTCTTTTGATAGCATTCAAATGTGAAACTTTAGGATTAGATTGAAATCTAGAACAAACACCAACACTAAAGGCAATATCAGGCATACTAGTAGTCAAATATAACAAGCATCCAATCATACTTTTGTATAATGTAACATCAACAGACTCACCTGAAGGATCATTTGTTAATTTGACATTGGCAGCCATTGGTGTTCTGGAATGTGCAGCATTGTCCAATCCAAAACGCTTGACTAGATTCCTTGCATATTTTTCTTGGTTGATGTAGATTCCTAAGTCCGTTTGTTTTACCTGTAATCCCAAAAAATAAGTTAGTTCTCCAACCACACTCATTTCAAACATGGCCTTCATTTCATCTGCAAAAGAATGAGCAAAAGAGTCATTAGTAGCACCAAAAACAATATCATCAACATATATTTGAGCTACAACAAAACTATTCTTATCCTTTCTTAAGAAGAGAGTAGTGTTTGCAGATCCCCTTTTGAATCCATGCTCAGTGAGATATGCAGTCAATCTATCATACCAGGCTCGCGGAGCTTGTTTCAACCCATACAATGCTCTCTGCAATTTGTACACATCATCCAGTCTGTGAGGATCAATAAAACCCTTAGGTTGTTCCACATAAACTTCTTCTTGCAACATCCCGTTCAAGAAAGCACTTTTCACATCCATTTGGTATAGCTTGAAATTTAGATGACTAGCTATAGCCAAAAGTATCCTAATGGATTCCAGTCTTGCTATCGGTGCAAATGTCTCATCAAAATCAATCATTTCCACCTGTGTGTAACCTTGAGTAACAAGTCTAGATTTATTTCTGATAACTGTGCCATGTTCATCAGACTTGTTCTTAAAGATCCACTTAGTTCCAATCACATTTACTCCCTTTGGTTTTGGAACTAATTCCCACACATCATTTCGAACAAATTGGTGAAGTTCTTCATGCATGGAGTTTACCCAATCAGCATCTTGAAGAGCTTCATCTACCTTTTTTGGTTTGAATTGGGACAGATAGCACGAGTGAGTAATTACACTTAAGGCTTTTGACCTTAATCTCATGTTATCATTTAGACTTCCCAATATGTTTGAGGAGGGATGGTTAAGTCTTATTCTGGAGGAAGGACCCTTGACTAGGGATGTTGATGTACCTTTTTGTTCTATTGAAGGGCTGAACTCATGTAGTGCTTGTTGAGTCTCATGTACTGGTGTGGATGGTTCCAGACTTGATGGAACATACACAGCATCATTTAGCACCATCAACTCTTCATCACTGTGCTTACAAACATAATCAACAGGAAATGAGTCACCATTCTCCATAGGCATATCTTGAACAGGAGTGACATTTTCTAATTGTACTTCAGAACATACTTCATCATTGATCACAACATTTGATGATTCCATCACAGTCTTGGTTCTCAGATTGTACAATCTATATGCTCTACTAGTAGAGGAGAAAATATCCCTTGTCACTCTTAGCATCAAATTTTTCTAGGTTCTCTCTATCACGTAGAATGTAACAATCACTACCAAAAATTCTGAAATACTTAACAACAGGCTTCTTTCCTTTCCAGAGTTCATAAGGAGTCTTCTTTGAATCAGGTTTGAAATACACCCGATTGAGTGTATGACAAGCAGTATTAACTGCTTTTGCCTAGAAGGATTTGGGCAACTTTTTATTGTGTAGCATGACATGTGCCATCTCTTGAACAACTCTATTTTTTCGTTCCACTATTCCATTTTGTTGAGGAGTCTTGGGTAAGGAGAACTCTTGATGTGTGCCTTGATCATTGCAGAAGGTGGCCAGCTTGGTATTCTCAAATTCTCTTCCATGGTCACTTTTGATTTTGGCTACTACAGTATCTTTCTCAACCTGCAACTTTTTGCATAGATGTATCATCTTCTTTGGAGCCTCAGCTTTGTCTTTTAACAGCACCACCCAAGTGTATCTAGTGAAGTCATCCACAGCCACTAGAATATATTTCTTTCCACCTAAACTTTGAACTCTAGCAGGACTCATGAGATCAATGTGGAGAAGCTCCAAAGGCCTTGAAGTTTGTACACTTGCCACAGACGAATGTTTAGATTTTATCTGTTTACCTATTTGACATGGTCCACAAATGCACTTATCTATCTTCCCAAACTTAGGTAAACCAACAACTGCATCACATCTGGAGATTTTTTCTAACTATTTATGACTAGCATGCCCCAAACGTTGATGCCACAAATCAACTTGATCTATCTTTGCACTAAAACACTTGTTGCTTATGCTTGGTGTCAATCCATAACAATTGTCTGCAGTCCTTACACCAATGTACATACAATCACCTCCACCATCAAGAATTTCACATTCATACTTGGTGAAGAGAACATTTAGTCCATTATCACAAATCTGACTAATGCTGAGTAGGTTTGCCTTTAGTCCATCGACATACCAAACATCTTCAAAAACTGGCAATCCTGGGATGTCCACGGTTCCAATCCCTCTGATTACAGATTTGCTTCCATCTCCAAAAGTGACTGTTCTAATCTTTCCTTCAAAGAGAGTTTTGAATAGTCCTTTGTTACCTGTCATATGCCTGGAACAACCACTATCCAAATACCAAAGACATGAATCACGTGCCTTTAAGGTGGTTAAGGCAGTAAAACACACATAATCATTATCACATGTGATAAGTAATCTAAGGAAAGATTTAACATGTGCAACAAGGAACAAATATCAAAAGTAAGCAAATTGATAGATAAGCATTATACTTTGCAAAAAGTCCATAATAAAGGAGTCAAGGATCAGCTCAGTGATCAAAAGATCAACAACAAAAGAGCTACCTGCTCTGATACCACTTGTTAGTTTTTAGACCCCTTAAAACAATTAGATTAACCTATGAATTTAGCCAAGTTGTTACTTAGTCAAATTAATTAAATCTAGGTTAACACAATCAAATAATCATATCAAGTATAGCAGTGAAAATATAAAGAACACAAAGATATGATCACCCAGGAAACCAAACTGGTAAAAACCTGGGGAGGATTTAACCTAGCTATCCTCAAGGTAAACTTGAATCCACTATCTTGAAAGAATTGAAGTTCATACAATAAGACTTACAAGCCCCCACGCTCGACTTCTTATTGCTACCCATCAGTAGAACTTACTGACACGACCACGTGCAAGCTTCGAATCCACGAACTCCTTCTTTCTTGGATTCTCCACCAAATACAAGCACACCCACTTGTGTTTTCTTTAAGCTTCAATGGCAGCAACTGGAATGATCATCAAGGTGTAGAAAAATCTTCTCCTTGAAAACCCCAAGTTTATGTGAAGAAAACCTCCTCAAAGATCTCACAAGAGATTCGCATAAATCGCAATATGAGCAATACAAAAACGTGGCTAGGGTTTCCCTTATATACCTAGGATAAATCAGAAACCTAAACCAATTAAAACACTTTAGGGCTAAGTTGGAAAACCTAATTAAAAAACGTCAGGTACGATTTTTGATTGATCGAGCCTAAGCTTCGATCGATCGAAATCTATTGAAACAGTTTTTTAATTTGCACAGTAGTTTATTCCAACTTTACAACAAAGAACTAACTTTGAGCAATTCTAAAACATCTTAAATACATTGTTTTGATCATGGTTTGCCAACAATACAAATTAGGATTCTAAATACATAAAACCTAAGTCTTTAGAACCTAACAGAATAGAAAGCATTACATCCATATAAAAATGTAGAAAACTTGCATTTTACAAGGACCACTGGAAGTCATCTTCTACTTGGAGATTGAGTGAGATGGAGGTTGAAAAAGGATGGAGATTGAATAAAATTGTTAATTTTGATGGAATTTGTAGTACGCAGTAGTATACTGCTTGTTTTGCAGCTAGTTTGTTGTCAATAAAATCTGTCTAAATCATAGGAAATAGGGTCCATATATTTTTTTTCAAGGCAGGGCCATTGTGTATATCTTCCCAGATCTAACCTAGAGATTCTAAATCTAATAAGTTCCTTTTCACCATTATATTATATCTGGGACCATGTAAATACATATAATCTATATATATATATATATATATATATATATATATATAAAACAGCAGAAGCTGAGAGAAAGTGAATTCCTACCATTAAGGAGGTGTTGACAAATAGGAAAAAAGGCTCTTTAAAATGCTGCCACGTATATAACTTTTAAGTAAAATAGCCGCACGTTACAACGTTTGGCCTTTCAAAACTCTGCCACGCTTGCAATTAAAAAAGGATAAATTATATTGTTTCGTTAGGTTAACACACCATTTGATAGCATCTCAGTATAAAAGGAAAAATAACCGGTTAAAATACAATTTAAAGGCTCGCAATATTCCAAAAAAAACACAGGATACAGAGAGAGGAAACTGTGTTCATAAGCCATCAATTGCCAAACCAGAGCAGTGCAACTGAAAGCACATGCATAGAGAAAGAAAAATTTATGGGCATCAACATTGTTAGGCTATCTATCTACCACCAGCAAATCGTTGAATCGGGTTCGGTACATTTTTCTCAATTTTTTTAGATTTCGATATAAAATATTACTTTATATTGAGTTTTTTTGTTGGATAGGTTTAGATTTGATTTTGGATTTGATTCCTTTTTGTTTCGGGTTTTTGGGTTCTCCATCAAAATGTTTGTTTTCTAAATTTTCCGATATTTTCTTTTGTTTTTTTCCCTATTTTGGATTACAGAAATCACTAAAAAAATTGATCTTAATTTTGTACTTCTGTTTCTAATTTAATTTTGTACGTCCATTTTTGATCTTAACAAAATAAAAATTTGGAAAGGTTGTGACTTTAAAACATCAAGCGTTTCAATTTTGTTCTCTGAATTTTATTTCATATTTTTTCCCTTTTCTTCCTTCTTTCTTTTAGTTTCAATCCTTATATGATGGTTTTTGTTGAAAGGTAGAGATAGAGTTATGTGCTATTTTTTATTTTTGAAATTTAGGCATTAATTATGATTTACATGTGGGTATTATGGTTTAGTCGGTTATGATTTAGGTTTTTTGATTAGTAATAGTTTTGTTTTGGGAATTTTGGATGGTAATCGAATTTGCATATTTGGGTAGTTTTGATTTTGGATTTCACCTTCTAATTCAGAGAAAGATGAAGTCTTGCTCTCCACACATCATGCACAATTAGTTATGAATGTATTTTAGCATCATTTATTATTATGTTTGTGAGTTTTGCTTTGTTAATTTGCAAAATCTGTTTATTATTAAAAAATTCTACATTTCTTATGTTATTTTCAGTCTATTCTATTTAGTTATTAAGTTAATTTACCAATAATTTTATTTCATATAATTTAATATTTCATACCTAATTTGTAAACCTAATTTATCATATTTGCCTTTTGTTTTGAAGATAATGGGAGTGTCACCCTTAATTTGAATAGTCAAATCTGAAAGCTTAATTCTGACCCTCTAATTCTATTGAAATTACAGATTTTTTTGAGATCTTTGTCAATTACAACACTTGGGTAATTTCCAAGAAGAGTTGCTGGTACAAACTGATAGGTTAGGATGGTTTGATTTCCCTTCTACTAATCTCATACTTTGTATTAGATTTTGTCTGTTTAGTGTATTTGTGTTTGTCCATTTAGATTTTGCATGTTTTAGCAAGCTTTTTTCTTTACAGATTGATTTTATTAGCCAAATCTAAAGTTTAGTGAGAAGATTTTGTTAAACTCTGTGTAATTGCATATTAAGGAATTATTTACCAGAGTTTTTGATCTTGATATTCATATTCAAGCTAATGAGGACAATGTAATTATTACTATCATGTAAGCTTCTTGAGCATCGATAACTATATAATATAAACCCTGTTTTGAAGTCTATAAAAATACTATATGGAAATAATATTTTTTATTATTTTTAATGTTCTTTATATTAACTTTGACTAAGAAGATTCATGAAAAGGTTAGGCAATAGAGTTATTCTTAGAAAGAGGATGTAAATCAGTAGTTTATCTATATATTTATTTATCTAATTCCGTGAAATTTCAAGTTAAATGAGTCACAAGTGAAAGGAAAAGATTTGAAAATATATCATAAATTTAAGAATCAAAGAAGAGAAGAAATAGAGAAAATATAATTAATTTCATCTTCACAGTTAAAATTAGAGTAGCAAATTTTTTAATATGACATTTTTTGCTTCTTCTGAATTTGGGGATGAGAGATGACTTTCTTTGCTTATTTTAGTTGTATTAGTTTTGATTTACATGTTTGAGTTAGATTTGTTTTTGTTGTGGGTTTTTGTTTTGTCTCTCAAAATGTTTGTCCTACAATAAACCTTCTCAATTTTATACATCTTCTTTTGTTATATTTTTATAGATTATAGAAATTACAAAAACAGATTGATTTTAGTCTTGGTTTTACATTGTAAAGAAACAGACTCTAAATGAAATTTCTCTCAAATTTAACAGATAGATTGTTTCACTCCAATATATATCGTTTGCTTAATGAGAGAACAACTCTCGCACTCTAATTTTGTTTGGTTTGGGAATTAAATAAGAAAGTTGATTGAAATCACTAACAGATACATAACTTGCATAATATGAACTAAATTTGGTTTATTTGTAGTTGGATTAGTATTGATTAACATGCTTGGTTAATTTTGCAGATACATGTGCCGATTTTGGTTGTGTGAATGTTTTGTATACTTTAGTCAATTTTTTTTTCTTCTAAAAAAAAATGGTTGGATTCAATTATTTTTTATTCTAAGTTCAATTAACCTGTAAAATTGTTATGATTTCATTAACTTTCACCCACCTTTTCCCAATAGCCAAATAGATTGTTAGAGTTCTTTTTATTTTATTTTATTTTCTTAAATTTTAGGCTATGCTTTGTAATAAATTTGGCTTATTTGTGTTTGTGTGGTCTTACAATTCAGTCTAGCTTAATGACAACATTGTGTTGGGTTTTGAGAGATTTTTGTTTGTAATAGTGAGGGTTATGTAATTGCTAATTTCAATTTCAAGCCATTATTGTGTATTTGATTTGTGTTCTCTAGCATTTTAGTTTTTCAGTGTTTGTGGTTAAGCTTATGATTCATAAAACATTTCATGCACTGGAACTGTTGATTTTTGAGTTTTTATATATGGTTTATGGTCTCCATTATTTTCCCCTACCGATGTTTGTGAGTTTTGGTGTTTTGATTTTTAAGGTACTAATTTTAAATAAGTTGGTTCCCTGTCAAAATGATTGGATATGAAATTCTATGTTTTTTCCCCATAAATTAATTCATTAATATAATGCTTAATTTCATTTTTATTGTCCAAGTATATATATGCTCAATTTTGGGAATTCAGTATGTTACTATAATATGAATGGCCTTCATTATAACCACCATGTTCCATATTATTGACCACTTATATTCTAGATTAGGTAGAAATATTAAATTGTTAAACTTGAGTTCGGTTTACTTAGCTTCCAAATGTTTTTATTTTTTACAGTTCATTTATTTAAACCTGCCATGTTTTGTGGATTTTAGGTAATTATACTTGATTAGCCAGCATACGGTAAATGAAACCCAAAACTTCTATTTTTTTCCCCCTGTGGTGTCATGGTGTATAGGAACTCAGTTTCTAGAGCCTCATTTACATTGATGTCTATCAGGTATTTTTTGAATTCAAAGGCAAAGGAAATGAAGACCTAGATAATTCATTGCAGAATAGGTATGTTCCTAAATTCTTGGTAGAAAATTTCCGTCATAATGTATTATAATGAAACTCAAGTTCTTTTAGCTAAAATAGTATCAACAGGTTGGTATTATTGGCATGCATGATTTATGTTAGAAAAGCATTATATTTAACAGAAGATGAGAAAAGTTACTGTGTTTCAAGGATGTTAAGACATTGTTTCTGTGGCATATCTAATGTATTAAGTTATTAACAGAAACTCGAATCAACGTACTTCAAGTATGAAAGAAACTGTCGGAAACAACCACCAACAGACACTGCCTAAACAACTATTGTGTGTTTCAGCCCAAACGCCAAATAGTACTATTACGAAAACACTTCTTACCATAATTACCATGATCTAATTGTATTTGATTGATGATTGTAAAGTCTTCATTATTAGAAAATAGACATTATGCTTATTGTGATATTATTTGTGAACTTGCTTAGGAGTAAGGAGTGAAGCTATATGTTTTTTATTTTGAATCTATAGAAATTGTTGAGTCTGATTTTGAAACTCTTCCACCTTTCTTTTGAATTAGTAGCTACAGGCTCCTCTAGCTTATGACTACTTATGTGCACAAATGTTTTGAAGTGCTGTGGAAGGAACATTTTCTTTGATTATTGCTTTTTGTTGTAGAAACATTTATGATATTACCTTTTGACATGGTCTTCTAGGGTAAATATGAAGGAAAATGTTTGATGATTCAAAAAAAAATTCTTATCATAAATTTTGTAATTTATAAATTTGTATCCTAAGTTAGACCATATTTGCACATAAATTGTAGATTACCTAAGTTAGACCATATTTGCTTTAATATGGTCCAACTTTGCTAATTGTAGATTACTTCTGATATTTAAATACCATGAAATTTCAATAAGTTGAGGAGACATTATTATGTAAGACAATACACTTCCAAAGTTTCTTATTGAGTTAGAATAAAGGAAGACATTATGAAATTGATTAGGTGGAAAATCTAGAACAAATTTTAATTTAATGGTCAATTCTAATTCTATTGAACTATCTTTGCAAAAAAGAAAAACACTAATGATATAGATAGTTTCTAGTCAACCGAGAATCTCTAATGTAGTTTTGAAAGTGTATCTCAAAATGTGAAGTTGTATTTCTATTGTACAATTTTATTATATTATTCCTTTGACATTTGATTTTCTGTCATCTCTACCTATTTGAAAGAAGAAGAAAAAAGATATTGGACTTAGGAAGTGCTAACAGCATAAGGTGCTTGCAATTTGCTTTTTTTGTTATGCAAATCAATAAGAGTGGTGGATTGGGTTCCAATAATTGTTAGAGAGAAAAGGGTAAGAGATATATTGTTTTCTACCAGAGATGGTTGCTAGAGATTAATAAGGTTTAGAGATGGTGAAATTGAATGTTACAATACTGAAGTGGATGTTGGCCAGATATGGTGGCTAGATATTATACAGGAACTGAGATACGGAGATAGAGAGAGAGAACTACCACTAGTAAATTTTTTTTCCTTTCTTTCTTATATCTAGGTATGAAATATGAATTAGTTTTGAGAAATTTGGTTGGATTGATTTTTATTTAGGTATTTGGGTTGAGGCCTTTATATTTTATCCATTTACTGTGCTGTCCACACGGTTTAAAACAAAAACATGCATGCAAATTGTTTGATAAAATTCTAATTTTTTTCTTAAATTCATTTTGTATTGTTCATAGTTTTAATTAAATTCATTACCTGACCACCTAAAGAGTTTGCTATCTACATTGGCCATGGTCAATAATATTTCAAATCATTGCCTTCTTTCTCCTCTGGGTTTGTATTAGTTTGTTTTATATTTTCCTTCTGTTTTTATGTAATTAGTAATGTACTTCATATATTTTAATTGTTTTCTTAATTTTATAATCACTATGGAATTAGAGAGGGTTGGAGAGAGAGAGTAACTCTGACTATGATATAGGTAAAAGATTAATGAAAACGTTGGGCAATGATGGTGTTATCCTTAGAAATAGCATGTAATTCAGTAACTTATCACTATGTTTAGCTATTTGATTACATGAAATTTCAGGTCAATTGAGCCACAAGTGAAATGAAAAGATTTATTCTAATTGTGATATTGCTTTAAGTCCTTTCTCTTTCGGGTTTATTTTCTACTAAATTATCTCCATCTTTATCTTTATCTTTTTTATAATTCTTTTGTTAGCATTGTATAGATTTTCATTATTAACATAATAAAGCATTGTATTAAAGTTACCTTATATATGTGTTAGATGAAGATGATGTTGCCAGTTTTATTTTTGTGCAGCAATTGGTTATATGATTTTATTCCTAGGTCACAAATTTCATGTCTTTCATAGAAATTGAAAAAATCATCCTAAGTTTGAATCACATTTATAAGTCCTAGAAGTATTTTATGTGTCTTGATATTACTCAAGCAAATGATATTTTAAGGATTTCAAGGAATTTTATCATTAGTAGAACCTATATTATATTTTAGTTAATAAAAAAAAAATACATATTTAGTGGCTTTCTTGGTAGATTTCTATTGATAATTGTTTGTTCTAAGTTTACTTTATGTTTTTACTATTAGATTGTATCTGAAACACCAATGACTTAAATCATAGTGCTAATATCTTATAAACCATTACATCTTTGTTGGGCTAATATTACATCTTTGTGGCATTCTAACTAATATTATGGTTCTGTATTTTCTGCCAAATCAGCTTATAGATAAATATTGACAAATGGCAGGTGGTAGTTATATAGTTGTCACAAATCACAAGAAATGTTGGTTGAAGTTAAAAATGTGTCTTTGTTTCAATCTATATGTATTAATCCGAAGGATAACACACTCTATCAAGTCTATGAAATTCTATATGTATTATTTTTGTGATATTTTAAATTTATGAAATTCTATGTTAGAAGTATTTTCTGTTTTTGTTAGTACCATGGGTTAAAAATGTGACAAAATGAATGTGTAGAACCTTTGAACATTTGGATTTCTATATTGAAACCATGCAAGCTTAATAAGCATTTGGAATTTACAAGAGATGTGAACTGAGTCATATATATATATATATATATATATATATATATATTTTTTTTTTCCTTTGTAGATAGTATAATACATTTGATTAATCCAATTTTTTATTATTATTTGTAAGGTTAAAGGTAAAAATTATTTGTATTTTTTATTGTGCAATTCTTCTGCTTATGACAAGATATGTTGAGTCTCTCTCTACTTCTAATAGAATGCAAAAAGAAAAAGAAAAAGGGACATGATATGATATGGAGATTTAGTACTGGATTTTGTAATTTTACAAGGTACAAGATTTTATGCTGCACCTATGCAAAAACATTGCAGTGGTGTTGGTGGTGAATATGAGTTTATCATGGCATAAAAAATTAAAAATGTGACACTTTTGATGTATGCTAAACTCATTGATTTAATTATGTTCAAGTTTTATTTCATAACTCTTGCCTTCAAAGACTATTTCAACATGATTGCGATTATATTGCATTAAAGGTTAATTTGTTTGGCTCCAAGTAATTGTGACATAGATTAGATGTGTAATTTGTCAGGCTCCTTTGTAAATACCACCAAAGTTTGGGTTGTGATGATTGAGAGTGAAGTTGTTGGAAAATATTGGACCAGTTCTAGGAATAATGAACACTAGCTAACTCAAGAATTTTTAATCCTATGTGATAGAGATATCAAGGGAAGAGATTAAGTTTAAAATAAATGTTGTTAGGACAACTTTTAATACAAGAGGAAAATATTTATTGATCATGTAAATCTATGTGTTCGTAACCAAATTTCAACATGCATACTTTAGAATGTATAGTAATAATAATTTTTTTTGTAAATGGAATTATGGAATTTTTAGGGTTAATTACTGCATTTTAAAATAATAAACAAACATATTGATAACTAACGTATCTTATACACTTTGCAACAAATTTTTTCTTTATAGAATGATTTTATTAGCCAAATTTCTCTTCTACTTATTTCATACTCCAATTACTATATTCCCTCGAACTCACAGCCTTTAAAAAAAACCTTGAACCAATTAGTTATAACTTATGAGATTTCAATTAACATTTTTTTCCAGATCATGTGTTGATGCCAGGTTATGTCTGTCTTTTAGAAGAACACCTGCACATTAGCATCATTATCTGAACAACTAACCATCCACCCCCTTCCATATTTTACCATCACATTTAGTGTAATATATTAAGATTTTTTCCTAACTCATAAAATGATCTCGCGCATTGCGTGGGTTAAAAGCTAGCTACATATAATAGCCGAAGCCTTTAAGGAGGTGCTACCACATTAGGAAAAATAACCTCTTAAAATGCTGCCACGTTTACAACTTTTCTTTAAAATACTGTATGGTGCGTTTGGATAGGCTCACTTTCATCAAACGTTTGGAGAGTCTCATCATAAAAACACCAAGCCGCTTATCAAAAAAAAAAAAAAAAAAAAACGCAAACCCAAAAACGCAAACCGTATTTCCCGATCAAAATTCAAACTCACTTTAACTTGCGATTCTTCGTTGCAACTATCGGACTAGCGTGCCTTAACCCATCAAACAGACGAACAAAGAAAATCCAAAAGGAAGCAAAAAAGAAGAAGCCAAAACTTAAAACCTTTGTTTGTTCTCTGCAATAGTGAAAACTGAAAATCTTTGTTTGTCCTTTGCAACAACAGGCGATTTAGAAGTTATCCTGTCCCTTCTCTTCAACAACAGACAATTCAGAAGGTAGGCATTTCCCCCCCCCCCCTTTTTGTTTTCTATTCAATTACCGTTTCTAGGGTTTTCAAAAATATATGGGTTTAGTAGAAGGTAGGTAGGTTTTTTTTCCCCTTTTTTTGTTTTCTATTCAATTACCGTTTCTAGGGTTTTGAAAAGGCTACCTTTTCCTTTAATTTCCAATTTATTTTTACAATTTCTTGAGTTCTGTTGGTTCGATTGTTGTATTTTGTTTGGCAGTTTTTTGTTATGTTTCTGCTTTTTGAATCCTACTTAAATTTTAATGGTTGGTTATCTTTTTTTATATATAAAAAACTAGCGATACTGCGATGCAGAGAAAGGGAAGGAGAAAATAAAAAAGAGTTTGCAATCCAGTGGAGTTTCGTACGGCCGGCCATCGCCATCTGATTTGCTGCTCTGCCTCATATCTCCTTTGTAACAAAATTTTTCTAAAGGTCAGCGTACTCTTTTCTTCTTCAAATACTGTTTTGGTTTTCTAAAACTTTTTGCCATTGTTTTTCCTTTTCGAATTAGCATATTAAATCTCCAATATGTATATGTTTTTAGTTTAAAACCAGATGTTTATACCACAAGAATTACCATCTTCCTTTTCAATATATTTGTATTTCAAAATTTTCTCCATACCAAATTGTCTAGGGTTCTTCTTTAATTCCTTTTGAAATATAGATGGGTTTATTTCTCTTTTTATGGAAAAATTATAATTTCCAGTTTTAAGTACTGGTAACATAAGGGATTTTGCCTTTGATTTCAATAGTCAAGTTTCAACTTGGATGGTTATAAGTTTGAAAGTTTATAGTGTGTAATGATGGATTTATTCTCTCTCTCTCTCTCTCTCTCTCTCTCTCTCTATGGATGATTTGGTCTGAAATTATTATTTTTGGTTTTAAGTTTTGGTAACATTAGGGATTTCACCCTTGATTTTAATACTTGGATGGTTTAAAATCTGAAAGTTTAGTGTATAGTAATTTATAATTTTTTTTCTTAGTGAAATTATGGTTTTTTTGATTAATTATTGCGTTTTTGAAAAGTAAATAAATAATTTAATAACCAACTGATTACTATACACCTTCCAATAGATTGTTAGACATTGTGTTATTGAAATTATAAAAAACCTTCTTACTCTGTCATTTTATTTAAATTATGACTTTTCTTTGGTTATTTTAGTTGTATTAGTTTTGATTTACATGTTTGAGTTAGATTTGTTTTTGTTGTGGGTTTTTGTTTCTCTCTCAAAATGTTTGTCTTTCTACAATAAACCTTCTCAATTTTATACATCTGCTTTTGTTATATTTTTATAGATTTTAGAAATTACAAAAACAGATGAATTTTAGTCTTGGTTTTACATTGTAAAGAAACAGACTCTAAATGAAATTTCTCTCAAATTTAACAAATAGATTGTTTCACTCCAATATATATTGTTTGCTTTAATGGGAGAACAACTCTCGCACTCTAATTTTGTTTGGTTTGGGAATTAAATAAGAAAGTTGATTGAAATCACTAACAGATACATAACTTGCATAATATGAATTAAATTTGGTTGATTTGTAGTTGGATTAGTATTGATTAACGTGCTTGGTTAATTTTGCAGATACATATGCGAATTTTGGTTGTATGAATGTTTTGTATACTTTAGTCAAAGTTTTTTTCTTCTAAAAAAAAAAAATGGTTGTTCATAGTTTTAAGTTTAATAAATGATGTGTATAATTCTCCCTATAGTACTTCCATTACTTGACCACCTAAAGAGTTCACTATCTATGTTGGCCATGGTCAATAATATTTCAAATCATTGCCTTCTTTCTCCTCTAGGTTTGTATTAGTTTGTTTTATATTTTCCTTTTGTTTTAATTTAATTAGTAATGTTCTTCATATATTATAATTGTTTTCTTAATTTTATAATCACTATGAAATTAGAGGGGGTGGACTAACTCTGACTATGATATAGGTCAAAGATTAATGAAAATGTTGGGCAATGATGGCGTTATCCTTAGAAAGGGCATGTAATTCAGTAACTTATCACTATGTTTAGCTATTTGATTACATGAAATTTCAGGCCAATTGAGCCGCAAGTGAAAGGAAAAGATTTACTCTGACTGTGATATTGCTTTAAGTCCTTTCTCTTTCGGGTTTGTTTTCTAATAAATTATCTCTTTCTTCATCTTTATCTTTTTTATAATTCTTTTGTTAGCATTGTATAGATTTTCATTATTAACATAATAAAGCATTGTATTAAAGTTACCTAATATATGTGTTAGATGAAGATGATGTTGCCAGTTTTATTTTTGTGTAGTAATTGGATATATGATTTTATTCCTAGGTCACAGACTCACAAATTTCATGTCTTTCATAGAAATTGCAAAAATCATCCCAAGTTTGAATCACATTTATAAGTCCTGGAAGTATTTTATGTGTCTTGATATTACTCAAGCAAATGATATTTTAAGGATTACAGGGAATTTTATCATTAGTAGAACCTATATTATATTTTAGTTACTCACTAAAAAAGAAATACATATTTAGTGGCTTTCTTGGTAGATTTCTATTGATAATTGTTTGTTCTAAATTTACTTTATGTTTTTACTATCAGATTGTATCTGAAACACCAATGACTTAAATCATAGTGCTAATATCGTATAAAGCATTACATCTTTGTTGGTCTAATATTACATATTTGTGGCATTCTAACTAATATTATGGTTTTGTATTTTCAGCCAAATCAACTTATAGATAAATATTGACAAATGGTAGGTGGTAGTTACACAGTTGTCACTAATCACAAGAAATGTTAGTTGGGGTTAAAAATGTGTCTTTGTTTCAACCTATATGTATTAATCCGAAGGATAACACACACTATCAAGTCTATGAAATTCTATATGTATTATTTTTGTGATCTTTTAAATTTATGAAATTCTATGTCTGGTATTTTCTGTTTTTGTTAGTACCATGGGTTAAAAATGTGACAAAATGAATGTGTAGAACCTTTGAATATTTGGATTTCTATATTAAAACCATGTAGGCTTAATAAGCATTTGGAATTTACAAGAGATGTGAACTGAGTCATCTTTTTTCTTTTTTATTTTTTCCTTTGTAGATGGTCTAATACATTTCATTAATCAAATTTTTTATTATTATTTGTAAGGTAAAAGGTAAAAATTATTTGTATTTTTTATTGTGCAATTCTTCTGCTTATGACAAGATATGTTGAGTCTCTCTCTACTTCTAATAGAATGCCAAAAAAAAAAAAAAAAAAAAGAAAAGAAAAGAAAAAGAAAAAGAAAAAAGGGACTTGGTATGATATGGAGATTTAGTACTAGATTTTGTAATTTTTCAAGATACAAGATTTTATGCTACATGGCTGCACCTATGCAAAAAAATTGCAGTGGTGTTGGTGGTGAATATGAGTTTAGCGTGGCATAAAAAATTAAAAATGTGATGCATTTATTTAAGTATTTATTTTATTTTCTAATTTTCTTAAGAGTGGCAGATTTGGTTGGTAGTCTCAACACACATTTATTTGACTCTTTTGGAGCTATTACATGTCAGCCTGCGGAGAAAGACTAGTGGAAAATATTTGTTGCATTACAAAGTCTAGGATTAGAGAAACCGTTGCATATGTTTAGACTGACTTGCTTGTTTGCTAATCTTTACTCAACAGCAAGGATAGTAAATTAATTGTTTTGCTGTTGCAATTAATTATAGATGGTACATTGCAGACAGGTTTTGATTTTGGTTATTTTCCCTTTTCTCAATAGTAACGGGTTACTACTTCTAAAGGGACCATTTAGGAATGTAGTGATTATTTTTAGCAGACAGACATCTCTGTGCTTCAAGTTCTCAATTTCTTTGTTGCAAAAGTATGTTGCTCAGAAATTAGTACGGTGCCTTGAATTTACAGGACAAGCAGAGAAGTTCATAGATCACTGTGCTCATCAAATACAATTAAAGCCTGGAATTGGTTTAAATTTTATTTTTTGACCATGTTGAAGCCTGAGCTCTGAGCTCCAAGATCTGCCTATGAATCTATTGTAGTGTTCAAAAAGGTTACTACGTAAATAAGGAAAAAAGTCTAGGAGTCACAGGTGAGGCTAGCTGTAACGACACAAGGAAAAGCGCTAGCCACATCTGCGTTATACCTCAAAAGGACAAGTCACTATTGAGGCTCCTTGTAGTTGTTAATAAAGCCTAGATCTACCCAGTAAATATCCGATGTGGGACTCATCACACACCCACACACATCACACAATCAATCAAATTGGGGTATCACAATCTCCCCCACTTAAATCCCTAACGTCCTCATTAGGGCCCACTTTGTGGGGTAGTATCTCTGAGCCCACATGGAGTTACCAGGCCGGCTTTGATACCATATGTAACGACCTAAGGAAAAGCGCTAGCCACATCTGCGCTATACCTCAAAAGGACAAGTCACTATTGAGGCTCCTTGTAGTTGTTAATAAAGCCTAGATCTACCCAGTAAATATCCGATGTGGGACTCATCACACACCCACACACATCACACAATCAATCAAATTGGGGTATCACAATACATTATAATTGCCACGCCCCGAACCCAACTATAAAGATAGGCACGTGACAACCCCTGCACGCTTATAAAGTAAGCACCCTAAAAGTGTGCAAGGCCTTCTTAGTAACTAAAATTTATCCTCAAAAGTTAAAATCAAATAAATCCAAAATACCTCAATAATTTCTTTATGAATAGATCTCCAATAATTTAATAGGAACAAAATCCAAACCTCATGTACATAATGCCAATTGGTCAATAAATATAAAACTATTAGAAGACCATCCAATCCCAAAATCACTGAGCTTCTTTTCTTGCTCACAACACAACATCAAAACTCTCAAAACTTGGTATTCTTCACGATCTGAAACTGGAGGGGAAAAAAGGGGGTGAGTTGACAACTCAATAAGCAACCTTAGTCCTAATAAATTCTATCAAGCAATAGATCTCTAAAGTATAAGGATGTAATATGTGTTTTCAAAAGTTATAATATACTACGTGTTTTCAAAATAACTGAAGAAGTTTTATAATCTTAAAATAATAAGTTGCACATAGGTCACATACTTTAATCTTACACATATATCATAGGTGGTTTAGAAAATAGTCAGTTTTCCATATATCAAAAGCTATAACTTACAATAGGTTCCAAAAATACATAAGTAGTTTTAGTAAATCAAAATAGTTCAAATACTCAAATATTTCCAAAATCACAAATGTAGTTTTAAGGACTCAAAATAGTCAAATGTTCAAACGTAATTCATATTCTTAACAATCTTATGACTATGGTCACGTTATATCCCCGTGACTGGGCATCAGAGTACCAATGAATAATCCCCATTGGTTTGGGTATTAGAATACCAATGAACAACCCCCATTGGTCTGGGTATCAGAGTACCAATGAATAACCCCCATTGGTCTGGGTATCAAAATACCAATGAATAACCCCTATTGATTGGGTATCAGAATGCCAATGAATAACCCCCATTGGTTTGGGTATCAAAGTACCAATAAATAACCCCCATTGGTTTGGGTATCAGAATTAACTCATAGTCAAATTATTCATAATCATATATATGAAATTATAGTTTCTAACAAAAATATATCTTATTCAAATACGTATATATATATAATCATATATTCAATATTCAAATATATTTGTGATATTTCTATATTCTTACTTTAAATCAATATAGCTAAAAACAATTAAATAAAGTATATCATATATTCAGTAATCATATATATTTGTGATAATTCTTTACTTGAAATTAGTAATACAATAGAAATAAATTGTAACAACTGTAACAATTTTCAGTAGTTAAAATATGCAAAGATAAAACCATTTAGGATAAGGTTACTTACTTCAAAAAGCCATATCAAAAGGAACTTCTCCCTGATGCTTCCTCTAAAAACTTAAATATCACCTAAACAATTTTTCAAATATCATTTACTCAATAATCTAATATTTTTAAATAAAACTTATATGAATACCCGACCAGAAGAGAAACTACTAAAAATATCTAATAATTTTCCATTATTGTCTCAGTTAAAAATCCACCGTATTCATAATATATATATATATATATATATATATTTCCTCCACTTTCTAACATTAATAGTGCCAAAGGACAAAGCCTATATATACACCATATGTGTAGCCATGTAGTGTCAAAAGCACACCACCTAATCTTCTATACGTGTGCTCATTTTTTTTTTTTTTTTTTTTTTCCATTCACCCCTAGTTCTCTTTGAGATCAGGACAAAACTAGGAAAAATGTACTATATTCTATGTCATACAAAATCAAGCTTTCACTGACACCATAACCTTTTACTATTCGCCAAAACCCCAAATCTCTAAACTTGTGCAGAACCAGACCCAAGAGTCTTCTTTTACACTTAACGCAACATAGGGCACAGAGAAAAATAAATAAAATCCTTATTTGTTTACATCGTTAATCTAATATATAAACAGTCTCACTATTGGCCAAAATACTCATATAAAAGAATACTCTAATTCTAAATAAAGCTTAGATTTGACAAAAAAAGAGATTCTTAGGCTCTTACCTCAAGGTGTAATCAATCATTCTTTACTTCAATCTTTTTGGGTAGTTTCCTCTCTCAAAATATCTCTCTATATACGTTGATTTAATAAGCTTATATAGCTAGGGTTTCAACCTTATTTTCTAAAAAGCTCCCTTATAATTATTAATTATAAAATTGTCCCCATAAACAAATTTACTTAAATAACCTTCCTTTTATTTATTATTATTTTTTTTTTCGGGGTATTACATTGGCACTTGCTTAGACGCTTGAGTGAGAATGGATTAAAAGGCTCCTTTAAGACCCTTGAGGTGAGGCAACTCTAATAAGGCACTCACTTTTTGTGACTAATTGAGCATTTTGGTTGAGGGGACAGGATTTAGAACCATGCTTCACTAAAATAGTAACATTTTTACTGAATTAAAACTCAACTCAGGAAATTTTTACCATTTTTCATATTTTCTACTAATAATTCTAGCTTTCTAAAATAAAGAAAATTCATCAAGGCCTATATATATTAAGAGTAAAACAAAGAAAATAATTAAGGTGAATATATTCTTAAGAGTAACAAGGCCTCATGAACAACATGAGCATCTCAAATATTGGTGCCTACTTTACTGGGGCCAAGTGCTTATTTTGGCACTAGGGCCTTAAATGATTGCGATTATATTGCATTACAAGTTAATTTGTTTGGCTCCAAGAAATTGTGAAAAGGTATGTCTGTTTTATTTCAATGTAATTTGTCAGGCTCCTCTGTAAATACCACCAAAGTTTGGGTTGTGATGACTGAGAGTGAAGCTGTTGGAAAATATTGGACCAGTTCTAGGAATAATGAACACTAGCTATGTAATACCCCACATAATTTTATTTGAGGTTATAATAATATTGTTATTTAAAAAAAAAAAATAATTGTTGGGCCATAGGTATTTTTTTATTATTATTAGTTATTGCAGCCCGCTAACCCACTAAGCCCACATCTCTAATACAAACTACAGGGTAGAGGAAAAGACAGTCAGAATTTTCATAGAAAGGGTTTTGTCAGAGAGGCTAAGGGGTTTTCTTGGAGTTAGAGCACATACCATTGAAGAGGCAATCAGATTTTTTTTTAAAGGTATGATTTTCTCACCGTTAGAAACAAGAATTAAGAAGTTAGAATCTTATCTTGGAAATTTCAAATTTTAATTAGGAATATGGCTTTAACGTTTGGGGTTATATATTAGATAGATTCATCGTTTTTTTTCTTGGGTTATATATACATATTAGAGGATGGACCTCAATAAGGTTAATCCAAAAGCTGCTGAATCTTTAAAGATAGTTGCAATTTGGAAAAAAGAAAAGAGGGTGGCTTTAACGTTATTTCATTGAGATATATATGCTTATATATATATATATATATATATATATATGAATATAATTAGTTCAAGTCAACAATGGCTGCCACTGTGTGAACCCTTGAGCAAGCCAAAATTGTTGAAATCTTGTATCAAGAGTTGCGTCACTTTTGTAGGGCATAGGAACTTTTGGGCTGCTGCAACTTTTATTCTAATGGCTGGAGAAATTTCACCATTTTGTCACTTGTTATCTCTCAATTCTTTTTGTCAAGGACGTAGGCTTTATTGTACCTTTAATGGTCTTCTACATAGTTGTTGACTAAGTCCAAATAAAGTGATATTTTAAGGTCCAACTACAATTCTTAAAGGGTCAATGGCAGATTGTGTCTTTTATCCAAATTGTAATATTGTGGTATTAAATCCATTAGGGTCAAAGAAATTAAGTCATTGAACAAAATCATAATAGATTTGGCCCACAGTTTTTCTTTGGGGTTATATATTTAAATCCTATCTATAGTGTTAGTTGCTGCCTATGAGATTGATAAATTCAAGGAAACACATATTTTTGGGTAGAGATGCTTTGCATTAGTGCTATCATTTAGTTCAGCAAAGTATTTTACTAGCGAGTCAGTTTGTATAGTTTAGTAAAAATTATACTTTATGGAGGATATTAAGTAATTTCCATGATTGATTCTAGGTCCTATCTAAGAGTATTTTGAGACCTATTTGGAGGGTGTTTCAGCTGGACTTTCAGAGTGATCCAAGTGCTGTAAGTAATTACGCATAATATGCACAAGTTTTGTCCATTAGGTTCTTAGAAGTTAAAAGTTTTCAAAAGTTTTGTATTTCAAAAATTATATTTTGCTAAAGTTTGTCAAAAGTATTTTTGTATCATTGAAAGAGAAATTTTGACTACTAAATAATGTTTTAAAGAGATGCTTCGAATTTTAAAATAAGTTTCGAATGTCCAATTCTCATTTAAAAGGTGATTTCTAAACTAAACTATTTTCCGTAAATAATTGAGTTTCAATGTAATTTTTTAAAAATGTTCTTGTTCTTTAAATTTGTTAAAACCAAGTGATTTCAAGGTCATATTCCTATTCTCCAAATGGTATTTAAAATGTTTCTTTTAGCAAATTTAATTTTCAAACTTACTCAAGAATTGTAATTTATTCATATAAACTCCTCAGTCTCTATTCGTTTCCCAAGAGAGTCAAGCATCTTCTGATTTATATTCTATTCAATATTGTGATCTTTGATATGTCTCTATATTTGAAAATAAATTGTTAATATCAAGTAAATTACTACATTTTGTATAAATTTTGCTTTGTGATATGTGATTTAAAATAAGTGTTTTTTTTAGAATTGATCAGATATATCAGATATGTGTGTATCCACTCACAGGATTGTATGTGAGAATATGTGTTGATCCCTCACCAGCAGGGGTTAGATGTTGGTATCCGCTCACAGGATTGTATGTGAGAATATGTGATGTGTATATGTGATACTGTGCTCTGATCAATTATCTGTATGTATTTTCGAATAACTTTAAGATATGATTATATATACGTGTTCAGTGGTTCTTTATATGTTTGGAGAACTATATCAAATATTTTGAGTGAAATTGTGAAATCAAACTCGTGCTTTGCTTGACTCTATTCTGTTGTATATTGTGTATAATTGCTTACTGGATGTGTGGCTCACCCCATCAATTACCATTTTCAGATTAAAGTTTAGTTGGGGAACAGAACCTTGGATTGCTTCGTAAGGTGCAAGGTAGAGCGTGGGAGTTTTAGGCGAAGTCAATAGTACTTGAAGTCTTAAAAGATTATTAGTTATTTTGTTATTCCGCTTTAGATTTCACTGTATTTTGGAGATTATTCTAAATTTGTGGAGTTTGGATTTTTGTAAGAGATTTTTAAGAGTATTTTTTTATTTTGGAGTTTTAATTTTTTTTGAATTAATTGTGTTTAGTAAGTTATATAAGTTCAGCAAGCTCATCATGTATCTAAATTCATGTTCCACGAATTTGGGTCGTGACAAGCTAACTTAAGAATTTTTGATCCAATGTGATAGAGATACCAAGGGAAGAGATTAAGTTTCAAATAAATGTTGTTAGGACAACTTTTAATACAAGATGAAGAGGAAAATCTTTATTGATCATGCAAATCTTTGTGTTCAATAACTATATTCTCTCGAACCCACAACCTTTAAAAAAACCTTGAACCAATTAGTTATAACTTATGAGATTTCAATTAACATTTTTTCTAGATCATGCATTGATGCTAGGTTATGTCTATCTTTTAGAAGAATACCTGCACATTAGCATCATTATCTGAACAACTAACCATGCACCCCCTTCCATATTTTACCATCGCATTAAGTATAATATATTAAGTTGATTTTTTTCTAACTCATAAAATGATCCCGCACATTGTACGGGTTAAATGCTAGTTTTGTATAATGACCAAGGAAAAAAAAAAAAAAAAGAGAGAGTAGTAGGACACTATTCTACCCACAGTAACAGTCACCACTAATGTTTAAAATCTATAAAGGCTGGATAGTCATTAGCAAAATTTGAACAAAACAACACACAGATAGGTTGTATGCTTTAAAATTGTGAAAAATATCATTCTTTCAGTAGTTTATTAAGATGATCTAAATATGCCCCCTTAGTTTCTCTCCCCCTTTTTTTTTGGGATAAGTGAAAAAAGCCTCAATAATTGTAAAAGGTATGGCTGTAAACCAAATTTTTTTATCCATTTCTCCATCTCAATTTATATCAAGCAAAGATAATCTGGTTGGGCACAAATGAGCTGTCAGGCTACTCCCACTCTCCTCCATGAAGAAGACTTATTCCTATGGTTCTGAAAAGTAAAAGGAAATGGAATTTTTTAATAAGTGAAAAGGAAAATGGATGTTGAAGGGGTTGTGACGTTTAAACTTTCTAAAAGAAATTCCATTCTAACAAACTGGGTAGAATTGGATTCCTAACATCAATTTGGACTTAAGCCATTAAGAAATTGAAAGTTCCATTGCCCAAGTTCATATAAATTCACCTTTTGTGTGTAAACCTATATAAATGGGAATATTGTTAAATTAAACATAGGGCAGCATAACAACTGAGAAATTTTCAAGACTTTGAAATTGAAACATAGTCTACTACAGTTTAAGAAACTATGGTGATGGGTTGGGGGGGGGGGGGGTGAAAGCAAAGCAAAACATATTTTTCATAGAATAGGAGGATGAAGAGAAAAATGGACAAACCTCGTGATATTTCATGCACGTTAACTGGGAGATTTTTACATTAGGTACAACCTTTATATGCTCATTACGATTAAGGCTTGGTCAAGTTGTGTATGCACTTTATGCATGGAGTAGATTTACTTTGCATTGCTTTCTGCTTCTTTATGTTTTCCTTTTCCATCAACTTGATATTTTGGAATGTGTTGTTCTGAAATGTATCCTTCTTATGGTACCCCATTTAATTCATACAATGTACACTAGTTTGTTCTGAAATGTATCCTTCTGAAATCTATAATTTTGTATAATGACCCCATTTAATTCATACAATGTACCATGGTTCTAGTCTGTGCAGGATCCGGAGGCCCTTACCTGCCACAGTCGTAGTGAAGAGTTCTCCAATCTAGAGCCAATGGTGGATGACTAAGTCGTTGACATCATTAAGGGACTTGGTTTGGAGGGCCTCCTCAAGACCCCAGATAGAGAGATTGACCCTGGGTTATAACGGCCTTAGTGGAGTGATGGCGTCCCGAGACTCACACCTTCCACATGCCACATGGTGAGGTCACCATCACATTACAGGATGTGGAGGTTCTTCTCTGGCTTCCTGTTGGTGGCGAGGCTATAATAGAGAGCACGTAGAAAGTATGGTGGGATGTGTGTTAGGACTTCCTTGGCTTTGTTCCTATAAATGATGAGACAAAGCAACTTACTGGCCAGAGGATTGTCATCAAACGGCTTTTGGAGCAAGTTATCGGTCCATTGCCGCCTAATGCTGAAGAGGATCAACTGCATAAGTATGCACGATGCTACGTCCTAGCGCTACTGGGGGACACGATCTTCATGGAAAAATCCGGTGATAGGGTGCATTTAATGTGGGTGCAGCAGCTGGAAGACCTTCATAACCCACAAAGGTACAGTTAGGGAAGTGCTTGCCTTGCATGGTTGTACAGAGAGTTATATAGGGCAAGCGATAAGAGAGCCAGTCAAATTGGAAGGTGCTTGCTGTTGGTCCAGTATTGGGCATGGGCCAAGTTCCCATATTTGTGCCCAACAGTTGAGTGTGGTCCGCTAATGGGTGCTTATAGTCCTCCAGTGTGTGGTCCACTGTCCCTGAAGTAAGTCTCTACCTCATACACGTCCTATAACTTGAATTTATTTATTTCTTTTAAAGGCTTCTAGAAATTATTTAAGTAAATATTAAACAATTTTAAACAGAGGTTCAATATATATGATTAGGTTAATATACTCTAATTTTGTGTCAAATTTCCTAAATTATATGATTAGGTTAATATATATGCTACTTCTTTTTATTTTTTAATTATTTTATAAGTACATAAAAGCTACTTAGTTAACCAAGCTTTAGTTTACTAGATTAACTATCTTATTAGAAAATATACTCTAAATGCAGCATAATAAAGTACGCGCGTTTGTAATGATTAGTTGAAAAGCTAGTGGGTGGGCTAAGGTTATAAATATTTTATTTAAAATTACTGTGTACATTAACCAAGCTCTACCCAATAACATGTTATAGTTAGCCATAATGACCATGATTTGGAACTTAGAGAGTCTATATGCAAATTGTTTCCTACAACTTCATTACATTAACTTGATTACATTATAGTTTTAATCATATGATTAATTCAGTGGGAAAGTTGTACAAAGTTAATGATCCCTTATTCTTGATTATAGGTGGTTGTGGGTCCCAAACAAGAAAAACAGGTCCGCCCACATCTTAAGGGATAGGTATTGCGAGCAAATAGCTTCAATGTTGCTAGGCCAGGTATGAAAATGCCTTGTTTTACATGTTTATGAACAAGATATTCGTTTGGTGAACTTTGAAGTATAAACATTGTTGCCTACTTGTTTTTTGGTTGTTCTAGGTGGCGTGGCAACTGTATAAAGCTGAATTAGAGGACCTTCTACTGTGGTGCGTTACAGGGAGGGCTGTGTGGACGGCAAAGGAGCCGCTCGTATGTTTCCACCTAGTAGAGAAGCATACACCGGATCATGTCATTCGTCAATTTGGGATGATCCAAGAAATTCCCCGTCATGTTGACATTGATATAGTGCTTCATGAGATTGATTTGAGGGGGAAGGTCGGTGTTGATTGGACGCGGAAACATGTTAGGCATATCATCGAGTGGGGTAATTGCCTTCAACGGCTTTGTGAAGTAGATTGTAAGGTTGAATTTAATCAACCATCTTGTTGGCTTTATTTCGTGCCAAATTTGCTTGTATTTTAGCAATTAGTAACCCTGTATTTAGGTGGGAATCATCTAAGGGTAATGTGGAGAAAGTGTGAAGAAATGCTCAAGTTTGTGCAAAGTAGCAGGGACTCACGACTGGAACTCGCGGGTGGCTTGTGGCTGGCAAGTCGCCAGATGATGCACACAAGTGAAGCATGCAGAGAAGATGAATAGTCATGCCAGCTGGAGCCCTATAGGAAAAAAGTCCAGTCTGGCAATTCTGTTTGCTCGTGGCTTGAATTTGCAACCCAGTCAAGTCGCGAGGCCAAGCTGTCAGCCAACTCTGTTTTGAAAAGCCTAACTCTTCACATTCCATTCTCACTCCAGTATAAATACCCCTTATACCCACGAAATGTTGAGAGCTTCCAGAGAGAATATTAAGAGAGAAACCATAGAGAAAAATAAGATTGACTCATCCACAATCTTCACATAGAGACTCTTCAAATTCCTCCACTCTCACCCTCTCCATTGTTACATCATTGAGAGGTTCATTACCAAAACCTTTTCTCACCATATCCACACCTGTGAGAAGGCCATTTGATGCTTGGGAAGCAGTTAGAAAGGGACCAATTTCATATTGGATGATGCTATGGGCTATAGCGGAATCTGGTAAGCTAAAGAAGAAAGAGGTTCGGCGTAACCTCGTTGGAGTAGGAGCTTGGAGGGCTTTGGTACACTGGGTAGATTAGTCTTGGAGGGTCTTCTGCTGTTCATGTATCCCAACTACATTCTTTAGTGGATTATTTACCGTTTGGAGGGCGGCGGAGCGGTTTTACGCCGAGGGCTTCGGTTTCCTCTTCGATAACACATCGTTGTGTTGTCCTTGTGTTTGCATCTCTCTTCCCTTAATCTTTGCCATTTAATTTCTACTGTAGATGTGATTTTATTTGGTCTAGATTGTTTATCAATTCTGTTATATGCTTATGTTCATATTTCGCACATCAATTGTTTGATAATAAGCTTGAATTGGTAATTTGTTAATTGGGGGTTTAAATGTTCATAGTGTTTTATACGCTAATTGAAATTTCAATTGTTATCAGAGTGGGTACACTTATATTGGTTTCATTACCTTAGTGTGATCCTTCACCCCATATTGAGATGGACCGGTCTCAATCTTTAAATGCTCCATCATATTTTGATGGTAGCAATTATGCCTTTTGGAAGGTGCGGATGAGAGCATTTTTGTGTTCAATAGATGAGGCTATTTGGGATGCAGTTGAAATAGGTTGGACAAGGCTGAAGGCAGTTAAATCCACATGGGATAAGGTAGCCCTTGTGGCGTCAAATGCTAATAGCAAAGCACTTAATGGTATTTTTTGTGGTGTGTCCCCAGATGAGTTCCATCGGATTTCACACATTACCATTGCCAAGAAGGCATGGCAGATATTGGAGACCACGTACCAAGGAACGAAGAAAGTTAAAGACACCAAGTTGCAGATGCTAACCACTCGGTTTGAGGAGCTGAAAATGAGTGAGGATGAGTATTTTAACTCTTTCTATAGCAAGATGAATGAAGTGGTCATTGGCAAGTTTAACTTGGGAGAGAAAATGGAGGACTTGAAAGTTGTACGAAAAATTCTTCGTTCATTGCCGGAGAGCTTTCGTGCAAAGGTGACTGCAATTGAGGAGAGCAAGAATCTCGTTGAAATCAAAGTCCAAGAGTTGATTGGTTCTCTCCAAACATATGAGCTTTCACTGCCAAACCAAAGAAAGAGCAAATCCCTTGCACTTAAGACTATAAATGAAATGGTGGAAGCACACGACTCATCAAATGAGGATGTTGTCGAAAAAGATGTTGCTTACCTTGCAAATAATTTTTGCAAATTTCTGAAGTTCAAGAATAGTGGGAAATTTGGTGATAATGGGAAATTCACAAGTTCTGGAAAGGAGAAGAAGGACTTCAAAAAGAGAGAAGGGACGAAGTCCCAATCTACTCAAGGAGTCACTTGTTTTGAATGTAATGGACATGATAATTTCAAAAAGGAATGTCCTAATTATTTGAGATCGAAGGGCAAGGCATATGCCACCACTCTCAATGACTTAGATTCTTCCACATCTAATTCGAAGGATAGCTGTGATGAAGAAAGGAATTTCTCAGCATTCATGACTATTGCTCATGCTGAGTCTTCGAAGGACTTGAATTTTCTTGTGCAAGAGCTTGGGGAGAATAGTGATGAGGAATTCATGGGAATTATAGAAGAATTAGATGCTAAAGAAGATGAAGATACAACTTGTCTTCAAGAGAACTACAATTCACTCCTTTAGAAGTAGGGAGAATATGCAAGGGTGGCCAAGTTAGCTGTGAAAAAGATGAAGAAATCTAAGGAGGATTATAGAAGTGTAATACCCCAATTTGATTGATTGTGTGATGTGTGTGGGTGTGTATTGAGTCCCACATCGGGTATTTACTGGGTAGATCTGGGCTTTATTAACAACTACAAGGAGCCTCAATAGTGACTAGTCCTTTTGAGGTATATCGCAGATGTGGCTAGCGCTTTTCCTTGAGTCGTTACATATGGTATCAGAGCCGGCCCGGTAATCCCGTATGGGCTTAGAAACACTACCCCACAAAGTGGGCCCTAACGAGGACGTTAGGGATTTAAGTGGGGGGTATTGTAATACCCCAATTTGATTGATTGTGTGATGTGTGTGGGTGTGTATTGAGTCCCACATCGGGTATTTACTGGGTAGATCTAGGCTTTATTAACAACTACAAGGAGCCTCAATAGTGACTAGTCCTTTTGAGGTATAGCGCAGATGTGGCTAGCGCTTTTCCTTGAGTCGTTAATTGTGATACCCCAATTTGATTGATTGTGTGATGTGTGTGGATGTGTGATGAGTCCCACATCGGGTATTTACTGGGTAGATCTGGGCTTTATTAACAACTACAAGGAGTCTCAATTGTGACTAGTCCTTTTGAGGTATAGCGCAGATGTGGCTAGCGCTTTTCCTTGGGTTGTTACATATGGTATCAGAGCTGGCCCGGTAATCCCGTGTGGGCTCAGAGACACTACCCCACAAAGTGGGCCCTAACGAGGACGTTAGGGATTTAAGTGGGGGAGATTGTGATACCCCAATTTGATTGATTGTGTGATGTGTGTGGGTGTGTAATGAGTCCCACATCGGGTATTTACTGGGTAGATCTGGGCTTTATTAACAACTACAAGGAGCCTCAATTGTGACTAGTCCTTTTGAGGTATAGCGCAGATGTGGCTAGCGCTTTTCCTTGGGTCGTTACAAGAAGTCTCCTAGTGAAATATAAGGAGGCCAAGTGTGATATAGAGACACTAAATGGTGAGCTAACCGAAGCTTACACCAAGGTGAGATTCCTTGAGCATGAAGTGGTTCAAGCAAATGCCAAGGTAGAGCGAGTATCAACAAAGAAGCTGGATGATGTCCTTTCCTCTCAAAAGACCTTTTCCAACAAAACCGGATTAGGATACAAAGGAGAAAGTAGTTCAGTTGAAAATATCTCCAAAGAAGTGAAGTTTGTTAAGGATAAAGAGCCGGTCGTAGTTGCCCCTATTGTGGAGAAGACAAAGGGTGAGAAGAAGAAGAATGTGGTTGACCAGCGGGTGTTGAACAAGCCCCGTAATCAATCTGTGGTCAGGTCTGCAGCTAGAGCAAAATCTTTTCCACAATTGCAAAGAGGTCCTAGAATGAACCATGTGTCATCACTGCGGACTTCAAGGGCACATCCGACCAAATTGTCATAAACTGAGAGCATTGAGGAATGCAAGTAATCAAAGGTCAAGAGGACCAAGAGATGACAATAGGACTTGGGCTGTTGAGTCATCAAGAGATTGAAATAGTGATCCCGGAATGATGGATGTGATGAAGATGATTGGTGCATTCACTAACAACTTGGAAAGCTTCACTAGAAGGTTTGAAAGTCCTAACTCTCGTACCCAATCCTATAGGGATATCACCCAAACGCACATGACGTGTGGGTGAAGAAGGGTACTCATGCATAAGCATTACAACATGTCCATGCATTAATACTTCCTATGTTGTGTGACTATGGTTGTGTGCTTGTTGGTTGTTTGAGTTGACTATTGGTTGTTTGTTTGCTTTTGCTTTAAGTGTTTTTACATTGCTGGTTTTGATCTTTATTTTTTTGTGTCAAAAATCCAAAAACGCATAAAAAAAATAGAAAATCTAAAAGTTTGATCGACTTTGTTGAGTTTTGTCTCAAAGCATGTTTTGCCTTGTATCTTTGTACTAATGGCCTTGTGCATCTATGAGCATAGCTTGCTCCCTATGCACTTATATCCTTGTGAGAAAACTCTTGGCATCTATGTGAATGTTGTAAATAGATCTTTAAACTTGTTATAAATGATTAGTGAATGATTTTGTTGATCTTGAAACATGCATAGACTTGTGCCTATATATCTTCCCACTCATTTATTTTATTGTTTTTGCTTAAAAGAGCTCTCAAATGTAAATCTTAAAATGAAAAGAGATAATGAGCTGCAAAAGCCTGTTGTACATACTAGTATTTGACTAGGAAAAAGGGAAAGCGACCTAAAAATAAAAAGTATGATGCCCAAAAAGCCAAAGGCTTGCTCATCAATTGAAATGTCAAAAATTTCAGGCATCAATCTCACAATGAGATGTTATGATTCAAAATTATCAAATGTTATGAAGAATATGGAGCCAAATGAAAATCTTTAAAGTTATGTAATCAAGTTATGTGGGAGGTCATATATGCATATTTCCATAATTGAGATGGGTCACATTATCTAGTGCTAATTGTGTATGGCTTGGTTGAATTGATCATTGAAGCTTCATATTCGACTAAGGACTGTCTCATTGTTGATATCCACACACATCACACATGTCAATGTTCAATGAATGCCATATTCATTTGTGTGATTGTATTTGATTAAATGTGTTTTCACTTGCTCAATCCTTGTTGATCAAACACAAAAAGATTTTTGAGTGTTTTAGTTTTTTTTGGAAAGTCTTGTGTTTTTGCAAATTTGTCAAAAATTTCAAAAACAGTGTTGCCCTGTTTTGGCGACTCAATTGCTGGTTGGTCTAGTCTCATGTCCCAGTCGCGAGCCCACACAGAGATTTTTCTCAGCTCACTGGCAGGTCAATGTCCTAGTCGCGAAAAATACTTAGAATGTTTTTCAAAATTTGGGTTTTTTAATGTTTCTCACGACTTGTTCGTGGGTGGAGGTTCCAGTCGTGAGGGGTTACAGAGATTTTTGCGGCTTACCTCGTAACTCCCTCGCGGGTAGAATTTCCAATCGTGAAAAACATTTAGACAAATTTTTCAAAATTTTTGTTTTCAATGTTTTGGTGCCTGACCTTAGCTACTTGCTCGCAACTTGACTCAGTCGCGAAAATTGCGTGTTTTACGCAAATAGGTCAGTTTTTAAACTTTTTTAGTTTTTTCCCTGGAACTTTTGTGACTGTTCATTGTCTTCCCCATATCAACTCTCTCTCTCTCTCAAACTCACTGTGTCACTCTCATAAACCTCCATTTTTGCTTCATTTCAACTTCAAATCTTCAAGAAAAAGGTATGGGTTTTCTCTTTCTCACTACATATTTCTTGTTTTGAGCATTATTTTCTTGAATTTGTAAGTTGTTTTCAATATTGGATTTCTTGGGGTTTTGATCATGGGTTGGATTATTTTTGTTGAGTTTGAATGTATGGGTCTTGTTGTTTATGCTTTTAAGATGCTACATTTTAGTGTTATCATAAGTGTTTTTTTGTTTTGAGTAAGTTTACTGATCTGTAATGTTTTGAGCGTGGTATTTGCTCTATACTATATGGTGCTATGCATTTCATGCTTGTTGTAATTTGTCTTAATGATAGTTACTTTTGTGTCTGGGGTATTCATAGACTACATTGTGCCTACACACCTCACACACCAGTGTTTCTCGTGCTTAAATGCTGCATTCTTGTTCCATTTACCACATTTGTGTGCTATCTCTTTCTATATTTCAATTTGCACTTATTTCATTAACTAACTTGGATCTAATCAAGTTAATGTCTGTGTCTTGTGGTTTTTGCACATGGTTCTCTGCTGCGTGACTGTTCTTTTGCAGATGTCTTGTCGTTCCTCTCGAGGAAAAGACATTGTCATTGATGTTCCATCATCCCCTGTTTCAAAACGGACTCGCCGTTCAACTCAAGACTTAAACAGTGAAAGATTCAGGACTCCTCTTGATTCACATACACACTCTAACATCTTTCAGAATGCTCCTACTGTAGTGGAACGAGTAATCAAATTTGACTCCTTGGGAACTACCTTTATTCTGAGGATCTTTGAAGCAAAAGACTGGGTTGATTTGTTCGGGAATTTTGAGGACCCAATTGATGAATTGGTCAAAGAGTTGTATTCAAATGCTAGATATACCGGGGTTGAACTGAAGTGTTGGGTATGTGGAAAAGGGTTCTCCATCAATCCAAACTACATTGGAAAGGTTCTTTGCATTACTAGACCGGCAAATGTAGACATCACTCCGTATGATGATAGACATCCACAGTTACAAGACATTCTTCAAGTTCTCGGGTCTGATCATGAAGTCTCGAGCACAGGCACATCCATAGGCACTACCAAGTTTGCACCTGAATTGAATACTCTCAAGTTGATCATGTTTTTCAAGCTGTATCCACTCTCAAACATTGCATTCGTCAACCTTGGAAGAGCTCAGTTCCAATGTGATCTCATCACTGGAACTCCAATTAACATATGTGCCCACATCTTTTAGATCATTCGAAAAACTGTGGCTCGATCAACAGCACGGTTATGTATTCCTTTTTGTAGTCTTGTTATGAAGATCATGATTTTTGAAGGAGTAAGTCCACCAACAGATGGGAAGAAAATGAATCGTCTTTTTCCATTGTCTATGTTTTCTCTTCAAGCTAGCAAAAGTCATTCTTCCAAAGCACCGAAGAGTGAACCTTTCCTTCATGCCACATCATTCGGTCAAGGTTCAGCTACGCCGGTGCATACTGAGACTGTTTCTCCCATTCCTTCTGAGATACAAACCACCAGCACACCATTTGCACCTCCTAGCTATCAAGTTAACAGGTTCAACACTTTGATTGAGAGTATGTATCAGCGGATTTTCAGATTAGAACGGCTTCTCTACTCCACCAGCAACCAAGTTCAAATGCGTTTCACAACAATTGAGACACAGTTAGATGCTAATTAGCAAAAGGTAAAGGACAGTCTTTATCTATTCGTGCCAAAAAGGGGGAGATGGTAGTTAGTGTACAGTAAGGGGGAGTTGGGAGGGCAACTCAAGAAGAAGCTGTACAGTAAGGGGAGTTGGGAGTGCAACTCAAGAAGAAGCTGATAGTGTGCATATGTGCATAATGACAGGGGGAGTTGCTAATATTTTTATGGGTTTGCTATACTTTGGTTAATTGTTTGGTTTAAACTTTTTGTGAATATGTTTTTAATTCTATGTTTAAATCTTGTGATACATTGGTTAAAGTTTATAGAGTTTCTATTTAGTTTATTTTGCGCTTTGTATTTGTACCTATGTTGCTTTTGTAAGCTTTTAGGGTTTGTTTTTCATGCATTTGTAGGCTTTTATGGTTTGTACCGTGCTTATGCAGCCTTTATGCTTTGTTACATTTGCTTTGTATCCTAGTACTTCTAGCTAAATGTGTTGCATTTTCTTTAAGTACTCTCATTCTTGTGCCCTAGTAGGATCTTGTTCTTAGATGCATACATGTTGTGTGCATTGATTGAGTGTTGGACATGCAAATGATACTTTGCATTTAAGCTTATTAGTTTGCATGTCCGGATGTTCATTCCATATATGAATGAGCATTGTGGTCATTATTCTATAATGATTGCTTGTATGGTCAAGCCATGGTTTATTTCTTTATTCCATTTTGCTTGATCGCATTGTGCTTGCTTCATTTGCATTACAAGTTTTCTACATACAATGATCAAGTTGTGTTGTTGTGTTTTAGGAGATACTTGTTTAAATGATTCAAGAGCTACACAGATTCTAGAGTTAGGTGTGAGTGAGTTTTGTTCAACTGTTCCCAACTCACATGTTAAGTCTAGAATTTGTTTTAGGGTTTTGTCACAGAATAACTAAAGGGGGAGATTGTAAAGTTGAATTTAATCAACCATCTTGTTGGCTTTATTCCATGCCAAATTTGCTTGTATTTTAGCAATTAGTAACCCTGTATTTAGGTGGGAATCATGTAAGGGTAGTGTGTGAAAGAGTGTGAAGAAATGCTCAAGTTTGTGCAAAGTAGTAGGGACTCGCGATTGGAACTCGTGGGTGGCTTGCGGCTGGCAAGCCGCCAAATGATGCACTAAAGTGAAGCATGTAGAGAAGATGAACGGTCACACCAGCTGGAGCACTACAGGACAAAAAGTTCAGTCTGGCAATTCTGTTTGCTCGCGGCTTGAACTCGTGACTCAGTCAAGTCGCGAGGCCAAGCCGCCAGCCAGCTCTGTTTTGAAAAATCTGACTTTTGGCATTCCATTCTCACTCCAATATAAGTACCCCTTATACCCACGAAATGTTGAGAGCTTCCAGAAAGAATATTGAGAGAGAAACCCTAGAGAAAAATAAGATTGACTCATCCACAATCTTCATATAGAGACTCTTCAAATTCCTCTACTTTCACCCTCTCCATTGTTACATCCTTGAAAGGTTCATTACCAAAACCTTTTCTTACCATACCCACATCTGTGAGAAGGCCATTTGGTGCTTGGGAAGCAGTTAGGAAGGGACCAATTTCATATTGGTTGATGCTATGGGCTATATCCACAATCTTCATATAGAGACTCTTCAAATTCCTCTACTTTTACCCTCTCCATTGTTACATCCTTGAAAGGTTCATTACCAAAACCTTTTCTTACCATACCCACATCTGTGAAAAGGCCATTTGGTGCTTAGGAAGCAGTTAGGAAGGGACCAATTTCATATTGGTTGATGCTATGGGCTATAGTTGAATCCGGTAAGCTAAAGAAGAAATAGGTTCGGTGTGACCTCGTTGGAGTAGGAGCTTGGAGGGCTTAGGTACACTGGGTAGATTAGGCTTGGAGGGTCTTCTATTGTTCATGTATCCCAACTACATTCTTTAGTGGATTATTTACCGCTTGGAGGGCGGCGGAGAGGTTTTACTCCGAGGGCGTTTCAGTTTCCTCTTCGATAACATATCGTTGTGTTGTCCTTGTGTTTGCGTCTCTCTTCCCTTAATCTTTGCCATTTAATTTCTACTGTGGATGTGATTTTATTTGGTCTAGATTGTTTATCAATTCTGTTATATGCTTATGTTCATATTCCGTACATCAATTGTTTGATAATAAGTTTGAATTGGTAATTTGTTAATTGGGGGTCTAAATGTTCATAGTATTTTATATGCTAATTGAACTTTTAGTAGTGCCTGGTGATATGCCTCCACAGCATGAGTACTTTGACTAGTTCAACAGGATAACTTAGAGGTTCATCTATCGCCTTGGCGCTAAATTGATTCTAATGGTAACTTCTTAATAGAGCTTCATTTGTAAATCTTTTTCTATTTCTTTACAAGCACTAGTATGAGAATAACACTTTTACTTGTCATTGTCCCATTAATTTCTGAACTCCACATCTTCCCTTACATAGCAGCATTCTGCATCTTGCAAGCAGCCTTTACCTATTTTCTGAATTCTCAATTAGTTACAACTATACATTTTGTAGTTGTCTATAGCATATATACTTGGATCTATTCAATTCTAGTTTTAATTAACATCTGAGAGCAAATTCTCCTTAACGGCCAACCAAGTGTTTATCTTGAATTCAAGTATAAATCTATCAATTATAATATGCTAAGAAGTAAGAACTGTAGGGATGGGGTTATTTGAATGGTTTTTGGCCATCCAAAGCACAAAAAGAGTGTATGATAAAGCTAAACCAGCTCCTATGTAGTTGTGTTTTGTTAAGCTGTTTCATACGATAATATATTTGTGCTTTACCTTTTATCCTTTCTGTAAACCCCTTGATAAATTGGCAGGTTAATTCTAGTTGATGTTTTTTAAATTTTTACTTTTTAGCAGCATGATGCTCTTGCTCTTGGTGTCTCATTTTCATCCCACTGATGATGAGGATATTACTTCTTAACTCAGTTAGTAATCTATGCATCTACAGAAGTAAAACTGTGAATTCAATGAGAATAGAATTAGTAATGCTTTATTTGTACAAGAGTAATTGGTATAGCTTTTTTTTTTTTTTTTTTTTTTTTTTTTTTTCCATCAACTATCGGTTAAGCTATCCCTACAATAGCAAAATTGGACACTTTTACTTTAATTAGCCTTTTAACAGGAAAAAAAATTAGATAAGGTTAGAAGGCTTTTTAAGTGTAGCCAGCTTCAAATGGTTGGGATTTAGCTTTATTACACTTTAGTTGGAAATGGGGCTGCAGGAAATTCTAGATGGTAGAGGAGACCTTAGGGTGGGCTGTTTGGGTATAGAGGAGACCTTAAGGCTGTAATACTGGAATTTTGTGATAGAAAAGTAGAGAATTTAAGGGCTTGTTGTGGTATAGTTGAGAGAACATTGTGCTTTAGGGAAAATAGCATGAAGAGAGTTATGAAGTAGTGATGTTGATATTTGGTATTTGGATGAGAAAATTCACTACATTCTTCTTTCCATTTTAATTATTTTTAATTTTCTGTTCATTTGACTAGACAAATTAGCATTTTTGTCTACTCTATGTGCTAGCTAAATTGTTAATTGCAATTATTACTATCAGAACCAATTCAGAACCAACGTTTATTTTATTATTGATTGGCATTGTTGATTTGGTATTGCATTACTAATGTGATCGTTTTTCCATGTGCAAATTGAAGGATACATCCGTTTGTTGAGGCGTCACCCAGTGGGCACTGAGGACTACAAGGACATTACTGATGTGCTGAAGGCAGTGTAGGAGATTGACCATGTACAACCTCGTATCCCTAAGGCCTCAAATGAGGAGGCCGCTACTCTTGCGGCAGTGGTTGCTCAGAGGCCAAGCACTACTGAGAGGCCAAGCACGAGCACAACTTCTACCGGACATCGCTCTCGTCTACTTGTTGCTACCCCTCAGGTTGTCCCTACCCCTGATCTCGCTCCATCCACCCCACATCCATCCCCTAGCCCCACCATCCCTTTGCCCACCCCACATCAATCTCCTACACCCAACATCCCTCCACCCACCCCACATACATGTTCTGGGTCTGACATCCCTCCATCCACCCCACGGTTATTTCTTGATCTTTCACCCATTCCATCCTTTGACTTGGGTATTGATCCAACCCCTCCTGACATGCACATGAAGCCACCCTTCCACAGTATGTCTACTGGCCCTTCTTCGGGCATCGACCCACCCTATGTTCAGGTTGAGTAGGCTTGGGTTACCTGCAGAGCCAGAAGGTCGGTTGAAACGCATATCAAGGGCACCTCCTTGTGGGACAGGGGGGCACAAACATGGACACAAAGCTGGGCATGAGGCATTTGACGAAGGACATGCAAGACCTCCTCCTCATTATACAAGACAATGTAAGGTGCAAAAAAGGTAACTCAAATGATACCATATTCCTTTGTAAGAGTGAAGTGGAGGGTGAGCTTGTGGGTTTAACATCCACTGGTTGCATGGTTGCATGAATAACTTACCAATAATAATAATAAAAAATTCTAGTGAAACAACATACAAAGCTTGATGTTCTAAAACCTCTTGTATTTTTGTTGGAAATATGAACTTTTTTAGCTAGTTATGCTTTTTTATTTAATTTGGTATACACGAGCAATGGAGAGGAAAGACCTTGATATGCGTGTATTAGCTTTGGTTAGTCAAAGCCAATGGCTTCTTTATAAAAACACTAATGTGATCCTGTTAGTTATTCTTGATGAAAATCATATATGGTTGTAAAGTTGTGATTTACAAAGATGTTGTTTGTTGGCTTTTATTCCGTGCCAAATTTGATTGTAATTATATTCAATCTTTTGTACCTTGTATTTATTGTGGGATTTGATTGTAAGGGTTGTGTGATAGAGAGAGAGTGTGTGAAGACTCAAGCTATTGAAAACTGAAGAGGTTTTTGCGGGTATCTCGTGACTTAGCATCCTGCGAAGTAATGCATGTGCCCTGCACATGACTAGAATGCGAAAACTCAGTACAGATGGAGACAGCTGTGTCTCGCGAGTATCTCGTGGGTAAGGCCTTCCCGCAAGACAGTCACGAGACATTCTGTTCTGCTAGACTGAACTATCTGATACACACTTTCTGTACTCACACTATATATACCCACATTACCCACAAATGAGAAGGAGTGCTTCTAAGAGAACACCCTAGCCTTAAACCTTGAGAGTTAGAGATTATCATACCCATATATCTCTACACATTTGCTTGTGGATTTCCTCAACTTGTAGCTTTCCATTTCCATACCATTGAGAGGTTGATAGCCCAAACACTTACCACACCCTTTTAGAGTGTCAAGTGATCGTTTGGTGCTATTGGGAAGCATTGGAAGAAGCCAAGGATGGCAAATGCAACATGGAGCTTGTTGCGGGATCTGGAAAGCTAGATAAGATACGGTTCCGAAAAGCCTTGTTGGAGTAGGAGCTTGGAGGGCTTAGGCTCAGCGGGTAGATTAGGCTTGGAGGGTCTCTTGCTAACCCATGTATCCCAACTGATTGTCTAGTAGATCGATTACCGCTTGGAGGGCGGCGGAGAGGTTTTTCGCTGAGTTCTTTGGTTTCCTCTTCGATAACACATTGGCGTGTTATTTGTGTTTGCATTCTTCTTCCTTACTTTTTTACATTTCATTTTACTGTTGTGATTATATGAATATGTGTTAGAGTAGCTTGTTTGTTTTTCCGCTCGCATTTACACTATTCCGCACTTAGAATTAAGTTAGTGTAAAATCTATCAAGCCATATCTTTTATTTGGGGGTCTAAACAGCTCTTGTGTTTTTAACACATTTTTGAGCTTTCAATGGTCTTGTGCAGTGGATTGGTATTTGATAGGTCAAAAACGAATTGACCTACTGTGATGAATTAATTGATTAATTAGTCAAGTATATTAATTAATCAAATTAACATGCAAATGCGTGGTAGCACAAACAAATCATCAATTAAACTAAGTGCAGTGGAAAATAAATTGACACGGTGATTTGTTTACGAATGGGAAAAACCAATATGACAAAAACTTCACCGGGTGATTTTAAGGTCATCACTCCCAAAATTCCATTATTATCACAACAAGCGGTTACAAGTAAAGGAATCCCAGTACCTTATATCAACCTATAGTTGAACCCTTACCCCAATACCCAATTGGACTTGTTTTGTAGTGACAATTTCTCCTTTTGATGTACGGCTCCTAGTACGTGACTAACTAATTGTGCGAATCCCAGTACGTGACTTCAATCACCAACTAAAGAAGGTTATTGGCTGCAAAGTTCTTCAGTTCATCCCAATGATGAAAATTAAGAAGATGCTTGGTCACAAAACTCTACGGTGCACAAACATAGCAACTTCTTCACAAGAATGATGAACTAGGGCAAAATTGTGTCTCCGGTCACAATTTGCTTGAACAAACTTTACTCAACACTTATGCAACTTGTGAATACTTTGACGGCCCTTAAAATAATCATTTTATATGTCTAAGGTTGTGAGAAAAGAAAGCCCAAACACATAAACACGGATTGGAGTCAAAATAGAATTGAAATTCTGTTTTTCCTAAACCTGGACAGATACCCTATCCGTTGAGATGCTGTTGAGCCACGGGACTGAACAGCTCTTTAAGCTTGATAGATGACTAGTTGTCGAGTTTTAATGATAGGCATTTTTCAGCTTGAATCTTGTGCAGACTTGCATGGCTTCAACACTTGATCTTGAAACAAAGTTTCTTGAAGTATTAAACACATCCTAGATCTATCAAAATATAAGTAAAGTGTGTTTTGTCAAAGGATTATCCAATTACATAAAATAGTGACATATGTTCCTAACAAGTGAATCACATATGTCCTAACATTATTCTTTTTTTATATTTCAATATGGTGTTGAATACTCATGATATTATTTTTGTTTTCAATATGGTTTTAATGTACATTATTGGAACTAGGTGAATGATACAGTTGGGACATTCTGCTAGGAGGGAGAATGTGATGTCACAAAGAAAGGTATTAATTTTCTTCTTTGATTGTTAATTTTTATTCCATTTGGATATTGTTCCATCAGATTGTTTTTTTTTTTTTTTAATTTTTAATTTTTTTTAATTTTTATTTTTTAATTTTTTTTTTTATGAATATGATGATAGTAGCATAGGATCTACATCGCCAATTGTTATTTGTTAGATTTATTGCATAAAATTCCTTTACAAGCATATTTATATTGAACTACTAATTATATTTGTGCTTTAAATTGTCTTTGATGCAATTTTTTTTTTCCACTCAAATGCTATGTGGCCACTCCGAAGATGGTAGGGTCCATGCGGCAACTCCGTGAGGTACATTATTAATAGCATTTAGATTGGATTTTGTGGGACTTTTTTCTTTATCTTTTACCAACCTCATATAAGGCATTGAATAACAATTGTGCAGGTTGTAGTGACAGTTGGTGTTGTGGGAGGATCCGACCTTGTTAAAATATCAGAGCAGCTTGGGAAGACAGGTTTGCTCTATCTTTGCTTATAAGAGAAAGTATTTGGAAATGGGCTAGGAACCAAAAATCTCCGTGATCATTCCATTTAATTAAATATGATCTGAAAATAGACTCTGGTGATTAGCTTTGAACTATGTTTTTCCTGTGAATCAGAGGCAATGTTCATCATGAACCTTGACGGTCAGAACATTATATTTTTCATGGATTAGAAATTGGTTTCAAATCTAACCTTTGCAAGGTTGTTTTTATTTTTATTTTTAAATGTGATGTTCAAAGTGTTTGGTATCATTGTTTTGGGCTATTAAAACTGCCTGCATTCTATATTTGAACAGTTCTTAATATTTCTCAAATCCAAGGCCAAAATACATTCATTTACTTTGCTTTTATTATTTACTAGTCACAGACCCGCGTGTTGCGCGTGATTATTTTTAGATAAAATACTATTTTAGTCTTTATATTTTATAAAGAGTTAAAAAAAAAAAGGTTTTATCATATTTTTCAAAATCTTGTCTATAACATTTTTTCCATTATCATATATTTATTTGTTGATGATTTGCATAACATAGACATTAAATAAGAGGTAAAACTATTCATTGTGTATGAAGATTATGATTATATATATATATATATATATATATATATATATAATTTCCTTAGTTAGAGTTTGATTAGTTTTAAGTTTAAATTTTGTATTATTATATTTAATTGTTGATTATTGATTTAATTAAGTGAATGCAATGATTGATTTTATTGCATTATAAAGTTTTCAATGTCCTCCGTATAGCTATCTCTATTTTATTTCTTATTCCTCTTGACCACCTTTTTATTTTCCAAATAACGGTTATCATTTGACGTTTGATTTCATTTCTTTTTTTCTTCCTTCATTTATTCTTTATTACTTTGTATGTTCCATTACTAGTTATAGATATAGTTACGTTAGTGGTATGTCAAAGGTTTTTTTTTTTTTTTTTTTTTTTTTTTTTTTTTTTTTTTCTTTTGAATTTTCAAAGAAATATGAAAGGCATTTCTCTAGTTTGGTCTCAATCGATTAAGATATCCATAATATTAACGGAAGTAATAATGAGCCTTAAATTTATAAAATTTATGAAGTGGTTAGGTTGGTGGTATGTCAAAGGTTTTATAAAAAAAAAAATTGAAAATAATTCTAAGGAAATGTAAAAGGCCTTTTTCAGAAAAAAGAAATTGTGACCTTTTGAATTGTAGAAATATGATTGTTTTAATTACCTTATTTATAGATTTCATTATTAAGTTATAAACATCTAAATCAAAGTAAATGAATATATAAATGCAAAATTATATGTAAAGTTACAATTGCAAAGATAAATATGTATATATAATTTTTTTTTTATTTATGAATCATTATTTCATTGTTTACTTATAAATATCTAAATTGAAGTTTTTTTTTTTTTTGTTTTTTTTTTTTTTGGGAAAAAAATCTAAATGAAAATCAATGAATATGTAAAGGTAAAATTATATGAAAAATTAAAACTACCCAAGATGAACGTTTAACCACCAATAGATGTGTGTTTTTTGAAGACTAAAAGTATACACAATTGCTTTAACTGGAACTATATAACTATGCAAATATCGTTGCGAATAGTTCCACATTTGCAAATTATCGAGTTTGGTGGACTTACAAAACAAATATTTCATTTTGCAAAAAACTTTACATGAACTCCTCTTTTGTGACAATTTTTTTTTTTTTCTTTTTGCCGAAACAACTTAAAAATATTAAAACTTAAGTTAACACATGTGGTAGTTGTAAAACACGTTAGTGATATGAAAAATAGAAAGGTTTAAATATTTAAAAAACATTTTTAGTAGATTGTAATATAAAAAATTATTTTTCAATATTTTATGTAACTTTTTTCATAAGATCGATATTATTGGCATCCTTTAAAGATGATACATAATATTTTTGAGAAGAAGAAGAAGAAGCAGAAATGATGCTAATACATAATATAAAATTATTAAGTTTGCATGATTTAAATTTGTGGCAAAAAAATATTAATGTATCTATGATAAAAATTTTTATTTAAATGATATATAGTAGTTCATATTTTTTTAGACTTGATTCAAAAAGTTCATTCTCAATAGCTTTTTAAGTCTACAAATTGCTCAATCTATGGGTCTAGACACATTCAAAGGGTGCTATATATCTAAATTATAAATTATATGACCCTTTATCACACAAATATTTTGATTCCCCCAATGTATAGTAAAGGAAGACAGGTTTGTGTCTAGCCATTTTCTTGATTTGTGATGCATAATTTAATAGTAAGGAGGATGTGATTAGATTTAAATGTTGAATAAAATAATATTAGAGGAAAAAAGAGTAAAAATAAAATATATAGTAATAAACATCAAATTATTTAAGTCATTCTATGTAATATAATAACATTATATTATTATATACTAAATGTATAATGCAGTAGGATAATATTTAATCAAAGAGAATATAAAAGATAACAACTTAAAACATAAAACTAAATTACATCAACCCAATGTAGAATTATAATTAACACAAAAATTCATCAACCTAAAGAATTGATGCAATAAAAAAATCAAACAAAAAATGAAAAACAAATTGAGAGAGAGAGAGAGAGAGAAGTGACCTTTTTGTGTGAAAAAACTATGCATAGAATGAAAAAGAAAATGTCAAATTTATAGTAAGATGTTGAGAATAAGAAGAGTCAAAATAAAGGAAGATAAAAAGGTAGAGAAAGAATGATATTAAAGTAGAAAGTAGTGGGGAGATGAAGAGGTAAAAGGAAATGAGAGTTTTGGAAAATTAATAATAAAAATAATTGTTAAAATATATTTTAATTTTTAAATAATTAAGTCACCTTAAATGAGAAAATGTTTAAAAATATATATATAAGAAAAATTGAAAACAAAAAATGATGACGTGGCTGCTGATGTGGCTCAACGTGAGCGTAGCAACATTGAATGCTATGCTTCAGCTTTTAGTAATATATAGATGTGTTGTGACTATTGAGTATCTTTATTTTTATTCAAGTCGAGGGAACAAAAAGAGGTAGAGGAAGACCTAAAATAATATTACTAGTAGTAAAAATTGACATTGTAGTTATAGATGGTGATGGAGAGTATAATTTTGGATAGGGTAGAGGAAGACCTAAAATAATATTAGTAGTATAAGAATATTTATGAACTGTTTAGTTAGTTATTTGGAAAACATTCATTCTATTATACTGTCTTAATAGAATGTCCCACTTGCAGCATGTTCTTGGATTTTCATGGGCTAGACAATTAATTTCCCCAATTAATGCTTGCCTTCATGCCAAAGAAATCATTAATAATGACTAGAAGCATCTGGTTAATATACCAAAACTGTTCTTCTGTAAGTCTATAAGGTCTATGAAATTGAACTGTTTAGGGTTTCTAAAAAAAAATGAAAATTGTATTTAGTGTTAAGTGTTAACAACTACTTCATTGGATGGAAAATTATGGAATAAGTCAGTGAGTAAGGCTTTGTTTGATGGTTTTAAAAAGTTTATATTTTATTTTATTATCAACATATAGGCTCGGCTTGATTGTTCTTGGTAGTGTTTTTGCCATGTCATGTTTTTTTTTTGAGCATTGGTTCTCTATTATTGTCACAATGAGGTTTGTTGTGTCATCCAAGGAAATGCACCGATTTTTTTGTGGTTATTTTATTGAAAAGTGTTACATCCACAACATTTTTACAATATTTTTACAACAAATCATAGGTATTTAGTTGTTATTGGTTCAAATTGAACCTAACGCTAAAATTACTTTTTTGCTCTAACAATAATAATTAGTAACAACTTGTCATTTAAGATTTGTTGTAAAAATATTGTGGACATATCATTTTTCTATTTTATTTACTATAGCAGCTTAGGCGCGTGTTGGCTTTCAGTGGGTGTATATATATTTCTGTGTGCGTTCCTTCTCCCATAATAGTGGGATGGAGGGTGAATTGGGTACATGTAACTTACTGATAAAAAAAAAAATAGGGATACGATAGAGAGAATGATGTTAGATCAGATAGAATGTGGCTGGCTTAGATTGATTGATGAAGATCCATAGAGTCCACCCCAATTTGACTTAGTTGAGTTGATTTGGCTCAAGTCAAGGACAAGAAACTATTGTAGACAAAGAAATATCTTAATGACTTTTGAGTGATTATAATTTGTTACTTCCTCATGAGCATTCAGATGCTAGCTAATGGGTGTATCTTTCTAAATAGTGTTTGATTGCTTGGTATTTCATTAATGGTTGCAGCAAATACAAAACCCTACTGCAATCATGATTGCAAGGGCAGCTGTTGCCCAAGATGACATCAGTGGTGATGGCACGACTTCCACTGTGATCTTTATTGGTGAGCTTATGAAAAAATCAGAACGATGCATTGATGAAGGGCAGTGGTGAATGAATTGATACCGACTGTGTTAAAATGCGGGATTCTATTGGACCTTTTAACGCTTGAACTTGTGCTAAAATCATCTTTAATCAAATTCAGTAAATGTAATCAGGATTTTACTAGCTCAAGTGCCTCTTTATGGCTACATTGCCTCCTAGCTCAACTAGAAATGAATTTGTGTTGCCAGGTTTTCCCAAAGACTCCCACCCCCAACCCCCCCACAAAAAGCCCCTTTTTTTTTCTTAAAGAGAGGAGTTAGTTTTCTGAAAGGAGAAAGCCGTTTGGTGGTTGAGACTTCTGGATCATTGTAATCTTAGAACTTAGCCATGTTTTTCATCAAGCATATTCTCAGTGTACTTGGTGCAGTCCTTTTAGTTCTATAAAATTTATTACTTATTATTGCTTATCAGAAAAAATATATTTATACTTATGAGGCTTATGCTTGTTCCAGGAATGCATCCCCGTGTCTTGGTTGATGGTTTTGAGATTGCGAAAAGATCAGCTCTCCAATTTCTTGAAAAGTTTAAAACCAGTGTTTGTTATGGGTAATCAGCCTGACAAAGAGATTCTAAAAATGGTAGCAAGGACAACACTAAGAACAAAAGTAACCTGTAATCTCTCTTTTAAAATTTCCATTAGAAGCATGAACTGGAATCATTTACCAATGGTCTTTAGATCAAATGGCACCTCCTGCCCAAATAATTTAGTTGGAGGATAAGGTCATGGTTTTTAGTAAATTACTTAATGGGTTAATGAGTTGTATTAACCTATCCCTAAAAAAATCCTATGATTTGACTCTGACAGTTTGTTCTGTCTGTAGTTGTATGTGCAGATCAATTGACAGACATAGTTATTAATACGGTGCGTTTTGTGTAGTGAAATTTATTTTTGAATGCATGAGTTTTCATAAAGCTATTCAAGCTCCTCCTTTTAATTTAGTTAAGTGGCTTATGCAGTTAAGAGTTTGTGGTAGACCTTTACATATTTGGTGTTAGTGAACTGTGGTTTCTGTACGACAGATGTTATGCATTCGCAAGCCTGAGGAAGGCATTGATTTGTTTATGGTGGAGATAATGCACATGCGGCATAAATTTGATGTAGACACACTCAAATTATTGTTAGATATATTTTTCAAAAAGAAAATTTTCCCTAGCAGTGGAGGATAAAGTAGTTATAGGTTTCAGTAAGCTTAAGTAGTAAAATTTCTTATTGTCGAACATGGGACCTGAGTTCAAAATCAAATCCAGCTTACCCCGAAAAGAAATCCATTGGTTTCTTGACTTGATGATAAAGAGTGATCATCATTGATTGGATGTCATAGATTTCAAATGCTATTGTATCTATAAGGAAAAAAAGAAATAGGTAAAGAAAAAGAAAATGTACTTACTAAGTAGGGAAATTATTCAGTTTTAAAGAATAGGAACATTGCAACTTCACCATTGAGAGGGAAAGTGCGATTAACCCCAAGCTTTAGGATCTTCTTTGAACATGTGTCCCATACTGCTAAGGAGTTAGTTGCATGATGGTTTTATATGTTTCAAAGCTACATTGTGAGTCAACCTACTTTTTTGTTGTAGATGCTTATTTCATACATCTGCAGTGGGCTAACCGATAGTCTAGAACTGTTACAATTGTCCATTTTCGTATGATATGGAATACCAGCATTAGGAAGATGAAGGGAGCAGATGGGGTTTCCTGATAAGTTACAATTGCAAATTTCTGTTTTGCAGGATATTTTTGAGTCTATGGGGCAGTTTGTTGATGGATTGACGTTTTCTGGAGGATCTCATAGCCTGATGTCAAAGGATTTCATTAAAGAAGTGACTAACATGGCCCACCAACATGATATATATGTTAGCACGGGTGACTGGGCTGAACATTTGCTTCGTAGAGGTCCATCAGCTTTCAGAGAGTATGTGGAGGTGAAGTGTGCTAGAGGGTCTATATTTATAAGTTATTTGTCTTTTAATGTTTATTACAGTACTTACTTGTACGTTTTTAGACACTTTAAAACACAAGCAGATTAACCTAGTTAATTAGCCAAGTGATTACTTAGTCAAATTATTCAGTTCTAGGTTAACATTAACATATCATATCATGTAAAAATAAATAACACAACGATATGATAATCCAAGAAAACCAAACAGGTAAAAAACCTGAGGAGGATTTAACCTAGTTATTCTCAAGGTAAAACATATCCACTATGAAAGAATTGAAGTTTATACAATAGCGACTTAGACCACTAACATCCTATTGCTACCTTTAGTAGAAAACTTACTACCACGATCACATGACAGCTCCGAGTCCATGGACTACCTTTTCTTGGATTCATAGCAAGCACAAGTACTCCCACTTGTGTATCTTTAAGCTCTTTATGCAGCAATTGAAACGATCATCAAGTTCTTGACATAATCTTGATTCTTGATAACCCTAAGTATATGTGAAGGCAAACACCTTGAGATCTCACAAAAGATTCACATACGTAGCATAAACAACAACATAAAAATGTGGCTAGAGTTTTTCCTTTTATACTTAAGGCAAAACATAAAACCTTACACGTAAAACGGGCTTGGGCTGAGTTGGAAAATTTTGCAGAAAAACAATTTTCACAAGCTTTGATCGATCGAGTCTAATTCTCGATCCATCGAACCAAGCAGATTTACACAATAAATCTTGCAGTACACTTGATTCCAACTTACACATAGACATAATTTGAGCAAGTCTAAAACAAGACTAAACGTTTTGATCATGGTTTGCCAACATTACAAAATGAAGTTCAAATACATTTAAACCTAAAGTCTTAGAATCCAACAAACTCCCCCTTTGGCAATCTGTGACAAAACACAAAATAAACAAAATGCTCAAAGTTTACAAAAAAGTCCATTACAATAACATTGCCCAACAAAAACAAATTCAACCTAAACTACCATCTATCAGTTGCAAGAGTAGACAGCAGCATGACTACATCAACCTGTATATTCCTGTAACACTTAACAAACACATAAACGCATGTGTGGAAAATACAAGTAAAACAAAATAACTTCTTGATTTCACATAATCATAAACTACAAGACAAATATCATGAATAACCTCATAAATATAAATCAATAATCAATGTAGCACAATGTGAAACAAGAAACAGAAATAAACACAAGATGTCTCCCCCTATCATATACAACTCATCAAAAAATAAAGACATTAAAATAAATACATCATGAGCCAAAAAAAAAAAAAAAAAAAACGAAGTGAAGTACCTAGATACAATCTAAAAGCTCCAAGGCTCTAAAACAACAAAAATCTCCCCCTATCTCCATCCATATGTACTCCCTATTTTTGTGACGAATTGCCAAAGGGAAACCAAGACTCATCATAAAAAAGAGGTGGAGGAGGTGACCATCTAATGCTCGCCAAATATACTCTCAAGGGCTAAAGCTCGGTAAGCATGTCCACCAAAAGCTGACCATGAGCCACCTGAACAGTTAAGACAGTGTCCAACGTATGACGAATGCTAGAAACATCTGAAGCATAAGGTGGAGGATGAACATCAGTAATAGGATCAACGAACGCATCAGCAGCTAGATCACCTGAAGAAGAAGGAGGAGGAGGTGTGACACTAGAAGATGACTCAACTCTAGGGCATTTAGAGCTTGCTTTCATCTGAGTAGCCCTTTACCTAAGGAAGGTAGCACCTATAGAAGCTATAAGATGAACAGGCTCAGATGTAGGAAACTCATCTAATCTTAGATGTAACAAAATCCTATGAATAAAAACAGAAAAGAAAAGAGCATGAGCAGAAGAACTACTCCTATTCACCTTAACCAAAGAACGAATAAAAAGATGAGGAAAACTCATTGGAGCATCAGTGACAAGAGCTTACAAAAATGCACATCTCTCGTAGGAATAGTATGCCAATGAGAGATGGGCTAGATAGAATGGCAAGAAATCCGGAAAAAGAGATAATGAATCTCGGTCAATTCGTGAGAGGTGATCCGAGGATCAAAACCCCACTAGATAGAAGTCTCAGTAAGATATTATAAAGTTGTGATTTACAAAGATGTTGTTTGTTGGCTTTTATTCCGTGCCAAATTTGATTGTAATTTTATTCAATCTTATGTACCCTGTATTTATTGTGGGATTTGATTGTAAAGGTTGTGTGTTAAAGAGAGAGAGTGTAAAGACTCAAGCAATTGAAGCCAGAAGAGTCCTTGCGGGTATCTCGTGACTAAGCTTCCCGCGAGTGAAGCATGTGCCTTGCACATGACTGGAATGCGAAGAGTTAATACAGGATGGAGACAATTGTGTCTCGCGGGTAAGGCCTTCCTGCGAGACATTCTGTTATGCCAGTTTGTATTATCAGATACACACTTTCTGTACCCACACTATATATACCCATATTACCCACAAATGATGAGGAGAGTTTCTGAGAGAAAACCCTAGCAAAAACACTTGAGAGTTAGAAATTGTTATACCAGCAATTCTCTATATATTTGTTTGTGGAATTTCCTTATCTCCTACCTCTCCATTTCCATACCATTGAGAGGTTGATAGCACAAACACTTACCACACCCTTTGAGAGTATCAAGTGAGGTTTTTGGTGCTGTTGGGAAGCATTGGAAGAAGTTAAGGATGGCAGATGCAACATAGAGCTTGTTGCGGGATCCGGAGTGTTAGACAAGACACGGTTCCGAGAAGCCTTGTTGGAGTAGGAGCTTGGAGGGCTTAGGTACAGAGGGTAAATTAGGCTTGGAGGGTCTTTTGCTCACCCATGTATCCCAAATGATTGTCTAGTGAATTAATTACTGCTTGGAGGGCGGCGGAGAGGTTTTTCGCCGAGTTCTTCGATTTCCTCTTTGATAACACGTCTTGATGTTATCTGTGTTTGCATCTCTCTTCCCTACTCTTGTTCATTTCATTTTACTTCTGTGTTGCTTTAAATATGGATTAGAGTAGCTCTTGCTTGCATGCTTGTGTTTTCACTATTCTGCACTTAGTATTAAGTTAGTGTAAAATCAATCAAGCCGTAACTTTGAATTGGGGGTCTAAACAAGCTCTTGTGTTTTCACACATTTCGAGCTTTCAGATATGACATGATGTCCAACACAGGCAACTAGCCCCTACACTCAAAGTTTCTCCTAATCTCTAGGTCAAGCTCATCTAAAACTACTTTCCGCTTAGCCCACACATTCCTAAGAATGTTCAGCTTCTCATACGTCTCTTGGTTTTTCTCACTTAGAAACCTCTCACTATCAAAGGATGGAGTAGAAGAAGAAGAGGATATCCTATAGGCTCTGATCTTCCTAACCATGATGCTAAAGAGCAGAAAGGACAGACAAAAGAGAGACAAAAGAAAAAAAAAACAAGAAAAACCCAAGGGCAGACTACATCATACACAGTTAGATAAAAAACAATAGAAAATAACAATCTATATGATGCATGAATAGTATTACCACATGATGTATGCTCTAATGAGTTGAGAATAGTCCAATTACACTTTAGAAATACAAAATTGGCTTGAACATAGAGTTTATACCAAAAACCCCAAATTTTGAAAACCCACTTTCAAAAATCCCAACAAATTGACCAATTGATCATTACACAAGTTAGATAATAGAATATAATGACCAAATCAATTAGTCAAACAAGCCAATTTCATCAATTAATGCTTAATTGAACAAAGCCCAATTCAGGTAGTTTCAAGCCCTAGTGTGATGCCCCAATTTGATTGATTGTATGATGTGTGTGGGTGTGTAATGAGTCCCACATCGGGTATTTACTGGATTGAACTGGGCTTTATTAACAACTGCAAGGAGCCTCAATTGTGACTAGTCCTTTTGAGGTATAGCGCAGATGTGGCTAGCGCTTTTCCTTGGGTCGTTACACCTAGAAAATTCAAATTTTCCCAATTCATTGAATTGATCAAATTAAATCACAAAGATTAGTTTTATATCACCCCACAAAAAAAACCCATTGATTAATTTTGAAAGAAAAGATTGAAAACACCAAAAACCCCAAATTTTCATAGGTTTGAATTTTCGCCCTAAAATGCATGAAAAAAATGCATGAAACATGAAAATAAATGAAAAAGGAGGGGGAAAAGGGTCTTACCGGCCTTAGAAGACAAAAACCTTTGAAAAATTTTGAGAGAAAAAGACAAAAGTTGGCTTCACTTGGATCGGTCAAAGAGAGAGAGAGCCAAGAGTTTTTTGAAAAAGTTTGAATAGTGAAGAACACGTGAAGAAAACATGTTTTTAAAAAACCTTCAGATCGATTTTCGATTGATCGAAAAACAGGTTCGATCGATCGAAAATTACTTTCAATTGATCCAGCACCAATCAAGCCTGGCAGATTCAAACCAAAATCTTTAATCGCAATTTCGATCGGTTGAGAAATAGGTTTGATCGATTGAAAATCTGAAAAAAAAAACAAAATTTTGAAAAATAGAGCAATTTTATGCAAAAACTCCTTAAAGCACAATATTTTACGAATAAAATGCATGAGTATGAGATGAAATGTTTTTCAAAAACACTTGTATTGAATCTAGATCTCTCAAAAATAAGATTTTCAAACAATTTTTCCTTAAATCTCAAACTCCAAACACATTTTGCATTAAAATCAAGGAATTTTCAATCTTGGATGGCCATAACAAAATCACACACAATAACATGTACAAAGTTTAGCAAAGAGTAACTTGTGTAGTGTGTACAACTAGCAAAAGCTTGAGATACATGTGAGGTAATATGTGAATAGTAATCAAGCACAATTTCTACACAATTCATCACATAAATTTGAAAGAGACTATCACCTAAAGAGTTACATCATATAACGCTCACATCTCCTAGAAAACAAGCTTACAATCATGTAAGTTTCTTGATTTGCCTCATAATGTACACACTAATTTTATTTGATCAGAAACTTATTTCAAATAGCTGAGATAATGTACACACCAATTTTATTTGATTGAATTAATTATAGTCCAACAATGTACACACCAATTTTAGCAATTAAACTAAGGCTATACCTTATGTTCTTTTTGTGCATGTGTTACACTTTCTCTAACACAAAATCTTATGATATGCACTAAGTTGTTTATGATTAGCCAGTAAATAGTGGCGAGATGGTTATTTATGCCTTTCTCGATAAGTTCAAGTCTAACAAACAAAAGCACGTGACTTCAAGATCAAGACAAAGTGATTAAAAACTATAATCATCTTCCCACACAACATGCACTACAAAGCTCAAACTAGTAAAGTGCAATAAATAAGCTCATCCAAGCTAAACAAGGTACATAGACATGTTATGTAAAGATAATATGGCCAATCCTTGATTTCAAATCCAAGAAAAATATTGCAAAACACATTTTGCTACCCTTTTCCTTTTTTTTTTTTATATATATTTTTTTTGAAAAGAAATAACAAAAACAACCTAGAATGAAATGAACGAATATTAAGCAATGAAAATCCTAGAAAAAAAAAGAGAACAAAACAATAAAGAAGAATGGTCACATAGAGTAGAGCGATAAAGCACAAGGACCATGGCAGAAGGACTCAACTAGATTGAGTCTTTTGCATCCAAAACTTTTTAGATGCAATTCTAGCATTGGAGTTATTATTCACATTAGAATGATGACCAACTCTAGGATTGGAATAAAGGTTTAAAACCTTTACCAACTCACCAATAAGCACTATAGGATCTTGTGCTTGAGGCACATGTACTTTTGGTTTATTTGCTTGCTTAGTAGTTTGCAACTTGAAACAGTTTGGACGAATGTGCTCAGACTTTTCACAAAAATGACAAACCCATGCAGGTCTATCATGCACCTTGTCCTTAAGAGGGTTAGGAGTCTTAGGTTTAGACTCTTGAAGATCAACCTTAATCTTCTTAGGAGGAGCAACTTCTATAGGTTTGACAACTTCACTCATGGGGGGATCAGATGAAGAAACAAAGTTTATGGAACGAGTTTCAGGCATAAAGATGCCTTCTACAAAACCTAAACCAGTTTTTTCTGAGGGAGACTTTTGAACACTCAGCATGTGATCAAGTTTGGAACTAGCAAACCTATTTGTTTGTTCTCTAGCAACAGATAATTCAAGTTCCAAATTCTTAACTTTATCAAGCAAAAGCATGTTCTCAGTCTTCACATTATTTAACAATTCATTACCATTAAACAGTTTCAAAAGCAAAATTTTCTTAATGAGCTTAAGAGATTCAATTTTCTTTAACCCTAAATAAACACTTATAGCATCCTTTGCAGCAACTTTGTAAAACTTATTGTAAGCTTCTTGCAAATCTGCATCCTCAGAGAGTTCCTCATCAGAAGGGTTCTCTTCAACAACAACACTTTCATCAACTACAGCAGTAGCTGTGAAAGCAATGAAATTTCCATCCTCATCACTACCGGACTCATTGTCAGAAACTTCATTATCACTAAGGGTTACAGCCATAGCCTTACCCTTAGACCTCAAGAATGTAGGACATTTTGATTTCATATGACCATACCCTTGGTATCCAAAACATTGTTGACCCATAGAATTATTAGGGGTTTGACCTACTTTCTCTCTAGGTTTTTCAGTATTATTCACCTTAGTGGGTTTATTCCTCCTAAAATTTCTAGGTTCAACATTGTTTTTATCTCTTTCCCTTCTATTATTGTTCCTAAGAAAATTTCTAAAGTTCTTAGCAAGGTAAACAATCTCTGTAGCAGAGTGCTCATCATCAAATCCATTCACATTAACATCATCAACAGACTCAAGAGCCATTGATTTGGATTTGCTTGTCTTAGGTAGGTCCAACTCATAGGACAGAAGAGATCCTATAAGTTCATCAATAGGGATGAAGTCTGCATCCTTACTTCCAGTAATGGCAGTCACTTTGGGTCTAAAGTCTTCAGTCAAAGATCTAAGAATCTTCCTAACAATTTTAGGTTGAACATAGATTTCACCCAAATTATAAGCAAAATTAACAATATCATTAAGTTTAGCATAGAATTCATCAAAACTTTCATTATCAGACATCCTAATGCTTTCAAATCTAGTTGTTACTTGTTGCAACTTATTGATCTTAACTGCCTTTAACTGCCTTTGTGCCTTCATGCACAATTTGGAGAATATTCTAAGCAGTATGAGCAACCTCAACATTGGAGATTCTCTTGAATTCCTCCATAGAAATAGCATTAAAAATAGCATTCATGGCTTTGCTATTAAAAGTGGTTGCTTTTTTTTGAGAAGTTTGCCACTCACTAACTAGAGTAGTGGGTTTCTCCCATCTGTAATCAACAGAGTTCCAAACTCTCTTATCAATAGATTTCAGGAATGCTTTCATCCTTACTTTCCTGTAGGCATAGTTGTTCCCATCAAAGTGAGGTGGGATCACAAGAGAGTGACCATGTTCTATGACAATAAGGGTCAAGGATCGACTCTTAGATCAAAGGATCTAAAAAATAGAGCTAACCTGCTCTGATACCACTTGTACATTCTTAGACCCCTTAAAACACAAGCAGATTAACCTAGTTAATTAGCCAAGTGATTACTTAGTCAAATTATTTAGATCTAGGTTAACACAAACATATCATATCATGTAAAGCAGCGGAAAATAAATAACACAACGATATGATAACCTAGGAAAACCAAACTAGTAAAAAACCTAGGGAGGATTTAACTTAGCTATCCTTAAGGTAAAAAAAATCCACTATGAAAGAATTGAAGTTTATATAATAGCGACTTAGACCACTAACATCATATTGCTACCTCGAGTAGAAAACTTACTACCATAACCACGTGACAGCTCTGAGTCCACGGACTACTTCTTTCTTAGATTCACAGCAAGCATAAGTACTCCCACTTGTGTATCTTTAAACTCTTTATGCAGCAACTGAAACAATCATCAAGTTCTTGACATAAACTTGATTCTTGATAACCCTAAGTATATATAAAGGCAAACACCTCGAGATCTCACAAGAGATTCACATACACAGCATAAACAACAGCATAAAAATGTGGCTAGGGTTTTTCCTTTTATACTTCAGGCAAAACATAAAACCTTACACGTTAACGGGCTTGGGCTGAGTTGGAAAATTTTACAAAAAAACAATCTGCATGAGCTTTGATTGATCAAGTCTAATTCTCGATCGATCGAGCTAGGCAGATTTACACAATTAATAGGTCAAAAACAAATTGATCCCTTGTGATTAATTAATTAATTAATTAGTCAAGTTTATTAATTAATCAAATTAACATGCAAAAGCGTGGTAGCACAAACAAATTACCAATTAAACTAAGTGCAAGGGAAAACAAATTGACATGGTGATTTGTTTACGAATAGGGAAAACCAACATGGGAAAAACCCCACCGGGAGATTTTAAGGTCACCACTCTCGAAATTTCACTATTATCACAGCAAGCAGTTACAAGTAAATGAATTCCAGTACCTTATACCAACCTAGAGTTGAACCCTTACCCCAATACCTAATTAGACTTGTTCTGTAGTGACAATTTCTCCTTTTGAAGCACGACTCCCAGTACATGACTAACTAATTGTGCGGATCTTAGTACGCGACTTCAATCACCAACTAGAGAAGGTTGTTGGCTGCAAAGTTCTCCAGTTCATCCACGATGAAGATCAAGAAGATGCTTGGTCGCAAAACCCTAATGTGCACAAACACATCAACTTCTTCACAAGAACGATGAACTAGGGCAAATTTTGTTTCCGGTCACAATTTGCTTGAATAAACTCTGCCCAACACTTATGCAACTTATGAACACTTTGACGGCTCTTAAAATAATCCTTTTATATGTCTAGGGTTATGAGAAAAGAAAACCCAAACACATAATCACGAATTAGAGTCAAAACAAAATTGGAATTCTGTTTTTCATAAACCTCAGTAAGTGCTTATTTGTCGAGCTACTGTCGAGCAGTTGTTGAGCCACGAGACTGGAATAGCTTCTTAAGCTTGATAGATGGCTAGTTGTCGAGCTTTGATGATAGGCAATTCTTTAGCTTGTTCTTGGACAGACTCGCATGACTTTAACACTTGATCTTGAAATAGAGTTTCTTGAAGTATTAAACACATCCTATATCTACCCAAATACAAGTAAAGTGCATTTTGTCAAATGATTAGCCAATTATATAAAATAGTGACATATGTTCCTAACAAGTGAATCACATATGTCCTAACAATCTCCTCTTTTGGCAATCTGTGACAAAACCACAACAAACAAATGAACATAGAAGTCATAAATCACTCAACTCATGCTCATTGTTGAATACAATAAAATCTATCCGAACACAAACTCTTGAAAAACTTTGCAAGAAAAGAGTTTATGGCAAGTAGACTTTGACAACCTGTATTTCTGAAACACTTTAAACAAAACTCATTGAGGCATATTTGTATGAAACAGAAATAATTGATTGCATACAAGTAATAAGAATTATGTGTATAAAGAAAGAAAAGAAACAACACATGCAAAGGTAGGTGAAAGAAACATGCATCAACATATAAAGAAGATAAGTACAATGTATGTCAATAATGGTCACAAGACCTAAGGTACAAGAATAAATGTATCTAAAGTAGAGAAAAGAAAGAGATACATGTAATCCTCACTACATCCCTCATATATCAACACTCCTCCTAACAAAAATGTCCTATACTAACTCTCCCCCTAAGAATGACTACTCTCATTGTTAGGTTCTAAAGACTTAGGTTTTTATGTATTTAGAACTCTAATTTGTATTGTTGGCAAACCATGATCAAAACAATGTATTTATGTTGTTTTAGACTTGCTCAAAGTTGGTTTATTGTTGTAAAGTTGGAATAAGTTATTAAAGGAATGAAAAAACTGTTTCAGCCTTTTTCGATCGATCGAAGCTTAGGCTCGATCAATCAAAAATCAGGTCTGACATTTTTTCTGCAGAATTTCCAACTCAGCCCTAAGTGATTTAAAACGTTTTGGATTTCTAATTTTCCCTAGGTATAAAAGGCAAACCCTAGCCACGCTTTAGTGTTGCTCATATTGCGGTTTATGTGAATCTCTTGTGAGATCTTTGAGGAGCTTTCCTTCACATAAATTTAGGGTTTTCATGGAGAAGAAGATTTCTACACCTTGATGATCAATCTAGTTGCTGCCATTGAAGCTTAAAGAAACACAAGCGGGTGTGCTTGTATTTGGTGGAGAATCTAAGAAAAAAGGAGTCCGTGGATTCAGAACTTGCACGTGGTCATGTCAGTAAGTTTTACTGGTGGGTAGCAATAAGAAGTCGAGCGTGGGGGCTTGTAAGTCTGATTGTATGAACTTCGAAGCTTTCAAGATAATGGATTCAAGTTTACCTTGAGGATAGCTAGGTTAAATCCTCCCCAGGTTTTTACCGGTTTGGTTTCCTAGGTGATTATATCTTATGTTATTTATATTTTCGCTGTTTTACATTATATGATTATTTGATTGTGTTAACTTAGATTTAATTAATTTGACTAAGTAACAACTTGGCTAATTTCCTAGGTTAATCCAATTGTGGTTTTAAGGGGTCTAAAAACTAACACTCATATCCAAAACTACTTCCCCTTTTTGTGATGAGTGACAAACGGTAAGAGTGTCAAGTAGACATCTCATCGGTAGAGCTAGCATCTCCATCATTATTGTGATACCCCAATTTGATTGATTGTGTGATGTGTGTGGGTGTGTGATGAGTCCCACATCGGATATTTACTGGGTAGATCTGGGCTTTATTAACAACTACAAGGAGCCTCAATAGTGACTAGTCCTTTTGAGGTATAGCGCAGATGTGGCTAGCGCTTTTCCTTGGGTCGTTACATATGGTATCAGAGCCGGCCCGGTAACTCCATGTGGGCTCAGAGACACTACCCCACAAAGTGGGCCCTAACGAGGACGTTAGGAATTTAAGTGGGGGAGATTGTGATACCCCAATTTGATTGATTGTGTGATGTGTGTGGGTGTGTGATGAGTCCCACATCGGATATTTACTGGGTAGATCTGGGCTTTATTAACAACTATAAGGAGCCTCAATAGTGATTAGTCCTTTTGAGGTATAGCACAGATGTGGCTAGCGCTTTTCCTTGGGTCGTTACATATTGTCACGCCCCGAACCCAAGTAAGAGCTAGGCACGTGACAACAGCCACAGACTTATAAAGTTTACACCCTACAAGTGCGTAAGGCTTTCTTAACAATTAAAGAATTATCCTCAAGAAAAATTTCATCATTAAATTTAAAAATATCCTCAAATAAGCAATTTTCAAAAGATCTCCAAAAATAATCTTCCAACATCAAATAAAAATAAACTAAATCTTTAAGTCTAAAGGATTACACAAATGGTAATCTTAAAACATAAAAATTCAAATCTTATTCCATTGATTTCCTAAACTTCACTCATGCGCACATCCCAGCGGAAGCCCAAACTTATGCTACTCTTCCTGATCAGAATCTGAAAGGAGAAAGAGGGGGGTGAGTTGACAACTCAATAAGTAACCAAAATCCAAGTAAGTTCTATCCAACAATAGATCTGTAAAATAATAAGATGTAATATGAATCTTCAAAAGTTATAATATGCTATGGGTTTTCAAAATAGCTAAAGAAGCTTCATGATCTTAAAATAATACTTTACAAATAGATCACATACTTTAATCTTATAATTATATCATAGATGGTTTAGAAAGTAGTCAGTTTTCCGTATATCAAAAGCTATCACTTACAATAGGTTTCAAAAATAGATAAGCAGTTCTAATGACTCAATATAATTAAATATTCAAACGTAATCCATATTATTAACAATCTTATGACTATGATCACGCTATATCCTCGTGACTGGGCATCAAAGTACCAATGAACAAACCCCATTGGTTTGGGTATCAGAATACCAATGAACAACCCCCATTGGTTTGGGTATCAGAATACCAATGAATGACCCCCATTGGTTTGGGTATCAGAATACCAATGAATGACCCCCATTGGTTGGGTATCAGAGTACCAATGAATAACCCCCATTGATTTGGGTATCAGAATTTATTCATAGTCAATTTGTCCATAATCATACATATGAAATCATAGTTTCTAACAAAAATATATCTTATTCAAGTACACATATATTCAATATAATCATATATTCAGTATTCAATATATTTGGGATATTTCTATATTCATTACTTTAAATCAATATAGCTAAAGAAACAATTAAATAAAATAAATCTTGTATTCAATGCTCATATTTATTTGTGAAATTTCTCTATTCTTTACTTTAAATCAATGTAGCTAAACAATTAAATAGAATAGTAACAATTGTAAACAAATTTCACTAGTTAAAATATAGTAGTATAAGCAAGGGTAAAACCAATTAGGATAAGGTTACTTACCTCCAAAAGTTATTCCAAAAGAACTTTTCCCTAGCACTTCCTCTAAAATCCTTAGATATCACCTAGAACAAATTTTCAAATATTTTTACTCAATAATCAAATAAAAAAAAAATAACTTATAACGGTACCCGGCCAACAAAGAGACTACCAAAATATCCAATAATTTCACTCTATTATCTCAAAATAAAAATCCATGTTTTCAATATATATATATATATATATATATATGTGTATATATATATATATATATACTCTACTACCACTGACAAAGCCTAGGATAGCTAACATCATCTAGAGTCATAACACTACTTATAACACCTTCTATAGTTCTACACGTTTCTCCCCTTTTCTTTTTTTTTTTTCTTTTTTTTTTCTCCACTGCCACTGCCACCTCTAATTTTCCTTTTGCATGAAGACAAATCACTGACACAAGATTTGATTGAACTCTATTCTTCCTCTACCAAGACAATAAACAAATAATAATATATTTGAAAGGAATTGACATTCCTTCTTTGCGTCAAGCCTGCTTCTTCTTCTTCTTTTTTTTTTTTTTTTTTCTCTATCAATCCGATTCAATTCCTTCAAGAAAATTTCTTACAACACACCCATGCGGCCATGGCTAAAGAAAGTCTCACTATTAGCCAAAATACTCACATAAAAAAATATACTCTAATTCTAAATAAAAACTTAGATTTGACAAGAAAGAAATTCTTAAGCAAGCTCTTACCTCAATTGTGCAGTCAAATCTTCTCTACTTCAGTATTTTGGGTAGCCTCCTCTCTCCAAACATCTGTTAGTATACACTGACTTAAAATTAGACAATATAAACTAAGGTTTCAACCTTATTTTCTAAAAAACCCTTAGTAATATTAATTATAAAAGTTGACCCCATAAACAACTTTACTTAAATACCCCTCCTTTTCTTTTATTTATTTATTTTTTTTTCGGGCTATTACATTCTCCCCCCCTTAAAAGAAGTTTAGTCCTCTAAACTTGACATACCTGAGTCCTCAAAAAGATATGGGTATTTCTCCTTCATTTCATCTTCTAACTCCCATGTGGCCTCTCTCACAGACTGGTTCCTCCATTGAACCTTGACATAACGTATGGTAGGACGCTTCAACTCTTGTTCCTTCTTGTCCACAATTTTAACTGGTTGCTCTTCATAAGTTAAATCATATCTTAATTTTAGAGGCTCATAATCCACTACATGACTGGGGTCTGGAATATATTTGCTTAACATTGAGACATGGAAAACATTATGTACCCCTGATAAAGAAGGTGGTAAGGCGAGCCTATAAGCAACTTTACCCATCCTCTCCAAGACTTCAAAAGGTCCTACAAAACGAGGGCTCAACTTACCTCGAAAACCAAATCTCATAACTCCTTTAGTAGGTGAAATCCTCAAGAACACATGATCACCCACTTGGAACTCTAATTTCCTTCTTCTAACATCTGCATAACTCTTCTGCCTACTCTGAGCTGTTTGGAGCCGCTCTTTAATCACTTGAATTTTATCTATTGTTTGCTGCACAATCTCAGGACCCAACAATCTTCTTTCTCCAACATCATCCCAACATATAGGAGACCTACACTTCCTACCATACAAAGCCTCATATGGTGCTGCTTTAATACTTGCTTGGTAGCTATTATTATATGCAAACTCCACCAAAGGTAGATGTTCATCCCATGAACCTTTGAAATCAATTACACAAGCTCTTAGCATATCTTCCAATGTTTGTATAGTTCTTTCTGAAAGTCCATCTGTTTGAGGGTGAAAGGTTGTGCTAAACTTTAAGTTAGTACCCATTGCCTTATGCACGCTCTCCCAAAATTGAGACACAAATCTTCGGTCTCTATCAGACACAATGGATGCAGGTGCACCATGCAATCTCACTATTTCCTTAATATATAATCTGGCTAACCTTTCAAGTGAGAAATCCACCCTATTGGCCAAAAAGTGTGCAGATCTTGTCAATCGATCCACAATCACCCAAATTGCATCTTTACCAGTAGGGGTTCTAGGCAGCCCCGTCACAAAGTCCATAGTAATGTCCTCCCACTTCCGTTCTGGAATGGGAAGAGGTTGCAAAAATCCAGCTGGTCTTTGATGCTCCATCTTAACTTGTTGACACACTAGACATTGAGCAACATATTGAGCAATCTCCCTCTTCATGTTATTCCACCAAAAAGTCTCCCTTAAATCCCGATACATTTTAGTGCCTCCTGGGTGTATCGTGTAACTCGTGTTATGAGCCTCCTTTAGAATTTCTACCTTAAGGTCTGAATCATTTGGTACACAAAGCCGATTACCAAACCTTAAGGATCCATCCTCATGAATGCAAAACTCAGATTGAGAGCCTAGCTTTATCAAATCTCTTATCTTCTGCAACTGTGGATCGTTACTTTGTGCAATCTTTATCCTTTCAATCAAGGTAGGCTGAACTCTAAGGTTTGCCAAATGTGCCTTTACTTCATGAAACTGTACTTCTATCCTTATTTTCCTCAAATCTTCCAGGATGTGTTTTTGTGTAGTCAACAAAGCTGCCAAATTTCCTGCAGACTTCCTACTTAAGGCATCAGCTACCACATTGGCTTTTCCAGGATGGTAACTAATAGTCAGGTCATAGTCCTTTAATAGCTCCAACCATCTTCTTTGTCTTATATTCAACTCCTTTTGAGTAAAGAGGTACTTAAGGCTCTTGTGGTCAGTGAATATCTCACATTGTTCTCCATACAAATAGTGCCTCCAAATTTTTAGAGCAAAAACCACTGCAGCTAACTCCAAGTCATGTGTGGGATAATTTTGCTCATAAGGCTTCAACTGTCTAGAGGCATAAGCCACTACCTTCCCATACTGCATAAGAACACACCCCAAGCCTTTCCTAGAGGCATCACTATAAATAGTGAAACCTCCACTACCTGAGGGTATGGTGAGAATGGGTGCTGACACCAACCTTTTCTTCAATTCCTTGAAGCTTTCTTCACACTTTCCAGTCCACTCAAACTTAGCTCCCTTTTGGGTCAAGCGAGTCAAAGGCATGGCTAAGTGAGAAAATCCTTCAACAAACCTCCTGTAATAACCAGCCAGTCCCAAAAAGCTACGAACCTCTGTCACACTGTTTGGTCTATTCCATTCTACTACTGCTTCCACTTTCTTAGGGTCAACAACAATCCCATCTTTAGATACAACATGCCCAAGGAATGCAACACTGCCTAGCCAAAATTCACATTTTTTAAGTTTTGCATACAACTTCTTCTCCTGCAATAGTTGTAGTACAATCCTCAAGTGATTCTCATGCTCCTCCACACTCTTGGAATATATCAAAATATCATCAATAAAAACCATAACAAATTTATCTAAGAAGGGTTTAAACACCCTATTCATCAGGTCCATAAAGGCTGCCGGTGCATTGGTTAAGCCAAAAGGCATCACCAAAAATTCATAATGACCATATCTTGTACGGAAGGCTGTCTTGGGCACATCAGCAGTCTTAATCTTCAATTGATGGTAACCAGAACGCAGATCAATCTTAGAGAAAACCTGTGCTCTTTGGAGTTGATCAAACAAATCCTCTATCCTTGGTAAAGGGTATTTATTTCGCACTGTCACCCTATTTAGCTCCCTATAATCAATGCAAAGTCGCATGCTTCCATCCTTTTTCTTTACAAACAACACAGGTGCACCCCAAGGGGAAACACTAGGCCTAATGAAGCCTTTGTCAAGCAGCTCTTGCAACTGTGCTTTTAATTCCCTTAACTCAGCAGGTGCCATTCAGTACGGGGCTTTAGAAATTGGGTTAGAACCTGGTAATAGGTCAATAGAAAACTCTATCTCCCTATCTGGTGGTAACCCTGACAAGTCTTCTGAAAACACATCTGGAAACTCTCTCACTATAGGAATTTCCTCCAGCTTCAATTCACCTTGTTGTGTGTCTCTCACAGTGGCCAGATATCCTTTACACCCTTTCTTCATCATACGTCTAGCTTGTAAAGCTTAAATCACCCGTGGAGAAGTATATGCCCCACTTCCCACAAAACAGAACTCAATCTCACCAGGTACTTGGAAAATTACCTTCTTCCTATGACAATCAACCATGGCATAATGGGAAGCCAACCAATCCATTCCCAAGATTATGTCAAAATCCCACATCTCTAACAAAGTTAGATCTGCTAGTAACTCTCTATCTGCTATTTTGACAACACAAGACTTGCAAACACTATCAGTAACTACTACACCCCCAACTGGGGTATCCACACATAATTCAGAGTCCATCAGTTCAAATTTAAAATTATGTTTCTTTGCAAAATTAGAAGATATGAAGGAGTGAGTGGCACCGGGATCAAACAATGCATAAGCATAAGTTGTGGAAATCGGAATAATACTTATTACCACATCATTAGAAGTATTAGCATCCTGTTGAGTGAGTGCATAAACCCTCCCTTGTATCTTGGGCTTTTGGCCTGCTCCCTGATTCTGTCCTATTGTAGGTCTTGGGGTGGTTTGAACCTCCTTCCGTTGGGGACACTCAGCAATCCTGTGACCCTTTTGTCCACATGAGAAACATGCTCCAGTATTCCAGCGGCAATCCTTATCTGCATGAGGCCTACCACATCGAGAGCACTTTGGCAGTGCCTTGGTATCAGCACGTTGTGTTCCTTGCTTCTTGGCTTGAAAGCTAGAGCTTTGCTCTCCTTGCCTAGGCCTCTTCTTTTGGTTATTATCTCTATCAGCTTGAGCCTCATTGAGCCCCATCTCCACTAGTAAGGCCTTACTCACCACCACCCTAAAGGTAGTCAACTCAAAGGGCACAACTCCTTGCTTAATTCGAAACCTTAATCCATCTTCAAACCTTCGAGCCTTAGCTTCTTCATCCACCACCATTGTTGGAGCAAATTTGGCTAACCTGGACAATTCTGCTTCATACTGAGCAACTGTCATGTTACCTTGTGTCAGCTTGATGAACTCTTTTTCCTTCTGAAAGCGGATGCTCTTAGGAAAATATTTCTCATAGAATGCAGACTTAAATAGCTCCCAAGTCCAAGGCTCAGTCTCTTGGCCACGTTTTTCTTCTTCCAACCGCCACCAATCATAAGCATCTCCACGCAACATATAAGCTGCATAAGCCACTCTCTCATCCTCAGAGCATTCAAGAACTCTAAATACTTTCTCCATCTCAATGATCCATTTTTTTGCTTCCATAGGCTCAGTAGTCCCCTCAAAAGTTGGAGGAGACAATCTTTTGAATTCAATCATCCCACCATGATGACTTCGGCGTTGCTCCATCATCCTAGCCAAGTTATCTCCAGTAGTGACCTGTTGTTGGACCACTCCAACCAAGGTCTGCATTATCTGGATCATCTCTGGTGGTTGGCCATGGTCGTGCCTAGAGTCTCGGTTCCCATCTTGCTGATCCCTACCATTGCCAGAGTTGTTGGGAGTGTTCCCAGTGTTTCTACTGCGAGGTGGCATCCTAACCTCTGTTCATTATGCACATGACAAGCTAGCATGTTATCAAACTTCTAATTAAAATATGAACATAAAGAAAACAGATCAAAAACTCATCTAGTATTTATATCATACAACGTATTCCCTATACCTAATTTCTACCCCTCTCACCAATTAGTTTCACAAATCAATGCCTAAGGATCCAACCTAGAGCTCTGATACCATAAATATTGTCACGCCCCGAACCCAAGTAAGAGCTAGGCACGTGACAACAGCCACACACTTATAAAGTTTACACCCTACAAGTGCGTAAGGCTTTCTTAACAATTAAAGAATTATCCTCAAGAAAAATTTCATCATTAAATTTAAAAATATCCTCAAATAAGCAATTTTCAAAAGATCTCCAAAAATAATCTTTTAACATCAAATAAAAATAAACTAAATCTTTAAGTCTAAAGGATTACACAAATGGTAATCTTAAAACATAAAAGTTCAAATCTTATTCCATTGATTTCCTAAACTTCACTCATGCGCACATCCCAGCGGAAGCCCAAACTTATGCTACTCTTCCTGATCAGAATCTGAAAGGAGAAAGAGGGGGGTGAGTTGACAACTCAATAAGTAACCAAAAACCAAGTAAGTTCTATCCAACAATAGATCTGTAAAATAATAAGATGTAATATGAATCTTCAAAAGTTATAATATGCTATGGGTTTTCAAAATAGCTAAAGAAGCTTCATGATCTTAAAATAATACTTTACAAATAGATCACATACTTTAATCTTATAATTATATCATAGATGGTTTAGAAAGTAGTCAGTTTTCCGTATATCAAAAGCTATAACTTACAATAGGTTTCAAAAATAGATAAGCAGTTCTAATGACTCAATATAATTAAATATTCAAACGTAATCCATATTATTAACAATCTTATGACTATGATCACGCTATATCCCCGTAACTGGGCATCAAAGTACCAATGAACAAACCCCATTGGTTTGGGTATCAGAATACCAATGAATGACCCCCATTAGTTTGGGTATCAGAATACCAATGAATGACCCCCATTGGTTGGGTATCAGAGTACCAATGAATGACCCCCATTGATTTGGGTATCGGAATTTATTCATAGTCAATTTGTCCATAATCATACATATGAAATCATAGTTTCTAACAAAAATATATCTTATTCAAGTACACATATATTCATATATAATCATATATTCAGTATTCAATATATTTGGGATATTTCTATATTCATTACTTTAAATCAATATAGCTAAAGAAACAATTAAATAAAATAAATCTTGTATTCAATGCTCATATTTATTTGTGAAATTTCTCTATTCTTTACTTTAAATCAATGTAGCTAAACAATTAAATAGAATAGTAACAATTGTAAACAAATTTCACTAGTTAAAATATAGTAGTATAAGCAAGGATAAAACCAATTAGGATAAGGTTACTTACCTCCAAAAGTTATTCCAAAAGAACTTTTCCCTAACACTTCCTCTAAAATCCTTAGATATCACCTAGAACAAATTTTCAAATATTTTTACTCAATAATCAAATAAAAAAAAAATAACTTATAACGGTACCCGGCCAACAAAGAGACTACCAAAATATCCAATAATTTCACTCTATTATCTCAAAATAAAAATCCATGTATTCAATATATATATATATATACTCTACTGCCACTGACAAAGCCTAGGATAGCTAACATCATCTAGAGTCATAACACTACTTATAACACCTTCTATAGTTCTACACGTTTCTCCCTTTTTTTTTTTCTTTTTTTTTTTTTTTTTTCTCTACTGCCACTGCCACTGCCACCTCTAATTTTCCTTTTGCATGAAGACAAATCACTGACGCAAGATTTGATTGAACTCTATTCTTCCTCTACCAAGACAATAAACAAATAATAATATATTTGAAAGGAATTGACATTCCTTCTTTGCGTCAAGCCTGCTTCTTCTTCTTTTTTTTTTTCTTTTTTTTTTTTTCCTCTATCAATCCGATTCAATCCCTTCAAGAAAATTTCTTACAACACACCCATGCGGCCATGGCTAAAGAAAGTCTCACTATTAGCCAAAATACTCACATAAAAAAATATACTCTAATTCTAAATAAAAACTTAGATTTGACAAGAAAGAAATTCTTAAGCAAGCTCTTACCTCAATTGTGCAGTCAAATCTTCTCTACTTCAGTATTTTGGGTAACCTCCTCTCTCCAAACATCTGTCAGTATACACTGACTTAAAATTAGACAATATAAACTAGGGTTTCAACCTTATTTTCTAAAAAACCCTTAGTAATATTAATTATAAAAGTTGACCCCATAAACAACTTTACTTAAATACCCCTCCTTTTCTTTTATTTATTTATTTTTTTTCGGGCTATTACAATTATCATCAGAAACATTATTGTCATCACCATCATCATCATCCTCAGCCTCAAAATCAGAAGCCACTAGAGGAGGTAGAGGAGAAGCCTTAGTAGCAAAGCCACCCATGATCGCCTGCCGCCGTGCAATACGGCTGACACGAACGTTTACCTGATATAGCTCTATAGAAAGTATATCAAGGCTAGCATCCATGCGCTGTAGTTGCGCCATGATATCCCCGAGTGACACATTGCTTGTAGAAGATGAGGAAGCGAATGTGGATGGAGCAGATCGAGATGGTGCCAAATGGGAGGGAGGAGCTATTGAATCCGATTGCCGTGACCTAAACTGCGCCTCGCTATGTTTAAGGGTAGATGCGTCTATGGCACACAATAAATTTGCACACATCTAAATGCATGATAATACTGTTCTAATGCTTATGTGATGCAATATATGAGATTTTAAACTCATTTAAGCAAAAACCCATCCCAAAATTTCAACAATAACTCATCAATTTTGAAAAACCCCAAAATTTTTCAAAAACCCCAAAACCTAGGTTTCAAAACATGAAATGCATGCAAATGAGAGAAAAGAGACATACCAAGTGAAGAGAAAACCTTGAAAATGCTTGAAAATCACTTAGGAAAGATGTTTGGAGTGAGAAAGAGTGATTTGGGAGGTGAGGAGACAAAGCTATTGAGAGAGAGATCGAGAGAAACGAAAACCAGATCGCATAGAACCTATATATAGAGGTTTAGTAAATCTTGACAGATAAAGGTGTTGAGAGGTGTCGAGACATCTGTCGAGAAAGGTGTCGAGAGTGTAAAGTGTCGATAGATGAAGCTGTCGAGGTACAAAGCAACAAACACAAGAATAGAAGCTCGATCGATCCACCAGCTGTTGAAAAGCTATCAAGGATCCATGAACTTTCTCGATCGATTGACCTAGCTGTCGAGGAAGTGTCGAGATTGCGATAAGAAATAGCTTAAGAGCTCGATAGATAGCCAGGTGTCAAGGAGGTGTCGAGATTGCTTAAAAACAGTTTTTCAAGAAGGGAAAAACACAGATATGAATGCAATCAAGCATGCAACTCAACCAAGGATCCAATCAACAATTTAAGCTCTCAACATCATCTCTAAACAGCAATTTTAAGCATATAGATCCCAAAAACACACACACACACGCGCGCGCGGGAATGTACACACACTAAACAAGTCTAACTAATTTCATATTTCAAAAACAAGTCAAGACAGTTTAGTGAGCATACATTAACACATGTAAACCTCGTGATGGCGAAATCACATTGTACCTGCACATGTATCAAGAGTAGCAAAGACTATTGTGTGTTGTGTGTGAAAAACATAGCAATATTGCATAAGTGTATACACGTTATAATGATTTGAGATATGAGAAAATCACTTTAACTTACACACAATCATAACTGTTTGATAGGGACTATCACCTTCGAGGTACATCCTATAACTCTCATATCTCCTAGAATACACACTTGCAATCATATTTAAAGCATTTTAATTCTTTTTGCTTTTATTTTCTTTGCATATTTTCTTTTTAAGCAAATCATTCATAGGCATATATGAGATAGAAAAGAAATACCCAATGATGTTAAGCTTTTGACATTGCACTTTTGCTATGCCGAAGCATACAGATGTCATTTAATGATTGGTGGGCAACAGTGGTGAAATGGTTATTTATGCCTTTCTCTTAGGATTTTCTAGTCCTTCCCGTCAAAAAAAGTGATACGAGTGTTAAGTACAAGAGATTACTTAATCTTATTCATCACAAACATGAGCAACAAAGCTCACTTGCTTAGTTGTGTATAGAGATGCTCATCTAAGCTACAACAGATACAAAGTTTGAAAACTTTGTTTCAATGGCCATCCAAGGTACACAAGTACCAATGTACATAAGTATCATATTTTTAAATCAAAAACAAAACAAACAAAACTAAAAACAAACATGAACATGTTAAATAAAGCAAAGCATAAAACTAGATGCAAATGCATAAGGAAGAAGAAGGAGAGAAAGTGATCAATCCAAGGAGATAACACCAATGTTTTGACGAAGGAATTCAAAACGTTTGCTGTCAAGAGGTTTGGTGAATAAGTCAGCCTTCTGGTCATCGGTGTGAATAAACTCAAGAGTGAGAATACCATCTTCGACAAGCTCCCTAATGAAGTGATGTCGAATCTCTATGTGTTTGGTTCGAGAATGTTGAACCGGATTCTTAGAGATGTTGATGGCATTGGTATTGTCACAATAGATGGTGAGATGCTTTTGACAAATACCATAATCATGGAGGAGTTTTTGCATCCATAGGAGTTGGGTGCAACAGCTATCGGCAACGATGTACTCAGCTTCTGCAGTGGATAAAGAGACGGAGTTTTTCTTTTTGCTCATCCAGGAGACAAGATTGTTACCCACATAAAAACAACCCCCTGATGTACTCTTTCTATCATCAGCATTCCTAACCTAATCGGCATCAGAATACCCAGCTAAGACATCATTAGTGTCCTTGTTGTACCACACACTGAACTTAGCAGTGGTTTTGACATACTTTATAATTCTTTTTAAAGCAGTCATATGAGATTCTTTGGTATTAGCCTGATATCTAGCACACACTCCAACACTGTAACTAATGTCAGGTCTACTAGCAGTAAGGTAAAGAAGACTACCTATCATGCTTCTATAAAGAGATGAATCTACACTTTTGCCTAACAAGTCCACAGTGAGTTTAGCATTTGGGCTTATAGGGGTTCTAACAGAACAAACTGATTCCAAGGCAAAATTTTTCACAAGATTCTTAGCATATTTAGATTGAGATAAGAATATACCTGAATCTAGTTGCAGAATTTGCAATCCAAGGAAGTGTGTCAGCTCTCCAATCATGCTCATCTCGAACTTGGCTTGCATGAGCTTTGAGAAGCCATTAGCAAGTTCATCTTTAGTCGTCCCAAAGATGATATCATCAACATGGATTTGAGCATCTATCAACTTGCCATCTTCCTTTTTGAGAATCTAATCAACTTTTCCTCTTGTAACCCATGTGACACCAGATATTGTGTGAGCTGATCATACCAAGCTCTAGGGGCTTGGTTTAAGCCATAGAGTGTCTTCTTAAGATACAACACATGATCTAGAAAGTGTCGATCAATGAATCCTTTTGGTTGAGCCACATAGACATCTTCTTTAAGTAGCCCATTCAAGAAAGTAGTCTTTACATCCATCTGATAAAGTTTGAACTTTAAATGACATGCTAGAGCAAAGAGAATTCTGATGGACTCCATATGGGTAACTGGGGAAAATTTTTCATCATAGTCTACTCCTTCCATTTGTGAGTAACCTTGAGCTACAAGCCAAGCCTTGTTGTGAATCACATTGCCCTCCTCATCAGTCTTATTGCGGAATATCCACTTTTTGCCAATGATGTGCTCACCCTCCGGTCTAGGTACTAAAGTCTAGACATCATTGTTATGAAACTGAAGCAGTTCATCATGCATTGCTTCTACCCAACTTTCATCCTAAAGAGCTTCCTCAACTTTCATGGGTTCAACTTGTGACAAATAACAAGAATAAGACACAAAGTTAGCAACACATTTATCAACTGTACGTTTCCTTAATGTGAGTTCATTCATATTTTCCACAATAACTTCTAGAGGATGATTTAATTTAATCCTGGAGGAAGGTCCTTTCTCTTCATGAGATTCAGAATCTGGTGTAGTGGGTATATCTGCAGAATTTTCCACAACACTGGGAGTACCAGGAGTACTTGGAGATGCAGGTTCTTGTTCAACAATTTCTTGAACTTATTTAGGCTTAGGAGGAAGAATTTCTTTGGGGAATTCCTCAATACCTTTCTCAGAACTGGAATCTGAAGACTCATTAATAACAATATTCACTGTCTCCATTACCTTCATAGTTCTTTTGTTGTATGCCCGATAAGCCTTGCTTGTGGAGGAGTAGCCTAGAAATATACCTTCATCGCTCCGAGAGTCAAACTTTCCCACATTCTCTCTATCCTTGAGGATGAAACAAGTACTTCCAAAGATTCTGCAATATTTCACATTCGACTTCCTTCCTTTCCATAACTCATATGGAGTCTTCTTGGTAACGGGTCTAAAATACACCCTATTAACCGCATGACAAGCAGTGTTAACGGTTTCTCACCACAAGTTTCTAGCCACATCCTTGTTATTTAACATGGCTCTAGCCATCTCCTGAATAACCATGTTCTTTCTTTCTACTACACCATCCTATTGAGGAGTAATAGGAGCAAAGAATTTTTGAGATATACCTAATCTTGTGCAAAAGGACTCCATATACGAGTTCTCAAATTCTTTACCATGGTTACTTCAAATTTGATCAATTTTAAGGCTCTTTTCGTTCTGAGTCTTGTGCACAAAGCTTCAATGTGCTTAGGAGCATCAGACTTGGATCGTAGAAGAATGACCTAAGTGTACCTAGTAAAGTCGTCTACCACAACCATGATGTATCTCTTACCACCAAAAGACTCGATTCTAGTTAGGCCCATAAGATCCAGATGTAGAAGCTCTAATGGTCTAGATGTAGCTGATGTCTGAGTGCCCGGATGCTTAGCTTTCGTCTATTTCCCAAGCTGACATGGTCCACACACTACATTGTTCATTCTACTAAGCTTTAGTATCCCCAAGACTGATTCATGCTTAGATACAATGGAAAGATGTTTTTAACTAGCATGTCCCATTTGTTGATGCCATAGATCTTCATTTGGCAAATGAATGCTATTACACACTATATTAGCATTAGGAACCAATCCATAACAGTTGTCTAGAGTGCGAACGCCACTTATGAGTTTCTTTCCAAAATCATCCATGACAAGACACTTTCCTTTTGAGAATTGCACCATGAAGTCTTGATCACATATTTGACTTATGCTCAGCAGATTCACCTTTAGACCTTCCACATAGAGAACATTTGCAATGTCTGGTAGTCCAGGTAGAGAGATGATTCCCTTTCCTTTAATTTATGACTTGCTCCCATCACCAAAAGTGACATTGCCACTTTTCTTAGACTCGAAAACCTTGAAGAGAGATCGGTCTCTAGTCATGTGTCTTAAGCAACTGCTGTCAAGGTACCATAAACATGTGTCCATAACTTTAATTGCAGACTTCATCATAAAACACACTTCATGCTTAGATGACAGGTCAATAGGAATGGTGCTTTCTCTTAAGTTCCTTTTACGAGCTAAACCTTTAACTTTCACTCTTCTTAGATGAACTTCTTTGCACATTTTCATTTTGAGATAGTCTAGTTTCTTCTTAGGCAAACTAAGATCTTTTACAATGGTCATCATAAGTGAATTCAAATAACTTTTAGACTTGTATTTTTTGATACACTCAAACAAGTAGAGATTAGAAAAAGAAGATGTATTTGAATTAAAAGATCTCTTCAAGCCGGTTGCAGCCATGACAACAGGGGTCAATGGATCAAACACAGCAAAGATGAAACCCTAATCAGAGTGTGCCTGTTCTGATACCACTTGATAGGTCAAAAACGAATTGACCCTTTGTGATTAATTAATTAATTAATTAGTCAAGTTTATTAATTAATCAAATTAACATGCAAACACGTGGTAGCACAAACAAATCAAAAATTAAACTAAGTGCAGTGGAAAATAAATTGACACGGTAATTTGTTTATGAATAAGGAAAACCAACACGGCAAAAACCTCACCATGTGATTTTAAGGTCACCACTCCCGAAATTCCACTATTATCATAACAAGAGGTTACAAGTAAAGGAATCCCAGTACCTTATACTAACCTACAGTTGAACCCTTACCCCAATATCCAATTGGACTTGTTCTGTAGTGACAATTTCTCCTTTTGATGCACGGCTCCGAGTACATGACTAACCAATTGCGTGGATCTTAGTATGCGACTTCAATCACCAACTAGAGAAGGTTGTTAGCTCCAAAGTTTTTCAGTTCATCAACGATGAAGATCAAGAAGATGCTTGGTCACAAAACCTTACAGTGCACAGACACGGCAACTTCTTCACAAGGATGATGAACTAGGGCAAATTCTGTCTCCGGTCACAATTTGCTTGAACAAACTTTGCTCAACATTTGTGCAACTTGTGAACACTTTGACAGCCCTTAAAATAATCATTTTATATGTCTAGGGTTGTGAGAAAAGAAAACCCAAACACATAATCACAGATTGGAGTCAAAACAGAATTGGAATTCTGTTTTTCATAAACCTCGACAGATGCCTATTTGTCGAGCTGCTGTTGAGCCATGAGGGTGAAACATTTTCTTAAGCTAGATGGATGGCTAGCTGTCGAGCTTTAATGACAGGTACTTCTTCAGCTTGTTTCTTGGATAGACTCACATGGCTTTAATACTTGATCTTGAAACAGAGTTTCTTGAAGTATTAAACACATCCTAGATCTACCCAAATACAAGTACAGTACATTTTGTTAAAGGATTAGCCAATTACATAAAATAGTGACATATATTCCTAACAAGTGAATCACATATGTCCTAACAATAATAAATCTTGTAGTACACTCGATTCCAACTTTACACATAAAAATACTTTGAGCAAGTCTAAAACAAGACTAAACGTTTTGATCATGGTTTGCCAACATTACAAAATGAAGTTCTAATACATTTAAATCTAAAGTCTTAAAACCCAACATTACTCATGTCTTGCTATGATCACTTTAGGAATGCAAGCGCTTGGGGTTTGACATGATTGAGCTGAATGTGGGATCGCTTGAAGTCCCTGAAGAAACTCTACTAAGATTTGTTCACTTGATTAAGAGTGGTGGTCTGAAAGCGAATCCTCAATTTGCAATGAAGTTTAACAAGTCTGACATTCCCATAGGGGGTGATAGAGCATTTGGAGCTTATATTGTTCCAAGACCTCGTTCAACTGGTATATGAGCTGCTTACTAGATATAAATTTGATAAGTTTTATCATCATGAATTCCTACTCATTTGGATGAGCTTATTTGCATCAGTTTATATTGTTTATTTCTTAACTATACCTTTTTTTAAAGAAAAATTTACTTTTACACAAATAAATAAAATACGACAAACAAAGAATCTAGTCTTTTTTGTAAAGAAGGACAAACTATGAATATAATATTCAAGATGTGGATCTTTTGATCAGACGGGCTGAGAGATGCTTAGAAGCTGGAGCAGACATGATCATGATCGATGCAAATGAAGTCTGCAAGTATGCTGATTTTTTACGGGCAGACATAAATGCTAAGGTCATTGGGCGTCTTGGTCTTGAGAAGACCATGTTTGAAGCATCAAATCCCAGAACCTGAGTGGTTTATAGAATAATGTGGTCCCAAGGTATGATGCTCATTATTTCATCCTTCTCTTCATTATGAAATTTGGGATCTTGCATTGGATGTTATAAAATCCTTGCTGATGCCCTCTTCTTCTAGGTGAACCTCTATGTGGATGACTCTCAAGTCATGGATCTAGAATGCCTCCGGGGACCAACCTGGGTAAAAATCATGCATCTGTCTTTGGCTCCTCATATTTTCTGTTTTGATCTAGTGTAATTTGTAGAGAAATATCACTTGTATGGACTGGTTATGTTGTAATTTGTGCCGTTATATGTCCGTATGATGTTAAATATATATATATATCTTCAGTCCACCAATGAGTAATAGCTCAAGTAATACGAGCTGTAATGCCCATCATAGCTATGAAACTTAAATTTTATGTGTGCTCAGTAAGTTCTTGGACCTGTGTTCATCAATAATCTTTAATTTGCGTTAAGCAGCTTATCTTTGTTCATTCATTTCCTAGTGAACCACTGAATGTGTCTGAATTATCATATGAGAATGTAATGCATGCTCTAGATCTAGTTTTCCTGCCTTGTATCACAACCATACAAGTAGAACAACATGTAGCTTGCAGCTACTTTATGTCATTGGGAGACTGTAGAGCAATGAAGTGATGAAGCAAGAAGGCAAAGAAGAGGGATGGCAAATACGTCTTACAAGGTCTCATAAAGGCATGCTGTTGCAGATGAGAGGATGTAGGGAAGTCAGTTTCAAATTGAGTTCTGAAATTGTAAAAAAAAAAAAAAAAAATTCTAGTGGAAAGGGGACACAACGCTGACAACCAGTCCTGGAGCTGATAGAGGAGTTGGATCTCCACAATCTATCCATACTAGTTTTAGTATCAACTTTGGGGATGTTCATTTCTGGAAATCAGGAAACAACTCATTATCTTCAACATCGTGATCTTCTTCATTTACAATATCAGGAGGACAACTAGTCCTGGAGCTGACAAAGGAGTTGGATCTCCATAATCTATCCATACTATCCTAATTTTAACACTCAATTATCATGTTTTACTCATAGCCGTTGCATTTCATAACACATACCCTAATCAACCCTATACCTCTCATGCCCTACATGCCTTCTCTGGCTCAAACGGACCTTATAGTTCGGTTCTGGGAATTCACTTTATGACTAGGGTGGTGCCGGCGATGATAAGAAGGGAACACAATAAAGGGGTATCAAAGTTTCGAGTAAACATAGATAGAGAGACAAAAAACACAACAACACTATCACCAGCCAGAAAAGAATGGCTCTGATACCAAGAATGGGGGAAGGGGACACAGCGCTGAAGGTGGAAGCACAAGGATGGAGATTTTCTTGGCAATGGCTCTGATACCAAAAATGGGGAAAGGGGACACAGTGCTGAAGGCAGAAGCACAGTTGCACAGCAATAATATATGTTGAAAATAATTTGCAAGTAATTTAAAACAATAGTAAGGCGGTAGAACCAACCAAGCAGTATATTTGAAAGCAATTAGAACTGTCCAAGATGGTAGTAGCAACAAGTAATAATAATAAACTGAAAGTAATTAGAATCGTCCAAGATGGCAGTAGCAACAATTAGTAATAATGAACTAAAATCTAAAAATACCTATTATTGAAAATAGAACAAAACACTTATAGTAGTAGTAGTGATTACAAGATCTCAAGAGAATACGTTAACAGTTCCAAGGCTTGTACTAGTTCTAGTTACAAGATTGTAAGGTAGTAGGAAATGCTAAGGTGAAACAAGGAACTCCTCTCAAGAAGGAGAATAGTTCTAAGAGGAAGTTCTCTAAGAAAAAACTTGATTTAAACTTAAGGAACAACTCCCCTTAAATAGGCACAATTTAGAGTGAATAGTACTATGAATAGTAAAAATGAACCGTGTTTAGTACAATGAACAGTAAAAGTTAACAGTAAAAGTTTGCCGAAAGTAATTTTGGCGTGACCAAAATCCTTGGGAAACATGGGGAATCTTCTTTTCAGAACATCATCATCAAAGGTGGAAAACAATAGTGGAATTTCACCAGTAAGTAAACATTGTAGCATTTTTGGCGGTTGTGCAGGCCAAAAAAATAGGAGAACCAAACATCATTTAATCTTTTGCTAAATCATCTGTATCTTCTTCATCATGACCAAACCACTCTTGATTGTAGGGGTAGTAAGGGTCATCTGTAATAGAGGCTTCAGAGGACCGTTCATCTTCTAAATCAGTAGCTTCTTTTTCCTTTAAAATCATCTTGATGAGGGCATACAAAGCATCAGGGTCCTTGCGGATTTAATCCAAAGGAGAACCCTTCTTTTTAGGCTTAATAAGTGGTTGATTAATTTTAGCAGATAAGGAAGCAGGTGCATTAGCTAATTCAGCTTTTTGCATTGGGGTAGTGATTCTTAATGTTATGGAAGCACTTGGGGAAGGAAAATCTTTGGTAACATTGTTAATGATGGATTGGGTGTGGGGAAACTTATCCCACCACTTAGCATACTAGCAACAAGTGAGAGTATCACCTTCCTTAACATACTGCCATTTTAGAATCCACAGAACTTTGTATTTCTTAATAAAATGAAGCAATGGAGGGAATTTAGCACCATAGGGATCAACTTTGAACATTTTTTTGAAATATGTAAAGGAATTCATTAATGGCTTTGGGAATATTTCAATAGTTGAGCCAAACTGAGTCCACCAACGGATGAACCAGATGGGGAAATCAGAATTGAAATCCTTATCAAAATTAGCAAACCAAGAATGAGACATATTTTCATTTTGATGGAGCATAAATTTGAACCAAGTAGTGATATAATCATGATATGAATAGGGAATAGTGAATTTTGGCAGCCTTCTTGTGGTAGTAGGATTAGGACCCCACATTTCTTCAGAAATAATGTGATTTAGGAAAACACTGTGATAAATTATCTTAGTAGTATTGACCTTATCAGTGATTGATTTAATAGTGAATGAGTTTTCAAGGGCAAAATATCAGAGTAATATTGTACAGTTTTGCCACCATGTTCACGAATCCAATGGAATCTTGGGGGAAAGTGTAAAGTTGTAATTTACAAATATGCATTGTGTTGGCTTTTATTCCGTGTCAAATTTGATTGTAATTTATTCAATCTTGTATACCCTGTATTTGTTGTGGGAATTTGTTGTAAAGGTTGTGTGATAATGAGAGAGAGTGTGAAGACTCAAGCATCTGAAGCCAGAAAGGTTTTCATAGGTATCTCGCGACTAAGCATCCCGCAAAAAGGAACATGTGCCTTGCACATGACTGGAATGCCAAGGGTCAGTCTAGAAGGTTTTTCACAGGTATCTTGCGACGAAGCATCCCGCGAAAAGGAAGCATGTGACTTGCACATGACTGGAATGCCAATAGTCAGTACAGATGGTGACAGTTGGGTTTCGCGAGTATATCGTGGGTAAGGCCTTCGCGCGAGATACTCGCGAAACATTCTGTTCTGCCAGACTGTACTATCTGATCACACCTTTCTATACCTCTATATATAAACCCTCATTATCCACAAATGGGAAGGAGAGCTTTTGAGAGAAAACCCTAGCAAAAACACTTGAGAGTTAGAAATTACTATCCCAACAATTCTCTACACATTTGTTTGTGGAATTTCTTCATCTCCTACCTCTCCATTTCCAAACCATTGAGAGGTTGTTAGCCTAAACACTTACCACACCATCTGAGAGTGTCAAGTGAAGATTTGGAGCTGCTGAGAAGCATTGGAAGGGAAGCTACGGATTGGTGGATGCAATCGGGTTGATTGCGGGATTCGGAGAGCTAGACAAGACAGGGTTCCGAGAAGCCCTGTTGGAGTAGGAGCTTGGAGGGCTTAGGTATAGAGGGTAGATTAGGCTTGGAGGGTCTCTTGCTCACCCTTGTATCCCAACTGATTGTCTAGTGGATCGATTTCTGCTTGGAGTGTGGCGGAGAGGTTTTTCACCGAGTTCTTCTGTTTCCTCTTCGATAACACATCTCGGTGTTATCTGTGTTTGCATCTCTCTTCCCTACTCTTGTTCATTTCATTTTTACTGTTGTGTTGCTTTAAATATGGATTAGAGTAGTTGTCTTGCTTATACGCTTGTGTTTACACTATTCCGCACTTAGTATTAAGTTAATGTAAAATCAACCAAGTCGTAACTTTAATTTGGGGGTCTAAACAGCTCGTGTGTTTTCGACACATTTCTGAGCTTTCAATTGGTATCAGAACGGGTGCACTCTTTATGGTTTAAACACCTTAGTGCGATCCTTGACCCCATATTGAGATGGACCGGTCTCAATCTTTGAATGTTCCACCCTATTTTGATGGTTACAACTATGCTTTTTGGATCCTTAACCCCGTATTGAGATGGACCGGTCTCAATCTTTGAATGTTCCACCATATTTTAATGGTAACAACTATGCTTTTTGGAAAGTCCAGATGAGGGCATTCTTGTGTTCAATTGATGATATTGTTTGGGATGCCGTAGAAGTAGGTTAGACAAGGCTGGAGGCTGCTAAATCCACTTGGGATAAAGCAGCCCTTGCGGCAGCTAATGCTAACAGTAAAGCTTTGAATGCAATTTTTTGTGGTGTTTCTCCAGATGAATTTTATAGGATTTCTCACATTACCATTGCCAAAGAAGCATGGGAGATATTGGGGACCACCTATGAAGGCACGAAGAACGTGAAAGACACCAAGCTGTAGATGTTGACCGCTCGGTTTGAGGAGCTCAAAATGAGTGAGGATGAGTCATTTGACTCTTTCTATGGCAAGCTAAATGAGGTGGTTGTCGGCAAGTTCAATTTGGGGGAGAAGACGAAGGATTCTAAAATAGTAAGGAAGATCCTTCGGTCATTGCCGGAAAGCTTTCATGCCAAGGTGACAGCAATTGAAGAGAGCAAGGACCTTGATGATATCAAAGTCCAAGAGCTGATTGGTTCTCTTCAGAACTACGAATTATCATTGCCAAATCAAAGAAAGAGCAAATCTCTTGCTCTCAGGACTATCACTAAAAGGGTAGATGCTCGTGACTCATCAAACGATATTGTAGTTGAAAGAGATGTTGCTTACCTTGCAAAGAATTTCCACAAATTTCTGAAGTTCAAGAATAGTGGAAAATTTGGAGATAAAGGGAAATTCATGAGTTCCAGAAAGGAGAAGAAGGATTTCAAGAAGAAAGAAGGGAAGGAGTTCCAATCTAATCAAGGAGTCACCTGTTTTGAATGTTATGGGCATGGCCACTTCAAAAAGGGATGTCCCAATTACTTGAGATCAAAGGGTAAGGCATATGCCACCACTCTTAGTGACTCGGATTCTTCTAACTCTGATTCGAAAGAAAGCTGTGATGGAGAAGGAAATTTCTCCGCATTTATGGCTATTACTCATGTCGAGTCTTTGGAGGATTTAAGTAAGCTGGTTGAAGAGCTTGGAGAGCATAGTGATGAGGAGTCTATGGGAATTGTGGAGAAATCGGATGCTGAAGAAGGTGAAGACACAGCCGATCTTCAAGAGAATTATAATTCACTCCTTGAAAAATCAGGAGAGTATGCACGTGTGGCCAAGGTAGCTGTGAAGAAGATGAAGAAGGCCGAGGAGGACTATAGGAGTCTTCTAATGCGTCATAAGGAAGCCAAGTGTGAGATAGAGAGGCTGAATGGAGAAGTGTCAGAAGTGTACTCAAAAGTGAGATTTCTTGAACAAGAGGTGATGCAAGCAAATGCCAAGGTAGAGAGAGTCTCCACCAAGAAGCTAGATGAGGTCATTTCGTCTCAAAATAATTTCTCAAGCAAGTCCGGGCTGGGATATACCAGAGGGAGTAGCTCATCAGTCAAAGTCACCAAAGAAGTGAAGTTTGTGAAAGCCATAGAGCTGATTGTAGATGCATCGACTCCGGAGAAAGTGAAGGATGAAAAGAAGAGGAATGTGGTTGACCAACGGATGTTGAACATGCCCCGAAATCAATCTGGGATTAGGTCTGAATCCCGAGCCAAATCTTGTCCACGATCACAATGGGATCCTAGAACGCACCATGTGTGTCATTACTGCGGACTTCAAGAGCATACCTGACCCAACTGTCGTAAGCTGAGGGCATTGAATAATGCAAGCAATCCAAGGTCATGAGGACCAAGAAATGACACGAGGTTTAGGGGTGGTGAGTAATCAAGAAGCCAAGACGGTGATCCCCGAATGATGGACGCGATGAAAATGATCGGTGCTTTCACCACATGCTTAGAAAGCTTCTTTAGGAGGTTTGAAAGTCCTAACTCTTGTACCCAATCCTGTAGGGATATCACCCCAAACACACGTGATGTGTGGGTGAAGAGGGGTACTCATGCATGATTATACCCTATGTCCATGCATCAATACTTCCTATGCTTAATATAGTAGACTCATGCATCATATCATGCTCTACTTCTAGTGTCAGCACTTTTTTTTTGGTTGTTCTTTTGTTGTTTTTGATCTTACTTTTCTTGTTCTGTTTTTGAGTGTGTTGAAAAATTCAAAAACCCATAAAAATTGAAAAATCTTCAAAAAGTTTGATCACTTGTTTTGTGTTTGTCACATGTGAGTTTGGACTAGTACCTTCATACAAATGACTTAGTGCATTTCCGAGCCTAGCTTGTATTTTATGCACCTATATCTTTGTGGGAGAAATCTTGAATTCTATGTGTGACCATTGTAAATAGATCTTTAAGCTTGTCATGAATGATTGGTCAATACTCTTGTTGGTTTTGATACTTGTGTAGACTTCTGCCTATATATCTTCCCACTCTTATTTATTTATTTTTTTTGTTTTGCAAAAGAGCTCTCCTAATGTAAATCTCAAAATAAAAAAGAGATTATGAGCTGTAAAAGCCTGTTGCACATACTAATATTTGACTGGGAAAAAGGGAAAGCGACCTTTTAAATTAAATTGTAAGGTGCTCAAAAAGCCAAAGGCTAACTCTCAATGTTGAAATATCAAAAATTTCAAGCACCAATTTCAAAAGGAAATGTAATGCCCAAAAAGGGATCAAATGTACTGAATTGTGCAAAAGCCAAATGAAAAGCTTCTAAGAAATGTTCTCATTCTCTTGTGGGAGGTCATATATGCTCTTTTCTGCAATAGAGATAGATCATTTGATTTTGTACCAGTTGTGTATGACTTGATTGAATTGATCATTGAAGCTTCACCATGGTCGATGGATTATTCCACATTTGATACTCACACACAACACACAAGTCTTCGTTCAATAATGCCTATTTCATTTGTGTTATTGTACATGTTCAAATGTGATGTGTATGCTCAAATACTTGTTGCTCAAACCCAAAAATATTTTTGAGTGTTTTATATGTTTTTGAAAGTGATTTTATACTTTCTTGTCTTTAGTTTTTGTTCAAAATGCTTTAGTGTGTTTTTCATCAAAATCTGGTTCAGAGGTATTTTCACGAGTAGTTCGTGACTTATAGCTTCTCGCAAAATGGGTTTGAGGGATTTTAAAAGTCACATTTTTTCATATAGAACCTTTTGCAACTGTCCTGCGAGTAATTTGCGACTTATCTCTTCTCGCGAAATGATTTTAGGCAAAAACTGTGTTTTTTTTCTAAAAATCACACAGAGGGTTTCGCGAGTGTCTCGCACCTTCATCGTGACCAATAGCTTTTCACGAAAGCGTGTTTGCTTCAATGGTCCTTTTCACGACTGTCTTGCGACTAACTCACTACTCTATAACCCGCAAAAATCGCGTGTTTTCAATTTTATTTTTTTTTAATTTTTTTTTATGTAGCAGATGTGACTTGTTTTTCAAATCATTTCAACTTCCCTTGCTCAAGTCTCTCGAATCTCTTTCCACCCAAATCACTATTTTATTCAAACCCCTTCACTTTCAAACAAGATATTTGCAAAATCTCTTCAAGTTATGTCCTTCTAACACCCTTTTTATCTTTCCTCTTAAGATTATGCATAAGTTTAGCTCAAGGTTGTGAAAATTGGGGATTTTCGAAAATGGGTTGAGGTTCTTCAATTTCGTGAATATTTTTTTAAAATTTTTGATTTGGCTGTGTCCCATTTGTTGTTTGTGCATTTGTGTTGGCCCATTGTGGCAGTTTGAGCTTGTATTCAGGCATTTTTCATTGTGTTCTAGCATTGTTCATAGTTAGAATGCCTTGTTGCATGTTAGATGTTTGACAGAATGTCCGAGTGACATTTCTGTGTTGTTTTGGTCTTTACTGAGTTCCAATCTCTGGTTTAGGTCTTGATTGATCTTGTTTACCTTGTTTTGGTTAGTATGTGTGTGTTTTACACACTTTGCCCATTTTGTACCCAAATGCCATGCACACCCTAGGCACCCCTCATGCATCTCTTGCTGCATTCTCTTGCACACATTATGCACACTTTAGGCATCTCTAGGCACACCTCACGCACCTCCAGATGCACACACTTGCACTAGCTATTGCACAGCTTATGCACACATAGACAATCTCACTTCTTTCATGCATTGTGCATCTGTCTAAATGATTTACCATTTCTATCTTGCTGTTTATGTATGGTTGTTCTGTTTTGAGTAGAATATGCTCTGTTTTGAGTTGTTTTTGGACTGATTTAAGATTGTCCACTTATCTTTGATCTCACTTGTATCTTATTGGGTAAATACTTTGTCTTGTTGTTTTTGCTCCTATTTTGGTTCTTTTCTGGTTCTGTTTATGCAACAGATTTCAAGAAACAATCATTTAAGCGTGCTCGTACAGATTTTGACAATTTCAGATCTACTAAAGCTAGTCTGAAGTACACTGACTGTTATAAAGACAAAACAATAATCATGGAAAGGGTGGTTCAACTGGAGACTCTTCAGGAAACTTTCATTCAAGATGTGTTCAAGGAACGAACATGGACGGAGCTTTTAAACCCAAGTGGTACTGTGTACGATGAGATCATACGAGAATTCTTCTTAAATGCTACTATCGAAGGGAATGAGATTAATTGCTGGGTGAGGCAGAAGGAGTTTGTGATTACTAGGTAAGATATTCAAGACTTCCTAGAAGTTTGTCCTCCCTCACAGCTGATCATAACACAGTATGAAGACAGAATTGGTGCTATCGGGGAGATGATACAGATACTTGGTGGAACTCTTACGAAACAATCCATGAACACACTTAAGTTCACTCTAGAGATGCGGGCATTGGCTCATATTACGCTCCATAACTTGTAACCAGTCACAAACCTTACTACATTGTCAGCTACAAGGACAAGGTTTTTGTTTGATCTCTTCACTCATAAAGAGATAGACATATATGGTCACATCTTCCACATCTTGAAGAATAGCATAGCCAAGCAGACTACCAGAACAGTTATGCCATTTCCCACTCTAATAATGGGTCTCATTGCAAACACCCAGCTTAAGATTCCGAGTGGTCTCAAGGTTGTTCCAAGAGACTATCCCATTAGTGGTCATACGATTGTTAGAAGTTCAGCTCACATCAAGAAATCCAAGACTGGTGTGCCTCCCATGCCACAAGCACGTGTGGAGGAGGAAGGGGGTGACACAGAGGATGAGATTGATCGTTTTACTACTACTCCAAAGCCATTAGACCAGCCTTCAGCTCAGCCATCGTCTTCTGCACCACCTAGAGGACCAAATAGACTTGATTGTTTGTTGGCTAAAATTGATCAGATGTCCACCGTATTGGACTCACATGTGTAGCACACGGCGGACCAGTTTGCCTACATTCAGGGCCAAATCACAGCCTTATCCACTCAGATCGAGGAGATATCAGTTGGTCCTGGTTCTGACTCAGAGTCTGAGGCATTCTAGCCCTTTGGCTATTCCGATCAAAAAGGGGGAGAAAATTTTGAGGAGGAGCTAAGTGAGAGCTTACATAGCGATAGGGGGAGCATAGGTTTAGGTGTAGAACCATTGGATATTGGTTCACAAACGGTTATTTATGTTTTATGTTAATTGTTTTTCAGTACTTTTATGTTTATTATTTTTTTGTTTAACTTAGTACACTTTGCTTATTATAATTCAGTTGTATTATTTAGCATTTGTGTTTGTGGTTATCTCAATGCTTTTGTAGCATTTTTTTCCTGTACTTTTAAGATGTTAAATATGTCTTGAGTACTTCACACTTGTGCCCTAGTAGAATTGTTCCTAGATGCATATACTTCATGTATTTTGCATTGGTTGTGTGATTGGACATGCAAGTAATCATGAGTGATTGCTTCTATTTACATGTTCGGATGAACATTTACTTGCTATATGTTCATTGGAGTCATTCTTTAATGATTGCCCTTGTCTGATCAAGCCTTTTGTTTACATGATATTTAATGTTTACAAACTTGATCACTTTATACTTGCGCTTATACATACCTTGTGTTCAACTTGTCATAAGCTTAATGAAAGTTTTGTTTATGTGCGAGTGTTTTAGGTTACAGGTATAATCGTGCAGGTGCTTCACAGTTTCTAGATTAGGTGTGAGTGAGTTTTGCCAATGTTCCCAAACTCACGTTTAAGTCACGGAATAGCCAAAGGGGGCGATTGTAAAGTTGTAATTTACAAATATGGATTGTGTTGGCTTTTATTCCGTGTCAAATTTGATTGTAATTTATTCAATCTTGTATACCCTGTATTTGTTGTGGGAATTTGTTGTAAGGGTTGTGTGATAGTGAGAGAGAGTGTGAAGACTCAAGCATCTGAAGCCAGAAGGGTTTTCGCAGGTATCTCGCGACTAAGCATCTCGTGAAAAGGAACATGTGCCCTGCACATGACTAGAATGCCAAGGGTTAGTCCAGAAGGTTTTTCACAAGTATCTCACGACTAAGCATCTCGTGAAAAGGAAGCATGTGACTTGCACATGACTGGAATGCCAAGAGTCAGTACAGTTGGTGACAGGTGGGTTTCGCGAGTATATCGCGGGTAAGGCCTTCCCGCGAGATACCCGCGAAACATTCTATTCTGCCATACTATACTATCTGATCACACCTTTCTGTACCTTCACTATATATAAACCCTCATTATCCACAAATGGGAAGGAGAGATTCTGAGAGAAAACCCTAGCAAAAACACTTGAGAGTTAGAAATTGTTATCCCAACAATTCTCTACACATTTGTTTGTGGAATTTCTTCATCTCCTACCTCTCCATTTCCAAACCATTGAGAGGTTGTTAGCCCAAACACTCACCACACCATCTGAGAGTGTCAAGTGAAGATTTGGAGCTGCTAAGAAGCATTGGAAGAGAAGCCACGGATTGGTGGATGCAATCGGGTTGATTGCAGGATCTGCAGAGCTAGACAAGATAGGGTTTCGAGAAGCCCTATTGGAGTAGGAGCTTGGAGGGCTTAGGTATAGAGGGTAGATTAGGCTTGGAGGGTCTCTTGCACACCCTTGTATCCCAACTGATTATCTAGTGGATCGATTTCCGCTTGGGGGGCGGCGGAGAGGTTTTTCACCAAGTTCTTCGGTTTCCTCTTCGATAACACGTCTCAGTGTTATCTGTGTTTGCATCTCTCTTCCCTACTCTTGTTTATTTCATTTTTACTGCTGTGTTGCTTTAAATATGGATTAGAGTAGTTGTCTTGCTTATACGCTTGTGTTTACACTATTCCGCACTTAGTATTAAGTTAGTGTAAAATCAACCAAGCTGTAACTTTAATTTGGGGGTCTAAACAGCTCGTGTGTTTTCGACACATTTCTGAGGTTTTAGAAAGTAACCAGTAGCAAGTGAAAGGGGATCAGTAATATTGTACAGCTTTGAGCATATTGTTTTTTAACAGGCTGGTTAATAGTGGTCATAGCATAAGGATCATAAGGTGTGGCTAAAACAGAAGAATAATTAGGTTTGAGAATAGTACCTAGAAGGGTGTATCGGTTAACCATCTCCAAAGGAGAAACAAGTTCTTTTTTAATAATTTGACCAGTAGTGGCAGGTATCTTGTCTTTCGACCTTCTACTTGCCATTATGACACTATAGAAATTCACGGGTAAGGAAATCAAGGATGGTATTTTGAGATCCTTTAATATACTCAATATCAAAATTGAAAACACTTAGAATAGCTTGCCATATGGCAAAAATATGTTTTGAAGCAATATTTTCAACATCTTTTTCAATAACATATTTAGCACTTTTGCAATCAATACGTGACAAAAACTTATGGTTTAACAAATCACTTTGAAATTTTGAAGTACATAGTACTATAGATAAAATCTCTTTTTTAATAGTACTATAGTTTAACTGTGCATTATTCCATATTCTAGAACAGAAATAAACAATTTGTTCAGGTGACCCTGGAGAAACTCTTTGTTTTAGAATACCACCATAGCTAATGTCAGAGGCATCGGTTTCAACAATTTTGAAAGCATTAACAGTAGGAATACCAAGACAAGGCAATGTCTTAACATGAGATTTGATTTGTTTAACAAGGAAAGTATGAACATCATACCAAGGAGGAGGATTACTTTTTAATTGATCAAACAAGGGTTTACATTGTTTCCTTATATCCTTATAGAAATTAGCAACATAATTTAATGACCCAAGAAATCTTTGGAGCTGAGTTTTATCAGTGATAACATCAAGAAACTTATCAGCAAATTGAATGGCTCTATCAACAGGATGAATCTGTCCTTCAGAGATGTCATAGCCAAGAAAACAAACTTTTGTTTGAAACAATTTGATTTTCTTAGAAGAGAAAACAAGACCATTTCTTTTGATAGTATCCAGAAACGAATACAAATGTTTCCAGTGTTCATCAATAGAGCTAGAGTAAACAAGAACATCATCAATATAAACAATGGTGAAATGACTGAATGAGTTAAAAATATCATTCATGATGTTTTGAAACTCACTCGAGGCATTCTTAAGACCAAATGGCATAACATTCCACTCTTAATGTTCAAAAGGAGTGGTAAAAGCAATTTTGTACCTATCATTTTCACTAATCTGGATTTAGCAGAACCCAAATTTCATGTCAAACTTGGAAAACACCACAACTTCACTCAACCTATGGACCAGGACATTCTTATTGGGAATAAGATACCTAATCCACTCCAAAACCTTATTCAAGGGTTTGTAGTTAATTACCAGTCGAGGGGACCCTCTTTCAATCTCAGCGTTTTTCTGGACATAAAAAACAGAACAAGACCAAGGAGACTTGTTATTTCTAATCAATTTTTTCTCTAACAAATCACGGATTTCTTTTTTGCAAAATTCAACAGTTTCAGCATTCATTTGAATAGGACGAGCTTTAGTGGGAATGTTTTTTTCATCAAAATCTCTAACATATGGCAAGTCAACAATATGTTTCTTCCTATGCCAAAAAGCATTAGGAACATCAAAGCAAACATCATTAATTAGCATTTTCTGAAAATTATCAATTTTTAATTGTAATAGTTTATCAGAAATTTTCTCAGTAATTCTTGTATCTAACTTCTTGTTTAAGGAAGTTAAGATGTTTGACTTTAGCATGAATTAGATTTGAAGCATAATCAGTATAATTTCACACTTTGAAGCAAATTTGAATTTTACTTTCTGTCCAAAAGGATCAGTAGTAATTCTATCATGCTTAACAAGAAAAGGATACAAAGCATTTATAAATGGCAGACCAAGAATCACTTTATCAGTCATGTTTTTAACAAGAACAGAAGGAATCTTAAAACAGAAATTATAATGGCAAACATGAGCATTATTCATATTTGATCTTCATTTGTGAGCCATTAGCAGAGACCAATCTTTGAATTGATTTTTCAAAGTATTTTGAAGGAATTAATCCTTCTTGGATACAGTTCATATCCACACCAGAATCAATCATGGCAATAACGGTAAAATGATAATCATGAGGGACAACAATTCTAACTTTTGTAAACCATTTTGGAGGAAGTAGTTTGTTAACAAGATTAAGTTGAGAGTTATCAACAATACCTTTATCAGAAAGAAGAGCATGTTGACTGGATTCATCTCCATCCTTGTGCTCATTTTGTTCATTATCAAATTGTTGTTTATCAAGGTTTTTATCAATTTTTAACAATAACAATTCTTGTTTAATATTATGCTTATCACTTTTAATGTTTTTAAACTCATTTTTTAATTCAATTATCTCTTGTTTAACAATAGTGATTTCATGTTGAAGATCATTAACAATTAAATTTTTGGATTTATTTTTATTAAATCTTTCTGTAAAGTTGTGATATACAAATATGTATTTTGTTGGCTTCTATTTCGTGCCAAATTTGATTGTAATTTTATTCAATCTTATGCACCTTGTATTTGTTGTGGGATTTTATAATAAGGATTGTGTGATAGTGAGAGAGAGTGTGAAGACTAAAGCAATTGAAGCCAAGAAGGTTTTCGCAGGTATCTCGCGACTAAGCATCTTGCGAAAGAAAGCATGTGCCTTGCACATGACTAGAATGTGAAGAGTCAGTATAGATGGAGACAACTGTGTTTCGTGAGTAGCTCATGGGTAAGGACTTCCCGTGAGACACCCGCGAAAATTTTTGTTCTGCCAGACTGTACTATCTGATACACACTTTTTGAACCCACACTATATATATCCTCATTACCCACAAATGTAAAGGAGAGATTTTGAGAGAAAACCCTAGCCAAACACCTTGAGAGTTTGAGATTATCATACCCATATATCTCTACACATATGCTTGTGGATTTCCTCAACTCCTACCTCTCCATTTCCATACTATTGAGAGGTTGATAGCCCAAACACTTATCACACCCTTTCAGAGTGTCAAGTGATCGTTTGGTGCTACTAGGAAGCATTGGAAGAAGCCAAGGATGGCAGATGCAACGTGGAGCTTGTTGCGGGATCCGAAGAGCTAGACAAGACATGATTCCAAGTAGCCTTGTTGGAGTAAGTGCTTGGAGGGCTTAGGTACAGCGGGTAGATTAGGCTTGGAGGGTCTCTTGCTAACACATGTATCCCAATTGATTGTCTAGTGGATTGATTACCGCTTGGAGGGCGGCAGAGAGGTTTTTCGCCAAGTTCTTCAGTTTCCTCTTCGATAACACATCGGCCTGTTATCTTGTGTTTGCATCTTTCTTCCCTCATCTTTTACATTCCATTTTATTGCTGTGTTGCTATGATTGTGGATTAGAGTAGTTTTTTTGTTTATCTCCTCGCATTTACACTATTCCGCACTTAGAATTAGGTTAGTGTAAAATCTATCGAGTCGTATTTTTTATTTGGGGGTCTAAACAGCTCTTGTGTTTTTAACACATTTTCGAGCTTTCACTTTCCAAAGTTTCTTCAAAGCTTATAGTTGATTTTAGTTTTTTACTAGTTTCATCTTTTATCAAAAAATTTTTAAACTTATCCAAGTATTCTTTTTGTAATTCAAGGTTTTGAATTTGATTTATCAATTGAATTATTAATTTTTCATTCTCTTCACCCTTAGTGAGAGTATTGATAGATTTAATAATATTACAACAGGAATCTCTACAACCAATTTTAATATTAGGAGAATCAGAAGAATCATGAGCAGATTGATAGCAAGAATCGGACGCAGAAGAAAAATCATTTTCCAAGAAATCAGACGAATTGTTTTATTCAAGGATTCTAAATAATTCTTCTTGTTCTTTATCATCAATATATAACATGTTAAACTTATTTTTTAACTTACCAGGTTTTTGTTTGCAATCTTTACTAAAATGTCCAAGTTTACCACAGTTAAAACATTTATCTTTACCTGACCTTTGCTTATCATATTTCTTAGAAACATTTTTCTTTTTAGTATAAAAATCATTAGGTTTAACAGAGTTGTTTTTGTATTTTTTATGGCTATAATTTTGTAACTTTTATTATGTTTTTTCCCTTTTTACCTAGAAGGAGCAATAGGGGGAAACCATATTGTTCACAAAAGTTACCCATTTCATATTTAACTTTTCTCTTATTCTTTAATTGATGTTTTAACAATTTTTCATCATTGCACATATTAATACCAAGTTTTTCAATAGTGCTTAAAATATCACCATAAGTTAAGTTATCATAATCAATAGAATCATTTTTACCTATTAACTCTTGTTTTACCTTATGAGCAAAGATAGGAGGCAGACCGTCAATAAACTTTTCTTTCCAATAAGGCTTGTGGCAATCTTTCCGGAGCATCACCCTAGAAATAAAAACATCTTGATACCATTTGTAATCAGACATAGTAGGACATCTCAAATTATTCAACAAATCAGAAACTAGAGTTGAAATATTAGATGGAGTACCAACAAAATGTTTGAGGATGGTATAGACCAGGGTATTCACACCATCAAGAATACTGTGACCAATACTTTCATAAAAAATAGGCAAACCTTCATCATTCTTTTTAACAGCATGTTTAATAGAATCTCTAGATTCTTCTGTGAGATATGAATTGCACCATCCATGAAGAGTACCAGAAAAACCAGTAACAAGTAAATTAACAATTTTAGGTTGATCAAGAACATGGTTATTTTGATAAGCAATACCAACCATAGACATATGACCCATTTTATTAATGATTTCTTGTTCAGACAAACCATCAATATTCCATTCATAAAACTTATCAACAGAAACAGAAAACTGTGTTTGAAAAGCTCTTTGTTCAAACTGCATATCAGGAGGAGTAGGTTTTGACATGGGATACAGTATCTTTTAATTTCTTTTAAAAGAAATCTTTTAATTTCTAGTAAATCATCATCAAAAATCATTTTAGCAGAAACAGAGGATACAGTATCAGAATCTATATTTTCATCAGAAACAATTTCTTTTCCATTTCTTGAAATAGTGCAAGCTGTACTTCTAGAAGTACCTTCAGTTTTTACTTTTAAATTAGAAAGCATTTTTTCAACAATTTCAAGAGTTTTTGAGTGAGTAGTTTTAAACATAACTTTTTCTCTTTGACTAGGTTAATCAATCAAAGGTTTCTTGGTTTTAACAGAAACAAATTTTTCAGAAACAGGGTTTTCAACATAAACAGTTTTTTCAACAATTTTTTCTTTAATACGATCAAGCTGTTGACCAATAATATGTAAGGACTTATTAGTAAAAAATTTTTGTTCAATAATACTAATGATAGGGGTTTGAGCATCAGCAATTTTGAAAGGGGAGGCTTTCACTTCCGTCTTTTGATCTTGACTATTTTGAAAGTTATCAAAACTGTCTCAAGAGGCAGATGACTAGACCTAACAATGGTTTTATCTTCTTTAACAAATTTTGATCTCTTTATGACATTTAAATGTTGTTTTGATACATAATGGTTTTCAAGAAAATTGAAAAACAAAATACGTTTTTTCAATTGGTTCATCTTTTCTAACCAATTTCTTTTAACTCGGTTTTTCTCAGACTGAGCAAAATTATTTTGAAAGTATTTTCTTTGATTTTATATTTTTAGTTAGCATAAATTCATTATACAAGGAAACCATATCAATTTCAAAACTTTCATTCAAAACATTCAAAACTCTTAGTTGATCTTGGTAAGCAGGATTTTCGATAGGAGGAAAATTAGAATCAGATGGACAAACAGATTTATTGTCATATTCTTCTTCATTAGCAGTTCTGCTATATGGAGTGGAAGCTTCAGGTTTAGTGGAATAGTAAAAAGAGCTAATTTGAGATTTACCACTAGAAACACCTTTTAATTTTAAATTAATAGATTTTTCAAAATTCTTTTGCAAAAAATCATTGAGATCTTGATCTCTTTTTGAAATACTTTTAGATCCAACAAAGGAATGTCTTCCTTCGCTGATCTTCAAGGGTTGATTGTTTTGAAAACTTATTTTAATAGTTCCATCAAGATATTGTTGAATATGTGTAAGATCAAGCTCATCAAAAACAAGTTTAGAAAGAGGAGATTCTTGTTCCAACAACCATTTAGTGGGATGCTTAACATCTTGCCATTGAATCATTTTTGGAACTTGAACTTTAGCATTATGGGTTGAGCATTGAATTAACATGGTCTTACCAGAAGGTTCTCTATGAATCTTAGCACCAGGGTTCAATTGATTAACTAACAGTCTATAATAAATGCGGTAAATCAAAGCAAATGGCTTACTACCTTCTTCCATGTGATAACCAAATGAAGCAATATTAGGATCATCCAAAGCAAGAGTAAGATCAGGATAACAGTTACAATAAACAGGAAAATCATACAAAGAAGCAGTAATCATACCAAGAATGCTATCTTTAAAGTTCTCAAACCTAGCATCACGTAAACACATAAGAACAGAAGCATTAATACCCTTTTGGGTGAGTGGTTTAATAGTAACTTGAACCATTCCAATATGCAAATAACTGAATTTTTTAGCGGCAATAAATTCACTAATATTTCTTTTAGAAAACAGGCAGCATTTTTCATGAGTTTTTGAAGTAGGGAATATTTGTTCAACAGTTCTAGCTTTGTAAGCAAAATGAAAAGCACTTTCAATAAAACTAGTTTTATAAATAGTTTTAGTATCAACTTTAGGGATGTTCCAATTCTGGAAATCCAGAAACAACTCATTATCTTCAACATCGTGATCATCTTCATTTACAATATTAGGATGACAACCAGTCCTGTAGCTGATAGAGGCGTTGGATCTCCACAATCTATCCACACTATCCTAGTTTTAACACTCAATTATCATGTTTTTCTCAGAACCGTTGCATTTCGTAACACATACCCTAACCAACCCTATACCTCTCATGCCCTACACACCTTCTCTGGCTCAAATGGGCCTCATAGTTTGGTTTTGGGAATTCACTTTACGACTAGAGTGGTGCCAACGACGGTAAGAAGGGAACATAACAAAGGAATATCAAAGTTTCGGGTAAACACAGACAGAGAGATAGAGAACACAACAACACTATCACCGGCTAGAAAAGAATGGCTTTGATACCAAAAATGGGGGAAGGGGACACAGCGTTGAAGGCGGAAGCACAGTTGTACAACAATAAAATATGTTGAAAATAATATGCAAGTAATTTAAAACAACAATAAGGCAGTAGAACTAGCCAAGCAGTATATATGAAAGCAATTAGAACCATCCAAGATGGCGGTAGCAACAAGTAATAATAACAAACTGAAAGCAATTAGAACCGTCGAAGATGGAGGTAGCAACAATTAGTAATAATGAACTGAAATCTAAAAATACTTGTTATTGAAAACAGAACAAAACACTTATAGTAGTAATAGTGATTACAAGATCTCAAGAGAACAGGTTAACAGTTACAGGGCTTGTACTAGTTCTAGTTACAAGATTAGTAGGAAATGCTAAGGTGAAATAAGGAACTCTCTCAATGAAAGGCTCTCAAGAAGGAGAATAGTTCTAAGAGGAAGTTCTCTAAGAAAAAACCTGACTTAAACTTAAGGGACAAACCCCCTTAAATAGGCAAAATTCGGAGTGAATAGTGTCATGAATAGTAATAGGTGAACAGTTACATGTGAATAGTGATAGATGAATAGTGATAGGTGAATAGTGACAGATAAATGGTGACAGGTGAATAGTGATAGATGAATAGTAAAAGTGAATTTTCCCACTTTTGGCACAAATTTTTTGGGGAATCATATGTAGAGTTTAAAGGCCTACAATCCAAGGGTCTAGGCCATATTAATTATGTCCTTTTGTGCCAAAAGAAACCAATGAGGACCATCCTTCAGAAGCTTTGTATTGGTGGGAAACAGTCTTTTAGCAGAGGTAAATATTGAAGTGTTTTAGCCGTTGTGTAGACCAGACAAATAGGAGAATCAAAATCTTCCACCAAATCCGGGGTATCTTGAAACAGTTTCAGATTTTTAGCAACATATTCTTTAAAAACATCGAAGCATTTTGGCCTTTGTGCAAGCTAGACAAATAGGGGAATCAACTTTATTGATGAGTCTTGATAAGAATTCCTTTAGTAGTATTGTTAATTTAAGGAGACCATTCATCAATTAGTGCAAGGAGCATCGAATGGATAACCATCATAAAGATCCTATGGAGAATCATCATTACATGTATGCTCATGATAGATAGCATATTTATTACATAATCCACATTATAAAAGTGGCTCAAACTCTAGAGTTTTTCTTGGGATGAGAAGACTTCTTGGATTAGGATGATCTACTATCCGCAAGTGAACAAGGGCATTAGCATAGGGGCTGAGACCAAAAACATAAATTCTATCTGTGCTACCTATGAAATGATAATCTTTCCATAAATTCTTAGCAACATCAAGAATTTGATTATTGAAATAATTTCTCCAAAATTCTGCAAGAGCATAGGGATCACTAAAGGATAAGTGAGGATTTCCTGAAGGATAAGTGAGAATTTCCTTCAAACCATTGTCCTTGGTGAGTGTGACCATTAATGAGAATGAGATGCTTTGAGGGCTGGACATTCATCCAATTATCTTTTTCCCATTTTGGCAAAATGCTCCAGCATCTGATGGAAACAAAAGAGCTTTCAAACCCTCTAATAGAAGTCTATATAATTTGTGGAAGCTAATTGGCCTGTTTATGACTTGTTAATTTTATGAATCTGATAAAGCCATATTCAAACATTTGGGAAAGCCAGTTAGGATCCCTATCATCATCATTATCTGAATCATCATGAGCAACATATGAACCATCATCATAATTAATTAGAAGACCAGGAAATGGATGTTTCTTTTCATACACTTTGAGACTACTCCCAAACTATTCTTCCCAATCTAGTTGGATAAATACGTTATCAAATTTATCCAATTCATCAGGATTAGGAATTGTAGCTATGACAAGTTTATGAAATATTTAAACCATAGGTCGAAAGACCTAAACATAGCCTTGCTTTCCAGAATACGAAATTGTATGTTTGGTGGCAAGTTGGCGACAACACTTATCAATAGGGATTGGGTCTTAAGACTCAATCTTTCATAATCAATGCCCATTATAGTCTTTTATCCATAGAATGGATTTCCTATTTGCCAAAGAGTTGACTATTGTAAAGATCATAGGGTTCATTTGTAACATTTGGTTGGTTAACAGGATAGCTTCTATAAGCCTCATTTTCTGAAACAAGGTTGGCATATTTTGAAGCAAGGTTAGCATAGTAGCTTGAATAAGCCTCATTTTGAGCTGTAAGGTTAACAAGATGGATTTCAAGTTCTCGAAGGGTTTTCTAGAAAAGTTTGTGGTGGTTTTTGGTAAAAGTAGATTGGAGGTTATCAAGAATAAATTTGATAGAATCTGGTAATTTTGAATAGGTTCCATTATGGAATTGTAAATTTCTAGACAAAACTTCCTGCAAGGCAATTGCCATATCACCACTGGAATATGTCACCTCTGCCGGGTCAAATTCCTGAAGGGATGTTGGTCTACTGGGTTTTACCCCAGAAGATGCGCCTTCATGCATTGCAAGGGATCGTCCCCTTGGGAGCCTTTTGTCTTGAGAAGAGCCCTATGCTGGTGCTTTACCTTTGTCCCTCCTCTCTACCAAGGAAGCCATAATAATCCACTTACAAGTGGTATAAATAGAAGTATTATTATTATTCCACTTATTAGTGGTATTTATCCACGTAACATTGTCCAATTCTTGTAAAGAAAAATTAAGACTAATAGGGTCATTGGTAATAGTTAATAGTTTGGCACTATGAGCATTACCTTCAAAAGCATCAGTGAAATATTGGCAAGAACCAGCAAAGGAATGTCTCTTTCCTCCATTTTTCATCTCTTTTTGAAATACTTTTAGATCCAGCAAAGGAATGTCTTCCTTCATTGATCCTCAAGGGTTGATTGTGCTGAAAACTTATTTTAACAGTTATATTGTTGAATATGTGTAAGATCAAGCACATCAAAAATAGGTTTAGCAAGAGGAGATTCTTGTTCCAACAACCATTCAGTGGGAAACTTAACATCTTGCCATTGAATCATTTTTGGAACTTGAACTCTAGCATCAGGGGTTGAACATTGAATTAACATGGTCTTACCAGTAGGTTCTCTATTAATCTTAGCACCAAGGTTCAATTAAGTACCCAGCAGTCTAAAATAAATGCGGTAAATCAACGCAAAAGGCTTACTACCTTCTTCCATGTGATAACCAAATGAAGCAATATTCAAATTTAAAGCTTTAACAATATTAGGATCATCCAAAGCAAGAGTAAGGTCTGGATAACAGTTAAAATAAACAGGACCATCATACAAAGAAGCAGTAATCATACCAAGAATGCTATCTTTAAAGTTCTTAAATCTAACATCACGTAAACACATGAGAACAGAAGCATTAATACCCTTTTGGGTGAGTGGTTTAATAGCAACTTGAACCATTCCAATATGCAAATAACTGAATTTTTTGGCAACAATAACTTCACTAATATTTCTTTTAGAAAACAAGCAACATTTTTCATGAGTTTTTGAAATAGAGAATATTTGTTCAACAGTTCTAGCTTTGTAAGTAGAATGAAAAGCACTTTCAATAAAACTAGTTTTATAAACAGTTTTAGTATCAACTTTGGGGATGTTCCATTTCTGGAAATCAGGAAACAATTCATTATCTTCTACATTGTGATCTTTTCCATTTACAATATCAGGAGGAGAACCAATTCGGGAGTTGATAGAGGAGTTGGATCTCCACAATCTATCCATACAATCCTAGTTTTAACACTTAATTATCATGTTTTTCTCACATACGTTGCATTTCGCAACACATACCCTAACCAACCCTATACCTCTCATGCCCTACATGCCATCTCTGGCTCAAATGAGCCTTACAATTCGGTTCTGGAAATTCACTTTACGACTAAGGTGGCGCCAACGACGATAAGAAGGGAATACAACAAAGAAGTATCAAAGTTTTGGGTAAACATAGACAGAGAGATAGAGAACACAACAACACTATCACTAGCCAGAGAAGAATGGCTCTGATACCAAAAATGGGGAAAGGGGACATAGCGCTGAAGGCGAAAGCACAGTTGCACAGCAAGAATATAGGTTGAAAATAATATACAAGTAATTTAAAACAATTGCAAGGCAGTAGAACCAGCCAAAAATTATATATGAAAGCAATTAGAACTGTCCAAGATGGCAGTTGCAATAAGTAATAAAAATAAACTGAAAGTAATTAGAATCGTCCAAGATGGCGGTAGCAACAATTAGTAATAATGAATTGAAATCTGAAAATACTTGTTATTGAAAATAGAACAAAACACTTACAGTAGTAGTAGTGATTACAAGATCTCAAGAGAACAGGTTAACAGTTACAAGGCTTGTACTAGTTTTAGTTACAAGATTGTAAGGTAGTAGGAAATGCTAAGGTGAAACAAGGAACTCTCTCAAAGAAAGGCTTTTAAGAAAGAGAATAGTTCTAAAAGGAAGTTCTCTAAGAAAAAACCTGACTTAAACTTAAGGGACAACCTCCCTTAAATAGGCAAAATTCGGAGTGAATAGTGTCATGAATAGTAACAGATGAACAGTGATAGGTGAATAGTGACAGATGAATAGTGACAAATGAATAGTAAAAGTGAATTTTCCCGCTTTTGACTCAAATTTTTTAGGGAATCATATGTAGAGTTCAAAGGCCTACAATCTAAGGGTCTAGGCCATATTATTGATGTCCTTTTGTGCCAAAAGAAACCAATGAGCACCATCCTTTAGAAGTATTGTCGTCTTCTTGTGCTAAAGGAAACCAAATGAACACAATTATTGGGAATCTTCAGAAACATCGTATTGGTGGGAAACAGGCTTTTAGCAGTGGTAAATATTGAAGTGTTTTGGCCGTTGTGCAAGCCAGACAAATAGGAGAATCAAAATCTTCCGCCAAATTCGGGGTATCTTGAAACAATTCAGGATTTTCAGCAACATATTCTTCAAAGACATTAAAGCATTTTGGCCTTTGTGCAAGCCAGACAAACAAGGGAATCAACTTTATTAGTGAGTCTTGATAAGAATTCCTTTAGTAGTATTATTAATTTAAGGAGTCCATTCATCAATCAGTGGAAGGAGCATTGGATGGATAACCATCGTAAGGATCCTATGGAGAATCATCATTACATGTATGCTCATGATAGATAGCATATTTATTACGTAGTCCGCAGTATAAAAGTTGCTCAAACTTTGGAGTTTTTCCTGGGATGAGAAGTCTTCTTGGATTAGGATGATCTGCTATCCGCAAGTGAACAAGGGCATTAGCATAGGGTCTGGGACCAAAAATAGAAATTCTATTTGTTCTACCTATGAAATGATAATCTTTCCATAAATTCTAAGCAACCTCAAGAATTTAATTATTGAAATAATTTCTCCAACATTCTGCAAGAGCATAAGGATCACTGAAGGATAAGTAAGAATTTCCTTCAAACCATTGTCCTTGGTGAGTGTGACCATTAATGAGAATGAGATGCTTTGAGGGCTAGACATTCATCCGGTTATCTCTTTCCCATTTTGGCAATGTGCTCTAGATCTGATGGAAACAAAAGAGCTTTCAAACCCTTTAATAGCAGTTTGTATAATTTATGGAAGCTGAATGGCCTGTTTATGACTTGTTAATTTTATGATTTTGATAAAGCCATATTCAAACATTTGGGAAAGCTAGTTAGGATCCCTATCATCATCATTATTTGAATCATCATCAACAACATACGAATTTCATACACTCTGAGACTACTCCCAAATTGTTCTTCCCAATCTAGTTGGATAAATACGTTATCAAATTCATCCAATTCACCAGGATTAGGAATAGTAGCTGTAACAAGTTTTTTGAAATATTTAAACCATAGGTCAAAAGACCTAAACATAGCCTTGCTTTCCAAAATACGAAATTGTATGTCTGTTGACATGTTGGCAATAGCACTTCTTAGTAGAGATTGGGTCTTAAGACTTAATTTAGCATAATCAGTGCCCATTATAGTCTTTTTATCCATTGAATGGATTTCCTCTTTGCCAAAGAGTTGACTAGTGTGGAAATCATAAGGTTCATTTGTAGTATTTGGGTGGTTAACAGGATAGCTTCTATAAGCCTCATTTTCTGAAACAAGATTAGCATATTCTGAAGCAAGGTTAGCATAGTGGCTTGCATAAGCCTCATTTTGAGCAGTAAGGTTAACAAGGTGGATTTCAAGTACTCAAAGAGTTTTCTGGAAAAGTTTACGGTGGTCTCTAGTAAATGTAGCTTAAAGGTTATCAAGAATAAATTTGATAGAATCTGGTAATTCTGAATAGGTTCCATTATGGAATTGTAAATTTCTAGAAAAAACTTCCTGCAAAGCAATTAGCATATCACCACTGGAATATATCACCTCTGCCGGGACAAATTCTTGAAGGGATGTTGATCTACTGGGTTTTACCCTAGAGGATGCGCCTTCATGCATTACAAAGGATCGTCCCGTTGGGAGCCTTTATTCTTGAGAAGAGCCCTGTGCTGGTGCTTTTACCTTGTCCCTCCTCTCTGCTGAGGAAGCCATAATAATCCACTTACCAGTGGTATAAATAGAAGTATTATTATTATTCCACTTATTAGTGGTATTTATCCATGTAGCATTATCCAACTCTTGTAAAGAAACATTGAGAATATTAGGGTTATTGGTAATAGGTAATAGTTTGGCACTATGAGTATTACCTTTAAAAGTATTTGCGAAATATTGGCAAGAACCTATCCTTGGTTCATGAATGAATACTTTCGTAGGAAAGTCTTCAACATAAGACAGACTATTAATGTATCTTTTCTTATGCCAAAAAGCATTAGGAACATTAGAGCAAGTTTTATCAATGAAATTTTTTTTGAAAATTATCAATTTTTGATTTCAATAATTTACCAGAAAGTTGTTCAGCAATTTTCTTGTGTCTAACTTCTTGCTTAAGGAAGTTAAGATGTTCAACTTTAGCATGAATCAGATTTGAAGCATAATCAGTATCAATTTCACACTTTGAAGCAAATTTGAATTTTACTTTCTGTCCAAAAGGATTAGTAGTAATTCCATCATGCTCAACAAGAAAAGGATAGAAAGCATTTATAAATGGCAGACCAAGAATCACTTTATCAGTCATATTTTTAACAAGAATAGAAGGAATCTTGAAACAAACATTATCATGGCAAACATGAGCATTATTCAATTCATATTTGATCTTCATTTGGGAACCATTAGCAGAAACCAATCTTTCAGTTGATTTTTCAAAAATATTTTGAAGGAATTAATCATTCTTAGATACAGTTCATATCCGCACCAGAATCAATCATGGCAATAACAGTAAAATGATAATCATGAGAAACAACAATTTTAACTTTTGTAAAACATTTTGGAGGAAGCAGTTTATTAACAAGATTAAGTTAAGAGTTATCAACAATACCTTTATTAGAAAAAAGAGCCTATTGACTGGATTCATCTCCATCCTTGTGCTTATCTTGTTCATTATCAGATTGCTGTTTATCAAGGTTTTTATTAATTTTTAACAATAACAATTCTTGTTTAATATTATGGATATCACTTTTAATGTTTTTAAACTCATTTTTTAATTCAATTATCTCTTAGTAATTTCATGTTGAAGATCATTAACAGTTAAATCTTTGGATTTCTTTTTATAAAATCTTTCCAAAGTTTCTTCAAAACTTATAGTTGATTTTAGTTTTTTACTAGTTTCATCTTTTATCAAATTTTTCTTAAACTTATCCAAATATTCTTTTTGTAATTCAGGGTTTTGAATTTGATTTATCAATTGAATTATTAATTTTTCATTCTTTTCACCCTTAGTGAGAGTATTAATAGATTTAATAACATTACAACAGGAATCTCTATAACCAATTTTAATATTAGGAGAATCAGAAGAATCACCAGTAGATTGATAGCAAGAATCAAATGAAGAAGAAAAATCATCTTCCAAGGAATTAGACGAATTGTTTGATTCAAGGAATCTGAATAATTCTTCTTGTTCTTTATCATCAATATTTAACATGTTAAACTTATTCTTTAACTTACCAGGTTTTTGTTTGCAATCTTTACTAAAATGTCCAGGTTTAGCACATTTAAAACATTTACCTTTACTTGACCTCTGTTTATCATATTTTTTAGAAACATTTTTCTTTTTAGCATAAAAATCATTAGGTTTTTGTGACGTTTATCATGTTTTTTCTCTTTTTGTCTGGAAGGAGCAATAGGGGGTAAACCATATTGTTCACAAAAATTACCCATTTCATATTTAGCTTTTCTCTTATTAATTAATTGATGTTTTAACAGTTTTTCATCATTGCACATATTAATACCAAGTTTTTTAATAGTGCTTAAAATATCACCATAAGTTAAGTTGTCATAATCAATAGAATCATTTTTACCTATTAACTCTTGTTTTACCTTATGAGCAAAGATAGGCGGCAGACCATCAATAAACTTTTCTTTCCAATAAAGCTTATGGCAATCTTTTTGAAGCATCACTCTAGAAATAAAAACATCTTGATACCATCTGTAATCAGACATAGTTGGACATCTCAAATTATTCAACAGATCAGAAACTTGAGATGAAATATTAGATGGAGTACCAACAAAATATTTGAGAATGGTATCAGGGTATTCACACCATCAGGAATACCGAGACCAATACATTCATCAAAAATAGGCAAACCTTCATCATTCTTTTTGACAGCATGTTTAATAGAATATCTGGATTCTTTTGTGAGATATGAATCCCACCATCTATAAAGAGTACTAGAAAAACCAGTAACAAGTAAATTAACAATTTCAGGTTGATCAAGATCATGGTTATTTTGATAAGCAATACCAACCATAGACATATGACCTGTTTTATTAATGATTTCTTATTCAGACAAACCATCAATATTTTATTCATAAAGCTTATCAGCAGAAACAGAAAACTGTGTTTGAAAAGCTCTTTCTTCAAACTGCATATCAGGAGAAGTAGGTTTTGAATACCAGTTCTTTGTAAAAGACATGAGTTTGGGATTTCCAACAAATCTTTTAATTTCTGATAAATCATTATCAAAAATATTTTTAGCAGAAATAGAGGATACTGTATTAGAATCTGTATTTTCATCAAAAACAAATTATTTTTTTTTCATTTCTTGAAATAGTGCAAGTTGTACTTCTGGAAGTACCTTTAGTTTTAACTTTTAAATCAGAAAGCATTTTTTCAACAATTTCAAGAGTTTTGGACTGAGAAGTTTTAAACATAACTTTTTCTCTTTGACTAGGTAAATCAATCAAAGGTTTCTCAATTTTAACAGAAACAGATTTTTTAGAAACAGAGTTTTCAACAGAAACAGTTTTTTCAACAATTTTGTCTTCAATACGATCAAGCTATTGACCAATAACATGTAAGAACTCATTAGTAAATTTGTTTTGTTCAATAATACTAATGATAAGGGTTTGAGCATCAGCAATTTTGAAAGGGTAGGCCTTCACTTCCGTCTTTTGATTTTGACTATTTTTACAAGTTATCAAAACTGTCTCAAGAGGTAGATGACTAGACCTAACAATGGTTTTATCTTCTTTAACAAAATTTGATCTCTTTATGACATTTAAATGTTGTTTTGAAACCTCATCTTTTGAAACATAATGGTTTTCAGGAAAATCGAAAAACAAAATATGTTTTTACAATTGGTTCATCTTTTCTAACCATTTTCTTTTAACATGGTTTTTCTCAGACTGAGCAAAATTATTTTGGAAGATCAGAATTCAATGGACAAATAAATTTTCTGTTAGCTTCTTCTTCATTAGCAGTTCTGCTATATGGAGAGGAACCTTCAGGTTTAGTGGAATAGTAAATAGAGCTAATTTGAGATTTATCACTTGAAACACCTTTTAATTTTAAATTAGTAGTTTTTTTGAAATTCTTTTTCAAAAAATCATTGAGTTCCATTATCCAAAAACAAAAAAAAAAAAAGATTTATAAATTTAGTATATAATACGAGATTTCTATTATTTAAAAAAGAAGAAGAAGCAAAAAAAAGTGTAAACCGAGCATTAGACACTCGATTTCCATTCAATACTTGAGTTCACTTGCAGCAAGTATGCCAGGCCGAGAGTTCAAAATTATTTACTGCCAAATGTCGTTAGCATAATTCCCAGTGGAAATTGAGTCTTTTAAACTTGATTTCCATTTAGGTGGCATGATGGGAAAAAAATCCATTATAACTCGAGCCTTTGAAACTCGATTTATATTGGCAGTTATTTATCATCATTCCACCCAAATGGAAATAGAGTATAAAAGACTTGATTTCCATTGGGATTTTTTTTTTCTTCCCCCACCTGCAGCAATAAACCAGATTTAGAACACATCACTTCGGCAACGTAAACAACTAGATATGAGCATAATATATATATATATATATATTTTTTTTTTATACCAGTCAAAGGGACAGTACATCAGATACAAAAAACTGGATTAAACCAGTTACTGTTCATGGGCATTATAGTTGCCCTCTTAGCTATAGACCAAACAGATTTAACCGCTACATGAGGCACATGAAAAACATAACAAAATAGACCATGAAGGATAAGAAAATTTAGATCAGCCACCCTGGTGATATCTAGCCAATCAGTTGCAATAAAAAGTTGCACAATGCAACTAATGTAATGAGTACAATGGATAGAGAATAGTTCAATTACAACAACATTCAGCAATAAACAAAATAACAACTGAGTCAATACAACATAGTCTACATAGTCACCTAGCACTTGTCCATACTGATACCACAAAGTCTACATAGTCGCCTAGTAGCTGTCTATACTAAAGATAACCACAACTTCCACGTACAATGCCATTCGAAAATTGAGTATCTGCTCGCCTGACAAACATTTAAATACGGTCATTAGTTCCCAAATGTGAAGAACAAAAAGCAAATGAAATTCTAAGCATATTATATAAAAATGGCACTTGCCTAGTTTGTAACACTACCACTTCATGACACACTCCGCATCGCTGCCTCAGTTGAATCTCCCTCAAGTCTGAATCTTCCCTTTTACTTCCTCGTTCTCACCATACCCCATCCATTTCATTCCTTATTCTTGATTTCACAGGATGACCTTTGGCCTGCAGCAGACTTGGGTCAGGCACCCACCGTGGTCTACGAACATCCCTTCACAATGACTCTATCTTTAGCACCACAAATTGATGTGAATATGTGTGAATTGCATTGTCCAAACTATAATATGGGTCAATATAGCTGGTCACATCAAGTCGCAGACTCTGAAAACTTTAATTGTATGTGAATAAGGGATCTTAATGTTTTGCCACTTTCCACAACCACACGTTCTAGCAAATATGTTTATTTCATGACTATGATTTCCCCCTCCACCTCTATGGCAGTTGTACGGGGTAAGCACTTGATATACACCAGTTTCATGATTAAATGCCCTTATAGTGTTTCCTGAAGCTTTGTGCACATTTTTGGTATAGATCCCACGGCATAATTGTTAGGATTAGTGCCCTTACATCCTATTGTTTGATGCTATATGTAACATTATGTATAACATTATGTATAACATGATGTATGACTTAATATTGTAATTAATAAAGTTGTTTTATTATTATCTGAAATAATGGTAACATGAATATTCGGACATTATCATATAGTCCATGAGATGTATAGTATGTGGTTTATTTGAAAAGTCACAAAAGATATAAATCACAAGTTCTTTGTAAACTCAGAATTTAGTTCGTAGTCGGAGTTGAAATTGGGCGTTTCATCTGCGAAGACTATAACATATCAACTAAGATGATTTGTCTTGATCATGGAAGTGGTGACTTCTAGTTGATATGTTGTTATGTTTTAAGAGTTAAGACATAATGAACTAGACCACTGTGAGATTTATTATTCTCGTAACGACTGTCAATTGAATAATTAATCTCATGACTTATATTAACATGAACTCTTAATCCTGAGAGAATAATGGACTTGATCATGGAATGTAGGTTATTTTGATATATCAGGAGTGAGATCTAAAGTAACGGTCAAAACCTCAGTATGTTGGGCAGCCGCATTTAGTGTTGATGGAACATATATTCTCAAGAAGGAATTCATTTTCTGTTAACGGAGATATAAAATATTCCCTTCAGATAAGTTTAATGGGTTCAGTTATTCAGAGAGTTAGGCCTAACCACTTTAGTAAGAAATTACTAAAGTATATATTTATGAAATTGGATTTCATAAATATATGTTGAATAACTTAAAAGGATTAAACTGGGTACTCAAGGATTAAGATGTAGTAATTTACAAAGTGGCAGTCTACATTTATGACTTTGTATTACTACGAATATTTTATGAAGGGGTTGCATGTACAATAAGGTCTTGGGATATAATTCATAGATAAGGCCTAGAGTGCAATTATATTTATATAGTGGTATTAAATATAGTTAATGGTAACTTTGGACTTGTCAAGAGTTGACAAAAAAGCCCAAGGCCCATTAGAGCTAGTGTCTTATTGGTCCATTTTGGTCCCACTCCAAGCCACATACTAGAGCCCAATTGGAAAGGCCCAAAAGGCTAGCCCAATTAGATAATCAGATATATGGAGAGAAACATACAGAATTTTTATGAACATGAAATGGTGTATGTGAGTGTTGGACACTCTCTCTAATTCTCTCTTGAACAAATTCAAATTACTAATTGAGAGACCACACATCTTGGGCGTTAGTGGAATTGGAGTGAAGATTAAAATTATTCCCAACTGCTTACAATCTTTGTTTTGAAATTCATCACACCAAGGTACACTCTCTTGTTCTCATATTATGAAATTTACAAGCACGTGTTATCTATTACGAATGAAGTAGATCCATTATTTTTCTGCTGCGCACATGCATATTTCCATCAAATGGTATCAGAGCGGTCTTCATTTCGAATCTGTATAACACGTTTTATGAGTTTTGGAATTAGAGATAATAGTTTCATGTTGTTAGAAGACTGTGTTTTGGAAATAGTTGCATGGTTGTGGAAACTGTGTTTTGATAAAAACTAGTATTGATGTTATGATGTTGTTTAAATTTGAATTTAAGTATGTTAAATTGAACTTTAAGGCTATAGCATGAATGAAATTCAGTTTTGATATCATTCTTTGACTATCATGTTCGTATGTTAATTGTTTGTTCAAGAAAAACCGTAGAAAACTACCTTAGAAAATTTCTAGAAATTCAAGTTTCACGAGTTTCAATCGATCGAAAATCACTTTCGATTGATCGAGTGAAGCAGTGATCAAACCTTTTTAAATATTTTGATTTTCGATTGCTAGTCGATCGATTGCATTTGTTTTTTGATCAATCGAGAGGCAATGAGTATCGATCGAACAAGTCAGGCGGTCAGGTTTGAGTTTTTTAATTTTTTCAACCGATCGAGGGACACATTCGATCGAGTGTTTTCACATGTATAAAGAGCAAGACTATGTGTAATTAGATTATGCATGTTTAAAATTAAAAACCTTTATTTTAAAAAATCTAGTGGGAAAGAGATACAAGGGTTGAATCTCACGGCCTCCATTTTTGGTTCATAGTAGTGTGAAATATATACTTTGTCTTTGCTTCGAGCTTAGCATTCCATGCGAAGAGTATTTGTTTCATGGTCCTACAAGAATGAATTACTTGGTTTATAGTGGTTTGATCAAACACCTTGTCTTAGCCTCGAGCTTTGCATTCCATGTGGAGGGCGTTTTGTATCATGGTACTACAAAATAAGCCTGTTAAGGGGATGAAATATGGGTACACAAGATTCTAGACAATGGTATACACTAGACTAAATATTATAGTATCCTCTATGTTGAGTTATTACTATTATTATTTAGAGGCCAAATGTAAAACGGCATTTTATTAGTGTTTGATAAGAGTTATCATGATAGCACTAATAATGAGAATAGTTCTCATTCAAACATAGTATTTAATGTTCACTCTATGCTGAGGGATATTGAATATGGGATTGGGTTGTCCTTGCATATATTATATTATGGTTTTGTAAAGGTTCCATACTATATGTTTATATACTAAATTGATAATGTCCAGTTTACTTATTATATTCATGTTTATTATTTTTAGATTTGAACATGGCATCATTTATCCCACTTGTTACTATTCTTAATAAAAACAAACTGATTGGATCCAACTATGTTGATTGGAAAAGAAATTTGGACATTGTTCTTATAGCTGAAGAGCACAAATATGTGCTTACTCAACCATGTCCTAGCTTTCCTCCATTAGATTCTCCTCCTAAGGAAAAACGGCAATATGATCATTGGAGGAAATCTAATGAGATGGCCAAGTGCTACATCCTAGCATTTGTCTCAAATGTTCTACATCATCAAATGCAGGATGTAGAACTAGCTTCAGATATCATGCTAAGTTTGAAGGAGATGTTTGGTAAGCAAGGCCGTTCTGCAAGGCAAGAGACCATGAGGCAAATTTATAATACCAAAATGGTTGAAGGTAGTTCAGGAAGGGAGCATTGTGTTACAATGATCTCTAATTTGAATACATTGGAAGTTTTAGGTATCGATATTGATGGAGAATCCCAAGTGGATATGATACTCCAATCACTATCGGAATCATTCAAGGAATTTAGACATAATTATAGTATGAACAAAAAGATTTACTCTTTGTTTGAATTAATGAATGAATTGGTAGCGGCGAAAGGCATTCTTGGTACTTCTAGTGTTGATGCCAATATGGCTGAAACTTCTACTTCTCAACCTAAGTCGAAAGGCAAGGGTAAGAAGAAGAAGGACTTTACTAAGTAAGAGGGTAAACAAATTGCCTTAGGGGTTGCTGATAAAGGAAAGAAGCTCAAAGGAAAATGTTTCCATTGTGGTGAGAAAGGACATTGGAAGAGGAATTTTCCAATATTTAAGGCTGCCAAGAATAAGGGTATGAAAAATACATTCCTTCTTGAAATATGTTTGGTACAGAATCCCACAGATTCCTAGTGTGTGGATTCAGGTTGTACTAATCACATCTGCAATTCCTTGCAGGGGTTCCAGGAAACCAGAAAGCTTAAAGAAGGGGAGTTGTTTCTTACTTTGGCTGATGGGAGTAGGATTTCGGTTATAGCTGTTGGTGTTTATAATTTATGTTTTGAGTCTAGAGTTTTAATATTGGAAGACTGTCTGTACGTACCTAATGTTCGTAGAAATTTAATTTTTGCTACTTACTTAGGTAAACATGGATATTGTGTTATCCTTAAAGACAATGTTGTAACAAAGAAGGGTAAAATGTTTATCTGTTTTGGCAATATTGTGGATGGTCTTTATATTTTAACTCTTGATAAGCATGAATTATATAGTTTTGAATTAGATAATGACTCTCATGTAAAATCATTAAAGAGAAAGTTTCCTTCCACTAGTGATGCATATCTTTGGCACTTGCGTTTAGGTCATATTAACTTAAATAGGATTTAAGGACTGATCAAAGATGGTCTTTTAGAGCCCATGGACTTTGATGAATCTCCAGTTTGTGAATCTTTTTTGGAAGGTAAAATGACCAAACAACCTTTTAATGCAAAAGGTAGAAGAGCCCAAGATTTGCTAGAACTAATACATTCAGATGTATGTAGTCCTATGTCAATCCAGACAAGCGGAGGTTATGAGTACTTAATCACTTTTACCGATGATTACTCTAGATTTGGTTATGTGTACCTAATGAAACGGAAATTTGAAGCCTTTGAAAAGTTCAAAGAGTTTAGGGTTGAAGTTGAGAATCAATTAGGCAAACGCATAAAGGCCATTCGATCTGATCGTGGTGGCGAATACCTTCTTGGTGATTTCAAGGATTACTTAACTGAAAATGGGATGATATCTCAATTGACTGCACCTAGAACTCCATAACAAAATGGTGTAGCAGAAAGAAGGAATAAGACTCTTTTAGATATGGTTAGGTCCATGATGAGTTATTCAACTTTACCAATTTCTTTTTGGGGATATGCCTTAAATACTGCAATGTATCTTTTGAATTTAGTACCTTCAAAGTCTGTTCCTAAAACACCTGTAGAGTTGTGGAATGGGCATGAGCCTAGTATGAGACATCTCCATATTTGGGGTTGTCCAGCATATGTGTTGAAAGGAAAGTTTGACAAGTTACAGTCTAAAATAGAAGTGGTTTTTCTTTGTAGGGTATCCAAAAGGAACTGTTGGAGGTTTATTCTATAGTCATAAAGATAATAAAGTGTTTGTTAGCACAAATGCCAAATTATTGGAAAATGACTATATGAATGATTATACTCCTAGAAGTAGAGTTGTGTTGGCTGAAATGAATGAACCTGTAAATTTACAACCAATAGATTAAACTAGGGATGATGTGGCTGTATTAGATACACCACAAGATACTACTCATGAGATTTCTAATACACAGGTGCCTCGTCATAGCGGGAGAATTGTTTGGCCTCCTATAAGATTCATAGGTTTAGGAGAAACTTATGAAGCTATCTCAGAAGAGGCTGAATCGGATCCCTACACTTATGAAGAGACTATTAATGATATAGATGCACATCATTGGATCCAAGCTATGAAATCTGAATTAGATTCCATGTATTCCAATCAAGTTTGGGATCTTGTAAAGTCGCCTAACAGCATTAAACCTATTAGTTGCAAATTGGTTTACAAGAGAAAGAGAGGGATAGATGGAAAGGTTGAAACCTTTAAAGCAAGGCTAGTGGCGAAAGGTATACACAAAAAGAAGGTATTGATTATGATGAAACCTTTTCTCTAGTAGCAATGCTTAAATCTATCAGAATTCTCTTATCCATTGCTGCTCATTTTGATTATGAGATTTGGCAAATGGATGTCAAGATTGCATTTCTTAACGGCTATCTTGATGAGGAAATCTATATGATGCAATCGAAAGGTTTCATAGCAAAGAACCAAGAGCATATGGTATGCAAGTTGAAAAGGTCCATTTATGGACTTAAGCAAGCATCTAGGTTATGGAACATCAAATTTGATCAAGCAATCAAATCATTTGGTTTTGAACAAAATCTTGATGAACAATGTGTGTACAAAAGACATCAAGATAAAGTAGTAATGTTCCTAGTGCTTTATGTTGATATTCTACTCATTGGAAATGATGTAGGGGTAATGTCATCAGTAAAGGTTTGGTTGTCAAGCCAATTTGATATGAAAGACTTAGGTAAGGCTAACTTTATTCTAGGGATCAAACTTTGGCGAGATCGCAAGAATAAGATGTTAGGCTTATCATAAGCTGGATATATAGATAAGGTTCTAGAACGGTTTAGCATGCAAAACTCCAAGAAAGGATTACTTCCTTTCAGACATGGAGTTCCTCTATCTGATGAACAAAGGCCTAAGACTCAAAAGGAAGTAGATATGATGAGACAAGTTCCTTATGCTTCTGTAATGGGAAGTCTCATGTATGCCATGCTTTGTACTAGACTAGATATTTGTTATTTAGTTGGCATGGTCAGTCGATATCAATCAAATCCAGGGCCAAAACATTGCCAAGCTGTAAAGCATATTCTTAAGTATCTACGGAGAATGAGAGATTATATGCTTGTTTACCATAGTAAGGATTTGATTCCCATTGGGTATATAGATTCAGATTTTCAATCGGATTTAGATTTCAGAAAATCCACTTCAGGATGTGTTTTCACCTTGGGAGGTGAAGCCATTAGTTGGAGGAGTATTAAGCAATCTTGTATTGCTGACTCCACCATGGAGGCAGAATATGTTGCTGTTTGTGAAGCAGCAAAAGAAGCTGTCTAGCTCAAGAAATTCCTTTCTGACCTTGGTGTATTGAGGATGGAGCAAGTTCCAATTACATTATTTTGTGACAATATTGGAGCGGTTGCACAATCTAAAGATCCAAGAAATCACAAGAAAGGAAAGCACATTGAGAGAAAGTACCACATCATTAGAGATATTGTTGCTCGTGGAGATGTGGTGGTAGCAAAGATTGAAAGTGCAAATAATCTAGCAGATCCCTTTACCAAAGCCTTGCCTCAAAGGACCTTCGAGTCACATTTGGAGGGAATGGGAGTTAGATTAGTGCACAATAGTTTTTAGGGCAAGTGGGAGATTGTTAGGATTAGTGCCCTTAAATCCTATTGTTTGATGCTATATGTAATATTACGTATGACATTATGTATAACATGATGCATGACTTATTATTGTAATTAATAAAGCTGTTTTATTATTTTCTGAAATAATGGTAACATGAATATTCAGAAATTATCATATAGTCCATGAGATGCATAGTATGTGGTTTATGTGAGAAGTCATAGAAGATATAAATCACAAGTTCTTTGTAAACTCAGATTTTAGTTCGTAATTGGTGATAAAATTGAGCGTTTCATCTGTGAAGACTATAACATATCAATTAAGATGATTTGTCTTGATCATGAAAGTGGTGACTTCTAGTTGGTATGTTGTTATGTTTTAAGAGTTAAGATATATTGAACTGGACCGCTGTGAGATTTATTATTCTCGTAATGACTATCAATTGAATAATAAATCTCACGACTTATATTAACATGAACTCTTAATTCTGAGAGAATAATGGACCTGATCATGGAATGTAGGTTGCTTTGATATATTAGGAGTGAGATCTAAAGTAACGGTCAAAACCTTAGTATGTTGGGTAGCCACATTTAGTGTTGATGGAACATATATTCTCAAGATGGAATTCATTGTCTCTTAACGGAGATGTAAAATATTCCCTTGAGATAAGTTTAATGGATTCAGTTATTCAGAGAGTTAGGCCTAACCACTTTAGTAAGAAATTACTAAAGTATATATTTATGAAATTGGATTTCATAAATATATGTTGAATAACTTAAAAGGATTAAACTGAGTACTCAAGGATTAAGATGTAGTAATTTACAAAGTGGCAGTCTACATTTATGACTTTGTATTACTACGAATATTTTATGAAGGGGTTGCATGTACAATAAAGTCTTGGGATATAATTTATAGATAAGGCCTATAATACAACTATATTTATATAGTGGTATTAAATATAGTTAATGGTAACTTTGGACTTATCAAGAGTTGATAGAAAAGCCCAAGGCCCATTAGAGCTAGTGTCTTATTGGTCCCTTTTGGTTCCACTCCAAGCCACATACTAGAGCCCAATTGGAAAGGCCCAAAAGGCTAGCCCAATTTGATAATCAGATATATGGAGAGAAACATACAGAATTTTTATGAACATGAAATGGTGTATGTGAGTGTTGGACACTCTCTCTAATTCTCTCTTGAACAAATTCACATTACTGATTGAGAGACCACACATCTTGGGCGTTAGTGGAATTGGAGTGAAGATTAAAAGTATTCCCAAGTGCTTACAATCTTTGTTTTGAAATTCATCACACCAAGGTAAACTCTCTTGTTCTCATATTCTGAAATTTACAAGCACATGTTATCTATTATGAATGAAGTAAATCCGTTATTTTACCGCTACGCACATGCATATTTCCATCAATAATCACTCCACGCCTTACCTTAAGAGAGATCAGAAGTAATTTCTTTATGTCAATCATGGAAATATGCAGCAAGTTTGCACCAAGTGAGCTCAACCATTGTAGTAATAGGCAAACCGCGGGCATCTTTAAGTACCCTATTAAAGCACTCAGAGATATTGGTTGTCATTGCCTCGTAACGTGTTCCACCATCATGTGACTGGGTCCATTTGTCTAGATCCTCACTCATTAGATGTATGTATGGCATATAGTGTTTAGGTTTGTCATCATCAAGGTCTATCCTCCTAAGTGCATTAATCTTGACATCCTAAATGGTTTGCATTATGGACTCAAATTTAGCTTCATGAGTTGCATATCCAGCTTTCAAGGCTAATGCCTTTAGAGTTGGGTCATTAAAGTATGTGTTGAAGTTGCTAGCAACATGTCAAAAAGGCAATATTAGTGAAATACCCGTAAGCTTCCATCATCACTTCTTGGCCACTCTGCAATGGCGCATTTGATACCTTTATGTTGGTCAGAAATAATGCAAATGCCCTCGTCAGGTATTGCATGCCTTATCGAAATCCTAAGACACTCTAAAAACCACCCCCAACTAGGCCCTGACTCCTTGTCCACAACAGTAAAGGCGAGAGGCAAAACCTTTTGGTTAGCATTGGTTGCCATTCCAATCATTAACACCCCTCGATATTTTACCATACAAATGAGTCCCATCAATACTAATCACTAGCCTGCAATATTTGAATGCAGCAATGAATGGAGCGAATGCCCAAAATACATAGCACAGTAACATAGTACCAGGTACGTCCCTAGGTATGGTCTAATAGTTGTACTGGGTACCCGAATCCTGATGCAAGTATGCCAACAACAACTTTCGCAACCTTTGATAAGACTGCTCCCAATCCCCAAATATCTTTACGATTGCCTTTTGTTTTGTGTCTCGTACCTTGTAGTAAGAAAGCTCATGATTATACTTAGTATGTATGATGTCCTAGAGCTGATCAATACGAGCAGTGTAATCCTGTCGCAATTTTCCCAAAATTTCTGATGCAACAAAATTAGAATCCATCATTTTATTGTCTCTTCGTAGGCCAAAGGGTATACAACTGTGTGGACCCATATAAGACGTGACCATCCATAGACCATTAAGTTTAGCCTTCTTGAATGCCCCAACATACCACTTGCAGTTGGTATCAATGCATGCGGCGCACAATTTGGTTTTGGTCGACCTTCGGATTGTAAAATTTCTGTTGTCCTTTGTTGCGTATATTATCAATGCACATTTCACCGCCTCCTTATTTGCAAAAGTCACCTTTTTACTAAAATGCATCCCATCTTCCTAAGTAGAAACAAATGGTATCTGAAGACGTGAAGGATCAACCATATTTTTCCAAGTATTTGCATTGAATGACTCGGCATAAGGTGTGTAGATAGTGGTCGTATTTGTATCATGTTGGACACCAATGTCATTGTCTGCATCACCTTCTTTATGGTACTCTATATTTTCCTCTTCAAAATTGGGAACAAGTTCATGGTCATCCACATCCCTGTCAAAGTCATCTCGCTCAATCCTCTCTTCGTACTCATCCATATCGTTAAGATTTTCACCATTATTCGTTGCATGATCATTGTCTTCGTCTTCCTCCCTTAAATGTGTCTCTTGAGGTTGGAGTGTTTCACCAGTATTGGTAGCATGATCTTGAGATAGGAGTGTATAACCTACCATTATATAGCCTCCCATTGTAGTGCATCCATCATCTAGGGTTGTAAATTGTAAAGATGTAGTTGTTAGTTGCACCTCCTCAGCATCAACTTCTACAAGCGACTCCGAACTTACGCACAACTCAGCAGCATTTACTTGAGGCATTTTATGGATCCTATTAAACGTTATCTTTACATGTTTGTCTTCTTTGATTGCCATATACTCGTAATTTATCCGTTCTTGAAGGACTTCTTATGGGTAATGGTAAATAATCTTTATGTCATAACAAGCAGGGTTCAAATTCAATTCTTCCATTATTTTCATCTTCAAATCTTTCAACGTCTTCAACTTACGACATATCATCATGTAATAGCATTCGATACCCGGCTCTTTAAATGGGAATCCATCAATATCTCCAGGATTGACAAGGGGTCTACTGTAGTAAACATTTATATCAACATTCTTCAGAGATTGTGAACCTATTAGAGTCAAGTGTAATATGTTAATGACATATTTTATCTCTTTCATTTAACATCAATTACAAAACCTTTTCTATCTACTCAAAGTACAAAAATTACAACTTCTTACATCATATGCATATACAATGAAAGTTCAATTAGCGTGTAAAACACTAATGAACATTTGGACCCCCAATTACAAAATTACCAAAGCAAGCTTATATTCAAACAATATATGTACGGAATATGAAACATAAGCAATACCCAATTTGTCAAACTACTTTAACACAAAATTAATCACAAACACAGCAGCAATTAATGGTTAAAGAGTAAGGGAAGAGAGATGCAAACGCAAGGCTAACGTCGGCATGTGTTATCGAAGAGGAAATCGAAGAATTTAGCGAAAAACCTCACCGCCGCCCTCCAAGTGGTGAAATGATCCACTAGAGAATAAAGTTTGAGTACATGAATAACAAAATACCCTACAATCCTAGTCTACCTAATGTACTTGAGCCCTCCAAGCTCATGCTACCAACTGGTTAGGCCTAACCGTGTATTCTCTAACTTTCCGGATCCCGCAATAAGCTCTATATTGCATTCGCCATCCTTGGCATCTTCCAATGCTTCCCAAGCTCCAAAATCACTCAATATTCTAAATGGGTGTGGGTAGTGTTTGGGTACAAATTTCCTCCCAATGGGAGAGGGAATGAGAAGGGACTACAAAGATTTCTCTCTAAGAATGAGTAGCTCTCTCTAATAGTGTAGGTGTGTTGTAGAAACCTCTCTTAGGGTTTTTCTCTTAATAGGCTCCTTTTTCATCACCTTACATTTCGTGGGTATAAGGGTGTTTATAGTAAGGTATGAGATGGAATGTGAAAAGTCAATTTTTAGCAGAAAAAGGGTATTCTAGTGACTTGGCCTCACGATTGGAACAAGTCGCGATTTAACTGCTAGACCAGACTGTACTTTTTATCCTGGAGTGCTCTAGTTGTCGTGACCCTTTAGCTTCCTGCATGCTTTACATGTGTGGCACTTTGGCAACTTCCAGTCGCGAGATCGAGTTGCAAGACTCCTTTGAATGCACACAACTTGAGTTTCTTCACACTCTCTCACACACAACCCGTACATTATTCCCACCTAAATACAGGGTTTCTACATGATAAATTACAAGCATATTTGGCATGGAATAAAGCCAACACATGGTTGATTAAATTCAACCTTACAATCTCCCCCTTTGGCTATTTTGTGACAAAACACCCTAAAATAAAATTTAGACTTAAACGTGAATTTGGGAACAGTGGCAAAACTCACTCACACCTAAATCTAGAAGCTGTGATGCACTTGGAACATTTATACCTGTAACCCGAAACACTTGCACAAAACACATTAGACCCTCAAGATAAAGCAAGTAATAAAAGGATAAGTTTAATGTCACAAGTAAATTGCAATCAAGTGAACATGATGTGAAACATATGAGCAACTTGATCATACACCAAAATAGTCATCAAGAAATGACTACAATGATCAAAAAGCAAAACAAATGATCATCCGAACATGCATTCAATGAAGCATAATAGCATAAGGATGTATGCACGTCCAACACAAACATAATGCAATGAGAACAACAAAGCATAGAAACTAAACATAACTCAAAGCACCATAAAGTAAACAAGAAAACAAACATAAAGAAAAACAAACGAAACAAAATTTTCTTATTAACACAATGACTTCTCCCCCTTGGTATATGCATCTCCCCTATGGAATATCTCTCCCCCTACAAATGTGCACGAGAAATAGAATTTCTCCCTTTAAGAATGTGCATAAGAGTCATATTGAAATGACAAAAGTACTCTCCCCCTTTTTGACACGAATAGACAAAGGGTCAAGAGATGAAATTATGAACAAGGGTAATGATGCATGATGGGTGCTAGATGAGTGAGAAATGAAGCTTAAACAAAAGACAAAACAAAATGCTACAAAGAATAAGGTAAACATGACATGATAGGATGAAGAAACAAGGTATAGGCCAATGCATGACAAGGGTAGCAAAGGTGTGTGCAAGAGGTGGCTATGTGCAATGAATGACCAAAGAATGAAAAATACACATGTGGGGTAAGGTGTGTTAAATACAACCAATGAACCAAACATGTTCCTAATGAGGAAACATGAGAAACCCCAAAGTTTGGTACTCATCGGAGTCCAAACAAGTGAGAAAATGCCTAAGACGCATTTCATCAAACACCTAGTGTGCACACTATGAACAACAATGTAAAACAATGCATGAACATCATGAAATCCACCCTTAATACATGTTCTTTTTGTCACAAGTGGCCAACATCCAAAGCAAATCATCAAAAGAAACCAATCCCATACAAAAATTTGACAAAAAATTAAGTTTTCCCAACCCCTATGATATAAATCCCAACCAAGAGTACAAAAAATCTCTAAAACATAATCTAAGGATCAAAATCAAAGAAAAGAGTTTAGAATTACCTTAAAGATGTTAATGGAATGAAAAACCATTCAAATTGATTGGGTTTTGATTTAAAATACTGAAAGAGGGGTTTAAGAGAGGATGGGAGAGGTTTAAAATAAGTTTCCCACGAAAAGCCCTTTAAGAAGCTGTTTTGGGCGATTCTCGACTAGCGAGTCGCAAGATGAGTCGCGAAAATTTTCGCGAGTTGTGTGTGAGTTGCAAAAGCTTCTGGATGAAATTGCGACTTGCATTTCGTGATTGGGTGAGTCGCCAAAACGAGTAACCAAAAATTCTGACACTTTTTTTTCAACACAAAACTTGCTTAAGACAATGAAAAACAAAGTAAACATTAAACGTGAACGTAAAGAGTGATAAAAATCACTTCCAAATACATATAAAATGATCAAAAATCTTTTTGGTTTGATCCATATATAGTTGAGCACACACACATCACATTTATACAAGTACAATCGAACAAATGAATAAGGAATTCATTTAACATTAGGCATGTGTGTTATGTGTGTGTATCAAATGTGGAATAGTCCTTAGTCTAGAGTGAAGCTTCAATGATTAATTCAATCAAGTCATACATAACTAGTACTAAGTCAAGTGGTCTATCTCAGTTATAGAAATGAACATATATGACTTCCCACAAAACTTGATTACATAACATTGAAGCTTTTCATTTGGCTTCTTACATTTCATAACTTTTGATCATTGATGAACAAGTACATCTCATTTTGAGATCGATGCTTGAAATTTTTGATATTTCACTTTGATGAGTAAGTCTTTTGCTTTTGGGCACCATGCATTTACATAAATGTCACTTTCCCTTTTTCCTATTCAAATACTAGTCTGTGCGATGGCTTTTGCAGCTCATTATCTCTTTTTCATTTTGAAATTTAACATTGGTTGAGCTCTTTAAGCAAAAAAAAAAAAAAGAGTGGGAAGATAAATAGGCACAAGTCTATGCAAGTCTCAAGATTAACAAAACTATTGACTAATCATTCATGAAAAGTTTGAAAATCTATTTACAACAGTCACATAGATGTCAAGATTTTTCCCATAATGATATAAGTGCATAGAGAACAAGCTACACTAGTAAATGCACAAAGCCATTTGTATGAAGGTACAAGGCAAAACATGCGTGTGACAAAATACAATAATGCCGATCAAATTTTTTGGATTTTTTACTTTTTATGTGTTTTTGGATTTTTGACACAAAAGAAAGTAAAGATTGATAAGAAAGAAAACATTCAAAGCTCTTAAAAACAAACAAAATTGTCAAAACATGCTAGAATGATAACTAAGTAAATAACTAAGTAAATAACTAAACAAAGTCACAACATAGAGAAAGAATTGATGCATGGACATATTCTAATGCTTATGCATGTGTACCCTTCTTCACCCACACGGCACATGCATTCGGGGTGATATCCTTAGAGGATTGGGTACTTGAGTTACGATTCTCAAACCTTAGGGTGAAGTTTGCCAAACAAGACGTGATGTTGTCTATCATCTTCAACACATCACCAATATCATAATCAACTTCTCTCCTTTTTGATTGCTTGAGGTTACCCTTGCCATTTCCTTGTCCTCTTGGCCTTTGAGAGCTAACATTTTTTAATGCCTGAAGCATGTGGCAATTTGGTCTAGTGTGTTATCGGATTCCACAGTGGTGGCAAAAATGTTGAGTTTGTGGTCCTCTTTGTGACTTCAGAAGAGATTTTCCTTTTGCCTTAGGTTTATTCACTACTGGGTTTGGAGGCTTTGTTAAAACCCGTTGAGCAATCACGTTTGGCTTCTTTTCAAACTTCGCTTTCTCAACAGATGGAGTTACTACCACTGGTTCCTTTGCTTTAACAAACTTCATCTCCTTGGACACATTGGTGCTTGAACTACTCTCCTCGGTGAATCCTAAGCCGCTTTTGTCAGAAAAGGGCTTTCGATGTGCAAGCACTTCATCAAGCTTTTTGGAGGCAACTCGCTCCACTTTAGCATTAACTTGGATCACTTCAAGTTCAAGGAACTTGATCTTTGAATAGGCTTTGGTTAATTCTTTGTTCAACGTTTCTACTTTGCATTTAGTCTTCTTATACTGCATTAGAAGACTTCTGTAATCTTGCCCTACTATTTTCATTTTTCTTATGGCTGCCTTAGCCACTCTTGCATACTCTCCGGTCTTCTCAAGAAGAGAGTTATAAGTTTGTTGCAATCCCTTTGTTTCTTCATAAACACATTCTTCATCTTCATCATCGGATTCCTCCCTAACTCCTATTAACTCTACTTCGCTGTGCTCACCGAGCTCTTCTACTAGTGCATTCAAATTGTCTGAAGAGTCCATAGGTGTAATGGTCATAAATGCGGAGTAGTTTCCTTCTCCATCAAAACTTTCTTTCGAATCTAAATTTGAACTATCTGAGTCACTAAGGGTAATGGCAAATACTTTATCCTTTGCCTTTAAATAAGTGGGACATTTTTTCTTCACATGCCCATGCCCTTTGAATCCTTTTTCTTAAAGTCTTTCTTGTCCTTCTTAAAATTCGAGAATTTACCCTTCTCAAAAGACTTCCCATCTTTCTTGAACTTTAAGAACTTACAGAAGTTCTTAGCAAGGTACGTCACATCCTTTTCAACCTCATCCTTATCCTAGGAGTCTTGAGCTTCCACTCTCTCATTGATTGTCTTTAGAGCAAAAGATCTATTCTTCCTTTGTGACGGTAGAGATGGATCATAGGTTTGAAGAGAGCCGATGAGTTCTTGAATTTTAATCTCATCAAGGTCTTTACTCTCTTCGATGGTGGTGACCTTTACACGGAAGCTCTTCGGAAATGAATGTAGAATCTTCCTCACAATCTTGGAGTCCTCCGTCTTTTCTCCCAAGTTGAGTTTCCCAATCACCACTTCATTAAGCTTCCCATAAAATGAGTTGAATGACTTGTCTTCACTCATCTTTAGCTCTTTGAAGCGTGTGGTAAGTATTTGCAACTTGGTGTCTTTCAACTTTTTGGTGCCTTCATAGCTCATCTCCAAGATTTGTCTCGCCTCCTTGGCAATTGTAACATGAGAGATCCTGTGAAATTCATCAGGAGAAACACCACATAAAATAGCATTTAAAGCCTTGCTATTAGCGTTAGCTACCGCAAGGGCTGCCTTATCCCATGTGGATTTGGCGGCCTCCAGCCTAGTCTATCCTATCTCAATAGCGTCCCAAACACTCTCATCAACGGAACATAGAAATGCCATCATATGAACTTTCCGAAATGCATAATTGCTTCCATCAAAGTATGGAGGAGCATTAAGCGATTAAGATCAATCCAACTCAATTAAAGGGTCTAGGATCACACTTAGGTAATGAAACCACAGCAAGTGCACTCGCTTTGATACCAATTGAATATTTAATTAGCATGTAAAACACTAATGAACGTTTGGACCTCCAATTACAAAATTACCAAAGCAAGCTTATATTCAAACAATATATGTGCGGAATATGAAATATAAGCAATACCCAATTTGGCAAACTACTTTAACACAAAATTAATCACAAACATAGCAGCAATTAATGGTTAAAGAGTAAGGGAAGAGAGATGCAAACAAAAGGACAACACTGGCATGTGTTATCGAAGAGGAAACCGAAGAACTCGGTGAAAAACCTCTCCGCCGCCCTCCAAGTAGTGAAATGATCCACTAGAGAATAAAGTTGGAGTACACGAATAACAAAAGACCCTCCAAGCCTAGTCTACTCAATGTACTTGAGCCTTCCAAGCTCCTGCTACCAACTGGTTAAGCCTAATCGTGTCTTTTCTAGCTTTCCGGATCCCGCAATAAGCTCCATATTGCATCCGCCATCCTTGGCATCTTCCAATGCTTCCCAAGCTCCAAAAACACTTAGCACTCTAAATGGGTGTGGGTAGTGTTTCGATACAAATCTCCTTTCAATGAGTATAACAATGGGAGAGGGAATGAGAAGAGACTACAAAGATTTCTCTCTAAGAATGAGTAGCTCTCTCTAATAGGATAGGTGTGTTGTAGAAACCTCTCTTAGGGTTTTTCTCTCAATAGGCTCCTTTTTCAGTACCTTACATTTTGTGGGTATAAGGGTACTTATAGTAGGGTATGATATGGAATGTGAAAAGTTAGTTTTTAGCAAAATAGGGCATTCGGGCTACTCGGCCTCACGCCTGGAACGAGTTGCGAGTTTGAGTCGAGAGTTAACTACCAGGCCAGACTGTACTTTTTGTGTTGTAGTGCTCCAGCTGTTGTGACCCTTCAGCTTCCTACATGCTTCACACGTGTGGCACTTTGGCGACTTGCCAGTCGCGAGTCAGTCGTGAGATCCAGTTGCAAGACTCCTTTGAATGCACACAACTTGAGTTTCTTCACACTTTTTCACACACAACCCTTACATTATTCTCACCTAAATAAAGGGTTTCTACATGCTGAAATACCAGCAAATTTGGCATGGAATAAAGCCAACACATGGTTGATTAAATTCAACCTTACATACAAACACACCCCACATTTGCATATACTCACCCCACATCACATTTAATCATTATCATTTCATACTCAAACAAAAAAAAAAAAAAAAAAAAAAAAAAAAAAAATCTAAAGATAAAACTCACCCCATTACAAAATTTCAAATCATTCTAACAATAATATAAAGAAAAATATCAAACCAAACAACAACAAAAATAGTCATGATAAAAAGCCTAACAATACAAATATATGTACAATATTTTTTACTTTTTATATAAGCCTAGCAAATATATACACTAACTTGTTACATCATATGCATATACAAACCCCACATTTGCATATACTCACCCTATCACATACAAACACACTTAATCATTATCATTTGCTTCTAAAAAAAGAATCATTAATCATACTTAAACCAAAAAAACACTAAACACACAACTCACCCCATTACAAGCCTTCAAATCATTCTATCAAAAATATAAAGAAAAATATCAAAAAAAAAAATAAAATAGTCATGATACATACTCATAAAAAAACCTAACAATACATATATGTAACTAACAACTAGAGAAAGTGAGTGCTATAAAAACCGTACTTGACATGAGGATATGTAAATGGGGGGTGAGTTTGATTTGAAGTTTTGTAATGGGGGGTGAGTTTTGTATGAGAGTAAGAGAGAGAGTGAGAGAGTAAGAGAGAGTTGTTGGGGTTTTTGGAGGAAACGGAGAGACCTAGAGACCCACATTATGAGGACTAAGGACAAGCAGCTGCCTTAGCCACGTGGATGCCTGTGGACCAAAGCTTGCAAATTGAGTCTCTAAGACTCGATTACTTTATTTAAAAACTGAGTCTCTAAGGCTCGATATCTTGTTGGAATCCATGTGGATGCAAGTGTGAACATAAATCGAGCTTCTAATTGTCGAGATATAAATCGAGTCTCTAAGACTCGATTTCCAAATGGACGCCATATGAAAAAGCGCCAAATCAGACCTGATCAGAACATGAAAATCGAGTCTTTGAGACTTTATTTATAAGCCCTAAATCGAGTTTTAGAAACTCGAGATGTTAGTAATAAATATACTTTCAAAACAGTACCTACTAACTATATAGTTGGGCAATTGGGGTTAATTGCCAATTTTGGCCTAAACAAGGGGGCCGATTATATGTTTTTGAGGAGGCCTGTATCTTTTTGCTATGTATGTTATGGAAAAAAATTTAAATTTTGAGGGGGCCATGGCCCCCCCAAGGAGCAAGGTGGCCCTCTTTGATGGTCATGCAAAATGATATTGGAAACATTTCAACACGGACTTTAATTAGAATTCAGCTTATAGCATGAAAACATCCAAAGACCATTGCTTATGTTCTTCTCTTCTTCTTTATTTATTTATTTTTTTGAAATATCCAGGAAGATACGTCAGAAAACACTTTGCCCACCTGGGTTTGTAATAAAAAAAACCCTAACTTTTTGATCTTTGTTATGTTTATTTTTCCCTAAAAATATGTTTTTCTAACGGCAAAGGGAAAGGTGGGTAACGGATGGGTAACGGATTGAAGTTCAGGTGGGCAAAGTGTAAAGTTTTAAACCACGGGTAGGTAAAGTGAAAACGGGCCAAACCCCAGGTGGGTTTGCTGTAATTATTCCTAAATTTTAATTCTCTTTGAAAAGTAGTTTCCCATGTAATATGACATTATTTATGGCTACGGGCTCCAGATTGGCTGCCAGGCATGAGTCCAATATGTGAGATTATTCATGCCTATTAAACGTGTCTAACCCATTCGTTAATTGCCATGCATGAGTCCAATATATGACATTATTCATGCCTACGGGCTCCAGATATTCTGTCAAGACCTATTAAATTTATATCCAAGGTGCTAGAGTTCTAATAACGCTAGTTTGAACAGAGGTAATATTGCATGTATCGGATACATATGATAAGTTTTCTTAGTTTGAATATCCTTAGCCTGTTTAGTTTTGAGTGTCAGAATGAATAAACTAGTGATTTGGAAAACTTTTATTTATTATAAAAAGACCCAGTCAAACATGTGAAAACAAAATATAATTAGTTATATATGGTGCCAGCTTCCGTTATCTTTTATTTTTGGTTTATATATGTGTCAATGTGTGGATCATTAATTAGTCGGTGTTTTTTAACACAAGAAAATGAAGAGTACTAATATAAAAGGAAGACTTGGATTAAATCAAAAGGAAAACTTGCATATAGTATATACTTGACTTAGAAACTTATGACCTGTTTGGATGGAGGGGGGAAGGAAGGGGAATGGAGGAGAGTATAGTAGTGTAGGCTAAAAATAAGCTAATTTTGTACTAAATCTACTCTACTCTACTCTATTCTCCCTCCCTCCTCCTCAATCCAAACGGACTATTAGTAATTCTCTTGTCAGATATAGGCTATTGATTAATCCAATATCAAATTAATCATGGCTTTTGCTTATCCCCAGCCTTTTTTGTTGTCTTACTAATTCTGCTACCAAATTGCACAAAATAATGGTAATGTTACTGTTGGCAACGCAATCCTACAACTGAGACGACAGCACTTCTTGGCCATCACTTTCTGGTGATTTTGCCTTCGGATTTCGCTCTCTGAACCAGAAAGATCTCTTCCTTTGGTTTCTAGACGAGATAATGCTGCACCCAGGGGATCAAAAGTAATGGACCTAACTGCTGACCGTGGGCTAGTACTTAAAATACCATTGTTGGTACCTATGGTGCTATATGAGCAACTTCAAATTCAAATTATGTCATATCAAAACACTAAAATTATGTAATTTATTCAAACATTAAAATACTAATATTAGCTAAAGGTAGAAGAGCATAAAGAAAGATAATATAAAAAAACATTAAATTAAACAATGAAAAATAATATTATTAAATGTTGTCATTTATATAATTTTTAATATATTTGAATTTAGACTAGGTACTCTTGTCAAACCTGTCTTTTTCCATATTTAAATAAATGTACTGAAACTGACCGAATGGAACAAAATGTTATACTAATAAGGCTCAACAAGAACGTAGCAATAATAAATACTACACTCCTTTTGAGCTATATCACCAGCCACATCATCATTTTCTTTAGTGATTTGTTCCTCTAATTTTATTTATAATATTAAATATATTAACCAATTGACTTTGCACATCATCTTTGAAATTTTTTTTTTCCTAATAATATCTTAGACAGTTTTAAATTTTCATATGCTTTGCCTTTACACGTTCATCTATTTTAATTTAGAAAGAACTCCTTCCACACTTTTCTTTTTCTTTATTACTCTTTCATCAATTCATTTCCTCTCCCTAATATCTTAGACAATTTTATCCTCAATTGGCCTTCAAATTCAAATTATATCTTTTCAAAACACTAAAATTGTGTAAATCACTAAAAAACTAAAATAATAATATCAGCTAAACGGGGGGAGGGGTGGACAAAGAAAGATAATGCTACAAATCATTAAATTAAACAATTAAAAATAATATTATCACTTTTTTTAATATGTATTTTTTAATAAATTTGGATTTAGAATAGGTATTCTCATTTCTCAGCCTAAACTTTTATTTTCTCATTCTTAGGTAAATGCATCGAAATGAACCAAATTGGACTTAAGTTGACCAAAATATTATGTTGATGTGGCTCAACAAAATGAAACGTAAATCAAATAAAGAGTGAAACTCATTGAATTGGTGAGTACGAAATTATGCTTTCAGTTTTCCATGCCAAAAACCTCTTCTTATGATGTATTCAAAAGCACAAATGCATTGGCAAAAGAAAGCACAAATGATGTTTCCTTTTGTGTGATCCCATGTAGTTCAAACCTTAACTAACCAACGAACGGCATTATTCACCATGGAATGATTTGATCTTGATGGCTAGGACCAACCCCACAAAATGTGACTTCAATGGGTACTACTAAGATTTCGAGTCTATGCAGGGCTGGCTCAATAGGTGATGCAATTTATGTAATCGTCTAAGTCCTCCAAATAAAAGAAGCCCCCCACTTGTAAATATATATATATATATATATATATATATATAAAATATTTATCTATATACTTTAATTAAAAAAATTGTAAGTACTTTTATTGGTCAATAAAATGCATTAAAAAGGCCTCATTGTATCATAAAATGTAGAACATTAAAAAGGGAAAAAACAAAAATAGTCAAACTTCAGCTAACAAAATTAGATTTTAGGAGACAAATTTATTAACTTATTCTTGAAAAATGCTAAAATCAAAATTAATACCAGACAAATTCATTAATAATACAACGTAATTATATTGAAATATGCTAAAATAGAGATTATAAATTTCAAAAATAAAAGAAAAATCTCTCATCTCTCTATCTCTCGGCCTCTTCATCTATATTCTTAACTTTTTTTTCATCTTGATTTTTGATCTTTTTCTATAAACTTAGTCTAGCTTGGAATCTTTCTTTGTTGATTCCCTTCAATTCATAGTAAATTCAAAATTGAAAAGGGGCAGCGTGGACCGTGGGCATACCAAAGGTAATCTTCTTCCCCTCTCTATCTTTCTGAAAATTAAGATGAGAAGTCTACTAGTTATTCAATTTAAATTATATATATTTTTAGTCTATTTCACTGCATGATTGATTGATAGGAGTCCTAGAGCATGCTTTTCTGCACATAGCCATATGACAAGATGGACATTTGCACATTTGCACAGTTGCACAGTGCATAGCAGCACAGGCTGCACAGTCCACAGTCATAGGACAACACGTTTTCTTACTTTATCAATTATTATAAATTATCATACCAATTAATTATTTGATGTGTATCAAAAAGTAAGAAAAATAGATTTTAAATAAATAAAAAATTCAATATATGTTATTTGATTAATATTTAAATATTAAAAATACCCAATTAAAACTTTTGCCTAAAACCCCTAAAGTTGTTGAGCCGGCCTTGAGTTTATGTTGACATCAACCCTTTGTCAGCCATGAGTTTTTCAAAATGGTTTTTTCGGAAATTGCTGAGACTTATTTGGGAATTTTTAGGAACTGTCAACACCTGTTTTCAAGTTGAATTTACTAGATTGAGTTAAGGTATGTATATATGTGTTCTTTATTCATAAAGGTAAGTTAAATTAACCAAAATTGGTATGGTTTTGTTAGATCCTATAGATTTATGAAATTTGGATTTTTGGGCTCAAACTAGTGGAATTAGAACCTTGGATATAAATTTAACATGTCTTTGACAGAATCTTTGGAGCCCACGGAATAGCATAAAAGTTCATTTTAAATTTTTAGGAACTGTCAACACCTGTTTTCAAGTTGAATTTACTATATTGAGTTAAGGTATGTATATATGTGTTCTTTATTCATAAAGGTAAGTTAAATTAACCAAAATTGGTATGGTTTTGTTAGATCCTATAAATTTATGAAATTTGGATTTTTGGGCTCAAACTAGTGGAATTAGAACCTTGGATATAAATTTAACATGTCTTTGACAGAATCTTTGGAGCCCACGGAATAGCATAAAAGTTCATTTTAAATTTTTTCTTAGTAGGTATTATTAGGTGTGGTTTGCTATAGGTTTTAATGATCTTGGTGATGAATTAACATAGGTTTGGTTTTCGTTTGAGTCATTGATGAACCCAATTGTATGCTCACTGTAGATAAATTTTCCATATTTTCAAAGTGTCCTTAATTCGTTAAAATCCTTTTTTGCGTATTGCATTGCAAGGTTTTGAAAAACCTCGAACCGCTCTTTTTTGCAGTTCTTTTGGCCTCAAGAACCGCTCTATGGAAAAAAAGCTAGGACCCGCATGAACTACAGTCGGACCTCACGGTTCTGAGAACCGTGACCAGACTGCTTTTCACGGTTCCTTACTTCCCTTTGTATCTGAACCTTAAAAAAAAATATAATAATAAAAAAGGCAACGAAATGGACATTTTAGATTGTGCACAGGTTTTTTGGTCAGACCAAGGCTTTTTGTTTGAAAATATTCACTGAAAACTTGCCGGAAGTTTTGAATTATTCATCGTCGAGAGGGCCATCTTATTCGCTAGAAGCCGAAAGTAGCAAATCTTGTTCACTAAATTGATGTTTTGGGGGAGATTTTGCTTGGATCTTGTTTGCAGACGACACAACTCCTTCTTCCTCTTTGTTTCTTCACTGCTTCTTCTTTTATTCATCATGGTCTCTTGCCTTCAATTTAAAGTAGATGACTTCTTTCAACTTTATTTTTGCTTTTTAGTTTGGTGAGCCTAGCATGTGTGACATGACAAAGCCTTGGAAAATTTCCATCTCATTCTGACTCATTGCCCCTCCCAACGTGACATGATGGAGAAGTGAATGAGCCTAGCACGTGTGACATGATGGATGACAAATATGAGTTTGAAAGTTTCTGACTCATTGCCCCTCCCCAACGTGAATATTAATATATGATTATTTTTTAAATTTTGACATTTTTGGTTTTTGTTTATCATCATCATCATCATCATCATCATCATTATTATTATTAATAAGAAGTTGGATTTTGAAACATTATAATAAAATTAGTAATATAAAAATGCATATAAAAAAGTATTTATTTAGATTATTTTTAGTCAATTTTTCTATTTTTACTAATTTAATATTTTTATTTTTATTTAAAATAATTATTGAATTAATTATGACGTCATCACGATTCGACATCGGTTCGACCTCAAAAACTTTGAACCACTCTCTTTTTCGATTCAATGAACGGTTTGGATTTGAAAACCTTGTTGTATTGTGGATGCTTATGAACATTTTAATCTAATATTACTTTCCAATAATTCTTGAGCTATTGCATTTGCAAAACTAAACCGATCATGTTTGTATGGACGCTTGATTAAATTTTTTGTCATGAAATACTTTCAATGATCCTATCAATGGGGGCAATATGTGGGCCATGATCTGGATTATGTAATTAGTGATGTGGAGATTGAAGTATTCTGAAGGTGGATACAAGGTTTTCAGACCCGAACCGTTTATTGAACCGTAAAAGTGAGAGGTTCAAAATTTTTGAGGTCGAACTGGGGTCGAACCGTGATGACGTCATGATTAATTTAATAATTAATTAAAGCCTAAATATAGATATTAAATTTATAAAACTAGCAAAATTGACAATATATCTATATATGTGAGGGAAATTTAATGATTTCCAAGCATATATTTAATAATTAAATAAGAAAGTTAATAAAATAAAATAATAACCATGAAAACATTAAAATTTATTATTACTTTTTTTAATAAAGTTGAATATCTTTGAAGGATTTTAATTATAATTTTTTTATTCCTTATAAGAGATAGATAATTTAATTAAGTAGAATAAAATTGTGTTAAATTGTTTTTTTTTTTTTTTTAAATTGCTAAGGGGTTGGACCACATAGTTCTCACCGGTTCATGCAGTCCAACCCAGGTTTTAGCAGTTCACGGAATTAACGAAAAATCCGGTTCTTTAGGCTTAAAAAACCAATTCATCCCGGTTCCCGATTTTCACGGTCCGACCTTCCGGTCTGGCCCGGTTCTGAAAACCATGGGTGGATATTGTGATTTGATTCATAATTAATCATATTTCAACAACCCTAGTCATGGCAGCGACACGAAAACATGACCTTTTCTACAACGACAATACACAAGACATGTTATAATGTATTTGCAATATTCTTTACTACATGTATAAATTGAACAATCATTTCTATATACTATACGCATCTATTATATTCTCTTAGTTGTGCCTAAATTTTTAGGTTAAAACCTAAATGAGATCATTGGAAAATAATATTAATTTGATAATACTCCTAATTATCTTCCAAATCACCAAACCTAACGGTTGCAAGAAGAGTGGAATCTAGAAAGCCTTGGACTTGGATAATAAATCTTAGACCATTAGACCCTTTTCTAATGTTTTCAAATCCATTCTTCTGCAACTAGAAAATTCAGTACCTTTGAGGATTATCCCTTGAAAAAATTTTCTCAGGTCACGACTAAGAGGCTGTTTGGATGGCTTGTTTCCATAACTCAATTCTCTGTTTCCATAACTCATAACTCAAAAATAGTGGGACCCATAGCTAGAAGTCCGTTTGGCACCACCATAACTCTGTTTCCATTACTCAATTCTTTGATTTTTGAGTTATGAGTTATGGAAACTGAAAACACATTTTAGGTGTTTTCAATTTCCATAACTCATAACTCAATGACATTTTTGTAATTAAACACACATGGGGACCCACTAGTCATAACTCAACTGCACCTTTTGACCAATCTATCTTTTTTCTTTTTTTCTTTTTTTTCTCTCTCCTAGGTTCGGTCTCGGGTGTTCTCCCTTTTTTTTTTCCTTTCACTGGGTTCGGTGATCTGGGGGTTTTTTTTTTTTTTTTTTTTCCCCCTTTCTTCTTTCACTAGGTTCGGGTGATATGGGTTTCTTTTTCTTTTTTTTTTCTTTTTTTTCCTTCACTAGGTTCGGGTTTCTGGGTTTGTGAAATCGTGAAGCAGCAACGACAACTATAGGTCCGATCATTTTGACTCAGCTGGCAACGGGTTTGGGTGTGTTAGCCAGAGCGGCCTTAGTCAAATCGATCATGGACCAGAAGACCATGGCAGGCCTGTTTCTGAGGTGCCCAAGTTCCGACAGCAACAACAGCAACAACCGATCGTTTCCGACATTCCGCTCCTTTAAAACTCTGTAACCCACCACAGCCATAACAGCAGCAACAACAACAGCAACATCAATGGCCTGGGCAGATTTGTGTTTGCATTATTATTATTTTTTTTTTTTATGATTGAGAAATCTGGGTTTGTTCTAGAATATATTTATGCATGTTTAATTTTGTTCTAGATGAGAAATTTGAGATGAGAAAGGCGAAAAGGGAGAAAAAAGAAAAAAGAACGAACTGAAGAACAGATAAAGAAGAAAGAAAAGTGAAGAAAAAAAAAAAGCTGCATCGAGTGACAGGTATGGGGCCCACAAACAGTGTGAAAAATATTAAGTGATGGCAAGTGAGTGATGATGCTGATGGGTCCAGCCAAAACCCAGGGATCGTCCAGAGTCGCATCATAGGACGATTGACTTATTGGGATCGTCATATCAATAATGGTCGTCGCTCCAAGATAAGCAGTACCACCCCCGTCCACCTCGGGGCCGTTACGGAACATTTATTCCCCTTTGCTGCCGTTGAAAGAACAGCTCACCAGTAGCCCAACGCCGAGACGTTACAAAGAGGGAATGAATATCACCTTTAATGTTCCAACGGACAAAAGAGAAGAACGCCTGCAGGTATATATAAACGAACGCCTCAGAAGGAAAGGGGGTAAGAAAAATATACAAACACACAAACACATTGACACATACCAAGCACAGCTTTTCTTGACTTACTCATTCTAATTTTGGCATCGGAGACTCTGTGGCAGGCACCACACCGGTGCAAGATAGCTGATAAAGGAGGACGATTTCACTCTGGACGACCTCATTCGACTGACGATCTGAACATCATCAGTTTGGCGCCGTCTGTGGGGAACAAACGTTTGTTATTTTGTTGTTCCTCAATTGTAGAGCATCGTTCTACCCAGTACAACGCTCCAGATGGAATCCACTCCTAGCCAGGACCCCGCCGCGTTGGCAGTACAGGTCCAGTCGCTCGCAGCCATGGTGGAAGAACTTACCAGGCAAAACCAGGAGATGAGGCAGCAGCTGCAACAGGAACAGAATCACCTAGTCGACAGCGGAAACGATGGAGAGGACAGCAATGGGAGGCGTACCAGCACACCCGAAGGGACGAGTTTAGACCTTCTTCGGGAAATGAGAAAGGAGATGGACGAATTGAGAAACGCCATTAGAGAAAAGACGGACCAGAGTCTGGACAGGATAGTCAGGAAGACGGATTCGCCGTTCACCATGGCCGTCCAAGAGTGTCCTGTGCCTTCTAAATTTCGATTACCCCAACTGGAACCTTTCGACGGGCTGAAAGATCCACTAGATCACTTGAACACGTTCAAGACGACTCTAGGCACAACTTTCTGGTAGTAGACTCGCCCTCGTCCTACAATGTGATCATTGGACGACCAACGCTCAACCGCTGGAAAGCTGCCACCTCGACGTACTGCCTAAAGGTAAAATTCCTAACAGAACAGGGGGTCGGAGAGATCAAAGGAGACCAGGTCTTAGGAAGGGAGTGCTATCAAGCCGTCCTAGCCTCGAAGGAGAACCATACCTGGACGATTGAGGAAAAAGCCCCAGAGATCATCGAGAAGCTGGAAGCCATAGAGCTGGTTGAGGGAAATCCTGAAAAGACGACCCAAATTGGAACTAGCCTAAAACCTGAAACGAAGGAAGAGATTCTCAGCTTTTTGAAAAGCAACCTCGATGTATTTGCTTGGAGCCACGAAGATATGCCTGGGATCCCAGCTAGCATAATCCAACACCGTCTAAAGGTAAACCCGGAGAGGAAGCCAGTCCAGCAGAGGAGGAGAGTTTTTGCCCCGGAACGAAATAAAGCTGTCATGGACGAAGTGAACAAATTGCTTACTGCGAACTTTATTCGAGAAGTCCATTATCCCGAATGGTTGGCAAATGTGTTCATGGTGAAGAAAGCGAACGGGAAATGGAGAATGTGCGTCGATTTCACAGACTTAAACCAAGCCTGCCCAAAAGACAGCTTCCCCCTCCCCAGGATTGATCAACTCGTAGATTCAACGGCCGGGCACAAGCTACTCACTTTTATGGATGCATTTTCGGGTTACAACCAAATACTGATGGCAGAAGAGGACCAGGAAAAAACTGCCTTCGTTACCAACCAAGGCCTATACTGCTACCGGGTCATGCCATTCGGACTGAAGAACGCCGGGGCTACATATCAGAGATTAGTGAACCAGATGTTCAAGGAACAGATTGGAAGAAATGTCGAAGTATACGTTGATGATATGCTCGTCAAAAGCAGAAAAGAAGAGGACCATTTGGACGACCTCAGAGAGACGTTCAACACCCTCAGACAGTATCACATGAAGTTGAACCCCTCGAAATGTGCCTTCGGGGTTTCCTCAGGGAAATTTCTCGGGTTCATCGTCTCACAGAGGGGAATTGAGGCAAACCCCGAGAAAGTCAAAGCTATCCTCGAGATGAGCTCACCCAGGACGATTAAAGAAGTACAATCTCTGACTGGTAGAGTAGCAGCCCTTAATAGGTTCGTCTCTAAAGCGACGGACAAGTGTCTCCCATTCTTCAAGACCCTGAAAAAGGCATTTGCGTGGACGGACGAGTGTGAAGTAGCATTCCAGGAATTGAAGCTCTATTTGAGCAATCCGCCACTATTGAGCCCGTCCAAGGAAGGCGAAGATCTATTCTTGTACTTGGCCGTATCGGTTACAGTAGTGAGCGCAGTGTTAATAAGGGAGGAAAATAAGGTGCAACTCCCGGTGTATTATGTCAGCCAGGCCTTCCAGGGTGCAGAAGCGCGATATCCACCCATAGAGAAGCTCACCTTCGCCCTGATAGTAGCTTCGAGGAAGCTTCGTCCATACTTCCAGGCGAATCCCATCATAGTCATGACCGACCAACCAGTCAGGAAAGCAATGAGAAAACCCGAAGCCGCAGGACGAATGATTCAGTGGGCAATTGAGCTCAGCCAGTTCGACGTAGAATACCGTCCTCAGACGGCTATAAAGGCTCAGGCACTGGCGGACTTTATAGCCGAGTTTACCACCTCCGAGGAAGCAAGTCATCCTGAAGAAATCTGGATGATACATACAGATGGATCGTCGACGCAGCATGGAGGTGGGGCTGGGATCGTCATCACTTCCCCTGAAAACGATGTTCTCGAATATGGCGTCCAGCTCAAGTTCCCAATAACCAATAACGAAGCGGAATACGAGGCTTTACTGGCAGGTTTGAGAATTACGAGAGCACTAGGGGCTCAAAGGATCGTGCTGAAGTGCGATTCACAGCTCGTCGTAGGACAGGTCACAGGAAATTTTGAAGCAAAGGAAACAAGAATGCAGAAATACCTTAAACTGGTAAACCAGTTAGTAGGTACTTTTCTTCATACAGAGTTCGTTCAAATCCCACGAGATCAAAACACAGAAGCCGACAAAATAGCACGAAGCGCCTCGGCGCATAGCCCGGCCGATCTGAACGAATGGAAGATAGAGGAACAGAACTCCCCTAGCATTATGGAGCTTCAGACTTTTTCCATACGGAGTGGCCTTGGATGGACGAGCCCCATACTCTCCTTCCTTCGTGATGGACGACTGCCCGAAGACCCCGAAGAAGCTAAGAAAATCCGGAAGCGTGCTGCCAGATTTACGGTACTGAATGACGAGCTGTACAAAAGGGGATACTCCCAGCCCTACTTAAGATGCATAGAGGAAGAAGAGGCCAAATACGTCCTGGAAGAAATACACGGAGGGGTTTGCGGAGATCACATGGGGGCAAAGTCATTGGTCAGGAAGATCATGAGGACGGGATATTTCTGGCCCACGATGCAACAAGACGCAGCAGAATTCGTGAGGAAATGTGACAGCTGCCAAAGATATGGGAACGTACAACGAGTTCCAGGAGAACAGATGACGACTATTTCCTCGCCTTGGCCATTCGTGCAATGGGGGATTGACATTATGGGTCCCCTGCCACAGGGAAAAAGGCAGATGAAGTTTCTGCTCGTGGCAATTGACTATTTCACGAAGTGGGTGGAAGCAGAAGCCCTTGCAACGATTACAGAAGCAAAGGTACAAAATTTTGTGTGGAAAAACATTGTTTGCAGGTTTGGGATTCCAAGGACGATCATATCAGACAACGGCCGTCAGTTCGACAGCCAGGCATTCAGGTCCTTTTGTTCGAACTTAGGCATCAAGAACAAATACTCGTCACCAGGGCACCCACAGGCCAACGGTCAGACAGAAGTAACTAACCGGTCCTTGCTCAGGCTTATCAAGTCCCGATTAGTAGGGGCGAAGGGAGCATGGCCTGAAGAACTACCAAATGTACTATGGGCATATAGGACGACGACGCGAACACCAACAGGGGAGACACTGTTTAACCTGACCTACGGCGCAGAAGCAGTCATCCCGGTCGAAGTAGGACTCACCAGCTTCAGGAGGGAGTTTTTCGACGAACAAGACAACGACGACCAGCTGAAGCAAAACCTGGACCTTCTGGACGAAGTAAGAGATCAAGCTGCACAGAGGATGGCCAAGTACAAACAGAAGATAGCTGAATACTACAATCGAAGGGTGAAGCTGAAGAAATTTAACATCGGTGACCTCGTCCTCCGAAAGGTAACTCCAGCAACGAAGGATCCAGCCCAAGGCAAGCTCGGTCCAAATTGGGAGGGACCATATAGGGTCGTCCACTACTCACGCCAAGGAAGCTACCACCTGGAGGACGCAGAAGGAAAAAGACTCCCTCGTCCATGGAACGTCGAACATCTCAAAAGGTACTTCCAGAAGGAACCATAGATTGACGATAGAATGTAATTTTATTCCTTGTCTCTTTGATTAGAAATAAATAATTATCCAGTTCCAAGTAGTTTTATTCATTGTCTCTTTGATCTCCTATATATATATACAAATAAGAAACGGTGATATACCTTAACGTGTGAAAGCAAACTTGCAAACAAGAGTTGCAAGTGTAAAAGCTATCCACGACTAAAGTCCATCCATGGACGAACGAAAGCAAACTTGCAAACAAGAGTTGCAAGTGTAAAAGCTATCCACGTCTAAAGTCCATCCATGGACGAACGAAAGCAAACTTGCAAACAAGAGTTGCAAGTGTAAAAGCTATCCACGACTAAAGTCCATCCATGGACGAACGAAAGCAAACTTGCAAACAAGAGTTGCAAGTGTAAAAGCTATCCACGTCTAAAGTCCACTCATGGACAGATGAAAGCAAACTTGCAAACAAAAATTGCAAGTGTAAAAGCTACCCATGTTTTAAGTCCACTCATGGACGAAAGGAAACAAGCTCGCACACAAGAATTGCAAGTGTAAAAGCTTCCTATACTTAAAACCCTCCTAAGGATGAAGGAAAGTAAAACTTGCAAACAAAAGTTGCAAGTACCCATGCATAAGTCCACAAGAGAGACGAAAGGGAACCTGTGAACACAGATTCTGAACATCCAAGCATTGAAAGACGACGAAAAAAAAAACAATACTTACAAAAGTGTTAAGTACAAATATCCAAAGGCAAGAAAAGAATAACAAGCAAAAAGCATATCATATAAAAAAGTGATTGTTCAAAAGAAAAGCCCCAAAAACAAGAGGGGCACCACCCAAAAAAAAAAAAAAAAAAAAACTTCTGTTATTCTAAGCTTCAGCTGCACCACCCTCGTCCCTCTCAGCCTGAACGGGTTCAACGCCAGTGGACGCCGCTGTCTGTGCCGATGCCTGGGCAGCCTCGTCCTCCTCCATTTCTTTGTCAACGGCTTCAAAGTCCAGGTTCTCAAGATCCACGCCCGAGCCATGCTTAATCATATACCTCCTCAGAAGCTCAAAACCCTTGAAGTACCACTGAAAAAGTATGGTGTTGTACTCTTCAGTGGTCTGGAAGGCAGTAACGGCCTTGGCAACAGCAATCTTCATCCTTTGACCAGCGCTTGCCAGGAGATCGTCCTTCTGCTTTATCACCAGCTTCTCAGACTCCAGCTGCTCGGACAAAGTCTTGACTTGCTCCTTGGAGGCATTAAGAGCGTCCATAGTGACACCAAGGTCGTTGCGCAAACCCGAAGCTTCAACTTCCAGCACCTCAACTTTGGAGTTGGCCACAACGGCCTTCTCTTCGTTTGCCAGGTACTGGGTCGTGATATGCATCGTCTCGCCCAACACCTAACCAACAGGAAACCACCCTGGGAGTCAAAAAAAAAAAAAAAAAAAAAAAAAAAAACAACACGAAACAAAGGTGACACGAGGGCAGGAAAGATTACCTGCACGAGCTTATGGACATGACGACTGACCATCTCGTGAGAAGGTGTGCTGGAAATCTCCTTCATCTCCCCAAGGGTAAAGAACTCATTAACACGATCTACGGCTGTCTCTGCATCAGACCAGATGCTAGATCCGACCTTCTCTTTCCCCTTGCCTCCTACCTTCAGCCGTTTGAGAGGACGAGCTACCTCCTCAACCGAAACACCCGGCGAGGCCTCCTGACCGTCCAACTCCAAGAGAGGTGTGGACGAACCCCTCTCCACAAGCTCCTTCTCCTTCTCCTTCTCCTTTTCCTTCTCCTTGTCTGTAAACCTCAGCTTTTTCTGCCCGATACTAGAGAGAGGTTCATTCTTCTTCTCCTTGATCTTCCTGTACATCTCCTTGTTAAACTTAGACGTCATTTCTGCACCAAAGAAAATAGGAAGCTCAAAAAATAATAAACAGATAAATTTTTTGAGAGGAAACACGGTCAAAACGCTAAGGCAACTTACGTTTTTTCTCTTCCCGATCGAGGGCACTAAGGACGTAGAGTGAAGGCTCCGGCCCTAAGTAGTGACGAGCAAGTGATCGAGGATCAATAAGCTCGTTAAAATCCTCGATCGTCGCTGCGTGTTTAACTGCTGCTTGAACCCGTCCGATGAACTTGTTGTCAAGGTCTGGACGTTCCTTTACTGCAAAAAGCAAGACACAAGAATCAGAATAATAACCAGGAGTAAAGAAAGAAAGGAGAAGGAAAGAGAAGCATCTCTTGAAGAGCAAACGCACCAAGCAACGGGGTCTCCCACCGGCGCAGTAACCTAGGGACATCCCCCCAAAGGTTGTCAGAAATTGTTTCCCAACCATCGCCCGACATGAAAAAATATCTGGACTTCCAGTAACGGAAGGACGACGGGAGATCAGCGACGAGACGAGACCTTCTGTCCCAAGGGACGAACTCGTAATATCCAAACTCTCTGGATTCTTTCAAACGATAAAGGTGGACGAACTCGTTCACCGTCAGCATATCCCCATCTGAAATGGTCTTCCAGATGACCATACAACTTATGACTATTCTCCAGGAATTAGGCATAAGTTGCCCCGGTGCGAGGTTTAGGTGATGAAGAAGCTTCATGATGAAAGGATGGACGGGAAACCTGAGGCCACACGAAAACGCAGCCTCATAAAAGCAAACTTCTCCATGGGCGAAGGCACAAGCCCTCTCATCCTTCCTAGGGAGACGAGCCCTAATCCCCTCAGGAAATTGAAACCTATCCTTGAACTTGCTAAAAACTTCAGCCTTCAAGGAACACTTCTCCTTAAGGGCGTGAAACGGACGAACGACGGCGGTGGACGATGGCGCCGAGGTAGCCGTATCTGCCCCAGTCCCTTCCCCGCGAAGGTTAGAAGATGCTCCCCTCTCCAGGTCACCAGACCCGACATCAGACCCCATAACTTCCCTCCTTAAAACCTCTCGAACAGACTTAAACCAAACCTGAGATTTGTACAGCAAAGGGTATAAATCACCCAACACTAGGCCTAAATCACCACTACCAAAAACAAAATCCCCAATCGGTGGATAAATACCGACGGGTGGAAGCACACCTAAAGACTTAACTGAAGATTCTAGTAAGGCCCCTAAACAGGCGAAAAGAAAAGCAACAGAAGGGGAGGTCCGTTGAAGTTCAGAATAACCCACCATGAAACTACTATTCACCAAACAAAAATGCAGAAAAAAAGAAGAGAGGAATTCAAAAAGACAGAAAGTAGGAAAGGAAATAAAGTTTAAATAAGGGACATACCTTAAAATCAGGGGGAAACTGAGAAGGCAAAGGGCAAGATATTCAGCACAGGTTATCGGAAGCACCACACGCAGAAGGAAAGTGAAAGAATAGCAAGAGGAAAAAAAGGGAACGAAAATGGGAAGTTAAAGGAACTTCCCTTTTGCCTTGAAAAATGCGGGAAACTGAAAAGTTCCCACCGGAAACGAGGCCCCCTGCCCAGTCGGAGCCCAACACGTGGCTACCACGTGTGCCATGCCGCCAGAGGACATAAATACAGAACAGAGTCCCAAGCGTCAAAAAAAAAAAAAAAAAAAAAAAAAAAAAAGGAGGAGAAGGAAGGACACTTACCTACAAAAAATATCTCGCCACATCCAACCAAAGCACGTGCATCCGTGTGAAAAGAAAAACAAAACTCCTCATATTCCTGTGCCCGTCTGAAGTATGGACGACCCCACGAATAGGGGGGCAACTGATGGGTCCAGCCAAAACCCAGGGATCGTCCAGAGTCGCATCATAGGACGATTGACTTATTGGGATCGTCATATCAATAATGGTCGTCGCTCCAAGATAAGCAGTACCACCCCCGTCCACCTCGGGGCCGTTACGGAACATTTATTCCCCTTTGCTGCCGTTGAAAGAACAGCTCACCAGTAGCCCAACGCCGAGACGTTACAAAGAGGGAATGAATATCACCTTTAATGTTCCAACGGACAAAAGAGAAGAACGCCTGCAGGTATATATAAACGAACGCCTCAGAAGGAAAGGGGGTAAGAAAAATATACACACACACAAACACATTGACACATACCAAGCACAGCTTTTCTTGACTTACTCATTCTAATTTTGGCATCGGAGACTCTGTGGCAGGCACCACACCGGTGCAAGATAGCTGATAAAGGAGGACGATTTCACTCTGGACGACCTCATTCGACTGACGATCTGAACATCATCAGCTGCCAAACGGGTGTGGTATTTTAAAGTGATGAGTAATGAGTGATGAGTGATAAGTGATGGAAATTGAGTGACGGAAATTGAGTGATGAAAAAAAGCCATCCAAACAGCCTCTAAATAGTCCAATCGATCAATTGACTCAAAATGTTGATTTTGAATATCAAAGAGGACCATTTGACCAATGACTCACATATCCCATCTTTTAAGGAGTTCGTTGCCCTACATTGTTTGAATTTCTACACTTTCCTAGTCTAGGGAATCAAAACTTGGGAATTTCTTTAATCATCCATTTTTAAGCTTCAAAATTTTACTCTTTTAAATCATGCATGTTCCAAATTGTGTCTTGGTTGTTTCTAGATGATGTATTTATTCCAGTTGGGTCCACTATGCTCCATTTTGTCCACTTCGGTCCATTCACTCCATTTTGGTCCACTTCAGTCCTTTCCGTCCAATTTGGTCTATTGTGGTCGAATTCGATCTATTTCAGTTCATTTCGGTCCATTTTGGTACACTTTGGTCTATTTTAGTCCACATTAGTCCATTTTAGTCTAGTTCAGTCCATTTCAGCCCACTTTGGTCCGTTCAATCCACTTCGGTCCACTTTGGTTCATTCGGTCTAGATGGTTCACTTTACTCCATCTCGGTCCATTTCGATCCATTCAAAGTTCTTTCCTTAATTGTTTTTAATTTTTTTGTCTTTGCAATGTTGTCATTATAAGTTTTAAACCATTGTAACAGAAACTTGCTTCCTTTCCTGCCTTTTTTTTTTTTTTGAGAATGAATTTATGTAATTTTATTAACGTAAATGACTTACATCCAAATGTAAAAACGGAACAATATGAGATGGAATATCTTCTATCCATACTTGAAAATATGGTATGCGTATAGTATGTTTCGCTAGATTATGTGCTACACTATTGCCATTTCTCTTAATGTGAGAATACAATAATCTTCTAAACTTAGTTCCATACACTATCACATCTTCTATCAGTAGACCCCATGGAGATAGATTCTATTCTTGTGACTTCAATGACTGAATCAAGCCCAAAGCATCACCTTCAAGCACAATGTTTTGGAATCCTAGTTTGTGTGCGAATGTTAAAGCCTTTAGTGCAGCCAAGGCTTCTGTCTCTTCTGCCTTATATGCTTAACCAATTTTTTCTGCATAAGAGGCTAAAACAGCACCTTCATAGTCCCTTAACACAACTCCTACACCTGACAGCCTTGAGTCTTCGGAAATTGCTCCGTCAAAGTTCGCTTTCACGAAACCTGTTGGCGGAGCTCTCTAACTATTTCCCCCATTGCCGTTACTCCCCACTTGCACCTCTGAAACATGTATATCAGCACAGTATTGCTCCAACTTTGCCCATGACTATGCAGCAACCTGATGATGCGAACTAGCATGCAAATTCAGATGTGCTTTATTCCTTTGATTTCAAACACTCCAGGCCGTGAAAGCTAACAGCTCTAGGGACTTACCTTCCTCTACCATCCATAGTAGCAACTCCTTAACACTTGCGAAGCCAAGTTCACATCTAAATCTCCATATCCCTTTATCAAACCACACCTCATCCAGTTCTAGACATGACCATAGTGCGTGTATCGGTTCCTCCACTACCTGCTTACACCTCTCACACATTGGATCCTCTACGATTTTCCTTTGCATCAATGCTTGTTTTGTTGCCAGAGCATTACGGCAGGCTCTCTAAAGAAAATTTTTAATCTTTGGTGAAGCTTGCATCTGCCATATTTCCTTCCAAACCCGCTTCTCACAAATTGGAAGGGCTTGTGGATTTGATTACAGCTCTGCCTTCTCTTTAAGGAATCTGTAACAAGATTTACACGAATAGTTTCCAGATGGAGTATAAGGCCAGTACAAATTGTCCTCTGCTACATTACGGCTAAGTGGAATTTTCTTAATTAAATCACCATCCTCGGTCACAAATAACCCATCCACCAGCTCTTCATTCCATCTTCTTGTGATTGGATTAATGAGGGTAGCTACGGTATGATTTTCAAAACTTTCTAAAGGGCAAGTTGGCAGCTACTTTGGGTGTTTTCTTGGTTTGGCTGCCAAATGTTTATTTTTTCTCCATTTCCTATCCTCCATATTGCCCATCTTTGAATGATGTCTCTACCTCTAAGGATACTCTTCCAAGCATAGGACCCCATCCTTGAATCGGTAGCCTCCATAATTGATGAATTTGGGAAGAAACGAGCTTTAAATACTTCATGAGAAAAGTGAGGTTTTATCATGCAAGAGGCGCCAATCTTGCTTTGCTAAGAGGGAATCATTGAACATAGCAAGATCTCGAAAGCCCATACCTCCAATAGTCTTAAATTTTGTCATTTCCTCCCATTTAACCCAATGGATTTTCCTCCGGCCACCTCTTTAGCCCCACCAAAATTTCTTGATTAGAGTCTCAATCTCATTGCATAAACCCAACGGCAATTTGAAACACCCCATAGTGTAAGTAGGGATGGCTTGTATGACTGCCTTTAAGAGCACTTCTCTTCTCGCTTGTGAAAGCAATTTAGCTTCCCTCCCTTGAAGTTTCTACCATACCTTCTCCTTGCTGTAGTTAAAACTTTCTTTTTTACCTTTGCCAACTAAAGAGGGCAGCCCAAGGTATTTTTCACAATGCAAGATTTTTGGGACTCCTATGGCCACCTTGATTCCATACTTCTCCTCCTCCGGTACAGACTTGCTAAAGAACAATAAGGTTTTACTTCTATTCATTTTTTGTCCCGAGGCTTCCTCATACTCCTTTAGTATGTTCAAGACCTTACCACACTCCTTCATCGTTGCCCTACAAAAAATCAGACTATCATCTGCAAAAAACAGATTCGTTAGTTTTGGACCTCTCCTACAAAGGGAGTATCCATGGATATCACCTTGTAATTCGGCCTTTTTAAATAAACCATTCAACCCTTCCGTACAAAGAAGGAATAGGAAAGGAGAGAGTGGTTCTCCCTGCCTAATTCCCCTTGTAGGAAAAATCATCCCACATGGATCTCCATTCACCAAAACATAATAGGATACTGTTTTCACACAACCCATTACAAGATTTATCCACCTCTCCCTAAAACCCATCTTCCTCATAATCCCCTCCAAATAAGACCACTCCACCTGATTATACGCTTTACTCATATCCAATTATAGTGCCATATAACCATAGTTACCCCCTTTACAGTTTTGTAAACTATGTAAGGTCTCAAAGGCCACCAAAATATTGCCCGAAATTAATCTACCCTTTGTGAAGTTTGATTGGTGTTCTGTGATAATGGATGGAAGTAATTATTTAAGGCGATTTGCAAGAACTTTGGAATAGATTTTGTACAGGACATTACAAAGGCTAATTGGACGAAATTGGTGTGCATATTCAGGAGAGTTTATTTTTGGAACAAGAGTAATAAAAGTATGGTTAAGGGTGGTTGGTATGGTACCTGAATTTAGCCAAGAAAAAATGGAAGAGGTGACATCTTGATTTACCGTGCTCCAAAAATGCTGATAAAAGAGCGGGGGCATACCATCCGGTCCAGGTGCTTTGAAGGATGCCATTTGTTGGAGGGAAGTGGCAACTTTACTTGCCTCAAACTCATGACAAATACTTTCATTCATCTCCTCATCTATCACTGTGGGTACACAATCAAAAATACTTATGGATACAATCCCCTCTGATGCGGTAGATAATGACTTGAAATAGTTAACCATAGTTTCACCAATCTCTTCTTGTCTAGTTCTCCATACTTCTCCCTCATCTCTAATACCTTCCAATGAATTTTTCCGGAATCTCCTTGTAGCACAACAAAGGAAATATTTATAATTTTTGTCCCCTTGGTTTGCCCATAGTATTCTTGACCATTGAGCCCACATCGTTGCTTTTCTATCCTGCAACACCTCAATCTCTTTTTTAAGCTATCTTACCCTATAATTGTTTCCACTTACCATGGTTGCCCTCTCTTCTTTAGCTAGAGCTTTTTTCTAATAGTTCAATTCCAACCTAACATTACCAAAGACATTTTTCTCCCATCACCCTAACTCCTTCCCACACTTTTCAACTTTACTCAAAATATTACCCTCTAACCCGACATCATTTCCACTACCCTAGGCTGAAACCACCACTTCCTCACAGCTCGAATTTGAGAGCCACATTTGTTCAGACCGAATTTTTTTTTTTTTTTTCCGGATTGAAGGGTTCAAACCCGATAGGGAAATGAATATTAGGATATGATTTGATGAAGTGCATGACAAATGGAACACTCTTGAACCTCCAAATTTCATGAGCCAACTATTATTAACCAAACACCTATCAAGCCTCTCCCAAATTGAAACCCCACTTTCGAAGTGTTTGCTCCACGTAAATTTGGAGCCCTCAAATCCCAAGTCTATGAATCCACATTCATCAATCACCTCCCTAAACTGCTGCATCTGATAATATGCCTTCTTACACTCCCAAGTTTCTCCTTTTGTCTGATATTTTCATTAAAGTCCCCGAAATAAAGCCATGGCTTCTCTGGTTGTGAGTTTAAAGCCCTTAGCTTGGTCCAACCTTCGCGTCTTCTTGCTATATCAAGTTCCCCATAAAACCCCGTTAATCTCCACTCGTTCTCTGTATATTTATCAATTACCGCATCAATATAGTATCTATCCGAACCTTCCACCGTCAACTTGATCGATGCTTTCCAATAAAGAACTAATCCACCACCCCTTCCTACTCTTGGTACAACCTATCTATGATCAAAACCAAAACTTCTCTAAACAAACTCTAGCCTTGCATCATCTATAAGTGTCTCGGCTAAAAACACCACAAAGGGAACTTTTGCCTGAATGATTTCACTGAGCTCCTTTCCTATACGTAGGTTCCCAAGCCCATGACAGTTCCATGCTAAACAACTCGTTGCCCTTGGCGAGGATGAACATCAGCTCCTGCCATTACAAAAGATTTTTCCTCTTCACTGTGAATTACTTGGAGTCGTTTTGCTGAGCCTGCCATGTGGTATACCTCGGGTGTAGCCATTCTTTTTTTTCCTTGTGTCTGAACACTTACTGCCATGTTATCCTTTGGTTTAATTCTTTCTCTGTGAGTCGTGGAGATTGTTGTTTGTGAACCCTACTTCCATCAATATCACGTGACTTATTAAGTGATGATTTACCACTTAAATTATCACGTGCAGTAGGGCTGGAGTTGTCACATGGAATAGAGTTTTTATTAGCATTCCTACCCAATCCCAACAACTTAGCTGCCCCAAATTCTTTTGCCAAACTTAACTCCTCATTACATGCTCCACATCAATTTCAATTTCCTTAAGCATCTTTAATTCCCCAATAATTCTCTCATTAACTCTATTTTGAAAAACCGTATCTTCTCTAATAACCCCATCTCCTTCATTACGCTTTAATGATACGGTTTCATCAGCTTCAATGCAATCATTAGTGCTGGCCATTACTCCTTGTGACTGCTCCGGTATGCCTCCTTTGCTTGAAACAGAATTTCGGATTGAATTGCTATCCTCTGATGTACCTGGCCTCATCTTCTTCTTCTCGGCATAGAACCCAACAACCATGATAGCACTACGTCTTGTAGCAACAAAAGGTGGTGCTCTCAAATATGGTCCAAACTCATGTTGTTCTGGTTTAAGGGTGCCCTCACTGTCAATCCACAAGTCACAATCTCTATCGTCATGAGTAAGTCGTCAACACCAGTAGCACATGTTAGGCAACCTTTCGTACTTAAATGATATCCATACCTGCTTCCTTCCATCACCAACAGATACCAATCTACCGTGGCACAATGGTAACGAAAAATCAATGGACACCTAAAAACGAATAAAATGACCACCATCAAATAATTTTGGGTTCGTCGGCACGAAAACATCCCCCAAAACACTGCCAATTTTCTTAGCCACCTCAACTCATGTTAACCGCTTCCTTTCCCGCTGGCTGAGAAATATGGTTCCTTCACATAATCTTGCATTCATCGTCTCTGGTCTAAGAACATTAAAATCTTCACAACCTGATAGACCTCTTCAGTGGTGCCATGTCCAAGTTGTCTTGAGCAATTGAGCTGCTGGAGCTGAATGTATAAACATGTTAAAAATTAAAGAATTCCATTCTCAAATGTAAATATTCTCTACTTGTCTCTAGTTTTGGAAGATCTTGAGGATTCAAATTACACGATGTAAGGACATGAAGGACAATTGGACAATGGAGGGTTTGGAATGCTGAAAGAGGTGTGGCAACAATAGCAATAATTGGCTGGTTAGGAACGTCAATGTTATTGAATAGTTGGGGTTTTACTCATTGTAGCATCCATGTGCACTACCACAGTTTGAAGTGCCCAAATTTGGTTGAGGGTAGAAGTCAAAAAGTTTGATAATAATGATACTAATGAAGAAATCTAGAAGTTGGACGTTTGACATGGTCTTACATGAAAATTATGTCACACGGTGGAAAATGCATAATGAAAAATTAGAGTTTTTTGGGTTAATATTGCAAAATTTGAACTTAATTTGGGATTCTGAGGAGAGAGACTGAATTTCAGTATTACCACTGCCGAAATTCAACCAAAAGTATGAGAGAGAAGAAGAAAAAGGTGGAGAGAGAAAATGTTGAATTTCGGCAACGTGGATACCGAAATTCCTCTGCCTAATTCTGCTGCCCAGGTGTGAGAGGTGTGCGTGGAGTCCCCAAAGTGAAAAGAAAAAAAAAAAAAATTTGACAAACTAATTGTGGCAATGCCATTGCCGAAATAGGGAAAAAAAAAATTGTAACAATTGTGGCAATGGCATTGCCGAAAATGGGGAAAAAAATGTGGTTCCGAAATTTGGGGAGAGTAAAAAAAAAAAAAAGTGTTATGTTCACAATATTTTCACAATAAATCACATGTGATTAGTTATTATTAATTCAAATTTGAATTTAACACTGAGATTATTTTTTTAATCCAACAATAACAACCTGACACTTAAAATTTGTTGTAAAAATTCTGTGCATGTATCATTTCTAGAAAAAAAAAAGTGGAATGGATTTGTGGCAATGGCATTGCCGAGATAGGAAAAAAAAAATTGTGACAAACTAATTGTGGCAATGCCATTGCCGAAATAGGGAGAAAAATAAAATTTGTGACAAACTAATTGTGGCAATGGCATTGCCGAAATAGAGAGAAAAAAAATATTTGTGAGAACCTAATTGTGGCATTCCCATTGCCGAAATAGGGGAATAAAATTTTTTTTTAGCAATTGTGGCAATGGCATTGCCGAAAATGGGGGGAAAAATGTGGTTTCAAAATCTGGGGAAGAGTAAAAAAAAAAAAAGTGTCTTGTCCACAATATTTTTACAACATTTTCACAATAAATCACACGTAATTAGTTATTATTAATTCAAAAAAATTTCGTGACAAACTAATTGTGGCAATGGCATTGCCGAAATAGGTGAAATTTTTTTTTGGCAATTGTGGCAATGTCATTGCCGAAAATGGGAGGAAAAAAAATTGTGGTTGTCGAAATCTGGGTAGGAATTTAAAAAAAAAGTATTACATTCACAATATTTTTACAACATTTTCACAACAAATCACAGGTGATTAGTTATTATTAGTTCAAATTTGAATTTAATACTAAGATTACCTTTTTAATCCAACAATAACAACCTGCCACTTAAAATTTGTTGTAAAAATATTGTAAAAATTGTGTGCACTTATCATTTCTTTAAAAAAAAAAAAAGAAAAAAAAAGAAAAAAAAAGAGAGAAATAGAATTGTGGCAATGGCATTGCCGAAATAGGTAAAAATTTCTTTCACCTATTTCAGCAATGCCATTGCCACAATTCTATTCCTCTTTTTTTTTTTTTTTTGTTGGTCACATTTTCGGCAATGCCATTTCCACAAGAAAAAGAGCTTGTAATCCATTCCATTCACCACGCATGTTACTAGCCCCATCATATCCTTGACCTCGAATATTTTCAATGTGGAGGTTGTAATGAGAAAGGACAACACATATCTCATTCTTTAAAGTCAATGCAGTAGTGTCTCTAACATGCACAATATGAAAGAAACGCTCTTTAATAAAACCTTCTTTATCAACAAACCTCAAAATGATGGCCATTTGCTCTCTCTTCGACTCATCCCGGGCTTTATCAACAAGAATGCAAAATTTTGCATCCTCAATTTCTTCACGAATAGCATTTCGCACATTACTAGCAAGAATATGCAAAATCTCCTTTTGAATTGTGGGTTATGTATATTTGGCATTTCCTGGAGCATTTTCCAAGACAATACTAGCTACTTTGTCATTGAAAGTTGATGTGAATTTTATCAATTCAATAAAATTACCCCTATTTTTTGAATCAAGGCTTTCATCATGACCTCTAAAAGCACAAGCTTGGAATGCTAGCCATCGAGCACACTCTACTAAGGTTTTGAGCCGTAACCGATTATTTTCTAATTCTTTTGACGTTTGTTTCTCAATTAACTTGTCAATATGTTGTGAATAATTCTTTAAACCCTCGCAACATTTCACAGCAATTTTATGTGGAGAGTTTGGTTCTTTCCCAACATGACGAACTAAAGGACAATTCATTCCATCTTTCACCTTTTTCCAATTATTAAAACCTGTTGAAATGAGCATCTGATCTGGGACGACCTATTGGTTTCTTACTAAAAAGGTAGCAAGGTAGACAATATATCGCATTCGTTGAAGGTGAGTATTCCAACCAATCCTTATGTGATTTAAACCATGAAGGTTGAAATCGATGACGATGAGTATCATCATTGTATGGATAATCTATATTTTTAGGTTGATATGGACCTTTTTCGATATAAGCTCGTCGGATTTCATCTTGTTTGTCGATAGGAAATTCACATATTTGTTTACGTGATCTTGGATCACGATCTATCTCTTCAAACTGAAATTTTGGACATTTGGAGGGATGTTCATCAGGCATTGAAGTATTAACATTTGTTTTTACAGCCACAGGTGTCCTAATTTCTGAATTGCTAACATCTTTTCTCTTAAAGAATGCATCAATTGTTTTTTGTTTGCTCATAATTCTTTTAGCTTTAAGAATATGACTCAAAAATTAACCTGAAAAAAATTTTAAAAAATAAAATTTTAATTAGAAATTTTTACTTAATTATATGAATGTTATTCATACTCAAGAAAAAAACAAAATTTCTACTATAATTTAAACAGTCAACCCATTTTTAATACAACTTTAATTAATAATAACCTCTCAAACAAAAACAAAAATAATTTAATTAATTTGTCTTTTATAATGTATTGGTTAATTTAATTATATAGCTTTAATTATTGTTATTTAGCGTAACAATAAACTATATTACTTTAATTTATTTGTCATTAATTATACAATTAACTAATTATAGTATAATAGTGATACTGTAACTAATTAACTATCTATTGTATCCATTAGCTAATGGACCGCAACTAAAATAATATTAATCAATAAAAGTTGGATGGTGAAGTCCTTTAAAAAAAAAACAAAAAAAATCGATATTATTTATATTATATGATTTTCAAAAAAATTTTAAATTGTTTTTTTCCAAGTTTCAATTCCAAAATTGAAACTTGGTTAATATGTGAACACACAACACACAAACACACCCACCAACAAGCCCAACCCAACACACAAACATACCCACCAAAAACAAAAACACTTATAACACACAAACACACAACACACAACCCACAAACACACAACACACAAACATTGTTGTTGTTGTACAACAGGACCCAAAAAAAAAAAAAAAAAAAATTTGTTATGAGTGCAGGTGTGTAAGACACAAGGGAGCATGTGGACAACCAAATTTAAAAAGACAAAAACAGGAAAAAAAAAAAGGGTTAAAGTCAGGCCAATCAGATTCTTACAGTTCCACATCAAAAAAAAAAAAAAAAAAAAAAAGATGCTGAGTTAGTGAGTTTCATTTATAAGTTTCATTTCATATTTTCATTCTTTATAAGTTTATTCAGTAAGAGATAAAGAGAGAGAGAGTCTGAGAGAGAAAAACCTTGAGGGACAGAGGGAGGGCCGGACTGCCGGAGGAAGCCACGAGGCTAACGAGCACCGCTCACCGATGCAGAGGCAGAGGCGCAGACGGCAGAGTGATGAGCCGATGAGTCCGATCTACGGCTACCGTCTACGATGTCGATGTCGATCTGCGATGAGGGGCGACCGTTGCTACGACGACGACGACGTGACCGTCCGTGGGTTACTGGGTTAGTGGGTTTGGTTTTGGTTTGTTTATTGCAGTATTGGGGATTTTTTTTTTTTTTTTGATAAACACCTTTGTGCTCTGTGTTTGGTTTGTTGAGTTCTATGTTTGGTTTGCATTTGTATTGGGGTTTGATCTCTCTGCCAGCGACGACGCGACGTGATGGGATTCTACTAGGCGCCAGCGACGTGATGGGTTCAATTTCTCATTCTCTGTATTTTTTTTTTTTTTTTTTTTTGGTTGAGAATCCGTGGGCTTGCCGTGAGCGAGCTACCTGTAATGGGCTCGCCGTGGACTTGGCTTGCCGTGGGCTTCAGGGCTTGGTTTTGTTATATATATTTTTTTTTTTTCAGATTTTAGTTCAATTTTTTTTGGGTTTTTTTTTTTTTTTTTTTGCTTGAAAGTAGAACAGATAATTTTTTTTTTGTAAGTTGATGGTGTTCCTAATTTTTGATTGAGGGCTAGGAGAATGGGTGAGAAATGGGTGGGGGGGCCTATTTTTTTTTTTCTTCATAGTTTAATGGGAAAAAAAAAATTTTGCAGGGACCACGGCCCCCCAAGCCACTATGTGGCTCCGCCCCTGCAAATATTAACTCCGTCAGCGCATAAGTACTTGGACAAACTGATTTTTCAAAAACTGACTAGAAATACTGAAATACATAGGTCAATATAGATAAGGATCAGCCCTTCTAGGATGGTCGTGCAAAATGATATTGGAAACATTTCAGCATGGACTTTAATAAGAATAAAGCTTATAACATAAAACATCCCAACTAAAACGCATATGCTTTTTAGCACTTAATATGATCTATACATGGCTCTAATTTTGCAAGATCTTGAGGATCCAAATTACACGCTGTAAGGGCATAAAGGACAATGGAGGGATTGGAAGACAAGGGGAATTCTCTGCGCGCGTGCATAGGGGGATGGAATCCCCGATGCAATGGTGTCGCCGGTGTTGTTGTCATGCTGATACAGGTGTGGCAACAATTGCAGTAATTGGCTGGTCTGGAATATTATGGTCATTGAATAGCTGGGGTTCCATTCATTGTAGCATACATGGACACTGCCACAGTTTGACCTTTGAAGTGCCCAAATTTGGCTGTGATTAGATCTAAATTGCTGAGAAATAGGAAGCCACGGAGCACAAAAATTACTACATTACTCTTTTTAATGAATATCCAATGTCTAAATTTAAATAGATCTTACTGTTTATATCAACTAGTAGAATATTGGGCAAAGGTATCAACCTTTAAATAGTAACCATTCCGCAATCATGTCATTTAATGCTGAACTTAAATAAGAATTTACTTTTGTGCAATCAGATTTGCGTAAACAGAGTTCCATACATGAGATTTTATTTTTCTGCAATATAGGAGTAACAAAAACGAAAGAAAGGAACTGTTAAAGTGGGCCGTGTGTGTGGCTTGAATTGCCACAAGCCCAACTCAATTTACCAATACTTGTTGTATTAGGAGTCTAATGTAGCCGACTTAACATATATTTCTATATATATGTTATTAGTTACGGCAATAGAGATAATTCCTAATAACCTAGTGAGCAGCCGCATGAGAGAAAATAGAGAAAAGAGAGGCAGCCAGCTTCTATTTTTATTGTTTCTGTGAGAGAGTGCTAGGGTGTAATTGGGATTTGGGTTTCTTGAGAGTGTTCTTGTGCACTATTGTATCTCCCTAAATTTATAGTGAAATTTCTCCGTCGTCTCCGTGGAGGTAGGCAGTTTGCTGAATCATGTAAATTCTTGTATTCTTTGTGTGTGCTTGTTATTTAATTTCCGCTTATTTACTGTTATTGATTTGAGTCCTGAGGTGCTATCTGCACAACAAGTGGTATCAGAGCCAAGTTAGGATTCAATCCTTTGAATACAGTAAAGATGTCAAGTACAAAGTACGATGTAGAGAAATTTTGTGGTAAGGGAAATTTTTCTCTTTGACAAAGGCGGATGAAGGATCTCTTAATTCAACAAGGAGTTCACAAGGCCTTGCTTGGGAAGGAGAAGAAACCGGAAACAATGAAGGATGTAGAATGGGTAGAGATAGATAAGAAAGCAGCTAGCGCTATTCGTCTCAACCTAGGTGATGAGGTCATTCACAACATCCTAGAAGCAAACACTACAAATGAGGTTTGGGAAAAACTAGAAGGTCTTTATATGAGAAAGAATTTGACAAACAAGTTGTACGTGAAGAAGCAACTGTATAGTTTGCATATGAAGGAAGGTTCAGATTTGTTGGAGCATCTCAACACATTTAACATGTTGAATACTCCATTGTCAAGTTTTGGGGTGAATTATGAGGATGAATATAAAGCATTACTCTTATTAGCGTCGCTTCCTATTTCTTTTGATCATCTACTGACTACGTTGATGTATGGGAAAGAGACTATAGTACTCGAGGAGGTGACTAGTGCTCTCTTGTCACATATAAAGATGAAGCAAGATGGCGATGGTTCTCAGGCTGATGGACTTATTGTAAAGTCTGAGTCAAGCAATAGGGGTAAAAGCAGGTCAAGAGGACGAAACTCCAACAGGAATAGATCACAGTCTAAATCATGTGCAAAGAAAGACGTAGAGTGCTTTTATTGTCACAAGAAAGGGCACTACAAGAATCAATGTAAAGAGTTGAAAGAGAATTTAGAGGAGAAGAAAAATGGAAAGAAGCCCTTAGAATCAGCTAGTGTTGTTGAAGAAACATCATATGACAGTGAAGTTGGTGCAGATTTACTTTCAGTCTCATCAGGTAACAATGTTCTATTGGGATCTTGGGTTTTAGATTCAGCATACTCATATCATATGACTCCAAAGAAAGATTGGTTTGACACGTATAAGCCTTACAACGGTGGTATGGTCCAAATGGGTAATGATGCTACATGCCCGGTTATTGGAATTGGTACCGTGAAGATCAAGATGTTTGATGGAGTTGTGAGAGTTCTTAATAATGTCAGACATGTTCCAGATCTTAGAAAGAATTTAATTTCTTTAGGAGTATTGGATGATTTAGGCTATTCATACTCATCAAAGGGTGGAATCATGAAGATTACCAAAGGTGCTTTGATGGTGATGAAGGGACAGAAAATAAACACACTTTATAGATTGATTAGGAACACAGTTGTAGGAAGAGTTGCAGTCACCACTCTGGTGGAGTCTAGCACTAACGACACAAAATTATGGCATATGCAACTTGGCCATATTGGTGAATGTGGTATGTTAGAGTTGCACAAAAGAAATTTATTGAAAGGGGTGAAGACATGCAAGCTAGACTTCTGCAAGTATTTTGTGTATAGGAAGCAGCATAGAGTTAGTTTCAAGACAGGCTCTAATACAAGTAAGGGTGTTCTTGACTACATTCATTCAGATGTTTGGGGTCCAGTATCAGTTTCTTCTCATAGTGGTGCTCAGTAATTTATCAGTTTCATTGATGACTACTCTAGAAAGGTATGGATTTATTTTATGAAGCATAAGTCTGATGTGTTTGGCATATTTAAAAAGTGGAAAGCACAGGTTGAGAATTAGACCGGCAAGAAAATAAAATACCTTAGAACAAATAATGGACTAGAGTATAGAGATAAAGAATTCATAAGATTTTGTGAATTAGAAGGCATTATTCATCACTTTACAGTTAAAGGAACTCCACAGTAGAATGGGGTTGTAGAGAAAATGAACAGAACCTTAGCAGAAAGAGCCAAATGCATGAGATTGAATGCAAGGTTGCCTAAGGTGTTTTGGGCAGAGACAGTTAACACTGCAGGCTTCATTATTAATAGATCTCCATCATCAGCCATTGATTTCAAGATTCCATAAGAGGTTTGGTCAGGTAAACCAGTTGATTATTCGAATCTATAAATCTTTGGTTGTCCAGCTTATGTGCATGTGCAGAGTGGAGAGCGTTCTAAATTAGATTCAAAGTCAAGAAAATGTGTATTTCTTGGTTTTGAAAAAGGTGTTAAAGGCTACAGGCTTTGGGATCCAATCTCAAAGAAAACAGTGACCAACAGAGATGTCATATTTGATGAAGCCTTTATGTTGAAACAGAATGAAGCAGAGACATGTGATGATAGTCCACAGGAGAAATTAACTGTTGAGGTGGAGCTTGACGAAAATAGTTCACCCAGTGATAAGGGTGATGTTTAGATTGATCCACAGTAGCAACAAGAAGAGTCTTATTCAATTGCTAAAGGTAGAGAGAAGCGGGTTCACAAAGCACCACAAAGATATGGCTTTGAAGACATGGTTAGTTTTGCTCTTGTAACCAGCGGTGGAGATCCATTCACTTTAAAGGAGGCTACAAATAGGAAAGACAATGATAAATGGCTTATAGCAATGTTAGAAGAGATGGAGTCACTACAGAAGAATAAGACTTGGAATTAGTGAAATTGCCCAAGGGAAAGAAGGCTATTGGTTGCAAGTTTATATTCCGCAAGAAAGAAGCATTGTCAGAAAAGGAAGGTGAAAAATTCAAGGCACGGTTAGTGGCAAAGGGTTACTCACAGAGAGAAGGAATTGATTATAATGAGATTTTTTCACCAGTTGTGAAGCACACCTCAATTCGAGTAATCCTAGGGTTTGTGACAATGCATGACATGGAGTTAGAGCAACTAGATGTGAAGACTGCATTCCTCTATGGAGATTTAGAAGAAGAGATTTACATGCAACAGCCCAAAGGCTTCAAAGAACCTGGCAAGGAAGATTATGTTTGTCTGTTGAAGAGATCATTATATGGCTTAAAGCAGTCTCCTAGGCAATGGTACAAATAGTTTGATTCATTCATGGTCACACATGGGTACATGCGCTGTGAGTATGACTGTTGTGTTTATTTTAGAGTACTTGCTGATGGCTCTTATATATTTTTTGCTTTATATGTTGATGACATGTTAGTAGCTACAAAGAGTGAGCAAGAAATTGTGAAGTTAAAGTCTTTGTTGAGTAGTGAATTTGACATGAAGGATCTTGGAGTTGCCAAGAAGATCCTTGGGATAGAAATTCATCGAGATAGAGGGGTTGGTAAATTATGGTTATCTCAGAAGGGATATCTTAAGAAGGTGTTAGAGAGGTTTAGTATGATTGATGCAAAACCTGTTAGTACACCGCTTTCTGCCCATTTTAAATTGTCCTTAGAGTTGTGTCCAAGTTTAGATGAGGAGTCAGAGTATATGTCTAAAGTGCCATATGCGAATGCAGTTGGGTGTCTCATGTATTTAATGGTGTGCACTAGGCTTGATATTTCTCATGTAGTCAGTGTGGTTAGTAGGTTTATGGCAGATTCAGGCAAAGAGCATTAGAATGTAGTAAAGTGGATCTTTAGATATCTTACAAGCACTCGTGATTTTGGTATCCTATTTGATCAGAGAGCTGGTATAGAAGCTGTGGGTTATGTGGATTCCGACTATGCAGGGGACCTTGATTCTAGAAAGTCCACGACCGGCTATGTGTTTAGGTTTACTGATGGCCCAATTTGCTAGAAGTCTACATTGCAAGATGTAGTTGCATTATCCACTACAGAAGCAAAATATATGGCGATGATAGAGGCAGGAAAAGAAGTCGTTTGGCTTAGTGGACTGGTTAATGAGCTTGGTTTCAAGCAAGATAGCATGGTGCTACATTGTGATAGTCAGAGTGCAATTCATTTGGCGAAGAATCAAGTATATCGTGCAAGATCAAAGCATATTGTTGTGCGGTATCACAAGATCAGAGAATGGGTTTCGTCTGGTGATATTTCTTTGTCAAAGATTCTCACTATTGAGAATGCCTTTGATATGTTAACAAAGCCAGTTCCAACAGACAAGTTCAAGCACTGCTTGGACTTGATTGGTGTTTGCAACTTGTGAGCCCTAAAGGGCTAAGGTGGAGGTGATGGAGGAGTTTGCTCGTGTAGCTTGATCAATTCAAGCCAAGGTGGAGATTTGTTAAAGTGGGCCGTGTGTGTGGCTTGAATTGCCACAAGCCCAACTCAATTTACCAATACTTGTTGTATTAGGAGTCTAATGTAGCCGACTTAACATATATTTCTATATATATGTTATTAGTTACGGAAATAGAGATAATTCCTAATAACCTAGTGAGCAGCCGCATGAGAGAAAATAGAGAAAAGAGAGGCAGCCAGCTTCTATTCTTATTGTTTCTGTGAGAGAGTGCTAGGGTGTAATTGGGATTTGGGTTTCTTGAGAGTGTTCTTGTGCACTATTGTATCTCCCTAATTTTATAGTGAAATTTCTCCATCGTCTCCGTGGAGGTAGGCAGTTTGCCGAACCACGTAAATTCTTGTATTCTTTGTGTGTGCTTGTTATTTAATTTTCACTTATTTACAATCATTGATTTGAGTCCTGGGGTGCTATCTGCACAACAGGGACAAAATGCTGAAGGTTAGACCAAAGACATATACAATGTGCTCATTGGATAAAAGACCTTTCCTGATGACTTTCCAAAACAAGTCACCGAACCATAAAAAAGGTAAATAGGTCATAGTCTTGATGACTTTGATACACAATAAACAATTATTTCTACGCGTTAAAGTGAAAGACAGTATTGATCTTTTGGCGTTTGGCTTAAGTCAACAAGACAAAGCCTTGATTGAAAAAATATTGTTATGATGAATCACTTTAATTTTTTCAACGAGTAAAAGACTCAAAGTCTCATCAGTATATATTATCACACCCAGTAGACTCTTCCGTTTATATTATCACAAGCTAGTAGTCTCCATCCAATTGCATCACCTCCACTACTCACACTCAGTTTCTCTTCCTTCGTTTTTGTTTTTGCTTTGCCATGGGTGCCTCTTATGCAACTCATGTGCTTTTCTTACTATGGTTCTTTTCTTTGCTGCTACCTTCAGTTTAAGCTTCTACAAAACAATGTCAAATGAGGTCTCTTGCAATGAAAAAGACAAACAATCACTTCTTAGCCTCAAACGAGGCCTCACTGATCCTTCAACTTACTCTCATCCTAGTCTAGCCAAGAAGATTGCTGTAGATGGGATGGTGTCCGTTGTGATAACAAAACCAGTCGAGTCACAGAGCTCCACCTAGCGTATACCAAGATAGGGGGTGAAGTTAGTCGCTCATTGCTTGAATTAGAGTTTTTGAATTACTTGGACTTGAGTTTCAATGACTTTAATCGTACTCCTATTCCAACTTTCCTTGGCTCAATGGGTAATCTCACACATCTTGACCTCTCAAACGCCAACTTCTTTGGACTCATTCCTCATCAGATTGGGAACCTTTCAAGCCTTTGCTATTTGTATCTTGGATCTAATTTTGATCTCTATGCAGATAATCTTTATTTGATGTCTGGTCTCTTTTCCATTCAATACATTGACCTAAGCTCAGTTGACCTTCACAAAGAAGCTGATTGGCTTCAAATAATGAGTAAGTTATCCTCTCTTTGGGAGCTATACTTGTCCAATTGTAAGCTTGATAGTTTGAATCCATCTCTTGGATTTGTCAATTTCACATCTCTTCAAGTACTTTATCTTTCTGGAAATCATTTCAATCCTTAGATACCTAATTGGTTCTCTAATCTCAGTACAAGTCTCTTAAGGCTTTACCTGGACGATAGTTCTTTGAAAGGCGAGATACCGCCCAGAATTTTCAATTTAGAGAAATTGGAATATCTATCCTTGTATCCCAATCATCTAATTGGAAAAATTCCAGAGTCATTAGGCTAGCTTAAGCATCTAACATATCTCAATCTCTCTTTTAATTCTTTAAATGGTCCTATCCCTTTATCTGTTGGGAATTTATCTCATATGAGAACATTATCCCTCAACCAAAATCAATTGAATGGCACCATTCCAAAGAGTCTTGGGCTTCTCTCAAACCTAGAGGAGTTATATATCGAAAATAATTTCTTAACAGGAACTATAGATGAAGGGCATTTCAAAAAACTATCAAAACTAAAGGATCTCTCTATGTCTCCAACACAATTGTTCTTTAATGTCAATTCCAATTGGGTTCCCCCCTTTCAACTTGAGTATGTCTCCATGAACTCAATCAAGATAGGTCCTAATTTTCCTTCATGGCTACAATCACAAGGATCCCTTGGGTTTTTGGATATGTCAATGTCAGGAATTTCAAGCAAGGCTCCAAGTTGGTTTTGGAATTGGGCTTCAAATGTTGAAGCTATCGATCTATCTGACAACCACATAGAAGGGGATTTGTTGAATATTTTGCTGAATTCTACTGTTATAAATCTAAGATCTAATCACTTCAAGGGTCGCTTTCCACTATTGTCTGAAAATATCAAAGTGCTCAATATAGCTAACAACTCATATTCTGGACCCATTTCCACTTTCTTATGCCAAAAGGTAATTAGAAAGAATAAATTAGTGGTCTTGGATGCATCAAACAATCTATTGTCAGGAGAACTTTCTCATTGTTGGAGGTATTGGCAGTCTTTGATCCATTTAAACTTAGGGAGTAATAGTCTAGCAGGTAGAATTCCCTAGTCCATGGGGGCTTTAGTTAATCTCCAATCATTGCGTTTACAAAACAATAGCACCTCTGGAGATACTCCTTCATCATTCAAAAATTGCTCAAATTTTAGGCTCATTGATATAGGTAATAATCATTTGACAGGGATCATACCACCCTGGATTGGAGAAATGACAAATCTGTTAGTTCTTCATCTAAGATCAAATGAATTTAAAGATTGTATTCCTCCACAAATATGCCAACTTTCTTCTCTTAGAGTATTGGATCTTGCTAATGATAGTCTATCTGATGTCATACCAAATTTTTTGAAAAATATTAGGGCCATGGCACTACCAAAACCCAATATTCAAGTTTTTCCTTTAGAACCTTTAAAATCTATGTATGGTTATGTATCCTACATTGAGAATCTTAAGTTGGTTCCCAAAGGTAAGGAATTGGAATATGCAATGAATCTAGAATTTGTTAAGATCATAGACCTTTCAAATAACAACTTGACTAGATCAATCCTTGCTGAAATTTGTATTCTTTTTTAATTACATTTTTTAAATTTGTCTCGAAATCATTTGATGGGAAAGATACCAGAAAAAATTGGGTGCATGAAAGAGTTGGAGTCAATTGATCTCTCAAGAAATCATTTATCGGGGAAAATTCTGCCAAGCGTGTCTAATTTGACATTTCTTAGTTACTTGGATTTGTCTTACAACAACTTCTCTAGTAGAATTCCTTCAAGCACCCAGCTTCAATCTTTTGATGCACTCAGCTATGTTGGCAATCCTCAACTATGTGGTGATCCTCTTCCAAAAAATTGCACAATAGAGGAAAAATCTTTGAAGAGATCACCAACTGGTAGTGCTGAAGATGACTCTATAAATTCCAGCTTCTATCTAGGTATGGGAGTTGGATTTGCAGCTGGCTTCAATAGGACCTAGAGGAATTCTTGTTTCAGATTTTCTGATGACATAAGAGATTGGATTTATGTGAATATAGTGATAAAGTTGAATTGGTTATTGAAAAGCTAAGAGTCTGCCTTAGTAAGTGAAAGGTATCATTATCTAGCTAAAAGGTACTATTTCAAGTAATATATTCTTAATATTGTTTCGCTAATGTTAATGTGTAGTAGCCTACTTTAAATATATGATTTAATTCATTGTTTATACTTCAGGAGGTGGCACTGGTTCATGCTCTTCAAAAATCCAAAAAGAATCATTTGCAAAAGATATTTTCTTGATCTTATTTCATCCTGGATGTATCGTAAACATACATGAACAAAATGTTACGGATTATGATTCTTGAATGTGATGCGTAAGAACTATTTATCTATATAGTACTACTAGTCATTTAATGAAGAATTATTTCATCATTAGCATAAATTCAGAGTTCAGGTCACTGAAAAATAGTGCTTCCTGTACTCATTGATTCATTTCACAATGGCTTTTCCATTCCGCAAATTCCAAGAGGTCTCTCTGTCTCTCTCTCTGGTTTTAGTTTTACGGTTTTACTGAAAATACTGATCTTCATTTCTCAATAGCAAAAATGGGTTTTCCATTATGGAACCAACAAGCTGTACTCAATTGAGCCGAATCAATTACTTTTGTTGGACTAATCTGAGTTTGGCTCTTGTTCTTTGGGCAAACCCATTACAATATTAGTCATGACTATTAAAACCTTCTTTCATTTAGGCCTTTGTTTTGTTTTTTTTCCTGTGTTTTTGTATGACCCATTTGCTCTTTTGTGAATGATATTCGCAGGCTATGAAAACTCTTGCAAAAGCCCACTTTGGCTAGGGATTCATGCTTAAAGGGCCAACTATGGCCACTATATTATTGAAGCCAATGATGGGCCTTTTATTTATTTTTTAAATAATCAACAGGGAAAACCTATTAGAATGGATCAACTTTCTTTTTTTTTTTTTTTTTTTGAAACTGAAACTTGACTTTCAATGAAACTGAAAAGGAAACACAACAAAGCACAACAAGAGGCAGAGCACGCCACAAAGAAAAGAAAAAACAGGGTAATCTAACACTTAGCTCTATCAATCAGCAGCACCTGCCTAATAATAGGCGGCTCAACACCTAACCAATGCTGAGATAAATCCGAGGACTTTGCTAACTGGGCCAACTCGTGCGCAGCTCTGTTGTAGTCCCTTTTCAGATGATGAATTTTCCAGCTCCTAAAGAAGCGCAGCAGCTCCACCAAACCATGAATGATCATCCCAAAATCACCATTGACATTGCTTTGATTAATAGCATCAACCACCACACAAGCATCAGACTCCACAATAATTTTATGAAGCTCCAGCTCCTTAGCCATTCGGATTCCTTCCTCCACTGCCAAGGCTTCCGTAACAGCTGCCCCATAAGCTCCATTCAAGACTTTGCAAGCCGCAGCAACAATCAGCCCCCTGCAGTCTCGAATAACCACTCCCACTGATGAACAACCTCCATTGCTAGCCGTGGCACCATCAACATTGATTTTATAAACATCCGGAGGAGGCGCAGCCCACCCCACATCATCACCAATTTGTTGCTGAATCTTACAACACAAAGCAGCGTTCTTGAAATCCACATGAGTACGAAATGCCAAATTCCAGATTTGAGAGTGAGGGCTGCACTTAGATTCATGGACTACTTGATTTCGGTTGTACCAAACAGCCCAAGCTGTAACAAAGAGGGTCTCAAGGTCATTTGGGCAGCCAGCATCCAGAATTTCTAGCGCTAAATCCACAAAACTCATGTTTACAGCCAGCAAATTGATTGGACAATTCTGCCAATTCCACCACACCTCACAAATTTTATTACAAAAAATTAAGGCATGGCTAGTACTCTCAACACACTTCCCACACAGAGGGCAGTCAGCCCCCACATTTATACCCCTTTTAACCAAGTTCAGTCTAGTAGGAAGCCCCTCCATACAAGCCCTCCACGCAAAAATTCTAACTTTGGCAGGAAGCTTAAGTTGCCAAACCCTCTTCCATAATCGAGTTCTAGAATCCCCACTTGAGCTCTCTCCCTCCTCCGAACAATCCACAATAGGCAGCGCTATATAATATGCACTTCTAACAGTAAATACTCCACGCTTGTTTCCTACCCAAACTATGCTATCATCCGGCAAGTTATAGCTAAGGGGAATGTTAATGATGGATTCAGCTTCAAAAGGAAGAAAGAACCTCTTAACCATCTCCACCTTCCAATGTCTTGTATCTTCATCAATTAGCGAGGAAACCATCGGAAAATCTCCAATGTCTTGTGGGGGAGAGCAAACCTTGTATGTAGTTGGGCAAGGCAGCCATTTGTCTTCCCATATGTGAATTAACTTCCCATTTCCAACCCTCCACCTTATACCCCTCCGAATAACTTCCAAGCTATTAAAAATGCTTCTCCAAGCATAAGAAGGGCTACATCCAAGCTTTGCACCCAAGATATCACTAAAAGGAAAATATTTGGCCTTATAAATTCTTGAGATCAAGGAGTTTGGATCAACTTTCTAACAAAAATCAAAAGAGTATACCGTATAAATGGTAAGATTATCTATTCGGGAAAAAAGAGGGTAAGATTATCTCTTATACTTTTTATTTTTAGACTAAAATGTTATTTTTATTCATAAACTTTATCAAAAATTTATTTTTTATCCTCAAATTTTAAAAAATTCATTTGCCATCTCTAAATTATTTTTCAATATTTTAATTTTTGTCTTTAAATTTTAGAAAATATTATTTTTCATCATTAAAATATTGAAAAAAAATTATTTTTGTCCTTATTTTGTCTCAGGAACTATTAAATAAAACTCTTTACAATGTTTAAGGATGAGAATAATATTTTGATAAAGTTTATGTATCAAAATAATATATATATATATATATATATATATATATATATTTTTTTTATAGTATTTTTAAAATTATTACGGCGAATTAGTTTGACCTAACAAACCAAGGCATAGACCACAGACAAGTTTTTGGCCAGGTCATTGAAATGTGAAATAAGAAATAAATTGAGAGGTCAAAGATATAGTCGACGTTACAACTCTAAAGTCGACACAATAGATGTTTTCAGTAACACCGAGGCACAGGCACGTCACCATAAAGGGTCGTTACGGAAAGCGCACACTGTTCGTTTACCTTGCAGTCCATTTCGAAGTTCAGCTCATTGAACCAAAAAGATTGCTTTTTGGACTAACTGATTCATTTCACAATGGCTTTTCTATTCAACAAATTCCAAGAGGTCTCTCTCTCTTCCTTTCTCTCTTTGTGGTTTTAGTTTTACACTTATACTGAAAATACTGTTATCCATTGTCAATTCAATCCTCCATTACCCTTCAGTTAAGTGGTGCCATTAATTAAACCAAAACGATGTCGTTTTGGTGTGTTTTTATTTTTAATTTTACTAAAATACTTTAATTACTAAAAAAAAAATCTAAAGGGAATGACTCTCCGACTATCCCTAACAATCCGACTAGCTAAGAAATTTTGGGGGAGAGAAAAATGGGGAGTGAGAGAGACTGCGAGATCTAGACTGAGAGAGAAGAGCGTGGGGATGGACGATTCGGCAGAAGAGATGAAGTTGCTCGATATGGAGGTGTTGAAAATCGGGGCTAGAGAGGACGGTGCGGTAGGTTCTACTGGCGTTGTCCTTTTCGTTCTCTAGACGAAGTCTATGGGGGACGTGGAAGCTCTGTGAATGGCGGAGGCGACAGTAGAGGTGGAGGACGCCATGGATTCATCTTCAGCTCCTTCATTGTTGTGGGTTCTACTGGCGTTGTCCTTTTCAATCTCCGGACGTCTACAAGGGACGTGGAAGCTCTACGAATGACGGAGGAGACGATAGAGGTAGAGGATGCCATAGATTCATCTTCAACTCCTTTGTTGTCTTGATCTTTAGCTCCTTTCAGGGGCAAGGGAACGACGTCGTTCCCATTAGATTCTTTTTTTTTTTTTTTTTTGGTAATTAAAGTGTTTAAAAAAAAAAAACCAAAATGATGTTGTTTTGGTTTAGTTAACGGCAGCACTTAACTGAAGGGTAACGAAGGACTGAATTGAAAAAATTTGAAACTTAAAGGACTGAAATGACAAAACAAAAATTTAGAGGACTAAAATGACAAAAACTAAATCTTAAAGGGCCAGTTTTGCATTTTAGCCGAGATTAAAACTTTGTTTCATTTATGCCTTTGTTTTCTTTCTTTTTTGATAAATAATGTAAGAATATTATTAATAATAAAAAGATTGCCAAACCAAGTACATTGGGGATGTACTATAGGGGCACAATTCAGGAAACAAAAGAACAACGGTCAAGAAACAAAGAAAAGGAAGAACAAGAAAAATGAGAAAAAACCACACTCCATTCAAAGAGAGTGTGTAAGAAAAAAGACTTAATCTCCAGCAAAGAGCGTTCACAACCCTCAAAACTTCTAGCATTCCTTTCATGCCAAATGCACCAAATCAAGCAATGAGGCACTAGTCTCGAAACATCAATATGACGATGTCGCACAAACTTTCCTTGCCAAGCCTCAAACAGCTTAAGAACAGTATGAGGCATAACCCATTGAATACCAAACAAGTAGAAGACCATGGACCACAACTCCCAAGCTATGGAGCAATGAAGTAGAAGATGATCCACTGACTCCCCACACCTCTTACACATATAGCACCAGTCAAGCACCATCACTCGTCTTTTACGAAGGTTGTCTATTGTTAAGATCTTACCTAAAGAAGCAAACCAAGAAAAGAAAGCCACCCTTGGAGGAACCTTTGATTGCCATATCATTCTCCATGGAAAAGAAATAAAAGTAGGAGGGTAGAAGGAGTTGTAATAACCTTTAACCTCAAAACCTCTATTCCTTGCAGGTTTTCAACAAACCTTATTAGGACCGAACCCCCGCACTATCGAAGAATATACCAATTCCATAAACCGGTCAAAGGCTTCTTCTTCCCAGTCTTGTGGTGGAAGACGAAATTACACATTCCAGTGAAACCTCCCAGCAGACCAACCCATAACTTCAGCCACCAAGGAATCCTTTGATCTACTAAGACGATAAAGCTCTGAAAAGGCATTTTGGAGAGTACAATTCCCACACCACACATGCTTTCAAAATTTCACTCTAGTACCTTCTCCCACATCATAAACAAGGAATTTAGAGAAGTTCAAATAGCCACTTCTAATGTATCTCCACAGGCTGACCCCATAAGGACTTGTCACCTTTTTCGTACACCAACCACCCCAAATATTCCCATATTTTGCCTCTATAACCCTCCTCCATAAAGCATCAATCTCCAAGCCATACCTCCATAACCATTTACCTAGCAAAGTAGAATTAAAGTTCCCCAACCATCTTATACCCAACCCCCCCCCCCCCCCCCCACCTGCAAAGGCCTACAAACCTTGGCCCAATTAACTAAATGTATTTTAGGTTCACCACCAATCCCATTCCACAGAAAGTCTCTTTGTAATTTCTCCATACGCTTTGCCACCATCCCTAGTAAAAGAAGAAGGGAAAGAAAGTTGGTAGGTAAAGACGAGAGTGAGCTTTTAATGAGTGTCACCTTACCCCCTTTAGATAAATACATTCTCTTCCAACTTGCTAATCTCCTCTCCATTCTTTCTAGGATAGGATTCCAAATAGATAAATTCTTAAATTTGCACCTGATGGAAGGCCCAAATATTTCAAGGGCAAAGAAGACTGCCCACACCCCAACATACCCACCAAATCCTCCAAGTTGTGTACCCCACCTCCTCAAATCTAGCAAGAATCACCCTCAGATTAGTAATCTGAGAAGGTTTAGCATCACAAAAAATTAGAGTGTCATCTACAAATAAAAGATAAGACACCATCACTGATGAACTAGTTGTACCACCCATAGAAAACCTAATAATTACCCGGCGGAGGCAACCACATCCAACATATGGCATAATGCCTCCATCACAATATCAAACAACAACGAAGATAAAGGATCCCCTTGCCGAAGTCCCCTAGAACTTCCAAAGAAATCAGATGGGCTACCATTGATCAGAATAGAAAACTTTACACTTGAAATGCAATACCATATCCATTTTCTCCATTTCTCTGAGAAACCACAACGCTGCAACATATACATTAAAAAATCCTAGCACACATGATCATACGCCTTCTCCACATCCAATTTACATAACACACCTGGAACTCCTGACTTCAATCTACTATCAATACATTCAGAAGCAATTAGGATGGAATCCAAAATCTGTCTACCCTTCACAAAAGCATTTTGTGAATTCGAAATAAGCCCATGCGCCACCCTACGAAGTCGATTAGTCAACACCTTAGAAATAATCTTATATATCCCACGCATTAAGCTAATGGGCCGAAAGTCCTTGACCTCCACAGCATCCACTTTCTTAGGAATAAGGGCAAGGAACGAGGCATTAAGACTCTTCTTAAACACCGCCTGAGTATGGAAATTGTGGAACACAACCATAATTTCTGTTTTCAAAACGCCCTAACAAGACTAGAAGAATGCCATTGAAAAGCCAATCAAGCCAGGTGCCTTGTCACCATTAAAGTCGTTGATCACCCCCAACACCTCTTCTTCCTCAAAAGGCCTATCTAGCCAATTCGCATCTTCCATCGAGATACTAGAAAACTCCACATCATCTAATACAGGTCTATGAGCCACATCCTCCAAGTAAAGCTGCCTATAAAACTGAGAGATACAGTTTGCTATAGCAGCCGGGTCCGAAGACAACACCCTATTCACTATAAGCCTATCAATAGAATTAACCCTCCTATGAGAGTTAGCTATGTGGTGAAAAATTTTAGTGTTCCTGTCACCTTCCCTAACACAAAGAACTCTAAATTTTGCCTCCAACTTATTTCTTCCAACAGAGTAGCTTGCTCTAACTCATCCGTCTTTGAGAAACTGTTGGAAACTTATCCTCCCAATCTACAGAAAACAAGAATCTATCCAGCCTAGCTTTCGAGGCAACTTCTCTTGAACTTGACCAAGTAAAAGAACCTCCATGCAATGGCAAATCAATAAGACCCTGTTCTGAAATAAAATTGGAGAACTCTCGCATAGCAATAGTGAAAGAATTAGACCCCAATCGTTTAAAAGGGAACCTAACCATATTAAAGTCCCCACCCACACACCATGGGACACTTCACTAGTTATTCAAGCCACAGAGTTCCTCCCATAAAAACCTCCTATCTCTGTGTAAATTAGGACCATAAACACCAAAAAACGCCCAAACAAACTGATCTGACACGTTTATAAACTTACAAGAAACCGAAAATCTCCCCACTGTTTCCTCCATTTTATTCACTACTTGAGTATCCCACATAACTAACACCCCACCAGAAGCTCCACAAGAACCTAAGTAAGACCAGTCAACATGTTGCCTACCCCACAAGCTACGAATCACTGCTCTATTAATCAGCCCCATTTTGGTTTCTTGAAGACAAACCACATTTGGCCCCCACTTTCTAATCAAGTTTCTAACCTTAAGCATTTTATCCTGCTCATTCAACCCTCTTACGTTCCAAGAAATAATCTTCACATTCATTGTTAAGACACCAAAGCCCGCTCAGAACTTGCACTCCTTGCTTTATTTGGATCATACTCAACATTCAAAGGTGTCAACAGATTCTTTAACTCTCGTTGACCTTTCTGGCCTGACTTGACTAACTTCGTTTGATCACCCACCTCACGTTTCTTTTTATCTTTTTTTCTAGCCTCAATGGCTAATAACAAACCTGTAATCTGCTCCTCAAAACCTTCCAATGAAGTACCCACAGATTTCTTGAAAGCCTTTATCATATTGGTTACCCAATGTGATAGTTGGCAACTATCCACACTCTCCTTACACCTAATCTCCTTCGCATGACTAGACTCCAACTCTATCAGACCTTCCATGGCCAAAGGTACCACAACTAATGGCTCGTCACCATCCTCACATGACCTCAACCTTTCACTAACTTCCCACAACTCACCATCTGACCTAGGAAAATACTCTACTAGCCCCTCACACTCATCTACCCAACTAACCCTCTGCCCTTCATAAGTACTAGAATCATTACCTGGTACATGGTCTCCCTCCAAACTTGAGCTGACTGACATACTATCCGGAGAATGATACAGAGACAATGGGAGCACTAATTGCCTGCCATCACGAAATTGTAATATCCAGTCTTTGGAATTACCTCAAGACTTATCCAAATCTCCTACCAAATCCCTTATATTTGGGCCAGGTAATTGAGCTCCCTCAAAAATAGAAGTACCTGGTCCTTCCAAACCCACAAAATCCTCCTACCCAACCTCCGATGCCATTGGACAATCCAAAGAAGCTATCGCCGGTACTATTGGATTCGTTATCGGCACCGATATTATGGCCGTTGACTCCACCGACACCAACTTTGACCCATTCAACTCACTTATCGACGATATTTAATCATGGGATGCTTGGGCCACCACCGCTGGTTCAGTGGACGCAGCGGGTGGCTGAGCAAGAGGGATCATGATGTCCTCTCCTCCCTTACCCGCCACTTCCGTCACTGCTAAGGATAAAATCATGCCCACCGATACCCACGACGACGTTGCATGTTGCTCCGATATGGTGGGTGTGGTCCTTAAGCTCGCAAACTCCTTCGTGGCACTCCTACTTGAGGTCGGCAAACTGGACCCATTTTGGTACGAAGTCTCCAGAGCCTTAAGTCCACTAGATGAACTCTTTCCAGCCTCAAAAGATATTAGGCTTGACAGACCCAGGCCTAAAGTGGGTTCTTTATTTTCCACCAAGGCTTGGGCATTCTGTTTGGATAAGCCCAAACCCACACTAATATTATGGGCAGTATTACTCACCCATTTGCCGGCCTGTTTAACACCTTTAACACTATCCCACGATACCCTCCTCTTTCCATATTCATCCACATTCACAGTCAAACCTCTCCCTAGCCAACGTCCCTTCCTATTATCACGTAACTTTCCAAACTCAAACATATTTGAATTCAAATTGGGCTTCAGGGAAATATTGAATTTACTTCCTTCCAGGATTTTCTCCTCAAATTTATTCTTGCCATTAAGACCACCTTTCCCCTCCTCACCACCACCCACGGCTGACTGGGTACAGCTACCAGCCTGAGTTTTAGAAGCTGCTACTTGTGTGCGAGAATTATCACTCGGAAACTCCACAAAATTCATCACGGTACTAGCCTGAACCTTTTCTTTGCGGTGGGGCTACTGAATATGCTTTAACCTTGCCTGAACTGGAGCTTTGGCAGCCTCCACATAAGACCTGGCAGGTTGATATTTTGGGATTTGCTTAAACCTGTACGGTACAAACTTCAACCCACCCAACGCATATTGAGAAGGTTCCGATAGCCTTCTCAATTCAATCCCAAAACTTCTCCATCCTTGTTGTAGTTTTTTGGCTGGAATAATAATAGTTCGCTACATCCCAACTACCTTAAGCTCTATCACTAATAAGTATTGCCCAAACGAGTTGGACTCCTGTTGCATCGTGTAAGTAGTATCACCTTCCCTGAACGTAAAAAATTGTTTAAGACTAACCCCACTCACGGTGTGTTCCAGATTCCGCATTGTCCAAAGAGCTGCACTCTTGCCCATAAACATCGATTGCATGTAGTATTTTCCCCGTTCAAGGATCTTAAGGGAGAAAAAATTCCCACCTTCCTCTATCACCAACTGAAACAACTTAGATTCAATAAAGAAACTTTGAAATCCCCCCATACTATCCCTAGGAAATAAAACTAAAACAGGATTTATGGCTAATTCGAGGTAGCCGGGCCTCCTCTCAACTCAGAGAGAGAGAGAGAACTCAATACGTAAGCAATTTATCAATAGCATAATAAGGAAGAGGCAAGGGATATTCTGAGTGATAAAGTAAGGGATGGAAGCAAGATACTCCTATGGCATGATTCAAGGCACCCTGATGTCATATTCAGGCAAAAGTTGCATCAGTCCAACTGAATAGAATATGTACCTGGAGGCTTGCTAGATCATATCATTTGTTTTCTTTTCTTCTTTTATGGTGTTTTTTGAATGACCCTTCTACTCTTTTGTAAATGGGTATTTACAGGTTGTGAAAACTCTTGCAAAAAGTCTCACTTTTGCTAGGGATTCAAGACAGTTAGAATTTGAAGCAAACATAAATAGATTGTTTCTATATACCAGGTCAGTTGTGACTGTGAATTTGTTATTTGAATTATCTCTCATATATTACATTTAAACATGAACTGTATGTGTCTACTGGCTAGTCTCAGTAATGCTGTTGTTTGTGTTAATGTGCAAATATAGGTAGCATATTAGTAGTGTAGAGTATAGACCATTTGATTGATTTTAATAAACCTCTTGAGTGAATTATTTTGCTCAATTTTGTTGATAAACATGCGTATGTTTGAAGTAGTAACTGCTGTGGAGTAGATGCTATGGTCAAATTAATTAGAAAAAAATTACCATAACAATGAGCTGTACCTCAAATGACATTTCCTTCTCCCATAAAATGGAATTAAGGGTAAGTTTTTGGATTCAAAACTTGCTGGGTTGTAACTTACCAATATTTTAAGAAAAGGGAGTAGATACTTTGATTCCAACCCTATCAATTGGTATAATTGTGTTAGATCTAATTGTCCTTTGCAGTACCTTTAATCATTGGGTGATGAACTCTTTCTCTGCATTTTATTTTTAGCTGTCCATGACGTCTCATTTTGCTCTAGTTGTTACTATAGCTATATTAATTTTCTTTTCTTTTCACCAATCATCCATTTCATATTCAACGTATATCGATGATCACAAATTGAACAATAACAAACTTCTTTGCTCAACAAGTTGCTTAACAAAGAATATTCAGTCTTGTAGATATCTTAAAGATATTCCTTTCATCCATAGGCATATGGAAATCATACAAAACCCTTGGAGCCCTCAATCATTTCATGTATGTCGATATAATTTTTTGAGAATCATACTCTTTTAAGAGAAGGAAAGATAGGGACGTAGTGCTAGCTATTGATCATGTAGAGATTATCATTTAGGTTGTTTTCTCACTGAGACATTCTTTGTTTTCCCTTTTCTGCATCCATAAAACATAAGAAAAAGGAAAAATATGGGCGTTGTGCTGGCTATTGACCACGTAGAGATTAAGAATTTCATTGTTTACATTCAGGTTGTTCTCTCACTGATTGTGACATATCCCCTTGTGAATCAAAATATTTATTACTTCTTAACATAACTTGATCTTAATGTTTGCCTCACTTCTATCCAAGTTTTAGCTCTTGTGCATCAATGTCGAGTACTTCAACAAAAGATAAATTTCCTTTAACTTTTTGATTGATTAAGCCAAAAGTGAACATTTAAATAATGTCTATTGCATTTTGTGTAGGTGCTACTTTGCCACTTTGCTTGATGTGAATTTATGCTTCCTTTGTCACTCAGTGTTAAACTTCATTGGGTGTCCATTAATCTCAAAATTTTTCTCTTGAAAGATTTAAACATCCAGCTACAACCGTTTGGGAAGGGATGCTGAGGAGGCAGATACAGAGGAGATCATTGAAGTGGCTAGTAAAGCCTCTCTTGCTGATCAACAGAAGCTAGTCCAAGAAAATATCCATGCTCAGATTAAAAGTTTCTCCATGTCTATGGATGAAATTCTTCTTCCTGATTCTAGAAGGATAGGTGAGGCACACGAATTGCCTCCACAACCAACAGCTGCTCCTCGTCAGAGTGGCCTTGGTTTCGCTGTTGGCAGGCATGACCAACCTACTGGACGTCCTGGTAAGGTTCTGTTTGCAATCCAAAAAACTTTTCCAATGTTGCATTATGTGCTTGAAATTGCACAATTGTGGCTTGAGATGTTCAAATCTTTGAGTTTTCTTGTGACTTATCCTTTCTGTGTTTGCGGTAGTGGTATTATATTGATTTTAATTTTTTGGATAAGTAAGGATAAATTTTATTAAAAAAAAAACGCAAACCAAGTACAACGGAGTGTACTCAGTGTGATTATCTAGTTCGAAGGAGTGATATTTCGATTTGTTCCGTCAATGACCTTAACTTCTATACTAGTTTCTTTAAAAAAATTTAGTTATTTAATAAGTTTAAAGTTATTCGTGTAGAGTTCAAGTCAACACCCATTCATTTAAAAAAATTAAGTATCGGGCAGCAAAATGGAGGAAACAGGGTGGTGGCCCTGGGGGTAGGGGAGTTGAGGGGAAGATGCCTTGAAGACGCTTGAAGTTGATTGGATGGCATCTTCAAGGAGTATTGAATCACTATTTCCAGAGTATTGATTGGGAGTCTGTTGGTGTATCTAATGTTCTATCCATTATCTCTAGCTTCTATAAGAGAGATTTGGGTATAAGAGAGATGCGCTATGGAGAAGGGTTATAAGGGCTAAATATGGAGCTAAGGAGGGAGATTGGTGCTCTAATTTTGTTCTAGGCTCCTATGGGGTGAGTTTATGGAAAACTATCAGTAGTGATTAGTCTACTTTTTCTCACTACATTCAATTTCAGATTGGAGATGGGACTAGAGTGAAATTTTGGCATGATGTTTGGTGTGGGGATAATCCTTTGAGTATGTGTTTTCTTGACTTATTCTGAATCAGTAATGATAAGGAGGCTTATGTGGCTGATCTCATGCAATTTCCTAATGGGGTTCTTTTTTGGGACTTAGAATTCCTGTGAGAAATTCATGATAGGGAATCAGATTCTTTGTCTATTTTCTGGAATGTTATATATGGAGTCTCATTGAGAGGTATTGGTGAGGATAAGATGTGTTGGACACCTACTAAGAGCAAGGGTTTTGAGGTAAGCAATTACTATCAGGCTTTGTTGGGTGTATGTACTCAATCCTTCCCTTGGAAAAGTATTTGGAAGCAAAAGGTTCCCTCTAGAGTTGCATTTTTTGTTTGGACTGTAGCTTTAGGAACGATTTTGACTATTGATAATTTACGTAAGAAGAAGGTGTTGATTCTAGATTGGTGTTATATGTGAAAAGGTAATGGAGAATCGGTAGACTATCTTTTACTACATTGTCCTATTGTTTATGAGTTGTGGTCTATGGTGTTCACTTTGTTTGGTATCCACTGAGCAATGTCAAAGACTGTAGTTGAGCTCCTTGCTTGTTGGCAAGGAAATTTTAGTCATCATCGTAATGATGTTATTTGGATGGCTGTCCCTCATTGTTTGATGTGGTGCATTTGGCGGGAGAGAAATAACCGGTGTTTTGAAGATTCTGAAAGGACTATAGCTAATTTAAAACTTTTCTTCTTTAAAAATCTATTGGACTGGGTGTCTATTATAGAAAGTCATTCTATATCTTTAGTCTATGATTTGATGGATGCTTGTAATTTATGTATTTGATTATGTTGGTCCCCGACTATATATTTCCTGTATACTCGGGTGACACATTTTTAAGTTCTTGAATAAAATTTCCTTTACTTATCAAAAAAAAATCTCTAGCTTCTATAAGGTCCTTTTCTTTTGGTAAGTTACACATGCATCTAGTGGGTCTTGAACCCCCGACCTCACCCTCCATCTAGTATTTGCAAGGGGAGGGGGTGCTAGTTGAGCTAGAGTTGATTGGCAAAAGTCAATTGGTTGGATTCAAACTTTTGTACTTCTATAGGGTCTTTCTTGAAATCATGTTTTTTTTTTTGTTTGTGATGTGAATCATTGGTAGTTCTTGATATTATATTTTTGGAATGATGATATGCTCTAGTTGCTAGATTTCTTTTTCAATGTTGCTATGAGAATTCTCCTCCTCTTTTACCCACATGTGTAACTTACCAATAAAAACAAAAAGATTTCTTGCATGCTGTTAAAACCTTCTAGAATATCTCTTGGCTCCATTTCATTGAAGTTAAAACTCTAAATAAGAGTATTTGTTCCTTGCTTTGCTTGCCTTATTACAGCAAAACAAGTAATCCCAACCAGTTTGTAACCTAAATTGGGAATTTGTATATAGGTGCTTTCAATGGGTTAAGTTTGGGAGGATTAATAGATCTAGGGTATGAAGTTGTAGAAGAAAAGGTAAAGACTCAAACTTGGCAAGGGTTTGATGAGTTTTTTTATGGTGATTTGATAGAGAAAATGTGTGGGGAGTTATGGTGTTGATAGGCAAGAGGAAGGGCTTTACTTAGGGTTTGGGATATATCGAAGAAGGAAAAGAGAATTTTATGGTATGGCCTGTATGAGTATGAACAGTACCATAAGAAAGAGAAGAAGAAAGGAGAGAACAAAGAGAGAGAAAATAAACGATAAGTCCAACATGTAAATGACTAACTTGGACTCAAAGAAAATAAAACCTAAGATAGTTATGATCTCTTAGAAATTTCTAGATTAAAAAAAAAAAAAAAAAAAAAAAAAAAACCTAAATTCACTTCTACCCCTAATTACAAAATTGACCAAAACTTGTTGAATAAAAACCCAAATAAAAATTGTTTCAATCTTAGGACACATATAACTAGACCTTTAAAACCCCACTTTTACTTCAATTGGACTTGGCACATGGCCTCATAAAATAAATCTTGAACAGTCGAACTTGTGAAGTGATAACAACTTAATCTTCCATGGTAGCATCAAGAACATAACCTTATTTGCATTGATTAATAGAGTTTGTATTAAGTTTGAAAGCTCGAAAATGTGTGAAAATACAAGAGCTGTATAAACCACCAAATTATAAATTACGGCTCAATTGATTTTACTCTAACTTAAACTAAGTGTGGAATAAAGTAAATACAAGCGGATAAACAATATAACTACTCTAAGCCATCACATGCCAATAAACAATATTCATCAAATCACAACAGTAAAATGAAAGCTAAAAGAATAGGGAATAAGAATGCAAATACAAGATAACATGCCGATGTGTTATCGAAGAGGAAACGGAAGTACTCGGTGAAAAACCTCTCCACCGCCCTCCAAGCGGTAAATCGATCCACTAGAGAATAAGTTGGTTACACGAATAACAAAAGACCCTCCAAGCCTAGTCTACTCCATGTACTTGAGTCTTCCAAACTTCTGCTACCAATTGACTTTGCCAAGCCTTGTCTTCTCTAGCTCTTCGGATCACGCAATTTAGCCTAATTGCATCCACCAAACAAATGGCTTCTTCCAATGCTTCCCAGTAGCACCAAAATCTCACTTTACACTTAGGATGGGTGTGGTAAGTGTTTGGGCTATCAATCTCTCAAGGATTTGGAAATTGAGAGGTAAGAGTTGAGGAAAACCACAATGGGTTGTGTAAAGAATTATGGGTATAACAATCTCTCGCTCTTAAGGCTTGTGGCTAGGGTTTTTCTCTCTGAAAGCATTCCTCAACATATGTGGATAATGTGGGTATATATAGTGTGGGTAGGGATAAGGTGTATTAGATATGACAAATTGGCAAAACAGAATGTTTTGTGGGTGTCTCGCGGGAAGGCTTTACCCGCGAGACACTCACGAATACCAGCTGTCATCATCTGTCATAACTCTTCGCATTTTAGTCAAGTGCTGAGCGCATGCTTCACTTTCTCTAGAAGGCTACCCGCAAAAACTTCTTTGGTCTTCAATTGCCTCAAGTCTTCACACTTTCTCTCACACACAACCCTTACAATAAAATCCCACATAAAATACATGGTACAAAAGATTGAACATAATTATAATCAAATTTGGCACAAAATTAAAGCCAACACAAAATAGTTGAAAGTCACAACTTTACAAAGTTCTTAGTTTTGTTAGATATTCTTCAAGGCCTTGATTGGAAATTGTTGGATGGGAGGTAAAACATTTAGCATTCAAGATTCTTTTTTCTTTTCAATAAATTGCTAGATCATGTTCAACTCTCATTTTAATATTTGGATGCTGTGTTGCTGGCTTACAAATGCCTGGATATGTGTTAGATGATAAAAGAAAAATTACTAGTAAAATCCAGGTAGGGAAAAAAAAGGGTCGATATCTCTCGAAATACAAAAGCCACTTAAGTCCTCCTGTTCAATCTCCTTATGTGGCAAGAGCTAATTGATATTGTTTTTAATATATGAATAATGTCTCAAACTTTTGTCTGTTGCTGACTATATTTCCCGATACTGCCATATAAAAAACCCTTGCCATGTCAGAGGTTGGATGAGAGGGCTTCAACCTCAGTACAAGTTCCCCTATACATAGACGTCAAGTATGTTTGATTGTTATGGAACTCGTTACATCTGAGCATATAAGTAGCACCCCATATCATATTCTGTGTACTGGAATCAAATTTAAAGTTATTCTGTACCCAGATTTGACTGCTAGACAATCAGATTTGTTTAATGTACTTGTGTGTATACTCTCACACACACACACACACATTTTGAGTTTGGATAACTTTGGTGTTATAGGGAAACATCTGAAGCATGAAATCTGTATCATTATCATCTGCTGAGTTGCTTGTCCTGTGATTGAGAAAGGCCAAGGTTTCCTTTGGTGGTAACATTTCTGTGCCTTGTCTGCGGCACTTGGTGCATAAAACCAAAAAGTTCAGAAATAGTTTGATATGCATGGTTATGCATCACCTCTATCTTCTTCATTTTTCTTGACATTCCAGTCGTCTGATTTTGACGGTTTCATTTGATTTTTTCTTATTGACCTTGCTGGCTTCAATAATACTTAAAATGCTTGTATTTTATCAGTTGTTTCATGGTTAGCTTTCGTCAAATTGTCTAACAATCAACTGTTTTTACACATACCACTATTAACATGGTCAAGCAATGCCATGTTCGGCCAAGATGTTTAGAATTTTCATGACATGGTCAAGCAATGCCTTGTACCCTCAGGGTAATTGTTGACAAAAACCTTTCCTTTTGGTCCTTGAAAGACTTTATTTATCCTATGCTTTTAATGCAGGTACCTCAGCAAATGAAATTGAAACAGATAGCTTGGTCCAGTGAGTGTTTTATTTTATTTTATTTTAATGATTAAATTATGTTACCTTTAAGAAAAAGAAAAAAAACTGTCTTTGCTCAGTTCACAACAAACGAATTTAAAATTAGAAATATGGTTCGCTTTCATAGATCTTGTGGATATGATAGGATCGATAGTAATGCGAGCTCAGTCGACAGTCTTCCCAAGTTTAGGTTTGGAATTTATGGAAAGTAGAAAAGGTTTGGAATTTATGGAAAGTAGAAACACCCTTTTTTTTTTTTTTTTTTTTTTTCGCTTTTTCTGGGAGCAACAACAACCTACTCTTTGTCCTCACTTGTTAAAGATTGTTGACAAATTGCATACCAATTGATAAGAGTCTGAGTCAATTAGAAAAAATTATGGCCACCCAATATCACAATCTGATCCCATATGCAATTTTATATTTCAATGGTTGTATAAACAACTTACATACCCAAAAGAAAAGTGAGCTAAAAAATAATTAAACTTTCTCATTGTTGGAGGTATTGGCAGTCTTTGATCCATTTAAACTTAGGGAGTAATAGTCTAGCAGGTAGAATTCCCTACTCCATGGGGGCTTTAGTTAATCTCCAACCATTGCGTTTACAAAACAATAGCATCTCTGGAGATATTCCTTCATCATTCAAAAATTGCTCAAATTTTGGGCTCATTGATATAGGTAATAATCATTTGACAAGGATCATACCACCCTGGATTGGAGAAATGACAAATCTATTAGTTCTTCATCTAAGATCAAATGAATTCAAAGGTTGTATACCTCCACAAATATGCCAACTTTCTTCTCTTAGAGTATTGAATCTTGGTAATGATAGTCTATCTAGTGTCATACCAAATTGCTTGAGAAATATTAGTGCCATACCAGAACCTAATAGTCAAGTTTTTCCTTTTGAACCTTTAAAATATATGTATGGTTATGTATCTTTGAGAATCTTAAGTTGGTTCCCAAAGGGCCAAAGGGAAGGAATTGGAATATGAAAGGAATCTAGAATTTGTTAAGATCATAGACCTTTCAAATAACAATTTGTCTAGATCAATCCTAATGAAATTTGTATTCTTTTTGAATTATGTTTTTGGAATTTGTCTCGAAATCATTTGAAGGGAAAGATACCAGAAAAAATTGGGAGCATTAAAGAGTTGGAGTCAATTGATCTCTCAAGAAATCATCTATCGGGGAAAATTCCACCTAGTGTGTCTAATTTAAGATTTCTTAGTTACTTGGATTTGTCTTACAAAAACTTCTTTGGTAGAATTCCTTCAAGCACCCAACTTTAATCTTTTGATGCACTCAGTTAAGTTGGCAATCCTCAACTATGTGGTGATCCTCTTCCAAAAAATTGCACAATAGAGGAAGAATCTTTGAATAGATCACCAATTGGCATTGTTGAAGATGACTCTATAAATTCCAGCTTCCATCTAGGTATGAAAGTTGGATTCGCAGCTGGCTTTTAGGCAATTTGTGGAGCTCTCTTCTTCAATAGTACCTGGAGGCATTCTTGTTGTAGATTTTCTGATGACATAAGAGATTGGATTTATGTGACTATAGTGATAAAGTGGAATTGGTTGTTGAAAAACTAAGAGTCTGCCTTAGTAAGTGAAAGGTATCATTCTAGCTTAAAGGTACTGATTCAAGTAATTTGTTCTTAATATTGTTTCGCTTATGTTAATATGGTAGTACCCTACTTTAAATATATGATTTAATTTATTGTTTAAACTTCAAGAGGTGGCGCTGGTTCAGTGGTTCATGCTCTTCAAAAGGCCAAAAAGAATTGTTTGCAAAAGATATATTCTTGATCTTATTTCATCCTGGATGTATCGTAAACATGCATGAACAAAATGCTACGGATTATGATTCTCGAATATGATGTGTAAGAACTATTTATCTATATACTGCTGCTAGTCATTTAATGAAGAATTATTTCGCCATTAACATAAATTCAGAGTTCAGGTCACTGAACCAAAAATAGTGCTTCCTGTACTCGTTGATTCATTTCACAGTGGCTTTTCCATTCCACAAATTCCAAGAGGTCTCTCTCTCTCTCTGGTTTTAGTTTTACTGAAAATACTGATCTCCATTTCTCAACAGCAAAAATGGATTTTCCATTATGGAACTAACAAGCTCTACTCAATTGAGGCAAATCAATTACTGTTGTTGGACTAATCTGAGTTGGGCTCTTGTTCTTTGAGCAAACCTATTACATTATTAGTCATGACTATTAAAACTTTCTTTCATTTTGGCCTTTGTTTAGTTTTTTTTTTTGGTATGACCCATTTGCTCTTTTGTAAATGATATTCGCAGGCTAAGAAAACTCTTGCAAAAAGCCCACTTTTGCAAGGGATTCATGCTTAAAAGGGACAACTATGGCCACCACATTATTGAAGCCAATGATGGGCCTTTTATTTTTATTTTTAAATTATCAACAGGGAAAACCTATTAGAATGGATCAACTTGCTAACAAAAATCAAAAGTGTAGTTGCTATCCAAACTCTAGTTGTGGTTGAGAAAAGGATTAAAGACCTTGGCACCAAGTTGACTGAGGCAGATAGAGAGAGGAAAAGTGTTGAAGTTGCACTAGTTGGCATTGAGAAGCAAGCCGATGACCAACTTCTACATCTTCGCCAGGTCGAGGAGTAATTGGTCATTGCCCGTGAGCAGATCGAGGCTCAAAAGAAAGGGCTAAAAAAAAAAAAAAAAAAAAGCTATTGCCTAAGCTAAATAGTCTGGCTACGATATGAGGGTGAAGGAGACGGAGCACACTCTTAGGGCCCAAGTCATGGGAGTCTGCTGAGGCTATTGCCTGCAAGTGTGGACTAAGGCACTGAATTTGGCAGGAGTAAAAGCTTCTTTGGATCTGAGGAAGGCAAAGAACATTTTCTACCCTCTAGCCTTACGAATAGCAACTCCTCTAACCTCCCAGGCAACCGCTATTCCCAAGGTTCCCCCAACTACCCAGCCTGTTGACAAGGACCCTGCCACTACTTCATCCACGGCCAAAGTTTCTACAGCCACTCATCCTACCAACATGGGTACCACAAAAACTACCTTTGAACCCACACAAGCCTCAACAGAGAAGGAAGCTTCCCTAGGAAAAGAGGCTACCTCCAAAACCACCTCGGGGCCTTTAAAAGCACCAAAAGAGAAAGAGGTGTCCCAGGTTTTTTTTAGAAAATAACAACAAAACCCAAACAATATCATTAGTTAGGAAACGTTTTAAACTATTTTGGTTTCTAGCAATTCGAGTAAAGAGGGCTCGATTTCTGGGTTTTTTATTTTATTATTTGCCAGCAGCTGAGTTGGTGGAGTGTCCACGTAGGCAGAAATCGAGTTCAAAGCTGTCGGTTTCTAAGCTTAGAAAACGAGTTCAAAGGACTCGGTTTCCATGCTAAAAACCAAGTCCATTGGACTCGGTTTTCAAGCCTGGAAACCGAGTCCAATGGACTTGGTTTTTAAGGCTGGAAACCGAGTCCTTTGAACTCGTTTTCTAAGCTTAGAAACCGAGTCCATTGGACTCGATTTCTTTGTGGACTCGATTTCCAGGCTTGAAAACCGAGTCCTTTGAACTCGTTTTCTAAGCTTAGAAATCGAGTCCATTGGACTCGATTTCTTTGTATCAAACACTGCCTACCCATCAGTTCCCCGTCTCATCACTCCCATCCCACAGCAGCATCAGCTCCCCACATCAGCAACATCACGTGGGCATAACAGTCCCCCCACAGCAGCATCAGTCCCCAACCCTCCACGTGTTTGTGGGTCCCAGCTGGACTTGTCCTTCCTTGCTGTGGGATCTCATAACTTCTCTGTATTGTGAAGAACATATTCAGAAACTCAGCTCTTACCTCTATGAAACAAGTTTTCTAAACTCACTTGCACTCACAGAACACTCATCTCACACAACACTCTTAGGTAATATTTTTACAATATTGTGATTATTTGCTAGGTTTTTTTTTTTAAAGAAAAATTTAGAACATATTAGGAAAAGTTTTGTTTTTCTTATTTGTTAGTTACATATTGTGATCAATTTATTTGTTAGTATATTGTGATTATTTACTAGATTTTTTTTAAAGAAAGATTTAGAACATATTAGGAAAAGTTTTTTTTTTTCTTATTTGTTAGTGTAAATATTGTGATTAATTTATTTGTTAGTATATTGTGATTATTTGCTAGGTTTTTTTTTTAAAGAAAAATTTAGAACATATTAGGAAAAGTTTTGTTTTTCTTATTTGTTAGTGTCAATATTGTGATTAATTTATTTGTTAGTATATTGTGATTATTTTCTAGTTTTTTTTTTTTTAAGAAAAATTTAGAACATATTAGGAAAAGTTTTGTTTTTCTTATTTGTTAGTGTCAATATTGTGATTAATTTATTTGTTAGTATATTGTGACTATTTGCTAGGTTTTGTTTTTTTAAGAAAAATTTAGAACATATTAGGAAAAGTTTTGTTTTTCTTATTTGTTAGTGTGTAAATATTGTGATTAATTTATTTGTTAGTAGTATATTGTGATTATTTGCTAGGTTTTTTTTTTTTAAAGAAAAATTTAGAACATATTAGGAAAAGTTTTGTTTTTCTTATTTGTTAGTGTAAATATTGTGATTAATTTATTTGTTAGTATATTGTGATTATTTGTTAGGTTTTTTTTTTTGTAAGAAAAATTTAGAACATATTAGGAAAAGTTTTGTTTTTCTCATTTGTTAGTGTAATATTGTGATTAATTTATTTGTTAGTATATTGTGATTATTTGCTAGTTTTTTTCAAAAAAAATTAATATTAGGACACATTTATATAAGATCATGAATCTACTTAAGAAAAAATATCTATAATGACTAGTAATATTATGATTAATTATTGGGAATATTTAGTAAATAATTGTGATTAAATTACAACATATTGGGGATTTTTTTTTTGTTAGTGTAAATATTGTGATTAAATTATTTGCTAAGTTTTTTTTTGAAGAAAATTAATATTGTGATTATTGGGAATATTTAGTACCAAATATTGTGATTATTATGTGAAAATTTGAGTACTCTAGATATGCAATTTTTTCCTTTTTATTTATATTTTTTCATTTAAGAGAATGTATAAAACTTTTTTGGCTAATGGTTCGAAGCTCAAAATCTTATAAATCCAATTATTTATTTTTTATTTTTAAGGAAGTTGCAACAGTAAAATTGTAGCATGAATCTGTGTGATAAACACATGGTCATGACCATGACCATGACTATGACCATTCATGAATGAATGTGTAAGGATGGTGCAGCACGAGCACGTATAGTTTGTGAAAAATTTACAAATATTTGGTGTTGTTACCGTTTGTAACATTCCAAGTTAGGAAAAAAGGAGCAGACTTTAAAAATAAAAAGAGAGCAAACGCTGTCCATTTCCATAGCCCTTTAGGCTTTTAGGGGATTAGAAGAAGGCAAAAAGTAGTCATTGGGGATTTTTTAGAAAATAACTACAAATATTGTGATTATTATGTTTTTACAATATATGGGAATATTTGTTTTGTTTGTTAGTGTAAATATTGTGATAATATGCTAAGTTTAAAAAAAAAAAAAAATTGTGATTAATTATTGGGATAATTTAGTACTAAATATTGCGATCAATTGTTAAGAATATTTAGTACTTTTAGGTCTTTCTCATGGATATGAAATGGATTATGAGTTTGATACCTAAGATAGTAGTATTTTTACCATAAATTATTTCAAGATATATTTGTTTAAGATTTGTAACAGAGATTTCAATGGATAACTGGTTGGTATATAATATTTTTGTTCATCATAATTTATTTGAATGGGTTTTGAAAGTCATGCCCCTAGAATGATTTAGAATTTTTAAAGAATATGAAATTGGTAATGACTATTTTTGTAAGATTAGTAAAGGTGAGTATATGCAAATTTGGTTGAGGTTAGTATTGTTGGCATTTCATACGTAAAGTTTTGTGATTGATGTTGATTGAGCGTTATAAATTTGTCACTAAAACAATTGCACTTGATGATCTATAGGTTGACAATGATCCATATAAATATATACTACGGTGGACCCCTTAGCAATGCCAACCCTTATGACGGAGTCTCATTTCAAGGTTCGGGTATCCAGTGCTACTATATGATGATACGCCGTAAGCTAAAGACCTTGAATGAGTTGAAAGTAAAAATTATGGAAGAGTTGAAAGTGAACACTGCTTTGCATGACATACATATTACTTTCCGTTCTCCATATGAAGTCCTCAATCAATGCATTAATTACAGATATATGGCAATAACAGAGGACAAACATGTGAAATTCATGTTTAGTAAGATGGACAAATGGAAACTAGCAGCAAATTTTGAGTTGTACGTCACTTTGGAGCCGCGTGCAGAAGTCGGCGTAAAGGAAGAAATTGTACAAACAACTACATCTCTACAGTTTGCAGTCCTAGATGATCAATGCACCACATTGGGAGGCTATACACCCCCTTTTCAAGAGACACCCGTAACAATTGAGAGCGAACCTGGAAATAGATATGAAGATCAATTTTGTACACATCGAGGTGAATCCTCTATAGTTCCAGTAGTTAAAGATGAAGATGAAGACGAAGACTATTTTGGGGAAGATGGTGAGGATAGAGATGAGTATGAAGAGAGGATTGACGATGGTGACTTTGACAGGGGTCTTGATGACCATGAAATTACTTACATTCCTCATGTTGATGATATGGCTGAATGTGATGAAGATGATGAGGACGCTAATGTTAGAGTTCAGCATGTTACAAATACGACCCCCGTTTATGAACCTCCTGCCTCATCATTTTATGAAAATACTTGGGAAAATATGGTTGATCCTGAAGTTGTTCAGCAAGCATTTGGTTCTTCTTGGAATGTAGACATGAATTTTGCGAAAGGGTTGATTTTTGCTAATAAAGAAGCGGTGAAACGTGCATTAACAATTTATGCCGCAAAGCATAACAGAAACTTTATGACTAGTAGGTCGACCACAAGTAGACTGTTTGTGAAATGCAGCGATGAATCATGCATGTGGTACGTTAAGGCAGTTGCGTAGCCTGAACTCAGACTATGGATGGTCACATCTTATAGGGGTCCTCATAGTTGTATGCCCCTTGCCACGCCCCTTGATGGTAGAATGATGGATTGTAATTTTCTAGCAACAGAATTTGTTCCATTGTTGGAAGAGAAACACACGGCAACAATTTATCACCTCAGACATTTCATTAAAGGGAAGTATTATGGGCATAATCTTTCTTACTATAAGATATGGGATGCGAAACAATGAGCTATTGCAAAGATATTCGGGGATTGGGAAGAGTCTTACCAAAGGTTGAGAAAGTTATTGTTGGCATACTGGGATCAAGAACCTGGCACCCGTTTTTGGTTTCACACCATACCCAGGGTTGAGTTCGGTGATACAATATTGTGCTATATATTTTGGGCTTTCGCTCCATGCATTGCAGGATTCAGACATTGTAAGCCAGTGATCAGTATTGATGGGACCCATTTGTATGGTAAATATCGAGGGGTGTTGTTGATTGCAATGGCCACTGATGCCAACAACAAGGTTTTGCCTCTTGCCTTTGCCGTTGTGGACAAAGAGTCAAGGCCAAGTTGGGGGTGGTTTTTAGAACGCCTCAGGAATGCATTAGGGGATGTGATAGCAGATAAGGACATCTGCATAATTTTTGATCGACATAAGGGTATTCAAAGTGCAATTGCAAACTGGCCTAGAGATGATGATGGACGACAACAAGTAGTTCACAGATATTGCCTTCGACATGTTGCTAGCAACTTCAACACGCATTTTCAAGACGCCACTTTAAAGTCGTTGGCCTTGAAAGCGGGGTATGCTACTCAGGAAGCTAAATTTGAGTTATACATGCAACCTATCAAGGAAGCTGAGATCGAGGCCCTTAGGAAGAAACAGAGAACCGAGTAGCAGGAAAGTGAACCCGACTCATCCATCATGCCATACATATATCTAATGAACGAAGATCTAGACAAGTGGACCCAACTACATGATGGTGGATATCGTTATGGGGCTATGACAACCAATGTCTCGGAGTGCTTCAATGGAGTACTCAAAGGTGCCCGTGGCCTACCCATTGCTGCAATGGTTGAATTCACTTAGAGCAAACTTGTTGCATATTTCCATGATCGACACAAAGAAATTACTCATGATCTCTCAAATGACAAGGTATGGACTAAATATGCCTTAAAAATCTATGGACAAAACCTACAAAAATCAATTTCACACCAAATAAATCCGTTTAATAATCTAAATGGTATATATCAAGTAATTACTGCATACAACATCTATAGCTCTGGAGGGGGACACCATAGTTATGAAGTAAACATAATGGCCAGAAAATGTGGTTGTGGAAAGTGGCAAATGAGAATCCCTTGTTCACATGCAATTAAAGCTTTTCAGCACTTGGGGCAAGATGCGACTACATATATTGACCCATGTTATAGTTTGGTGAATGCCATTCACACCTACTCACATGCATTTGTGGTGCCAAAGTCAGATTCATTGTGGAGGGATGTGGATGGTCCAAAGTGGGTGCCTGACCCAAAACTGTTGCGGGGCAAAGGTCGACCTGTGGCATCTAGGATACAAAATGAGATGGATGGGGTCCGGCTAGAACCGGGAAGCCGGAGGCTAGATTCTGACTTGAGGGAGATTCAGCAAAAGCAGAGCTGTGGACTGTGTCATCAACATGGGCATAACCGTAGAAGATGTCCGCTTTCCCATGGGGCTTCGACAAGCAGTAATAATCCAAACTAGGTAAGTGATGCTTTTATATAAAATGCCATGATTGTATCAATTAGCCAAGTTGCATAGATTAATATGTATGTTTTGGGTTTTGGTATCTAACAACAATATTTGAATTTTTGCCAGGCATGCAAATTCTCGAGTTTGGAATGGCATTGTAGATGTAAATTGGGGTTCTCTTTATTATGTATTTGAACTTACTACTGTGTTGTATCGGCACAATTATTATTTTGTTTGTCACTGAATGAACTTGTAATTGAAGTATTTTATATCCAATGTACATGTTTCTAGATTGTGATATTATGACTGTTTAATTTTGTCTTTCAATTTTAAATCCCCACAATTTTGTAGTTTATATTGCTTACTACTCACTAGAATTCCTTGTTCCCATAAGTTCCTGGAGGAACACATAAGCATTTAGCATAGAACTTTTGGCAGAAGAACATAAATGGCTTTTTGAATGCTGTTTTTGAGCATCTCTAGGTGCAACATGGCCAGCTAAAGCCCATGCTCCGTGTCTATATATACATGTACACACATGTTCATTTTCTATTTTTCTACAATAGTACTGCAAATGGCATAAAATTGAACTAAATTTCTTCAATTTGAATATTAATTCTTTATTTTTTTTTAGGGGAGAATATTACTTGTAAGGGTTTTTTTTTAGGGTAGAATATCAATTCTTTAGTCTTTATTTCATATCTAACAATTCGAGTCCACATTTACCCAGAAAGTTGAGTTGAACAAAGTAGGAAATCCAGTTCAAAGAACTAGGTTTTCACGTATAGAAATCGAGTTCAATGAACTCGGTTTCCAAGCATAGAAATTTCTAATTATTTAAATAGCATTCTAATTGTTTTTTTTAGAATTCTATTATTATTAAAAATGAAATTTCTATTAGAAATTCATATTCTAAATTGAAATAAAATCTATTTATTTTTTTCTGAGCGATGGAAAATGTGAGTTCTGAAATGGGATGCTAATTAATCATAACTATAGAAGATCGATGGAATGTCAAAGAGAGATGATCCATATGCTAGCAGGACAGGTTGTGGTACTAGACCCAATTAGATGTGTTCAACAAGTGGGTGGTCCTTTTCTTTCCCAGCATCCCTGAAAAATATTTTCTTTCTTCCCCTAATGTTTCATTGTAAATTTTAAGGTTGTTTATTTCCTCCTATTATAGTTAATTATACAAGACCAAAAAGAGAAATGGCAAGAGAGTTCCACGTAAATGCAATAGCCTTATTATTTTGGTAAAAAAAAAAAAGAAATTAATTCTTTATTTTATTTTTTTAGGGGAGAATATTACTTGTAAGGGTTCTTTTGCTCCCAAAAAAAAAAAAAAAAAAAAAAAAAAGCCTTTTTTGAACCCAATGTTCACAATTCTTAACTATGATTTTTCCTGAATGCTATAGACACACACACACATCCTTCCCTTCCCCTTCAAGCAGTAATATATATTGTCAATGAATTATCAGCCCTTTAATTATTCGTGCTTTGAGCATTGATGCTACAAATTCCAATTGAAGCTTGGTCACTACCATCAGTGCGATCATGCTCATTCATAAAAAAACAACCAAAAAGAGAGACAATAAACACCCCAAGGAAACACTTATTTCTAAAGACACTCATAGGAAATTTCCCACCTCAAGCAGCAAAACCGGCTATGCATTTATCTAGTGAACAGATTATTGTCTATCAAATATATCAATCACAACCTCCCATTTGTCTGATTGTTTTTCCCCATTTTAAACATTGGTTATTTTATAAGGATAAAATAAATTCTAACAATTTGTGATTGGTAGAAGCATCAATGGAACACAAAAGGTGAAATAGATGATTTTTATTTATCAAATTGCTATCATTTCGGTAAATCTCAACATAATTTAAAAGCTGTACATAGAAAAATCCTTGTGCAAGCTATGCAATTCACATACAAAGCATTAGGCAAACCAGCATACAGATTATGAAGAGGCTATACGATCATAAATAAGATCTAGCTAAATCCAATCCATTTAACCAAGGATGGAACAAAGTGACAGATTACATATCAAAAACAATCAAAGTATATAGCCAAAATGGATAGATGCTACACAGCTACACTATTATTGCTTATAGTAGCCACCTTGGTGAGGAGGAGGGTATGGAGTTGGGATGGTGTAAGGAGCTCGAGGATGAGATCCAGATTGTTGTGCATGGGCATTGTAGTATGGGTCTTGCCACCCCGGATAAGTAGGTTGGGCATACTCATGGCTGAAGGGTAGTTGTTGTAAGCACCTGCGTTTTTATTATCCTAGAAACTGAGGCCCGCCATTTGTCTTTGCACATCTTCAGTCATTTCCCGGCACTAGATGTTTTTGGTCATGACAAAATCATTGCATTACTGCTTTACATTTGTGATTGCATCCTGTTGAAAAAAGACAGCTCATTTATCAACTCTTTTTTTATGTTAATTCTATTGAAAAAAGGAAATCTTGGGTACGCATGATGTATATACAAGTTACAAACATTCCTAAAGAATTAGGAAGAGAGTCAAACAAAAGTGGAAGGAATTCCTCCCTCTCACTCCACAACACATGCATTACCATGATTACCAATACAGATATGCCACCCAGGAAGGACATACACATCTCCCCAAAAAAAAAAAACCAAAAAAAAAAAATTTATGATGTAGACAAAATAACTAGTCACTTCTAGCAAAGTTCACAAATACAATAATGAAAAGAATCACGTACACATGCTCACAAGGAGAGATCTATGCACATCAATAATATTAAATCTCCCCCACAGCTACAAAGAGGAGGAAGTGTATACTTGAACAATAACTATATTAAATAAATACTTGCACCACACAATCTAACCAAACATTTCTAACCTGTAGAGTAACATAAAATTTCAGTCCCTCATTGATGTTCTCCTTAATCTCGGAGCTTTGCTATGGCAGCTTGAATATGCTTGTAACATTTCTCACGAGATGCTGGAAAAAATAGCAGGGAAAAGATCAACACAGAAGCCAACAAAAACTGACATGCCAGAGCAACATGGTCTACATGAAAAACTTTGAGCCATTCATTACACTCTAAAAACTACAACAAGAATGTAGATTTGTTACACATTAATGATACAAAAATGCCAGAAAATTGAATGAATGCTTAAAAAATACACATTTGCCAAACAGATAAAAATAGTTATATATATATATATTATAATCCAAAAAAAAAAAAAAAAAACCAACCTTTATAATCTTCAAGATTAAAGATGGCTGAAAAATCATCATTCTGAGCCTGAAAGAAATGTCAAACAATTATTTGAGGATCATGAAATCCCTCTTAAAATCTCTCCTTTTTTTTTAACTGAGAAGATATTAGAGACTAACAATTATATAAATAAAGATGTCAAATTTGGTTCATAACATATTCTCCAGTCAAAACCAATTCTATTTGGTAAAACATCACATTCAGTAAAAGAAAAAAGAAAGCTGGTATTCAAAGAAAATAAACAAAAAAAAAAATGCAGTCAAATAAAGAATTAAACCTGAATTTGCAGCAACAGTTGTTCTTGTGCCTCAATATTGTGGGCAATATCTTCACTAATGCGATCATATTTTGCTATAACTCTGCTATCTGGACTAGCATTTCCTGTTTGACCCTCCTCAGATCCCTAAATTGCTGTAACTCTGCTTCCAAACCAGCAGGGCCCCCATTTATCTGCACTGCCTCCACATCTTCTTTGAGCTCCATTGGGAGAGTGAAATTCCCTTCTAAAGCTAGAATGGAATCAGGAAGGTCCATCTCTTTGAGCCTTACTGTATCTGCAAACTCACTGGCTTGTTGTAATTTTTCAGCTTGTGTTCTGATAACATCATCAACCATTTCAGTATACCTAGAAAGTGCCTTTGCACTGCTGTCAGGAACAAGGCTTGCAAACATCTTCTCCTTGCTCGCATCCAATACCTCTAACTTGCTAATTGCATCCAGAAGTTGTGCTGGAGCCCCCTTTGCAGATTTCTTTGACTCTGTTATAGCAATAACCGCACTCCTCAACCGTGCAATTTCCTTAGCAATCTCTTCTTTCTCGTGTAGCTCTAAACTGTACCCATAGCAAGCTTTTGCATAAAATAGAACCGTCTTTAGTTGGAAAAGGTGATAATAATTTTAAGAACTGACTACGTATTTGACTAAAATTTAATTAGAAAGTAATGCACAGACAATAACATACATTCGCATCCTAGAATTTTTGCTAACTAACACCTTATATCTTTTACTAGGGGGGAAAATGATTCACAATTACTTTTGTAAGGTCATATGTTCTGGAGCCTTACAACTATAGGTTTATAAAAAATAAAAATAAAAATAAAAAACTCCTTACCTCCTTTAACTTTTCAAGACCCACTTCCACCAACTCTTCAACTGTGCTGTAATAATCAAGATGAATTACAGTGTGCTGAGCAGGAACACTTATTTAAGCTAGGGGGTAGATAAATCAACGCACAAAAGTAAAAGAAATGTAACCTTGGCAAGTCCCTCCCCTTCATTTTCTACTAGCGCCTTTGTGTTAGCCTTAAAACTTGTCTTGGCAATGCTTACTTCAAATCCCTCTTTTTCAGCTTTCTCCCTTGCTTGAGCCTGCAAATTTTAGATATTTAGTCAAAATTGCTGCCTATTAAATAGGAATGCTGATAGGAGCTCTTGTTTTCATATACATGGGAAAGGAATATTTTATACGTATAATGGGAATATAATTAGCAAAATGAACAGAAAAAAGGTATTATATTAGTGCCACTCTAGTACACCGGAGGTATTCATGATAAAAAAATATATATTATCACAGAAAGATAAGCTTATTTTACAATGAAACAAGTCAAACAACATCTCAGCAACCCCAACTCTAGAACTCAGTGAAGGCTTCTTGACCATAACATCAGCTCCAACATAATTTCCTATGTCAACTTACTAAACTAACTAAGTTTGAGCAAATTTACTTTTTTTTTTTGAAGTAAGATGTAGTATTTTTGCAATATCTGAGACTTTAGTTTATTGAATTTGACTAATAATTATTATATGGGATCAGTAGCAATGTCTAAAGCAACTGAAAAAACCTACAGAGTTATCTTCTATGTTGGATGTTGGGGTTTCCCGAGTCATGTCTTGCAGCCATTAAGGAACTTGTACCAGGAGCAACTGGCGGAAACACAGTATTCTCTGAAGCATATATCCCAGGAGGGATAATGGGCTCTGGTGGTGAAATAGTAGACAGATAATGCAAGAGCATCTATATAATTTGGCTGAAGTTTGGTCAAGTGTTTAGGTCCTCTCTCCAACATGAAGTCACAATCAAACCCAAATCCTCAGGGAGGTTTTCAGCATTGGGCCTCACATTCTGAAACAATAAATATTTGGATGATGTTAAAAGCTCCAAGAAATAAATGAGATTTAATCTAGCAATGGGATAATGTGAATCCTTGTGGCACACATTGCAAAATAAATTACCTGATGGCCTAATCATTGAGATTCATACAAAAACAAATAAGGATGTTAGACCCCTTTCTAGAATAAATTATGCTTATTGTACATTCCATTCCATTCAATGTCAAAGTTTGAAACTAATGGATAGATATAAATTAGGACTACAAGAGCAATTTTAGAAAATCTTTGGTTGCAGGTTTTTCACAATGTTCTACTTTTAGCAATTTAGCCATGCAATCATTTATTATTTTTTCTGCTGAGTCACCACACAGCAGCTGCTGAATCTTTCTAAACCTACATGTGATCTTCACCAAGATGGTCTGGTTGCATTGTTCAAGTGCATTATCCTCAGAACAATTTCAAGTCCATCTGATTAAATTTGATAATTGTCCCTGGTAGTTTTTTAATGAGGTGTGTAAAATGTTGCCTATCAAAACTAACAAAACTGCTGGGGAGGGGTGTCAGCTAGTTCTCTTAAATTACTCAAAGTTTCCTGCACTATAGATTAAGTTGAAAAAGAAATGCTCCCAAATCTAGCATATTTTTTGTTACCTTTGACGTCTTATAGTCCTAGAAGAGATCATATGAGACTGTAAACGCCATTAAAGTTGCTATTTTAAAGTCCTACCCTAAGATCACACACATGCAAGAAATCATCCCATCTTAGATATATCATAAGACAAGATCAAAATATATAGCTACTTAAAAGAGGCTGCATATGCTGCCTGTACATTTGACATGCCTTCAAAAGGCAATTTATTGTGGATGAGCTCCCACAGCACAATTGCAAAGCTGTAGGCATCCACCTTGTGATTGTAATGCTACTTTTCCCCATGCCTCAGCGTGACTGTGCAGTAAAGCTATCTCCAAATAGGGAAAGAATCATTAGTAAATACAAAACACCAATTGCCTGAACAATATAAACCTAAAACCTTCAAGCAATTGAGTACCTCTGGAGCCATCCAACGATATGTCCCTGTTTCAGCTGTCATCATCTCTGTTAATGACTCTTCTCTAGCTAGAATACTATCTTAAGCTTTATTTCATTTCTGTGTTTTTTCTTCTTCTTCCCCCCCTTTCCCCCTTGTTATAGCCACTAAAGTTGATTAGTCGACCCCTACAAGTCAAGTTGTTTACTAAAATGTCAACACCATATAGGATTTCATAATCATGATTGACAAGTATCCCAGGACTAAATACTCTTCTTCATATGTCAGTTACTTGCAAGAACAAAATTCAATTGCAATTATCAACCAACTGAAAAATGGAGATACAAATGGTATATGCAAGTAACACATTCACCATGTTATGCAACACCGTTGTGAATCCTTCTAATAGAAGTTAGAATTGAACTACAAATGACTTAGTAAAGACATGACACGCTTCCAGCTAATAAAATATTCTGTTCTTTTCTTTTGTGAGTTAACAACAACTGTACAAACAACAGAAACTCCAAACAAAACAGCAAAATAACTGTACCAGGTTTCAGATCCTGGTGAATGACCCCATGGGAGTTTAAGCATTCCATAGCGCAAGCAATATCAAGTGCAAACCCGACTGCCACATGCATATCCAAGCAGCTTGGCCGCAAATTCAACAAGTATCTACGCAACGTCCCATATATTGAGAAGTTTAGTTACTATCACCATAACAGGTTCCTTGCAAGCACCAATAAACTGGTAATACACAAGTAGACACAGTCGTGTCAGATATTGATTAATGCTCACTTCAATGGTTTCTTCTAATCACTAACAATATTACTTAATGTTCTTGCCTCTGTGAGAGCATAAAAGAATTGAATTTTCTCGCACAGAGTGGCAAGGAAAGAAATAGTTAAGATAGTAATTGTGAAGCCATTTTTGCATTTCTTTCCTTTTAGGCTGTTTAGATACTTATTGTGTCCTATCTGCTGCAACACTATTGTTAAATTCATAGCAGCCCAGGCAGAAGCTGCAATCAATATCTACACTAAATCAAAGGGATAAGAACCATTGTTCTTGTACAAAACTCCTTAATAGCTACATAAAGTCCCAAAAACAGAAAACCATGGTTGACTCTAGTAAGGTTGTATGCAGTCACATTATTTGAGAAATAAAAAAGATTCAACTCAGCGGCACATAAAGGGGCACAAACCTAGTACATGGGGGGAGTATACAAAGAAAATGCCCAAACAAAGATGTAAAGCAGTCCACTATAACTCTCCAAGAGTCCAAGTTTTCATGTTAGTTGTAATACTTTCTTTGAAGTGAAACCATCAGAAATTCCCTATCCCTTATGTTATTAATAGGTCTATTCCCTTAGCATGCAAATCGAAATACAATGGCAGATGAAAACAAATTTTACATCACAGTATATGTACTTCTAGTTCCACTTGATCCTACAACTTATATATGATGCTTAAGTCACCTACTTGCTTTTTCTATGTTTTTTTTTTTTTTTGTGTTTTTATTTTTTATTTTTATAAGTAGCAAAGAACATTTAAGAAAAAGAAAGGGCACAGCCGTAGTAGACAGGATGCATACCAGCAATATGTAAGAGAAAAATAAACCTAAGATCTAAAACTACAAAGATCCATAAATTTCCAAGAAAGAGAATGAAACTCAACCCCTTATTCGCTTTTAACATTTCGAATATTTGTTACAAGCAAGAATTCCAATAATAACTTGGTAAAGAAGAATTATTATCCTGTAATTCTCACACTAAACCTATTGTTTCACAAAAATGATTGATAATGTACCACACTGAAACTTTGCAACAAAATCAAATTGAAAATCCAATAACAAAATTCACATACACATTCAGATGGGGTGTTGATCCTAATGCATTTTGCGCTTATGCTGTCTCGTATAGTGTCTAGTATGTGGGGGAGGGGGTACTGCACGTCCTTCGTGAGGCTCCTCGCGTTGCTGCAAAAATGGAGTTACAACCAAACAATGGATTACATGAATTCGAATACCAACCATAACAAAGAGTATACTATATGCTCCATGCATTAAATGACTTAACATACCGTGGGGCCAGCCTTGTGTCCTGCTTTGTGACCACCTGTCCCACAAGGAGGTGCTTTTGTTGTGCGTTTAGGTCGACCTTGTGGGGGTGATTGTAACCCAACTACTTGCTCATTCTTAACATGCACATCTCGCTGTTTTGCTTGACTCCCAACAACTGAAGATCCTACAACTGCGGGGGAGGATGGTGTACCAAGGGAGATGTGAGTGAGGCTCGTAGTTATGGGATGTGTATGCAGTCCAGGAGTAGGCATGAATGACATGGACTGACTATGGGGTGGAACATGGTCTATATGACCAATGCTATACGAGAGGGATTGAGTGTGCATGACAAGAGGGATTTGACTAAAATCATAGTCGAGATCAAAGGATGGCGGGGTAAATGAAAGATGAGCGGGGTCAAAAAATGTAGGTGGGGTGTGTGAAGGGATCTCGGGGTGAGAAGATGCATTAGCAGTGGGTAGAGGGGTCTCTAGGCCAGGAACTGCATAGGCAGTACGTGGAGGGATCTCTGGGGAAGAAGATGCATGTGGAGGCGGACAGAAATCTGGTGCAGGGGATGCATGTGAGGGTGGAGGGAACTCTACCGCAAGAGATGCATGTGGGGGTGGAGGGGGACCCAGCCTACTGACAACTTGATGTGGTGCAGCACGCTGACTATGGCTATGGCTGGCATGAGTTGAGCTCGTGCTTGGTTGTCCAGTATCTTCTGGTGCTTCTGGATTTGCCCCATCAATGTCTTCCAAGGGAAGTTTGGCAGTTATACGACGAAGGCATTCCACTGCCTTAAGTACATTGGTAATCTGCGTGTACTCAAGACTACCTACTGCATGCTGCATTAACAACTACTTATGACTGGCAACCTGTAAGTAAATAAATACAATTAGTATATGCTCCATGCAAAAATGGTGCTATGCAACAAAATTTGAAAAGAAAGGTCGAAACAATTACCATAGTAAGAATTGACGCAGTAGTGTGGTCGACGAACCTCCAAGTCACCTTACCGTACCATTCAAAGTATGGATGAGCAGGCGACATATGACCCTCTAGTCATACTCCATGACATAGAGATCGTGCTCTTGTATTCCACACTTGGATATGGCCATAATGTTTTAGAAACCAATCCACATCAATCTTCCCCCTCAGGTCTATGTTATGAAGGGCGTCGTCAATATCAACATATGGGGGGATTTCTTGTACCATCCTAAACTGACAAACAACACGGTCCGGTGTATGTTTCTTTACTAGCCAGAAACATACAAGCGGCACCCTCACCGTCCATACATCCCTTCCTACGACACAGAACGCAGGCAGGTGGGCTAATTCAGCTTCATATGGTTGCCACACCACCTGAAGTTGCCAAATAAAAGGCCAACACATTATGCAATGTTCCATTATTTTTTACTATGACCTATCTTACAGTTATAAATACAATAGTCATAAACAATAGAAGAAACACAATTTGGGTACATGCTTGGGATGCATAGAATCTAACAGCTGACGTTACTGAACTAGACAGATTTCTTGGGGGCTATTTTTCGTGCTCACGACCCACACAATCCTAGAGAAAGTCAATACTTGGAATTGAGAATTTGAAGTAATCAACAACAATAAATAATGGACAATTGTGAATTTAACATTACATACGACTAAGTTTATACCAATAAATGATTATCTAAACATATGATTAGTGGTGGAGCTAGAAATTAATAACACTTGTAATATACATCAATCATAACATATGACCTCAGTGGAGAAGGAAGAGACTTACTTAATGGATAGTGGAGAAGGTGCAAATGGTGGGCCATATGCATCATCTGGTGGGAGGTCCTTCCTTGGGCACAAAAAAGGGAATCTGAACCATGCCCAATACTGAACTAGTAGCAAAGCCCCACCAATCTGACTGGCACCTCTGTCGGTTGCCCTGCATAACTCTTTGTACAAACATGCAAGGCAAGCGCTCCCCCAACTATACTGAGGTGGATTGTGAAGTTCACTCAACATCTGCAACCACATCATATGCACCCTATCGCCAGACTTGTCAGCGAAAATTGTGTCTACCAGGAGTGCTAGAATATAACATCGTGCATATTGATGCACATCCACCTCTGCTGCATCATTGAGCAACCCTTAATCAATTTTGTCTAGTAGCTTCCTAATTAGGATCCTTTGTCCTTTAAGCACCGTCCCAGTAGGGTTGATTCCAAGCATATTCCGACATTCAGTAGCCCATATTTTGTCAGTTGTTCCAACAGTTGCCTCACCATCAATTGGAATGCCCAAAATAACCTCCACATCTTGTGATGTGATCGTTGTCTCACCATGTGGCAGGTGGAAGGTGTGGGTTTTAGGCCGCCATCGCTCAACGAAGGCCGTTATCAAATTATGATCAATCTCTCTGCATGGGGTCCTATACAACCCCTCTAATCCAACTTTCTTGACAATGTCGACGACGCGATCATCTACCACTATAAGGCGTCGTTTTCGAAACTTGTCATTACGACCACGGCATGTCAATGGCCCTGGATTCTGCACATGATAGAACCATGGTAATGAGATGCAATATGCCATAAGGGTGTAACCTTTATATAAGGGTGTCCAATAGTCTGCCAATCTAACTTAACCCAACTAATGGACATGACTATGCGTTCAAAGCTAGTAATACCATTAACAAACTTAGAATTTTAGAAATGGGAAGAAAAAAAAAATCAACATAATGTAAAAGGATAAGAAGAGAATATTCAGCAAGAGGTCGGTTTTAATTTTACCTTGCCTTCCCAAACAGCACACGATCAATGTTCTTGTAGAAACCTTAACACCGAACCCTCAATGGGACCAAGACCGAACTCATCAGGGATTTGAGCAGGAATAGCAGCCATACTGCATAAAGTTTAGGGAGTAAAGAGTAATATAAGGGGTATGTTGAAACACTATGTCATTGATGTACATATCAATCAAAAAAAAAAAAAAAAAAAGCAAAGGGTTTGCACCAACCCTTATATCTCTATGTAATTCATGAAAATGGTAAGAAAATGTGTAATTAAATAGGTCAAATTCCCAAGTTGTAAGAATTTAATACCATTGCATAATGAGCACTAGTACGACTAGCATAAAACCAAACAAGCTTTTGCAATCTATTAATTTTAGACTTAGTGCATACTTGTTAGAAGCCTTTTTCAAATCAGTGTCAGGTGTTGGGTGGTCAGTTTGGTTTTCTCAATTCTGCCTACACCCCTATCATGAGCTATCAAGTACTTCTAATCACATAACCTATAACAATTTAATTTTACACCTCCTTGAGACAATACATTGATGTTTAAGTCAGTATATTTATGAGAAACGACTTTCTAGTAAACATATATTTCTTTTCCTGTAAAAAAGAAGGGAAAGGAAGGGAGTGGTTAGTGATATAGTTCAGCAACTCACACTAAGAGATAATTTTGAGAATAACCATAATCTTATCATAAGAAAACAACATTGAAAGCCAAGAGCCATAATGTATATGACACTAAAATATGATGGGGACCATCACAAGCATGATAACATTGGGTCATACACCAGTATGCCTGTGCAAGCAGAGCTCCACATCATACTTTCATAAAATATAAGAATAAACATCTTGTATTTATGAAAAAAAGAAAAAGAAAAAGAAACAGAAAAACAAAGATTAAATTAAATTTTCATTGTGTTTTATTTGTTACGGATGATCTTCAGTAGGATACATAGTGGTTATGTGAGTGTGTGCGTGTGAAAGAGAGGGAGAGAGCCCTATGTAACTAACCAATTATCATTAATAATTGCCCACACAACTCTCCCAACTTCTTTTCAAGCAAATGCTAATATTTCAGAAGTCTCTTCATTGGTAATATTTTCAAAGCTTCGTATAATAACTCCTTGTGCCAATCATGACAGAAACTTCACCATTCCAGCCTTTATCTAAAAGGATGATACCATATAAGTCAAAAGTACCCCCTTTGGTTTTTTATTGATAAGAGATGTAAGTCAAAATTACCTTATTATCTATTAATATAAATCTTAAGCAAAAATATAATAGGAAGCACCGTAATGTCTCCTCAATTTCCCCCTTTCTTGGTCTTCCTCTCCTACAAGCTACCTTTATAGCAGTCCCTTAATTATCTTTCACTCTATCCATTTTCATCAATAAATTGCCCTCTGACATTGAACAAATTGAGGAATTTGTGTATGTGTGGTTGTGGTGGGTTTAGGTTAAGAGAATTTGTGGATCTTGGGTTTAAAACCTTTTAGAAGAAGAGTTAAGGTTCAGTTTACCATGTGGCCTTACCGTGGTGAGGAAAAATCTTGCAATTGTTTCCTAGTTTTATTTATTCGTTTGGACTTGATTGGTTTCTTAATTAAAAAAATTATGTACATCAATTGCATAGAATCCTGACTTTTGTAGAAAATGTGTATCATTTTGAATTTTAGAAGCTACTTCGAATTTGTTTGGCTGTGTACAAGATTGTTTGAGATAAATTGTAAATGATTTGCATTACAGCATCACACCTAAATGGTCTATATAATAGTTTTCTAGGTTAGCTAGTCATTTAAGATGCTAACCAAAAATTAAAATGGCTGTGCATTTTAATGCCTTTGGTTGTATCTCTGGAAGAATATAGTTCGTATTTAATTGGTTGAAAAGCTAATTTTCAAAAATATAATCTAAAAGCATAGGTCTTTAATATTTTTGTTCTTTCTCTATTAATTAGGAACATTTGATATAGTGAGGATGGCAGGGCCATGACTTCATTATTGTTGGGATAGCAACTGTAGCGGCTGTTATAACTCTTTTATTCCTTAAGTTTTCGAGTTTAAAATTATCTTTCTATCATTTAGGATCCTCTATCCGCATTTTATAGCCAATTCTTTAAAGCTCAAACTAAATCTTCAAAGTAGTTACAAGTCACACTTTTTTCCATTAGATTACAGGACAAGCATTAACAGGAAAGTTCCAATTTCAAGTCAGTCTTATGCAAGTAGAAAGGATAGTCAGAAAATGAAAATAAGCATTTAATAGGTTAACCCACTTCTAAATTCTGCAGAAGGTTATGAGCTGTAAGCATCTCAAGCTTAATGGGCAGTCTAGCAAAATTACAATGAAATTATGCATTAGTGAGGAATTGATATGCATCTCATGTAGCCAACTCTATTATTCAGAAGCAGCTAACTCCTAGGTTTGGAAGTGCAGTTAATTCGATTATGGCCCATGAATCAGTCAGGTCTCTTTACTGTCAACTGATCCAACTGGCTTCTCCATATTGAATGCTTACATTGGAAGCTTCAAAACTCTAAGATACAATTCTTAAATGTGGGTTGACCTATGGCCAATGTGCTTCAATACTCAAAATACTCAATAGTTTTATTAATTAACTCTAACTTGTTTGAGTACAATAAGACACTCATAGAGCTCACTCTTAAGCTTTACTTCTCCTAGTAGAACTAGGACTTTTCTTGGTTGTTGATAAGTTAGTAGAATTATGACTTCTACCTTGACTAGTAAACCAAACCCTAAATAAATTAAATCAAAGCCCACACATAAAGACCTAAGTTGACAAGAGCCTATTAATGATAGTATTTTTATGTGAATGCTAATCTTTGAATTTTTCTCTTCTTTTAGGTGAATACAATCTTAGTTATGCCAAACAAAGTTAAAAGTTCAAGAGTTTTGTAATTTCGATCTAAACCCCCCTTCCCACTTATTATAATAGTTCAATTCTTAAAATAAAAAAATAAAAAACTAAAGCTAAAGCTAAAAGTAGAGCAGAAATGCAGTTCAAAATACCAATCAATTTTCATGACAATTCTTCCATAATGCTGATGCAAACATAAAAGATAAAACGGACACTAACCCAAATGGGAAAATAATGCAGTAAGAAATCAAAGTAATGATTAGGTAATGAAAGTTTCATTATTCTTCTCCTTCCTCATCAGATCATGATTATAATTGTTAATTTGACTGGCAATTTCACAAACATTGCATACATCACATAGCATATATAATTGCGAGGACACCCCATGACAATGCATTATGGCTTTGTACAAATAACTTTAACTTTCTCCCCTTTGATCATTAACTAGACACACGTTTTTATTATGGTCAAAGCCTGTTTAATCAATGTATCATCAATCTTTCAGTCCACCGATTATAGCTAGCCTAAATTGTTACATTTTTAATATTGTAAATTGTGTGTGATATATATAATGAACCGAATGAAATACATTTGGCTTAGTATAACATTTGGTGTTATAAAATTACTATAGTCTATTATATTAAAAAAAATAATCATGGTTTATAATATATATAGTAATATTCAGATATATATATATATATTATCCTAACATAATCTATCAGGCTCTATTCTTAAAGTTAAAGACTCAACCGACATCTAGAAGGGCAAGATATTATTCTTATGAACTAGATATGGTATGAACTTCATTTATACCAATATGGTGGGACTGTTGACTGTTGGAACTTGAATTGAACAAAAATCATTTGCCTCACAGTAGATATGGTAGCAAACTCTGCACCCCCAAACATCAAGTACAATGCATATGGATTACCAATACACCCAGGAAAAAGAGAGAGTCCTTACTTTTGTGAGGTAGTTCGCCAACCACTGAGGGAGAAAGACTGAGTGAGGCAGAGACGGACCGATGGAAGCGAGAGGCAGCGATGGCGACGGAAGCGAGAGGCAACGACGGCAACGGGAGCAGTCGGCGACGGTGCCGGCGACGGAGCGACAGGCTCGGAATGCGAGTGTGAGAGTGAGAGAGAGCTCGACTTCTCATGAGAGGGAGAGACTGAGAGTGAGAGGGAATGAGACAGTGTAATTGTGTGTTTGAAGTTTGAACTTAGTTTTTTTTGTGTGTTTGGTTTTTTTGTGTGCCTGAAGTGCTTTTTTGAGTGGTGCCTGCGATGGTTGACACGTACCCAACAAGGATGGTGGTTTCCTTTAAAACAAAACGAGTTCAATGAACTCAGTTTGCAAGAATAGAAACCGAGTTCATTGAACTCGTTTTCTAGTCTTACAAAACGAGTTCATTGAACTCGATTTATACGTATGAAAATTGAGTTTAATGAACTCGGTTTGCAAGAATAGAAACCGAGTTCATTGAACTCGTTTTCTAGTCTTACAAAACAAGTCCAATGAACTCGATTTTTGGCATATTGGACCCACCTCAGGTACTGGCATAATAGGAAAATCAAGTAAAACATACTCGATTTTATAACCCAAAAATCGTCCCCTCTGAACTCGAGTTGTTAAAAACCAAATTAGTTTGAAAAGTTTCCTAACTAATGATATTGTTTGAATTTTATTGTTATTTTCTAAAAAAATCCGGTGTCCCAATTGAAAGAAACTGAGCATTTAGGTCCACCAACAACCAAGGCTGTCCCTCCTCCATCCACAGGCAATTATGACTCTACTGTTCCTCATCATCCTTGTAAGCCCAGCACTTTTGTGTAATTCTACATTTTTATTTTTATTTTTTAAGTAAGAGAATGTCTCACCGTGTAATGTACTCCCTTTGCTTTCGCAAGGAAAGATTCTATGACTTAATGGAAATGCTTAGTTAAAAACCTTAGTTCTTTAAAAGTGTGTACTTTTATTCTATGACTTAATGAAAAATCTATTGTAATTTGTGTAATACATACTGAAAGTTAGGATTGCTACACTGCAAGTTAGGTTTGCATCTATAAGGCAACAAGGTAAAGGAAATGCTTAATAATATATGTATGAATCTGGGACTTAATCAAACGAACGATATTAAAGCACCCTAGGCTTATAATCTGAGATGCAATATATATGAAACTATGTTCACCACTTAAGTAAATGAAAAGCATTAACTTACCCAAGATGAGTGGTCCAAAGACCCAGGCGTGAATAAGGTTCTGTTCAAGTAAATGAAAAGCATTAACTTACCCAAGATGAGTGGTCCAAGGACCCAGGTGTGAATAAGGTTTTGTTCAACACTTAAAGAAATAAAAGTATTAATTTACCTAAGGTATGGGGTTCGAGGAACCAGGTATGATTGAGGTTTTGTTTAACACTTAAACAAATAAAAAGTATTAATCCGAGGAACCAGGTATGACTGAGGTTCTGTTTAACACTTAAACAAATAAAAAATATTTATTGACCCAAGGTATGTGGTCCTAGGAACAGGCATGACTGAGGTTCTGTTTAACACTTATATAAATAAAAAGTGGGGCATGAAATTGTAAAAACAAAAGATAGCTAGACTCCCTTTCATTAATAATAGTACCTTCGAAGATTATTTACTTTCCACAGATGTGGTACAACATTTTTATATAAATCTTCTAGGAAATAAGCTCCTATTTTGGCCACTGAAATGATGTGGTATGGCCTCTCCCAATTAGATCCTAGCTTCCCCTAAGATGGGTTCTTTGTAGTCCCCATTACTTTTCTCAACACCAAATCCCCTGGTGCCTATGGTTTGACCTTCACACCTATGTCATACCCTTGCTTAAGTTTCTGCTAATAGTGTGCTAACTAGACCATGGCCGCTTCTCTTTGTTCGTCAATTAGGTCCAAACTCCTTTCTAACAATTGATCATTATTGTTGGGGGTGAACAAGTTTGTCCTTAACGTCAGAAACCCAATCTCCAGTGGAATCAAGGCCTTAGACCCATACGTTATAGAAAAAGGCATTTCCCCAGTTGACTGACAAGGAGTTGTTCTATATGTCCAAAGAACATGTAAGAGCTCTTTGACCCATCTACCCTTTGCTTCATCCAATCTCTTCTTAAGCCCACTAACTATAACTTTGTTGACTGCTTCATCCCACCCATTCCCTTGTGGGTAGGTTGGGGTTGAGTATATGTTTCTAATGCCCAACTCACAGCAGTATCTCCTGTAGGCCTTACTATCAAATTGAAGCCCATTGTTCGAGATGAGCATATGAGGAATCCCAAATTGGGTAACGATATTCTTCCAAACAAACTTCTTCACATCAACATCCCTAATGTTAGACAGTGGTTCAGCCTCGACCCATTTTGTGAAATAGTCAATTCTAACAAGAAGCCACTTTTGGTTTCCCATAGCCCTAGGAAATGGCTCTACAATATCCAGGCCCTACTATGCAAATGGCCACAAACTAGACAAAGGGTTGAGCACAACCCTAGGCTAGTGAATGTTCGGAGCAAATCTTTGACATTGATCACACTTTTTAACATATTCTTGTGCTTCTTTTTTCATGCTAGGCCACTAGTAACCCTGAGTAAGAGCTCTATGCAATAATGATCTACCCCCTATATGACTTCCACATATCCCTTCATGCAATTCCTCTAAAAGTGGCTCCACCACCTTGGGATGGACACAAAGCAAGTATAAGAAAGAGTGTTTATACAACTTTTGTTCCTCAGACAACTAGAAGTGAGGGGCTTTCCTCTGTATCTTTTCTGCCTCCCCATTCTCGGGAGGTAATACTCCCTCTTTCAAAAATAGAATTATGGGGTCCATCTAGCTAGGTCCAACCCTGATTTGGAGTACCTCGACTTTCCTTACCTTTTCCTCGGTAGGCCTAACCAGATCTTCAACAAGGATGACTTGAGGAAGGTCATGTCCAGAAAAGGTTGCAAAAGTTGCCAAAGAGTCTGCACGAGCATTTCTACTCCTCAGGACCTATTGTATGGAGAAAGACTCAAAGTTAGATTGTAACTGCCAAGATTTATCCAGATATCCCTGCATCTTCAGGTCCTTGGCCTCCAACTCTCCTTTTACTTGCCTGACGACTAGCCTTGAATCTGAGAAAACCTCAACAACCTTTCCACCCAATTTCTTGACCATATCTACCCCAACCAGCAAGGCTTCATACTTTGCCTCATTATTCGTGGCCGAGAAGCACAACCTCAAGGACTTCTCAATAGTGATTCTATCTAGAGACACTATCACTACTCCTACTACAGATCCCTTTTGATTAGCCGCACCATCAACATATAGCTTCCAAGGTGAATGTCCATGAAGAGAAACTGTTGAAACTTGTTCACCCCTAAACCCTTACTCCTCGACCCCAACCACTATTGGAGACTTAGTAAACTCAGCCACCAAATCTGCAAGAACTTGCCCTTTAACTACGGTACGAGGCATGTACTTTATATCATATGCTCCCAAAATCGTCCCCCATTTGACAATTCTCCCTATATAATCGTACTTTTGAAACAATGACTACAAAGGGAGTTGAGTGGGAACTACAGCTGTATGTGCTTGGAAATAATGGGGGAGTTTCCGCGTAGCATGCACTATAGCCAAAATGGCTTTTTCCAAGGGCATGTAATGAAATTCTGCCTCTTGTAGTGACTTACTCACATAATAGATTGGCCTCTATACCCTATTCTCCACCCTTACTAAAACTAAACTAACTGCATGAGAGGCCACAGCAATGTAGGTGAAGAAGACTTCTTCCTTCTCAGGTCTAGACATAATGGGTGGTTGAGAAAGATACTCCAATTTTTGGAAGGCAAGGGTGCACTCTTCATTCCATTCAAACCCTTTCCACTTGTGCAAAAGTTGGAAAAGTGGTCAACATCTATCTACTGATTGAGAGATAAATCTATTCAAGGATGCAGTCATCCTAGTCAACTTCTACTGGTAAATCATTGATTGCTTTAATTTGATCAGGATTAAATTTAATTCCACGATGGGTGACCATGTAGCCCAAAAACGTATCGGAACTAACACCAAAAGAACACTTGGAAGCATTGAGATGCAATTTATGTCTCTTCAGCACCTCAAATACACTTCCGAGGTCACTCAAATGCTCGGCCACCACCTTGCTCTTCATGATCATATCGTCAATGTAAACTTCGATATTTTTGCCAAGCTGAGATTCAAACATTCTAGCCATCACCCGTTGGTAGGTCGACCTAGCATTCTTCAACCCAAAAGGCATTACTCGGTAATGGTAATTCCCAGTGGGCATTAGGAAAGCTATCTTCTCCTAGTCAGACAAGGCTAATGGTATTTAATGATACCCTTGGAAGGCATCTAGAAAACTCATCTGAGGATGATTGACCATAGCATCTACCAATTGGCCTATCTGAGGAATTGGAAAAGGATCCTTGGGGTAAGCTTTATTCAAGTTAGTAAAATCTATGCAAACTTTCCATTTCCATGATTTCTTCTTCACCATAACTGTATTGGCCAACCACTCTGGGTATAAAACCTCTTTAATTGCCCCTACGCGCTTAAACTTCATCACTTCCTCCTTGACAGCCTCGACATGTTCTTTAGAAAAGCACTGAGGTGGTTGCTTCTTCGGGGTAATGGTTGGGTTGACATTCAAATAATGAAAAATGAAATCTGGATCCATTCCAGGAGCTTCATAGGCACTCCAAGCAAAAACATCTACATTCCTTCTAAGGAAAGCTAGCAATTCCTCTTTCTTCTGAGGAGGCAATTAGACTCCAATTTAGAAGTATCTCTCTGCATCAGTATCAATAATGACCTTCTCTAATTCCTTGCACTTCACCCCTTCCTCCATAATGCCCAAGGACACTTCTACCTCCATTAATTGCTACAAGGCCTTCTCAGGAAGTCCCAAGGATTCGCCCTCGGACTGGTGTCTAATAGCAATAACCAAGCACTGCCTTGCCAAAGCTTGGCTTCCAACCAGCTCTTCAACACAGTCCTTAGAGGGGTACTTCACCTTCAAATATAGAGTTGAAGATACAGCTTCCATGGCATGAAGCCACGGTCTTGCCAAGGTGGCAGTATAAGGTGAATAAGCATCCATCACAATGAAATTTACATCTACTACTCTTGACCCCACTTGAACAGGAAGTCTAATCATGCCTCTTGGTATAACAATCTTCCCATCAAATCCCACCAAAGGGGAATTGTAGCTAACTAGATCCTCGGGTTTCAGCTTAAGTCCTTTGTACAGATCAAGATACATGATCTCTACGACACTGCCTTGATCTACCAAGACCCTTCTTACATCATAGCCTCCTATTTGAAGAGTAACCACTAAAGCATCATCATGTGGCTAATAAGTTCCAACTTTATCTTCGTCAGAGAAGCTCAAAGTGGGTCGGGCTTGCATCTTTCCCCACTTTGGTTCAGGGAATGGATCCTTGGTGTGTGAACTTGATACAAACATACCCTTGGACGAAAACATGCCAATCCAACCCAGGGCTATTGGGATTAAATTGATTGTTCCCAGGGATGGTCTTAAGCGATTTTCTCGCTGATGTACCGATCCAGCTTGACTTCCCTACATAGATGGTTGGTACAGGAATTGCTTCAGCTTCTCGACCTTGATCAATTGCTCGAAGTAATCTTGTAGAGTTCTGCAATCTTTCGTAGTGTGCCCACGGTCTTGATGATAACTGGCAATAAAGACCTTGGTTACGGGTTCCCTAAAAACTGTGCTAATTGTTTGAATAGTAGAATGCCTCACTTGTCCTAGAAAATCTCTCTTGGGCATGTTGTTATTATACCTATCCAACCTAAAATCCCTTTAGTTAGGGAAGGTCACCTTAGTGTTCCCCTTCTCTTGTTGCTGATCTTCCTCGACCTGTTTTTACTTGTCAATTCGGTCCATTAACTGACGCATGCTTCGCGCAGGCTTCCTAGTTAAGGATTTTCTCAAATCATGCTCAGTAGGGAGACTAACCTTAAATTTCCTTATAGTAATGTCCTCAAAATCTCCATCTATCAGGTTGGACATTTCCCAATACCTGTTAGAGTAAGTCTTTAAAGTCTCACCCTCTCTCATTGCCATTAACAGTAGGAAATCTAGGGGACATGGAACCCTACTACATGTAACAAATCGAGCCCCAAAGGCCTTAGTAAGTTCTTGAAAGGAGTTGATAGAGCCCCCATCCAACCCATCAAACCATCTCATTACAACATGCCCCAAGCTAGACGAGAATGCACATTAGGGCCTCATTCCTCGAATGAACATCCATCCTCTGATTAAAATGGCTAACGTGTTCCACTGGGTTTGTCCTCCCAATGTAAATGGTAAAAGCAGGTTGTGTGAATCGACAAGGAAGTTTTTTCAATCTTCTGTGTAAATGGTGACTTTGAGATTTGGTGTAGGGCTTTACTCATTGCATCATTTCCCAAGCCATTATGGGCTAGACTTCTACTCCTATGCCTATGATACCGTTCATCCCTATAGGAAAAAGATTCACTAGGAGGAGTTCTTGACTTTGGTCTGGAGCTGTCATCATCCCTTGACTTGGATCCTGAGCTTGAAGGAGACTCCCTCCTTTGCTTGCGACGTAGTTTTCTAAGCAAATGATCAATTTCCAATTGTTGGTTTCTAGTCTTTTCCCCATGCGATACATGGCTCCCAATTCTAGAATGACTCCTGTTGGTGTGAGTCGCTATTTATCCTCGTCCTTGGCCTTGGTCCCGTATGCTTATCCTATTGTTTGATTATCGTCGGGTTCCTTGGCATCCTTGAGCATAGCCCATGGCCCAATCCTCCTACTCAGTTCCTTTATCCCCACACTAGGGATCTTGATTATAGAAGGTCCATGAGAGGATATGTGTTTGTGTGTTTACTAGTAGCCTAAATCACTAGAAATCAATTCTACAAGATATAGTTGCTTTATCCACTACAAAGGCAAAAAATATGGCGATAATATGTGCTTGCTGAATAAGTCTTACTAGAGGCTATGTATTTGATTATTGGGGTGCTATTTCCACGACAATTTGTGTAGATGTTATTTTGTTTGTTCGCTACTTTACCACTTGGCTTCATATGAATTCATGTTACCTTTGTCACTTAGTATACAAAACAGAAAAATTCTGGAATGGTTTGATATACATCACGATCATGTTTTGCCTTATGCTTCTTGTAGTGTAGAGGCTCTTTTAACATTTCTATCATTTGATACTCTTATTTGATTTTTTTTTTTTTCGTTTCTTTTTGACCTTGCCATCTTCAATAATACTTAAACTGCTCTCTCTCTCTCTCTCTCTCTCTCTCTCTCTCTCTCTCTCTCAGGATCGGCCAGTTGCTTATCTAACAAAAAAAATGGAAATAACAAGAAATACATAGAAATATATATATATATATATATATATATATATATATATATATATATCTAAAAGCTGAAGCATAGCATTTATTGTTGTTACACTCTGGTTGAGCTACCTAAGCAACCACATTATTAGCCTTTTTTGTTTCTAATTTTTCCTATATATTTTTTAAAACATTTTCTCATTTAATAAGGTGACTTAGAAACTCCATTATTTAAAAATTAAAATATCTTTTAACCATTATTTTTATTATTAATTTTCCAAAACTCTCCCTCCCTTTTACCTCTTTATCTCCCCACTACTTTCTACCTTAATATCATTCATTCTCTACCCTTTTATCTTTCTTTATTTTGACTCTTCTTATTCTCAGCATCTTACTATAAATATGATATTTTCTTTTTCATTCTATGCATAGTTTTCGCACACAAAAAATTTTACTTCTCTCTCTCTCTCTCTCTCTCTCTCAATTTGTTTTTCATTTTTTTTATTGCATCCATACTTAGGTTGATGAACTTTTGTGTTAATTAGAATTCTACTTTGGGTTGATGTGATTTAGTTTTGTGTTTTAAGTTGTTATCTTTTCTATTCTCTTTGATTATTAAATATTATCCTACTGCATTATACATATAGTATATAATATAATGTTATAATATTACATAGAATGACTTGAATAATTTGATGTTTATTGTTATATATTTTATTTTTACTCTTTTTTCTTTTTATCTTATTTTATTCAATATTTAAATTCAGTGATCACATCCTCCATACTTATGTAGCACAAATCAAGAAAATGACTAGACATACACTTGCCTTAATTTACCATACATTAGGAGAATCAAAATATTTGTGTGATAGAAGGTCATATAATTTATAATTTAGATAGCACTCTTTGAATGTGTCTAGGCCTATAGATGGAGCAATTTGTAGTCTTATAAGGCTATTGAGAATGGACGTTTTGAATCAAGACTAAAAGAATATGGACGGCTATATATCATTTAGATAAAAACCTTTATCATATATATATATATATATATATATATATATATATATATGTTAAGGACATATTTTATGTAATTGTCTAATCCTTTGACAAAACGCACTTTACTTGTAATTGGGTAGATCTAGGATGTGTTTAATATTTCAAGAAACATGTTGTTCAAGTCTAGTATTAAAGCCATGAAGATTGGACCAAGAAACAAGTGAAGAAAAGCTGTTCATTAAAGCTGGACAGATAGCTCGATACCTGTGGAGAAATAGCTCGACAGCTGTTCAATAGCTGGTGAATTGATCGAGAAAGCTCTTGTTCCTTCGACAGCTTTTCGACACCTCCTCGACACTTAGCCATCTATCGAGGTTTAAAGCTCGACACCTCTCGATCGTTCGAGGTTATAGGAATTTAGATTTCCAGATCTGATTTTTGGGCCAGACTTATGTATTTGTGTAGGGTTTCTTTTCTCACAACCCTAGAACTATATAAGGCTTATTTTAGAGGCCGTCACATAAGAGAATACAAGGAGAACATATGCAAAAGGTGACCAATGCCTTATTCTCTCTAAAAGAAGCTACTGCGTCTTTGCACCTTAGGGTTTTGTAACCAAGTGCTTCTTGATCTTCATTGTTGATGAAGTGAAGAACTTTGCAACAAACATCTTCTTCTAGTTGGTGATTAAGTCACGTACTGGGATCCGCACAATTGGTTAGTCATGTACTAAGATCCGTGCAACAAAAAGGGTGGTGTTCATATATTGAAAAGTTTAGAGGTTCTGAAGCAGTAGAAGGTTTCTGCTGTAAGTTCATCTACGAGAATTGTAGAGTCTAGGGACAAAGGTTTTATACTAGATCTTAAACTTCTCTTTACTATAGTGAATTGCTTTTCAAGAAGGTTTCCCCCCAGGTTTTTTACTGTGAAATTGGTTGATTTCATTGGTTTTCTTGGGTCATCATATCTTGTCTTATTTATTTTTCCACTGCATGATTTTGACATGATATTGATGTTTGTTTGTTTTAACAAGTTTTGTTCATAATAAATCTAATTAACAACTTGGGTTTAAAACTTGTTAATTCTATCAACCGAGATCTATATTTCCCAACAAGTGGTATTAGAGCAGGTACACTTTGATTGGATTAATTTCCTAAGTGTGATCCTTGACCCTAGTTGTCATGGATCGTGGACAATCTCTTTTTATACCTCCTTTATTTGATGGAACTAATTATGCGTACTGGAAAGTTCGTATGAAAGTTTTTTCACAGGCTCTAGGTGAATAGGTATGGCAAGATGTTGAAGTTGGCTGGATTAAACCAAAGGAAGCGCCAGTAGATTGGGATGAAGCAACAATCATAGCAGCAAATTTCAACAGTAGGGCCTTGAATGCTTTGTTTTGTGGGGTGACCGTTGAGGAATTCAAGAAAATATCATCCACAGAAGTTGCCAAGGAAGCATGGACCATTCTTGAGATCACCTATAAAGGTACCAAGGCAATAAAGATTGTGAAGCTTCAAAGACTCACTAGTAGTTTTGAAGAAATAAGGATGGAGGAGGATGAGACCTTTGATGAGTTCTATGCCAAACTCAAGGATATTGTGAATTCTGCCTGCAACCTTGGAGAATGTATTGCAGAAACCAAAATTGTTAGGAAAATCCTTAGGTCCTTACCTGAAAGATTCCATGTCAAGATCATTGCCATTGAAGAAGTCAAGGACATTGATCAAATTCCTTTGACTAAGCTTGTAGGGAACCTTCAAACTTATGAGATGGGATTAGGCTTAATGGGAAAAGGTGGAAAGAGTAAAAACTTGGCTCTTAAGGGTATAGAGGAAGAGATTAAGGACTCTGAAGATAAAGAAGAAAGTGAAGATGAAGATGAAGATGATGATGAGGATAAGGATCTAACCTTCATAATTGATGAGATTATCAAGCTTCTTCAATTTAGGAAAAAGGATAAGGGCAAACATCCTAGGAAACCTAAATCCTCAAGGAGTGGCAAGAATGAGAAACCTTTCATCCAATGCCATGAGTGCAAAGGTTTTGGTCATATGAGGATAGAGTGCCCAAACTACCTCATGAAGGAAAAGACCAAGGAGTCCAAAGATAAAGAGTTGGTTACTACCTAGAGTGATACTGAGAATAACTCTTCTGATGAGTATGTGGGTGAATGTAGTCACATTATGGCCTTTGCTGCTTTAATCGATAAGGTGATTGTGGAGAGTGCTAGTGACAGTGAGGATTCTTCTGATGATGAAGTACCTAAGAAGTTGACCCTTCAGGAAGCCTATGATAAGCTATGCACTGAATTCATAAAATTTGAAAAGACTTCTCATCTTTGTAGAAAAGAGCTCAATGAGGTAAAAACTGAAAAAGCTGATCTGTTAGTCAAACTAGATGAGACTACAAGGTTAGTTGAGACTCTTGTTGTGGAGAATGCCTCATTAGAAGAGAAAGTCAAGAATCTTAAGGTTGAACTTAGTCAAGCTAGAACTCAAATAGAGAGGATGTCTAGTGCAAAACTTGATGAAGTCTTAAGTGCTCAAAAGCCTAGTTCTAATAAGACTGGCTTAGGATATGCTGTTCCTCTGGCCCCTTCTCTTCCACAGTTTCTGGATCAAGGACTGTCTTTATGCCACAATCTGAGAAAGGTAATAAAGGTATGAAATCCAAAACTGATCTGGCTAATTCTAAATCCTTTGTTAGACCTCATGTTTGTCACCATTGTGGTGTTTCTGGATACATTCGTCCTAATTGCTTTAAGTTGTATCCTCAAAAGCAATTTTCCAAACGGTCACAGGTTTTCTCTTAAGGACCTACACTTTTGTTTGGAGAGTTATTAAAAGTTTTGAACTTTTTAACTCAATTTCAAGAGAATCTTAATTCTTCTATGTTCTTTAGTAGACATACTAGGACACGTGCCTTTTCATCTTCACAGCTAAAGACTTGTGCTGTGTGGGTGAGAAAGGAGCCCAAGACTTAATTGTCTTTCTATTTGTCCTCTGCTTTAATTCTTTCTATCTAAAGTAAGGATTCTCTTTGCTTGATTTCTTATCTGTTTTTGGAATCATGTCTTCATGCATATGCATCTTTCTTTCAACTTTCATGTGGTTGTCCGTTTTTTTTTTTTTTTTTTTTTTTTTTTCATAAAAAAAAATAAAAAATAAAAAATAAAAAAAATTTGAAAAATCAGAAAAATACAAAAACAGTATGTGTTTTGTGTACATTGGTACTTGTGTACCTTGGATGGCCATTGAAACAAAATTTTCTAAACTTTGTATCTTTTGTAGCTTAGATGAGCATCTCTATGCACAACTAAGCAAGTGAGCTTTGTGGCTCTTGTTTGTGATGAGTAAGTTTGAGTTGTTTCTTATACTTAACACTCGTATCACTCTTTTTGACGAGAAGGACTAAAAAATCTTGAGAGAAAGATATTAATAACCATCTCACCACTGTTGTCCGCCAATCATAATATGACATCTGTATGCTTCGGCATAGCAAAAGTGCAATGTCAAAAGCTTAACTTAAATGGGAATTTCTTCTCTATCTTTTATATGCCCATGCATGTTTTGCTTAAAAAGAAAAATTTTCCAAGAAAAATCAAAAGCAAAAAAATAAAAAATGCTTCAAAAATGATTGCAAGCATGTTTTCTAGGAGATGTGGGAGTTATAGGATGTACCTTAAAGATGATAGTCCCCATCAAGTAGTTATGATTGTGTGTGAGTTAAAACAATTTTCTTATATCTCAAATCGTCATAACATGTATACACTTATGCAATCTTGTGATGTTTTTCATACACAACACGCAATATTTCTTTGCTATTCTTGATACATGTGCAAATACAATGTGATTTAGCCATCACTAGGTTTTACATGTGTTAATGTATGCTCACTAAATTGTCTTGACATGTTTTTGAAATATAAAATTGGTTAGATTTGTTTAGTGTGTATGTGTGTTTGTGTTTTGAGATCTATGTGCTTAACATTTTTTTTGTTGAGAGGTTTGTTTTTCACATGTTTTGCATCTTTCTATTATTTGTCATCCATAGCATCTTGTTTCATTACATTTATGCATTTATATGGATTTCTTGTGCCCCCTTGATCATCCTTGATCATCTTTATGTCTTTCGGGTGAAGCTTTCTAGCTTCTTGTACCCTTTGTCAATCATGACAAAAAGGGGGAGAAATTGTGTAGAATATGTGGTGTTTTTTTAAGATTCTACATGTTAGGGGGAGAAATACATTCCTTTGTAAGGGAGAGATGTGTTTCATCTTGTTAGGGGGAGTGCTTACTTCCTTGTTCTTGTACACCGGTCTTGTGACCATGTTTGCATACATTGAACTTATCTTCTTTATATGTTAATGTATGTCTTCTTCACCTACCTCTACATGTGTTGTTTCTTTTCTATCTCTCTACACATGTTTCTTATTACTTGTATGCAATCTATTATTTCTGTTTCACACAAAGATGCCTTGATGAGTTTTGTTTAAAATGTTTCAGAAATACAGGTTGTCAAAGTCTACATGCCATAAACTCCCTTCTTGCAAAGTTTTTCAAGAGTTTGTGTTAGGATAGATTTTATTGTATTCAACAAGTGAATATGAGTTGGGTGATTTATAACTTATCTCATATGATCATTTGTTTGTTGTGGTTTTGTCACAGATTGCCAAAGGGGGAGATTGTTAAGGACATATTTTATGTAATTGGCTAATCCTTTGACAAAACGCACTTTACTTGTAATTAGGTAGATCTAGGATATGTTTAATACTTCAAAAAACATGTTATTCAAGTCTAGTATTAAAGCCATGAAGATTGGACCAAGAAACAAGTGAAGAAAAGCTGTTCATTAAAGCTGAACAGATAGGTAGACACCTGCGGACAGATAGCTCGACAGTTGCTCGATAGCTGGTGGATCGATCGAGAAAGCTCTTGTCCCCTCGACAGCTTCTCGACACCTCCTCAATACCTAACTATCTATTGAGGTTTAAAGCTCGACACCTCCTTGACACCTCCCGATCGATCGAGGTTACGGGAATTCAGATTTCCAGATCTGATTTTTGGGCTAGGCTTATGTATTTGTGTAGGGTTTCTTTTCTCACAACCCTAGACCTATATAGGACTTATTTTAGAGGTCGTCACATAAGAGAATACAAGGAGAACATATGCAAAATTTGACCGTTGCCTTATTCTCTCTGAAAAAAGCTACTACGTCTTTGGGCCTTAGGGTTTTGTAACAAAGTGCTTCTTGATCTTCATTGTTGATGAAGTGAAGAACTTTGTAGCCAACATCTTCTTCTAGTTGGTGATTAAGTCGCATACTGGGATTCGCGCAATTGGTTAGTCATGTATTGAGATTCATGCAACAAAAAGGACGGCGTTCATATATTGAAGAGTTCATAGGTTCTGAAGCGGTAAAAGGTTTCTGCTGTAAGTTCATCTACTGAAACTTCTCTTTACTATAGTGAATTGCTTTTCGGGAAGGTTTCCCCCCAAGTTTTTTACTGTGAAATTGGTTGGTTTCATTGGTTTTCCTGGGTCATCATATCTTGTCTTATTTATTTTTCCGCTGCATGATTTTGACATGATATTGATGTCTGTTTGTTTTAACAAGTTTTGTTCATAATAAATCTAATTAACAATTTGGGTTTAAAACTTATTAATTCTATCAACCGGGGTCTATATTTCCCAACAATATATAAATTCTTTTTACCACAAATTTTAATCACGCAAACTTAATAATTTTATATTATGTGTTAGCATCGTTTCTGCTTCTTCTTCTTCTAAATATTGAGAAAAAAATGTTTTATATTACAGTCTACTAAACATGCTTTTTAAAAATTTAAACATTTCTATTTTCATATCACTGATGTATTTTACAATTACAACATGTGATAACTTAAGATTTAATATTCTTAAGTTGTTTTGGCAAAAAGGAAAAAAAAAAAAATTAAAAAGGTTGTCACAAAGTAAGAGTTCATGTAAGGCCACCAAACTTGATAATTTGCAAATGATGGAACCATTCAGAACAATATTTGCTTAGTTATATAGTTCTAGGTAAAACAATCAAGAAACTTTTAGCCTTCAAAAAACACATATCTACCAGTGGCTAAACTTTTAACTTAGGTAGTTTTAACTTTTCATATAATTTTATCTCTACATATTCATCTATTTTAATTTATATATATATATATATATAAAAGAAAATTAATTTAGATATTTATAAGTAAACAATGAAATAATGATTCATGAATAATAAAAAAAAAACAAAAAAAAAAAAACATCTATACATATTTATCTTGTGCAGTCTACTATAATTAGATGATTATAACTTAATAATGAAGTCTATAAACATGGTAATTGTTAGAGACATATTTTATGTAATTGGCTAATCCTTTGATAAAATGCACTTTGCTTGTAATTGGGTAGATCTAGGATGGGTTTAGGACTTAAAGAAACATGTTGTTCAAGTCATGCGTTAAAGCCATCAAGATCTGACCAAGAAACAAGTGAAGAAAAACTATTTATTAAATCTCGATAGCAATCTCGACAGAAAGACTTCTATCAAGGTTTATAGTCGAAAACTCGACAGAAGCTCAACAGAAGCTGTTTTTGTTGAGACTTATGAAATAAGAACTTCTAGATCTGATTTTTGGCCCATGCTGAAATATTATTATAGGATTTCTTTTCTCACAACCCTAAACATATATAAGGCTTATTTTAAAGGCCGTCGTGTATGCAGAAAGTGCCCTAGTTCATTATTCTCTCTGAAGAAGCTACTGTATCTTTACGCCAAGGGTTTTGTGACTAAGGAGCTTCCTAATTTCATCATTGAAGTTGCTGGAGTTAGTCGCGTACTGGGATCCGTTCACATTGGTTAGTTACGTACTGGGATTCGTGCATCAAGGAAAAGATTGCCGCTATAATACAAGTCCAATTTGGTATTGGGGTAAGGGTTCAACTGTAGGTTGGTATTTCGGAATAAGCCAAAGGGTTTGGTAAGATTCCTTATACTTGTAACCACTTGTGATTGATTATAGTGGATTATAGGAAGTGGTAACCTTAAAATCACCTGGTGGGGTTTTGCTTTAGTAGTTTTCCCTATTTGTAAACAAATCACATGTGTCAAATTTATTTTCTGTCGCATTTAGTATAATTGGTGATTTTTTTGTGCTACCACACTATTGCATGTAATAGAACCTAATTAATTAACTTAGGTAATTAATTAATTTGCAAGGGGTCAATACATTTTAACCCAACAAGTGGTATTAAAGCAAGCACACTCTAATTATGTTTTAATCTTTACTGTATGATCCATTAACCCCTATTTGTTATGGATAGAGGACAATCTCTTATTATACCTCCTTCATTTGATGGCACTAACTATGCTTACTGGAAAGTACGCATGAGAGCTTTCTTGCAGTCTTTAGATGAAAAGGTCTGGTAAGCTGTAGAAATTGGCTGGGTGAAGCCAAAGGAAGCACCAGCTGATTGGGATAAGGCTAAGATCAAAGCAACAAACTTCAATAGCAAAGCATTGAATGCCCTATTCAGTGCGATGATCAATGAGGAGTTCAAGAAAATATCCTTAACTGAAACTAGAAAGGAAGCATGGACCATCCTCTAGACAACCTATGGAGGGACTAAGGCTATCAAGGATTCAAAACTCCAAAGGCTCACGACTAGCTTTGTGGAGATAAAGATGGAGGAGGATGAGATGTTCGATGAGTTCTATGCCAAGCTAAAGGATATAGTGAACTTAGCATTCAATCTTGGAGATCATATTCTCAAGCCCAAGATTGTGAGGAAAGTGCTCAGATCTTTCCCTGAGAGATTTCATGCCAAGATAACAATGATTAAAGAATCAAATGATATTGACACCATTCCTTTGACGGAGTTGATTAGCAACTTGCAAACCTATGAATTGGGTTTAACTAGACTTGGGAAAGGAACCAAAAGTAAGAATATGGTACTAAAGGCAAAAAGTAATGAGACTGATGAGTCTTCAAATGATGAAGATTCTAAGATGAAGTCCTACATCACTAGGCAGCTCAAGAAGTTCATAAAGAATGCCAATGTGAAAGGTTTTGACAAGGAACATAAGCAATCCAGTTCTTCTCAATTCAAAAGTTAAGATAGAGGGAAGAAGGATGCTAAAGATGGCGGTTAGTATACTATTCCCTTTAGACCAAAGTGCTTCGAATGTCAAGGTTTTGGACACATGAAATAAGAATGTCCAACATATCTCAAGTTGATTGGGAAAAACAACTCTCTTGCTACTACCTTGAGTGATATCGAGCTTGAGACTGAGTTAGATGATAGTGATGACGAGGGAATCTTAAGTTCTTTCACTGCCATAATGGATCCTATTGAAGGGATCGTAGAAGCAGTGGATGAAGAAGAGGACTTGGTGGAATCCAAGTTCAAGAAGGTTGATGAACAGGATGACATCCATACAGCCTATGCAAAGTTATACAAAGCATCTGAAAAGCATGAAAAGTTGTATAGGTTGTCTATTAAGAAGCTTAGTGAAGTGTAGCTAGAACAAGAGGAGCTATCCACAAAGGTTGATGAAGCCAATCAAACCATTGGAGCACTGAGGTTCGAGAATAACTTCTTGGCTAAAAGAACCAAGAAGCTTGAAGCAGAATTGTTCCAAGTTCGAGCTCAGTTAGAGAGGACTTCTAGTGCAAAGCAAGATGAAATGCTGAACCTCTAGAAATCAGCTTTTGACAGAACTGGTTTGGGGTATGAACTCTCTAACTCTTCTCATATTGCCTTCTCTGGTTAGACTGTCTTTGTCTCACCTACTAATAATGAAAATCTTGAGAAAAATGAAACTAAAACTAAGATTGCTAGTGAGAACAATCTAGACAAAGGAAAATCTATTCTAGGAGCACCCCCTAAGATAGAGAAGAAAGAGATTAGAAACTCTAAGCACAATAAGGCTAAAAATAAGAAGTCTTAACCAAGGAAGCCGCATTTCTGTCATCATTGTAGGGCTTCAGGACACACTTATTCAAATTGCTATAAGTGGTTAGCAACTCAATAGAGCAATAGTGTGTTATCATCTGGTGGTCAAGGTTAGATTCCATCATCTTTAGGTCCTCTTGGAGATTTTCTCAAGGCCCTTATGTTCCTTTTGAACTTGAATGGTTTCAATTCTTCCCCCTCACCTCCGGAACAAAGGTTCAACTCTAGGAAATGATCTTCCTCCAAAACCAAAGTTTGGAAAGAAAAATGCTCAAAGTGATTTAGTCACTTTTTCTCTCTCTCATCTTTTCTCCTCCTTTCTCATGCATTTGCATCTAGTTTTATGCTATGTATGTTTACTTGTTTTTGTTTGTTTGTTTTCAGTTTTATTTTATTTTGTTTTAAATAAAAAAATTGAAAAAAAATATATATACAAAAAAACATTGTATTTTTGTGTATGTTGGTACTTGTGTACCCTAGATGGTCATTGAAACAAAGTTTTCTAAACTTTATATCTCTTGTAACTTAGATGAGTATCTCAATGCACAACTAAGCAAGTGAGATTTAAGGCTCGTATTTGTGATGAATATGATTAAGATTGTCTCTTATATCTCATACTTATATCACTCTTTTTGATGGGAAGGACTAGAAAATCCTAAGAGAAAGACATAAATAACCATCTCACTACTAAAACCCGTCAATCATTTATAACATTTGTGTACTTTGGCACAGTAAAATTGGATATTAAACATACATAATTGGGTATTTTCTTTTCTCTCTCTTATATGTCCATGCATGCTATGCTCAAAAAGAAAAATATGCAAAGAATAAAAGCAAAAAAATCTAAATGTTTTTAATATGATTACAAGCGTGTTTCTAGGAGATGTGGGAGTTATAGGATGTATCTTGAAGGTGATGGTCCCCATCAAGCAATTATGATTGTGTGTGAGTGTATTTGATTTTTTTCTAGTCTCAAATCTTCATAATATGAGACACTTATGCACTCTTGCTATGTTTCACACACAACATGTAAACTCTTTGCTACTTTTGATATATGTGCAAGTACAATGTGATTTGGCCATCACAAGGAATCCATGTGTTAATATATGCTCACTAAACTGTCTTAACTTGTTTTTGAAATATAAAATTGGTTAAACTTGTTGTGTGTGTGTTTTTGGATCTATGGATGCTATGCTTATATGTTGAGAGATGTCTTGAAAGCTTAACATGTTGATTGGATCTTTGGTTGAGTAGCTTGCTTGTTGCATTTATCTCCTTGTGTTTTTCCCTTTGAAAAACTCCTTTTCTTCAAGCTCGACAACTTTTCGACAGATCCTCAACAGATTCTTTTCTATCGAACGTTCTTTATTCTTTTCTCGATAGATTCCTTAACAGATACTTGATCCATCGAGATTTATGGGTTGCTCCTCAATAGAAGTTCAAAATTTTCTCAATCTAACGAAGTTTTTGGGTTTCATCTCGATAGAATCTCGACAGCTTTGTCGATGCATCGAGCCAAATTTCTTTACTCTCTGTCTGCTTGATAGATTCTTGACAAATTGTTCGATCCATCGAGGTGATTTTTGCTGTCGACAGATTCTCGACAGCATTTCGGTAGATTCATTTTTGTCGAGATTTAGTGCTCGACAGATTCTCAATAGAAATCTTGATCCATCAAGCTGCGATTCCTATTTAAAGGCAAGGCGCGATTCAGATTTCATTTCTCTCACTTTTTCTCGATAGATCCATTTCTCTCTCGACCCAAACACTCTCCTCTCACTCTAATCTCCAATCCTTTCAAGATTTCAGCCTAATCAAGTTTCAATCTTGTGGTATGAACTTCAAATCCTTCCTCTCTCTTATGCATTTCAAGCATTAGACCTAGGTTTTGGGGTTTTTTTGGCTTTATTTTTGGGTTTTTGAGTTTTTTTTTATGAATATTGTGGGTTAGGGTATGTGAATCTAATCTTATATGACCATGCCTTGTATCCTCATTGCATTATAACAATGTTTCATGCATATTTAGATGTGTGTGATTGTTTATTATTGTTAAGTGCTGTTAGGTTTGGATTGGGTGACCCCCATGATGCTCTTAAATTCTCATGTCACATGTTCATGCATTTGTTCTTTTCTTATCTACTCTGAAAATGTGTTTCTTTCTGTTCTCTCTCTCTCTTCTCGGATAGACTGCGTTATGGCATCCAAACAGAGAAAATCCATTCCGGCTCGGAACCTTCTTCAAGGTTCCGAGTCATCCTCTTCGTCTCTTCTATCTGTTCCATCTCATATCTAGTTTCGTGATGAGAAGGCCAAGAAGGACTTCTTTGAGAACTTCCAGGCTCGTGGTGTTCATCTAAAATGCTAGTTCATTCTGTCGGATTTCTTTGACACTACGCTACTCGATGTCATTCGGACTCGGGGATGGGAATCTCTATGTGAGAGACTCTTCCGTTGTCCCATCGTGTTTATACAGGAGTTCTACTCCAACATACATGGCACTGACACCTCTGTGCCTCAGTTCGCTACATGATTCAGAGGTACGTGTATAATGGTTACCCCAGATCTTGTTGCCAAGGTACTACGTGTCCCTAGGGTAGCACATCCTAACTACCCTAGCTGTGATCGTCTATGGACTGTGTTCAAAGACGAGCTTATCTCTCACTTTTGTGATACTTCTTCCATATGGGGTGGTAAGCTAAACACTCCATGCTTTGGTTTTGCTAAAGGTCCAAGATTCCTAAACATGGTGATGACTTTCACTCTTACACCATTGTCTCACTATAACTCCATCACTGAGCTGTGTGATCGTTTTCTTCTTTCCTTAATGGAGGATCTTACCATTGATTTTCCCTCTCACTTCATCACATCTATTCTAGATGTGTATTTGGATACCGTGACTTATGATAAGCTTATCTTTCCTTCAGCTATCACGCGGATCCTTCATCACTTCTCCATTCCTATTCCTCTCTCTCCTTTCTTCACCATCATGGGTACCATATGCACTGGTTTTGTCCAATAGATCGAGGCCTAACTTCAACCAAAATGGCCACGAATGGAGATGACCGATCCTGCAGCTTCTGCTGTTCCACCCCCTTCCTTGACTCCTTCTACCTCTGCTCCTTCCTCCTCCGTAGCTGATGTCACTCTCAATACCATCATGGAGCAGCTACAATAGATTCATGCAAATTTTGGTATTCGTCTTGACTATCTCATTGATGAGATGTGTTAGATGAACACTAAGATAGGACGCACTACACGCCGACAAGGTCGCATCAGTAGCTATGGACCTTTTCCCTTTCCTTCTCCAAAGTGTCCTGTAGTTTCTCCTTCTAAGGATGATGAGGATGATGCTGGCTCTCTCGGTGATGAAGAGATGACGACCTCTCAGTGACTTACCCTTTGTCATTCATGACAAAAAGGGGAAGTAGTTTTGGTTTTGAGAGTAGTCTCAAGGGGAGAGTTAGTATAGGACATGTTTGATAGGGGGAGTGTATGTAGTATTAAGGGATGTAGTGAGGACTTTATGTATTTTCCTTTCTTCTTTATTTACATTAGCCTCTTGTATACTAGTCTCGTGACCATTTTATTACATACATTGTACTTTATTTTCATATATATGATGATGATGTATGTTTTTCTTCACCTACCTCTACATGTGTTGTTTCTTTTCTCTCTTTGTACACATGTTTCTTTATGTATGCAATTTTTATTTCTGTTGCACACATGATGCCTTGATGAGTCTTGTTTAAGTATTTCAGAAAGACAGGTTGTGAAAGTCTATCTTGCCATGAACTGCCTTCTTGCAAAGTTTTTCAAGAGTTTGTAGTAGGGATAGATTTATTTTATAATACAACAAGTGGTTATGAGTTTAGTGATTTAAGAATTCTCTCATGATTATTTGTTTTGTTGTGGTATGTCATGAATTGCCAAAATAGGAGATTGTTAGAGACATATTTTATGTTATTGGCTAATCCTTTGACAAGATGCATTTTACTTGTAATTAGGTAGATCTATGATGGGTTTAGAACTTCAAGAAACATGTTATTCAAGTCAAGTGTTAAAGCAATGAAGATCTGACCAAGAAACAAATGAAGAAAAGCTATTCATTAAATCTCAACAGCAATCTCGACAGAAAAACTTCTATCGAGGTTTGTAGTCGAAGCTCGACAGAAGCTGTTTCTGTCGAGGCTTACGAAATCAGAACTTCCAGATCTGATTTTTGGCCCATGCTAAAATATTTGTATAGGGTTTCTTTTCTTACAACCCTAGACATATATAAGGCTTATTTTAAAGGCCATCACGCATGCAGAAAGTGCCTTAGTTCATTATTCTCTCTGAATAAGCTACTGCATCTTTACGCCAAGAGTTTTGTGACCAAAGAGCTTCCTAATCTTCATCATTAATGAACTAAAGAACTTTGCAGCCAACAACCTCTTCAAGTTACTAAAGTTAGTCACGTACTAGGATTTGTGCACATTGGTTAGTCACGTACTGAGATTCGTGCATCAAGGGAAAGATTGCCGTTACAATACAAGTCCAATTGGGTATTGGGGTACAGGTTCAATTGTAGGTTGGTATTGTGGGATAGGCCAAAGGGTTTAGTAAGATTCCTTATACTTATAACCGCTTGTGATTGATAATAGTGGATTCTTGGGAGTGGTGACCTTAAAATCACCCGTAGGGTTTTGCCTCGGTGGTTTTCTTCATTCGTAAACAAATCACTTATGTCAAATTTATTTTCCGTTACATTTAGTATAACTGGTGATTTTTTGTGCTACCACGCTATTGCATGTAATAGAACCTAATTAATTAACTTGGGTAATTAATTAATTTGCAAGGGGTCAATACATTTTAACCCAACAGTAATTAAAACAATCATATTTTTACAATTCAAAAAGTTCTCATTTCTTTTTTCAAAAAAATGCCTTTTACATTTTCTTGGAATTTTTTTTTTTTTTTAATAACTTTGACATACCACTAGCCTAAACACTTCATACATTAAAAAAAAAAATTAATTCTCATTATTACTTCCATTAAGATATTATGGATGTATTGAGGCCAAAGTAGAGAAATGTCTTTCATATTTCATTGAAAATTTAGAAGGAAAAAAAAAACCTTTAATATACCACTAACATCTCTACATTTATAACTATTTAAGTCAACCATGATAACTACAACTAGTGAGGGAACATACAAAGTAATTAAGAATAAATGATGGAAGAAAAAATGAAATGAAATCAAACGTCAATAGTAACCATTATTTGGAAATTAAAAAAAGTGGCCAAGAGGAGTAAAAAATTAAAATAGAAATGACTATACAGAGGACATTGAAAACTTTATAATGCAATAAAATCAGCCATTATAGTGAGGGATCCTTGGCTCTTTGTCTCTTAGGCAGTAGAAGTGAGTGTTCCTTCTTGTAAGGCTGTTGGGTTCCCTAGGGTAACTAGTTTACCAGTAAGGCTAGTGGGGTGTCTTTTTCTTTTGGGGTTCGGGAAACACTAGAGGAGGGATGGAGAATTTGACGAAACATTGGCGTAATTTGTCTCTCAATGAAAGGGAGGGAGGCAAATTGGTGGTGAAGAAGGAAAGAGCCAACCAAGAGTTTACTCTCGTGGCAAAATTTCTAACAAAACGTGCGTTGAACACGAAGGCAATTGTGAGCACCTTTAGCCCTTTGTGGCGAGCCAAAAATGGTTTTAAAGTCTGTGATGCAGGCAACATACAATGCTATTTGTGTTTGATAATGCAGAAGAAGTGAACAAAATTTTGATGAGAGAACCCTGGAGTTTTGATAGGCATCTAGTGATCATCCAATGACTAGAGAGCTCAACCTCGATGCATGCATTGAAGCTTGATTCAGTTTCAATATGGGTTTAGGTGCACCATATTCCTGTGAGCTATCTGAACAAGGGCGTGGCTGAGGATTTGTGTGAAGCAATTGGTGTGATGGATAGAAGTGCAAATGATACTAAAGTAGATTGAGGCAATTTCTTCCGAATTTGGGTGCGGGTTGATATTTTGATGCCTTTATGTCGGGGTCGAGTGTTATCTATGAAGGATGGTGAAGAATGTTGGGTGTCATTCAAATATGAACGTCTTCCCAATATTTGCTACTAGTGTGGATGTCTGGATCACTCTAATAGGGACTGTGCGAAATGGATTGAAAGCAATGGAACCTTAGATAGTAGGGAGAGGGAGTATGGTCCTTGGATTCGGGCAGCACCAACCCAAGCGAGGAGGAAATTTATGGTGGTGGTTCCTGGTTTCTATAAGGCTAAGAAGAAGGGTGGTCTTAAGTCCAATACTCCGGTGACTAAGATTCAAAAACCGGTGAGGAACGAATGCAGGGGTCAGGCCAACCATGCCAACTCAGCGGTGGAGAAGGTAGCAGTAAATTTAGAAGAGGAAATCACGGAAGAAATTAATGCACCTGAGAATCCCATACCTAAAACGGTAGAAGTGTTAACTGAGAGTAGTAACGGAAATAATGGAGAGAATAATAGTAGGAATTATGGAGTTATTCGTGGACATAATTATGACCCGTTGGAGGACCAGATTCTAGAGATTGATAGAGAATTGAATAGTGTTGAAATCACTTAAAGAATTGAAAGGGGGGAGGCGGCAATAAACAAAGAGGTACACGTGGACAACCCTAACGTTGATTCACCAAATAAGGTACCCGAAATTTTAGAAACAGGTCTGGAGGCAGGTGCTAATCACGTGGCTTCCTTAAGTTCCTTGACTGTTGAACCTAGCAAAAAAAGCAAACTAGATACTCAGGGAAGGGTTTCTAGCCATGAGGGAAAGGAAGGCCAAGCAAAAATTAGAACTTAGACATAGGCAGCTCACTTTACTCAGAAAGGTGATGCTCAGGTGAAGGCAGAAGCAACTGGTACTTCTAAACGTTCTTTCATGGAGATTGATGATTGTGAATTACCAAACAAGAGGAGATTGGTTGATCATGACAGTAAAAAAAATATTTCAATGGTGTAGGTTGCTTGTCAGTCCCACCAAGAGTAATGAATCTCCTATGTTAGAACTATCAAGGGTTTGGGAACCAATCGACAGAACAAGAGCTTGGGGATATTATCCTGGCATAAGATCCCTCAATTGTGTTCTTAGCCGAAAATGGCTGGATAAGGCTAGGCTAGAAGATATTCAGGTCCGATTGAATTTTGGTGGTATGGTTGAATTGTGTAGTGATACGAGAGGAGGGGGGGTAGTAATTTTTTGGAGAAAGGAAGTGTCTCTAGGCACCTTCTCCCCAAATCATATAGATGGTGTTTTGAATAAGGGTAAAGAGGATGAATGGAGATTCATAGGGTTCTATGGAGAATCAAAGACTAGTAATCACTATTTATTATGGGCTTGTCTAAGGAGTCTAACGGGCAGAAATTCAATCCCATGGCTTTTGTGTAGGTTGATAGTTTTTAGACCCCTTAAAACCACAATTAGATTAACCTAGGTAATTAGCCAAGTTGTTACTTAGTCAAATCAAACAGATCTAGGTTATCACAAACAAACAATCATATAATGCAAAGCAGCGGAAATATAAAAGACATAAGATATGATCACCAGGAAACCAAACCGGTAAAAACCTGGGGAGGATTTAACCTAGCTATCCTCAAGGTAAACCTGAATCCACTATCTTGAAAGAATCGAAATTCATACAATAAGACTTGCAAACCCCCACGCTCGACTTCTTATTGCTACCCACCAGTAGAACTTATTGACACGACCACGTGCAAGCTCCGAATCTACAGACTCCTTCTTTCTTGGATTCACCACCAGATACAAGCACACCCGCTTGTGTTTCTTTAAGCTTCAATGGCAGCAACTGAATTGATCATCAAGGTGTAGAAAACTTCTTCTCATTGAAAACTCTAAGTTTATGTGAAGGAAAGCTCTTCAAAGATCTCACAAGAGATTCACATAAACCGCAATCTGAGTAACACTAAAACGTGGCTAGGGTTTGCCTTTTATACTTAGGGCAAATTAGAAAACCCAAAACATTTTAATTAAAATAGGGCTGAGTTGGAATTCTGCAGAAAAAACGTTCAGACCCGATTTTTGATTGATCGAGCCTAAGCTTCGATCAATCAAAAAAGGCTGAAACTGTTTTTTTAATCCTGCAATAATTTAATCCAATTTTACAATAATAAACCAATTTTGAGCAAGTCTAAAATAAACTAAACACATTGTTTTGATCATGGTTTGCGAACAATACAAATTAGAGTTCTAAATACATAAAAACCTAAGTCTTTAGAACCTAACAAACTCCCCCTTTGGCAATCTGTGACAAAACACAACTTAGTAGCTTAAAGTTTACAAATAAAAGCCCTTTACAAAATAATGCTCACAAAACATAAATTCAATCCTAACTACTATCCATCAGTTGCAAGAGCAGACAGTAGCTTAATTGAATCAACCTATATATTTCCTGAAACACTTAAACAAAATGCATAACCGCATGTGTGGAAAATACAAGTAAAATAAAATAAAATAAAATCTTGATTTCAAAACAACATACAATAAAGACATATATCAATGAAGAACTCATAAACATAAGTCAATAAACAGTTTGAAACAAGAAACACATAAAAGAAATATACTCCCCCTAACATGAATATCCCAACAAGGCAAAACAAATGTGGCAAGAGCTAAAAAAGTAAAGTACAAAGTGAAACACCTAGATACAATCTAAACAACTCCACAAGCTCCAACCAACAAAAATAAACTCTCCCCTTAAAAACAAAAACAAGTACAAGTGCAAAATCTCATATGTACTCCCCCTTTTTTGTGACGGAATGCCAAAAGGTAATCAAAATCCATCATTAAAAGGAGGTGGCGATGAAGAACGTCGAAACCGTGCCAAATCTACTCGCAAACCACGAATCTCATCAAGAACGTCCACCAAAATCTATCCTTGAGCCGCCTGAACGGTTAAGACATGATCCAACGTACGACGAATGTCTAAATCATCCGAAGTAGTCGGTGGAGGAACGTCAGCAGCAGTAGCACCAGAAGTCTCAGCAGCATCAACACCTGTAGAAAAGGGAGGAGGGGGAACATCACTAGAAGACACACCTCTAGGACCTGAAGGATCAACTCTTAAGTGAGCAGCCCTTTGTCTAAGGAAGGTAGCAGCTAAGGGAGCGAGAACGTGAACAAACTCACTAGTAGGGAAATCAGCTAAACCAAGGAATAACAAAATCCTATGAATGAAAATAGGATGAATAAGTGCATGCCCTACGGCAGAATTTCTATGAACTTCATTCAAAGAACGAAGAAACAAATGAGAAAAGCTGATAGATGCACCAGACATGAAAACGTATAAAAACACACATCGTTTAAGAGGGATGGTGTGGAGATGAGAAATAGGCCACAATGAATGACACGCAACCCTAAGAAACAAATAGGCAGTCTTAGAAAGCGCAGAAGACATGATCCGAGGATCAGAACCCCATTAGATAAAGGACCCAGTGATGTATGACATGACAACATCAATAGGAGGAATCTCAGCATAAGGATAGACAGCCTCCATAACAACCGGAACCCCAAGAGCCTCAGCCATTACCCTAGGGGTAATGGTGAACGCAACACCTCGTATCCAACTCCTAACAAGGGTGTTGGAATCATAGATGTGACAAGAGAGGTTTAAGAAGAACTCTCTAATTAGGGCGGTCGGGGGTGGATGATCTATCTCTAATAAGGACAACCAACCTCTAGACTTTAGGTTAGCCCTAATGGCCGGATCAACCTCATTAAGAATCACAGAATGCTCAGCCCATATCTTACGCTTACTGTTCAGTTTCTCAAAAGCCTCTCGACAACGGTCATTCTTAAAAAGCTGAATCCTAGAGGTAGACACAGAAGGAGTAGAGGGAACCCAATTAGCTCTAGTTTTCCTAGGCATTGTGCTAGGATAAGGACAAAAAACACACAGTAAAGAGAGAGAAAAAAAACAAAACCAATGGCAGATTGCAAGTTAGCACAAAGATATAGATCAAAAGCTATATGATGCATGATCAAAGTAAATATCATGATGCATGACCTAATGCAATGTAATTAAGTTCAAATTAATTCCAATTTCATAAAAATGGCTTGAGCATAGAGTTTCTAACAAAAACCCCAAAAAAAATTTTGAAAAACCACTTGAAAAATTTGTAAAAAATTGACCAATGGATCATTACACAAGATAGATTACACAAAATAATGATCAATTACATCAATTCAACAAGCCAATTTCATCAAATTAAACGAAATTGAAAAAAATCCCCAATTTGGGTTCAATACAAGCCCTAGAAATTTTGATTTTTCACAAATCTCCAAATTGATCAAATTTTTCAACAAAGATCATGAATATAACAGTACACCAACAAAACCCAATGATCAATTACACAAGATTTGGCTAGAATCATCAAAAACCCCAAATTATGCATAGTCCAAAATTCACAAATTAAAAATGCATGAAAATGCATGAAATGAGAAAATAAAAACAAAAAGAAGGGTAAAAGGGTCGTACCGATGTTTGGAGAGAGAAACCTTGTAAAAGAAAGGATAAAAAACGACAAAAATCTGAGGTGAAGCCAAGTCTGAATTGGAGAGAGAGAGAAAACTTGAAAGAACTTTTGAAAAAGCTCTTTTGAAAAAGTCAAGATCCACATTTAAAAAACCAAATTCACAATGTTTGATTGATCGAAAAATAGGTTCGATCAATCGAACTAGACAGAGGCTCACACAAATTTTTAAACAAGATTTCGATTGATTGAAAAATAAATTGGATCAATCGAAAATCTGGAAAAACATTTTTTTGAAAAAATAACCTGATTTTTGAAAACACACCTCTAAGCATTGAAAAAAGAAATAAAAATGCATGAGTATGAGATGAAATGTTTTTCCAAAACACAAGTTTTAAACCCTAGTTTTCCCAAAATTAAGATTTTCAACCATTCTCCCTTTAAAAACTCAAACACAAAATATGTTTTGCACAAACAAAACTCAAAGTAATTTCAAAATTGGTTGGTCAAACCGAAAGACATACACAATAACATGTACAATATTTAGCAAGGAGTAACTTATGTAGTGTGTGCAACTAGCAAAAAGACTTGAGTTACATGTGAGGTGATATATGTTATAGCAATTTGTCACAAAGTTTACAAAATTCATCACATAGAATTTAAAAGAGACTATCACCTAAAGAGTTACATCATATAACTCTCACATCTCCTAGAACATAAGCTTGCAATCATGTAAGTTTCTTGAAGTTTGCCTTATAATATACACACCAATTTTTAATTATGTGATTTGGCATTAAGCCTAATAGTACACACCAATTTTAAGCATTTATCAATTAAACTGAGGCTTCACCTTATGTTCTTTTTGTGCATGTGCTACATTTTTTCGAGTACAAAATCTTATGATATGCACTAAGGTATTCATGATTGGCTAGTAAACAATGGTGAGATGGTTATTTATGCCTTTCTCAAAAGGTTCAAGTCCGACAATCAAATAACATGTGACTTCAAGATTAAGATAAAGTGATAAACACTATAAACATCTTTCCCACACAATATGCACTACAAAGCTTCAACTAGTCAAGTGCAATAAATAAGCTCATCAATGCTAAACAAAGTACAGGAGACATGTCATGTGAAAATAAATTGACCAACCTTGTTTTCAAAAACAAAGAGAATAGTGCAAGAACACATTGTGCTTCCTATTCCTTCCTTCCCTTTTATATATATATATATATAGAGAGAGAGAATAAAAAAAAACACCTAGAATGAAATGCATGAATGTAATGCAATGCAACTCCTAGAGACAAAAGAAAAAAAAACACAAAAACCAAAGAACAAAGAACAATGGTCACAAAGGGAAAAACAATGAAGCACAAGGACCATGTCAGAAAGACTTAGTTAGATTGAGTCTTTTGCATCCAAAACTTTTTAGATGCACCACGAGCATTGGAGTTTGTATTCACATTAGAATGATTTCCAACTCCAGAATTGGAATAAAGGTTGAGCGCCTTTACCAATTCACCAATAAGTGCTATAGGATCTTGTGCTTGAGGCACTAGCACTTTTGGTTTGTTTGCTCTCTTAGCAACTTGCAGCTTGTATCAATTAGGAAAAATATGTCCAGACTTCCCACAAAAATGACACACCCAAGCAAGCTTACCATGCATCTTGTCCTTAGAAAGGGTAGACTCCTTAAGTTTAGACTCTTTCAGGTCAACTCTAATCTTCCAAGATGGTGAAACTTCTATGGGTTTAACAACCTCACTCACAGGGGGTTTGACAGTTTCACTCACAACCTCACTCACAGAAGGTTCAAAAGAAGATGAAGGAACAAAGTTTGTGGAATGGGGAGCAGACACAGAGATGCTTTCAACAAAACCTAATCCAGATTTGTCAGAATGAGACTTTTGAACACCCAGCAGTTGATCAAGTTTAGAACTAGCAGATCTAGTAATAGATAAATCAAGTTCCAAGGATATAACTTGATCAAGCAATAGCATATTCTCAGTTTTCACATTGTTCAAAAGTTCATTAGCATCAAAAAGTTTAACAAGCAGATTCTTCTTATCAAGCTCAAGAGATTCAATTTTCTTCAGGCCAAGTTCAACATTCATAGCATCCTTTGCAGCAACTTTGCAAAGTTTATTGTAGGCCTCTTGAAGATCTACGCCCTCAAAGAGTTCCCCATTGGAAGGGTTCTCTTCAACATATATGCTTTTATTTACTACGGCAGTAGCTGTGAAAGCAATGAAGTTTCCATCCTCGTCACATTATGACTCATCATCAGAAACTTCACCATTACTAAGGGTTACAGCCATAGCCTTACCCTTAGACTTCAAGTAAGTAGGATACTCAAATTTCATGTGACCATACCCTTGACATCCAAAACACTGAGGACCCATAGAATTATTTGAAGATTGACTTACTTTTTCTCTAGGTTTGTCATTATTGTTCACCTTAGTGGGACCATTCTTCCTAAAATTTCTAAGTTTAGCAGTGTTCGTACCTCTTGCCTTTCTATTACTATTCTTGAGAAAGTTTCTAAAGTTCTTGGCAAGGTAAGCAATTTCTGTAGCAGAGAGCTCATCATTAAATCCACCAACCTCAACATCGTCAACAGACTTAAGAGCCATTGATTTGGATTTGCTAGTCTTAAGTAGGTCCAACTCATAAGATTGAAGAGATCCTACAAGTTCATCAATAAGGATGGAGTCCACATCCTTGCTCTCAGTTATGGCAATCACCTTGGGTCTAAAATTCTCAGTTAAGAATCTAAGAATCTTCCTAACAATTTTAGGTTGATCATAGATTTCACCCAAGTTATAAGTAGAATTAACAATATCATTAAGTTTAGAATAGAATTCATCAAAAAATTCATCATCAGACATCCTAATGCTTTCAAATTTAGAAGTCAATTGCTGCAATTTGTTGATTTTGACAGCCTTTGTGCCTTCATGCACAGTCTGGAGAATAATCTAAGTAGTATGAGCAACCTCAACATTAGAGATTCTCTTAAATTCCTCCATCGAAACAGCGTTAAAGATAGCATTCATAGCCTTGCTATTGAACGCAGACGCTTCTTTTGGAGAAGTTTGCCACTCACTAACAAGAGTAGTGGGCTTCTCCTATCCGTATTCAACGAAGTTCCAAACTCTCTCATCGATTGATTTCAGGAATGCTTTCATCTTTACGTTCCAATAGGCATAATTATGCCCATCAAAATGAGGAGGAATAACCAGAGAGTGTCCGTGTTCCATGACAACAAGGGTCAAGGATCAGCTCTTAGATAAAAAAATCTAAAACAAAAGAGCTACCTACTCTGATACCACTTGATAGTTTTTAGATCCCTTAAAACCACAATTAAATTAACCTAGGTAATTAACCAAGTTGTTACTTAGTCAAATTAAACATATCTAGGTTATCACAAACAAATAATCATATAATGCAAAGCGAAGGAAATATAGAAGACACAATATATGATCACCTAGAAAACCAAATCGGTAAAAACCTAGGGGGGATTTAACCTAGCTATCCTCAAGGTAAACCTGAATCCACTATCTTGAAAGAATCGAAGTTCATACAATAAGACTTACAAGCCCCCACGCTTGACTTCTTATTACTACCCACAAGTAGAATTTACTGACACAACCACGTGCAAGCTCCGAATCCACGGACACCCTCTTTCTTGGATTCACCCCCAGATACAAACACACCCACTTGTGTTTCTTTAAACTTCAATGACAGTAACTGAATTGTTCAATAAGGTGTAGAAAACTTCTTCTCCTTGAAAACCCTAAGTTTATGCGAAGGAAAGCACCTCAAAGATCTCACAAGAGATTAACATAAACCGCAATCTGAGCAACACTAAAACGTGGCTAGGGTTTGCCTTTTATACCTAGGGAAAATTAGAAAACCCAAAACATTTTAATTAAAATAGGGCTGAGTTGGAATTTTGCAGAAAAAACGTCCAGACCCGATTTTCGATTCACACAAGATATGATCACTTAGGAAATCAAACCAGTAAAAACCTGGGGAGGATTTAACCTAGCTACACTCAAGGTAAACCAAAATCCACTATTTTGAAAGAATCGAAGTTCATACAATAAGACTTACAAGCCCCCACGCTCGACTTCTTATTGCTACCCACCAGTAGAACTTACTGACACAACTACGTGCAAGCACCGAATCCACGGACTCCTTCTTTCTTGGATTCACCACCAGATACTAGCACACCCACTTGTGTTTCTTTAAGCTTCAATGGCAGCAACTGAATTGATCAACAAGGTGTAGAAAACTTCTTCTCCTTGAAAACCCTAAGTTTATGTGAAGGAAAGCTTCTCAAAGATCTCACAAGAGATTCACATAAACCGCAATCTGAGCAACACTAAAACGTGGCTAGGGTTTGTCTTTTATACCTAGGGAAAATTAGAAAACCCAAAACATATTAATTAAAATAGGGCTGAGTTAGAATTTTGTACAAAAACGTTCAGACCTGATTTTCGATTGACACAAGATATGCTCACCTAGGAAACAAAACCAATAAAAATCTGGGGAAGATTTAACCTAGCTATACTCAAGGTAAACCTAAATCTACAATTTTGAAATAATTGAAGTTCATACAATAAGACTTACAAGCCCACACGCTCGACTTCTTGTCGCTACCCACCAGTAGAACTTACTGACACGACCACGTGCAAGCTCCGAATCCACAGACTCCTTCTTTCTTGGATTCATCACCAGATACAAGCACACCCACTTGTGTCTTTTTAAGCGTCAATGGTAGCAACTGAATTGATCAATAAGGTGTAGAAAACTTCTTCCCCTTGAAAACCCTAAGTTTATGTGAATGAAAGCTCCTCAAAGTCTCACAAGAAATTCACATAAACTGCAATCTGAGCAATACTAAAACGTGGCTAGGGTTTCTCTTTTATACCTAGGGCAAATTAGAAAACCCAAAACGTTTTAATTAAAATAAGGCTGAGTTGGAATTTTGCAGAAAAAACGTTCAGACCCGATTTTCGATTGACACAAAATTTGATCACAAGATATGATCACCTAGGAAACTAAACCAGTAAAAACCTAGGGAGGATTTAACCTAACTATTCTCAAGATAAACCTGAATCCACTATCTTGAAAGAATCGAAGTTCATACAATAAGACTTAAAAGCCCCCACGCTCGACTTCTTATTACTACCCACCAGTAAAACTTACTGACACAACCACGTGCAAGCTTCGAATACACGGACTCCTTCTTTCTTGGATACACCACCAGATACAAGCCCACCCACATGCAAGGTGTAGAAAACTTCTTCTCCTTGAAAACCCTAAGTTTATGTGAAGGAAAACTCCTCAAAGATCTCACAAGAGATTCACAAAAACTGCAATTTGAGAAACACTAAAACGTGACTAGGGTTTGTCTTTTATACCTAGGAAAAATTAGAAAACCCAAAACGTTTTAATTAAAATAGGGCTGAGTTGGAATTTTGTAGAAAAAACGTTCAGACCCGATTTTCGACTGACACAAGATATGATCACCTAGGAAACCAAACCAGTAAAAACATAGGGAGGATTTAACATAGCTATCCTTAAGGTAAACTTGAATCCACTATGTTGAAAGAATCGAAGTTCAAACAATATGACTTACAAGCCCACACGCTCGACTTCTTATTGCTACCCACCAGTAGAACTTACGGACACGACCATATGCAAGCTCCGAATCCACAGACTCCTTCTTTCTTGGATTCACCTCCAGATACAAGCACACCCACTTGTGTTTCTTTATGCTTCAATGGCAGCAACTGAATTGATCAACAAGGTGTAGAAAACTTCTTCTCCTCGAAAACCCTAAGTTCATGTGACGCAAAGCTTCTCAAAAATTTCACAAGAGATTCACAAAAAAAAAATCTGAGCAACACTAAAACGAGGCTAGGGTTTGTCTTTTATACCTAGGGAAAATTAGAAAACCTAAAACGTTTTAATTAAAATAGGGCAGAGTTGGAATTTTGTACAAAAACGTTTATACCCGATTTTCGATTAACACAAGATATGATCACCTAGGAAACAAAACCAATAAAAACCTGGGGAGGATTTAACCTAGCTATCCTCAAGGTAAACCTGAATCCACTATCTTGAAAGAACCAAAGTTCATACAATAAGACTTACAAGCCCACACGCTCGACTTCTTATCACTACCCACCAGTAGAACTTATTGACACGACCATGTGCAAGCTCCGAATCCACGGACTCCTTCTTTCTTGGATTCATCACCAGATACAAGCACACCCACTTGTGTTTCTTTAAGCTTCAATGGCAGCAACTGAATTGATCAATAAGGCGTAGAAAACTTCTTCTCCTCGAAAACCCTAAGTTCATGTGACGCAAAGCTTCTCAAAAATTTCACAAGAGATTCACAAAAAAAAAATCTGAGCAACACTAAAACGAGGCTAGGGTTTGCCTTTTATACCTAGGGAAAATTAGAAAACCTAAAACGTTTTAATTAAAATAGGGCAGAGTTGGAATTTTGTACAAAAACGTTTATACCCGATTTTCGATTAACACAAGATATGATCACCTAGGAAACAAAACCAATAAAAACCTGGGGAGGATTTAACCTAGCTATCCTCAAGGTAAACCTGAATCCACTATCTTGAAAGAACCAAAGTTCATACAATAAGACTTACAAGCCCACACGCTCGACTTCTTATCACTACCCACCAGTAGAACTTATTGACACGACCATGTGCAAGCTCCGAATCCACGGACTCCTTCTTTCTTGGATTCATCACCAGATATAAGCACACCAACTTGTGTTTCTTTAAGCTTCAATGGCAGCAACTGAATTGATCAATAAGGCGTAGAAAACTTCTTCTCCTTGAAAACCCTAAGTTTATGCGAATGAAATCTCCTCAAAGATCTCACAAGAAATTCACATAAATTGCAATCTGATCAATACTAAAACGTGGCTAGGGTTTGTCTTTTAGACCTAGGGCAAATTAGAAAACCCAAAACGTTTTAATTAAAATAGGGCTGAGTTGGAATTTTGCAGAAAAAACGTTCAGACCCGATTTTCAATTGACACAAGATTTGATCACAAGATATGATCACCTAGGAAACCAAACCAGTAAAAACCTGGGGACGATTTAATCTAACTATCTTCAAGGTAAACCTGAATCCACTATCTTGAAAGAATTGAAGTTCATACAATAAGACTTACAAGCCCCCACGCTCGACTTCTTATTACTACCCACCAGTAGAACTTACTAACACAACCACAAGCAAGCTCCGGATCCACAAACTCCTTCTTTCTTGTATTCACCACCAGATATAAGCACACCCACTTGTGTTTCTTTGAGCTTCAGTGGCAGCAACTGAATTACTCAACAAGGTATAGAAAAATTCTTCTACTTGAAAACCCTAAGTTTATGTGAAGGAAAGCTCCTCAAAGATCTCATAAGAGATTCACATAAACTGCAATTTGAGAAACACTAAAACGTGGCTAGGGTTTGTCTTTGATACCTAGGACAAATTAGAAAACCCAAAACGTTTAAATTAAAATAGGGCTGAGTTGGAATTTTGAAGAAAAAACGTTCAGACCCGATTTTCGATTGACACAAGATATGACCACCAAGGAAACAAAACCAATAAAAACCTGGGTAGAATTTAACCTAGCTATCCTTAAGATAAACCTGAATCCACTATCTAGAAAGAATCAAAGTTCATATAATAAGACTTACAACCCCACACGCTCGACTTCTTATCGCTACCCGCCAGTAGAACTTACTGACACGACCACGTGCAAGCTCCGAATCCACGGACTCCTTCTTTCTTGGATTCATCACCAGATACAAGCACACCCACTTGTGTTTCTTTAAGCTTCAATGGCAGCAACTGATTTGATCAATAAGGTGTACAAAACTTCTTCTACTTGAAAACCCCAAGTTTATGTAAAGGAAAGCTCCTCAAAGATCTCAAAAGAGATTCATATAAACTGCAATTTGAGATACACTAAAACATGGCTAGGGTTTGTCTTTTATACCTAGGACAAATTAGAAAACCCAAAACGTTTTAATTAAAATAGGGCTGAGTTGCAACTTTGCTGAAAAAATGTTCAAACCCGATTTTTGATTGACACAAGATATGATCACAAGATATAATCACCGTGGAAACCAATTCAGCAAAAACCTGGGGAGGATTTAATCTAGCTATCCTCAAGATAAACCTGAATCCACTATCTAGAAAGAATCAAAGTTCATACAATAAGACTTACAACCCCACACGCTCGACTTCTTATCGCTGCCCACCAATAGAACTTACTGACACGACCACGTGCAAGCTCCGAATCCACGGACTCCTTCTTTCTTGGATTCATCACCAGATACAAGCACACCCACTTGTGTTTCTTTAAGCTTCAATGGCAACAACTGATTTGATCAATAAGGTGTAGAAAACTTCTTCTCCTTGAAAACCCTAAGTTTATGTGAATGAAATCTCCTCAAAGATCTCACAAGAAATTCACATAAATTGCAATCTGAGCAATACTAAAACGTTGCTAGGGTTTGTCTTTTATACCTAGGGCAAATTAGAAAACCCAAAACGTTTTAATTAAAATAGGGCTGAGTTGGAATTTTGCAGAAAAAACGTTCAGAACCGATTTTCAATTGACACAAGATTTTATCACAAGATATGATCACCTAGGAAACCAAACCAGTAAAAACCTGGAGAGGATTTAACCTAACTATCCTCAACGTAAACCTGAATCCACTATCCTGAAAGAATCGAACTTCATACAAAAAGGCTTACAAGCCCCCACGCTCGACTTCTTATTACTACCCACCAGTAGAACTTACTGATACAACCACAAGCAAGCTGCGGATCCACAAACTCCTTCTTCCTAGTATTCACCACCAGATATAAGCACACCCACTTGTGTTTCTTTAAGCTTCAATGGCAGCAACGGAATTACTCAAAAAGGTGTAGAAAACTTCTTCTCCTTGAAAACCCTAAGTTTATGTGAAGAAAAGCTCCTCAAAGATCTCACAAGAGATTCACATAAACTGCAATTTGAGGAACACTAAAACGTGGCTAGGGTTTGTCTTTCATACCTAGGACAAATTAGAAAACCCAAAACGTTTTAATTAAAATAGGGCTGAGTTGGAATTTTGCAGAAAAAACGTTCAGACCCGATTTTCGATTGACACAAGATATGATCACCTAGGAAACAAAACCAATAAAAACCTGGGTAGGATTTAACCTAGCTATCCTTAAGATAAACCTGAATCCACTATCTAGAAAGAATCAAAGTTCATACAATAAGACTTACAAGCCCACACGCTCGACTTCTTATCGCTACCCACTAGTAGAACTTACTGACACGACCACGTGCAAGCTCTAAATCCACGGACTCCTTCTTTCTTGGATTCATCACCAGGTACAAGCACACCCACTTGTGTTTCTTTAAGCTTCATTGGCAACAACTGATTTGATCAATAAGGTGTAGAAAACTTCTTCTCCTTGAAAACCCTAAGTTTCTGTGAATGAAATCTCCTCTTCGATCTCACAATAAATTCACATAAATTGCAATTTGAGCAATACTAAAACGTGGCTAGGGTTTGTCTTTATACCTAGTGCAAATTAGAAAACCCAAAACGTTTTAATTAAAATAGGGCTGAGTTGGAATTTTGCAGAAAAAACGTTCAGACCCGATTTTCAATTGACACAAGATTTGATCACAAGATATGATCACCTAGGAAACCAAACCAGTAAAAACTTGGAGTGGATTTAACGTAACTATCATTAAGGTAAACCTGAATCCACTATCCTGAAAGAATCGAAGTTCATACAATAAGACTTACAAGCCCCCACTCTCGACCTCTTATTACTACCCACCAGTAGAACTTACTGACACAACCACAAGTAAGCTCCGGATCCACAAACTCCTTCTTCCTTGTATTCACCACCAGATATAAGCACACCCACTTGTGTTTCTTTAAGCTTCAATGGCAGCAACTGAATTACTCAAAAAGGTATAGAAAACTTCTTCTCCTTGAAAACCCTAAGTTTATGTGAAGAAAAACTCCTCAAAGATCTCACAAGAGATTCACATAAACTGCAATTTGGGGAACACTAAAACGTGGCTAGGGTTTGTCTTTCATACCTAGGACAAATTAGAAAGCCCAAAACGTTTTAATTAAAATAGGGCTGAGTTGGAATTTGCAGAAAAAAAGTTCAGACCCGATTTTCGATTGACACAAGATATAATCACCTACGAAACAAAACCAATAAAAACCTGGGTAGGATTTAACCTAGCTATTCTCAAGGTAAACGTGAATCCACTATCTAGAAAAAGTCAAAGTTCATACAATAAGACTTACAAGCCCACACGCTCGACTTCTTATTGCTACCCACTAGTAGAACTTACTGACACGACCACGTGCAAGCTCCGAATCCACGGACTCCTTCTTTCTTGGATTCATCACCAGATACAAGCACACCCACTTGTGTTTCTTTAAGCTTCAATGGCAGCAACGGATTTGGTCAATAAGGTGTAGAAAACCTCTTCTACTTGAAAACTCCAAGTTTATGTGAAGGAAAGCACCTCAAGGATCTCACAAGAGATTCATATAAACTGCAATTTGAGAAACACTAAAACGTGGCTAGGGTTTGTCTTTTATACCTAGGACAAATTAGAAAACCCAAAACGTTTTAATTAAAATAGGGCTGAGTTGGAATTTTGCTGAAAAATGTTCAGACCCGATTTTTAATTGACACAAGATATGATCAAAAGATATGATCACCGTGGAAACCAATTCAGCAAAAACCCGGGGAGGATTTAATCTAGCTATCCTCAAGGTAAACCTGAATCCACTATCTTGAAAGAATCAAAGTTCATACAATAAGACTTACAAGCCCACACGCTTGACTTCTTATCGCTATCCACCAATAGAACTTACTGACAAGACCACGTGCAAGCTCTGAATCCACGGACTCCTTCTTTCATGGATTCATCACCAGATACAAGCACACCCACTTGTGTTTCTTTAAGCTTTAATGGCAATAACTGATTTGATCAATAAGGTGTAGAAAACTTCTTCTCCTTGAAAACCCTAAGTTTATGTGAATGAAATCTCCTCAAAGATCTCACAAGAAATTCACATAAATTGCAATCTGAGCAATACTAAAACGTGGCTAGGGTTTCTCTTTTATACCTAGGACAAATTAGAAAACCCAAAACGTTTTAATTAAAATAGTGCTGAGTTGGAATTTTGCAGAAAAAACGTTTAGACCCGATTTTCAATTGACACAAGATTTGATCACAAGATATGATCATCTAGGAAACCAAACTAGTAAAAACCTGGAGAGGATTTAACCTAATTATCCTCAAGGTAAACATGAATCCACTATCCTGAAAGAATCGAAGTTCAAACAATAAGACTTAGAAGCCCCCACGCTCAACTTCTTTTTACTACCCACCAGTAGAACTTACTGACACAACCACAAGCAAGTTCCGGATCCGCAAACTCCTTCTTTCTTGTATTCACCACCAGATATAAGCACACCCACCTCTGTTTCTTTAAGCTTCAATGGCAACAACTGATTTGATCAATAAGGTGTAGAAACCTTCTTCTCCTTGAAAACCCTAAGTTTATGTGAATGAAATCTCCTCAAAGGTCTCACAAGAAATTCACATAAGTTGCAATCTAAGAAATACTAAAACGTGGCTTGGGTTTGTCTTTTATACCGAGGGCAAATTAGAAAACCCAAAACGTTTTAATTAAAATAGGGCTGAGTTGGAATTTTGCAGAAAAAACGTTCTGACCCGATTTTCAATTAACACAAGTTTTGATCACAAGATATGATCTCCTAGGAAACCAAACTAGTAAAAACCTGGAGAGGATTTAACCTAACTATCCTCAAGGTAAACCTGAATCTACTATCCTAAAAGAATCGAAGTTCAAACAATAAGACTTACAAGCCCCAACGCTCGACTTCTTATTACTACCCACCAGGAGAACTTACTGACACAACCACAAGCAAGCTCCGGATTCACAAACTCCTTCTTTCTTGTATTCACCACCAGATATAAGCACACCCACTTGTGTTTCTTTAAGCTTCAATGGCAGCAACTGAATTACTCAAAAAGGTGTAGAAAACTTCTTCTCCATGAAAACCCTAAGTTTATGTGAAGAAAAGCTCCTCAAAGATCTCACCAGAGATTCACATAAACTGCAATTTGAGGAACACTAAAACGTGGCTAGGGTTTGTCTGTCATGCCTAGGACAAATTAGAAAACCCAAAACGCTTTAATTAAAATAGGGCTGAGTTGGAATTTTGCAGAAAGAACGTTCAGACCCGATTTTCGATTAACACAAGATATGATCACCTAGGAAACAAAACCAATAAAAACCTGGGTCGGATTTAACCTAGCTATCCATAAGGTAAACTTGAATCTACTATCTTGAAAGAATCAAAGTTCATACAATAAGACTTACAAGCCCACACGCTGGACTTCTTATCGCTACAACCAGTAGAACTTACTGACACGACCACGTGCAAGCTTCGAATCCACGGACTCCTTCTTTCTTGGATTCATCACCAGATACAAGCACACCCACTTGTGTTTTTTTAAGCTTCAATGGCAGCAACTAATTTGATCAATAAGGTGTAGAAAACTTCTTCTACTTGAAAACCCCAAGTTTATGTGAAGGAAAGCTCCTAAAAGATCTCACAAGAGATTCATATAAACTGCAATTTGAGAAACACTAAAACGTGGCTAGGGTTTGTCTTTTATACCTAGGACAAATTAGAAAACCCAAAACGTTTTAATTAAAATAGGGCTGAGTCGGAATTTTGCTAAAAAAATGTTCAGACCCGATTTTTGATTGACACAAGATATGATCACAAGATATGATCACCGTGGAAACCAATTCAGCAAAAACCTGGGGAGGATTTAATCTAGCTATCCTCATGGTAAACCTTAATCCACTATCTTGAAAGAATCAAAGTTCATACAATAAGACTTACAAGCCCACACGCTTGACTTCTTATCGCTATCCACCAATAGAACTTACTGACAAGACCACGTGCAAGCTCTGAATCCACGGACTCCTTCTTTCTTGGATTCACCACCAGATACAAGCACGCCCACTTGTGTTTCTTTAAGCTTCAATGGCAACAACTGATTTGATCAATAAGGTGTAGAAACCTTCTTCTCCTTGAAAACCCTAAGTTTATGTGAATGCAATCTCCTCAAAGATCTCACAAGAAATTCACATAAATTGCAATCTAAGCAATACTAAAACGTGGCTAGGGTTTGTCTTTTATACCTAGGGCAAATTCGAAAACCCAAAAAGTTTTAATTAAAATAGTGCTGAGTTGGAATTTTGCAGAAAAAACGTTTAGACCCGATTTTCAATTGACACAAGATTTGATCACAAGATATGATCATCTAGGAAACCAAACTAGTAAAAACCTGGAGAGGATTTAACCTAACTATCCTCAAGGTAAACCTGAATCCACTATCCTGAAAGAATCAAAGTTCAAACAATAAGACATACAAGCCCCCACACTTGACTTCTTATTAATACCCACCAGTAGAACTTACTGACACAACCACAAGCAAGCTCCAGATCCACAAACTCCTTCTTTCTTGTATTCACCACCAGATATAAGCACACCCACTTGTGTTTCTTTAAGCTTCAATGGCAGCAACAGAATTACACAAAAAGGTGTAGAAAACTTCTTCTCCTTGAAAACCCTAAGTTTATGTAAAGGAAAGCTCCTCAAAGATCTCATAAGAGATTCACAAAAACTGGAATTTGAGAAACACTAAAACGTGGCTAAGGTTTGTCTTTTATACCTAGGACAAATTAGAAAACCTAAAACGTTTTAATTAAATAGGGCTGAGTTGGAATTTTACAAAAAAGACATTCAGACCCGATTTTCGATTGACACAAAATATGATCACCTAGGAAACAAATCCAATAAAAACCTGGATAGGATTTAACCTAGCTATCCATAAGGTAAACCTGAATCCACTATCTTGAAGGAATCAAAGTTCATACAATAAGACTTACAAGCCCACACGCTCGACTTCTTATCGCTACCCACCAGTAGAACTTATTGACACGACCACGTGCAAGCTTCGAATCCACGGACTCCTTCTTTCTTGGATTCATCACCAGATACAAGCACACCCACTTGTGTTTCTTTAAGCTTCAATGGCAACAACTGATTTGATCAATAAGGTGTAGAAACCTTCTTTTCCTTGAAAACCCTAAGTTTATGTGAATGCAATCTCCTCAAAGATCTCACAAGAAATTCACATAAATTGCAATCTAAGCAATACAAAAACGTGGCTAGGGTTTGTCTTTTATACCTAGGGCAAATTCGAAAACCCAAAACGTTTTAATTAAAATAGGGCTGAGTTGGAATTTTGCAGAAAAAACGTTCAGACCCGATTTTCAATTGACACAAGATATGATCAATTGAAAGAATCGAAGTTCATACAATAAGACTTACAAGCTCCCACGCTCGACTTCTTATTACTACCCACCAGTAGAACTTACTGACACAACCACAAGCAACCTCCAGATCCACAAACTCCTTCTTTCTTGTATTCACCTCCATATATAAGCACACCCACTTGTGTTTCTTTAAGCTTCAATGGCAGCAACTGAATTACTCAAAAAGGTGTAGAAAACTTCTTCTCCATGAAAACCCTAAGTTTATGTGAAGAAAAGCTCCTCAAAGATCTCACAAGAGATTCACATAAACTGCAATTTGAGGAACACTAAAACGTGGCCAGTGTTTGTCTTTCATACCTAGGACAAATTAGAATACCCAAAACGTTTTAATTAAAATAGGGCTGAGTTGGAATTTTAAAGAAAAAACATTCAGACCCGATTTTCGATTGACACAAGATATGATCACCTAGGAAACAAAACCAATAAAAACCTGGGGAGGATTTAACCTAGCTATCCTCAAGGTAAACCTGAATCCACTATCTAGAAAGAATCAAAGTTCATACAATAAGACTTACAAGCCCACACGCTCGACTTCTTATCACTACCCACCAATAGAACTTGTTGACACGACCACGTGCAAGCTCCGAATCCACGGACTCCTTCTTTTTTTGGATTCATCACCACATACAAGCACACGCACTTGTGTTTCTTTAAGCTTCAATGGCAGCAACTGAATTGATCAACAAGGTGTAGAAAACTTCTTCTCCATGAAAACCCTAAGTTTATGTGAAGAAAAGCTCCTCAAAGATCTCACAAGAGATTCACATAAACTGCAATTTGAGAAACAGTAAAACGTGGCTAGGTTTTGTCTTTTATACCTAGGACAAATTAGAAAACCTAAAACGTTTTAATTAAAATAGGGCTGAGTTGGAATTTTGCAGAAAAACTGTTCAGACCCGATTTTCGATTGACACAAGATATAATCACCTAGGAAACAAAACCAATAAAAACTTGGGGAGGATTTAACCTAGCTATCCTCAAGGTAAACCTGAACCCACTATCTAGAAAGAATCAAAGTTCATACAATAAGACTTACAAGCCCACACGCTCGACTTCTTATCACTACCCACCAGTAGAACTTATTGACACGACCACGTGCAAGCTCCGAATCCACGGACTCCTTCTTTCTTGGATTCATCACCACATACAAGCACACGTACTTGTGTTTCTTTAAGCTTCAATGGCAGCAACTGAATTGATCAACAAGGTGTAGAAAACTTCTTATCCTTGAAAACCCTAAGTTTATGTGAAGGAAATCTCCTCAAAAATCTCACAAGAGATTCAAATAAACTGCAATTTGAGAAACAGTAAAACGTGGCTAGGTTTTGTCTTTTATACCTAGGACAAATTAGAAAACCTAAAACGTTTTAATTAAAATAGGGCTGAGTTGGAATTTTGCAGAAAAAATGTTCAGACCCGATTTTCGATTGACACAAGATATAATCACCTAGGAAACAAAACCAATAAAAACCTGGGGAGGATTTAACCTAGCTATCCTCAAGGTAAACCTGAATCCACTATCTAGAAAGAATCAAAGTTCATACAATAAGACTTACAAGCCCACACGCTCGACTTCTTATCGCTACCCACCAGTAGAACTTATTGACACGACCACGTGCAAGCTCCGAATCCACGGACTCCTTCTTTCTTGGATTCATCACCACATACAAGCACACACACTTGTGTTTCTTTAAGCTTCAATGGCAGCAACTGAATTGATCAACAAGGTGTAGAAAACTTCTTATCCTTGAAAACCCTAAGTTTATGTGAAGGAAATCTCCTCAAAGATCTCACAAGAGATTCACATAAACTGCAATTTGAGAAACAGTAAAACGTGGCTAGGTTTTGTCTTTTATACCTAGGACAAATTAGAAAACCTAAAACGTTTTAATTAAAATAGGGCTGAGTTGGAATTTTGCAGAAAAAATGTTCAGACCCGATTTTCGATTGACACAAGATATAATCACCTAGGAAACAAAACCAATAAAAACCTGGGGAGGATTTAACCTAGCTATCCTCAAGGTAAACCTGAATCCACTATCTTGAAAGAATCGAAGTTTATACAATAAGACTTACGAGCCCCTACGCTCGACTTCTTATTGCTACCCACCAGTAGAACTTACTGACACAACCACGTGCAAGCTCCGAATCCACGAACTCCTTTTTTTTTGGATTCACCCACAGATACAAGCACACCCACTTGTGTTTCTTTAAGCTTCAATGGTAGTAACTGAATTAATCAACAAGGTGTAGAAAACTTCTTCTCCTTGAAAACCCTAAGTTTATGTGAAAGAAAGCTCCTCCAAGATCTCACAGGAGATTCACAAAAACCGGAATCTGAGCAACATTAAAACGTGCCTAGGGTTTGTCTTTTATACCTAGGGCAAATTAGAAAATCCAAAACGTTTTAGTTAAAATTGGGCTGAGTTGGAATTTTGCTAAAAAAATGATCAAACCCGATTTTTTATTAACACAAGATATGATCACCTAGGAAACCAAACCAGTAAAAACCTGGGGAGGATTTAACCTAGCTATCCTCAAGGTAAACCTGAATCCACTATCTTGAAAGAATCGAAGTTTATACAATAAGACTTACGAGCCCCTACGCTCGACTTCTTATTGCTACCCACCAGTAGAACTTACTGACACAACCACGTGCAAGCTCCGAATCCATGGACTCCTTCTTTCTTGGATTCACCACCTAATACATGCACACCCACTTGTGTTTCTTTAAGCTTTAATGGTAGCAACTGAATTGATCGACAAGGTGTAGAAAACTCCTTCTCCTTGGAAACCCTAAGTTTATGTGAAGAAAAGATCCTCAAAGATCTCACAAGAGATTCACATAAACCACAATCTGAGCAACACTAAAACGTGGCCAGGGTTTGTCTTTTATACCTAGGACAAATTCGAAAACCCAAAACGTTTTAATTAAAATAAGGCTGAGTTGGAATTTGTCAAAAAAAACGTTCAGACCCGATTTTCAATTGACGCAAGAAATGATCACCTCGTAAACCAAACCAGGAAAAACTTGGGAGGGATTTAACCTAGTTATCTTCAAGGTAAACCTGAATCCACTATCTTGAAAGAATCAAAGTTCATACAATAAGACTTACAAGCCCCCATGCTCGACTTCCTGTTGCTACCTACCAGTAGAACTTACTGACACAACCACATGCAAGCTCCGAATCCACGGACTCTTACTTTCTTGGATTCACCTCCAGATACAAGCACACCCACTTATGTTTCTTTAAGTTTCAATGCTAGCAACTGAATTGATCAACAAGGTGTAGAAAACGTCTTCTGCTTGAAAACCCTAAGTTTATGTGAAGGAAAACTCCTCAAGAATCTCAGAAGAGATTCACATAAACCGCAATCAGAGCAACACTAAAACGTGGCTGGGGTTTGTCTTTTATACCTATGGCAAATTTGAAAACCCAAAACATTTTAATTAAAATAGGGCTGAGTTTGAATTTTGCAGAAAAAACGTTCAGACCCGATTTTCGATTGGCACAAGATATGTTCACCTAGGAAACCAAACCAGTAAAAACCTGGGGAGGATTTAACCTAGCTATCCTCAAGGTAAACCTGAATCCACTATCTTGAAAGAATCGAAGTTTATACAATAAGACTTACGAGCCCCTACGCTCGACTTCTTATTGCTACCCACCAGTAGAACTTTCTGACACAACCACGTGCAAGCTCCGAATCCATGGACTCCTTCTTTCTTGGATTCACCACCTGATACATGCACACCCACTTGTGTTTCTTTAAGCTTTAATGGTAGCAACTGAATTGATCAACAAGGTGTAGAAAACTTCTTCTCCTCGGAAACCCTAAGTTTATGTGAAGAAAAGATCCTCAAAGATCTCACAAGAGATTCACATAAACCGCAATCTGAGCAACACTGAAACTTGGCCAGGGTTTGTCTTTTATACCTATTACAAATTAGAAAACCCAAAACGTTTTAATTAAAATAAGGCTGAGTTGGAATTTTGTAAAAAAAACGTTCAGACCCGATTTTTAATTGACGCAAGATATGATCACCTAGTAAACCAAACCAGTAAAAACTTGGGAGGGATTTAACCTAATTATCTTCAAGGTAAACCTGAATCCACTATTTTGAAAGAATCGAAGTTCATACAATAAGACTTACAAGCCCCCATGATCGACTTCCTGTTGCTACTTACCAGTAGAACTTACTGACACAACCACATGCAAGCTCCGAATCCACGGACTCTTACTTTCTTGGATTCACCTCCAGATACAAGCACACCCGCTTGTCTTTCTTTAAACTTCAATGGTAGCATCTGAATTGATCGTCAAGGTATAGAAAACTTCTTCTCCTTGAAAACCCTATGTTTTTGTGAAGGAAAACTCCTCAAAGATCTCTGAAGAGATTCACATAAACCGCAATATGAGCAACACTAAAACGTGGCTAGGGTTTGTCTTTTATACCTAGGGCAAATTAGAAAACCCAAAACATTTTAATTAAAATAGGGCTGAGTTTGAATTTTGCAGAAAAAACGTTCAGACCCGATTTTCGATTGGCACAAGATATGATCACCTAGGAAACCAAACCAGTAAAAACCTGGGGAGGATTTAACCTAGCTATCCTCAACGTAAACCTGAATCCACTATCTTGAAAGAATCAAAGTTCATACAATAAGACTTAAAAGCCCTCACGCTCGACTTCTTATTGCTATCCACCAGTAGAACTTACTGACACAACCACGTGCAAGCTTCAAATCCACGAACTCCTTTTTTTTTGGATTCACGAACAGATACAAGCACACCCACTTGTGTTTCTTTAAGCTTCAATGGTAGCAACTGAATTAATCAACATGGTGTAGAAAACTTCTTCTCCTTGAAACCCTAAGTTTATGTGAAAGAAAGCTCCTCAAAGATGTCACAGGAGATTCACAAAACCCTCAATCTGAGCAACATTAAAACGTGCCTAGGGTTTGTCTTTTATACCTAGGGCAAATTAGAAAATCCAAAACGTTTTAGTTAAAATTGAGCTTAGTTGGAATTTTGCTAAAAAAATGTTCAGACCCGATTTTTGATTAACACAAGATATGATCACCTAGGAAACCAAACCAGTAAAAACCTGGGGTGGATTTAACCTAGCTATCCTCAAGGTAAAACTGAATCCACTATCTTGAAAGAATCGAAGTTCATACAATAAGACTTACAAGCCCCCATGCTCGACTTCCTGTTGCTACCTACCAGTAGAACTTACTGACACAACCACATGCAAGCTCTGAATCCACGGACTCTTACTTTCTTGGATTCGCCTCCAGATACAAGTACACCCACTTATCTTTCTTTAAACTTCAATGGTAGCATCTGAATTGATCATCAAGGTATAGAAAACTTCTTCTCCTTGAAAACCCTATGTTTTTGTGAAGGAAAACTCCTCAAAGATCTCTGAAGAGATTCACATAAACCGCAATCTGAGCAACACTAAAACGTGGCTAGGGTTTGTCTTTTATACCTATGGCAAATTAGAAAACCCAAAACATTTTAATTAAAATAGGGCTGAGTTTGAATTTTGCAGAAAAAACGTTCAGACCCGATTTACGATTGGCACAAGATATGATCACCTAGGAAACCAAACCAGTAAAAAACCTGGGGAGGATTTAACCTAGCTATCCTCAAGGTAAACCTGAATCCACTATCTAGAAAGAATCGAAGTTCATACAATAAGACTTACAAGCCCCCATGCTCGACTTCCTGTTGCTACCTACCAGTAGAACTTACTGACACAACCACATGCAAGCTCCGAATCCACGGACTCTTACTTTCTTGGATTCATCTCCAAATACAAGCACACCCGCTTGTCTTTCTTTAAACTTCAATGGTAGCATCTGAATTGATCATCAAGGTATAGAAAACTTCTTCTCCTTAAAAACCCTATGTTTTTGTGAAGAAAACTCCTCAAAGATCTCACAAGAGATTCACATAAACCACAATCTGAGCAACACTAAAACGTGGCTAGGGTTTGTCTTTTATACCTAGGGCAAATTAGAAAACCCAAAATGTTTTAATTAAAATAGGGCTGAGTTAGAATTTCGCAGAAAAAACTTCCAAACCCGATTTTCGATTAACACAAAATATGATCACCTAGGAAATCAAACCAGTAAAAACCTAGGGAGAATTTAACCTAATTATCCTCAAGGTAAACCTGAATCCACTCTCTTGAAAGAATCGAAGTTCAAACGATAAGACTTACAAGCCCCCACGCTCGACTTCTTATTGCTACCCACCAATAGAACTTACTGACACAACTACGTGCAAGCTCCGAATCCACGGACTCCTTCTTTCTTGGATTTACCACCAGATACAAGCACACCCACTTATGTTTCTTTAAGTTTTAATGGTAGCAACTGAATTGATCAACAAGTTGTAGAAAACTTCTTCTCCTTGAAAACCCTAAGTTTATGTGAAAGAAAACTCCTCAAAGATCTCAGAAGAGATTCACATAAACCGCGATTTGAGCAACACTAAAACGTGGCTAGGGTTTGTCTTTTATACCTATGGCAAATTAGAAAACCTAAAACATTTTAATTAAAATAGGGCTGAGTTTGAATTTTGCAGAAAAAACGTTCAGACCCGATTTTCGATTGGCACAAGATATGATCACCTAAGAAACCAAACCAGTAAAAACTTGGGGAGGATTTAACCTAGCTGTCCTCAAGGTAAACCTGAATCCACTATCTTGAAAGAATCAAAGTTCATACAATAAGACTTAAAAGCCCTCACGCTCGACTTCTTATTGCTATCCACCAGTAGAACTTACTGACACAACCACGTGCAAGCTTCAAATCCCCGAACTCCTTTTTTTTTGGATTCACCAACAGATACAAGAACACCCACTTGTGTTTCTTTAAGCTTCAATGGTAGCAACTGAATTAATCAACAAGGTGTAGAAAACTTCTTCTCCTTGAAAACCCTAAGTTTATGTGAAAGAAAGCTCCTCAAAGATCTCACAGGAGATTTACAAAAACCGCAATCTGAGCAACATTAAAACGTGCCTAGGGATTGTCTTTTATACCTAGGGCAAGTTAGAAAATCCAAAACGTTTTTGTTGAAATTGGGCTGAGTTGGAATTTTGCTAAAAAAATGTTCAGACTTACAAAAAGATATGATCACCTAGGAAACCAAACCAGTAAAAACCTGGGGAGGATTTAACCTAACTATCCTCAAGGTAAACCTGAATCCACTATCTTGAAAGAATCGAAGTTTATATAATAAGACTTACGAGCCCCTACGCTCGACTTCTTATTGCTACCCACCAGTAGAACTTACTAACACAACCATGTGCAAGCTCCGAATCCATGGACTCCTTCTTTCTTGGATTCACCACCTGATACATGCACACCCACTTGTGTTTCTTTAAGCTTTAATGGAAGCAACTGAATTGATCAACAAGGTGTAGAAAACTTCTTCTCCTTGGAAACCTTGAGTTTATGTGATGAAAAGATCCTCAAAGATCTCACAAGAGATTCACATAAACCGCAATATGAGCAACACTAAAACGTGGCCAGGGTTTGTCTTTTATACCTAGGACAAATTAGAAAACCCAAAACGTTTTAATTAAAATAAGGCTGAGTTGGAATTTTGCAAAAAAAACGTTCAGTCCCGATTTTCAATTAACGCAAGATATGATCACCTAGGAAACCAAACCAGTAAAAACCTGGGGGGGATTTAACCTAGTTATCTTCAAGGTAAACCTGAATCCACTATCTTGAAAGAATCGAAGTTCATACAATAAGACTTACAAGCCCCCATGCTCGACTTCTTGTTGCTACCTACCAGTAGAACTTACTGACACAACCACATGCAAGCTCCGAATCCACGGACTCTTACTTTCTTGGATTCACCTCCAGATACAAGCACACCCGCTTGTCTTTCTTTAAACTTCAATGGTAGCATCTGAATTGATCATCAAGGTATAGAAAACTTCTTCTCCTTGAAAACCCTATGTTTTTGTGAAGGAAAACTCCTCAAAGATCTCACAAGAGATTCACATAAACCGCAATCTGAGCAACACTAAAACGTGGCTAGGGTTTGTCTTTTATACCTAGGGCAAATTAGAAAACCCAAAATGTTTTAATTAAAATAGGGCTGAGTTAGAATTTTGCAAAAAAAACATCCAAACCCGATTTTCGATTGACACAAGATATGATCACCTAGGAAATCAAACCAGTAAAAACCTAGGGAGAATTTAACCTAACTATCCTCAAGGTAAACCTAAATCCACTCTCTTGAAAGAATCGAAGTTCAAACGATAAGACTTACAAGCCCCTACGCTCGACTTCTTATTGCTACCCACCAATAGAACTTACTGACACAACTACGTGCAAGCTCCGAATCCACGGACTCCTTCTTTCTTGAATTCACCACCAGATACAAGCACACCCACTTATGTTTCTTTAAGTTTCAATGGTAGCAACTGAATTGATCAACAAGGTGTAGAAAACTTCTTCTCCTTGAAAACCCTAAGTTTATGTGAAGGAAAACTCCTCAAAGATCTCAGAAGAGATTCACATAAACCGCAATCTAAGCAACACTAAAACGTAGCTAGGGTTTGTCTTTTATACCTATGGCAAATTAGAAAACCCAAAACATTTTAAGTAAAATAGGGCTGAGTTTGAATTTTGCAGAAAAAACGTTCAGACCCGATTTTCGATTGGCACAAGATATGATCACCTAGGAACCCAAACCAGTAAAAACCTGGGGAGGATTTAACCTAGCTATCCTCAAGGTAAACCTGAATCCACTATCTTGAAAGAATCAAAGTTCATACAATAATACTTACAAGTCCCCACGCTCGACTTCTTGTTGCTACCCACCAGTTGAACTTACTAACATGACCACGTGCAAGCTCCGAATCCACGGACTCCTTCTTTCTTGGATTCCCCACCAGATACTAGCACACCCGCTTGTGTTTCTTTAAGCTTCAATGGTAGCAACTGAATTGATCATCAAGGTATAGAAAACTTCTTCTCCTTGAAAACCCTATGTTTTTGTGAAGGAAAGCTCCTTAAAGATCTCACAAGAGACTCACATAAACCGCAATCTAAGCAACACTAAAACGTGGCTAGGGTTTGCCTTTTATACCTAGGGCAAATTAGAAAACCCAAAATGTTTTAATTAAAATAGGGCTAAGTTAGAATTCTGTAAAAAAAACATTCAGACCCGATTTTCGATTGATCGAGCCTAAGCTTTGATCGATCGAGAAAGGCTGAAGCTGTTTTTTTAATCCTGCAATAATTTAATCCAACTTTACAACAATAAACCAACTTTGAGCAAGTCTAAAATAAACTAAACACATTGTTTTGATCATGGTTTGCCAACAATACAAATTAGAGTTCTAAATACATAAAAACCTAAGTCTTTGGAACCTAACACAGGTGATTTTAATGAGATTGCACAGAGTCATGAGAAGCTTGGAAGGAGGCAAAGTCCAGCTAGAAAAATGGAAGATTTTAGAGATGTTTCGGATGAATGTGGATTCTGGGACCTTGGCTTTTTGGGAGGAAAATTTACATGCTGTAATGGACAGCTGGATGGTTTTACAATTTGGGAGAGGCCGGATAGAGCGGTTGCTACAATGGAATGGCTAGATAAATTTCTTGCAACTAAGGTAATTCACTTGGAGTGTGGCTCGTCTAATCATAAACCTATTCTTATTTATCTCAATGGTATCCCTAAACTTTGACAAAAGTCAAGGCGTTTTGTGCATATGTGGCTGGAGGAAGAGGGTTGCAGAGATATGATGGAAACAACTTGGCTTTTCAATGCACCCAGTCAAGCTATGACTAGGGTGGAGGGGAAGATAAGCCATTGTCATGCACAACTCAAGTGGTGGAGTAGGGTTGCAATTGGGAATATTACTCAACTGTTGAAGGAAAAAAAAAAAAAAGAGTTGCTAAGAGAGGTGGAAGATGCGGCGATAAGAGGGGGGTCTATAAACCGGGTGACAAGGTTGAAAAGAGAGATAAATGATTTGTTATCAAAAGAAGAGAAAATCTTGAAACAAAGATCTAGAGCATTGTGGCTGCATGAAGGAGATAAAAATACTCGGTATTTCCATAGCAAAGCTACTCACAGGTATCTCCGAAATAAAATTGAGGAATTGGAGAACCATTTGGGTGAGAGGTGTGTGGATGAGAATGGCATAGCAAATATTTTGGTGGGTTTTTACCAAAACTTATTCGCTTCATCCTCACCAAATTGGATTGAGGAAGCTTTAGAAGCTACCCCACTGGTGGTAATGGAGGAGATGAACCATGAGCTTGTTGCTCATTTTAGGATAGCCGAGGTTAACATTGCCTTAAATCAGATGGAACCCTTGAAATCTCCAGGACCTGATGGGATGCCTCCATTGTTTTTCCAACAATTTTGGCTGATTATTGGTGATGAAGCGACTGAAGTAGTTCTCACATGCCTCAACACAGGTTCAATCCTACCTTTAATTAATCGAACTTTTATCACTCTCATCCCAAAGGTTAAAAGGCCGGTAAGAGTTTCTGAATATCACTAAATTGCACTTTGCAATATTCTGTATAAGCTTATTTCTAAAGTTTTAGCAAATAGACTTAAGAATATTTTACCTAGCATTATTTCATAATCTCAAAGTGCCTTTTAGTCTAGTAAAGCAATCTCTGACAATATTTTGGTTGCTTTTGAGACCTTACACCGTATGAAAAACCAAAAATCCAAAAAAACGGGTTTTATGCCTATGAAGTTAGATATGAATAAGGCGTATGACCGGGTGGAGTGGAGCTATTTAGGGAAGATTATGGAGAAAGTGGGTTTTTGTGAAAGGTGGGTGTCTCTTGTTCTAGAGTGTATTAGCATGGTGTACTATTCGATTTTGGTGAATGGAAAGCCTAAGGGAGATATTAGGCCATCAAGGGGATTAAGGCAAAGAGATCCTTTGTCTCCATACCTTTTTTTGTTGTGTTCAAAAGGCTTGAATAGGATGTTGCAGTAGGCAACCTCCAATGATAGAATACAGGGCTTCTCTTTATGTAAAAAGGGACCAAAAATCTCACACTTATTTTTTACAGATTACAAGCTTTTATTTTGTAGAGCATCTATGGTAGATTTACAAGCAATCCAAGATATTTTGTCATTCTATGAACAAGCTTTGAGTCAAAAGCTAAACCAAGAAAAGACAACCATCTTTTTTAGCAAGGCAGTGAATGAAGACACAAAGGCCCAAATTTCAGATTACCAGAGGTGAAAAAGTATGAGAATTATCTTAGCTTACCAGCGGTGGTGGGAAGGAATAGGAAAGCAAGTCTAAATTTCATCAAAGAAAGAGTGTGGAGCAAACTTCAAGGGTGGAAGGAGAAGTTATTGTCCCAAGTGGGTAGAGAGATTTTACTCAAAGTGGTGGTGCAAGCGATTCCTACATTCGCAACAGGTTGGTTCAAATTACCGGTAGGTCTTTGTCATGAAATTAAGGCATTAATCTGGAAATTCTTTTCGGGGCAAAAGGGTGAGCAGCAAAAAATTCATTGGAAAAAATGAGAGGTTCTTTGCCAGCCTAAATCAGAAGGAGGGTTAGGCTTCAAAGACTTGGAAAAATTCAACAATGCAATGTTGGCAAAACAAATGTGGAGACTATTGAAGGACCAATCCTCTCTTTTTTATCGGGTCTTTAAAGCGAAGTATTTTCCTAAGGGGTCCATTTTCAAAGCCTTAGCAGCCACTGGTTCTTATGCTTGGCAGAATATTCTCAAGTCAAGGAAGGTGATTTTGATGGGTATGAGATGGAGAATGGGAGATGGGAAGAGTATAGATATTTATAGAGACAATTGGCTACCAGGGAAGGGGTTTGCTAGGATTGTTTCTCCACAGGTAGCGGCATTAGAAGGAGCTCAGGTTACTGCCTTCATAAATCCAAACACTCGTTCTTGGAATTTTTTTTTTTTTTTTGATGGCAAACCTCATAAAACGCTTTCATTACTTAGGATAAAGAATCCTCACAGATTACATCCAACTGGACTTGGCCAGCAATTACAGGAGGGGTGTCTTCCACCCATATCCGACTCTCCGGAAAATATCTAGCTTCTCTGGCCAACAGATGCGCAGCTACATTGTTCTGTCTATTCGTATAGCAAACCGACCACTGATTAAAGGAGCCCAACCCCACCTTAATTCCTTCCACAACCTTCAAAACAGAGCTTGGTCGCATGTCTGCATTATTGATTGCCTTGACTAGAACCTGAGCATCGCTCTCAATTTCCACCTCCCCAAGACTCAAGTCCCAAGCCAAATTGATCCCCTCTTCCATTGCCTTTGCTTCCACCTCCAAAGCACCTAAAGGGAGGGGCAGAAATCTACTCATTGCACCCATAATCTGACCAGCCGCATTCCTTATAACTACTCCGATACCACAGCTTTTCGGACTTTCAAACACTGCACCATCAACATTGACTTTGAACCTCCCCTGCCGAGGAGGACACCATGTAGGTCTGGTCTGGAGTCGTCTGCCACCCAGCGGACTGAGCTCAACATTTTCGACCTGCATATACTCCCTAGCTTCCCGAGCAATTCTCGTAGGCTCCTTACATCTCCCTTCGTGCTTGAACTTGTTTCGGTTGTTCCAAATCATCCACGCGACTATAGCGAACAGTTCCAATTCGCAACCCCTTCCCTCTCCTTAAATGACCACACCACATCAATGAAATTTTTCATGGGCTGCTTCATAGTAGGCAGATTGATCCCTTCCTCCCTCCAGACTTCTGCCGCAACCCCACAATCCCACAGAATATGACCGAAAGATTCACATTCTCCACAAAAACCACAGCTATTATCCGAGCCCACTTTCCTTGAAGCAAGGCTGAAATTCGTCGGAAGAATATTCTTACACGCTCGCCATAGGAAAAGCTTAATTTTGTTCGGACATTTCAGCTGCCACACCAACTTCCATAAACCTGCCATTTTCCCTTTATCAGAGCATTCTCCCTCGTCATTGGGTAAACGAACTGCTTTAAGCACCTTGAGTGCCACCTTGTACGCGCTTCTCACGGTGAAATCATCATTCTTTGACCATGCCCAAATCAAGGAGTCTTCCGGCATTCTTGAACTTAGCGGCATTCCCAGGATGGCATCCGCTTCGTGAGTAAAGAAAATCTCTCTGACTTGGTCCACCTTCCACATCCCCGTATCATCATCAATCAATTGCGCCACCTTCCTCAGCTCACCATTCGACCCTTGGGGAGTAACCACCTGAAAATTATCCGGGGTTGGAATCCACCTATCCTTCCAAATCTCCACTGCCTTGCCATTACCAATGCACCACCTCGACCCTTTTTCAACTACCTCCTTGGCTGCCATAATACTTCGCCACACATAGGAAGGCTTTTTCCCTAATTGTGCTTCTAAGAAAGAGCATCCCGCAAAGTACTTAGCCTTAAAAACTCTATGGGTAAGGGAGTCCTTATTTTTGCATAGACGCCACCCTTGCTTAGCTAGGAGAGCCAAGTTGAAGGCTTTAAGATCCTTAAACCCCATTCCCCCTTCGGATTTAGAATGACATAATTTTCCCCATGAGATCCACGCCATTTTCCGCTCTTTTTGTTTCTGCCCCCACCAGAATTGGCACACCAGAGAATTGAGCTCATGACACAGGGAATCCGGTAGTCTAAAGCAGCTCATAGTATAGGTTGTGGTCGCTTGCGCTACTGCCTTGATTAGGATTTCACGCCCAGCATTTGACAGCAAATTTCCTTTCCATCCCGCAATCTTCCTTCCTACTTGGTCCTTAATGCGGCTGAAGGCCTTCTTTTTCCCTTTCCCAACTAGGGTGGGTAGCCCCAAATACCTTTCATGCTTCTGAATAATTTGAGCTCCAAATCTCCCTTTAATTTCCTCCCTTATATCCTTATCGGTGTTCCTACTAAAGAAGAGAGACGTCTTCTCTTTATTCAGTTTTTGCCCCGATTCTTTTTCATAATCAGCCAGCACCCTTAACACCCTATTGCTTTCCTCACTACAAGCTTTCCCAAAGATGATGCAATCGTCGGCAAACAGCAAGTGAGAAATCCGAGGAGCCCCTCTGCAGACCGCCACACCACTAATCCTCCCCTCGCATTCCTCCTTTTTAAGCATAGCTGTCAACCCTTCCGCACACAACAGGAAAAGGTAAGGCGAAATAGGGTCGCCTTGCCTTAATCCCCTTGTAGGAATAATCTTTCCTTTTGGCTCCCCATTGATAAGCACCGAGTAGGAGACTGTCTTTACACACATCATCATCAACCCAATCCACCCCTCACTAAAACCCAATCTCCTCATCATCACCTCCAAAAAGGCCCACTCCACTCTATCGTAGGCTTTACTCATGTCGAGTTTTATAGCCATTAACCCTTCTCTCCCCTTCCGCCTTTGATCAATACAATGCATTGTCTCAAACGCCACTAAAACATTATCCGTAATTTGCCTCCCGGGGACAAAAGCACTCTGAGATTCACTGATCACCTCAGGCAGAATCTTCTTCAACCTATTCGCTAGCACTTTCGCCACTATCTTGTATACAACATTACATAAACTAATAGGCCGGAACTCCGTAATCTTTTGGGGGCAGTTCACCTTAGGTATAAGACAAATAAAGGTATCGTTTAGCCCTTCCGGCAATATTCCTGTCCTAAGGGTTTGAAGCACACTGTTTACCACACACAGAACCACAATATCCCAATACTTTTGAAAGAACATGGCTGACATACCGTCAGGGCCGGGAGCTTTAGTTGGGTGCATCTAGTTCAATGCAAATCTGACTTCCTCTGCTTTGAACTCACTCATCAGTGCTTCGTTCATCCTTGGCGTCACTTTCTGCCTTACAACCCCTACACTTGCTTCGAACGACACTGGCCTATCAGACTTGTATATGAAGTTGAAGTAATCCAACACCACCTTTTCAATGCCTTCTTGACTGTCTACCCAAACCCCTTCAGACTCTAGTCCTTCAATCTTGTTTGTTTTCCGCCTTTGCGATGCTGTCGCGTGGAAGAACTTGGTGTTTCTGTCTCCGCACTTGAGCCACTCCGCCCTTGATCTTTGTTTCCACATTACTTCCTCCCTAGCCAACATTTCGTTAATGTCTTTCTTTACTTCATGAATTTCCTTAGCTGTCTCATGCAAACAATTCTGGCCTTCAAGCTGATTCAGACGGTCCTTAAGAGCCTTAATCCTTTTATTGACATTCCCAAAAACCCCACTGTTCCAACCTTGTAATTGAGCTTGACAACTTCGGATTCTGCCCCCAATGCTGAAGTCCCCACACTCCTGAAGCGGATCCCAAGCCCTTTCAATCACCTCCCTACACCTTTCATCCCTCGCCCACATCGCTTCAAATACAAACCTCCTCTTTGTTGGCTTCCTCCGCTTCTTTTTTGTCAAGGACAGAGATAGCATACAATGGTCAGAAGCGGACATAGCAACATGGTACACCTGAGCATCAGGAAAATGCTCTAGCCACCTCCCATTTGCTACCATCCTATCTAACCTTATGAGAGTCCTCTGCTCTCCAAATCTCTCATTACACCAGGTAAACCTCTGCCCCACAAAACCCAAATCAACTAGACCACACCAATTTAAACATTCTCTAAAATTTCTCATTTGGACAGCATCACGGTCCAGCTAGCCTAATTTCTCTTCAGGGTGGGTGATTTCATTGAAATCCCCAAAAACCACCCAAGGCATATCACATTGATTATTTAACGAGCACAACAAGTCCCAGGATTCGTACCTTTTCCTTGCATCCGGATTCCCATAGAAGCCTGATGCCCTCCACGGCCCCGCCTCGCCAACACCATGGACCACCACATCGATGTGGGAGTGAGAGCAACTCTTGAATCTCACATCCACTCCTTCGCGCCAGAGCATCGCCAAGCCTCCGCTGCGTCCATCACTCGGAACCGATATCCCCTGTGTAAGCTGAAGTTTCCGCTGCAAGCCTTTGATTCTGCTCGAACTCGCCTTGGTCTCCGCAAGGAAAACCAAAACTGGGTTTCTGCACTTCACTTCATCGGAGAGAAGTTGGACTGTCGGGGATGACCCTAAACCCCGGCAGTTCCAGGCGAGCACACTCATGAGGCTCGGCGAGGCTGCTCCGCAGCTGCCGCCTCTCCGCCAACCATTTCATCTCTCTCGTCACTCCCCTTGCTCTGTTTCTGGATTTTGTTCCTTTTCCGGGTTGTATCAGTGCTTTCCAAGACCTTAACCGAAGTCGGGCCTGGTCTTTTCCCCAGAATTTTATCCTTCGATCCTTCCTTTTTTGGGCTTGCTAAATGGGCCGCCCTCGCCAAAAGTTTCCAGTGGCCGCTTTTTGGGCCGAGTTCCTCAGCAACCCAGCCCAATTCAGAATCAAGCCTCATGGCCATTGAGCCGCTCTTCAAATCCACTCCTTCCTGGCCCACAACATCCTCACTACCTTCTGTATTTGGCGCCACCCGAAATTTGAAAGGAGACTCATCCTCTTGATGGGTCTTTTTCTCCCCCGTCATCCGATCATCCTTTGGACTTTGAGTCCATGATCCTTTCCCATTTTCTTTCACCAAACTGGAAATGATGCCCTGTGGGAGCTCGCTTGCGATGGTCTCCTTTCCTTTTCCATGATCGTTCCTCTGTTTTTGGCTTTCCCGGTCTCCCATGTTCTGATCTTCTCCTCTTTCTTTTCCCCCCAGATGTGGCAGCGTTGATTCTGGTCTTTGGACATTTACCAAACTCATCTCAGGCACGTGTTGAGACAACGCTCTCCCACTCTCCCACTCTTTCGCCGGACCTCCCCTTGTTTGCCACCTGTCTTCATGGCCGGCCTTACCAGGTTCATCACCCCCTTTCCTCGGCACCTCCCCCCTCAACCATGCTCCATATTGAAATGGTGATGACTCCGACACGTCCTCCATCTTTCCTTCTGGGCAATCCCTTAGACCATGGTTGAGCAAACCACATCTATAGCAAAAGTTTGGCAGCCGCTCATATTTGAATGCGATCCACCTCTGTTCCCGGCCCTCAAAAGCTATCTTTTTCCCCCGCACCAACTTCTTTGTAACATCCACCTTGACCTTTACTCTGAGATATCTTCCCCATTGGACACCCGATTCTGCAACGTCAACCTCCAAAACCTCACCTAGCTTTGACCCAATTTCCCACCCTGTTTCTCTGGTTCTATTATTTAGAGGCAAATTATGTATTTGCACCCAGAAAGGTGATTGCCACAACACTATTTCTTTTGGCACTTGATCACCCACAAACTCTTTCAGTAGGATTAGTTGTTTCTCATAGGTCCACGGACTCATTTCCATAATCCTTTTCTTATCCCTTCCCTCTCCAAACTCCACGAGGAAAAGTTCGTCTCCGATCTCATTTATTTGTACCCCTTTTGTTGGTTTCCAAATCATTCTCAGATTTTTCCTAAGAGCTTCGATATTCAGCCATTTGTGTGTCAAGACTTTCATCACAACACAGTTCCTTCCTACCAGCTTCGCTGCTTCAGTGGTACTACCCCCAAGAGAGAAACTCTCCCCTTCTTCCTCTGTAAGAGAAAACTTCGTCCACATTTCTTCCAGTTCATCTTCCATTACCCCACCCCCCTAAAAGTCTTACCGAAACTAACACAACTACACCGCTATTGGTCGACCAAACACGACGACCACTACACTCCGGCAAGGGCTCAACCTGCAGGACTCAACTACTTCCACATGCACCACAGGGCACCCCAGGGCGACCTACGTAGCACGAGAGCACGTCACGTATGGGTAAAGGATTTAAATTTCTAATTTTTTCTCTCATATCTAAATGTTCTTGGAATATTAATCTGCTTAACTAGCATTTTTTGACTTTTGAGGTTAGTCGAATCAAAGTAATTCCACCGTGCTGGATAGAACAAAAAGATCACCTCATTTGGTTGGACAGTCACGATAGGGAGTATATGGTTAAGGCAGGGTATCTAATGTTGTGTCAGGAAGCAAATTCTACCGCTGCATCAAGCTCGGACTCTTCACACAAATCGGCTTTCTGGAAATGTATTTGGAAGCTCCACGTTCCAAATAAAAGCAAGCTTTTTCTTTGGAGAGTTTGCTCCAATGTGCTGCCTATAAAGGATAATCTGAAGAAAAGAAAAATTCTTGAGGATGCGAAGTGTAATGCCTACCACTTGGATCAGGAAACAACGTTTTATGCACTATGGAGTTGCAAGACACTCAAACAAATTTGGAACCCTTGTTTCAGCTGGGTTCGAACAGAGTATCCCCATCTTTAGGACATGCTAGAGTTAATAAACCTGGTCAGACAGAGGGCAAAGAGACTAGAGCTGTTTGGGGTGGTGGCTTGGTTTATGTGGAATCAAAGAAAAAAGCTGAGACAGAATGAGAAAGGGTTGTTGAGTGATAAGCTTTTTGAAGCAGCAAGAATATACCTCTTGAATTTTCAGTCAAAAACCCAAGAGACCAAAGTGCAGCAACCAAAGGAAATTATAAGATGGAGACCTCCAGGGGATGGAATGTATAAAACAAATTATGATGGTGCTGTGTTTGTCAAGTCGGAGGAAGCAAGGATAGGGGTTATAGTTAGAGATCGTAAGGGGGATGTGATTGCTACCTTAGCTAAAAAAATACCTTACCCGGGTTCTGCGGAGGTGTTGGAAGCATTAGCTGCAAGAAGAGCAACAAAATTTGTTGTGGAATTGGGCTTATCGATTTCTGAATTTGAAGGCGATTCCAAGGTGGTTTGGAGGGCTTTGAAGTTAGCGGATGGGGTTCATTCATCCATTGGGGAGATTATCAAAGACACAATGTCTATGGTAGGTTCGCTTAGAACTTTTTCTTTCTCTCATACTAGGTGGTGGGGTAATTGTGCAGCCCATGCTTTAGCTAAGAGAGCAATTGTTTCTTTTCCTTTATTAGTCTGGATAGAGCATGTTCCAACAGACATTAGTTATGTTGTTATTTCTGATTTTCCAGCATCATTATAATAATACTCAGTATTGACTCTCAAAAAAAAAAAAAAACAATATATAATCAACATTTAAATAGAATAATACAAAATTTAAACTTAAAACTAATCAAACTCTAACTAGGGAAATTATATTTCCAATCATAACTAAAAATGAGATGTTCTTCATTAATTTAGAAATTATATTAGAAACAAAGTTTGAAAATTTTATAATCTCATTTTTTGACATTTCATTTAACCTTATATAAATATATATATATATATATATATATATATATATATATATATATATATATATATATATTTATCTAATGAACAATTCTAACTCTTATTTAATGTCTATGTTATGCAAATCATCAACCAATAAATATAAGATAATGATAAGAAACGTTATAAACAAGATTATAAAAAATATGATAAAACTTTTTTTTTAAAATTTATTTACAAAGTCTAGGGATTAAAATAGTATTTTACCTAAAACTTATCATGCGCAACACGCAAGTCTACGACTAATTAGAATAATAGTAACATCTAGTAAGACTTATTCAGCAAAAAATAAAACATCTAGTAAGACTTTTAAATATTTGTTTTCATTACTTTTACTTTTAAAAAATTCAAACGAGACTGGCTTAAATATGGAGTCTTAGTTTATTTGTAAAGGTCTGTTTGGTTGGATGGTTTTGTAGGACAAACACTCTTTCACTTTTTATTTATTTTTTTATTTAATAAAAATGCTATTAATATGAATCTACTACTAAAATTACTTTTTTGCCCATTAATAATAGCAACTAACATCTTGTAATTTAGAATTTGTTGCGAAAGTATTATAAAAATATCATGGACTTAGAATTTCTCATTATCTAAGTGTTTAATTAATAGAAACTTCTTTTATATATATATAAATATATATATATATATATATATATTATGATTTTAAAAACTAAGTTTTTAAAAGCACACTTTTTAAAACTGCTATTTTTAAAAAAGCAAATGCACTTTTTTAAACATCAAGCAGACCTGTAACATGACTAACAACTTGATAGTATAACAAACGGAATTGAGAATCTTCATGAAACATTGTTAACATAACTACACAAATTTTCAATATAGCATCAGAATTTTTTTTTTCTCTCTAATTAATACAAATTATTCTAAAAATGGTAAAGAGAAAAAATTACATGAGTAGACACAATAGTTTGAAATTCTATAAATAAATTAAAAAAAAAAAAAAAAAAAAAACTTGAGTACACATAAAATTATGGTATGTGCTTCTATAGTAACTAGTATGTAATCTATGCAAACGCATGAATGCATTTAAAATTAAACATAATTTTTATTATAAAAATATAAATAATTAGTGAATTACTTTTTAACAAATAGCATATAACACATGCATACGTATGGATAAATTTAAAATTAAGCACAATTTTTATCATGAAAATATAATAATTAGTCAAATGATTTACAAAAAAAAAAATGTAAACGTAATTAGTCATATATTAAAATTCTTACCTAAATTTAATACTACTTGTGATCATTTTTTTTCTTCTAATTTTTAATAAGATAGAATGTGTGGTGATCTTTTATGTGTGGTGATTTTTATTGTGTAAATGTGATTGGTTTTTTATTTTTTTATTTTTATAGTTCATTAATAATAGGTTCTTAGTATTTTGCACTCATTAACTCACTTGACACAAAGATTAAAAAATTTAAGTGAACATATGACATAAACTTAAGTGGATAATTATGGTGTGGTTCCCACATAAATTTAAACACATGGTGCAAAATTGAATTCTAATTTCAAATTCTAATTGAACTTTCTCTAAGTTTTTTCTATTAATATATATATATATATATATATATATATATATATATATATATATGCTTTAATTTCCAGGGGTTGGTGGGAAGATGTTGATGAAACTCGTCTTCTTGTAGCTCCTGCTAATGGCTTCTCTATTCCACAAATTCCAAGAGGCACTACAAAATGCGAGGGTATTAGGCTGCGTTTTTTTAGGCCGCGTTTATAAAAACGTGGCCCCAGACGGACTAAAGCCCCGTTTTTAAAAAACGCGGCTTAAAGAAACCAATAAGGCCTCATTTTAAACGCGAGGCCATAGAACGCGTCTACAGCCGCGTTTTTTTGAATTGTAGCCGCATTTTTTGGGAGTGGAGCTATGGCCGCGTTTAAAATGCGGCTTTAGTTTGGGATGAGAAATGCGGCCTAAAAATTTTGCCTATAGCTGCATGTTAAAAATGCAGCTTTAGGCTTTGTATAAATAGGAAACTAAAAACACTTTCAACCCTAACCTCTCCCATTGCACATCAGCCTCCATCTCAATTCCTAGCTCCTGAATTTTATAAATGGTGAGAGACCAAAACGCTTCACCACAACGCCTTGGTGTGCTAGTCGTGGGAAATTACTGCCACGATGTTCTTATCCGAGACGGCGTCGTTGTGGGCGAGACTCTCGGTAGCGCTGCCGCCTTCATCTCCGCCATGCTCGATGGGATTTCGATTCTGTATAAATTGTCTCTAAAGTTGGACCAAACTTCTCCTATACAACATTTCATAGCCCAATCGTGATACCCACCTCAAGAACGACTCTCTTTCACGTGCATTTCGATTCCGACATCGATGGGAACGGGAACGGTGACTGGGTACTAAAACGGGTCGCTGTCTGCGACTTGATCCATGCATCGGATCAAAATTCGGCTTCGGAATGGCTGTCGGTGTCGGCGGCGAGACAAAACCCGAAACGCTGGAGCGAATGGTGGACATTTGTGATTTAGTTTTGGTGGATATCCAAGCTTTGATCCAAGAATTCGATGAAGATGGGACTGTGAAGCTCGTGGGGTTGGATGAAAGTGGGTTTTTCCACTTGTTGCTGAGACTTGGGTTCTTGAAGGCTTCGGAAGAAGAGGCTATGTATATGGATGTGGAGGAGGTGAGGAAAATGTGTTGTGTGGTGGTGACGCATGGGAAAGAAGGGTGCAACGTGTATTGGAAAGATGGGGAATTGGAAATCAAGCCTTTTGAAGCTAATCAAGTGGATCCCACAGGTGCTGGGGATAGTTTCTTAGGTGGGTTTGTGGCTAGCTTGGTTCATGGCTTGCCTGTGCCTGATGCTGCTTTGGTTGGCAACTTGTTTGGGTCTCTCACTGTTTCTCAAATTGGATTGCCCAAGTTTGATTCCAAATTGTTGCAGGTTTGTTCTCAATAATCTTTCTTTGACTTTTTGGGTGTATTTGAATTTGAGAACATAATAAGTTAAAAGGGTGTATTGGTAGTTGTTGCTTGTTAAACCTTTTGGGCCTGTGGAAATGCATGGAACTTAAACTCAGGAATGTAATTGAATTCTTTGCAACCACCTGTATTGTGACTCAATTTGTAGTCTATTAGGTTCTGGACTGGAGAGGGGTCTTTTAAGTGAAATGGTTCATATTATTGAGAAATGATGGCTTGGGAGTGACTAGAAGAAGCTAAATGTTGGTTTTGGTTGTTGAGAGAGAATTAAAAATTTTATTTTCCTTTTGCAAGAGCTAGACCGTGACAAAAGTTGATAGATGAGAGTTGGTTTCAGATGTTTGTGATGTGGTAACATGATAGAATGGGTGCACTTTTCTTTTGTTTCTTTTCTATTTTGGTTGATTGCTATGACTGAGATTGGTGCTTTAGTAGGGAAATAAACAATAATTGCTTGTTAATATAGATTGACTGTTGGAACAAACTTACCGTATCTGACTTTGAACTTTTATAGAGGGTAGATATGATAAACTTCTGTCTCATTGGGCATAAAATTTTTCACTATTGAGTAGATATTCATTTCGCCATATATTTTTGGTTTGCGAATATGTAGTTTTTGTGTCATTAGGTTACTCTTTTTTATAGATTTTTTTGCTCTCCCAACTTGTCCAATGTGTTATTGACTTAAATGATTTTATTGTAATATATAGATGAGCAAGAAAAACTTTTGCACTGTAATTTTAAAATGCCTTTGCAATTATGAATAAAGGTGCATTCTTGAATGATAGTCTTTGTGTGTTCCGAAATCTATTTTTGGAAGTGGAAATAATTCTCTAAATAATAATACAATGGCCACAATGATTATATCTAAAATAGCGAAAAATTATTCTTTTTTTTCCTTTTCTAAATAAAAAAAGAGGTTTTCGGTGTGTAGTCATTCTTGTCGGATTCTATATTTCTAAGTCTATTTATAGAGGTTCTGGCCACATTCATAGTTTCATACTTCCAACAAAATATAGGTGCATGCAGTATTCCTCTTAAAGGACTTTACTAGTCAGAATCAACCACTAGTGGTTGGCTGCAACCCTACAATAAACACATTTACTGCTATTATATATACATTTGTCAAGCATAAGTAACTTAATTAATAAAAAATTTCTAAAAAGCATCTAATAGAGTCATGCATATACTCAATGGCTTCCAAATATCTATCCCTATCTTTAGCTTTAATCACTATGTACTAGTACATATATAGTTCTATATATCACTTTCAGCCATATCTTAATTTATCATTCAATTTTACTATAGGGTTTTAGGTTTGCACATGACTAACCCGTCTTATTATAAGCTTAGCTAATTAATTATCATCTTGATTCTTGATGTTATTAGCCACAGAGTTCTATCTTTCTAAGTTTGCATCATATTCCTTTCTTGTTATATTACTATTTTTGTACCAACAAGGGTACGTTAACTGGCATCTTATCTTTTATGAACTTATTAGCTGGCATCTTTATTACCTTATCTCATTTTGATTCCCTCTGCCTAGATAATTAAATTTTGGTGATTTTAATTACCATCATAGACTGTGACATTCATTTATTTAACCACAAGAGAAAGACATCCAACAATAATAATTTCAATCAAATATTCTTTACCTCACCAAAGAAAGGGTACCCAATCTTCAATATTTGGGCTCCAAATCAAAATATTTCATCCATCACATGAACCCCTTAATTACAATGAACATGCATTGCCATAAAAATAATGAATAATATATAGTTTTAACAAGAAAAGTGCATGACTTCATGCTTGAATCATACGATGTATCCAATAATTAATGGACCTATCTGACTTATGTGCAGTTTTTACTCCAAAAAACCCTTCTATTCACTTGCAGATTTCCTATGGTTTATTTGATTTAAAAAAAAAAAAAAAAAAAAACTTCTCGAAGGGGGGACAGGGGAGAAGAGCAAGGATTTTAGGATTTTTAACATGCACGTTTCCTTTATTATTACTATTTTTTTTTAACAAGTTTAGTACTATTTTGATCATTAATATACACATTCTTACCATTTCCCTTGAGATGTTAAATAAAGATGTTAAAAAAAAAGTGTAAATGGGATAAAAGGTCAACGGTCAAAGATTTGCATTACTGTTTGTCTCCCATGGTCCCTTCACACACACGTACACATACACATACACACACCCACATTCTCTCACTCTTCACTCACACAACATTCCCAAAATCCCTCACTCACACCAAGCACAATGCGTCCCACTTGGGTGCTGGCCTACCTGCTGCCTTGGTAGGCCAGCACTATTCATGAATACTTAACTACAATAATAAATAATAATAAAATGGCAATCACATACAAATATTTTGAATTACTGAAGCAATTAAGGAACCTCCTTAAAATGTGGATTTTTTTTTTCATAAGTGACACTCATTGTGGGATGGATGGAGTAATGATTATTTATTATATATTATGATTTGAAGTTTGAGCATTGATTTATTTTTTGGTGTAAAACCATTGCAATATGTTTATTTGGAATTTACTTGCATATAGTAAATTAGAGCATTGTTGTATTTAGTTATAAGAGCATGTTTGTACTCGTAGATTTATTTTTTGATGAATTTTCTGGTTGGCTTAATATTAATGTCAGGTCTTGATGTGGTTCGGACACCAAGTTCTCAAACCCAGGTCAGACACCCTGTTATCTCAATTTATAAAAATATAATTTTTATGTAGAAAATGCTCAAAATTTTTTTTTTTACAGTTTTTATATGTAAAGTAGCCTTGTACACCTTGATAATTGAGTTTATTGTTTCCCATTGCACTACTTTGGTTTGGAATATGGGTAGAAGAATTATGTGGTATGGATCTTCATGTCAGTTTCTTTTCCTTATACTTGAGATTAGTGTAGTTTCTATTAATTAGCTTAAAAGCCAATTATTTGAAATGATCTTTAGTTCCTTTGACACTGTAAATTTCCAATAATTGGTGAATCTACTGTCATTTTCATTTGGTGTACTTGAGATGGTTAACTTGCACCTGAGGGCAAATTGAAGGTATTTTTTTGCTGTAAACAATTAACTGTAGCCTTAAATTACTGATAATAACTGTAAATTTACTTTTACTCATAAAAAAAAAAAAGAAAAAAAAAATGCTAATTATAACTTTATTTTGGGATTCCTTGTGAGTGAAGCACTAGTGGTGCTACACTTGGAATGGATTTATCTGGAACGAGTACTTACTAATATGGGTATTTTCAATTTGTGTGTCTCTTGGATAATTTTTCTTGGAATTATAAGTATTAAAATAATTTAAAGGATAATTATTCTTAACTCACAATAGGTTGTTTTTGGTTTCACTTTTCTCACTGAATTTACCTTCCATTCTGAAGTTTCAAAAGAGTGGACCTGCAGCACCAATCTGCAATTAGAAAAAAGTAGTTGGGGACAGTCCTGCTCCTGTAATGGTTTTAGTGATTTTTTCACTGCAGTTTTCCTCTATTTTCTATTTGGTGATATTTTAACCCTCCCATTTTATCCAGTGATGCCAAGTAAATATAGGTTTGAGAGAGAGATTTATCTGTCAAATTGGGTTGGCCAGGTGAAATTTTATTAAACTTGCCACCAATCCAACTGAAACACTTTTAAACATCTACATCCAATTTTTGACCAATCTAACTGACTGAAATTGTCTGCAACCCTTCAGTTCGGTTCAGGTCACTTTTAAATCTACCCCGCACGTGTTGAAATGTGTCTTTTTTGCCTTCTTATATTGCCTCTCATGGCGCAAATGAAATTTGGTCCTTGCCCTTAGCTGGAGTGATTCAAAGCCCAATTAAGCAAGTTGGTTGATTGGGCTGGATATATGGCTCAATATTGCTTCTTGGTTCTAATTCTAGATCGAAGACAGGAACCACTTTGATTAAATAATAGAATGCCCACTCCCAATTTATTTGGGCTGGACAGAACCCATTTATTTCAGTTGGTCTTAACTTGGATTCCATTATCCGAAAAATAAACCTTGGAATCATGGCAACCTAATAGTTCACTATTGCAATTGATACCCCCACCCATTTCTCTTTCCTTCTCAAATCCTTATATGTTGGACTTTGCTGCAGTCTGTAATTTATACGTCAACAATAGGTAGCATTCAATTTTATAAACAAAATAAATTTTAGCTTGATATTTCTTTGAAATTGCCGTTTGTGTGTGACAGGTTTTGTTGTTGTATTGATTGAAATTGTGATCGGTTTTGTGTGTTGTAAATTCTAGCTTGATAGGTTTTCTAGCCTAGCAAGGGAAAAAAAAAAAAAAAAAAAAAAAAAACATAAACTATAGCCGCGTTTAAATGTGGCTATAGCCGCGTTTCTAAAATGTGGCAAAAAAGTAGTATATAGGCTGTCTACGGGGAGCCTATGGCCGCACTTTTTAAGCGCGGCCCAAGGTTATGGTCTTCGGCTGCGTTTAAAACGCGGCTAAAGTACTGACCTTAGGCCGCGTTTTACACGCGGCTATAGGACCTGGTCTTGGGCCGCGGTTAAAAAGTGCGGCCATAAACCGATCAGGCCTATAGTCGCACGTTTTAGGCCGCTTTATAAAACGCGGCCTAAAAAAACGCAGCTACAGGCCAAATGGGGCTGTAGCCGCGTTTTTTTGCCCTATGGCCACGTTTTAAAAACGCGGCCTCAGAACCATTTTTTTGTAGTGAGGTCTCTCTCTTGTTTTAGTTTTACATTTTTACTAAAAATATTGTTCCCCATTTCTTAATAGTAAAAATGGGGAACATAATCAATGACTGTTATTGAACTAATTTGAGTTGGGCTTTTTTCCTTTTTTTTTTTTTTTTTTTTTTGGCAAACTCAGATCAATATTAGTCATAAAGATCAAAAATTTCTTTCAATTTTCCTTTGCTTTCTTCTTTTCTAGTGTTTTTGTATGACATGTTTGCTCTTTTGTAAATGGGTATTCTTAGAATGTGAAAACTCTTGCTAAAAGTCCCACTTTTGTAAATGGTTTATATACCAGGTCAGTTGTGACTATGACTTGTTATCTGAATTATCTCCCATTTGTTACCACTAAACATGAGCTGTATGTGTCTACTGGCTAGTCTCAGTAATGTTGTTGTTTGTGTTAATGTGCAAAGATAGGTACCATATTAGTAGCGTAGAACATTTTATTGATTTTGATAATCTTCTTGGATGAATTATTTTCACCAATTTTGTTGATATACACGATTATCTTTGAAGTAGTAACTGTTATGGAATAGATGCTATGGACAAATTAATTAGAGTAATTTTACAATAATAATGAGTTCTATCTTAAATTACACTTCCTCCTCCTAATAATAAGATCATGAGTATGGTCTTGAATTCAAAACTTGTTGGCTATTTAACTCATCAATATTAATAAATAGGAGTCGATGTTTAGATTCCAACCCTATCAATTTTCATTAAAAAATCCCTAACACAGCCAAAATGATCCCCGTCATTTAATAAATACTACTACTGATCATAGATCACACATTGGGACCACCATTTAATTACTAGTACTACATATGAATATAGATCATATATTGGGATTTAAATCAACAGCCTATCATTTGACCAAACCTAAAATCTAATAAGTCCCATAGAATCCTACATTAATCAAAGCCCAAAATAGCTAACATATCATAGGCCCATAAACGTAACTCTTGGTTGAGTTTTCGTCGCAAACATTGTCGAATATTGACTAACACAGCCAATGTGATTCTCATCATTTGGAGCTAAAACAACCCCCATCATGTCCAAAAGCAATTCCAAAGTCTCCTACCAACTGTCACAAGATCCTAAATTGATCAAAACCTTAAACTGGATAACGTTTCATAGTCAAATAAGCCTAACACAGCCAATCTGATCCCCGCCAGTTAATTACTACGACTAATCCACACAAATCACACATTTTGAACCCAAATCAAACACCCGTCCCAAACTCTCCTAACAGCTGCCATGACATCCTACATTGATCAAAACCCCAAAAATGGCTAAAATTTCATAGTCAAAATAATCCTAACATAGAAATGTGATCCCCACCATCTAATCACAACTACTATTACACATAAATCACCCAATTTGGATATAAATCAAACCCCAATCATTCCCAGAACCAATCCTAGAGTCTCCATACAACTGCCATAAGATCCAACACTGATTAAAACCCCAAAGTGGACAACATTTCTCAACCAATGTGACACATAGATCACAAAATTTGAACCCAAATCAACCATCCAACAATTCCAAAACCAATCCCAAGCTTATCCAAAAAGGAAACCATTATTAAATTTGACCATTGAAAGTTTCTAATATTTATGAGTTACGACCCATATTATTCATCTCCAACAAGACATTCAATTAAATTCTAATCCTTATGAGGTGTACATTCATGTTTATTGTCACTTTGCTTGGACCATCTTTTGAACTGTTGGCCATTTAAGAGATAATGAAACTGGTTAATAAGATATATTACTAGGAACATATAAAAGATAACACGAAAATATGGGATAGAACACAACACAAGATACAACAAGCTAAGAGATATTATTAGATTCAATAGTTTTTTTATATTAGACGTAAGAAACACAGAGGAACATCTTACAACAAGGGTTTTCTTTTCTCTCTTCACTCTGCCCTTTACAAAGGCACCATAAGCCTATTTATAGGCAAAATGTTACAGAAATAATTTACATTCAGAGTACAATGAGCTTCTAAAGAGGACGGTAGGGGCTATCTTCATGTTGACAATTGTCCAAGGGAGCATAGGTCTTAGCTGGCCCTTGATGGGCTGATCAGCAGGTGTCAATCTAGGTAGGGTCCCTTGCTTCATAGTTGTATTTATGTAGATATACTTCTGAAAAATAGATAAGGACGTTTCTAAGCCCTTTTTTTTTTTTTTTTTTTTAAGTGTTAAAGATATCTACTCCTATCCATCTCTTTCTTGAAACCATTCTTCATCAACATCCGCCTTTGGATCATGGTTATGATAATAAGGGTCATCATATCCTATAAAAGGATTGGGCATGGGCATTTCCCAATGATCTTCATGTGGCCATTGTTGTCTACAGACTTCTGGGTCAATTGGAACTATTTCAGATAAGGTTCCCTTATTAAGGGATTCTATCATTGTGAGAGCATGGTGACAAGATACCCAAGAAGTGTCCATATGTGTGTGGAGAGTGCCATTTGGATTAGTAACCCGATGTATCTCTCTTGGGTGAAAGATTCCTTCTGTATAGATATCATTTTTGGAATTGAGTTTTGCAACCAAACACGCTGAGCTAATTTTACAACTATATCTTGGATGTTCTGCTTTAGGGTACTTTATCCATTCTTCTTCATGAACATCATTTTTCAAAATTTCAAACCAAAATTTACGAAAATATCTATTTCCACGTGGGAAAATATATTTGTAAAATTTTGGCTTAAAATGAAGACACAGGTAATACTCATTGAGTAAATACCACATGTAGAGATAATGTGCAACAATCCATTGGGTTATCCAAAAGGCAAAAGGAGTTTTCCATGGTTGGTCTATATCAGGAAAGATAGCAAGGAAGAGTCTGTGGTGGTCTTAAAGATGATTATGAAGGATTCTAATGATTCTTTTGGATCTAGCTTCTAAGGTCAAGGTCTTTATTTGGTCTTTAACTTCTGGGGGAAGGTTTTCTATCATTTTAAGGATATCATCAGGATTTGCAAAAGAAGATCCCAAGGAGGAGGATGGATATGTAATAGGGTATACACATAGAGGTGGAGGAATGAATGTAGTGTTTAGAACTAGAGGTTTTCTAGAAAGGTAATCAATGATAAAATTATATTTTCCTTTAATGTGCTTGACTTGGAAAGACCATTGTGAAAACCAATTTGCCCATGTGAGTAACTAAGGACGTGAGAGCATTTTCCTTTTGAATTGGAGCATCTTAGAAAAGGAAGACATGTCCATTTCTACTAAAAAATTATGCCCAAGGAGATGGAACTGGAATTTTTCAGTACCACATTTGATTGCAAGGATTTCTTTGAAGGTAGAGTGGTAGTGAAGTTCTGAAGGCTTGAATGCACCACTTTTATAACCACAAATACTTCTTTTGCCATCAACTTCTTCAAAGAGAGCTGCCGCCCAGTATTCATAACTTGCATCTATTTGCAATATCCGTTTGCCTGATCCTGGAATTTGTAAAGGGGGAAGCTTTTCTTCTAATTTTTTCAATTGTTGGACTACTTCTATGTGAACAAAATTCCATTCTGGAGGAGATTTTTAGCAATTAAGCTAAACAATTCCTGTATCTGGAGATTTTTGGGATGAAGTCTGACATGTAATTTACAATTCCAAGAAACTGTTGTACTTGTTTGGCACTTGTGAGCTTGTTTGGAAATTCACTAAGAGAAGCAGCTATATGAGGCTGCAAAGTATACTTTCCATCTGAAATATTTACTCCCAAGAAGTCTATAGAAGACTGTCCTATGATCATTTTCTTTTTTGAGAGCATTATCCCTTGAGATTTCACTAAATTATAAAATTCAGTGAGCAACTTGACATGGGATTCTTCATCTTTTGAGAACAAGAGGATGTCATCTACATAAATTAATGCATTAGTTAAGAGTGGCTAGAACAATGTTACCATTGCTTTTTGAAATTGGGATAGAGCATTTTTTAGACCAAAAGAAAAATTATCATTATATAACTGTCGGGGACGTTTTTGCGACAAGGGCAAAAAATGCGAGAATGACCCAAATCTCCCCTTGGGTTCTTTAAAAGTGATTATTTGTGAAGAATCAAGCCCAAAATTTCAAATGTATAATGAACAAAGGCTAATGGTGCTTTAACAAGAGAGAAATCAAAATGCCAATAACAAAAATGCTAAAAAATGCATAAAAACACAATAGGTCCAAAATTTCAACCCATAGTCAGCGAGAAGAAGAAATTGAGAGAGGTTGTGAGGAAGAGAGAGAAGATTTCCCTATTCTCATATTTCCATCCCCAAACATTAGAATTGTGAGAATGTTGGATAGCTGAATGGACCTTTACTCTAAAGCTTCAACTACATGGGTAAAACGTGGTTCATTCATTTTTGAGCTGAAGAGAGAGTTTTATATTGAGTTTGAGGTGTTGCTAATGACTGGTTTTTTGGTAGTAGAAGAGGCTTTTGTCCAACATGACACTAATTTGGTGTCTTGGCTTGGGTTACTTTTGTTTAGGGAAGAGTTTGGCATGCTTTGAACATGATTTTTGAGAAATAATGGGGGTTTGCTCTAGTTGGTTGCCTTTTGTCAGCAATTTCAGATTATTGGAATACTCACCTAAGTGAGGTCTAGCAAGTGGAGTTGGCTAATGAGAGCCAACTATGTTTTAAAGGAAAAATGGTTTAAGGCAGAAACTTTGGGCCACCAACAGCTAGAGCATAAAAACTCTTTTGGGATGGAAATTTTGGGTACAAGACCTCCATGAGCCTGAGATGCTACTAGTGTCCCTTGCCCACTTGGTAACACACATGCGTTGGGCTCATGCAAAAGGTTCAAAAAGAACTGACCCATACCCTCCAAACCACACTTCCTCAATTCCCCCAATAAATCGCATGGGATTGGTCCATGGTTAAAAGAATAAAATATAACATAATACATTAATTGAGCCCACAAGGAAGTCGAGCTTGGTTGTATCAGGCTTATACAAAATATGTCGCGAAAATGGGTATCAACAATAATTACAATAATATTTCGTTTCACAATTTACAACAATATCAAGTAAATCTACCTCCATTTCCTTTAGTTCAAGTTAGTGTATATAAATAAAAGTTCAAGGCAAAAGAAGGTGAAAAAAAAAAATCAACTATTAGGCAAACAAAGTTTTCAATATTACTAGTGGGATTCAACTTGATTTGGCTCATCAATGATTATTGTTGAAAAAATATAATAAAAAGAATACGGCATCTAGAAGTTGGATATTTGACATATGGTCTTACATGAAAATTATGCCACACGGTAGAAAATGCATAATGGTTGAAAAGTCACCCCACATCCCAGGATGGGGTGGCACTACAAAAAACTGGGGCTCTATACCGATGTTTTTAAACTGTGGTTATAGCCCCAGAAAGTGCCGGTATAAATCAAAATGCCCTATCTTGGTGCTTTTTTTCCCGCGCTTTGTACCGTTGCCCAATGAGTGTGACAATAGGTCCAACTGAACTATACCGGTAGTTTTAAAAGCGCCAATATAGGTCCCAGCAATTTTGAAACCCTATCCTAGCGCCTTTTTTTTTATCTTTTTTTTTTTTTAAGTTTTGGGATATCCTTCATTAGCAATTTCAAGACCTATATCAGGTTGTTATAAGTATACCTATAATAGTGGTTTTAAAACTGTCGATATAGGACTTTTTATATTTTTCTCATTTCACCTATTATGTTGGTTTTCAATACTCTATACCAGCACTTTTTTGCTTTTTAAAACCGCTGTAATAGGCCTACATCTGTGATTTAAAATTGCCACTATAGGAAATTCAAGGAAATAAAAATATATTCTATACCAGCGGTTTTAAAACTACTGTAATAGGCCAGGCCTACATGAAATAAATAAAAGTCAAAAAGTTTTCAAGTTAATGTAAATAAATAAAAGTTCAAGGCAAAAGAAGGTGGGAAAAAAAAAATCAACTATTAGGTAGACAGTTTTCAATATTACTAGTGGGATTCAACTTTATTTGGCTCATCAATGATTACTGTTAAAAAAATATAATAAAAAGAACACGACATTTAAAAGTTGGACATTTGACATATAGTTTTACATGGAAATTATGCCACATGGTAGAAAATGTGTAGTAGTTAGCAAGTCACCCCCCACCCCAGGATTGGAGTGTGGGTAAGGCAAAAGAAGTCAAAAAGTTTTTTTTTTTAGAAACAATTCAAAAAGTTAACATTGATACTGATGAAGAAATCTATGTGGTTTATGTGAACACTAATAGTCCTTTTTTCCACTATGAGTATTCAATTTTATGCTCCGCCAATTGTAATATACTATGGGGCTTATTTCTTTCCACTTTGATTACTTTATTAGGAAACATGGCGTGTAGTAAATTGCAGTATAAATGTTATGCTTTAAAGATATGGATATAGATTTGAGAGGATATTATCCCATTGTATTAATTTAATATATATTATCACATTTATACAGTGTAGATTCCATTAAGTAGTAAGTCTTTGTATACATCTTATACGTCATAAAAAGTTATATAGAAAAACAGCCGCCTACAACAGATCGTTTGAAACCATTTGTTCTTTGGGTGACTTGGTTATGCTCAACCCGTCACCACTTACCAATTAGGTGGCGTTTCATTTGCGTAATGCTTGATTCCATGGAATCACATACATGGAATGTTATGGTTGGTTATTGAACACATGGGGTTCCACTCTATCTACCCTAAAATGGTAATTACACTGCAATCATGTTTTTTTTTTTTTAAGGGTGCAATCATGTTAGTAAAGCCACTAAACAGTAACTCAATCATAAAGGACGAATTGAAAAGCACATACATGAGATTTTAATCAACCATGGGCATTACTTTTTTTGCTAAACATGCGGAAGGTTAGAACAAAGCCATATACACAGAGAAAATGGGCAAATGCCCCTTTCAAAAAAAAAAAATCTAGCATTTTGTCCCCTTTCCCAAACTAATTAGGGAAATGTCCATGTTACAACTCGATTGTCCAAAAATTGAGTTTCAAAACACTACTATAGGGTTCTTAAAACGTCAGTATAGGTATGGGGCGATTAAACTTAATAAAAAAATAAAAATAAAAATAAAAATAAAATTGCATGAAACTCGAGTTCAAAAACGCCGTTATAGGGTATTAAAACGTCACTATAATTTTTTTTTTTTATTTATAAATTTTCAATTTGTTATAACTCAATTGTCCAAAAATCAAGCTTTTAACTGAAACTCAATTTTTAGAAAGTTGAGTTTCAAAAGAAGGGCATTTCCCCTAATTAGTTTGGAAAAAAGGGCAAAACGCTAGATTGTTTTTTTAGAAAGGGTAGAGGCCAATTTTCTACCCATATACACGATGCTCATGGAAAAAAGCCTTTCTTCAAACAATTTTATCAAACACTTTACATGCTTAAACATTATTGGAGTATTTTTTTTATTTTAAAAAACCACCTTACAAGAAAATTGTGAGATGTCCATTTGTTAAATAAGTCACTGTGCAAAAAAAAAAAAAAAACAAACAAAAAGTAGTCAACAAATTAAAGTCTTGAACTACAATCCCTATGCAGTTTCGTGAAACATGAGTATTGTTTTTTGGCATTTGGTTCAAGTCATCCAGTCAAAACTTAATGAGAAAAAACATTTTTCTCTAGAGAAACATGAGTATTGGTTTTTGGCATTTCGTTCAAAGAGGGTAACTGCCCTCTTTGCACTCCACCGAAACTTGAAGAGAAAAATCATTTTTCGCTAGTGACATCTGAAAATTAAAAGGGTAACTGCCCTCTTCGCACTCCACCCAAACTTGAAGGGAAAAAAACATTTTTCTCTAGTGACATTCGATTGACCGAATTTTATTAAATCAATATTAAAAATTTCGTATATACCATGCCCTTTGCTTTAAAACAAGTTTCAAAAATTATCTTATTTTCTAAATTTTGGATGTGCATTTCCAATATACTCTCATTTTCTAACCTCCAAACAAGGTTTATTGCTTGTTAGAATTGTGGTGTTAAATGATTAATCTTCAGATTCTAAAAATTTAAATTTTTGGAGCAATCAATAATTTAAGGCGAAACTACAAAGTTTACCCTATTTACACAAACAATATTTACAACCCAATACCAAATTAAAAAAAAAATATTTTCTACTAATTGTACAAAACACTGACCTGCCGTTGGTGGGATGCACTTTCATTCTGAGCCCAAGGAGGAGGCTCATTCAAATCTGGCCTAGCCCATGAAGGGATTTTAATTTCTTCTTCTTCTTCAGTCTTCTCATTGCTTGACTCTTTAGAACTTTCAGTCAGAGCAACCACACAAAACTTACCACATCGTGGGTTTCTTTTTGCTTGGGATAGGAATGATCTCGGGTATAATGGATTTTCTACTTTGAGAGTGAGACTATTATTATGTAGTACTAGGATTCAATTTGAACACAACAAGCTTGTTGCCATGCTTCTAACTTTTATATTATGTTGCGTTGGACTTGGCCCCTTCTTTTTTTTTTTTCTGTAACTCAAAAGAATCAAGATAAGAGATCAATTGTATGTATGTATAGTGATAAATAAATAAATTAAACAAGGAAGGAAAGAGATATGATATCATATGAGACATTGAGGAGGACAGTGGAGAACCCAGGTTGTAAATATTGTTTGTGTAAATTTATTTTGCAATTTCTTAATAAAAAAATGCCACATCATTAAAAAAAATGTCAAGTCATTGCTCCATTAGTCACGTAAGAAACACTACTAATAACAGTTAGTAAAAAGACTAATACAATTTGGTTTTAAAATTTGAGGGACTAATTGTGCTCGCTTCCAACTTAAAGGACCAATTGCGCACACAAGGTAAACTTGAAAGACTAATATTGTAGTTTTGCCATAATTTAATGTTACTTAATTATTGTATCAACAACACTGTAATTAAAAATTCTTACTACCACACACCATTGGTACGATGGTCACTCCACAAGTATAAGTGATTGCGGGTGTAGGGTGCAATGGCCAAGGTTCAAGTCTCCAGGAGGGAGTTTCACATACATATACACTTAGATTAGAATAGAGTAGAATTTCTATCTTGTAAAAAAAAAAAAAAAAAAATTCACCGAAAACCAACCTTTAGCGTGGAAATAGTGAATCAAGTGATAATTCCACCATCATATCAAGGTCTTTATTAAAATAATATAATAATAAGGAAAAGGAGAAAGGTTTTGAAGAATCACTCTATATATTATGATGAGCTAATAACCATATACTCACACTTTAGCTTTTCTTCCTTCAAACTTCTCTTCCTTCATTACTATGGGTGCCTCTTTTGCAACTCTTCATGTGCTTTTCTTAACATGGCTCCTTCCCACTGCCTTCAGTTTAAGCTTCTTCTTCTTCAAAGCAGAGTCAATCTCAAATGTCTCTTGCAATGACAAAGACAAGCAAGCCCTTCTAACTCTCAAACATGTCCTCTCATCCTGGTCTAACCATAAAGATTGTTGTATATGGGACGGAGTTTTCTGCAACAAGAAAACTGGCCGAGTCACTGAGCTCCATCTCAACTATCCAATGAGGTTAGGCGGTGAGATTAGTGGTTCGTTGCTCCAATTAGAACATTTGAATCACTTGAATTTGAGTCATAATGACTTTAATTGTACTCTGATCCCATCTTTCCTTGGTTCAATGTACAGTCTCACACATCTTGACCTCTTTGGCTCTAACTTTTGTGGACTCATTCCTCATCAACTTGGGAACCTTTCAAGCCTTCGCTATTTGTCTCTTGGAAATAATTCTAACCTCTATGTAGATAACCTTCGTTGGATGTCTGGTCTCTCTGGCATTCAATACCTTGACCTGAGCTCAGCTAACCTTCACAGAGAAGTTGATTCGCTTCAAATAATGAGTAAGTTTCCATCTCTTTCGGAGCTATACTTGTACAATTGTCAACTTGATATCATGAATCCATCTCTTGGATTTTTCAATTCCACGTCTCTTCGAGTCCTTGATCTTTATGGAAATCACTTCAATCATGAGATATTGGTTCTCTAATCTCAGTACAAGCCTCTTAAGGCTTGACCTATATAACAGTTCTTTGAAAGGCAATATACCGCCTAGCATTTTCAATTTAGAGAAATTAGAATATCTTGATCTCAGACTTAATTCTTTAAATGGTCCTATACCTTCTTCCTTTGGGAATTTATCTCGTATGAGAATATTATTACTAGACCAAAATCAGTTGAATGGCACCATTCCAAAGAGTCTTGGGCTTCTCTCTAAGTTAGAGACGTTGTTTGTCGGAAAAAATTCTCTATCAGGTATCGTAGATGAAGGGCATTTGAGACAACTCTCAAAATTAAAGAATCTCTACATGTCTGAATCACGTTTGTTCTTTAATGTCAATTCCAATTGGGTTCCCCCCTTCCAACTTTACTATGCCTCTATGAGCTCAATGAAGATAGGTACTAATTTTCCTTCATGGCTACAATCACAAAGATCCCTCAGTTTTTTAGAAATGTCCATGTCAGGAATTTCAGGCAAAGCCCCGAGTTGGTTCTGGAATTGGACTTCAAACATTACATTTATCAATCTCTCTAACAACCACATAGAATGTGATGTCTCAAACATTTTTCTGGGTTCTAGCGTCCGAGTGCTCAATATACCTAACAACTCATTTTATGGACCCATTTCTGCTTTCTTATGCCAAACGAAAATTAGAAAGAATAAATTAGTGATTTTAGATGCATCAAACAATCTCTTATCAAGAGAACTTTCTCACTGCTGGAAGTATTGGCAGTCTTTGATCCATTTAAACTTAGGAAGCAACAATCTAGTAGGTAGAATTCCCTACTCCATGGGGGCTTTAGTTAACCTCCAATCATTGCATTTACAAAACAATAGCATCTATGGAGATATTCCTTCATCGTTGAAAAAGTGCTCAAATCTGAGGCTCATTGATATGGGTGATAATCATTTGTCTATCATACCACTATGGATTGGAGAAATGACAAATCTTTTAGTTCTTTGTCTAAGATCAAGTGAATTCAAGGGTTATATACCTCAACAAATATGCCAACTATCTTCTCTCAGAGTATTGGATCTTGCCAATAATAGCCTATCAGGATCCATACCAAACTGCTTGAAAAATATTAGCGCCATGGCATTACCAGATTCCTATGATAATTCATTTTCTTATTCTGTGTCTTTTGTATATTGGGATTTATATGCATTTTATGTTGAGAATGTTCATTTGCGTCCCAAAGGGATAGAAATGGAATACAAAGAGAACCTTAAATTAGTTAGGCTCATAGACCTTTCAAGTAACAAATTTTCTGGATCAATCCCTGCTGAAATTTCAAATCTTTCCATGTTACGTTTTTTGAATTTGTCTCAAAATCATTTGATGGGAAAGATACCAGAAAAAATTGGGAGTATGAAAGAGTTAGAGTCAGTTGATCTCTCAAGAAATCATTTATCGGGTAAAATTCCTCCAAGCATGTCAAATTTGACATTTCTTAGTCTCTTGGACTTGTCATACAACAACCTCTCAGGTAGAATTCCTTCAAGCACCCAGCTTCAATCATTTGATGCCCTTAGGTACATTGGAAATCCTCAGTTATGTGGTGATCCTCTTCCAAAAAGTTGCATAATTGAGGAACAATCTTTGAATAGATCACCAATTGGTAGTGTTGAAGATGATTCTAAAAACTCCAGCTTCTACATTGGTATGGGAGTTGGATTCGCAACTAGCTTTTGGGCAATTTGTGGAGCTCTCTTCTTTAATAGGACTTGGAGGCATGCTTATTTTAGATTTGCAGATGAAATAAAAGATTGGATTTATGTGACTACAATGATAAAGATTAATTTACTGGAAAAGCTAAGAGTCTGCCTTAGTAAGTGAGGCATTGTTATCTAGCCAAAAGGTATTGCTTCAAGTTATATGTCCTTAATATTGTTTCTTTCATGTTAATGTTGTAGTCAGCTACTTTGAATATACAATTTAATTCATAGCTAAACATGATAGTCATTTGGATTTTATTTCACAAATATGACATAACTTTAACCTTGGTTTATGACATAACAATTTTACTAACAATACTGTTCCCTATTTCAAAAATGGGTTTCTCATTTTGGAATCAACAAACTCTACTCAATTGAGCCAAATCTATGACTTTTATTGAATTGAGTTGGGTTTTTGATAACAATATTAATCATAAAGATTAAAACTTTCTTTCATTTATGCTATGCTTTTTTTTTTCTTTCTTTTTTTTTCTGTGCTTTTTTATGACCATTTTGCTCTTTTGCAAAATATATTCATAGGCTGTGAAAACTCTTGCAATCCAAGACAATTACAATTTGAAGCAAACATAAATAATTTGTTTCTTTATACTAAGTCAGTGTAACTATGACTTTGTCATTTGAATTTATTCATTTATTACCTCTGCATATGAACTGTATGAGGCTATTGCCTATTGGTACTAGCCAGTTTCACTAAGGATATTGTTTGTATTAATGTGCAAAGATAGGGACCATATCAATAGTGTAGACCATTTGATTGGTTTTTATTAACCTCTTGAATGAAATTTTTACCCAATTATGTTGATATGTGTGCTTATGTTTAAAGTGTTAAATTATCATTGAGATTGTGTATGGATGACCTTATTTTGATTGTCTTACTTTGTTTAAAAATACAACTATAGTTAAAATAAATAAATAAAAAAATTTTAAAAAAAAGTGAGGCTTTAAAAAGCTTTACATAAGTTGCTGGTGAAATTAAATTGACATTTTAATCTAAAACAAACAGAAGCTTAGCATATAAAGTTCATGGTTAGGCATTTACTATTTTCTAGTTCCTGTCCCTATGGTATTTAAATATAGTATTATATATATATATATATATATATTGTGCCTATTTTGGTTTCAAAACTTCTTAAATCTTAAATTCTGAAAAAGTTGCATTACTTGCATGGTTATAAAAGTCAACTAATAGTAGATGTGACATAACTTGATCTTAATGTTTACCTCACTTCTATCCAAGTTTCTACTTGTTTGATGTTGCGCATCTATTTAAAGTACTGTAACAAAGTAAAATTTCTTTTAACTTGTTGATTTAGCCAAAATTCAACTTTTAAATCATGGTATTGCATTTTGAATAGATGTTATTTTGTTTGTTCTCTCTACTTTACCACTTGACTTTATGTGAATTTATGCTATCTTTGTCAATTAGTGTACTACTTCATTCATTGTCCTTTAATCTCAATTTTTTTTTCTCATTAACCGTTTGGGAAGGGATGCTGATGAGGCAAAAGTAGAGGAGTTCAATGAAATGGCTTGTAAAGCCTCTCTTGCTGATCAATAAAAGCAGGTCCAAGAAAACAGTCATGCTCAGAACGTTCATGTGTATAGATGAAATTCTTCTTCCTTATACTAAAAGCAGGTCCAAGAACTGCCTCCACAACCAATAGCTGCTCCATGTCAGAATGGCCTTGGTTTTGATATTGGCAAGAATGGCCAACCTATAGACCATCCTGGTAAGATTCTGTTTGTGAAAAAAAAAAAAAAAAAACCTTTTCCAGCGTTGCATTATGAGCTTGAAGTTGAGTGAGTGCAGCTTAAGATGTTCGTAATCTTTAATTGTTTCCTTAAACAAATTTAGTTATTTAAAAATATTTAAAGTTATTCAAGTAGAGTTGAAGTCAACATCCAATCACTTTTGACCTAAAGTGTCAACAAAAGAAATCTATATTTGGGTAGCAAAGTGGAGGGGAAGATGCCTTGGGGATACTTGACTTGATTTTATGGAAGGCATCTTCAATGAGTATTTAATTACTGTTTCCAAAATACCTATTGAGAGTTTGTTGGTGTATCTAATGCTCTATCTGTTGTCTCTAGCTTCTATAAGGTCTTTCTTGAAATCATGTTTTTGTGTTTATGATGTGATCCATAGGTAGTTCTACACTTTTTAACCTTTGTACTTCTAAATTAATATTCTTAGATGAATTGTTGATTTTATATTTTTTGGAATGATAATATGCTCTGATTGTTAGATGTCTTGCAAACTTCGATGTTGCAAATGAGTATTTCCCCCTCTTTTAAGAACAAGGTGGCAGGTGAGATTGAGGGTTCATGACCCACCCATATGTATAACTTACCAATAAAAAAATAAAAAAAATAAAAAGATTACTTGCAAGCTTTAATTCTGTTAATACCTTCTAGAATATCTCTTTGCTTCTTTTCTTTGAAGTTAAAGCTCTAAAATAGTATTTGTTTTTTTTTTTTTTGAGTGCCATTCTTATTGCAGCTAAACAAGGAATTCGACTAGTTTGTAACCTAAACATGACATTATTTGGGTTGAAACCTTGGAAACCAAATTGACTATAAAGTTTATGTGAAGTTCTTAGTTTTGATTGATATTCTTCAGGGCCTTGATTGGAAGTTGTTGTATTGGCATGTTGCTGGCTAACAAATACATGGATATGTGGGAAAAAAAAGTGGATCAATATCTCTAGAAGTACAAGGATGTCTTCCAAGCTGGACTTATGCCCTCCAATTTAATCTCCTTATGTGGTAAGAACTAATTGGTGTTCTTTTAATTATATGGTTAATATTTCAAATTTTGTCCTTAATATATTTCCCAATAACATCAAATCAACCCTTACAGCATAAGAGGTTGGATGAGAGGGCTTCAATTGGGTGCCTGTTCCATAATACACAACTGTCAAATATATTTGATTGTTACAAAATTCATTACAATCGCACATATAAGCAGGACCCCATATGATAGTCTCTGTACTAGAATCAAATTTGAATGTTTCTGCACCCAGATTTGATTGCAAGACTATCAGTTTTTGCTTAATGTACTGGAGTTTATGTACTTGTTGAGCTTGGATAAATTTCGTATTGTAGGAAAACATTAAAATCCAGAAATCTATATTGTTATCTTATGTTGAGTTGCTTGTCCAATAATTGTTAAATTCCTTAGGTTTCCTTTGGTGGCAACATTGCTTTGCATTGTATGCTGCACTTAGTTTGATATACATGATCATATATCGCCACTCTCTTCTGCATTTTGTGGTGCAGAGGCTCTGGACATTTCCATCATCTGACACTTTCATTTGATTTTTCTTGTTGACCTTGTTGTCTTCAATAATTATTGAACTGCTCCTCATATTTAATAAGTTGCTTTTTTTCATGGTTAGTTTTTTTATCAAATTGTCAACAATGAACTGTTTTTACTTATGCCATTATTAACATAGCTGAGCAATGCCCTTTTCGGCCTAGATGTAGAAAACACATGAAGTTAGAATGCAATTTACAGCATTTTAATTTTTATAATAAAACTTATAAATTTGTGAAGAGAATAAAAGAGAAAGGTTTATATGTACAACACTTTTTTTTTTTTTTTACCATAACTGCATTATTTGGGTTTTTAGTACCTATCTCCTGTTTAGGTACAGAAGAAGCCTCATTTAATTATTACAAAATTTCCACATTTGATTCTGATTACTTAAGAGCTTGTGGGTGTGTTCTAGTTTTCCCATTAAAGTAACAATTATTAATGATTTTTTTGCACATCATTGAATTGTGCAGAACTCTCTAAAAGACTAAAGGACCTCATTGTTTACAAGCTTGATGGTGAAATACTTCACAAGGAAGCTGGCCAAGGTATATGTTTAGATGGTGAAGCTGATGTTGGTACTGTAGTACCCTTCTAGCCTAGTGTAACTTTAAGGATAACCCATTTTTAATAAATCCTAAGCTACTTTTGTAATAAGTGAATAAATATGTTCACAAAGTAAAATTGAATAAATTTTCACGAGTGTGTTTGGATGAGCTTATCTTGACTGCCTTACTTTGTTAAAAAAATAAGTTGTAGAACTATACAACTATTCTTAGAAAAAGTGAGGTTCCAAAAAGATTTACATACGATGATGGTGAAAAGAAGCTGATATTTCTAGGTTAAAACAAACAGAACCTTAGCATATAACATTCATAGAGGCACCTACTAATTTTTAGTTCCTATCTTGATGATTTTTAAAGTTAAGAGTTGAGTGTACTACTATAATAATTAGGTATTTTAGGATTATATGACCACTAATTAATTTATATTTTGAGCCTATTTTTGGTTTTCAAGCTTCTAAAAATCAACCCAAAAGTTGTATTATTTGTGTGGTGATAAAACTCAAATAATAGAAGTTCAAAACTTGACATAACTTGATTTTAATTATTGCCTGACTTCCATCCAAGTTTTAGCTTATTCGGTCTTGTGTATCTATGTCAACTACTTTAACAAAGCTAAAATTTCTTTTAACTTGTTGATATATCAAGCCAAGAATGAACTTTTAAATCATGTCTTGCATTTTGTGTAGGTGCACAAGATCAAAGAAGCTAAAACTTGGATGGAATTTTGGCAAACATTAAAATCAAGTTATGTCAAGTTTTGAACTTCTACTATTATTTGAATTTTATCACCAAGCAAATAATACAACTTTTGTTTGTTCCCTACTTTGCCACTTGGCTTCATGTGAATTTATGCTACCTTTGTTGCTCAGCGTACGACTTCATTGGTTGTGCTTTAATCACAAATTTTGACTCATGACAGACTTGAAAATCCAGATACAACCGTTTGGGATGGAATGCTGATGAGGCAAATGCAGAGGAGATCATAGAATGGCTAGTAAAGCCTCTCTTACTAATCAACAAAGCCAAGTCCAAGAAAACATCTATGCTCAGATTAAAAGTTTCTCCATGTCTATGGATGAAATTCTTATTCCTAAAACTAAAAGGATAGGTGATGCACATGAATTACCTCCACAACCAACAGCTGCTCCTTGTTGGAGTGGCCTTAGTTTTGTTGTTGACAAGAATGGCCAACCTACTAACCATACTGGGTAAGGTTCTATTTGCAATCTGGAAACTTTTTCCAATGTTGCATTATGAGCTTGAAGTTGTGTGAGTGTGGCATGAGATGTTCAGGATCTTAGAATTTTCTTGTGACCCATCCTTTCTATGTTTGAAGTAGTGGGATTATCTTAATTCGAGGGAAAGTTCTTTTGATTTGTTCTGTTGATTACCTTAACTTCTTTACTAGTTTCCTTGAACAAAATTAGTTTTTTAAAAAGTTTAAAGTTATTCAAGTAGAGTTAATGTTAACATCCAATCACTTCTAAACTGAAGTATTGGCAAAAGAAATCTACAATTGGGCAGCAAAGTGTGGGAAATGGGATGGTTGCCTTTAGGGGTGGGGGAGGGGAGGGGAAGATTTCTTGGGGATACGCAAATTGATTTTATGGAAGGCATATTTAAGGAAAGCTATTTCTTGGGCATACTTAAATTGATTTTATGCTAGGCGGTGCTGAAGATGACTCTAAAAATTCCAGCTTTTATATAGGTATGGGAGTTGGATTCACAACTGGTTTTTAGGCAATTTGTGGAGCTATCTTCTTCAATAGGACTTAGAGGCATGCTTTTTTTAGATTTGCTGATGACATTAAAGGTCGGATGTATGTGAGTACAATGGTAAAGATGAATTGGTTGTCTAGAAAGGCAAGAGTTTGCTTTAGCAAGTGAAAGGCATCATTATCTACTAAAAGGTATTATTTCAAGCATTATGTCCTTTAATATCGATTGGTTCATGTTAATGTATTAGTTACCTACTTTGAATATATGATTTAATTCATTGCTAATACGATAGTCATTTGGATTTTATTTCACAAATATAGATTATCTTTAACTTCAATCTATATTTGTAGTAAGCCCATTGCGTTTGAAATAAAGTTCATTTATAAATTTAAACTTTGTTTTAATGTTTTGAGAAATTTTTTGATAGGTAGATAGTGGAGGGGAAGATGAATCTCAATTACAGATGGATCATCATAAAGATTACTGTTACTACTATGCTACTATTGGACTTTGTTTGGAGATATTTGAAGTGGATAAAGAGGGAACTCATGGGAATACCCTCAATAGAACCAAAGTTGTACTATGATAGTAGAAATTGTTTCTCATATACATAATGCATCAAATAGGTGGTATAGAGTACCTTTTTTTTTCTTTTTTCTTTTTTTCCAAATACAATGCGTAGTATGATTTCTCACCTCATGTTGTAGGCTTTAATTCCATAGGAGGATTTACTTATAGAATATCAAAGTGGTGGGCTTGACATGAATTCTTATAATTTCGACATGGCGTTATTTGAATTGAAGTTAAGCTTGATGCCTAGATAATCATGCTACTAATACTCACATCACTATATTATTGAATATTGCAATTTGATGACACTGGTTCATGCACTATTTACAAAAGAAAACTTCTTGATCTTATTTCATTCTGATTTTATCATAAAATATTCATGACCAAAATGAAATGGATTATGATTCTTGTGTAGGATGTGTAAGAACTATTTATCTATATAGTGCTAGTCACTTAAAGAAAAACGAAATATTGGCTTAAAATATTATTTATCCTTTTCCTTATTTTGACTAAGCTAAGTAGATTGACTAAGTGTTTCTTATGAACTTTTTAATCGTAATTGTTTTGCTTGTAATGTAAGCTTGTTTTAGTATTTAATTTTTTTTTTTTTAAATACACAATACACTATAATCGCAACATAAATGTAAAGATGTGGAAGCTAATATGGAAGATAAGGAGTTAATGAAAATATTTAACCCCATATTGAAAAGGAGAGAGACTATTTTATTCTTTTTAATTGTGGTGATTAATGGGTTAGTATGTATCAATTCAGATATTAGGCTAGATATGTGCGCAAATGGGAGGTGAAATGAGGAGGTGAAAGGAGGTGTGTAATAATGTCATCAACTGAGTAAACTCAAAAGTTTATGGCATGGTCACTTTTTCATATTTGAGGGATAAATAACTTCACAAGCTGTGGAATCCAGTGAAGGCATCCAGAGGTGGGCCAGCTTTTTCGCATCTTATGTTTGCTGATGACCTTGTCCTTTTTGCTAAAGCGGATCTATTAAATTGTTCCACAATTAGAGATGTCTTGGATGAGTTTTGTGCTATGTCAGGCCAAACCATTAGTGAAGCTAAGTCTAAGGACTATTTTTTGCCAAACGTGGATCAAGACACTCGGGAATCCTTGAGTGATATCCTGGGCTTTATGTCTACCCCGAACTTGGGGAAGTACCTTGGAATTCCCATCAAGCATCCAAATTCATCTTCTCAAGATTTCAACTTTATTTTGGATAGGGTAAAGCAGAAATTAGCGGGTTGGAAGGCTAATTTATTGTCATTGGCTGGGAGGGCTGTGTTGGTCCAGACTTCAACCTCAACCATCCCAACTTATGCGATGCAGTGTTCCTATCTTCCTGACTGGATTTTGCAAGGAGTGGATCGTGTGAACAGAAATTTTCTCTGGGGGTCGACTGATACAGTGAAGAAGATGCATTGGATTGGGTGGCATAAAGTCACTAAACTGAAGTCTGAAGGTGGCTTGAGCTTGCAAACTACTAAGGGCAGAAATATTGCTTTACTCTCTAAGCTTAATTGGCAGCTTCACACTGAGAGTGATTCCCCTTGGGCTAGGGTGCTGAGAGCTAAATATTGTACTACCCATAGACTTCAATCTAGGAATGTGAGGAATCTCCCTTGCTCTCAGGTTTGGTCAGCTATAAAGAAAGGGGCTGATACTTTCAATCAAGGAGTCAAGTGGGTGGTTGGGTGCAATAGCAACCTTAAGTTTTGGTTCGATAATTGGTCTTCTGGAGGCTTGGTTCGCCAAATGATTCAAGGTCCATTGTCTCTGGCGGATCAGTAGCTAAGGATTAAGGATATTTTCAAGGATGGAATCTGGGATTGGGGTGTCTTTCCTTCGAGATCCCGTAAAACATTAAATTTATTATCCAAGCCACCCCGTGTGCTCTTACATCTCTAGGTGGAGATAGATTAGCTTGGTCTGCCTCGGCCCAAGGTAATTTTAATCTCAAAAGTGCCTATAAAATTGCTATGGGAGATTTGCATGCAGAGGAGTTTTCAGGTAAGTGGATTTGGAAAGTGGATATACTTCCAAGAATCCAAACTTTTATCTAGCAATGTTTTCATAATAGCATTGGGGTTAAGGATTGTTTAGTGGAAAGGGGTATGCTTGAAGATGGGACCTGCCCTCTCTGCGGTAGGAACTCTGAAACAATTATCCATGTGGATCTAGTTAGGGGTGCGATGGGATGATCGCAAATTCTGGATTGATGATTTGCATAAGTGGCTTGAGTTGAACGGAAATAAGGGAAGTGGCCGAGATTCCTGCGATTCCCCTTGGAGAACAACCTTTTTATTTGCGATCTGGACTATATGGAAGAGCAGAAACCAGGTGGTGTTTAATGGGAAAACTCAAAACCCCAAACTAGCGACAAAAATCACTAACAGAGCCTTGGAATTCAACTTTTGTGCCTCTTCGCTTAGCAAACCCAGTCGTATGGTGATGAAGTAGATTAGATGGGAAAAGCCTCAGATGGGGTGGTATAAATTAAATACCGATGGAGCATCTGAATCAAGTGTGTACAGGACGGGTTGTGGAGGTATCATTAGAGATGAGCAAGGGCAATGGATCACGGGTTTTGTTAGGAGGATTGATGTAGCGAATAGTTTCATTGCTGAATTGTGGGATCTGCGTGATGTGCTTCAACTATGCTACTGTAGAAATTTTAACTCAATAGAAGTAGAGATAGATGCTAAAGCTATTCTAGACGCTTTTCTTAATCCCGAGTATGTTAATAGTATTGTGTCTCCCATTTTGGATGACTGTAGGTCGCTAATCACCCGAGTTCGCCGGATTTGTTTTAAGCATTGTTATCGAGAGGCAAATCGGTGCGCCGATAAGCTTGCTAGGATAGGAGCTAGTCAATCTCTAGAGTTTATTGTCTTTCAAAGTCCGCCTGTGGACATTTTATCTTTCCTGGAGGAAGATGCTAATGGTTGTATTTATTCAGGCTTTGTCCTGTGATCTCTGGTTCTTAGTTTAATTCTACTCCTCTGTTTACCAAAAAAAAAAAAAAAACTCCCAATAAAATATATATATATATATATATATATATATATATATATATATTAGCCTAAAAGACATATTAACTCCACTTTTTTATTTTCTAGTCCCTTAAGTGTGCGTTTGGGAAGAGATTAAAAATGAAAATTATTTCACTATTTAGTTTATTTTTACTACTATTAATGGGTCTTGCTGCATTTTTTGGCATTATTTATGGACTTCACTGTACTATTTCAACTAATTTTTACTTTTATTTATAGTACTTTCAATAATAATTTTTCAATTTCAATAAAATAAAATGTATCTAAACATAAACATAACCTAAAACTTAAAAGTCAAATGATCTGGTCAAATGAACATTCAAAATGTGACATGATTAGTTTTGCATGTTTAAGTGTCAACTGTTAAATAACCTATTAGGACGAAAAATACACTAACTCCACCTTTTTAGTTTTTATGTAACTTCAAAATAACAACTTTTTCTCTCGTGTTTGCTCTCCTCTGGAAAGCTGCGACGGTGAAAAACCCTAGCCTAGTGTGGCCGCCTCTTTCACCTGTTTTGGTGGAACCTTGGCCCTCTCATCTCGCTTCTGCCCTTCCTTCACCCTATACCCTTCTCATCTATACCACACCTCACCCCTTAAGACCATGGATGACCTCACGGGTCAGTGTGCCCGCCTCTCCCTCCACACAAAGGAACGCCAGACCGTATCTTTAACCCCTGTTTTGGAGAATAATAACAGAGTGCTTGTGGTGAAGCTCTTCACCAAGCGCCATGTTAACGTGGAGCGTGTGGAGATTCGCCCTTGATTTTGAAGTTCGTGACTTGGCCTCAAACACTGTTTTGCTACTATTCACCCATGAAGCTGATGCGCAAAAAGTCATCTCGCAAGGAACATGGTCGTTTGACAAATACTTGATAGGTCTCTATCAATCGATTACCTCTGAATCTGTGGAAGACGTAAAGTTTGTCACTTGTCCCTTCTGGATTCAAATCCATAACCTTCCTCTCAGCTGTATGAATAAAGCCAATGCAATGGCTATCGAGAGCACCATAGGCATGTGGACGGTATGTGGACATTGAACAACCTCTCTGCCGCGGACGGTATGTGGACTTGGGTGGCTCGGACCCCCAGTGGATTTCCTTCCAATATGAACGCTTGCCTATCTTTTGCTACTGGTGTGGTTGCTTAAATCATGATGAGAGGGACTGCAAGCTCTGGACTGATAGTGGTGAATCCCTGCAGAAGACGGACCAATAGTATGGTCCATGGTTGCGAGCTTCTGTGATTGCCATACAACAACCACAACTGGTACGTACCAAAACCTCCCAAACCGTAGCCCAACCTCAACCTCACTGACCCACACATTCCCCATCTATGCGCCCATCACCTCCAACGGAAACCACGCCACCTCCATCGCCGAACCCACCCTCTACAACCCAAAATGCGGAAACAGTGAATCACACCGAAAATTTTGAAACTAGACCGACACATAAGCAAATATTATCGGACCAAAATCTGTCTGACACGTATCTCACGTACCTTGACCATGATCTAAACTGCAACCCACATTCAAACATAACAAACCCACTCCCACAGCTGGCCCATGCTCCAAACACGGACTTTCAAAAAAATTCTTTTTGCCCCAATAAGTCAACTGTTCCATCAACTGAAAATACGGAAATTCTGCCCACCACCCAACCCAATATTCCCTGCCCCACACATATTTCTGACCCTCCCAAAGCCCCAGAATCCACAACTACGCCCACGTACCACACTGTACCAGAAAAAATAGAACCTTTGCATGGCACGTGGTGTCGGATTGGTCCACCCCGCGAAACCATGAACACTAGTACCTCTAGTGAAACTGTGCTGGGACCTAAAAGGAAACAACAGGACTCTCTCTCAATTGATGACTCACCCACTAACAAGAAGCATAAACTCCTCGAGATGGAAGCAAAGTCACTGGGTAAGCTCATGGCAGAAAATTTAGGATCGGCGGTGGCTGCTTGGCAGCACCACCGAATGCAATGATTATCATGAGCTGGAACTATCAGCGACTTGGAAATCACCTAGGAGTTCGAGTTCTCGCCGACCTGGTGAGTTCAAAGAGACCCACAGTTTTGTATTTTATGGAAACTAAACTGTCAGTGAATGAGATGATTCCAATTAGAGATGAACTGGGGCACCATTCCATGCTCGAGGTACCAAGTGTGGGACGAAGTGAGGGCCTGGCTCTACTTTGGAAGGATGATATCACAACTAATACTCAGACTTACTCTCTTAATCATATTGATGTAAAAATTATGACTCCTCTACAGGTAGAATGGAGATTGAATGGAGTGTATGGCCATCCAGAGGATCAAAAGAAGAAGGAAACTTGGGCTTTGTTGCAGCATTTCCACTCTAGGGCCTCCATGTCATGGGTTTGCATTGGCAACTTTAATGAAATTTTGACATTTGATGAAAAAAGTGGGGGAGTACCTATGAAGTATGGGTGCGTTTCGGGATTTGGGTGCAGGTGTGAGTGCGGGTGCGGGTGCGGGATTCAACAATTTTTGAAAAAGATGGATGCGAGTGCGGTGGGACTCGGCGATTAAAACATTATTAAAAATATTTTTATTTATATTTTTAATATATTGTTAAGCATATTTTTTCACATTATACAAACATATCAAAGATTGAAAACTAAGATATTAACTAAATATTAATATATTAATGAACTAAAACTAAGATATTAACTAAATACTTTTTAACATTATAGTTAATATAGAAATTTTGGTGTGTTTGTGTGAAGTGAGCTGAAGGAGGATTTAAGATTTAGTTCAAACGGTGCATTTTTTTTTTTTTTTTAAATTTCGTCCTGAATCAGCCGTTTTGACGGTTTCGGCCGATACAGCCGATTCAGGCCGATACAGTCGATTCCGGCCGATTCAGGCCCGAATCGGAGCCGCGTTAGCACGAGTCAGCTTAAAAAAATAAAAAGCCACGTGGCATGACATGGCCGGACGCGTGGGCAGCAGCGTCCCTCGCGCGTCACCGCATCCCGCCGCGTTGGACGCGGGTGCGGCACCTTTGGTGCCGCGTCCGTGCTTCACAGGGGAGTACCTAAGCCACTGGGGCCTATGCAAGATTTCCGTAGCACCTTGTTGCACTGTGACTTGGCTGATTTGGGATACCAAGGGTACAAATATACATGGAGGAACAACAGACCGGAGAATGCATTTGTGGAGAAGGGGTTGGATAGAGCCTATGCAAACTTGAAGTGGAGGGAGATGTTTCAGCGGCTAAAGTTAGACACCTAACGGCCTCTTACTCTGACCATGACCCTATTTTACTCGAAACAGTGATTGCTCAGTTGAGACACCGAGGAAGAAGAATTCAGCTGTTTGAGGAAAAATGGGTGGCTCACATGGAGTGTGAAGATCAAATAAGAAGGTCGTGGACCCAATCCTACCCGGTTGGGAGCCCAATGTTTTGTCTTTTCGAAAAAATTAAGAATTGTCGTATGAACCTTAGGAGGTGGAGCCGGGATGCCTTTGGGAATACGAGGGATCACCTAAATGCCAAAGAGAGAAGTCAATATACTTATGCATAAGGAAGAGGTTTTCTTATAACAACATTCTCGTGTTATATGGCTCCCAATTGTGACAAAAATACCAGGTTTTTCCACTAGCATGCAAGTCATCGAAGAAAAAGCAAAAAAAAAAACCATGTTGAAGGATTGTTTGATTCAGATGGGGTGTGGCAAACAGAGGAAAATAGAGTGGCTGAGATTGTCGTGAACTATTGTCAGACCCTCTTCACAGCTTCTGCCACTACTCATATGACTGAAGTACTGAACAAGGTAGATAGGGTTGTGACAAATGATATGCAACGCACGTTAATGCTCCTTTACACCGAAGAGGAGGTGAGGGTGGCCCTTTTCCAAATGCATTCATCCAAGTCCCTTAGCCCTGATGGTATGTCACCATACTTTTTCCAAAATTCTGGCACATCGTTGGCCCTAATGTCACATCTGCTGTGTTGTCTGTGTTGCACTCTAGACGGTGTCTACACAAAATGAACCTAGCCCACATTGTACTCATACCCAAGAAGAACAAACTTGAGCACAGGTGCGAGTATCGCCCTATCAGCCTTGCCAACATGGTATCAAGGATGGTCTCAAAAGTTATAGCTAATCGATTGAAGACAATTCTACCAAACGTCATATCCAATGCCCAAAGCGCTTTCGTGCCAAATAGACTTATCATCGATAACACCACAGTGGCTTTTGAGATGTTGCACCGTATGCGGAACTGAAGGAAAGGGAAGATTGGGCACATTGCAGTGAAGTTAGACATTAGCAAAGCATATGACCAGGATGAATGAAGCTTTCTCTGGCAAATAATGCTTAAGATAGGGCTTCCTATATAGTGGGTGAACTTGGCCATGGAAACAGTACAAACAACAACTTACTCGGTCCTCATTAATGGTGAGTCGTGAGGTCATATTACTCTGACTTGTGGAATTAAACAAGGTGACCCTCTTTCCCCTTATCTTTTTTTGTTATGTGTTGAAGGTTTGTCCTCTTTGTTGAGAAAAGCCATAGAAAACAAAGAGTTGCATGGCATCACTTCGTGTCGAGGTGGTGTCAAAATATCACATCTCCTCTTCGCCGATGATAGCTTACCCTTTTGTGAAGCCACTCTGGGTGAGTGTCATCGCTTGCTTGATATTTTGGCCAAGTATGAGGCTTCCTCCAGCCAAGCCATTAATTGCCAAAAGACATCCATTTTCTTTAGCTGAAATACTAGACATGCAATGAAGGAGGAGATTCGTGGCTTGATGGGAGCACAAATTATGACTGGCTACGAGAAATATTTGGGGTTGCCGATGGTTGAGGGAATGTCCAAAGTGTCCACATTCAAAGAGATATAGGAGAAAGTCACTAAAAGGGTCATGGGGTGGAAGAAGAAGCATATTTCAAAGGCATGTCGGGAAGTGCTGATCAAATCTGTCGCCCAAGCAATTCCCACCTACTCGATGAGTCTCTTCAAAATCCCCAAAACAATCTGTGATGGTATTAACTCTGCTCTTTCAAAGTATTGGCGAGGCCAGACTAAGGATGAGAAGAAAATACATTAGATTAATTGGGGAAGGCTTTGCACGGCAAAAAAGGAAGGGTGGAATGGGGTTTCGGGACATACACGCCTTTAACTTGGCTATGTTGGCAAAGTAGGCATCGCGGCTTATCCAAGAAACGCACTCACTGTTTTACCGCGTGTACAAGGCTCGCTATTTTCCCTCATGTTCCTTTATGGACGCAGAATTGGGAACAAACCCATCTGTGGAATGGCATAGTCTATTGTAAGCACGTGATGTGATAGGGGAAGGATCTATATGGCAGGTGGGCAATGGACAAACAATTGGTATCAATTCTCATAAGTGGCTGCCTCGACCACCACACTTCAAGGACGGTGTTGATAAGAGCTTGAAGGTGGCTGATCTCATTGATGCTACTACAAACCAGTGGGATCGAGCTAAGGTGTACACCATTCTCGACCTGGGTACAAGGGAGGATATCCTAAAGATCAAGCCAAGTCACATGACCTCGAGAGACAGACTGATATGGAAAGAAAATAAGGCAAATAAGTTTTCGGTGAAAATGGCCTATCAGGTGGCTTTTCGACTCCACCACCCACAAACAGGAGAGTAATCCCTAGCCAGCATGGACCAAAAGATGTGGAAAAGGATATGGTCTATAAAAGTCCCTCCCAAGGTCAGGAATTTTCTTTGTCGTGCATGTTCTTATATTCTGCCAACCAAAGCAAATCTATTCCAAAATAAAATGCAAGTGGACCCCACTTGTACTGTTTGTGGACAGCATGAAAAAACAACGGGACACATTCTATGGGAATGCCCTCTAGCCCATAACGTGTGGGCGCTGGTGAGGGGTAGAATTCAGAAAACAAGCTCCTCAGAGCCAAGCTTCTTCCTTCTTACGAGACAAATGATGGAGAGACTTTTGGGAAAGGAATTTGAGCTATGGGCTATGATTGCGTGGGCGATATGGAATGCGCAAAACCGTATACACTTCCAGAACACACAGACCCATCCCATGGAGATTCTCCGGCAAGCAACTGAGCTGATGGGGGACTACCAGAAACTTGTTCAGGATCTGGTACAAAGGCAAAACGCTTGAAGCCTATTAGTGGTTCATGTTAAGACCCTTGGTGGATTGTTTGGAACTTGCTGTGGACCCTCGTAGTGGCTTGTTTAGTTTATACTTTCTTTTTTGTTATTTTGGTTGGTTTCGTAGGAGGTGTACGCCACGATGCATGGTTCTTGCATGGCTTCTGTATTACAACTCCACAGCCAAGCCTTTTTCTGAGTACGGTTTCACTTTTCTTCTTTTTAATATATTTCAATCTTTGACGTCAAAAAAAAAAAAAAAAAAAAAAGGTAAATGTAATTTTAGTCTTTATATTTTGATTTTTTCCTATTTTAGTATCTATATTTTATTTTTACCACTTTTAGTTTCTAAACCAAATAACGTGGAATATTTAAGTCTTTGAAGCACCATTCCATCAGCTAACTAACAAAAAAGCTGACGTGGACATTAAAATATTATTAAAAAAATTATTTGACATTTTTTTCAATGCCAAAATTAAAAAAGAAAATTACTCAATTTTAATTAAAAAAATAAACAAAAAAAACAAAAAAAATTATTTTCTTTCAAACAAAAATTTTACTTTCTTCCCCGTATATGATTCATATTCTTACCAAATTAATCCTTATTTTCTTATCATTTTCTTTTCCTTTCTTGTACTTTCTTTATAACCAAACACATCAAAACAACCAACAAAGGAGATTTCAATCCTCAAACCCAGAAATCACATCAAGAAATCAACGAAGGAGATTTCGGATCACACATCAAACCCATTTTTCAATCTTCAATCCTCAAACCTAGAAATCACATCAAAATCCCATTTTTTAATCCTCAAACCCAAAAATAATCAAACCAACGGAGGAGACTTCAGATCAAACAAAAAATAAATATAAAGAAGAAGATAAAAATAGAAATGGAGAGAGAAGAGTCTTGGCCCTGAGTTGGAGATCAGAGAGAGAGAGAGCTTGAGATCTTCGGCCTTGGGTTTTAGATCTAGAGATAGATGGAAGAGTGCTTAGGTTCAGCCATGAAGGCTCAATTTGGGGCTGGCTATTAAGCGAGTGAAAGAGATGGAGTTGCTTCAGATAGTGGCTCGCAGCAGCGGCTTGTGGTGGCATGAAGTGGCTCGCGGCGATGCAGCCATTTTTCCTCATCTTCTCTAGAATCTTATTTCTCTCTCTCTCACCATCTCTCCTCCAACCCGAGCCTCCATGGCCAACCATAATCATCCTGGTTCTCTCTCCTTGATCTGAACATCCTCAGATCTATCCCCTATCTTCGATCTAGACAATTAGATTGGGTTTTTGCTATTTGGGTTTGCTTGGGTCTGTAAATTTGGATTAAGGCGTGTAAGGACTTTGGGATTGTTGAAGGTATTTTGAATCAAGTCTTTGTGTTTGTAATGGGAATGTGAAAGAATGATAGAGTAATTGTTGAATGTCTTTGTATTTTGTAAATCTGTGAGCTTGTCTTTGTGTTTGTAAATCTGACTAATTTTATGGGTTTCATTGCTAAGGAAATACAAGAAAAGAGAAAAAAAAATATATTGATTTTTTAAATTTCTGGGCAAGGTTTGCTGGGAAAAAAATGAAGAACATGATTAACGGGAAGAACACATGTTCTAGATTCTTCATGTTCTTCCCAAAAAAAGAGAAACAAAATTAATTTAATTCTTTTCTTTTGCTTTTTTAAAAAATAAGAAGGTTAGAAATTTTATTATTATTTTATTGATCTGTTAGTTGGCTGACGGAATGGTACTTCAAAGACTTAAATGTCCCGCGTTAATTAGTTTAGAGACTAAAAATGGTAAAAATAAAATGTAAGGACTAAAATGAAAAAAAAAAAAAAAAAAAGTCAAAATGTAATGACTAAAAGTGTATTTACATCCAAAATAAAAAAGATACGGATCATTATTTTTATGGAGGGCAAATTATACATGCCGTCTTGTGGTATACCCGTAAAATATGGAGCTATCTTGTGCTTTATTTATGAATTTTCCTTTCACGATTTGCTTTGTAAAACATTTTTGCAAACTTTAATGGAAATCTATGATGTGTGACAAGTGCAAACATCGCATATTGATATATATATATATATATATATATATATATATATATATATATATTTGGATTATTTGTGTTTCAATAACAAAATAATTATCTATTCAATTACATTCTAATTATGGCCGCTCTGTTGTCTAGATTGAAGGAGATTAACAAAGTGTGATTAAAGCTCTCCAGCAGCCTTTAATCCAAGCTCCAGATTGTCTTTCCCCTTTTTGCCAACTGTTTTGGCTAATTTGAATTCCCTATCTTGTTGGGATTTATTTATTTATATTATAGGACCTTTAAGTTTTTTGTCCCACAATCTTGCTTGTTGGGCAGCACATTGTATGTGAGTTAAGCCCATAGCTAGAGATGGGTCAGGGCCCTCGTCTTTCTTTGGTTAATTTATTCCTTACAAAATAATAATAATAATAATAATAATAATATTTCAATTCTAACATGCCCTAAAAGAATCTCGCCAATTAGTTTACAATCTAGTCACTAGTTGTGTACGTTTTTAGACCCCTTAAAACTCAAGATGTTTAACCTAGTTATTTAGTCAAGTGATTACCTAGATAAATTATTAAAATCTAGGTTAACACAATTTAATCATATCATGTAAGTAATGCAAAAATATAAAGAACACACGATATGATAACCTAGGAAAACCAAACCGATAAAAAACATAGGGAAGATTTAACCTAGCTATTCTCAAGATAAAACTGATCCACTATGAAAGAATTAAAGTTTATACAATAAGACATAGACCACTAACATCCTATTGCTACCTTGAATAAAAAACTTACTACCATAACCCCATGATAACTCCGAGTCCACCAACTACTTCTTTCCTTGATCCACTGCAACCACAAGTACTCCCACTTGTGACTTTGAGACTCCACTCAAAAGTTTCAAATTTTCTTTAAGTTCTTTAAGCAACAATTGAAACGATCACCAAGTTCTGACATGAATCTCGATCTTGATAACCCTAAGTGTGTATGAAGGTAAACACCTCTAGATCTCACAAGAGATTCAACATATAGCACATCAAAAACTTCTAAAATGTAGCTAGGGTTTTTCTTTTTATACTTGGAGTAAAACATAAAACTCTACACGTCAAATGGGCTTAGGCTAAGTTGGAAATTCTGTAGAAAAATTAATTTACACAAGGTTTGATCGATCGAGTCTAATTTTTAATCGATCGAGCCTTGCAGATTTAGTCCAATAAATTCTACAATCACTCGATTCCAATTTTATAAATAAACACTCTTTGAGCAAGCCTAAACCTAAACTCTATGTTTTAATCATGATTTGCCAACATAATACATAATGAAGTTCTAATACATTTAGTTCCTAAAGTCTTAGAACCTAACATGTAGACCTCATCCACTTCAATTTTCAAGTATTCCAATTTTTCTTTTACCTTGTTGATTAACTTGCAATGAAATTTAAAAGCATATTCAACAAACAAAGGGGAAATATATTTTGTCTTGCGGTGATAAATTTAAAAGCATTTTCAACAAAATAGAGGGGAAATATATTTTGTCAAGACCAACAAAAGTAGGAGTCGTAGTTTCTTTTATAGCATAAATTGTGGAAGGAAATACTACATAAATAGAGTAGCCGAAATATATTGCTCTTGGATTGTGGTTATATTATCCTAATTGTAAAATCTGGAAATCATCAATAATTTGCTTGCTTACTCATTAACCCACTACTTAGATTTTTGACATCCAAATCAGATCTTTCAAACTCTTGACTGACAACTATTCAACGTTAGAAATAGTAAATCTTCATGAAAGTTTCAGATGATGGCACCAATACCCTGGCTTGCCTACCCCTTCCTAAGGAGAGAGAAATCAATGGTTGTAATAAAAATACCCCTAAATAAATTTTGCTGATGTGGTAGTTGACTATTCTTAACCATTAGATCTCATAGAAATCAATGATCTAAAAATATGTAACTTCTTCGGAGTTATATCAAATGTAACTTAAACCCTTATATATATATATATATATATATATATATATATATATATATATATATATATATATATGTTTGATTGGATTCAAGCTATACTTGGTATAACTTTAAATAATATTACAACACTCAATATTTTTTAATTGGATGCAAATTTTGACAAATCTACCGTGAGATTACATTATATTTGTATATTCTTCATACTTGTAAAATTTCAAGGGGATTAAAGATTAATAACCATGTTATCAATCAATTGTTTAAATTTAAATTTTTGTAATTTAAAATAATGCATAAAAGATGAGTTTATGGATTGAATGGTAAATAACATCCAATTAACATGAATATTAAAAACATATAAAACGTATAATTCAACGGTGGAACTTTCAAAATATAAATTTTATAAAAAGTTATTAAATCCAATCTCCATATATATATATATATATATATATATATATATATATATATATATATATAATCTTTTGAGTGTTCCTTTCATACTAGATTATTTAGAACTAGATGTTGAACTAGTGGCCTAAGAATTAATGATTATATCACACATAAGGCTGTGCCTTACATATTGATTGGTGTCAACTGTCAAGTGTATTATGGCCATATACCACTATTTGAGAAAATATATATGGATCTATTACTATTTATGAAATATTTAGCGTTCTACTACCTTTTTGAAACTCAAGTTTGTCATGTAACTCGAGTTCCAGAAGCTGGAGTTTTTTGAGAAAATAGCCTTCAAATTTTCCGTGCTATTTTTTATGGAACTCGAGTTCCTAGAACTCGAATACCATGAAAAACTCGAGTTCCCCAAACTCGAGTTTCCAACTAGTTGTAAATCCCTACATATTTCAAAAACAGTGGTAGATTGCAAAATATTTTCAAAAACAGTGGTATTTGGCCATTTTGGCCCTCCATATCGTCTACGCACAACCAGTTCTACAACTCCCAACCCTCAAGTTTGATGAGAGTCGATTCTATGTTATGACAATACAATATTCTTCCAAAACACTGTTACAAAATTCAGTCACAGTTATAACGGCCAAAAAATTCTTAAACCGCTTATTAGGCCTACTTTAGGAAGCACAAAAACTTCATTAAGAGTGTCATACTTGTTTTGTATCGATGATGTACCGGTTATGTTATGTTATAATTTTTCAGAAATTACTCATGTTGTTGTGTCATACTTGTACTATGTCCATGTCCGTACATGGACACCATACTTCATATGGCTTACTTATGTTTCACTCTCAGATTTAGTGTTAACTCAGCGATGCTGCTTCCTACAATTTGCTGCTGAGGCAAAAACATCAATTTGCTCGGAGCATGCATGGTTGGACTCAGGGGCGGAGGGAAGGGGAGGCGACAGGGGGCAAGTGCCGCCCCTGAACTTTCAATTTTTTTTTACTAATATGCAATAATGATAATGTATTGAGCTGAAATGTGTTATTTTCCCCCCTACACAAAAGACAAAAAAAAACTTGTCTATTTATTGGGAACAACCTATAGCTACATGGTTCAGAACTCAACAGTAACTCTAAAACTACTGTAACTTTAATATAAAACTATTGGTCCCACCTAGTAATGATTAAAAAAAAAAAAACTACTGCTAATGCTATATGCCTATACGAAATAGGAATCACAGTAGCCTAATACTAATAGAACTCTGTGAAAAAAAAAAAAATATATATATATATATATATATATATAAAATACTGTATAAAGCACGCCTCCCATTAAAAAATAAAATAAAATAAAATAAAAAGCTCTTGGGATTCTTTTAAAATTAAGTAAGAGGGGGGATAATTAACTTTTTCATAGTTGTTATTTTGTTAATATAGTAAGGGTAAATTTGATAATTCATTTGGTTCAGCACTTCTAAGTTCTACTCTCCTTCAAAATCTCTCCAATTTTGGAGAATTAAAAATGAGGGATTAGAAGTAGTTAGAACCCTTCTAAATCTCTCTCCCTCTTAAAAAACATCCAAATAAAGTAATTTAACTTACTCTCCCTCTTTCTACTTTACTTCCCTCTACTCCTCCTCCATCCAAACAAGCTATTAGAGTTTTTGTTGCATTTTTAAAAGCATTCAAGCTAAGTTTTTAAAAGCATTCAAATCATTGAGTCACGTTTAAATATTCATAGGTATATTGCATACTTTAAATATTCATGTTTAAATTTTTTTTAGATTAATTTTTTGCTTTCAATCTTATCTTTTAATCTTACCCCCCTAACCTACATTCTTGACTCTGCCACTGGTTGGACTACTTTAGATTGAAAAAAATCAAAGGAAGACGTGTACTTCGACTTTGAAAAGTAGTTTCCCATGTAATAAATATGTCATTATTTATGGCTACGGGCTCCAGATTGGTTGCCATGCATGACTCCAATATGTGACATTATTCATGCCTATTAAACGTGTCTAACCCATTCGTTGGTTGCCATGCACGACTCCAATATATGACATTATTCATGCCTACGGGCTCCATTTATTCTGTCAAGACCTATTAAATTTATATCCAAGGTTCTAGAGTTCTAATAATGCTAGTTTGACCAGAGGTAATATTGCATGCATCAGATACATATGATAAGTTCTCTTAGTTTGAATATCCTTGGGAATTCTAGCATTTTGCCTTTATTTTTTAAAAAATTTAGCAATATGTCCCTGTTTTAAAACTCGATTTTAATAAAATCGAGTTTCAATCTAAAACTTGATTGGTTTAAAATCAAGTTGTGGCAAATGAAACTTTAAAAAAAAAAAAATGTGGAACTCGAGTTCATGGAACTCGAGTTCCATACCTATAGTTGCGTTCAAGGAGTCCTATAGTGGCATTTTAAATGGAACTTGAGCTCTGTGAACTCAAGTTCCATGCCATTTTTTTTTTTTTTTAAGTTTGATCGCCCCATACCTATAACTGCGTTCAGGGAGTCCTATAGTGGCGTTTTAAATGGAACTTGAGCTCCATGAACTCGAGTTCCATGCAATTTTTTTTTTTTTTTTTTTTTTGAGTTTGATTGTCCCATACTCGATTTTCTTCAAATCGAGTTTTACATTGAAACTCGATTTTGAGAAAATTAAGTTTTAAAACAAAGACATTGACCTAAATAGTTTCAAAATAGAGACATATTACTAAATTTTTTTTAAAAGAAGGGCAAAATGATAGAATCCCCGAATATCCTTAGCCTGTTTTGTTTTATATTATATATTATTAAGGCAAATTACAACATACTCACCTGTGGTTTGACCGAAATTTAAATTGTTTACTTGTAGTTTGAAATTTGATAATTTACTCATCTAAGGTTATTTCAGTTAGATTTCCTTAACCTACCTCTGTTAAAAACATGACTAAATATGTAATTTTGCTTCATTTTTATGTGTCTCTCCTCCAAAAACACAAAAACCATAAAAATACAAGATCAAATGAGATAAAAAAGGAATCCAATTGAAGTGCCGAACACTTGTATCATGAGATTTCAAACCACAAATGGGTAAAATGTTAAATTTTCAAATCACAAGTTGACAATTTAAATTTCGATCAAACCACAGATGGTATGTTGTAATTTGCTCTATTATTTAATTAACTGTTTCTCGTAAACTAACCACTAATACATAGTTTTAGTCCACCAAAGTTGTGGACTACACAATTCATTGGTTCTCAGGGACATGGATTTTCAGTGTAGAGTAGCTTAATCCATGACCTCTATAGCTAAAACCTGACCAACAAGATATGTTTTGAGTGTGAGAATGAATAAACTAGTGATTTGGAAAACTTTTAAGTATTAAAAAGACCCAATCAAACATGTGAATACAAAATATGGTTAATCATATATGGTGCCAGCTTCCGTTATCTTGTACTTTTATGTTTGGTTTATATATGTGTTAATGTGTGGATCATTAATTAGTCGGTGTTTTTTAACACAATAAAATGAAGAGTACTAATATAAAAGGAAGACTTGGATTAAATCAAAAGGAAGACTTGCATATAGCATATACTTGACTTAGAAACTTAGCAATTCTCTTGTCATAGGCTATTGATTAATCCAATATCAAATTAATCACGGCTTTATTTGCTTATCCCCAGCCTCTTTTTTTGTCTTACTAATTCTGCTACCAAGTTGCTCAAAATAATGGTAATGTTACCGTCGGCAATGCAACTCCCACTGCAACTGAGACAACAGCACTTCTTGGCCATCACTTTCTGGTGATTTTGCCTTCGGATTTCGCCCTCTTATCCAGAAAGATCTCTTCCTTTGGTTTGCTAGACTAGATAATGCTGCACCCAGGGGATCAAAAGTAATGGACCTAACTGCTGACCGTGGGCTAGTACTTAAAATACCATTGTTGGTAACTATGGCGCTATGAGCAACTTCAAATTCAAATTATATCATATCAAAACACTAAAATTATGTAATTTATTTAAACATTAAAATACTAATATTAGCTAAGGGTAGAAGAACATAAAGAAAGATAATATCACAAAACATTAAATTAAACAATTAAAAATAATATTATTAAATGTTTTCATTTATATAATTTTTAATAAATTTGCATTTAGAATAGGTATTCTTGACCCAAATCTATCTTTTCCCAAATAAATGTACTAAAATGGACCGAATGGAATGACATGCTATACAAATAAGGCACAGCAAGAACGTAGCAATAATAAATATTACGCTCCTTTTGAGTTACATCACCAGCCACATCATCATTTTTTTTATTAAATTGTTCCTGTAATTTTATTTATAATATTAAATATATTAACCAATTGACTTTACACATCATCTTTGACAATTTTTTTTTTCCTAATAATATCATAGACATTTTTAAATTTTCATATGCTTTGCCTTTACACATTCATCTACTTTAATTTAGAAAGAAATCCTTCCACACTTTTCTTTTTCTTTATTACTCTTTCATCAATTCATTGCCTCTCCCTAATATCTTAGACAATTTTATCCTCAATTGGTCTTCAAATTCAAATTATATCTTATCAAAACACTAAAATTGTGTAATTCACTCAATAACTAAAAATATAATATCAGCTAAACAAGGGGAGGGGGCAATAAAGAAAGATAATACTACAAATCATTAAATTAAAAAATTAAAAATAATAATATCACTTTTTTTTAATATGTATTTTTTTAATAAATTTGGATTTAAAATAGGTATTCTCATTTCTCAACCCAAACTTGTATTTTCTCATTCTTAGGTAAATGCATCGAAATTAACCGAGACCTAAGTTGACCAAAATATTATGTTGATGTGGCTCAATAGAATGAAACATAAATTAAATAAAGAGTGAAACTCATTGAATTGGTGAGTACGAAATTATGCTTTCAGTTTTCCATGCCAAAAACCTCTTCTTATGATGTTTTTCAAAGAACAAATGCATTGGCAAAAGAAAGCACAAATGATGTTTCCTTTTGTGTGATCCCATGTAGCTCAAACCTTAACTAATCGACGAACTGCATTATTCACCATGGAATGATGTGATCTTGATGGCTAGAACCAACCCCACAAAATGTGACTTCAATGGGTACAACTGAGATTTCAAGTCTACGTTGACATCAACCCTTTGTCAGCCATGAGTTTTTCAAAATGGTTTTTTGGGGAATTGTTGAGACTTATTTGGGAATTTTTCGGAACTGTCAACACCTGTTTTGAAGTTGAATTTACTAGATTGAGTTAAGGTATGTATATATGTGCTCTTTATTCATAAAGTTAAGTCAAATTAACCAAAAATGGTATCGTTTTGTTTAGATCCTATAGATTTATAAAATTTGGATTTTTGGGCTCAAACTAGAGGAATTAGAACCTTGGATATAAATTTAACATGTCTGTGACAGAGTCTTTGGAGCCCACAGAATAGGATAAAAATTCATTTCAATCTTTTTCTTAGTAGGTATTATTATGTGTGGTTTGCTATAGGCTTTAGGAAAGAAAATTTTTTTGAAGTATATTTGGTTGGGTAAAGAGGAAGAAAAATAAATAGTGGGACCTAGGTATTTTCTCCCCGAACCCACCAAAATTTTTTCTCTCCAAAATGGAGAGAAAACTAAGTGGAGATGAAATTTTTTCTTAATCGACAAAAATGCTCATGCACTTCAAGTTGCCTTTTAATTTTTTTTTTTCTTCTCCCTAAGCAGTAACATTGTCCTTTTTTTTCTTTTTTTCTTTTTTGGGCAATAAACGTTGCCAGTTGCCTTTTTTTTTTTCTTTTGATTTTGATTTTCTAAGGCCCAAGCGTGGAGAAATTATAAAGTCCTTATGGTAGACAAATGATGTGGTCCACATTTTAGTAAAAGACTTCCACTTGTTAAAAATTGTGGAGTTTTAAATAAAAACTAAATACTGACTCAATAATTTTAAACAGGTGAGAGTCTTTTATTGGAATCATAGACAAGTGACGTGGTCCATCATAAAGACTGTATAATTTTTCCTGAGCATGCCTCTTCCTTTTCTTTTTCTTTTTTTCCTAGGCATTAACGTTACCTCTTTCTTTTTCTTTTTCTATTCTTTTTTTTTTCTTTTGATTTTTTAGGACTTGGGTGTGATTTTTTTTTTTTAACTAGATGTGATTTTTTTTGGGGACATGATTTTTATTTTTATAATAAATTTAGGTGATTGCTTTTTTTGTGTGTGTGGTTATTTGTTACTTATTTGTTTTAATTAGGCATCATTCTTTTAACAACGGTATATGAGTAAATTTATTCAAACTCATTTTTTCCATCTCTTCATTTTTCTACTCCCAACTAAACAAAAAGGAAATAAAATAAAATCTTTTCTATTCTTCTACTTTTCCATCCTCCCACTATTTTCTATCCTTCCACTTTTTACCCCTCCAACCAAACGAACCTTTAATGATCTTGTTGATGAATTAACATAGGTTTGGTTTTCATTTGATTTATTGATGAACCCAATTGTATGCTCATTGTAGATAAATTTTCCATATTTTCAAAGTGCCCTTAATTCGTTAAAATCCTTTTTGCGTATTGTATTGTGGATGCGTTATGAACGTTTGATTTTAATCTAATATTACTTTCCTATAATTCTTGAGCTATTGCATTTGCAAAACTAAACCGATCATGTTTGTATGTACGCTTGATTAAATTCTGTCATGAAATACTTTCAATGATCCTATCAATGGGGGCAATATGTGGGCCATGATCTGGATCTTATGTAATTAGTGATGTGGAGATTGAAGTATTGTGAAGGTGGATGTTGTGATTTCAGCCTATAAAAAAAAAAATTAAAAAAATTATATTTCAGCAACCCTAGCTAGCATGGGAGCAACACGTAAACGTGACCTTTTCCACAACGACAATACACAAGACATGGCATAATGTATTTGCAATATTCTTTACTACTTTTTTTTTTTTTTTTTTTTGGCTGAATCAATTTTCTTTAGTCTTTACTGCATTATTGAACAATCATTTCTGTATACCATATGCATCTCACCTATTATCAAAAAAATAAGCACCTCACCTGTTTTTCGGTTTTTTTTTTTTTTTTTTTTTTTTGCTTTTATATTCTAACCTAGTCTACCGGTAACAGGTTTCGCACTAAACTTAAATCAATGGTCACAATTAAAATAACACCAATTAATGGTATATATTTAGGTGGATACCGTACCCACTAAAAAAAATAACGGGTACAGTAGAAATACTCCTATCCTTTTTGCTTCTCTTAAAAAACCTCAGAACTGTTCATTCTCTTGTGTGCTCCCTCTTTTTCCTTCTTCTCTCTCAGTCAACTTCACTTCATCCCATTAGCGTCCTTTCATAGGTTCTGTGCTGGTGAGGTACCAATTTTGTTCTTTCATAGTTTCTCAAAAAAAAAAAAAAAATTGTTCTTTCATATAAGTGGCACAGAAAGTGCTTGTTGAAATGCCTTTTTAGGGATTCAGTTTTTCCAAAACTTATGGCTTTGTGTTCTGCTCATCAGGGGGTGTGGGTTCTTGTTAGTGTGGTGTTGAAATTTTATTTGTATTTGTATTTTATTGGTTAGCAGAGGAAAAAGGAAACAACTATGTATTTAAGGTGGAAGGGTTTTTATAAAGAAATAATTTTTTTCTTTTATGTCCTAGGGAGGACACAGGTATAGAGTTGCTATTTCTTTGTTTCTATTTCATTTCTTTTCTATGTGGTGTACAACTAAGTTGTAATTCTGTAGCTATTGCAACATCTCGAAACCAAATTTTGAATTTTGTTTTGAGTGTTTTCTAGTTTTAGAGTTTTAGAGTTTGAGAGCTATTGTGTTGCATTTTGGCTAGTACAGAATTGAGTTTTTTGTACTTTTACTTGCTATTTGCATCTCAGGTTGTTTCTGGTGTCTGTGTTAATAAAATTTTTGGATTTATCAAAAAAAAAAAAAGTAAAGAGATTGTAGATCAAAATACGAAATTTTTAGAAACATCCTGTTATTTTATATTGACATGTTGAATCAGTCAATAGCATTTTTGGATGGCCAACTAGAATGAAACAGACTGCTACTTTTTATGTTAGTGCTTACTCAATGGCAAGGTTTTTTTTTTTTCTTTTTTCTTTTTTTTTTTTTTTTATGATTGTCTCACTAGGTAAAGTTAGCTACTCATGTCATAGACCTACTCATGTCCAATTTCAAGGCACACATTATCTCTCTCCCTTTTTTTTTTTTTTTTCTTGATGAAAGAAAAAACCTCACTGCCATATAGCACTTTGAAGTGGTGTGATTATCAACTTGAGACCAGGGTTAAGTCGATTCACCAAGACTTTTGTAGCAACTTGTCCCTAGTCACTCCAATGCATTGCCCATATGCCTGCTTGAGTCTTGATATTCTGTTATTTGGGTAAATATTAGTGCAAACTGGTTGTTGCACACATCTAAACACACACTTCTTGCATTGAAATTATGATAGTTATGTGCTACAATTGGTATGTGTCAATATGAAATAAGCATTGCCTATATTATTCACTCTTCTTTTCTTCACCAGCCTATGGAAGTACTTGTTTTATAGGGTTTTGACTTAAATTAGCACAATCCTATTTACTAAGCAAATAGCACGATTTTTACATTCCATCCATTGATGAGACCGGCTGCATCAACCCTTACAATTGGAACTGTTGCTGTTTCAATTAATCTAACCATTTCACATGCCACTGAACTGAGTTCATGTATCCCCTGCATCTCAGCATCATTCTGCTGAATAAACTTCAATGCCTTAGAATTGCTATCCTCCATATCTTGAGATGAGTCTCTCATAATAAGCTACAAAGAATGAATTGCATTAATTTCTGAAACCTCCCAAGGCAAGCAAATAGGCAAAATAGCCAACAACCCCACTGATAGATTCCCTCATGCCTTAAACCATTGTACTTCTTATTCTTCTTTACTCATCAGATCCTAGTACTTTTTCTCTCCCAATTTAGACCAATAGTCTGAGAGGAGGTCAAAAGCTACAGCTAGATAGCTCTATACTATACTTCTTTGGATTTCTATTGTGGTGCCTGCTTTACCTCTAATTATAACATTGTCCCTCCATCCCATAGGTGTTGTTGCAGTGAAAATTTGCATGGTGTGTAGTATATGAGTTCCAAGGTGAGGCTACTACTGGCTTGGTCTTTGAGAGACTTGATTAAAGAGGTGGACAAAAAGACACCCATATTTCTACTCATAACTGAGATTTTAAGAAAGCTTTTACGGGCCATTTTTGCCTTTTCTTTAAGTGTTACTCTAATTCAAGGGAATATTTGAATTGCTTTATTAATTAACTTCCTCCTTTATTTTTTTTCTTCTTCTTTGGCCCTTATGTTCCTCCTTTGTTTAATTAGATTGAATGTTCTTATTGCTGTCTGGAACTTGAATTTTTCTTTTGTTGTCAACTTTTTTCCCCCTCATTGTTCGACAAATAATAGACACCATTTGGAAATTTGGGTTGGTGGTTGCAATCTCTCTTTTCTCACACACATTTTGGCATGAAATGAGGGTGAAGAAAATGTAAGATATTTGAAACTTTTTTTTAAAGGTGATGGTATGTTTCAACCATGCATGGCACTTAGGCCAAACTCACTTGTTTGCCTGTGGTGACAAGAAAGACACTCTCTTCACAAACTCCAGTTTCTCTCTCTCTTTCTTTCTCTGTCATTACTATTATGTCCTGTGTTTTTATGTGTGAGACTTCTCTGCTCACACATGTAGGTAGGCTTGCCTCCTAGTAACTCCCAATATATTTTTTCAGCAATGAGTGAAATGGAAGAAGCTTTTCACTTCTTGATAGGTTAAACCAATAATGCTAGACCAAAAAATAAATCCACAAGGCCACAGACTACAAGTGTTAGTGGTACATAGGTTCACCAATTACCATACATAAAACCTTACGGGTTAAAGGGGGCATAAACTTCTCCTGAACTATCCTCTGTTGCAAATCTGGAGGGAGGATTTGGAATCTAAATGTTTTAGGTTAAGCAAGTCTAAAATAGAGTACTTAGAGTTTAAGTTTAGTAAAAGGAGATTTAAAGATGGAGTGGTATAACTTGTAAGGCAAGAAATACTTTAGAGTGAATTAACATTTCTAGGATCTTTCAACTATGAAATTTATTTACTTTTTAATGTATGTTATTGCTTACCTTGTTTTTATTTTATGCTATATTGCGATGCTATTGAAGAGCAATATGCTCTCCAAGTTAGCCCTCCGAAAAGACCACTTGGATCATTTTTAATTTATTAGTTAGTTTCATGCAATTCATTATATATTCACATGTTTTACAGTTTTCACATAATTTGCTTTAACTGCTTCTTTATCAACAGTGTCTACTTTTTGTAGGAGAACTGGTCAGAACGTTTGCAATACAAGTTAGCATCAAATCTAGTGCTTTCAAAAGAAAATGAACAATGTTCCAAAATAATAGAAAATGCTAGAAATATTCCACTACATGATTATTTTCGGTCACTCAAATGACAGTGATTTGTATAAATTGATGACTGAATTTTCTGGAAAATGCTGCAATTTAGTGAATTTCCTTTTTTATTGAGAGGGAGATTGAATTTGTATCATTCATGAATCATGATTACAAATGTATGTGTTGTATGCACGCATGCAATGTAGTTGACAATTGGATTTGTGATGTTGCACATGTGAGGTTGGCTAGAAGTGCTCATGTTTTTTGAAAACCATTGAATGTAATTGTTAACTATTGATAACATTGCATTTTGGCAAACTTTGAAATCTAAAATTATTTTGAAATGTAGTTATAGCTTGTTGCTGGTTTGGTGTGTTTTTGCTTCATTTTGTTATTTCCTAACAAGAATATCATTAGCTATTTTAATTAGAGTGCATAATTTATTTGCTTCTACATTTTACACTATCTTTCCCTTCATATCTGGGATATAAAGTTCTTCAAAAACATACTCTAAGGCCTAAATTTGGTGGAGGTTTCAATTTCAAGTTCTTCAAGAAAACACACTAAGGCCTAAATTGTTTTAGGTTTCAACTTTTTTTTCTTCTTTAGAATTCACAGTTACATCATTGTATGGTCTAAATATATAGCATCTTTGGAATCATTTAAAGGAGCAAATGTTTCCTAGCAAATAACGTTTGCTTTGGGTCATCTTTTTTTTCATTGAGAAAATTTAACACCACAAAGACACCAAAAAAGTTGAGATGTGTTTGATTAAAATACTCATGAGATATCAATAATCACCAAGTTGTCTTGAAAACCTCTAACATGACCAAATATCTTTACAATCACTAAAAAAAAATCCAAGATATCGCTCTAACAGGGCTAAATTGAGTGGTTTTGATGCTATTATGGTCATTTTCAAAATATTTATTATTCTAATCATTCTAGGTATTTTTAATGCTACTTTGTTCATTTTCAGTGATTTTTTTTTTTTTTATTAATTTTGAAAGTTTAAAAATGTATTTTAGTCATTTTATATATTTTTAGTACTATTTTTGAAATCCTTAATTTCTAGGTATTTTTGTTAATTTTCAAGTTTATAACTATTTTGGGAAAATTCATTGTTAACATTTTAATTATTACCAAGATTGTTATAAATCAATAAAAGTACATGTGATGTTGGTATTGCTTAATGTGGCCAAAAAATAATAGAACTATAATATAACAAAAGTATGATCATATGGATAATTGTCCCACATTACTTAAGAGAGTGTGTTGTGTGTAGTATAACTTGTCTCATCCTCTTTTAAAAGTTACTATGACTTTTGAGTAGAGTTGTGGTGTGTCTTTGTGTTAGAATCCCTTTCCCTCTCCCTTGTGTGTGTGTGTGTGTGTTTGTTTCTCAAAAAAAGAATGGGTAATTGTCCCACATTGTTTAAGAGAATGTGTTATGTGTAGTATAACTTGCCTCACCCTCCCTTAAAAATTACTATGACTTTTAAGTGGAGTTGTAATGTGTCTTTGTGTTAGAATCTCTTTTCCTCTCCCTTGTGTGTGTGTGTTTGTTTCTTAAAAAAAAAAAAGGTACTGCCCAATATGACATTAGAACTATCAAATGTGAGACAAGAATAACGGTATCACCAAATATAACAAAAGTAAAATCATATATGATGTTGGTATTACCTAATGTAACGATGAAACTGTCAAATATGAGAAAAAAGTAAGGGTATCATTGAATGTGACAAAAGTACGGTCATTTTTTAAAGTTCTAAGCGTATTTGAGTAATTTTTTTGGTTATAGGGTCATTTCGGTCATTTTTTAGGTTCAATGTCATTAAGTTATTTTTCAGGTTCTAAGGGTCTTCTAGAAATTTTAAAGGGTTTCGAAGGTATTTTGGTCATTTTCAAGTGTTATGGGGTATTTTTGGTCATTGTCTTAGGTATTTTGGTTATTTCGATTATTTTTTTTTTTAATGTTTTAGGGTAATTTAGGACCTTTTTTAGGTTTTAGGGTCATTCGGTCATTTTTTAGGTTCTGAAGGTATTTTAATCTTTTTTTAGGTTTTAAGGGTATTCCAGTAATTGTTGACGGTTTCGTGTGTATCTTGGCCATTCTCAAATTTAATGAGGTATTTTGGTCATTTTATAGGTTTCAAGAGTATTTCAAATTTTTTTTAAGGTTTCAGGGTCATTTCGGTAATTTTTTAGGCTTAATTTGCATTACGGTCATTTTTTAGGTTCTAAGGGCATTATTATCACTTTTTAAGTTACAAGATCATTTCAGTCATTTTTTAGGTTTCATGGTCATTTAGGTTTTTTATTTTTTATTTTTATTTTTTTGTATCTAAGGGTATTTTGATTATTTTTTAAATTTAGAGGGTATTTCAATCATTTTTTAAATTTTAGGGTCATTTTTTAGGTTTTAAGGATAGCCCAATATTTTTGAGAGTTTTGGGGTTATTTTGGTAATTTTCTAATTGTTAGAATGCGTTTTGGTAATTTTAGTTTATTTAAGGGTATTCAGAATTTTAGAGACTTTAGAAGTATTTTTGTTATATATATTCTTCGATTATTAAGTAATTTGATGGGGTTGGTTTGGGTTGGGTACACCCATATGTAATGTTGGTACGGCTTAATGTGATGATGGAACTGTCAAATGCAAATAAATAAAAAAAAGCCATTGAATGTGATAAAAGTACAGTCAAATGTGATATTGGTACTACCTAATGTGACGATAAAACTATCAAATATGAGAAAAAAAAAATAGGGTACCACAAAATCTGACAAAAGTAGGGTTAGAAGTGATGTTGGTACTGCCCAGTGTGATAATGAGACTGTTAAATGTGAGAAAAAAAAATAAGGTACCACTAAATGTGACCAAAGTATAGATAGATGCGGTGTTGGTACTGCCTAATGTGACAATGGAATCATCAAATGTGAGAAAAAAAATAAGGGAACCACCAAATGTGACAAGAGAACAGTCACCTGTGATGTTGGAACTGCACAATGTGATGATGAAATTGTCAAATGTGAGAAAAAATAAAAGAACCATCGAATATGACAAAAGTATAGTCACATGTGATGTTGGAATTGCACAATGTGAGGATAGAACCATCAAATGTGAGACAAAAATAAAGGAACCATCGAATGTGACAAAAAAACTATCATATGTGATGTTGGAACTTCAAAATGTGATAATGGAATCGTCAAATGTAAGAAAAAAGTAAGGGAACCACCTAATGTGACAAAAGAATTGTCACATGTAATGTTGGAATTGCACAATGTGAGGATGAAGTTGTTAAATGTGATTAAAAAGTAAGGAAACCACCGAATGAAAAAAAGAAAAAAGAACTGTCACATGTGAGGTTGAAACTGCACAATGTGAGGATAGAACCATCGAAAAAAAGAGTAAAAGAACCACTAAATGTGACAAAAGAACTGTCACATGTGATGTTAGAATTACATAATGTGATGAAACCGTCAAATGTAATAAAAAAAGTAAGGGAACCACCTAATGTGACAAAAGAACTATCACATATGATGTTAGAACTGCATAATGTGATGATGAAACAGTCAAATGTGAGAAAAAAGTAAGGGAACTACCGAATATGACAAAAAAACTGTTACATGTGATGTTGGAACTACACAATGTGAGGATGGAACCGTCAAATATGATAAAAAAAGTAAGGGAACCACTGAATGTGACAATGAACTGTTACATGTAATGTTGGAACTACATAATGTGAAGATGGAACCGTCAAATGTGAGAAAAAAGTAACCTGATATAACAGGTTATCTACTAGTGGATACTGTACCCCCTTTTTTTGGGGGCTATAGTAGAATTACCCTTGATGGATTTGATAATAATTATTTTCCAAATCACCAAACCTAGAAGGATGGAATCTAGAAAGCCTTGGACTTGGATAATAAATCTTAGACCTTTAGACCTTTCTCTAATGTTTTCCAATCCATTCTTCTACAACTAGAAAATTCAATACCTCTGACTAGGGGTGTCCACGAGTCGGTCCGGGTCGGGTGTATGCCTAACCTATGACAGTGCCGATGACATTGGGTTTCCGACAAGAAGACTCGCCGCCGATCGCAAAAACCCACGGGTCAAGTCGGATCGAACTTGGTTGGTCGGCGGTTGGGTCGATCGAAGCTAAAAAGATGTTGCCGAAGGTTCAAATCAATGGCAACTACATGTTTTTTTAGCCAAATCTTTGCCGGATTTGAGCAAATCCACTAGATTTGAGAAAAATAACACCAGATCTTTTTTCAGATTTGAGGAAAACCCACCGAATCTTAGCAAAAAAATACCAGATTTTCGTTGGATTTGAGAAAAACTCACCAAATCTGTGCCGTATTTTAGCAAAACCAAGTAAATCATAGCTGGATATGAGAAAAAATGAGGAGATTTGACCAAAAACCACAAGATTTTCATTGGATTTTGTTAGGACATATTTGTTTCACATGCTAAGAACATATGTCACTATTTTATGTAATTGACTAATCCTTTGACAAAACGCACTTTATTTGTAATTGGGTAGTAGAATGTGTTTAATGCTTCATGAAACAAGATTTCAAGTTTAAGTATTAAAGCCATACAAGTCTGTCCAAGAACCAAGTCAGAAAGTGTTGTTCATTAAAGCTTGACAACTAGTATCTATCGAGGCTTAAAGAGAGTTGTTTTAGCCCAAGGCTCGACAGTTGCTCAACAGATAGGTATCTATCAAGGTTTATAAAAAACAGATTTATCAGTTCTGTTTTCATCCAATCTGTGAGTATATATTTGGGCTTTCTTTTCTCACAACCCTAAACATATATAAAGATTATTTTAAGGGCAGAAAAAGGTTACGCACAATTGCAAAAGAGAAAATTTCACAAGAGTGAAGAAGTGTGACTGAAAACCTAGTTTACCTTAGTTCTTGAAGAAACTGTTGTGTTTTTACACCATAGGGTTTTGTGACCAAGCAACTTCATGATCTTCATCATAAGATAAACAGAAGAACTTTGCATCCAACATCTTTCTCAAGTTGGTGATCAAGTCATGTACTGGGATCCGCGTAATTGGTTAGTCATATACTGGGAGTTGTGCATTAAAAATAAGATATTGTTACTACAAAATAAGTCCAATTGGGTATTGGGGTAAAGGTTCACCTGTAGGTTGGTATAAAGTATTGGGATTCCTTTACTTGTAACTGCTTGTTTTGATAATAGTAGATTCTTGGGAGTGGTGATCTTAAAATCACCCGGTAGGGTTTTTGCCGTGTAGGTTTTCCCCATTCGTAAACAAATCACCATATCAATTTATTTTCCACTGCATACTTTAGTTATTGGTGATTTGTTTGTGCTACCACACGCTTTGCATGTTAATTTGACTAATTAATAAATTTGGCTAATTAATCAATTAATTCATCACAATGGGTCAATATGTTTTTGGCTTATCAGATATGAGTGAAAATCAGTATGTTTTTGCTAGATTAGAGGTAGATCTGGCCTTTAGCCAGTTGGATCGGGTGGCTCGGGTTTTGGAGAAGGAGATCTGCCACCCGACCTGTCGATATTGGTTTTGAACCTTTAAGACCCACCACCGACCGCCTTTCTCCTCGAGTCGAACAGTTTCAGTTTGGGTGGCTCCGGATCAAACGGGTTTTGTGAGTCACGGGTGGGTGTGGACAGCCCTACCTCTGAGGATTATCCCTAGAAAAAATTTTCTCAGGTCTAGGCTAAATAGCCCAATGGAACAATTGATTTAAAATGTTGATTTTGAACATCAAAGAAGACCATTTGACCAATGACTCACATATCTCATTTTTTAAGGAGTTCGTTGCCCTACATTGTTTGAATTTCTGCACTTTCCTAGTCTAGGGTTTCAAAAACTTGGGAATTTCTTTAATCATGCATTTTTAAGCTTCAAAATTTTACTTTTTTAATTCATGCTTGTTCCAAATTGTGTCTTGGTTGTTTCTAGATGATGTATTTGTTCTAGTTGGGTCCACTATGCTCCATTTTGTCCACTTTAGTCCATTCACTCCATGTTGGTCCACTTCAGTCCTTTTCGTCCAATTCGGTCTATTGTGGTTGAATTCGGTCTATTTCAGTTCATTTTGGTCCATTTTGGTACACTTTGGTCTATTTCAGTCCACTTCGGTCTATTATGGTCCACATTGGTCCATTTTAGTCCAGTTCAGTCTATTTCAGCCCACTTTGGTCCGTTTAATCCACTTTGGTCCACTTCAATTCATTCCATCTAGACTGTCCACTTTACTCCATCTCGGTCCATTTCGATCCATTCAAAGTTCTTTCCTTAATTGTTTTTATTTTTATTTTTTGTCCTTGCAATGTTGTCATTATAAGTTCTAAACCATTGTAACAGAAACTTGCTTCCTTTCCTGCTGGCTGAGAAATATAGTTCCTTCGCATAATCTTGCATTCATCGTCTCTGGTCTAAGAACGTTAAAATGTTCACAACCTGATAGACCTCTTCAGTGGGTCCATGTCCAAGTTGTCTTGAGCAGTTGAGCTATTGGAGCTGAATGTATAAACATATTAAAAATTAAAGAATTCCATTCTCAAATGTAAATAATCTCTACTTGTCTCTAGTTTTGGAAGATCTTGAGGATTCAAATTACACGCTGTAAGGACATGAGGGACAAATGGACAATGGAGGGTTTGGAATGCTAATACAAGTGTGGCAACAATGGCAATAATTGGCTGGTTAGGAATGTCAATGTTATTGAATAGTTAGGGTTTTACTCATTGTAGCATCCACGGGCACTGCCACTGTTTGAAGTGCCCAAATTTGGTTGAGGGTAGAAGTCAAAAAGTCTGATAACAATGATACAAATAAAGAAATCTAGAAGTTGGACGTTTGACATGGTCATACATGAAAATTATGCCACATGGTGGAAAATGCATAATGGAAAATTATGCCACAGTGGGGGAAGTGAATTGTTAACCAAAAGAAGTAAAAAAGTCTAATAACATTGATACTAACGAAGAAATCTAAGCAGCTATGTGAAAAATGATCGTCAAGTGGAATATAAAAGTCCATTGTTCTACTATGAGGGTTCAATTTTATGTTTCATTGGCTATATTATATTATGTCTGATTTCTTTGTCATCATAAACTTGGTTACTTTTTTAGGAAAAAAAAATGACATATAGAAAATTGCAATTGGTGACAGATAAAATGTAATGGGATTTTTATTCCATCCAATGAACCTAGCACATCTCATCACTTGTGTGTGGTGAGCATTGATTTATGAGGGTTTGGCTTAAAGCCCATATTTATCACTAATGAAATCATGTCATATGAGATTTTAATCGATCATGAGCCTTGTGTTCCAGACAAATGTCCTCTAAATGAATTTCCGGATGTGTAGTTTTTGTATTCTCTATTTTCTGATCTAATTCTAGCGACGCTCATTCCTTAATTACTGTATCAAAAGCACTGAAATGGAAAATAGTTCACCAAAAAACCAACCTAGCATGGAAAATTTGATCCAAATATTGACTCCATCAGAGCATAAGTACTTGGACAAACTGATTTTTCAAAAACTGACTAGAAATACATAGGTCAATATAGATAAGGATCAGCCCTTCTAGGATGGTCATGCAAAATGATATTGGGAACATTTCAGTATGGACTTAAATAAGAATAAAGCTTAAAGCATAAAACATCCCAACTAAAACGCAATGCTTGTTAGCACTTAATAGGATCTCTGCATGCCTCTAGTTTTGCAAGATCTTGAGGATCCAAATTACATGCTGTAAGGACATAAAGGACAATGGAGGGATTGGAAGACAAGGGGAATTCTCTGCGTGTGTGCACAGGGGGATGGAATCCCCGAAGCAATGGTGTCGCCAGTGTTGTTGTCATGCTGATACAGGTGTGGCAACAATTGCAGTGATTGGCTGGTCTGGAATATTATGGTCATTGAATAGCTAGGGTTCCATTCATTGTAGCATCCATGGGCACTGCTACAGTTTGAACTTTGAAGTGCCCAAATTTGGCTGATGAGTAGATCTAAATTGCTGGGATTTAGGAAACCACGGAGCACAAAAATTACTACATTACTCTTTCCAATGAATATCCAATTTCTAATTTTAAATAGATCTTACTGTTTATATCAACTAGTAGAATATTGGGCAAAGGTATCAACCTTTAAATAGTAACCATTCCGCAATCATGTCATATAATGCTGTACTTAAATAAGAATTTACTTTTGTGCAAACAGAGTTGCATAAACAGAGTTCCATACATGAGATTTTATTTTTCTGCAATATAGGAGTAACAAAAACGAAGGAAAGGTACAAAATGCCGAAGGTTAGACCAAAGACATATACAATGTGCTCATTGGATGAAAAACCTGTCCTGATGACTTTGCAAAACAAGTCAACGAACCAAAAAAAAAGGTAAATAGGTCAAAGTCTTGATGACTTTGATACACAATAAACAATTATTTCTACGCGTTAAAGTGAAAGACGGTATTGATCTTTTGGCGTTTGGCATAAGTCAACAAGTCAAAGTCTTCATTGAAAAAATTATATTGATAAGATAATGATTGTTTTGAAGAATTATTATAATTTTTTGAACAAATCAAAGTCTCATCAGTATATATTATCACAAACAGTAGATTCATCAGTATATATTATCACGAGCTAGTAGTCTCCAATTGCATCACCCCCACTACTCACACTCAGCTTCTCTTCCTTCGTTTTTGTTTTTACTTTGTCATGGGTGCCTCTAATGCAACTCATGTGCTTTTCTTACTATGGTTCTTTGCTGCTACCCTCAGTTTAAGCTTCTTCAAAACAATGTCAAATGAGGTCTCTTGCAATGAAAAAGACAAACAAGCACTTCTTAGCCTCAAACGAGGCCTCACTGATCCTTTCAACTTACTCTCATCCTGGTCTAGCCAAGAAGATTGCTGTAGATGGGATGGTGTTCATTGTGATAACAAAACCAGTCGAGTCACAGAGCTCCACCTAGCGTATACCAGGGTAGGTGGTGAAATTAGTCGCTCATTGCTTGAATTAGAGTTTTTGAATTAGTTGGACTTGAGTTTCAATGACTTTAATCGTACTCCTATTCCAACTTTCCTTGGCTCAATGGGTAATCTCACACATCTTGACCTCTCAGACGCCAACTTCTCTGGACTCATTCCTCATCAGCTTGGGAACCTTTCAAGCCTTAGCTATCTGTATCTTGGATCTAATTTTGATCTCTATGTAGATAATCTTTATTGGATGTCTGGTCTCTTTTCCATTCAATACATTGACCTAAGCTCAGTTGACCTTCACAAAGAAGCTGATTGGCTTCAAATACTGAGTAAGTTCTCCTCTCTTTCTGAGCTATACTTGTCCAATTGTAAGCTTGATGGTTTGAATCCATCTCTTGGATTTGTCAATTTCACATCTCTTCAAGTACTTTATCTTTCTGGGAATCATTTCAATCATGAGATACCTAATTGGTTCTCTAATCTCAGTACAAGTCTCTTAAAGCTTTACCTGGACGATAGTTCTTTGAAAGGCGAGATACCGCCCAGCATTTTCAATTTAGAGAAATTGGAATATCTATCCTTGTATCCCAATCATCTAATTGGAAAAATTCCAGAGTCATTAGGCCAGCTTAAGCATCTAACATATCTCGATCTCTCTTTTAATTCTTTAAATGGTCCTATCCCTTTATCTGTTGGGAATTTATCTCATATGAGAACATTATCCCTCAACCAAAATCAGTTGAATGGCACCATTCCAAAGAGTCTTGGGCTTCTCTCAAATCTAGAGGAGTTATATATCCAAAATAATTTCTTTACAGGAACTATAGATGAAGGGCATTTCAAAAAACTATCAAAACTAAAGGATCTCTCTATGTCTCAAACACAATTGTTCTTTAATGTCAATTCCAATTGGGTTCCCCCCTTTCAACTTGAGTATGTCTCCATGAGCTCAATCAAGATAGGTCCTAATTTTCCTTCATGGCTACAATCACAAAGATCCCTCGGGTTTTTGGATATGTCAATGTCAGGAATTTCAAGCAAGGCTTCGAGTTAGTTTTGGAATTGAACTTCAAATGTTGAAGCTTTCGATCTATCTGACAACCACATAGAAGGGGATTTGTCGAATATTTTGCTAAATTCTACTGTTATAAATCTAAGATCTAATCACTTTAAGGGTCGCTTTCCATTATTGTCTGAAAATGTCAAAGTGCTCAATATAGCTAACAACTCATATTCTGGACCCACTTCCACTTTCTTATGCCAAAAGGTAATTAGAAAGAATAAATTAGTGGTCTTAGATGCATCAAACAATCTATTGTCAGGAAAACTTTCTCATTGTTGGAGGTATTGGTAGTCTTTGATCTATTTAAACTTAGGGAGTAATAGTCTAGCAGGTAGAATTCCCCACTCCATGGGGGCTTTAGTTAATCTCCAATCATTGCTTTTACAAAACAATAGCATCTCTGGAGATATTCCTTCATCATTCAAAAATTGCTCAAATTTTGGGCTCATTGATATAGGTAATAATCATTTGACAGGGATCATACCACCCTGGATTGGAGAAATGACAAATCTGTTAGTTCTTCGTCTAAGATCAAATGAATTTAAAGGTCGTATACCTCCACAAATATGCCAACTTTCTTCTCTTAGAGTATTGGATCTTGCTGATAATAGTCTATCTGGTGTCATACCAAATTGCTTGAAAAATATTAGTGCCATGGCACTACCAGAACCCAATATTCAAGTTTTTCCTTTTGAACCTTTAAAAAATATATGTATGGTTATGTATCCTACATTGAGAATCTTAAGTTGGTTCCCAAAGTTAAGGAATTGGAATATGCAAGGAATCTAGAATTTGTTAAGATCATAGACCTTTCAAATAACAACTTGTCCGGATCAATCCCTGCTGAAATTTGTGTTCTTTTTGAAATACATTTTTTGAATTTGTCTCGAAATCATTTGATGGGAAAGATACCAGAAAAAATTGGGAGCATGAAAGAGTTGGAGTCAATTGATCTCTCAAGAAATAATCTATCGGGAAAAATTCTCCCAAGCGTGTCTAATTTGACATTTCTTAGTTACTTGGATTTGTCTTACAACAACTTATCTGGTAGAATTCTTTCAAGCACCCAACTTCAATCTTTTGATGCACTCAGCTATGTTGGCAATCCTCAACTATGTGGTGATCCTCTTCCAAAAAATTGCACAATAGAGGAAGAATCTTTGAAGAGATCAACTGGCAGTGCTGAAGATGACTCTATAAATTCCAGCTTCTATCTAGGTATGGGAGTTGGATTTGCAATTGGCTTTTGGGCAATTTGTGGAGCTCTCTTCTTCAATAGGACCTGGAGGCATTCTTGTTTCAGATTTTCTGATGACATAAGAGATTGGATTTATGTGAATACAGTGATAAAGTTGAATTGGTTATTGAAAAGCTAAGAGTCTGCCTTAGTAAGTGAAAGGTATCATTATCTAGCTAAAAGGTACTGTTTCAAGTAATATATTCTTAATATTGTTTCGCTCATGTTAATGTGTAGTAGCCTACTTTAAATATATGATTTAATTCTTTGTTTATACTTCAGGAGGTGACACGGGTTCATGCTCTTCAAAAGGCCAAAAAGAATCATTTGCAAAAGATATTTTCTTGATCTTATTTCATCCTGGATGTATCGTAAACATACATGAACAAATTCTACAGATTATGATTCTTGAATATGATGTGTAAGAACTATTTATCTATATAGTGCTACTAGTCATTTAATGAAAAACTATTTCACCATTAGCATAAATTCAGAGTTCAGGTCATTGAAAATAGTGCTTACTATACTCATTGATTCATTTCACAATGGCTTTTCCATTCCACAAATACCAAGAGGTCTCTCTCTCTCTCTAGTTTTAGTTTTACGGTTTTACCGAAAATACTGATCTCCATTTCTCAATAGCAAAAATGGGTTTTCCATTATGGAACCAACAAGCTCTACTCAATTGAGCTAAATCAATTACTTTTGTTGGACTAATCTGAGTTTGGCTCTTGTTCTTTGGGCAAACCCATTACAATATTGGTCATGACTATTAAAACCTTCTTTCATTTAGGCCTTTGTTTTGTTTTGTTTTGTTTTGTTTTTTGTTTTTTGTTTTTATGACCCATTTGCTCTTTTGTGAATGATATTCGCACGGGTATGAAAACTCTTGCAAAAGCCCACTTTTGCTAGGGATTCATGCTTAAAGGGCCAACTATGGCCACCATATTATTGAACCCAATGATGGGCCTTTTATTTATTTTTTAAATAATCAACAGGGAAAACCGATTAGAATGGATCAACTTGCTAACAAAAATCAAGAGTAAACTGTATAAATGGTAAGATTATCTATTCAGGAAAAAAGAAGGTAAGATTATCTCTTATCCTTTTTATTTTTAGACTAAAATGTTATTTTTATTCATAAACTTTATCAAAAATTTATTTTTTATCCTTAAATTTTAAAAAATTCATTTTTCATCTCTAAATTATTTTTAAATATTTTAATTTTTGTCCTTAAATTTTAGAAAAGATTATTTTTCATCATTAAAATATTGAAAATTTTATTTTTGTTCTTATTTTGTCTCAGGAACTATTAAATAAAACTCTTTACAATGCTTAGGGTTGAAAATAATATTTTGATAAAGTTTAAGTATCAAAATAATATTTTATTCTTTTTTTTTAAAAGTATTTTTAAAATTATTACGGCGAATTAATTTCGACCTAACAAACCAAGGCACAGACCACAAACAAGTTTTTGGCCAGGGCATTGAAATGTGAAACAAAGAAATAAATTGAGAGGTCAAAGATATAGTCGACGTTACAACTCTAAAGTCGACACAATAGACGTTTTCGGTAGCACCAAGGCACAGGCACGCCACCATAAAGGGCGCAACGGAAAGCACACACTCTTCGTTTACCTTGCAGTCCATTTCGGAGTTCAGCTCACTGAACCAAAAAGATTGCTTTTTGGACTTACTGATTCATTTCACAATGGCTTTTCTATTCAACAAATTCCAAGAGGTGTCTCTCTCTTTCTTTCTCTCTTTGTGGTTTTAGTTTTACACTTCTACTGAAAATACTGTTCTTCATTTCTCACTAGTAAAAATGGGTTTTCACTTTTTCATTAAGTTCTACTCGATTGAACTCAATCTATGACTGTTATTGAACTAATCTGAGATGGGTTTTTGTTCTTTGAGTAAACCCAGATCAGTATTAGTCATAAAGATTAAAACTTTGTTTCATTTATGCCTTTATTTTCTTCTTTTATGGTGTTTTTTGAATGACCCTATTGCTCTTTTGTAAATGGGTATTTACAGGCTGTGAAAACTCTTGCAAAAAGTCCCACTTTTGCTAGGGATCCAAGACAGTTACAATTTGAAGCAGACATAAATAGATTGTTTCTATATACCAGGTCAGTTGTGACTGTGAATTTGTTATTTGAATTATCTCTCATATATTAGCTTTAAACATGAACTTTATGAGTCTACTGGCTAGTTTCAGTAATGCTTTTGTTTGCGTTAATGTGCAAATATAGGTAGCATATTGTAGTGTAGAGTGTAGACCATTTGATTGGTTTTAATAAACCTCTTGAGTGAACTATTTTCCTCAATTTTGTTGATAAACATGCTTATGTTTGAAGTAGTAACTGTTGTGGAGTAGATGCTATGGTCAAATTAATTAGAAAAAAATTTACCATAACAATGAGCTGTACCTCAAATGACATTTCCTCCTCCCGTAAAATGGGATTAAGGGTAAGTTTTTGGATTGAAAACTTGCTGGGTGTGTAACTTACCAATATTAAAAAAAAAAAAAAAAAATGGGGGAGTAGATACTTAGATTCCAATCCTATCAATTGGTATAATTGTGTCAGATCTGATTGTCCTTGCAATACCTTTAATCATTGGATGATGAACTCTTTCTCTGCATTTTATTTTTAGTTGTCCATGACATCCCATTTTGCTCTAGTTGTTACTATAGCTATATTAATTTTCTTTTCTTTTCACCAATCATCCATTTCATATTCAACGTACAGCGATGATCATGGTATGAACAATAACAAACTTGTTTGCCCAACACGTTGCTTAACAAAGAATGTTCAGTCTTGTAGATATCTTTTTTTTTTTTATAGGTAATCAGAAATATATTATAAAAGAGAAAACAAAAAAAGAAAAGTACAAGTTGTTCATGATGATGAACAATAGGAAAAAAAAGAACAAACAGCACAGCAAAACAAGAACTCAAGAAAATAAGCTAAGGGAAAACATAAACTCAGATGGAGAGGAACAATCAGTAAAACCCCAACAACGAGACCACTCTAAAAGACTACGTTGGCATAAATCCTTTAACTCGTCCAACGTCTTCTCATTATCCTCAAAGGAGCGATGATTTCGTTCCAACCACACAATCCACATTAAGCACCCTGGAACCAAATTCCAAATGTCCGAATTATGTTTCCCAAGCCACTGATGCCAACAAGATAACAAACCCGCCACTGATCTTGGCATAACCCAATGAATACCAAAGGCCTGAAGCATAAGAGACCAAAGGGAATGAGTAACAGGGCAATGAAGAAGAAGATGGTCTACCGACTCCCCATCACAACAACACATACAACACCAAGAAGCCAACGGGCGGCCCCTAAGCATTAGATTGTCCAAAGTGAGAATCCGACCATGTGCAGCTGTCCACAAAAAGAAAGCCACTCGCCTAGGAATCTTTGGCTTCCAAACACCCTTCCAAGGAAACAAAGAATTCGAAGCACCCCGAATCGCATGGTAATAAGACCGGGTGTCAAAATTACCATCACTCTTTAATCGCCAACAAAGAGAATCACTCCTATCACCCCGAGGAATACGAGATTGGATAAGCTGGAGAAGGGAATAAGATGCAGCTAGCTCCCAATCTTCAAAAGCTCTGTAAAACCTTAAATTCCAAACTCTAACAGTACCCCCTTCTGGCATCCACAAAACCTCAGAAATACAAGCATCCTTGACCGCTGAGCATACATAGAGATCAGGATAGAGATCTTTTAGAGTATTATCACCAATCCACCTATCATGCCAAAAGCGGATACGAGTGCCTTCACCCACTATGAAAGATAGATGCTTAGAAAAGCTCTTCCACCCCTCATCAATGCTTCTCCATAGGCCACACCCATGAGACCTCCTACACACTTTAGAACACCACCCCCCTCGACCCTCACCATATTTTGTGGAGATAACTCGCCGCCAAAGATGGGTATCTTCACGACCATATCTCCACAACCATTTCCCTAATAAAGCTTGATTAAATGACACCACACTTCTAATCCCCAAGCCACCCATTTCAACGGGTAAACACACCTTTTCCCAAGCCACCAAAGGATATTTGAAACTCCCCTCAGTCTTGTAGATATCTTAAAGACATTCCCTTCATCCATAGGCATATGCAATCACACAAAACCTTGGAGCCCTCAATCATTTCATGTATGTTGATATAATTTTTTGAGAATCATACTCTTTAAGAGAAGGAAAGATAGGGACGTAGTGATCATGTAGAGATTATCATTTAGGTTGTTTTCTCACTGAGACATTCCTTATGTATTCCCTTTTCTGCATCCACAAAACATAAGAAAAGGGAAAAATATGGGCATCATGCTGGCTGTTGACCATGTAGAGATTAAGAATTTCATTGTTTACATTTAGGTTGTTCTCTCACTGATTGTGACATATCCCTTGTGAATCAAAATATTTATTACTTCTTGACATAACTGATCTTAATGTTTTGCCTCACTTCTATCCAAGTATTAGCTTCTTAGATCTTGTGCATCAATGTCGAGTACTTCAACAAAAGATAAATTTCTTTTAACTTTTTGATTGATTAAGCCAAAAGTGACCATTTAAATAATGTCTATTGCATTTTGTGTAGATGCTATTTTGTTTGTTCCCTACTTTACCACTTTGCTTCATGTGAATTTATGCTTCCTTTGTCACTCAGTGTTCAACTTCATTGGGTGTCCTTTAATCTCAAATTTTTTCTCATGAAAGACTTAAACATCCAGCTACAACCGTTTGGGAAGGGATGCTGAGGAGGCAGATGCAGAGGAGATCATTGAAATGGCTAGTAAAGCCTCTCTTGCTGATCAACAGAAGCTAGTCCAAGAAAACGTCCATGCTCAGATTAAAAGTTTCTCCACGTCTATGGATGAAATTCTTCTTCCTGATTCTAAAAGGATAGGTGAAGCACACGAATTGCCTCCACAACCAACAGCTGCTCCTTGTCGGAGTGGCCTTGGTTTTGCTGTTGGCAGGCATGACCAACCTACTGACCGTCCTGGTAAGATTCTGTTTGCAATCCAAAAAAATTTTCCAATGTTGCATTATGTGCTTGAAATTTGCATGATTGTGGCTTGAGATGTTCAAATCTTTGAGTTTTCTTATGACTTATGCTTTCTATGTTTGCGGTAGTGGGATTATCTTGATTTTTCTTTTTTGGATAAGTAAGGATAAATTTTATTAAAAAAAACACAAACCAAATACAGCGGGGTGTACTCAGTGTGATTATCTTGTTTGAAGGAGTGATATTTCGATTTTTTCTGTCAATTACCTTAACTTCTTTACTAGTTTCTTTAAACAAATGTAGTTATTTAATAAGTTTAAAGTTATTCATGTAGAGTTCAAGTCAACACCCATTCATTTTAAAAAATGAAGTATTGGGCAGCAAAATGGAGGAAACAGGGTGGTGGCCTTGGGGGTAGGGGAGGTGAGGGGAAGATGCCTTGAAGATGCTTGAAGTTGATTGGATGGCATCTTCAAGGAGTATTGAATCACTATTTCCAGAGTACTGATTGGGAGTCTGTTGGTGTATCTAATGCTCTATCCATTATCTCTAGCTTCTATAAGTTCTTTTTCTTTTGGTAAGTTACACATGCATCTAGTGGGTCTTGAACCGATGAACTCACCCCCCATCTAGCACTTGCAAGGGGAGGAGGTGCCAGTTGAGCTAGAGTTGATTGGCAAAAGTCAATTGGTAGGATTCAAACTTTTGTACTTCTATAAGGTCTTTCTTGAAATCATGTTTTTTTTTGTTTGTGATGTGAGTCATTGGTAGTTCTTGATATTATATTTTTGGAATGATGATATGCTCTAGTTGCTAGATTTCTTTTTCAGTGTTGCTACGAGCATTATCCTCCTCTTCTAAGAACAAGGTGGCAGGAGAGGTTGAGGGATCATGACCCACCCACATGTGTAACTTACCAATAAAAACAAAAAGATTTCTTGCAAGCTTGCATGCTGTTAAAACCTTCTAGAATATCTCTTGGCTCCATTTCATTGAAGTTAAAACTCTATGTAAGAGTATTTGTTCCTTGCTTTGCTTGCATTATTACAGCAAAACAAGTAATCTCAACCAGTTTGTAACCTAAATTGGGAATTTGTATATAGGTGTTTTCAATGGGTTAAGTTTGGGAGGATTAATAGATCTAGGGTATAGAGTTGTAGAAGAAAAGGTGAAGACTCTCAAACTTGGTTTGATGAGTTTTTTATGGTGATTTGATAGAGAAAATGTGTGGGGTGTTATGATGTTGATAGGCAAGAGGAAGGGCTTTACTTAGGGTTTGGGATATAACGAAGAAGGACAAGAGAGAAATTTATGGTATGGCCTACATGAGTATGAACAGTACCATAAGAAAGAGAAGAAGAAAAGAGAGAACAAAGAGAGAGAAAGTAAACAATAAGGCCAAGATGTAAAAGACTAACTTGGACTCAAAGAAAATAAAACCTAAGATGGTTATGATCTCCTAGAAAACTCTAGATAAAAATAAAAAATACCTAAATTCACAGGATTCCAGAGATTACACTTCTGCCCCTAATTACAAAATTGGCCAGAACTAGTTGAATAAAAACCCAAATAAAAACTGTTTCAATCTTAGGACACATATAACTAGACCTTTAAAACCCCATGACTTTTACTTCGATTGGACTTGACACATGGCCTCATAAAATAAATCTTGAACAGTTGAACTTATGAAGTGATAACAACTTAATCTTCCATGGCAGCATCAAGAACGTAACATTATTTACGTTGAAACTTGTAAGCCAAATTGATTAATAGAGTTTGTATTAAGTTCTCAGTTTTGATAGATATTCTTCCAGGCCTTGATTGGAAATTGTTGGACGGGAGGTAAAAAACTCTAGCATTCAAGATTCATTTTATTCAAGAAATTGCTAGATTATGTTCAACGCTCATTTTAATATTTGGATGCTGTGTTGCTGGCTTACAAATGCCTGGATATGTGTTAGATGATAAAAGAAAAATTACTAGCAAAAATCCAGGTAGGGAAAAAAAAAGGGTCAATATCTCTCGAAGTACAAAAGCCACTTAAATCCTCCTATTCAATCTCCTTATGTGGCAAGAGCTAATTGATGTTGTTTTTAATATAATGTCTCAATCTTTTGTCTGTTGCTGACTATATTTCCCGATATTGCCATATAAACCCTTGCCACATCAGAGGTTGGATGAGAGGGCTTCAACCTCAGTACCAATTCCACTATACACAGACGTTAAGTATGTTTGATTGTTACAGAACTCGTTACATCTGAGCATATAAGCAGTACCCCATATCATATTCTGTGTACTGGAATCAAATTCAAAGTGATTCTGTACCCAGATTTGACTGCTAGACAATCAGATTTGTTTAATGTATTTGTGTGTACACATTTTGAGTTTGGATAACTTTGTGTTATAGGGAAACAACTGAAGCATGAAATCTATATCGTTATCATCTGCTGAGTTGCTTGTCCTGCAATTGAGAAAGACCATAGGTTTCCTTTGGTGGTAACATTTCTGTGTCTTGTCTGCTGCACTTGGTGCGGAAAACAAAAAAATTAAGAAATAGTTTGATATGCATGATTATGCATCACCTCTATCTTCTTCATTTTTCTTGGCATTTCAGTTGTCTGATTCTGACAGTTTCATTTGATTTTTTCTTATTGACCTTGCTGGCTTCAATAATACTTGAACTGCTTGTATTTTATCAGTTATTGTTTCATGGTTAGCTTTCATAAAGTTATCTAACAATCAACTGTTTTTACACATGCCACTATTAACATGGTCAAGGAAAGCCATGTTTGGCCAAGATGTTTAGAATTTTCATGACTTTAGAATGCAATTTATGGAATTCTAACTTTAATATTTATATAAAATTAAATAAAATTTTAATTTTAAGATAAAACTACTGAATTTGGGAAGAGAATAAAAGAGAAATGATTATATGTCTCATATATAATAGATAATATGATCTCAGATAGAATAAAATGGTGGAAAGTAATACATGTCACTGACTTAACTAACAGGATCCATGCCTGACTCCAAAAAAATTGGGACTGAGGCTTGGTTGTTGTTGTTGTATATATTTTTTTAACTGTTACTGCATTATTTGGTTTTCTGTACCTATATATGTTTAGGTACAGAAGAAGTCTCAATTAATTATAACAAAGTTTTCGCTGTTTGGTTCTGATTTCTTAAGAGGTTATATCTGTGTTGTGTGTGTTATAGTTTTCTGTATAACTACTAATTACTAATGATTTTTCAGCACAGTTGTACCTGAAACAAGGCCGTTAAAACGTACTGAACTCTCTGAAAGACTAAAGGACCTCATTGGTTACAAGCTTGATATCAAACCATCTCAAATACCCCATAAGGAAGCTGGCCAAGGTTTATATTTAGATGGTGAAGCTGATGTTGGTACTGCGATAGCCTTCTACCCTGGTGTAATATACTCTCCAGCTTACTATCGTTACATTCCTGGATACCCAAGAGTCGATGCACATAACACATATCTGATCACAAGGTATGATGGAACTGTCATCAATGCCCAACCATGGGGTTTAGGGGGTGAAAACCGGGAAATTTGGGATGGCGTCAGCTTGGCAGAATTTAAGCCTGACACGCAGGGTGTTGATAAAGGTTCAGACCGATTCTGGAAGATGCTCAATACTCCTTTAGTAGGTACTCAAGCAGGATTGAGTTCAGATGTATTGGAGCGGAGAAACCCATTAGCTTTTGCTCATTTTGCTAACCACCCAGCAAAGGGTATGGCTCCAAACGTCATGATTTGCCCTTATGATTTCCCATTGACTGAGAAGGATATGAGAGTCTATATTCCCAATGTCTTGTTTGGAAAAGCTGAAGAAGTAAAGATGAAAAGACTTGGCAGCTTTTGGTTCAAATTTGGGGGTTCAGGAGATGGTGGGCCCGAGGTTCCTGTTCTGAAGACTCTTGTTCTGGTGGCTACTAGGGCACTTCATGATGAAGAAATTCTGTTAAACTACAGGCTGAGCAACTCAAAGCGACGGCCAGCATGGTATACTCCAGTTGATGAAGAGGAGGACCGAAGGAGATGGAGCTAAGTGAAGGTTAGCTAGCCATAATTGCATGGCGTACCTTCTTACCCCATTGTGGTTTTTCCTTGTTTCTTAGCTAGCAATCATATTTTTCATTCAACTGCTTTGAAGCTGCAATTACCAATCTTGGTAAATTTCAGAGTTAATAGCATCTATATGAAGATCATGCTATTCCGTGCTCAAGTTTTCTTTACATAGAGTTTGGGATAGCATACTATATGCTTGAGTTCTCTTCATATACAGAGTTTGGAGTAGCAACTTTTCCAAGGGATTGGTTGTTGTTACTTTTCTTTTGCAATTATTTGTCTTATGAAATAATAAAATGGAAGGTATCACTAAACAAATGAGATATTCAGACATTTGCTATGATTTAGTTTCATTGAAATCACGTGAACAATAATGCACCATTCAGATGCAACATATTTGAACTGCGTCCAAAGGATTTGAATTTGGGTCTCTGTTATCCTCAATTAAGCAGTCATGATTATCAATCTACAGTGCCAAGGGAATTGCATGTTGCTCTGTCTGTTTATTGCTTAGAATAGCAATGCACTTGCAAGTATTATAATGTTGAGATCTCTTACAACAGGACCAGTGGTTCTAACTGCATTTGGTTGTCACTTCAGTCTGCCAAAACTTTATATTGAAATTCTTCATGCATGGATTTCTTTTCACTGCTGTCACCTGCAAATCACAACAATCTCCTCACACTTGATAGTGGTTGTGCTACCGTTTCTAGATTACAAAATTAAGACGTTGAAACATAACTTTCTACGCTCAACTGCAATGAATTTAATTGTTTTGAGTTTGAGTAGGATAGGGATCAAATTTATTTTTGTAGTAATTCTCAATCTATAGTATGCACCAAGACTGAAATAGAAGAAAACAGCAGCTTATAGATGATACTACTACTTCCATTCTTCTAGAACTCTCATTTGCTGTACTCCATTTGAACTTGATGTTCTGGATGTCAGAAATCACCTTAAGTAGGATTAGTTCTTAGCACTTTTGTCATCCATGAGTGTCAGCTAGAGGCAGGCACAACGAGTCACATTAAGTGTCCTCTAATAAGTTCATCAGGAATCTTACCTTCAAGAAAGGCTAATTGTGATGGGCCAATGATTGGAGTAACAAAGAGGTGCCCTCATTCCTCATAACTCATAAGTTAGTCGTGATTATAAAGTGACAATTTGGGACGCATGCCCCTCTTACTTGTGACAATGTCTGAGGGACCTTAATTGTTACATATCAAACTTTTGTGACAACTTTAGGGTAATTATTCAATAATATTAGGAATGGCAACGGGTCGGGTTCGGGCCGGGTTTTTTCATACCCGGACCCGACCCGCGGGGCAAGACCCGTGGCCCGGACCCGCCCCATTTAGGGTACCGGGTTTTTTCCCGGGGCCCAGACCCGCCCCAGCCGGGCCCCGCGGGCCCCGTTTAGAGATTGGACCCAATTTGTGGCCCAACCAAAAAAAAAAAAAAAAAAAAGCCCAGATTTATTTTTTCCTACGTTCAAGCCTGCATATTTAAATTCAAGCCTAGATAACGTGGCTCAAATGCCAAATCATAGGCTACTAATAATAAATAAATAAATCACCTGTTAATTATAAATCTATAAATCAATAAACCATAACTAATATCATAATCATAATTCAATAAATCATAACAAAGATTTTAAATCAATAAATTACTTAGATCATAACTAAAATCACTAGCTAAACATAAAAAATAAAATTAATCAAACAAGTCCAAGAAATAAGTATCAAAAGTCCAATGAGTCCAACAAATTAAAAAGTTACAAAATAAATCCCACAAGTTTAGAATAATTACAAACCAACAAATTAATCCAACAAGTCTTAGAAATTAAAAAAACTACTAAATTAATACAAAATATTTAATCTTCATCAATTGTGATGCAACTCCCATCAATTGTGGCACAACTCTCATCATCTTCATTTGGCTCTCCATCGTCAAGAATGGATTGAAACGTACTATCTCCAGATATAGTTGAAGAACCTACAACAACAATGAATTAAAAAATGGAATAAATTTATGATTCCCGATAATGTGTGAATAATTTTCATAGATTGCTAAGCTTGAAGAATTAAGGCATATATCTCACACTAAAGCCACACATTTGTGGTCTCTTTGTTCCACTAACATATATATTTGCACTCAAGTAAACACACAAACACCCACATATATTAGAAAATGTTGAGTGAGGCAGCATAAATACCACCTAAGAATTTCTAAAAAGTTCCCATAAGAAAAACAGAGGATTAAATTAAAATTGAGCCATGGGAAATTTAATTTTCTGTTGTACCACTCTAAAATGAACTCAAACTAACTTAAATGCACATATTTGATTGCTCTTTCTTTAATTTAAAAAACTGGTTAATGTGATCTAAAAGTGTCATAGAAACTCAAAGTTTCAAACACTATCCTGAAACTCACACACACACGCACAGAAATTCAGCAAAATCACAGTCACATATTACAAAACCATCAGCAAAAGCTCGCACACAGATACACACAGAATCCTTCAAAAACCACCAAACTAAGATTGCTAGCTTACAAATCAATAACAGTTTAAACAAATTAAAGAATATTTAATGGCAATAAAATTAAATTTAAAAAAAAAAAAAAAAACCCACGACAATCAAATCGGGCAATTACATAATTTATAATCAGATATATTCAACAAAAATCAGCGACAAATAACATATTCGAATAATTAGAAATCTGGAAAATCAAAGCATGTTCGAATCAAAGATCTTCAAAATCTTTCACGCATCAAAAGGGCAAAAAACAGAAGGAACAAAACAGTCTCGTACAGAAACGAAAGAGGTAATAAAAACCCTAATCAAACCCCTAAGATATTATCAATTATAAGATAGAGAGAAAGAGAAGATTGAAGAAAAATGGACGGACCTGAAGTGCGTGTGGGGTGCTGCGGTGTGGGGTGCTGCGGACTGTGGGGTGCTGCGGTGTGGGGTGCTGCAGCTGGTGCTGCGTGTGGGGTGCTGCGGTGTGGGGTGCTGCGGGCTGTGGGGTGCTGCAGCTGGTGCTGCGTGTGGGGTGCTGCGGACTGTGGGGTGCTGCGGCTGCTGAAGACTGAAGATCAGAAGATGGAAGAAATGGGGATTAGTTAGGGTTAGATAATAGGTATATATATATTAGGGCATTTTGGTAATTTTGGGTACCGGGTTTTATACGGGTTTTTATACGGGTCGGGTCACGGGTCGGGTCTGGGTTTTTGTAATGAAACCCGGACCCGACCCGGACCCGTTTCGGGTTTTTTTTTTTAAATCCATACCCGACCCTATTTTTAAACGGACCGGGTAAAACCCGGCCCATTAGGGTCGGGCCGGGCCGGGTATCCGCGGATCGGGTAAAAATTGCCATCCCTAAATAATATGTCGAAGTAATGCTTGCTCTTCTCACATAATTTGATAATAATGAATTCTATTGATTAAATTCATGATGGGGTTCACTATCATGTGAGAGGCTCCCAAACTTTTGAATAATTTTCCGTCTCTTTATACTATTTTGATAAAAATCATGTTATTTATTTTTTGGGTAGAAACATATGGTCATATCAATACATGTAAGGTTGTGATGAAGGGATAATCTTTAAGGTGTTGTCAATGACAAAATTACTTTTTTTTTAATCCCTCTGAATTATGGGAATAGATCCTTTTCATCTAAAATATATTTTTAATGACTCGGTTTAAATATTACAAATATAAAGGTGTATATATTGTCAAGTTGAATGCTCTTATGAGCACCCTAGTTCCTACCTTTAGACTAAAATATCATGATGTTTGGTAAAAGAAAAGGTAGAAAAGAAAAGACGTAGTTGATTGAAATATGAAAATGCAAGGCCTTTCATAATGCCATTCATAGAAGAAGCAGGTACTAGTGAAAACAAGTTACAAAGCGCCATTTGGAAGTGAGAACAGTTCATTAAACTCTTCTTCTTCATCCTTTGTTATGAATGATGCAGTACTTATTTTGCTGAAACTGAAAACTTATTGTTGAAATCACTGTAGCAAAATAATTTTTAAATGTGTAAATAGTATCGTGGGACCCATTTTTAATGAAAAAGTTGCTAAAAAGTGGAATTTGTGGGTCCATGAACAGTATATAATGCACTGTTTACGGCAGAAAAGTCAACATTTGCGGTTACTGTTCATTGAACAGTACATAAACAGTAACCGCGTTTTGCCAAAACGCGTGAAAAAAAAAAAAAAAAAAAAAAAAAACGCAAAACGCAGTTGCTGAAAACGCAGACGTGCTATCCAAACAGAGGCTAAGGTACCGTTTGGATTCCACGTCTGCGTTTCCAAGCTGCGTTTTGTTCTTTTAATTTTTTTTTTTTTTTTTTTTTTTTTTCACGCGTTTTGGAGTATTGCGGTTACTGTTCAATGAAGAGTAACCGCAAATGTTGACTTTCTGCAGTGAACAGTGCATATATGCACTGTTTACGGACCCACAAATTTCATTTTTTATCAATTTTTTCATTAAAAATGGGTCCCACAGCACTATTCACACATTTAAAAATTATTTTGCTACAGTGTTTTCAGTTTTCAGTTTTCAGTTTCAGCAAAATAAGTTCAATCCAAACACACCCTAAATTATTTACAATTCCACAAACATGTCCTACTATTATTGTAATGTTCGGAGGTGACATACACGTGTTGTTCCAAGTTCCAACCACATTTGTTAATTTTTCGATTTTCGTCATATAGATCTCATAAAGTTATAAAGAAATCTAAAAAAAAACGAATTTTTAAAGTATTGTGAGAATTATTATTATTACGTCAAGAACTGCTTGCCATAATAGCTTTGTATACGATTATATATGCGTCATCGTCCTTGACAACTCGGTTGCTAAATCGCGTAGAAATCTGTTGTAAACGATACTGCAAAGAGCTGTTATTTTTAAAAAGTGGTAATAACCTCGATTTCATCATCGCCTTGACAAATTAATTGTTGCTTTGTCAAATCGTTACGAATCAGTATTGTGCGTCGATTTCTGTCGCCATGACAATTCATTACAACTTTTACAAGTATTTTTTTAAAGGCCTTATTATTGACCCAAGGGCTAATCACAACTGAAAACTCTAATCAAAATGTGGTTGGGACTTGAGTAAAAGAAATATAGAAAAAGTTTGTGTGAGTGTGTATTTAAACATAAAAGTTAAAATTTCATTTTTTTTAATTAAAAAAAAAGGGCTTTTTAGTAAAAATTTGAGCATTTGCAATGAGCTTAACAAACCTCATTTTTCCAATTTGGTTAGTTAATAAGTTAAACCCTCCCCCCTTTCCCCTCTCTTTTCACAACAAGCTCGCCATTCCCTCAATAAAATATTGCAAAACTGTACCTTAATTATTGTGTTCAAATACTTTAACTCAAAATTTTCAAAAATAATAATTAGGATAAATTTTATTAGCATACTCTGAGATTCTATGGCAATCACGTACAAAAGTTTTTAAAACTGATTAATTTAGTCCCTAAAATAGATTTAGTCCCTAAGACAGTTGTGAAAATGACTAATTGGCCTAACAACTTTTAGGGATTAAGTTGGTTTTAAGAACCAAATTGGTCAATTTTAAAAAATCTTGGACTTAGTTGGCATTAGTTTAAATCTCAAAATATGTGTAATGAAATTTACCCTAATAGTAATTTAATAATAATTCCTTCTCTCTCACACAAAGTAAAATAGAGTCCTTGTTGGGAAATATATTTAAAAAGGTAGATAGTTAAAATAGAAAATAAAAAATAAAAAATCTAGCAAATATTTAGTTAGAAATTTGGAGTTCATTGGGAATGCTCTAAGAGAATTCAAATCAAAGTATCCATTTGGGTGTTTTAGCCAAAATTTGATTAATCCAATCTCAAATACTGCTTTATTAAGTTGGCTTGCAACTAACCAAAATCTTTAAAAGCCTGGGGAGGCACATGTAGCTCAACAAAAAGAATTTTTGGAGTTGGAGAAATGGAATCGATTGTACGACGTTAAATATTGTTAACTTACATGATTTTATTTTATTTTAAACATCTTGTTTGTGTTTTTGCACTTTTGCTAAATTACAATAAATTAAATTTTCATGTTACAAGGAAGGTAATTTGTATTATGCCTTATCTCCTTATCAATACTACTTGTACATAATTGAATATATGCCCTAAATGTTAAGAATCTTGTAAAAACTATTTGGTTTTCTTTATAAACCAAACTAGAGGTCAAATGTATATACCTCCTCCCCACTTAAGCTCTGTTTAAGAACTGCTTATTTTGCTAAAATTAAAATTTTTTTGCTAAAAGTACGGTAAATAAAGGTAAAAGATAGCTGAAATAGTATAGTGAGATCTATGAATAGTACCAAAAAGTGCAGTGGGACTCATAAATAGTACCAAAAATAAGCTGAATAATAAAATAAGTTGTCAAAAAATAAGATAGTGTTTGTTTGGCATGGTTAATTTTGCTAATTTATTTTACTATTTTGCTAATTTATTTTACTATTCAGCTTATTTTTGTTACTATTTATAGGCCCCACTATATTTTTTGGTACTGTTCATGATCTCATTGTACTATTTCAACTAACTTTTAACTTTATCTGCAATACTTTCAGTAAAAAGTTTCCAGTTTCAGTAAAATAAATAGATCTTAAACAAACCCTTATTATAACAACTGAATTATCTTAAAAAGAATATTCTATGCAAGAAAGTTTAGCATCAAGTTTTATGAAAAATTACTGATGTTGTTGATGTTCAAGTTCAGTACCATGTTGCAGGTTCTTGGTTTGGTCTCCAATCGGGCACAATGTGAATGCTATGCCAGTAATGGACGAACATTTCCTTTTGCACATTCTTGATAATGATCCAAAATTGCTGTGTAGTAACTGAAACTAATGTACTGTTTTAACTATAAAGGTAAGGAGTACGTGTGGCTGCAGTAAAATATGAATTTGTAATTTCATTGAACATACAAGAAGCTGCATGTTTGGTTAAAAAACAAGACCATTTTGGAAGCTAATATTGTTTAGTATACTGTTTTTGTTTTTGTTTTTATTTTTGACTAAAAGAATTATAAATAATTTAAAAGTCTAGTGTTTGTCATTTAGATTTCTAGGTTGTAATTTATTAGAGCATTTCCATGGGTATTTAATTAAAACCCTCGAGAATGTAAAATAGAGACTATTGTTCATCAAAAAGTCACAAAATCACCCCCACATTTGGGGATTTATAAAGCTACAGTGTTAACAAAATTTTTCGAGTTTCTGCCATGAAGCTTCAAATTTTTAAAGCTCCACTGTAGCACATCTATCCTAGTAAAAATTCTTTTTCTTATTCCATTGCTCTCTGTCCTTATATTAAAAAATAGAGAATTTTGTGTGAGAAATGGAAAAATATTATTTTAATATGTCGAGTTATAAAATAAATAATAAGAAGTAGGCTATATTATTAAAGTGGAAATGTATAATAAATAAAATGGTGTTTTGAGAAATTAAAATGCATATTTCTTTTCATTCTCGGGTGATCCTCTTTATGTGCAGCTTTTTTAAAATCTCATTTTTTTTATCCAAAATATAATTATAATTTAATCAATTTTTACCAAATTGATTAAATTGCATTTCGCCAACTTGCAACAAATAATTATAAAAAACTAATGAAAACTCTCACTTATATCAGATCATCATATGCATGATGGCTTATGAAATTAGAAAACATTAAACATAGCATATTCAAGAATGAAAGTGGCAAGTACATCCCATTGACCTCTACCATGACTTGTAATTACATAAAAATTCGCATTCCAAATAAAAGGGTTATCCAACTATTCTGGTTCACAATAATATATGGCAAAAGGCATTTCCTTGGTCAAAACTTTTCTCCTTTCCTACTTCAATCATGAACATAATCGCAACAAAGTTTTTTTTTTGGGAGCCAATTTGAATTTGGCTTTTGTACAATGAGAAAACATATTTAGTACATAGAGAGAAATGAGAGCTGTTGTAGTCAAATGTCCAATGGTATTCTTGATGCCTTTATGGACTGTAAAAGAAAGGACCACATTTGCATTTCCAACCCTCAGGCTCATAGTTTGCATATTGGATACCCACACGAGTGTGTCTAAAGGTGGTGGGTACTTGAATGGCTTCACATGGAATGCACCCATAACACTTGTGCTCACAGCTTGGTGGAGCTGACCCTATATTGCTTGTTTTGTACATTGCTTCTTTGCTCATATTTTCCTCTCCTTTCATGCTTTTGAGACCCTTTAAGAAAGATTAATTGACTGATAAGTACCACAAAGAGAGAGAGAGAGAGAGAGAGAGAGAGAGAGAGAGAGATTAACCTCTTCTTTGTCCAAGGAAACATTTGAAGACTCAGAGCCCTGGTCTGGCCCTGATCAAGCAATTGAATTAGCAGAGAGATATAAGAAAGAAACTATTGAAAACTGAAAAGCTTGAGAAGGAGAACACTACAAATAAGCTTAAGCAGGAAGAGAAAAAGTGGAATACGTGTGAAGAAAAATGATAGAAGCTTTTCACTGAGAATCTCTATGTGAAGCTTGGAAGGAGAAGCAACTTCTTTGGAAGTTAAGCCAAAACATTCTTGAGATATTTTTTAAGACAAAGCTTTAACTTTTACCTTTCTAGATAGTGGTGATTTGCAATCATAGTGGAAATCATTATGTTAGGAAAAAGGTTTCTTGATAAGTTTTTAAGGGTAAGCTAAGAAGCTAAACAACATAGGTATTATGACTGCAAGAAATAGTGGACATTATGCTTGTGTGGTGACTGAAAAGAGTCTTTAATGGAGGACAAGTAGCTCACCTGGTTGAGGAGCACCAAGACTATCATTTGGTGGAAAAGGCCTGCTTGTTGCAGAAGCCCAGCTCACTATTTGCAGAGCTATAATAAAACAACAAAACCATCTCTTCATTCTTCAAAGTTCAAATGATGATGGTGATTATGATAGCAATGAGAGAGAGAGAGAGAGAGAGAGAGAGAGTTGATCACTTTAAGAGGTCATGCATGATTGCTGGGATATATAAAGAAGGTGAGAAAAGCAAGCCAAAAAAATTTCCATTTCCCAAAAATCAAGCCAGAACCTGGATTTCTTGGTTTTATCTTCCCTTCTTATCTTTGTATTGGTAGAGAGATGTTACTTTACGAGCAAGTGATTCTGGTTTCTTGTCAATTGGCTAAAATCACTGGTACAATATTTCTTTCTCACTTGAAAATCTTATCTCTAATCTCTTTTTCTCTCTCTTCTTCTGTGTTATATCTTACCTATCAACACAAGACAACACTCTCTCTCTCTCTCTCTCAAATCAATCTGATAGAGTACTTGTACTACTATATGAGGTGGGCTACTAGCCCAGAATAACAGCTCCTCTTCCTGGGGTCTGAAAATCCTGCAAAACCCATATATAATCTCTCCACCTAGACTGCAGAGCCTCTCCCTTTCTGGCTGATAGCTTCATGTCCTTAAAAGGAAGAAATAATCCAGTGGCAGAGAACCATTTCCATATGGAAGAAGAGAAAGGCATCAATGTCTGAGACATTCAGTATTGCAGAAACAAATTTAATGAGTTAGTTAATGGATTTAAATAATGTACTTGCTTTCTACCCCACAAAAAAGAAGAAGAAGGAAGTATTTTAGTTCTTTTTGGCAGGTTAGTAGCTGGGGAACACACAGGGTATGTACATTTGCCCAATCTGAGCCGTCCATTTGGTTTACCTATACGATGGCAATTAAGAATTTTGGGTACCTCTGATGAGCACATTAATGAGTGAGATTCCACCACATGTATAATCAACTTATATTTTTTTTTTTCTTTGTCTTAGTTTTATTGTTTAGCCTTTTTTTTTACCTCATAAATAAGCAAATGTTTCATGAAGAGCCAAAAAAAAAAAAATAGTAGTGTAAACTATGATCTGATAAAAAGATTATTTGATTTTCAGGTTTGAGCTGTGAAAAGTAACCTTGGGAAGAAAGCCTAAATGGACCTTGATTACATCATCCAATGGTTTCTCTCTCTCTGGAAAAAGTAGGAGGTAGGCATTGCTAGACTGTACTAGTGGTTAATTTGGTTTGACAGCATTATTCCTTTCTTTGTTCATTTGGTATGTATGTGTAATGTATTGCAAAATATTTTGGGTCAATGAGTGAAGTTGGTCAGCTCAGAGATGTTTTCTCTTTGTTAGTCATAAATCATGAATAGATCATAGATCATAGATCATAGGGATGAAGGGAAGCACAGTCAGCACAGGCAAGCACCCATGGTCCCATATTATATATTTTTCATTAAGCTGGTGACAATTTTTATCTGGGAACTTTCCCATTGATATTTGTGTTTTTGATGACTTGAGTGATTTGATTATTCAATGTGCTACACTGTCCCAATCAGTCTGCATATCTCTTCTCTTCACCTACAAACGGTAAGTAGACAGAGGAGAAAGCATTGGTCTATTTCTCATTGTCCTTTAGAAGGACTAAAAAAGAAAGAAGGGCTGAGGCATATCATGCTATTAAAACATTTTAATAAAAAATAACAAAAAAGAAAAAAAGCTCTTAAAACATTTTGGTCACTGCAGGCTTCTCCATCATACTCCACTTTGTCCAGGCATAGAGAATGCAGTAATTTTTACTTCTTTTTTTTTTTTTTTTTTTTTTAAGAAAAAAATTCACAAATTTCTTTCATAAAGTACATGTATAAGAGCATCCACATTAGATGTTGAAAAAAAATACCATTTTGACACATCAAAAACCTACTTTATTATTTTACCACATCATTTTACAATATCTCATTTATCAGGTATTTTATCATTCAATTTTATACATCTATATATTACTAAAAGTTGAAGCATAGCGTTTAATGCTGCTGCTCTCACGTTGCACCACATCAACTGTCACGTCATTCTTTTTTTCCTTTTATTTTTTAAAATATAATTTTTCCTACAATTTTAAAATGGATTTTACAATTTTTAGCCCTATAAATGCAGTCCACTACTTATTTATTTACTTTCACTATCACCTTATAATAAATCTGTATAATTAATCCAGCCCACCTCTTATTTATTTAATTCCACTATCAAGCCCAACCCAAAGTCTTTTCAGTTCAGTTTTAGGGTTTTGTGTGTGCCTTTTCAGCTTAAAAGGAAAAAAAAAAAAAACTTTTTTTTTCAATTTTCTTATAATTATTTTTAACATTTATTTTTTTTAATATTTACACTTCTCCAACATTTCTTTCTCCCTTACCATTTTATCTCCCCACTACCCTCTGCATTAATACCATTCTTCCACTTTCCCTTTATTTTCCATTATTTTTGTCTCTTCTTATTCACACTTTTTTACTATAAATTTGTCACTATCTCTTCTATTCTATGCATAGTTTTCCCTCACCAAAAAAAAAGGTTCCCTCTTTCTCTCTCTAAATTTTTTGGTGGATTTTTTTTTTCTTGCATCTCTACTTTAGATTGATAATTTTTTATATTTTTTAAAACTCTATTTTGGGTTAATGCAATTTAGTTTTATTTTTTAAATTGTGATTTAGTTTTGTTTTTTAAATTGCTATTGTTGTTGTTGTTTTTTCTTTTTTTCTTTTTTTTGGTATTCTCTTTGATTGTTAAATGTTATCCTATTGCGTTCTAAAGAATTAAATATAGCATATAAAAATATAATATTATTCTATTACATAGCATGATTTGGATAATTTGGTATTTATTCTGTTACATAGCATGATTTTTTATAGTGCTCAATTTAGATGTTAAACTATGAAACTTTATTAATTTTTGTTTATTTTCTAATCCTTTGTGGTGGACAAAGTACTCTTAATAACTGTATTAGAAGCACTCTATAATGCCATTTATTTAAAGAAAAGCAAAGGTTAGCCAAACGAAAATAATCGGATAGGTGAAAATTTTTAACTTTTGCAATTTTATTTTTATTATTATTATTTTATAACAATGAATGCATAGAAATTTAATTCTTAGATTTTGCTAATAATTGTTTATTTGATAATATGTTTTGGGCAGTTGAAATTATAATTTCTACAAAGAAAATAACCTTAATAGATTAAAAAAAACAAAATTTTATCCTAATATTGGTTCAATTAATCATTGTTAAGTTTTATTAATTTTTTTTAGTTTACGTTTTTTTGGTGTTTTGAATTGTTCCTATATTACGTTTATGATTGTTCTTATAATAAATAAAAATATAATTACGAAATACATTACTCATTATTAGATTAGTTTAAATTGTAAAAAAAAAAAATTGATAAAACCACCATAAAAATAATTATCATGCGCAACGCGCAGGTTCACGGCTAGTTAAAATAATATTTACTACACATTAAAATAATATATTATCTCCTCCCTGTCATCAGCATCAACAACATAAACAACAAACTATGAATAAAAAACTTTTTTTTTTTTTTAGCATTCTCAGCCATACTGTTGCAAAATACAACAATACTGTTCATATATGGCAAAAGTTATAAGATTTAGAATATCTGATAAAGGGGATTTTTTGGTGTTTAGTGTGCCAAATGTGCCAAATGTGCCAAATATTTGGCATTTGGCACATTTAGCACATCTATGTGGATGTTGTCAAAAGCAAAAATATAAATTTTACAATGTGGAGTTTGTTCTTTGTTATTTTATCTTTATATTAAGTCCAAATGCAAATGTAAAATTACATCATGTATAGGACCAATTTATAATTCTTGTAGTTCTCTGCTTTTCCTCTATGTACCCCTTGCATTATGAATGAAATCCTTTTGTTTGAGTTTCAAAAAAATTGTATCATCTATATAATATCTAAAATCTAGAGCATAACATTTATTATTATTATAGTTTTGTTGAGCCACATCAGCATAGCATTTAGTTCCATTCGGTTTGCTTTGGTCTATTATTTTTATCCACTTTAATCTACTTTGGTCCAATTTGGTCCATTAGTCAATTTTGGTCCACTTCGGTCCACTCCAATGTAACATTAGTATGTTCTTAATAAAATTATATTTTTTCTTATGTTATTAATGTTTTGTATTTTTTTTTTCTTATACAAGTGATGAATTTATTTATATTTGCTTTTCCTTTAGGTTGTTCTAGACAAACTATAGAGGATGAACCATTTGTAAAGAGTACTAGAAACAAATTTCAACCATACACTACATTATTTATAATATATCTCACCTTATATAATAATTGAATATAAAATGCATTATATTTCCTAAAAAAATTACAAAAATTTAAAACATTTTCAAATAATAAATATAGATAGCTTAATTGAGATAATCTAAAATATTGTATTAACTATTCTTTGTTAGAAAATAATCACATCATTTTAAGAATAGTTTGTAATTAACACTTATAAGTATCATCTACTATTTTCATTTTTCATTACAAATACTAATCATCAAATTTTTCCGTGCATCATGCTGGCTGGTCTAACGAGCTCGTAGTGTAACTAACAACCCAACACCAGAAGGGTAGGAGTCTTGCCATACCAGTCTACCTATACAACTACTGCTGTATAAACGCCTATTAGATTAAGAGCAAAAATAGCTTCAATATGGTAAAAGCAATCAAAGAGCAGAAATAGCTGCGATATGGTAAACACAATGAAAGAAATAATCAAACGTCGATCCAATTTTCTTCTCTACAAGCCATTGTTCTTGTTATGGTTCAACACATTTTCATTCAGTGCAATCCCTTTAGTCTAATTCTCATATGTTCATGTTATTAAACGGTTCTTTCATCCTCTAAGCATTATCTGCCACATGGTTTTCTGATCATGTTAGAACATTTAAGTGGTTGCCCTGCCTTTGATCTCTGTTGGTATTGTACCACTGCCAATTACCAGTAAGATACAACATTAAAATTTTTTTTAGGAAGTACAATATGAAGAAATTTTACATGGTACATTTCTCTTTATAATTCCTTCTACCAGAGATCCTAAAACAAAATTGCCTATTTCACTGTGATAGTGCCTAAAAGTAAATTTGATATCACATAAATTTAAATAGCTAGTCTAAATTTCTTCCTTTTCTCGGGAGAATTGTAACCTCATCCAATAGAAAGAGTTCTCACACGACAATCACAATAATGAGCATGCCTTTTCAACTTCAAAGGTCAAAGAAGGATTGCTTAAAGTACATGATGTACTAGAACAGCTGAAATTACTTAAAAGTTAACTAACACAAGCTTGAACCTCACCAAGCCCTGAAATGGGAGCCAAAATTTTCTTTCAAAGAAGTAAATTAAAACTTATCATTTATAATTTGGCGGGAAACATATCAAATAGAACATACCAGGTTTTAGAAACACCCTCAACACAGGCAAACCCCCAAATTCTATTGCTCACTTTCTGATACTATCAACCATGTGGAAATCAAGTGAGGGCTTTTGACACTATCAACCATGTGGTGATCAAGTGAGGCCAAGTTCAGATACTCAAAGAATAAGATGGCATTCCTTATATTCAGATTTGTTGGCAAAAGTATGTCAAGATAAGCCACCAAATAAAAAGCCCCTCACCACACATGACAACAACAATAACTGAAACAAATCCAATTTACCAACACCCAATGGCAATATTTTAAACAAGCGTCAAATAATTGATGCTTAAAAACATAATGGACTCGTTCAATTTGTTAAGAAAACTAAAGGGTACTAAAGAATCTACATGAATTACCCAATAATGGATTAGCTGTCTAATCAGAAATCAATTACTGCTGGTTTGGCCATTGGAATCTTACAAGCTTCAGGTCACTAATTATATAAGTAAATGTCTGAGATCATGGGTACAAATCACAGTAAGAAGTCACCATGTGGTGATAACACAAAAATCCAGATGTTCCCAACTAAACCTGACTTAGTGATAGAAGGAAAATAAGGTTAACAGAATCTCTCCAACCCTTCTTACTTGTCTAATAAAAAAATGATACGAAAACAGTATCAGCATCCAACAGTAATATTAGGTGGCTACCGCTACCTGAAACATATTATGATGCAACTGCAACCATGCCCTTTTGTGTTTTGCATGGCCAAGAATGGCTACACCGGCCAGGTTGTCATAGGGTTTACATTGTTGAGAATAACACTGACTTGCCTCGAAGTGTAAAATTACACTTCAAATGCCACCAAACAATAGAATTCCATACCAATATCATGGTACTCATTTTAGGAATAAAGAAAATTACTTCTCAAATGTTCTCTTCCAGACAAGAAAATTGGCAGTTTGGCACCATAAAATAAAGGGAAAGATATAATTTCAGAAAACAAATCAAACAATTGAATAAACAGAAAAAATACAATCATGCTGGATTCAATTTGATATTTCAATAGCAAAAACATACAAATCAGAGTGATTAAAAACTTAAAGACAATACAACTATAGCTTCTCCTGTCTAATCACACTGAGAACAATGTTTCTCAAACCTTCTTACAATAGCTGTTCAATCCACCTCTTACTTTGAAGATGACTCATGACCATTGGATTCTTTCTTAGGAAGAATTGCTCCGACAAGGGCCTCAATCTCTTCCTTCACTCGTTCAAAAACATTTGGCCCTTTGACATCATCTACCGGGGTGTTCTCATCAATGTCATCACTCCTTCCATGCGTTTCCTTGTGATGGTGTGATGAATTGTCAGTGTGAACTATTGCTTCAATCTCTTCCTTAGCTCTCTCAATGATATTTGGTGCTTTTACATCTTTTTCTTCTTAAAGAAAAGAAAAGAAAAGAAAAAGAGAGGATGAAACTCAAATTTTCACTCCCAATTTTACATACATGAAATTCAATTTCTATTAGATTCTCATTTCGCAGCATAAACAAATATAAACTCAAAAGCATTTTCTATCCCATGAATTCAATGAAGCTTTAGGCAAGTATATACTGGACACGGCTTGTGTCCAGTGCATTAGGACACCTTGGGATACGGACACATGTCCGTGTCCCAATGTGTTTTGGTCCACTGATGCACTGGACAATCCTATCCTACCTTTACCAAAAAATCTCAGTTCATTGAATTCCTTTTTCTTCTTTTATTTCCCCCAACTTTTTCCTCAACTTAGGAGAAAAATATAAATACTACAGCTGACTAATAGATTCAAGCCTTAAGGATATGAATTCAATCAACAATGGGTTAAAAGTTAAAACCTAAAAGTTATTTACCACAAAGTAAATTGCTTTCCATTAGAATTTCATAGTTTCACAAGGATTCAACACTGGGAAATTGGTGAAAACAAAACAGAATCCAAAGAAGAACTAGCCCTAGCAGTTGCTTAAAAACGACCGTGCATGAAAGTTAACAGTTTTTACACAAAACCACAATCACTCTCATCGACTAGGACCTCAAACGAAACTCATTTTACACAAAACCCGTCACCAAGATCACATTTTTGAAGAGATTAAACAGCAAATTTCTTAGTTATTCTCATAAACTAAATAACCCAGATAGGAAAACAACTTTATATGGGAATGAATAATATGAAGATCAAATTTGAGATTCATCTTTTATATACCTTCTGGAGCCACTGCTGGTTCTGGCTTTGGCTCAGCCATTGAAGTTGCTGTGAGAAATTTTGTGGGTCTGATTCAATTCAAGCAGACAGTGATCCTATGCTCTCTCTCTCTCTCTCTTGCAATTTACTGGATTGTTTCTGTTGCATCTCTACCGTTAATTTTCTAGGGCTGTAGGGTGACGTGGACGGTTGAGATGCAAGCTCACTCTACTTTATTATTATTATTTTTTAAGTAAGGAAGGGACGGCCAAAATGGCCCAATACCACCATTTTTAGAAATTTTTAGCAAGAAAACACTGTTTCGGAAATAATTAGCAAAGTACCACTTTTTCTAGAACTCGAGTTTCAGAAACTCGAGTTCCTCATTAGTTTTCCACCGTGGCATTGCTGAGTTGGATTTATGTGATTAAAAATTTTTTTGTGGTACTCGAGCTTGGTAAACTCGAGTACCATTTGCACAGTACTCGAGTCTAGCAGGCTCGAGTACCTTTTTCTTAAAAAAAAAAAAAAAAAAAAAATTTACACAGTACTCGAGTTTGGTAAACTCGAGTACTGTGTAAATTTTTTTGTGAAGTTTTTTTTTTTTTTTTTTTTTTTCTTGTTTGGGGATAATAAAAAAATAAACATAAAGATAAAAATAAGTAGCTTTTTTATGTTTTTATTTATTTAAATAGAGGCATTGTAAAATATAGAGATTTTAATTTCGAAATATGAATTTAATTTCTACATTAATTAAAACTAGTGTATGACCCGCACAATGTGCGGGTTAATTAGTTTTATTTATTTATTTTGAATTAGGATACTCTTATTTGTTATTTATGGTAAAATAAATAAAACTCTCTAATTTATAGGTATGGTATCTTAAAATTTTAAAGAAGCTCTATTAATATGGTATTACAATTTTCACTTATTTTATGAAGCTAACAAAATGAAAATGAAGTGACGATAATTATTTTAGAATACATATCATCACTCACTTGAAGTGTCAATGCTAGGTTTGTAATACCCTTGATAATAACAGCCTTCAATCTTCTATATGATCCAATCCTTAATACATATTGGGTTACACCTCACCCACATAAGTAATAACCACTAACCATATACTTAATAACCGCTAACCATATACAAAGTATATGGTAAACTTCATTCTCAAAAAAAAGAAAGTAAACTTAATAAATTTAATATTGTGTTTTATTTTTAGGACCCAATATATAATGATTGTTAATTTTTTAAGTGAAAGAAAAAATAAAAAGAGTGATTAGATTCTTATTAAAAATAAAAGCAAAAAAATTGTCCTAGTATAAATAAAGATATATATTGGGTATTTTGTGAAGTATGAACCTTCGAAGAATGTTCCTATTCAATTACTTTTACTATTCCCAATCCCATCCATGATTGAGATTTATCTCACCTCTACTATTCCTATAAAGTTACTTTTCTTTTCCTTCATATTCTTCTTCAATTCTTTACTTCTTCCTCGTTAGTGAGCCTCTATGAACTCCCATCACATCTTTTTTTTTTTTTCCCATTTTCACCATGCTTTTCTGCTAACATTTTTAAGTTTTAGTTTTTTCTTTTTTTAATAATCATTCAGTCTCATGAAAAATAGCACATGAAAATATTCTCACATTTCAACTAGCTGTACTAAATCCAACAACTTTCTTGCCATAGTAAATTATTCTTGCAGAGCGAACATTAATTCGAAACTTCTATCACTTTTTGTAGGAAAAAATGGTTCAAAAGGTAAATATAAATCTGTTTAGAGGTTTTGAATGGAAGATGGCCGTTGTAGTTAATTTCGCAACTACCTAAGATCACGTTGTTTCGGATTTCTATTAATTGGCTGAAAGAGTTATGAGCGGTGTTTGTTGATAAAAGTTGGCAGACAATAGTCCGCTTAAGCATTTTTTAAATGTAATGGTTCCTAAAGCATTTTTCTTTCGATGGCGAAGGAGTGCAATGCTTGATTTTTTAAATCCTGAAGACATGAAAGGCACAACGTTTCGCTTTTTATTCCATGCTTTTGACTGGTAGTTTGGCAGATTTTTAAGTGGGATTTTTTCTTACATGTCACAACCTCCTCCTTAATTGCAGGGCAAGGTTTCTGCTGTTATATATAGTAGCTAGTCGCTAACCCGGGATTATATAACTCTATCTAGTCGTAGTTGGTTAGGCATTGAGTTCTATGAATTTTACCATTTGAATAGAGCTAACCAGACCCTGGAGGTAAAATTTGAGTTGGTATATGACAAGATAATTCTTTGCCAAAAGCACATAGTTAGAGAAATACCATACCATATCATAAGCTTTTTAGAATCCAGCAGGCAAATCCATCATTGTTCGCTCTCTTTTTTGCAAAAATTATTTTCTGTTCACTATTTAAAAAATTGTTCACTGTTTTCTCATAAAACACCTAGTGAAATCGTGTTTTCACAATTTAATTAGTACATTAGTACATAGTTTTAAATTGAATTTTCACGATTTTGTACATTTGATGACTTCAAATTTGGAAACAAATTTGGATGATCTGTACATCTAATGTAATTAATTTTCCATTAAGTTTACTCAATTTGTTATGTTCTTCAATTTTCATTTGAATTTTCACGATTTTACACAATCAACGAATTCAAATTTTTCAACAAATTCGTAGTATCTGTACATCTAATATACACAATTTTTCCTTGAGTTTTCACAGTTTTGTACATTCAACAAATTCAAATTTCTAAACAAATTCATACGATTTATACATTTAACGTACATACTTTTCCATTGAATTTTCATTATTTTGTACTTTCAATAAAATCAAATTTCTCAACAAGTCTAGACTATCTGTACATCTTATGTACACCTTCAAGATTTGGTACGTTCATTGATTTTCCATCGATTTTTCTAGAATTTCTACATTCAATTATTTCGAACTTTTTTACAAATTCGAATTTTTCGAGGCATTTACCATTAGGTGATTTATAAAAATCATTCATTTTTCTTTCATGAAGTTTGTCCATTATTCATATGGTTACATATTTAAAAAAACACAAAAACCATTTAAGTGCAATAATTGCGCCAATGCTAAAAACCGTTTATGCAGAAAACAGTGAACAATTTTTATTAGAAAACAGTGAACAGTTTTACTTAATAAAAAAAACAGATTTTATGAATGCAGTAAGCAAATTCGAATATACAGTAAACATGATGTGTAGAGAGCAAATTTTATTAACGTAGAAACCGATTTTATCAATGCAGAAAAACAAATTCGATTATTGTGAAATTTAAACATGAAAAAACATTCAGATTTGGCGTTTAAATTTAGAAAACATGATTTCACTAGGTGTTTTATGAGAAAACAGTGAACAATTTTTTAAATAGTGAACAGAAAATAATTTATGCAAAAAAGAGAGCGAACAATGATGGATTTGCCTGCTGGATTCTAAAAAGCTTATGATATGGTATGGTATTTCTCTAACTATGTGCTTTTGGCAAAGAATTATCTTGTCATATACCAACTCAAATTTTACCTCCAGGGTCTGGTTAGCTCTATTCAAATGGTAAAATTCATAGAACTCAATGCCTAACCAACTACGACTAGATAGAGTTATATAATCCCGGGTTAGCGACTAGCTACTATATATAACAGCAGAAACCTTGCCCTGCAATTAAGGAGGAGGTTGTGACATGTAGGAAAAAATCCCACTTAAAAATCTGCCAAACTACCAGTCAAAAGCATGGAATAAAAAGCGAAACGTTGTGCCTTTCATGTCTTCAGGATTTAAAAAATCAAGCATTGCACTCCTTCGCCATCGAAAGAAAAATGCTTTAGGAACCGTTACATTTAAAAAATGCTTAAGCGGACTATTGTCTGCCAACTTTTATCAACAAACACCGCTCATAACTCTTTCAGCCAATTAATAGAAATCCGAAACAACGTGATCTTAGGTAGTTGCGAAATTAACTATAACGGCCATCTTCCATTCAAAACCTTTAAACAGATTTATATTTACCTTTTGAACCATTTTTTCCTACAAAAAGTGATAGAAGTTTCGAATTAATGTTCGCTCTGCAAGAATAATTTACTATGGCAAGAAAGTTGTTGGATTTAGTACAGCTAGTTGAAATGTGAGAATATTTTCATGTGCTATTTTTCATGAGACTGAATGATTATTAAAAAAAGAAAAAACTAAAACTTAAAAATGTTAGCAGAAAAGCATGGTGAAAATGGGAAAAAAAAAAAAAGATGTGATGGGAGTTCATAGAGGCTCACTAACGAGGAAGAAGTAAAGAATTGAAGAAGAATATGAAGGAAAAGAAAAGTAACTTTATAGGAATAGTAGAGGTGAGATAAATCTCAATCATGGATGGGATTGGGAATAGTAAAAGTAATTGAATAGGAACATTCTTCGAAGGTTCATACTTCACAAAATACCCAATATGTATCTTTATTTACACTAGGACAATTTTTTTGCTTTTATTTTTAATAAGAATCTAATCACTCTTTTTATTTTTTCTTTCACTTAAAAAATTAACAATCATTATATATTGGGTCCTAAAAATAAAACACAATATTAAATTTATTAAGTTTACTTTCTTTTTTTTGAGAATGAAGTTTACCATATACTTTGTATATGGTTAGCGGTTATTAAGTATATGGTTAGTGGTTATTACTTATGTGGGTGAGGTGTAACCCAATATGTATTAAGGATTGGATCATATAGAAGATTGAAGGCTGTTATTATCAAGGGTATTACAAACCTAGCATTGACACTTCAAGTGAGTGATGATAGGTATTCTAAAATAATTATCGTCACTTCATTTTCATTTTGTTAGCTTCATAAAATAAGTGAAAATTGTAATACCATATTAATAGAGCTTCTTTAAAATTTTAAGATACCATACCTATAAATTAGAGAGTTTTATTTATTTTACCATAAATAACAAATAAGAGTATCCTAATTCAAAATAAATAAATAAAACTAATTAACCCGCACATTGTGCGGGTCATACACTAGTTTTAATTAATGTAGAAATTAAATTCATATTTCGAAATTAAAATCTCTATATTTTACAATGCCTCTATTTAAATAAATAAAAACATAAAAAAGCTACTTATTTTTATCTTTATGTTTATTTTTTTATTATCCCCAAACAAGAAAAAAAAAAAAAAAAAAAAAAAAAAAACTTCACAAAAAAATTTACACAGTACTCGAGTTTACCAAACTCGAGTACTGTGTAAATTTTTTTTTTTTTTTTTTTTAAGAAAAAGGTACTCGAGCCTGGTAGACTCGAGTACTGTGCAAATGGTACTCGAGTTTACCAAGCTCGAGTACCACAAAAAAATTTTTAATCACATAAATCCAACTCAGCAATGCCACGGTGGAAAACTAATGAGGAACTCGAGTTTCTGAAACTCGAGTTCTAGAAAAAGTGGTACTTTGCTAATTATTTCCGAAACAGTGTTTTCTTGCTAAAAATTTCTAAAAATGGTGGTATTGGGCCATTTTGGCCAGGAAGGGACTATAGAAAATAGTTGCTTTATGGGCTAAATTGAAAATATGGCCTAGTCAGGCCTTAGCTTTCTTTAGTTGTATGCTATTTGGGCCTTGGCCCACATGGTACCCTAATTTCATTTTTCAAAAATTAATTATTATTATTATTTTCTTTTATAGAATTGAATTCATTTTAAATGGCTTGGAAAATTGTTAATGTAAAATATCCACTGGTCCATGCATGTGGTGGGTTTATTCTTATATAGTATATAGAAATATGGAAAGTTATATATTTTTAGTGAGTTGTAAATGGTATTTAATGATAGGAGTAAAATAAATGTAAGGTTAGTGATAGGTTCTATATAAAAGTATTTTTTTTATACTATAATTTGATAGTTACATTAAGGAGGGGGATTTGAATCTTGGATGTCATAAACTTAGATAAAAGCAGGGGCAGAGCTATAGCAATGCTTGGGCTCCCCCCCAAAATTTAAAAAAATACTTTTATATAATGTGTATGTACTAAAAACTTTAAATATTTAGTTACAAGAATAGAATTTGGCCCCCCTCAAATGTTTGAGTTAGTCCAATGATACTCATAAAAACGAATAGAATTTGTCAATCAATCTAGTAATTATAGAAACAAGGTAGTTTTTGTTTTCATAAATTCGTTTTTTTACATTTTTAATATCAAATTAGACAGCTTTTGTATTCTTATTAGAGCTTAAAAGATGATAAGTTCCCTTAAAAATTATCTTGCGAAGATACATATATATGCAAAAGTTGTTAATTTTATATACACAATATATTTTATAAACTATGACCAACTCTAGTATCAAAATATAATTGTTTATATATGTGTATGTGCGCATGTATGTGATGATTTATCTTGACTCGTGACTCCTATATTAGTACTAAAATTTGGCCCCCCAAACAAAAAATCCTAGCTCCACCCCTGGATAAAAGTTATATTATTCTAATTACATCTTATCATATAAATAGTTGTGAAAAATACTGTCTCTAGTATTACTCAAATGCCAAGAATATTATAGTTTAATTGACATTTTTTGATATTTTCAATAGAAAATTCATGGTTCAAATCTATCAAATTGTAATTGAAAAAAAAGAAGAAGAAAAAACTCAAAACTTTTGAATTTTTTTTATCCAAAGACAATTGGCTTTAGTTTGGCCACAAAGCGTGTGGATAGATTACCTTTTAAACCTTTTTTTTTTTAATGTATTATTACTCATATGTTTGAGAATAATGCAGAGTAATTACAATCAATGAATACATACGAAAAACTTCACTAATCTCATAAAAAAAAAAAAAAATTCACTAACATTGCCACTTATTCTTATTGCGTCGAAATTGGAATGTTAGCTAGTCAATCTACTTGTTTTAAAGCTTAACTTAGTCAAATAAAGAAAGCATAAAATCAAGATGGCTAGCATTTATATAGAGATCAATAGTTCTTACACATCATTACACAAGAATCAAAATCCATACCATTTTGTCGAGCACAAACCAAACGCCACCTCCTGAAGTATATACAATGAATTACAATAATCAATAATAGTGGTGTGAGTATGAGGAGCGTGGCTACTGCTAAGCTTAACTTCATTTCAAATTGGTTCATGTCAAAATGTTAAGAATTCCTGTTAAGCCTACCTTTTTGGATTTCATATTGTTATAATAGGAAATCCCCCAGTGGAATAAAATTTTGTAGCACCTAGGGGTGTGGATGGGTTGGGTCAGGTTGAGAAGCTTTTTTAATCTAACCTACCATGGTGGGGATGAAAAAAATTCAACTTAACCAAACCCATTATATAGGTCCAACCTAACTCAACCCAATTCACGTGGATCTAGTTAGACACTGTTTTTGTTTTTATTTATTCTTTTTGTTTTTGTTTTTTGTTTTTAAAGATGAGCATTATAACAAGAAGTTCAAAATATTTCCAACAAAAATAACAATATATTTACTGACTCAATGGTATCGGGTTTTCAGTAGAAAGACCAGCCACCAACCGCGAAACAGATCAGACTCAGCTGGACAATGGTTGAGTAAGTCGAAGCCGACAAAGATGTTGCTAGAGGTTACAATCGGCGTTGATATGTATTTTTCATCAAATCTAAGCAAAAAACACCAAATCTTCATCAAATTTGAGCAAAAAATAAATAAAAAGCACCAGATCTTTGTCAGATTTGAGTAAAACCCACTAGATCTAAGGAAAAAAATACCGAATCTTCTTCAGATTTAAGCAAAACCAACTAGATTTGAGTTTTATATGATCAAAAACCACTAGATCGTAGCTGAATATGAGTAAAAACGACGAGATCTAACCAAAAACCACGAGATCATCACCATATTTGAGCAAAAACCACCATGTTTTTGCCAGATCTGGGTAGATCTAGCCTCTTTCAAAGGCTTAGTAAGCTGGAACGGGGTGGCTCGGGTTTTGGAGAAGGAGACCCGTCACTCGACCTATCGTTGTTTGTTGTGGAACTCGAAGATCTACCACAAACTACCTCTCTCCTCAAATCAGAAAATTTCAGTTTGAGTAGCTCTAGGTCAGACGAGTTAGTAGGGTTACGGTTGGAGATGGATAGCCCTAATGGGAGGAATTTATGCCATGACCTATTAATCTAGATAGGCTTCACCATCTTATTGCGAGTACATACTATGTAGTGTAGTTAACCCTTGACTTATCTAATTTTTCTATTTTTTTGGGCCTTCACCCACAAGGTGCCCCAAGTTTATTTTAATGGTTGGGAAAAATTTTTTGGGTAAAATTTTAATACAGTAACCTACCTTGAGATTTGGTGTAATGTCAAGAATTTCTAACTTGTTTTTAGAAATTACTAATTTAATCCTTTAACACAAACGGTATTACAAGCCTTCCGTAAATAACAATGTTTTCTCAAAACAAATTATAAACTCATATCTTAATCTCTCTCTTTCTTCTCTTTTCTTTTTCCTAATCTCACTTGACTCTCTCTTTCTCTCTCAATTTTCTTTTCCTCTATTCAAATCAAACTCTCTCTCTCTCTCTCTCTCTCTCTTTTCTTTTTCCTAATCTTACCTGACTCTTTCTATCACTCACAATTTTCTTTTCCTTTGCTTGTCCAAATCTTGCAGATAATGGATCATCTTTTTCTCTTTATCTCTCTATTTCAGTGATTGAAATCTTGTGATGGTAGGTCAACGGTTTTCTATGGGTCAATGGTGATTGGATTGACAGGATTTGGGATTGGCCGACATAAGTTTTATTAATTTTATGTTTGCTTGATATTTGATGATAATTTTGTGATGGACTTAAGACCTTGGTTGGGGTGATTGGGTTTTTCTGGGTGTCTTTGTTGAGTAGAAAAGAGAGGTTTTTTTTTTTTTTTTTTTTTAAGGAGATTTTCCTTTGGTTTTCTTGTCTACCAAACACTATAGGGAGGGGATGAAACTTTTTACATAGCTTTTCCTTTTGATTTTTGTGGCTTTTAGATTTTTTTTTTTTTTTTAATAAAGGGGTTAGGAAGAAGATGAATCTTGGGTAGGAGATGAATTTTACGGTCTACGTGATTTCCTTACTACAAATTTGTCCATAGTACTGGCAAGAGAATAAAAGATATACTATAAATTCATTTGGCATATTGTTTCTTAATACAATGAACACACTAATTATTATTGTTAAGATTAAATTTTGGAAATCATTTATTGTTTCTAAATACAATAAACATATTAATCATTGTTCTTAAGTAAACTTTAATTATTATTACTTAGAATAATTTTATCTATTAGTTTATCTTTACACTTCACAATTATTTTATTTAACAACTCAACTCAACTTTGTGATGTTGCGGAAGTCTAAAGAAAGTACACATGATGCTCTCTTTGAAAGAATAGAAACTAAATTGTTAGTTTCAAGTAGTAAAACTCGAATCCACAAGAGGTCCCTTAAATCCACAAGGTGATAGATTTAGAATACACTAGAGAAAACCAGTAGACAAATTCTGAATTTTAATTAATAATAATTTGAATTGCTTTTGGAGACTACAATGTGTTTAAATAATAAAAAGAAAATCTAAGGTGGCTAGAAAACCTAACGCAGCTAGGAAAACCTATAAAGATTAGGAAAGCCCCGAGAAAACCTTAATTCACGCTAATCATGAGATTAGGTGGCAAAATACTTAATTTTGCCAAAAATAGAAAAATTGAGTTATATGCAAAATCGTAACTATATACCTTAAAGGTCATTTCAAAACAAGCGAGACTTTATTATGACTTTTGAGGAAAAGATTATTGAAGAAACAAATATTACTAAAAATGGTAAAATCACTGCTTTCAAGGCATTAACAAGGAATTCACCAAAATTAAGGCACACCTAGTGGCAAAGCGGCGACTCTTTATCAAAAGGCCATTTTCCTTCGGCTTGCCAAATTTCAAGCAATACTGACTCTAAGCCCAATGATTTCTAATAGTAAACTACAGACCATAAGGGTTGTCCCAAAACAAGTGAGGCTTTATTCTAATTTTTGAGCAAAAGGTTATTGAAGAAACAAATATTACTAAAAATGGTAAAATTACTGTTTTTGAGGCATTGACGGACGAATTTACCAAAATTAAGGCACATCTCATGGAAAAACGACTACTCTTGATCAGAAGACCATTTTCCTTCAACTTGCCAAATTTCAAGCAATTCTGATTATGAGTCCGATGATTTCTAATAGTGGCTTTTTGCCTTGTGCCCTTCCAGGGGTCATTACTGTCTGTTCTACATCACTTTGACAACTATTGGTCTTTGTAATTGCATTAAGAAATTTTTTGTTATGTTAATACTTGTTTTTGTCTTCATTCAATCAATTACCTATCCCATGCCCCATGTCTATTTTATTTATCTATTTTAAGAATCACCCATTAACTATTTGTTTAATTATCTTTTAGCATTAACATTTGCTACCCACTAACTGAGTGGCCCACGCCCTCAGTCCCCACTCAACAAATAACAAATTAAAGCACATTCAGATTTAGCCACTCCACTCACAAATTTAGTCAAAATAATAAATAAATTATAATTTTATTGTAATTATAGATTGATTAAGTTTATGAGTCAAAGTAAAGAAGACATAAGTAATTTTTTGTCAAATTTGTTAAGATCTAAATGAGCTTTTCTTGAAGTTTAGTATATATAAAAAAAAAAAAAAAATTGTACCTTTGATGTTGGGCTTACTTTTTTTCACCCACATATTTTAGATCAATTTGGTTTGTAGTTGGGCTTTTTTGTGTGTTTAAAAAGACCAAAATATTGTCAAAGTGATCTTATTCAAGCTTATTTCAATTGGACTCAAAAAAGAATTGAGGGTCAAAGGTTTCAAATTTTATTTTAAGGGGTCAAAACAAAATTATTATATATATATATTTGGCCAACTTAGGGAATTCATTTAAACCCCTTCACCTTAACTTAGAGCTGCCCCTTGAATGCTATGTGGAGGAGATGAAACTTTTTATATGGCTTTCCCTTTTGATTTTTGTGGCTTTTGTTTTTTTATTTTCTCGGCTACCAAACACAACGTAGCAAAGTAATTACATTTTTTATTAAATTTTATTTAAAAAAAAAGAATCAAAGAAAAACATTGCTTGTGTTGTTGATTTTTTTTTTTTTTAAAGTAAAGAAAATTCATTAAAATTCAAAGAATGAATCTTTGGGTCCATAAATGGACTATTCAAAATTTTAAGATTTGGACAAGGAGAGAGAGAGAGAGAGAGAGAGAGAGAGAGAGAGAGAGAGAGAGAGAGAGAGAGAGAGAGAGAGAGATCTGAGTTTAGAATTTGTTGTTTTGAGAAAACATTTTTATGAATGGAAGGCATGTAACACTTTTCATGTTGAAGGATTAAATTGGTCATTTCTAAAAAGTTTTGGATTTGCTTAACATTACTCCCAAACTTCAAGGATTAAGGATTTGGCTTACCTCTAATACTTTTTTAACTAGAGGCGTCCTTTTGTTTTAAATATACAATAGCAATTGGCAGTGGATTTTAATCTCCATATTTTATTTAATTAGTAGGTGATCTGGTAGTTTCTTATTAAAATAAAAGGAGATTCTAGTTAAAAAAGTACTAGAGATAAACTAAACTCAAGGATTAAATTGGTCCTCTCTCTCTCTCTCTCTCTCTCTCTCTCTCTCTCTCTCTCTCTCTCTCTCTTAATTGTCTTTTTTTGAGATTTAAGATCAACGAATTACTAATTTTTGTTATTGGGCTTGCTATTTTTTTTTTCTAGATTTTAGATTAAATTAGTTTGTTGTTGGATTTTTTCCTCTTTTTTTTATTATTATTATTTTTTTTTTTATGTCAAGATAAAGGTTGGAGTTAAATTAATTTGTTGTTGAGTTTTTTTAGGAGGTTCAAAATTTTAATTTAGGATAGTGATAACAAAAAAATTATAAAAGTATTATACATAAATTTTTTTTTTGTCCCAATTCAAGGGTTCAATTGAACCTCTCTGGAGTCAATGTGGCGTTGCCACTTAGGCAAGATATTTGCTTTAGGTACCTTTTGGTAAGGCCTAGAAACCCATCTTACAAATTAAATTGGTGTAATTATACTCCCCTCTCTTAAAGTTTGAAAGAATGACATTCCGCCATGAACAAAAAGGGAAAAAACACCTTCCTCTCTTGACATTTGAAGAAATTGACCCCCCCCCCCCTTTTTGTAGTTTATATTAGTAATGAGTGACTAAATTTTTATAAGAATCTCTTTACAAAAGTTTAACCATGGTTAGTAAAAAAATAATTGATAAATTATTTCAACCACGCCTCGCTTTCACTACCTCACACTTGCAAAAGGAAAATCTCTCCATAATCCGTTGAAAAAAGAAAAAATAATAATAAATAAAATTCATACTTAATATTTTAAAATACATTTTAATTAAAAATTTAAAACAATGAATTTTGACTATGAAATAAGATAATTTTTTAAAACCTACCCTTAAGTAAAGGGCATATTAGTATACAACATTTTTAACATTAATTTAACAAAATTTGGTCAATTGGATGTCAAGGGAGGAAAATGTTTTTTCTTTTTGAGTTTGAGGTGGAGTCTTAATTCCCCAAACGTCAAAGGAGGGGAGTGTAATTTTCCCACTTGGATTTAATGAGACTACTCCATTTTTTGTAAGATCAAACTTGCAAACATCAAATTTCATCTAGAAAGTGAAAGTACCTCAGGCTTTACATCAACCCTGGAACAAGACCAAGAGAAATTGGCAACCAAATCATAGATAGAATTCAAAGCAAACTAAAAATTTGGAAAGGAAGGTTACTCTCACAAGCAAGCACACAAACCGTAATCAAATTAGTTATACAAACTAATTGTTTTGTAGTATAAATTATCAAATTTACCATTGTAATTAGTCTCCAATGGCATTTTCACACTTAATTCCAATAATATGAATGCTACAAGGACATTCCACTTAACGATCTTGACGCAAGCATCCTCCATCTAGAATCTCATATATTTTTTCTTAAAACCTGCATGTCAACAATTTTAAGTGAGAAAGTTTTCAGTCAGTAACTTAAAAGTAGAAGGCACATTTGCACAAAATCTATGCAACCTAACTCACTGGTTTATGAAAGGAAAACCAAACCCGAGCCTAAAATCACATTTTGACTAGAAAGACCAAGAATCCTCTCATTTTTATAACAAAGAGAAACAAAGAAAATACAATTCTTTTAACTGCAAAAGAATTGGAGACCAACTATTACCAAATCTGATGGGAAAGAAAAAGAATATCAAGCTCAAAGACCCATAAACGAATAGGCAAATAAATGGTGAATTTTAATGCCAAAATTGAAAAAATGAAGTACTGAAGTACATCCTAAGAAAAAACTCTCAAGTACAAAGTATATTTTATGCCAAAGTACACAGTGAAGAAACTATGTAATTGTTAGAACTATGATTAAGTATCATAATTATAATTTATCATATGGTATCAGGGTAGGAAATCTTGAATTTGATCTCCGTAGTTTCTACTGTGCCTTCCATTTAAATGTTCAAAAAATCTCAAGTGTTGAGCTTTTAGAAGAATCAATAATTTATTAGTAATAATTGGGAGAATCGGTAATTTATCAGTGATGATAGTTAACAATATACACACACATCTAGAAAGAAATGAAAGGTTGATAAAATAAAAAAATAAAATAAAATAAAAAAAGTAGACAGAAATGAAAGCTGTAAAATACCCTAATACACAAAGAGTAGCAAAAACTAAGAGATGGAGGAGCAAAATCCTTTAAATCTAAAAAATGAGACAGTAACTAGCTTATCAACCTAAATTTTGATTATCTTCCCTGAATTATCTCAATTATGAATATTTTGGCAAACCAAGTGACAAAGAAACCTCCTAAGAAAAACAAGAATTGCGTCTTTCCAGACACAGAGAGTCTGAGTAAATGCTTGAACAATTTATGCTCAACTATCAGCTTGAAATTGTTTTTCCTAGTGGTCGGGAAAAACTGATTGATTATTGTTCGCAGGGTAGCATTGATATACGGTATACCAGGGAATGAAGGTCTTTAGAGGATGAAGCAACGATAAGGACGTAACTGACAAACTTTTAATATTCGGCACAGACAGTAGAATTACACAAAAGATCTTCGAGTACTTGTGCTGGCTTGACCTTGTTCTAAATGACTAGCAGCATATAGTTCTTACACTTCGTATGCAAGAATTGTAATCCGTCGTATATTATGTTAAATTACCGATTCTTCCAAAATTTTAAGTTTTTATAAAATAGTAAATTTAATTACTTAATCATAATTTTAATATTTCCCATCACGTATGGGCCTAAACTCACTTTTAATAAATGAAACTCAACACATGAAATTTTTAACATTTTAAATAAGAGATAGAGTAAAACTAGAGGTTGAACTCAAGATTTCCTGTTCTGATAACCATATTAAATTACCATAAGTATTCATTGATTTGGAAGGCTATTAGCTGAACCACAGTTGTTTTTTCCTTTCTTTTTTTCCAAGCTTTTGCTTCCACATCTTTTACATTGTTCTCTTTCATTTCAACAGTTTATTCATATGTAGATTTCTTTTGCAAGTAATTCTTTTTGGCATGAACAGTGCCACCTCTTAAAGTACACGCACTGACTTGCAATCATCAATAATAGGGATATGAGTATGAGCAGCATGACTTCAATTCAAAATGCGCCAATCTTAAGGAATTCAAGTTAATCCCACCTCTTTGATTTTCATTAGTAAATTATCTAATGAAAATTGAAGCTTACAACACGTGAGGTGAGGGATCATGTTTTGCATTGTGTTAAAAAGAAAAAAGAAAAGAAAAGAAAAACCTTACAGCACATATTTGAAGTATTATGTAGGTGACTACCACATCAACATGAACAAACCAAAATTAAGTGCATAATGATTGAAGCGATACCTTTTAGCTAGATGCCTTCCATTTGCTAAGGTGGCAGCTGCTAAGCTTTTCCAGTAACCAATCCTTCGTGCCATCTAAAAATCTGAAATAAGTATGCCTCCATGTCCTATTGAAGAAGAGAGCTCCACAAACTGCCCAAAAGCTAGCTATGAATCCAACTCCCATACTTATATAGAAGCTGGAAATTTCAGAGTCATCATCAGTTTTGCCAATTCGGGATCTATTCAGAGATTCTTCCTCTACAGTGCATTTTTTTGGAAGAGGATCACCACAAAGTTGAGGATTGCCAATGTATCTGAGTGCATCAAAAGATTGAAGTTGTGTGCTTGAAGGAATTCTACCGGATAAGTTGTTGTATGACAAGTCCAAGTAACTCAGAAATGTCAAATTAGACATGCTTGGAGGAATTTCCCCCGATAGATGATTCCGTGAGAGATCAACTGATTCTAACTCTTTCATACTCCCAATTTTTTCTGGTATGTTTCCCATCAAATGATTTTCAGATAAGTTCAGAAAATTTAATTCAGAAAGAACTGGAATTTCAATAGGGATTGATCCATACAAGTTGTTGCATGAAAGATCTATGCTCTTAACAAATACAAGGTTCTTCTCATATTCTAATTTATGCCCTTTGGGAACCAACATAAGGTTGTTACCGTCGTATACAAAATCATAATCAAATCCAAAATTGCCATATGAAAATGTTACAATATAGGGATCTGGAAATGCCATAGCACTAATATTTTTCAAGCATTTTGGTATGGGTCCTGAGAGGCTATTATTGGCTAGATCCAAAACTCTAAGATGAGTAAGTCGGCATATTTGTCGAGGTATATGGCCCTTGAATTCATTTGATCTTAACCTGAAAATTAAAAGCCTTGTCATCTCTCCAATCCAAAGTGGTATGGTCCCCAACAAATGATTTTCACCCATATCAATGAACTCTATCTGTGAGCAGTTTTTCAATGAAGAGGGAATTTCTCCAGAGATGGTATTGTTCTGTAAACGCAAGGATATGAGATTAGCTAAAGACCCCATGGAGTTAGGAATTCTACCTATTAAGCTATTACTCCCCAAGTTTAAATGCTCCAAAGACTCCCAATACCTCCAACAATGAGAAAGTTCTCCAAATAAGTGATTGTTTGATGCATCCAAAACCTCTAATATATTTTCTCTATTCTTCTTTTGGCACACGAAAGTGGAAATTGGTCCAGAAAGTAAGTTGTCAGCAATATTGAGCTCTTTGACATTTGCAGATATTTGTGGCATTCGACCCTTGAAATGATTGGATCTTAGATTTAAGAGTGAAGAATTTAGCAAAACATCTGATACATCCCCTTCTATGTGGTTGTTAGAAAGATTGATAGTTTCAATGTTTGAAGTCCAATTCCAAAACCAGCTTGGAATCTTGTCTGAAATTTCCGTCTTAGACATGTCTAAAACTCTTAGGGACCTCTGTGTTTGTAACCATGTAGGAAACTTGGGACCCACCTTGCAGGAGCTCATCTCGGCAGATTGAAGTTGAAAAGGAGGAACCCAGTTGGAACTCACATTTAAGAACAAATGTGCATTGTGAGATATACCCAATTCCTTTAAATTCAACAGCTTGGAGAAATGCCCTTCATCTAGTGTGCCTGTTAAGGAATTATTGTAGATACACAATAAACTTAAATTCGAGAGGAGGCCAAGACTCTTAGGAATGGTGCCATTTAACTGATTATGGTGGAGGAATAATATTTGCAAATAAGATAAATTCCCAATGGATGAAGGAATAGGCCCACTTATAGAATTATAGTGGAGATCAAGAAATCGTAGATGTTTAATCTGACCTATCGACTCTGGAATTTTTCCAGTAAGCTGATTTTCATACAATAATAGATATTCTAATTTCTGATAATTGAATATGCTAGGCGGTATCTCGCCTTTCAGAGAAGCGGCAGTCACTTCAAGCGCTGAGAGGCTTGTACTGAGATTAGAGAACCAATTTGGTATCTCATGATTGAAATTATTAGAGGAGAGATCAAGGGCAGTTACAGACGTGAAATTGACAAATCCAAGAGATGGATTCAGGCTATCAAGCTGACAACTTGACAAGTATAGCTCTGAAAGAGATGGGAACTTACTCATTATTTGAAGCCAATCAACTTCTCTGTGAAGGTCAGCACCACTTAGGCCAAGGTGTTGAATGGCAGAGAGACCAGACATCCAACGAAGGTTATCTACATAGAGGCCATCATTATTCCAAAGAGACAGATAGCGAAGGCTTGAAAGGTTCCCAAGCTGATGAGGAATGAGTCCACAGAAGTTAGCCCCCCCGAGGTCAAGATGTGTCAGACTGCCCATTGAACCAAGGAAACTTGGAATATGAGTACAATTAAAATTATTGTAACTCAAATCCAAGTAATTCAAATGTTCTAGTTCTAGCAACGAAGAACTAATCTCACCACCTGTCGAGTTTACGGATAACTCTGTGACTCGACCGGTTTTGTTGTCGCAGTGAACCCCTTCCCATCTACAACAATCTTCATGATCTGACCAGGATGAGAGTACATTTTCAGGATCAGTGAGACCTCGTTTGAGGCTTAGAAGTGCTTGTTTCTCCTTCTCGTTGCAAAAAACATTTGACTCTGCTTTAAAAAAGCTTAAACTGACAATAGAGGCAAAGAACCATAGTAAGAAAATCAAATGAGATGCAAGAGAGGCACCCATTACAAGTAAAAAATGGAGGAAGAGATTGGGTTGAAAGAGAAGTTTGAAGGTGCATAGCAAATTGGAGACTGTTAGCTCTTGATAATATAGGCTTTAAACCTAACGCAAGACAAAAGTCTGAAGGCTGATTCATCCCAAAAGAAAAGTTGAATTTATGACTTTGACTTGCACCCATTGGAAACGCTTTTGCGGGTGCAATTGTCTAAATTGGGTGCCATCCAGCGGCATGACATTGACATCTCAGTTTGCCCGCAAACTATTTGATAATTGCATTAAGCATATTGTATATGAATTTGTTCCAACCTTCCACATTTTTTGTTGATGATATCTCCTCTTTCTTTTTCTTTTTGTCTTTTGTCTTTTTATCGAATTCCTCTATTACATTTGTTAATGAATTATTTAAAAATTTTAATGCCATTTTTATGGAAAATATAAAAAATTATCATTTTTTTTTCTACATTCCCATAAAAAAATTTTAAAATTATTTGAAAAAATAACACTTTACCCCATAAATTATACCGTCTTTTACACTTACTCCCATAAATTATGAGAATGCACATCTTATCATCTTAAATTATACTTTTGTTTACACTTACTCCTTAAACTATAAAAATACACACTTACTTCTCTAAATTATTACCCATGAATGGGTTGCCAAGTATTACTCGGTTAATTTAGGGGGACAAATGTTACATAAGTAGTAATTTAGGAGGTTCGTATACCTTCTCATAATTTATGAAAAAATATATATAAAGAAAACTATAGTTTAGAAAGATAAAATGTAATTTTCCCAAAATATTTCTTAATTAGATGCCATAACCAAAATTCTTATCCTTATTATTTTACACAATAGTAACTATGGAGTTTGAGTGTCCAAACTCTAAAGCGAGCTAAATAGTGGTAATGTGGCCTCACCAAAGCTTTATGGATGGAATTAATGCCATGACCTAAGTTTTCCAACTCTTGTAGGTTCTACTTAGCTCAACTGATAAAGTTTCTGATGGTTGAATAAGAGATTTGGAATTCAATCCTCGCTTACACCAAAAACCGATTGGTATCTTGGTTTGATGATAAAAAATCATTATCAGGAGCAGATGCCATAGGTTAAAACTATCTCAAAAAAAAAAAAAAAAAAGTTTTCCAACCCTTGATTCCTATTCTTCTTTTTCTATTTAGGGGGTAAAATCCAAATTTTGTAATGTTAAGATGTAAAATCCAAACATCTTCAAACTTCAGAGGGTAAAATTCAAATTCTAAAACTTTAGGGTGTAAAATCTAATCACTTCCAAAATTTAAAGGTGTCATTTGCAATTTACCCTAAAAGCTACTTCTAAACATAATTTATTTACTTCTTACCCACATCTTCAGCAATTTATCTAAACAAAATCCAACGCCCATACACCACTGTCCTTGGTAGCAGACGGCTAAGATCCATTCAAAATAATGCTGGAGACGTCACTGAAATCTGAAAATTATCACCGGAGAAAAAACGCACCCCAACTAATAGCAACCAGCGAGCGGTAAGGACGAAAAAAATATGATGATAAGATTCAAAAGGCACACCTCATCTCACCTCCCACTCAAAAGCCTCACTAGGACACATAAAATATTTTTGTTTTTTCATTCTTTATATGCTTTAGCTTTGTTGTCTTGCAAGGAACGGAGTGGGCTTAATTAATTTTTCTGGTTTATTTTCATGGAAAGCTGGTAGTACCCACTTGAGAAATTTTTAAAAAAAAATAATAATAACAAAAAAAGGCACTCAAATGGAAACTGGGTTGAGCTCAGCATCCCTAAACAAGGCGGAGAGAGCAAAGGTCAAAGGGTGGTGCTACCATTTTCGAGAGAGAGGGGAAAAATTCGGTTAAGTAGGTTTGTGATTTGTGTCGCTAGCAACTCTTTCTCATTCTTGTGGCGTCTTTATTCCCGACGGGTCTTTATCTGTATGCTTGGGGGGTTTATGGAGAGATTGCTAAAGGTGTGGGCAACTAAGAAATAAGAGTAATGCTTAGCACTACAAAAAAGTTCACAACTTTTACCGTAACTCACCACGTACGTGAAGAAAAATTAACGAGTTCATGGGGTCCACATCTCCATCACTCACAAGCAAGTTGTGACAAAAGTTGTGAAATTTTTTATTGCACTAACATTACTTGAGAAGTAAATATGTTGCAAGTGACATAGCTTGTGTTTTACCATTAGATTTTTTATATGCATGTGCTTTATCTGTATTAAAATCAGAGAAAATAGGAGGACTCTTAATGGGAGGGGAGCCAGACCCAATTTTGGTGGGCCAGAAATATCCTGTTTTGATAATTTTGCTTACTAGGGATCTCGAGCCTGTGTGGTCTCCATATATTCCCTCATGGACCTCCTCCAAGATGTATTTAGCTTCATCTTCCTTGACGCACCTCAGGTAGAGCATGGAAAAGCCCCTTTTTATATCAAATGCCATTGTAGATCGTGAACCTAGCTGCTTGCTTCTTGATCTTTCTTGCTTCATCTGCGTCTACTGAGAGTCGTCCATCTCAGAGGAAAGAGAAAATTGGACTTGTCCAATTGCTCTGGTTTTGAATTGTGAAAGTGTGAAGTTCTTCAATGCTTGGATGTTTTTGTATTTCTACTTTCAAATTTGGTGAACCTATTCCCTCTTTTGACAATGCTTGCCTTGCTACCTCCTCTACTTCTGAGTTCTGGCTTCAAGGGACTTGCGTAAAGTCTACCTAATCGAATTCTTGGATTAGCTGGTTTGTCAGCTTGAGGTACTTTTGCATCCTGCCTTCCTTTGCTTCATATTCTCCCTTTATTTGCCCTATTACCAGCTTGGAATCACTTTTAAGAAGTATGCTCTTGGCCCTCAAGGCCTTCCCGATCCTGAGCGCCGTTAGTATAGCCTCATACTCTGCTTCGTTGTTGGTGGCGGGGAATTGAAGTTGTACTCCATACTTGAGGGCTTCTCCTTCTAAAGTATTAATGATGACCCCAACTCCTCCTCTATTCTGAATTGATGAGCCATCTACTTGGATCGTCCATTTCTTTCAATCGTCCTAGGACCTTTCATCATCTGACAGAGTGAACTCAGCGATGAAGTCAGCTAATGCCTGGGCTTTGATTGCTATTTTGGGATGGTATTCGATGTTAAACTGGCTCAGCTCAATTGCCCATTGCACCATTCTTCCTGCAGTCTCAGGCTTGTTCATCGCCTTCTTTATTGGTTGGTCTATCATCACCAAAATAGGGTTTGCCTAGAAGTAGGAATGAAGCTTGCATGAAGTGGCAATCAGGGCAAAGATGATCTTCTCCAGGCAATATAAATATGAATTAGGAACAAACAGTAAAAAAAGATCACATTTGGAATCACCTTTGTGTTTTATGGATTTGATTGAATGAACATATCATTGATTTTGCCAAAGAAATTATGCTTTTAAGCCAGACCATATAACAAAGGCTTAAAAAACAAAATTGATGTGCATCTTACTAAAAGTTTATTTAGTACTCTCTAGTTTGTACCATATGGGATACCAAAATTACTTTTGCATCATAGATTATATGCCGAATATTTGTGGCTAAAATCCAATAAATTGTTTAGATTTTTAGAAAGGACAAATGTTATCAAAATCTATGAATACAAAATCTCAATTGTTTGTCAATAGTTAAACTTATGGTCATCTTTATGTTTATGATGGACCTACCATTTTTGTGCATTTGTGTATATAGAAAAAAAAAATATTCACTTGTGATTTGAGGCATCAAAAATAGTTTGGTCAAACTTGCTATAACAAATATTGAAGTACTTATTTAATATTCAAGTAGACAACATAATTATTTAAAGAATAAAAAAGAGAAAAAAATAATAAAAGGTAGAAAATTCCTTGAGTTTTGCCAAGAGGATATGAAATGTGGATCCAATTTGATTTGAGAAACAAGAATATATAAAATAATGGATGTTGAGGTTAGATTATACATTTCCATTTTTTTTTAAAGTGATTGTATATTTTCCTTGATCATACATCTTCATTAGTTTACACTGTACAGGAGGGCTGAATTAAGACTTGAAAAATGAGTAGCATTGTTGGTTTGATTAGTTGTCATTACGAAGAGATATAAATAAGTGAAGAGGGGTGTTAAATGCTAAATTATGAGTTAGAAGTTGATTTAATTTTCTTTATAAAAAAAAAAAATAGAATTGATCAAAGAAGAAGTCAAATGACTAAACCTCGTGCTATTCGAAGGCTTGAAGTCATCCATGGTAGATGATTGTAATGTCCAAAATTTAATGTCTTTAATTTTTGAAGATGCAGTTAGTACGAAACTAAACAGTTTCACATTGTCAGTTTCTCTTTGGAATTTAACTACGACATATGCGTTTAGCTGGGACGTTTAATTTCATGCTATAAGCTTTATCCTAATTAAAGTCTATGTTGAAATGTTGCCACTACCAATATCATTTTTCCCGACCTTGATAGAAACGTTGATCGTCCTCTATATTGACCTGTGAATTTCTTGTTAGCGTATTGAGAAATCTGTTTGTCCTAGAACCTCTGCTCTCCGATGGAGTCATCATTTGGTTCTAATTTTCCATGCTAAAGGTTGATTATTTGGTGAACTATGGAAATTTCCATTACAGTTCTGTTGATACAATAATTAAGCCATGAGCCCTGTTTTATCATGTACTTAGGCTCATTATTAAGTAAAATCTCATGTGTATTAGCTCTTAATGACAGGATTACATTAGTCACCTCAGAGATCAATGCTCACTTCACACAAGTGATGTGAGGTGGTAGCTGGTAGGTTAATTTGAAAACCGTCTTTCACGTACCGCTTAGAGATTCCTCATCAATACCAAACCCATCAAGAATTTGACTTGGTTACATATTGCGCTTTACGCTCCATAACTTGTTAACCACTATGCAATATTTTCCACCATGCTGCATAATATTCAAGCAAGACCATTCAAATCTCCGACTTCTAGGTGGACCATAAATCTTTTTTGTTTTGTTTTGTTTTATTTTTTTTATTTTTTTTATTTTTTTTTTCAGGAATCATTGAATTGTTAAATAAAATTAAATTCCACTAGTAATTTTGAAGCTTAATTTGGTCAGCCTAATAAAATTTCTGATTTTTTTTTTCAACTCCAAATTTTATTTATTTACACAAACTAAACTAATTTCTTAGATAATTTACTACTTGAACTAACTAAAAGTAGCAAATAAGAAATTCTTTCAGCATTCAATTTAAATTGATAACAATGAATTAAGCGTTGTGCTAGTTATGCAAATATTAAAAGACAGGGTATGTGAGGGAAAAATAACATTTGTAATAATTAAGTTGTCATTGTAGTTATGTCAAGACTGCGACATACTCATGACCTAGGGACGCGCCTTTCACTTCAAGTCTTCATTCTGTTTCATTAATTCTTGCACATTAGCTGTCAGTGCTTGAATTTGTTGAGCCATTACCACCGGGTCTAGCGGTGCAATAGTGTTTGAGTCCATCGATTTTGCGGAACTTAGTCAATTAGAGAGTTCAACGGCTTATGGTTGGTTCCCACAAATGGTGCTAAATTGATGACTAACGATTTCGCCTCGTCAGTATGTTCCTCGCCAGTACGATGGACGACCTGAGATCCTGTGTAAGAGAAAACACGAAATGGATAATGACACTGGTTTGGGGCTTGCCAAGGAACCTTCAATGCTTAAGTTAGCTCAAGCTATTTAAGAATCTCAACTTTGTAGAGTAATTTGTGTGTGTCTTTTCTCCTTTTACCTATCTTTCCTGGCTTTATATAGTCTTATGTTGAGTTAATGATCAGTATAACGTTGCACTGCAGCTGGAGGATTTAATGCTCAATGATGACCATTTAGGCTGTGTTTGAATTGGCTGAAAATCATTTCCGGAAATCATTTTCCGTAAAACTCACGTGTTTGGCAGCTACGGAAAATAGATTTTTCGGAAAATAATTTCCGTTTGACTAAAATTTACACTTGTTGACTCGGAAATCATTTTACATAATCATTTTACCTTCAAACGATTTCCGTAGCACGCGCAAAAGAAAGAAACACACTTAGCCAAAACACAACAAAACACACTTAGCGAACAAACGCAGCGAGAGAGAAAGAGAACGATCCAGAAACGCAACAAAACACACTCAGCGTCGATCGCGATCGCGATCGACGCATCGCGCGATCACATGAAGCGTTGATCGCGATCGCGATCTCGCCTTCGTTTGTTCGGATTTGATGATTTTTTTTCTGGGTTTTGTTTTTGTTTTGAGGAATGAATGATACTATGTATTCGTTTGGTAACCGAGAAAATGTGAGAAAATGTGAGTAACAAGTAGAAAATGTGTTTTCTATGGTATTTTCAAGAACACAACCAAACATCATAAAATATTTTCCGAAACATTTTTTGAAATGCAACCAAACACATGAAAATATTTTCTTTTCCGGAAAATAACATTTCCGGAAAATATCTATTTTCCGGAAATACTTTTACATGAACCAAACGTAGCCTTAATCCCAGTCTTTGTTGTCTGTAATGGACTTTTAATTGCACATTATTGGGTGGCAATAACGGGTCCATGCTTATTTATCACTCAATCATTAAATTTTGTCTGGAATTAATGCACTTACACTCGTCCATACTCTTACTTGTCATTATTATGGACGGCTTGCGAGTGATAGACAACCATTTATGCGCTACTCGTCAGTACCTCAAGTTTATTTTAAATGGTAGGGTAAAATAATAATACAATAACCTACGTGGGACAACAAGAACATCCAAAACTTTTTTGAAATTATCAATTTAATCCTTTAACACAAATGGTGTTACATGCCTTCCGCATTAATAACATGATTTATCCTTTTACATCTGGATGAGATAGTAATCACTCTTGCATTAGGCATAAAAAAGTGCATCATTGATATTATATATGGTCACGTATCCTTTCACACCAGGATGAGATAGTAATCACTCTTGCATTGGGCATAAAAAGTGCATCATTGATATCATATATGGTCATTGTCACGGCCAAAACTCAATTACCATGGGCTTTTGGGCTCAGACCTTCAATATATTTGTGTTCTGGGTTGGACTTCTCCCTCAATGGGAGGTCTAAGAAGTGACTTTACCTTTTACTGATACAATAAAGATGTTATTTTAGCCCTTAATTTCCCTTCTCATGGCCCAACTGAGGTTACAATCATACAGCCGCACCCTTTCCCTAAGTACTGAGTAGAATCTTTTTGTTCCCAAGGTGGGTGTTTCCTTACTTCACTCATGTTACTTTCCCTAATTTTTTCATCCCCTGATCCCTATTCCTCTTTTTCAATTTATAGCCTCCCCTTAGTGGGGTTGTCATGATGAGAGAATTTTATCATATCAGTAGGTCCATCAGCCTTATATTCTTGATCAAATGGGACCCACCGCCTACTGCAAATGTGATTTCCTGGTAACTTGTGCATGATGCTGCTTACTGCTCGACAGGCGAATTCCCCTAATACATTATCCCTAATTCACGGCAAACTCTTGGGGTATTTAGGCCAAAGATTTGGTAGGCCCCTCTTAGCTCGACATGTGGGCTAGGACAGGCTGAGCACATCGTTGCATGGGCCTACATTTCGAGACTGGGTTGACATACTATGTCTGTACAAGCACGTTACTTGAATTGTCTAATGCGACAAGTGAAGAACATGATAAAAAATAATTAAAAAAAAAAAAAAAGAGTGAGAAATAGGGATATTAGGGTTTAATGGGAGAATAGAGAGATGGGAGGGACCTTAAGGAAGGGGGAAATGGAAAACACATGGAGTTTCTTCCTTCTTGCTTGAGTCATTTTCCTTCCATCTTCTTTGATCTCCACTCTGGAATTGGTCTTCTTGAATTCATGACCTCTAAGATTGGAATGAAATTTACTCTCAATAGATAGATCAGCATGCATGCATGCGTTAATCTTCCTTGTTCATGAGAATCTAAAGAGCTCATCAATTGTTAAACAGACGTAGTAGAATTAGTAGATTCATCAATATTGCAGCAACCACGTAATCATATTCTTCTGGCAAACCTATTAACATTTTTTCAACAACCTTTGGTTTTTAATTTCTTCTCCGTAAGTTTTCATGTGACTAAGAATCGCGGAGGCATGGAGCTCATGCTCTTGGGTCCCACATGTCATCTGGATTTCCTTCGGAAGTTGCTTGGACTTGGGCTAGCATCGCTCTGATTGTTTGTCTCTGCCTTTGCTAAAATTAACGACCACAGTGTCGTTTACATCCAGTGATGCAACATGTTACTTTTCCACTATTTAATAAAAAAAACTCTTACGTATTTATAATTGTTCAGTTTAACAATTTTTTTTTTAATCATAAATTGACTCAACTATTTTAGATAGATGAAAATTTTTTAGTGGAATGATGAACGAGTAGTCTGGTTTGAAAAGTTGAATTAAAAAAGAAAAAGTTGAGTTTAAAAAAAAAAATTATTTATTTAAAACAAAGTGAAATAAAATAATATAACAAATGTGATATGGGTTTATTTTTATAAAATGTCATTATATTAAATTCTACGAGTTATATATATTTTCTAATATTGTTATATATTAATAAAATTAGAGTAAATTGTAAATTACATCCTTAAAGTTTAGAGGTGATTGGATTTTACACCCTAAAATTTCAGAATTTGAATTTTACCCCTGAAATTTGGAATGTTTGAATTTTACACCATGACGTTTCAGAATTTGGATAATACCTCCTAAAGTTTGGGAAAGTTGGGATTTTATATCCCCTAAATTCTGAAACTTTAAGGTGTAAAATCCAAACATCCCAAAACTTTAGAGAGTAAAACTCAAATACTCTTAAAATATAGGAGGTAAAATCCAAATTCTGTAACGTCAAGGTGTAAAATTCAAACACCTCCAAACTTCAGGGGATAAAATCCAACATACTTTACCTAAAAGTATGTTGGTCTCATGCTTTGCATAAATGTGTAATTAAATTATGTTGGTCTCAAGCTAAAACAATAAACTTGGTTTTTATAGGATTCTAATATTCACTATTTAGATCAATAGGAATTGAGTAAGCAGGAAAAGCTTGAAGAGGATTCATAGAAATGAACGTCTTCCAAAATAAACATAGATTTGCTTTAATAAATTAAATAAGCACATTTTATTAGCCACAATTTTTTTTTTAAAAGCAATATAAATATAAATTAGGAACAAACAATAAAAAAAATATCACATATGGCATACCTTTGTGTTTTATATATTTGATTGAATGATCACAACACTAATTTTCCCAAAGAAATTATGCTTTAAGCTAGACCATATAATGAAGGCTTAAAAAACAAAATTGATGTGCATCTAACTAAAAGTTTATTTAGTACTCTCGAGTTTGTACCAAAGAAGAATTGATCAAAGAAGAAGTCAAATGACTAAACCTCGTGCTATTCAAAGGCTTGAAGGTATCCATGGTAGAAGATTGTAATGTCCAAAATTTGATGTCTTTAATTTTGAAGATGCAGTTAGTACCAAACTAAACAGTTCCTCATTGTCAGTTTCTCATTGGAATTTAATTACGGCATATGCGTTTAGCTGGGACGCTTAATTTCATGCTATAAGCTTTATCCTAATTAAAGTCTATGTTGAAATGTTACCACTCGTCAATATCATTTTTCCCGACCTTGATAGAAACGTTGATCGTCCTCTATATTGACCTGTGAATTTCTTGTTAGCGTATTGAGAAATCTGTTTCTCCTAGAACCTCTGCTCTCCGATGGAGTCATCATTTGGTTCTAATTTTCCATGCTAAAGGTTGATTATTTGGTGAACTATGGAAATTTCCATTACAGTTCTGTTGATACAATAATTAAGCCATGAGCCCTGTTTTATCATGTACTTAGGCTCATTATTAAGTAAAAATCTCATGTGTATTAGCTCTTAATGACAGGATTACATTAGTCACCTCAGAGATCAATGCTCACTTCACACAAGTGATGTGAGGTGGTAGCTGGTAGATTAATTTGAAAACCGTCTTTCACGTAGCGCTTAGAGATTCCTTATCAATACCAAACCCATCAAGAATTTGACTTGGTTACTTATTGCGCTTTACGCTCCGTGACTTGTTAACTACTATGCAATATTTTCCACCATGCTGCATAATATTCAAGCAAGACCATTCAAATCTCCGACTTCTAGGTGGCCCATAACTTTTTTTTTTTTTTTTTCTTCAGGAATCATTGAATAGTCAAATAAAATTAAATTCCACTAGTAAATTTGAAGCTTAATTTGGTCAGCCTAATAAAATTTCTGATCTTTTTTTTCCACCTCCAATTTTTATTTATTTACACAAACTGAACTAATTTCTTAGATAATTTACTACTTGAACTAACTAAAAGTAGCAAATAAGTACTTCTTTCAGCATTCAATTCAAATTGATAAAATTGAATTAAGCCTTGTGTTAGTTATGTAATTATTAAAAGACGGGTATGTGAAGAAAAAAGAACATTTGTAATAAATTAAGTAAGATGTATTAGTGTCAGTCATTTTCTTGCAACAAGCTAATATTGGAAAAAATTATTAGGTATTTCTAGAATATAGCAACGCAGTACATAGTAGTGATGAAAGCTCACCATGTTATTAGTATGAATTATTTTGATGTCATTTTTTTTTTTTTCTTGGTGTGTGTGTGTGAATCCCAACCCAATAAACCATATCCCTCCAAATAATTATGTGGTTGTCATTTTATCCTGATACTTCAAGATGAGATCACAATCACTCTTACGCTTACCCCATTTATAAGAAAAGATTACTAGAACCCAATGGTGAATGGTGCACCAAGCACTGATAATTACCCTGATCTAAGCATACAGAATACCCTGGAAGTGGAACCAAGGGATAGAGTTGAGAGCAGAGCTTCATACTGGTAAAGTGGTAAAAGTGACTCCAGTATTCCTGAGACTTTAATGTATAAGCCGGTAGCCCAATTTCATGTTATTGATTTTGGGCTATCCCAAAAGTCCATTGGCATAGAGTATTTTATCAAGAATTGTTGTTACCTAATGAGAGAAACTTCTTATGGGATTCAAATAAAGAAAAAAAAGAAGATGCACTTGGAAATGCTGGAACCCAAAGTCACTTCACCAAAAAAGGGGTGGTACTTTGGGGCTCGATGCTGTAAAGCCCAGGAACATAATCCCTATTAGCTTTAGATAAACTGGTGGCTCAAAAACTGAAGGAGATTTTCTTTGGGCCTCAACCTAAAATACTCAAAACAATAGACCCAATTAGACCATGTGGCCTCTTCTAAAAAAAGAAAGCTTGACTACGTGGTCAGTGGTAAAGTAATAAATTTTTTTAAGAGCACAACTAAACACACACACAGTATATATATATATATATATACACACACACATACTTAAACTGTATAATATACATATTCAGTAAGTCGATAATTGATATTACATTATTCAAAAAAATTGTAAATTTGTGATATACAACTATGTTTATGTTGGCTTTTATTTTGTGTCAAATTTGATTGTATTTTGTTCAATCATTTTCCTGTATTTTTGTGAGATTTAATGTAAAGGTTGAGTGTAAAGGTTTGGTGAAAATCTATAAAGAATAGTGAATTCGCGACTGATTCGCAATTGGTTCGCAAGTGGACAACCCGTGAAACGTCATGTGAGAAACACATGCTGGAATCTGAACAGTCTCATGCCAGGCAAGATTTTGTATGTCACTTTGCAACTCAAGCCAAGTCGTGAGTGACCAAGCTTGACAGCAAAAATAGAATGTTCAAGCTTGGCTTAAACTTGATACGAGCTTACAAATAATGTTCAAGCTTGAGCTCATTATAAAGTATAAAAGCTTGAGCTCGGCTTAGCTTGGCTTAATTCATTAGTCAAGCCAAGCTTGAGCTCAATATCAAGCCCAAACTCAAGCTCAATATCATACTTTTGAGCTTGAGATCCAACATAAGTATATTATCAAGCCTATATTAGGTTTATTATCTAGTCTATTTGGTTTGGATGAGTGGTCTTAACTTATAATTAATTAAAGTTTCAGAAATATATGAGTTTACTTGTTAAGCTCATATCAATTTTATTACCAAACTCATAAATAAACATAAGCTCAACTTGTTTTGTTACTTTTATATCGAGCCTTGGTGTTCAAAAGCTTGTTCATGAACAATATTTTTTACGCGGGCTTGGCTCGTTTATTAAACAAGGCTAAAACTAAAACTTAAGTTTGACTTGTTTATAAACAAACAAACATGAACGAGCTTTTTATCGAGCCAAGCCCGAGCTTTTTATGAACGGCTTGGTTCATTTATAGCCCTATGCGAAACCCTTTGCCTGGAGCTTTTTAAAGTGTGTTTTCCTTATTTTTTTACCAACATTATATAAGCCTACATTACCTACAAAATTGTAAGGATTTTTTCTAAGGAACTAGTGAAGACATGGCTCGGTGAAACTCGTTGGTAGCTGGAACTTGAAGGGTTCAAGTACATTAGGTAGATTAGGCCTGGAGGGTCTTTTTGATATTCATGTACTCCAACTTTATTCACTAGTGGATCAATTTTGGCTTGGAGGACCGCAAAGAGGTATTTTGCCGAGTACTTTGGTTTCCTTTTTGATAATACATCTCGGTGTTATCTTGTATTTGTATCTCTCTTCCCTTACTCTTTAAGCTTTATATTTGTTATTGCTTGCTTGTGGTTATGGCTTAGAGAGTAGTTAGGTTATTGCATATCATTACTTTTGTTCTGCACTTAGATAAATTAGAGTAAAAACAATTAAGCCGTGTTTTTAAAATTGAGAGTCTAAACAAGCTATAGTGTTTTACACTATTTGAGCTTTCAAAAAAATCTTTCATTAATTTAAAAATTTTAAATATTTCACATTAGGATATAACAATGTTTTTAGAAAACATAAAATGTTTGCAAATCAATTAATTTCAATTAGATTGAATTAAAAACAATTAATAAAGAAAAAACTTTTCTAGCCTCTCCTCTCTGTAGGAGTCCTCCCTCTCGTCTATACGAGCCCTACCTCCCTTGGATAATCCGAGGGCTTGAATTTTTATTTTTTTCTTGATTAGTTCACTATTTCTGTTGATACTATGGCAGATGATGTGATTGATGGTCTAGAGAATATAAATTTAATTGCTGAGGAGGAAGAAGTAATAGAGATTTCGAATGAGAGTAGATTGCCTGAGATTGAAAGCTGTAACTTGAGTTTGATTGGGAAGTTTCTGACCTGTAAAGCCTTTAATAAGAGGGCAGCATTGAATACATTACGTGCAGCGTGGGGAATGCAGTCAGGAATACAGATTTTAAAGGTTGGCTCAAACCTTTTTCAGTTCAAGTTTCAATCTGAATTTGATCTGAACCAAATATTGAAAAGGGGACCGTGGAGTTTTGATAATCAATTGCTTATGCTCACAAAGTGGAGGAAAGGAATGACAGCGAACAATGTGAAGTTGGACTATGCCTCCTTGTGGATACAAATTTGGGGAGCTCCTTTTGATATGGTATCTCCCCAAGTGGCGACTGAGGTTAGGAGCAGATTGGGTGTTGTGGAGGATGTGGAGAGACGTAGAAGACAGGATTCTCCAAGTTATTTTATGAGGGTTTGGGTGGCATTGCCTATATCAAAACTTTTGAGACGTGGTGGTTTCATTGCAGATTCAGATGGGAGTAGAATGTGGGTGCATTTTAAGTACGAAAGATTGCCCATGTTTTGTCACTTTTGTGGAATCCTGGGGCATGATCTTAACCATTGTGCAAGACACTTTGCTGTAGGAAAAAGCGATCGCGAGGTTGATTATCAGTATGGAGATTGGTTGAGAGCATCCAGTGGGCGTCAAAGATCTCCGCCTCGTGATAGAACTGCCAGTTCCAAGCAGCAACAATGGAGGTCCAAAAATCAGGGAATGGATGGTGATCCACACGATGTACAAGGTGAGATTATTGGGATAAACCCAGATTCTCAGCATCCTAAGCCCATAAATGAAGTGATAAAGCAAAACCAGGAGGGTAGGTTTATCGTAGTAAAGGAAGTGGATATTTTAAATTCAACTTGTGATATTCCTGTGGAGGTGCATGGCACTAAAATCGGGAATAGGGATATAGTTGAGTCTACTTTGACTTCTGACACTACTAAGGATGTGATGGCTCCGGATTTTGTGGAAGATGTTGCTAGAAGTCCAGAGGAAAAATCTGAGAAAGTGAACGTCGCATGTAAAATGCAAGGTGGGGAGGTGAATGGACCAATAGTCTCCAAACCAAAATCCACGTGGACTAGAATTGTGAGAATGGATTTCGGATTGGGGAATACGTTGAAGGCAGCAGATGTACCAGTGCTTGGGAAGAGAGTTAGTACACAAAATACTAACCTTTCCATGCAAAGGGATGAGGAGGAAATTCAAAAAAGGAAGCGGGAGAAAGTGGGTCAAGATTCTAATGAGATATCGGCAAGGGTAGGCAAGCACCCTTGCCGGGAGCAATGAGGCTTTTAAGCTGGAACTACCACAGGCTTGGGAACCCTTGGACAGGCTGAAGCTTTCACAAAATTGTGAGGGAACAAGCTCCCAATGTGTGTTTCCTTATGGAGACACGGCTGGATAAAGAAGGTTTTGACAAGTTTTATGGCGAATTACCTTTCCCGAATAAAATTATTGTTAAAAAGCCTGACTCAGGGGGAGGCTTAGCTTTAATATGGGAGAATGGAGTGAAGCTTGAGTTAATTAATTATACAGCCAACCATATCCTTGTTAAAGTTAGAGAAGAGGATGATTATGAGTGGTGGCTAACTTGCTTCTATGGATGGCCGGATGTGACTCAAAGAAGTAAGTCTTGGGAATTGTTAAATCATATTAAGTCATTTGTGGGTGAGTCTTGGATGTGCATTGGTGACTTTAATGCCATTCTTCATTCTACAGAGAAGCTAAGTAAACGTCCACCACAAATGAATCAAATGGAAGCATTTCGGGAAGCTTTGGAAGGGTGTCAATTGGAGGATCTTGGATTCAAAGGGTATCCATTTACATGGAATAATAAAAGACCGGGGGAGGCAAATACAAAGCTTAGGCTTGACAGAGCAGTAGCAACAATGGAGTGGAAAAATAAGTTTCAACTTAGCTCAGTTATTCACTTACCTCCTCATGCATCAGACTATTTGCCTTTGATCCTCCAAACAGACCAATTTAGGAAGAATAGTTTGCAGAGAAGGACTGGGTTTAAATTTGAAGAGGCTTGGCTTCTATGGGAGGATTGTGAGGAGGTAGTTAAGAACTCTTGGGAGGGTGCTAGGAATGGTGGCCACGGGTTGGAGAGTATCAAGGAAAGAATCCGGGTTTGTCAAGAGAATTTGAGATTGTGGGGGTTGCCCAAAACAAAGCCTAATGCTGAGGAAATAAAACTACTGCAAAAGAAACTTGAAGTATTAAACAATGAGGTGGTCACTGAGGAGTCTAGGGCTGAATTTTTGGAAGTAAGTAAGAAGTTAGATGAGTTACTGATGAAACAGGAGATATTTTGGGCTCAACGATCTAGAGTTTCTTGGTTATAGCATGGGGATAAAAATACTAAATTTTTCCATGCTAAAGCCTCACAGAGAAGGAGGAGGAATCATATACAGAGTATTAAAGATAGGGATGGGAATTGGGTAGAGGAGATAGAAGACATTGTTGGGGTGGCAACTAACTATTTTGATAGTTTGTTTAATGCACATACATGCTTTCATATGGAGGACTGTCTTAACACGGTGATGAGCAAAGTGACCCCTGATATGCAACAGATGTTGTCCAGTGAGTTTACTGCTGATGAAATCAAGACTGTAGTGTTCCAAATGGGACCAACAAAGGCACCTGGACCTGATGGTATGAATGCACTTTTCTACCAAAAATTTGGCATGTTGTAGGTGACAATGTTATTGCTACTGTTATGGATTATTTGCATATGGGTTGTATGGCACCTAATATTAACCATACTAATATTGTGTTGATTCCTAAAGTAAAGCAACCTGAAAAAATGTCTGACTTTCACCCTATTAGCCTATGTAATGTAATTTACAAAATTATTTCAAAGGTGTTGGCCAACAGGTTGAAACAAATCCTCCTAAGGGTTATCTCACCTATTCAGAATGCTTTTGTTCCAGGCAGGCTCATAAGTGATAATGTTTTGGTGGCATATGAGTTACTACACACTATGCATTCTAGGAAAAAAGGCAAGAAAGGTTCTCTTGCTTTGAAGCTGGATATCAGTAAGGAGTATGATAGGGTGGAGTGGCCATTCTTGAAGGGTATTATGACCAGGTTGGGGTTCCTAGAAGTTTGGATTAATTGGGTAATGGGATGTGTTACTACTCCCTCCTTTTCTGTCCTAATTAATGGGAAACCTTTTAGGAATATCATGCCTTCGAGGGGAATCCGTCAAGATGATCCTCTATCTCCATATTTATTTCTTTTGTGTGTAGAAGGCTTCAATTCACTGCTTTTTCGAGCTGAAATGGAAGGTCGTATCAAAGGGGTCTCTATATGCAGAAGGGCACCATCTGTTACAAATTTAATGTTTGCAGATGATTCAATTCTTTTTTGTTGAGCTACTCTTGGGGAGGTTGAGGTAATAAATGAGGTTTTGAGAACATATGCTAATGCATCAAGCCAATGTATTAATATGGAAAAATGTTCAGTATTTTTTAGCAGCAACACTCAAGCTAGTCATAAAGCTGGGATTGTGTCTGTACTTGGAGTGAAGGAGATGGAGTGATTTGAAACATATTTGGGGTTACCTACCCTAGTGGGAAGGGCGAAGTATCAGACTTTTTCCTATTTGAAGGATAGGGTTTGGAAGAAATTGCAAGGGTGGAAAGGATGCTTGCTGTCAAAAGCCGGAAAGGAGGTACTCATCAAGGCTGTAACTCAAGCTATCCTGACATATATCATGGGTGTGTTTCAGCTGCCTGTGAAATTTTGTGATGAATTGAATGCCCTCCGTGCTAAACTTTGGTGGGGACAAGTGGAGAATGAAAGGAAGATCCATTGGAAGAGTTGGACCTTTCTTGCTCAACCAAAAAAGAAGGTGGTATAGGATTTAGAGACTTGAGATATTCAATCTTGCAATGCTAGGTAAACAAGGGTGGAGATTAATACATGAGAAAGATTCGCTCCTTTATAAATGTTTTAAAGCCCGATATTTTCCCTGGTGCCAATTTTTAGATGCAGCTATTCCTCCTAATAGCTCCTTCGTATGGAGGAGTATAATGGCTGCCATGCCAATTTTAAAGAGTGGTTGCTGTTGGAGGGTGGGTAATGGTGATGACATTCGAGTTAGGAAGGACAAATGGATCCCTAATTATCCATCCAATAAGGTGCTGCACCCGGTGACTGAAGAGGTGGAGGAATGCATGGTTTCTGATCTCATAAACTCGGATTTACACTGTTGGAGGCGAGATTTTATAATGGAGAGTTTTTAGATAAATGATGCCAATGCAATTTGTAAAATCCCTTTAAGCCGAAGAAGAGCAACAGATTATGTGGTCTGGTTGCATACAAAAAATGGGGTATACTCGGTTCGGTCAGGCTATCATAAGGCTAGGAAGGTGATGACAATTGAGGTGTGGGCAGAAAGTTCAAGTAGTGTAGAGGGACAGCATATATGGAAGGTTCTTTGGAGCTTAAAGGCAGGGGCGGTAGTACATTATAGTCAGGGGGTTCAAATGAACCCCCTGACCTGAAATTTTTTTATATATGTGTATATAATATTAAAAAAAAATTTTTTGAACCCCCTGGGATACAAATTTGCTCCCCCTCACCATGAACCTCAGAAAGCCCAACTTAAACTCCGGAGAAAAAAAAAAGTCCAAAAGAATATTTTAGTGCTTAATCTCAGAAATTAAAAGCCCATAAATCAAAATTTGAGAAATCATAACTAAAAAAGGGGTAAAATAAAACCTAAGAATTTTTTGCTGCTAACCTCCAAAATCTCTCATTATTCTTCTTCACTTTCCAAACCCAAAAGAAAAAGACTGCCTCTGCTTCACACACAAAATCTGCCGTCGCCTGAGGCCCTGACTGTCCCTAATCTGCCGCCATCGCTGCTGCTTGGTCTGCCTTCTGCCACCGCTTGATCTGGTTTTTCAGCTCTCTCTTTCTCTTTTTCTTTCACTGTGAGAGTGTGTTTGATATGCTATTTCACTTAATCTGTGTGAGTGAATCACCGTATGTATGTTTTGATTTTTTTTGTTAGAGTTTTTGAATCTTGGACAGTTGGACTGTGTGTGTGGGAGCTGTGGCGTTGAACTTTTGATATTTGTTGTTGAACTCAACTTGAATTTTGAGTCTGACCGTGTCTATGTGTGGGTTGTGGGACAGTGGGGTTAATGGGTTATAACTTGTAGACATATATAACTTATAACTTTTATTATTTTATTGTTGTTGAGTACTAATTTAGTTTCTTTACTAATGGGTGATGGCAGAGTTTTCTGTAAGGTTGAGTGTGAGTGATGACTTATTGATTATTTTACTAATTTGAGACTTGGGAATAGTTTTTTAATTTTGATGAATGTGACTCACTGACTTGGGATTTGTGAGTGGACTTGGTCAATATATTAACATTAAAACAATAAAAATATAAAATATTTAAAAAATTGTAAACTTATAAATTAAAGAATTGTAAAAAAAATCACTTAACAACAATAATGAATATATTTATTGTATTAAAAAAAATATGTCAAATGAACTTATAGTTTATTTTTTGTTCTTTTGCTAGTACTATGGATAAATTCGTAATAAGGAAACCCCGTAGGCCGCAAGATTCATCTTCTACCCAAGATGCAGATCTCACTCAAGATTCATCTTCTACACAAGATTTATCTTCTAAGCATGGTCGTGTTGATGTCAACAATCTTCCTTCGGATCTTGGGCTACGAAAAAAGATTTCATTTTATCATTCTAATGATCGAGATGAAATTAGAAGATATTATTTACAAAAAAAACCATGTCAACCTTATGGACATGATTTTCCTCAAACAAAAATTGGTGGACTTATGCGACGATTTAATCCTAAATGGTTTAAAGAGTATGAAAGTTGGTTGGAATATATTATTGAAAAGGATGCTGCATATTGTTTATATTGTTACCTATTTAGACAAGATGTTGGTATGCAATCTGGAGGTGACAGTTTTGTGACAAAGGGATTCAATAGTTGGAATAAGAAAGAAAAGCTAGACCTACATGTTGGAGGTGTTAATAATGCTCATAACCAAGCTCTTAAGAATGGTGAAAATATAATGAAGCAAAATCAACACATTCAAAGTGTTTTTGTTAAGCAGTCAGATCAAGATAAAATTGAATATCGGACTCAATTAAGTGCAACAGTTGATTGCATAAGATTCCTTTTGCATCGGGGGTTAGCATTTCGTGGTCATGATGAATCTGATGATTCAAGTGATAAAGGAAATTTCCTTAAGCTTCTACAATTTTTGGCAGATCATAATGATGTTATTAATGAAGTGTTGCAGAAAACTCCAAAAAACAGCAAGCTAACCCATCTTGATATTCAAAAAGACATTGTGAATGCAGTTGCATATAAAACTACTGATGCCATCATCGAAGATCTTGGCAGTGGGTTCTTTTCAATTTTAGTTGATGAGTCCCGTGATATCTCAATAAAAGAACAAATGGCTGTTGTTTTGCGTTATGTGGACAAAAAGGGAATTGTTACAGAGCAATTTCTTGGTATTGTACATGTAATAGATACCTCCGCTTTGTCTCTAAAAGCTGCAATTGAATTTTTATTCAGTAAATATGCATTGAGTTTATCAAGACTACGTTGACAAGGTTATGATGGGGCTAGTAACATGCAAGGTGAATTCAATGGTCTTAAAACGTTAATTCTGAAGGAGAATAAATCGGCATTTTATGTCCATTGCTTTGCTCATCAACTTCAGTTGACTCTTGTAGTTGTTGCTAACAAACATACTGATATTGTTGAATTTTTTAGCTTGGTTAGTAAAATAGTCACTATTGTTGGAGCTTCTTGTAAAAGACAAGAATTTTTACAAAATGCACAACTTGCCAAAATTACAAAAGCATTAAACTTGGGTGAACTTGAAAGTGAGAAAGGTTTGAACCAAGAGACAAGTCTTAAACGTTCTGGTGATACACATTGGGGATCACATTATAGGACAATCCTCAACTTGATTTTGATGTTCTCTTCCACAGTTGATGTACTTGAGATGATTGAAAAGGATAGCCTACTCTCTGAGCAAAGAGTTGAAGCTCGATCTATTTTAAGGTTAATTCTATCTTTTGAATTTTCCTTTGCTTTACACTTGATGAAAAATATTTTGGGGATTACAAATGAGTTGTCAATAGCATTGCAAAAGAAAAATCAAGATATTGTAAATGCTATGACACTTGTTAGAGTGTCTAAGCAACAATTGCAAATGATGAGAGATGATGAATGGGAAACTCTATTGACTGACGTATCCACATTTTGTAGCAAGCATGACATTCCTATCTTGAACATGGAAGAAATATTTGTAGTTGGTGTGAGGCCACGACGCAACGCCCCACAAATTTCAAATTTACATCACTATCGTGTTGATCTATTCTTTGAAGTCATAGATCTACAACTTCAAGAGCTTAATAATCGTTTTTCAGAGGTGACTACTGAGTTGCTACTTTGTATGGCTTGCTTGAATCCAAGTGATTCGTTTTTGGCTTTTGATATACAAAAATTGACCCGTCTTGCAAAGTTTTATCCATTTGATTTTTCTGAGACAGATGTATTGGCACTTGATAATCAACTTCAAACTTACACTGTTGATATGCGCGCCAATGACGAGTTTTTAGAGCTTAAAGGAATTGGGGACCTTGCTAGAAAGATGGTGGAGACAAATAAGGATGTTATATATCCATTGGTATATTTGCTTGTGGAGTTGGTTTTGACCCTTCCTGTTGCGACTGTAACAATGTAAAGAAATTTTTCAGCAATGAAATATATCAAGAATGAATTGCGCAATCGAATGGGTGATCAATGGTTGAATGATTGTTTGACTGTATACATTGAAAAAGATATAGCTCGTAGGATTGATAATGAATCTATCATGCAACAGTTTCAAATATGAAACCTCGTCGAAGACAATTATAGAATTTCATTTTTTTTTTTTTTTTTGTGATATTGATATATTCAAGTCTCTTTTGTTTTAGATTTTATATAATTTATGTTTCTTATTGACCCCCCTGGACAAAAATCCTGGAGTCGCCCCTGCTTAAAGGTTCCTAGTAAATTGAAGGTTTTTGGGTGAAGAGCTAGCCATGAAATCCTACTAACTAGAGTGAGTCTTGCAAAGCGGAAAATACTAGATGATGACAGGTGACGCTGTTGCAAAAGGTTTGCCAAGACTGCTATACATGCCGTATGGGATTGTGGAGCTGCACAAGACGTTTGGGCTGGAAGTATTACTCCACTGTAGAAATGGTCCACGAACTACCATGATTTCAGGAGTTTATTTGAGTCCTTGATGGAAAGACTATCGAAGGCAGAGCTGGAATTTTTTCTGGTGCAAGCGTGGCTGATATGGAACCAAAGAAATGCTGTTATACATGGTGGACAATTGAGGGAACCAGGTTGGCTAAATAGGAGAGCTGAAGAATTTCTTACTGAGTATAGGAAAGCACAGGTGGTTCTCACTCCTTTGAATGGGCTATTTGGTAGCTGTGTGTGGCGTGCTCCACCATCAGAGGAATTTGGAGCAATTATCAGGAACTCTCTAGGTGAAGTCATGGCAGCGATGTCAGTAAAGGGTCCTTACATGAATGGCAGGGAGGAGGTTGAGGTCATGGCATGCCGAAGAGATGTTGAATTCTCTAGGGAAGTTGGTTTTTCTGGATTGATCATTGAAGGAGATTGCCTTAATGTTATACGGGCTCTATCTGATCCTACAGAGAATAGCTCGCTGCTTGGCCACATTTTTGAAGACATCAAGCTCAATCTTAGAGGGATGCAGGTTGTATCCCTTAGTTGGGTTAAGAGAAGTGGAAACATGGTAGCTCATACATTGGCAAAACATGCAAGGAATTTAGTAGATAATTTGTATTGGATTGAAGATACTCCACCGCCTATGGCGAATGCTTTGTATTATGATTCTTCACATATCAATGAATGAGTAACTGCTTTGCTTTCAAAAAAAAAAAAATTAGATTGAATTATAAATATAATAAGTTTCAATATGTCTTACATATATATATATATATATATATATATATATATATATATATATATATAATGTAAATTGGAAATATATAATAATGAAAAAACTAAATGAAACACATTCTTCTTTTTATGGATGAAAAAGTAGCATATGTCCCAAACTTTGAACCATAAAAATCATAGCATATTTTCTTTTAATGGAAAATACAAGCATTCTTATATCCCTAGCCGTCTAAATGCAAAATGAAAAAAAAAAATTTTTAAAATATTTTTACTAAATAGATTTACTTATCTATTTTTACGAACATATGGTTTAAATGCTCATACATTTTTTTAATAAATAAATGCTCCTAAATTTAATAAGTTATATGTGGAAAAAAAAAAGTGAATATTAAAAGAAAAATGAGATATTATTACTCATTTCAAATGATTTTTTTATGCAGTGTTTTTCTTTAAATATTAAATGGGCCAATAAATAAAAATGATACATTCTATAAAATTTTACTCATAAATACGGAGAGGGGGGAGAAATTCAAAATGCTGGAGGGCCATGCCTGATGCCCCCCTTCCCCTCTGCCAATGTTTTTGATGAAACATGAATACCGTTTGCAAAAGTTAAACTAAAGTGTGAGAACAACAATCCAAAGCATACTCTAGGATTAAGTATGCACGCACCATGGCATTCCTGCTTATTATTTTATAATTGTTTGACGAAAGGCTTCCGCGCTTCGGCCTCTTTTTTTGCCCATTATTGAGTAAAATCTCATGTATGTGCTTCTTTAATTCCTCTATTTATGCATATGAAATACTATTCATGCAAACCTGTTTAGTGGCCTTAATGATATGATTGCAGGTCGATTACCATTTCAAGGTAGATACCTCTGCCCAATATTCCACTAGTGAATAATGATGAGTACAGAAAAATTGGTAAGGTCATCCACCTTAATCTACGATCTTGTGTCATCGTCAAGTCATTAAAGAAAAAAAGAAAAAGAAAAAAAAAAAAAGAGTAACTGTTCATGTACATTCAACATATTAAATGCCAATCGTTACTAAAAGTCTTAAACTCCTATTAAGACAATAACTGTTACACCCAAGGTAATATAATCACCTCTAATTATATGAAAGGGAGGCATTTATGAGCCCAACCACTACCTAAGCCACCAATAGAAGGGGACAATCTGCCTCATTTGTGAATGTATGAGAATAAATCTTGAAAATACAATCTCCACACAAAATACATAAATCAATTCTAACTTAATATTAGTGTTGCTTGATGTCTTTCAACTCAGGAGAAAATGAAGAATCACTTGGTAATAGGGGTGTCAATGTTCGACCCAACAAACAAACATGACATAAATCCGACACAGATTTTTGCGGGCTAGGGTTTGGTCTTAGTGGGTTTAGGTCATAACGGGTCGACTTGAAAGCAATACGATAAGAAACATGTCATAAACGAGTTAACCTGCATAACCCACAATAGACACGTTTGAAATGCCAATTTATTTTTGTCAACTCAAAATGACCCATTTAACACAACCCGTTTAACTCGTATAACAAATAAATATTCATTTTATTTTAGATTTGTCAAATACCTTGTATATTCAATCTATATTTTAAACTTAAAAAGAAAAGTAAGTAATTACAAAAACTTACAAGGGATAATTGGAAATTGAAACTTTACAAACCCTAGATCTCTAAACCCTACAAACCCTAAATCTCTAAATCTTCTTATATTTTTGTAAAGAGCTTATTTCTAGATGAATGTTATATGTTTGTTCAACTATATTATTTTGAATGTAGGTTGAAGACTTGAAGTGTATACACTACTTTTGGGATGTAAAAAAAAAAAAAAAAAAAAAAAATTCTAGAAAGATGTTATATTTAATATTAAGCAAGTTGAAATGGGTTGTGTTACATTCATGTCAACCCAACATGACTCGTTTATTAAGGGTGTCAAGTGAGTTGGATCAGGTCAACATGCCTTATTAACGGGTCGGGTTAGAATTGAAGGATTATGATGTAATTATTAAATGGGTCGGATTCGGATTAAGTCATTTAGTTGAATACACCTACCTCGATACGACATGAACCTAACACGGTAACCATATTGACTCCCCTACTTGGTAAGCTGAACAAAGTCACTTCACCAAAAAAGGGCTGGTAGTTCGTGGCTAGAATGCTTGATGCTGCAAAGCCGAGGAACCTGGCCCTATTAGCTAAAGCTAAACTGGAGGAGATTCACTTTGGGCCTGAACCTTAAAAGCCTAGTACCTAAATGCTAGAAACGCTAGACGCTGGCAGCACAAAAGGTCCTGATCTAGAATATGGGCTGTTTGCATTGCAAGGCAGGAAAGAACATCTTCGATAAACGGAGTGAGAAAGGTCATTAATGATGGATTGACGAAGTTTTGGCAGGATTGCTTTTGTTTTAGCCTTGCATAACTCTAATGAACCTTTGACTCTGACTACCTGTAGCTAATTTTAACGAAACCTTTATTACCAAAAGAAGAAAACCCTTTATTCTTGTGACTCTTTAACCTCTCCTAACGGTTCTTTGAGGCATTTCTACTAACTTCAATGGAATTCGATGATATGGCATTTGCCGACATTATCGAGTGATAAATAATTGAAGAAAATTTGGGTTTATGCTTGTTCACAAGGTGTAAGCTTTAGGGTAAAATATTAATTTTCTTTTAACTATTTTCCGATAGGTAATGTAGGCACTTGACTTATCATAAAATTTAATTAAAGTTAGGGAAAATGCCTGATACTGATAGAGTAAAGCATAGATGTAAATATCGCAAAATAAAACACATAATAGCCTTTTTTTTACAGGTATACCACAAGGTAAGTATGTGTAATTTGCTGAAAAAAATTATGCAGGTAGAAAGCCCCAAGATACAAACCACATTCGTTTCAAGATAACAACCCTTAAATCCACAGAGAGAACTCAATCCCCATAAAAGAGGTTAAAACTCTTTGAAATATTATTGATCCAAACTAAATTGTGTTGGGGGCTATAATGCATTTAAATAGGAGGGGATAATCTAGGGCTGCCATGATGCCTTTAAAAGAACCCTAACCGGACTCCTAGGGTGGCTAGAAGACACCTAAACCCATAATTTGTGTTAAACTTGGGCTAAGAAAATAGGAAAAATTACCCAAAAAAAAAATACAAAATTGAGAAAATTACAAAATTAAATCCTAAAGTCTTTAGGAGACATCCAAAAAGACATGGGACCTTATTTTGCCATTTAAATCAAAAGTTATAAATAAAATAAAAATTACCATAAATAGCAAAAAGATTAATTAAAGATCTAAATAAATGAATTTGCCTAGAAAGTGATGTAGGTCATGGCCATAAGGCAATGAGTTTTGATCCTTAATGATGATTCCCTTCAATTCACCAAATTTCATGAAATTTGGTCATTGACTCCAATGATTTATATAAGTACTTTTCTACTTACTAAATTGTTTACATGTTTAACTTCTAATAGTCTCTTTGTTCAATGAAAGTTAGTGTTATTCGTGATGCATCAAAAAAATTTGTTTTTTTGAATGGTAGGGGAATGATCATTTGACTTATAAGAGATTGGCAAATAAAAAATCAGAGTTAGTGTATCTTTCAGCCTAATAGGTTCTTTAACACTCAAATTTGCAAAAGTAATCATGTCATAATTTGAATAATCATTTGACTTTTAAGAGATTGACAAGTAACTTTTAATATATATATATTCATCGAAAAAAAAAAAAGAAAAAAAGAAGAAGAAAGATTAACAAATAAAAAGGCGGGGTTAGTGTAACTTTGGGCCTGATAGGTTATTTAACACTCAAATATGCAGAAGACGTTGTCATAATTTTCGAATAGTTTACTTAGTTGAAGACATTATTACTCACATGTTTGCAATTATAGTGTATTGTTTATTGGACAAATTTGGAGGAATTTCCTCCAACCTTTTACATGGTGATTGATAAAATTATCAACATGTTAATTAACTCATGTTAAAAGTCATATGTGTACATATGAATAGTTTTATCGATTTCCAAGTAGTGGGTTAGAGAAATTTTCTTTTGAACCGGTTTGGTGGTAAACATTTTCCTTCTTTATATATTCTTATTTTTTAAAATACCAAAAAGAAGCTTTCATTACCAGCTGAACAATTACAATCAACAAGTACAAAATATACTTTTTTTTTTTTTTTTTTTTGTAAAAGGATAATATAATAAAGGAGGGGAGCTAGCCCCCACCAAAAGGAACCCAACGTTCATACACCATACCAACATGGTCCAAATTAAGTAGCAAATACATATTAGAAGGAGGCTCAGAAAACAAAACAAAATCCTGTGCTTGGTGGACACCCCTCCAAGCAAGTCCATCCACACACTTATTAACCTCCCTATAGCAGTGGCAGATCCTAACTTGAGGAATTCCCCTTAGACTTTCCCTGCAATCAGCCACTTAAAAGTAAGCACACGCATATAACCCCATATACATAATATACGTTTCACTAACATTGTAGTCAATCTGCTAGTTTTGAAACTTAATTAGTTAAATAAGGAAAAAGATAACCAACTAGGCCAATATTTTCTTCTTTAAAGGACTAGAACCATATAGATAAATAGTTCTTACAAATCATATACAAGAATTATATATAATATGTAGGATTTTTTTCATGTATGTTTTATCATAAAACCAAGATGAAATAAGATCAAGTATATTTTTTTGCTAATGATTCTTTCTGGCCTGTTGAAGAGCATGAACCAGTGCCACCTCTTGAAGTATACACAATGAATTGCAATTTTCAATAGTGGTGATGTGAGTATGAGGAGCATGGCCAGTATCAAGCTTAATTTCAATTCAATAATGTTGAAATTCTAAGAATTCATGTTAAGCCCACGTCTTTGATATTCTATTAATAAATCCTCCTACTGAATTACATCATATGAAGTGAGAAATCAAGCTATGCATTGAATAATAATATTAAAAACTTCTCTATATTTGATGTATTATGTATACTAGTGTATAACCCGTGTATATGCACGGTAAAATTAAAAAAAAATTACAATTACTCGCATATATGGATTTAAATTATACTATCTCTCTCTTATTTTTTTATTTTAATTTCTTTTGGATATACACATGAGTTTATCCTTTCTTTCTTTTTTTCTTTTTTGTTTATTGAGTTTTTAATAATTTATTTATATTAGACTCTTTGTCTTTTACACCTTATTAACTCACCTAGAACAAAAATTAAAAAAACTTAAATAGGACTCGTGGCGAAAAATTAGACAACAACTAGAATCTAATTTAAAACCTAATTTAATTTTCTCTCAGCTTTACTTATTAATATATATAAAGAAACAATAAAATGAACTTTATTTCAAGAAAAATTAGCTAACTGCAAATATAGATTGAAGCTAAAGATATGCTATATTTGTAAAATAAAATTTAAATCACTATCACATTAGCTATGAATTAATCATATCTTCAAAGTATGTAACTTTAGAATTAATATTAGGGACATATTGTTGGAAGCAATACCTTTTAGCTAGATAACGATGTATTACGCTGGCTGAGGTGGCATCCTTTTACCTTCTTCAGTAACCAATTCATCTTTAGCATTGTAGTCACATAAATCCAATCCTTTATATAATCAGCAAATCTGAAATAAGCATGCCTGTAGGTCCTGTTGAAGGAGAGAGTCCCACAAACTACGCAAAAGCTAGTTGTGAATCCAACTCCCATTCCTATATAGAAGCTGGAACTTTTATAGTCATCTTCTTTTTTGCCAATTGGTGACTTATTCAAATATTCCTCCTCTATTGTGCAGCTTTTTGGAAGAGGATCACCGCAAAGTTGAGGATTGCCAATGTAACTGAGAGCATCAAAAGATTGAAGCTGAGTGCCTGAAGGAATTTTTCCGGAGAAGTTGTTGTATGACAAGTCCAAGTAACTAAGAAATGTCAAATTAGACAAGCTTGGAGGAATTTTACCCGATAGATGATTTTGAGAGAGATCGATTGACTCTAACTCTTTCATGCTCCATATTTTTTCTGGTATATTACCCATCAAATGATTTCGAGACAAGTTCAAAAAACGTAATTCGGAAAGAATTGAAATTTCAACTGGGATTGATCCAGACAAGTTGTTACTTGAAAGGTCTATGATCTTAACAAATGCAAGATTCTTTTCATATTCCAATTCATTTCCTTTGGGAACCAATTTAAGATTCTCAATATAGGATCTAGAATCATACATATATCGTAAAGAATTAAAAGAGTTGTCTCGAATATTGGGTTCCCGTATTGCCATGGCACTAATATTTTTCAAGCACTCTGGTATGGTTCCTGATAGACTATTATTTGCAAGATCCAATACTCTAAGAGAAGAAATATGGCATATTTGTAGAGGTATATGACCCTTGAATCTATTTGATCTTAGATGGAGAATTAAAAGGTTTGTCATATCTCCAATCCAAAGTGGTATGATGTCTAACAAATGATTATCACCTATATCAATGAGCCTAAGATTTGAGCAAATTTTCAATGATGAAGGAATTTCTCCAATGATGCTATTGTTTTGCAAATGCAATGATTGGAGTGCAACTAAAGAACTCATGGAATAAGGAATTCTACTTGATATACTATTGCTCCCAAAGTTTAAACGGATCAAAGACGGCCAATACTTCCAGCAATGAGAAAGCTCCCCTGATAAGAGATTGTTTGATGCATCTAAAATCTCTAATTTATTCCTTTCATTCCTTTTTTGGCACAAGAAAGTGGAAATGGATCCATAAATTGAGTTGTTTTGAGCACTTTGACCTTTGTAGACAATTGTGGCATTCGACCTTTGAAGTGATTAGATCTTAAATTTAAGATAGTAGAATTCAACACAATACCTGAGACATCCCCTTCTATATGGTTGCTAGAGAGATCGATTATTTCAATGCTCAAAGTCCAATTCCATAACCAACTCGGAGCCTTGTCTGAAATTCCTGTCTGGAACATTTCTAAAATTTTGAGGGATTTTTGTGTTTGTAGCCATGTAGGAAAGTTAGGACCTATCTTGCAAGAGCTCATCCAAGCATATTCAAGTTGAAAAGGTGGAACCCAATTAGAGTTCACATTGAAGAATAAAGATGTAAAAGACATATCTAGGTACTTTAATTTGGAGAGCTTAGTGAAATGTCCTTCATCTACAGTGCCTGTTAAGAAATTATATCCAACAAGCAATGCCTTTAAATTTGAGAGAAGTGCAAGACTCTTTGGAATGGTTCCATTCAACTGATTATCATAAAGGAATAAATCTCCCAAATAAGATAAATTTCCAATGGATGAAGGAATAGGACCACTTAAAGAATTAAATCGGAGATCAAGGTTTATTAGGTACTTAACCCGCCCTAATGACTCCGGAATTTTTCCAGTTAGGAGATTGGAATTCAATAATAGAGATTTTAATTTCTGAAAATTCAAAATACCATGAGGTATTTCGCCTTTTAGAGAACAGTTCCTTAGGTCAAGCACTAGGAGACTTGTACTCATATTAGAGAACCAATTAGGTATCTCATGATTGAAATGATTATTGGGGAGATAAAGGACTTGAAGAGATGTGAAATTGACAAATCCAAGGGATGGGTTTAAGCTATCAAGTTGACAATCTGCCAAGTATAGCTTCAAAAGAGATGGGAACTTACTTATTATTTGAAGCCAATCAACTTCTTTGTGAAGGTTAGCAAAGCTCAGGTCGAGGTATTGAATGGAAGAGAAATTAGACATCCAACGAAGGTTATCTGCATAAAGGTCAGAATTACCTCCAAGATTTAGATAGAGAAGGCCTGAGAGGTTCCCAAGCTGATGAGGAATGACTCCAGAGAAGTTTGCTGAATTAAGGCCAAGATGTCTTAAACTACCCATTGAACCAAGAAAACTTGGAATAGTAGTACAATTAAAGTTATTCCATCTCAAGTCCAAGTAATTCAAAAACTCTAATTCAAGCAATGAAGAACTAATCTCACCACTTGACCTGGTATACGATAGGTCGAGCTCTATGACTCGACCAGTTTTGTTATCACAACGAACTCTGTCCCATCTACAACAATCTTCTTGGTCAGACCAGGATGAGAGTCGGTTCAAAGGATCCGTGAGACCTCGTTTGAGGCTTAGAAGTGCTTGTTTGTCTTTCTCATTGCAGGTGGCATTTGAGTTTGCTTTGAAAAAGCTTGAAGTGAAGGTTACGGAAAAGAACCATAGTAAGAAGAGCACATGAGTTGCAAAAGAGGCACCCATGACAATTCAATAACAGAGGAAGAGAAAGGTTCAAAGAGAAGTTTGAAGATTCATATCAAATTGGATACTTCTATCTCGTGATACTATATAGGCTTCAAGCCTAACGCAAGAGGTCATTGATTACCACACAAAAGTTTGAAGGTTCATAGCAGGTTGCTGCAAAGACTTTGACTTGCAGACTTAGTCTGTTTTTTTGATCGATTACTTATTTTCCTTTCTGCACCGTCATTTTCATGCAATTATCTAAATTCTAGGTGGGTACTATCCCCTGGCTTGAAGGTATCCATGGCAATGTCCAAAATTTGCTGTCTTTAATTTTGAATATGCAGTCGATACTAAACTAAAGAGTTCATATTGTCAGTTTCTCATTGAAATTTAACTATGGCATATGCGTTTTAGCTGGGATGTTTCATGTTAAAAGCTTTATTTTAATTAAAGTTCATGTTGAAATGTTGCTACTTGCCAATATCATTTTTCCCGACCTTGAAAGAAACGTTGATACTTTTCCATATTGACCTGTGTATTTCTTGTTAGCTTATTGAGAAATCTGTTTGTCCTAGAACCCATGCTCTCTGATGGAGTTAAATCATTTGGTTCTAATTTACCATGCTAATGGTTGGTTATTTGGTGAACTGTGAAAATTTCCATTACAGTTCTGTTGATGCAATAATTAAGCCATGAGCGTTGTCAGAAGCTCAGAAAATCAGAGTATACAGGAAATACACGTCCCAAATTCATGTTAATTAAGGTCGTTTGTCAGTTACTTAAGGCTCATGATTGAGTAAAATCTCATATGTATGAGGTCTTAATGACTTGATTGCATTAGTAATAATATAGGCTTTAAGCCAAAACCCCAAGATCACTGTTCACCAAACAAAAGTGATGAGTCGTGGTAGGTTCATTTGAAAACCATCTTTCACGTACCGCGTAGAGATTCCTGATCAACGTCAAACTCATCAAGAATTTGACTTGGTCACTTTACATTCTTTTCCACCATGCTGCATAATTTTCATACAAGACCATGTCAAATCTCCGACTTCTAGGTGGCCCATAACTCTGTTTTTTTCTTCTGGATCATTGAATAGTAAAAAAAAAATTAAATTCCATTAGTAATTTTGAAGCTTAATTTGGTCAGCCTAACAAAACTTCTGATCTTATTTTTTCACCTCCAACTTTTATTTATTTACACAAACTGAACTAATTTCTTAGATAAATTTAGACTGAAATCACATTTTCGTCCCTACATTTTCAATCGATTCCCACTTTGATCTCTAAATTTTATTTTTACCGCTTTTAGTCCTTATCCTGAAAGATTCTTCCCATTTTGGTCTCTATCGTTACATCAGAAACGAAAAATGCAGACGTGAAAAATAGTAGAATTAAAAAATATTTTAAAAAATATTAAAATATTAAAATATCAGGAAAAAAAAAAAAAAAAAAACTCCTCCACGCTGCGCAAAAAGCTTAACCACATAACTCAGATGGAAGAAGCCATCGCTCAAGGCAAACCGATCAACAAGGAGCAAGAAGAAGTCCGCTCGAAACCCGCCGTCTTAGCTCTCATCGATGAGCTCGACAAGCTCTGCCAGCCTCTCGCCCAAGCCGTCTCCGAAGAGCTCTCTCTATTGACCTATGATTACGTCACCGACGACGCCACCGATCTGCTCGGCGAGCGGGACTCGATTCGATTTCGTTGCTCGGCGGCTTGTTGATGTCTCGGCCCGTCGATTCGAGCTTATCGCATAAGAATGCGTTGTTGCGTTGCATCGAGCACGCGAAGCTCTGGCTCGCTAAGTCCGATCATCCAGTACTCTGTTGCTGCATGTACCTACTTGAATCCATTGATGCGTGCACGGTGGTATAGTTTGGAGGATGGCATGGATAAAAAAGTTGAAGGAGAGTTGAAGTTGGCTGTTTGGATAGGTACTCAAGCTGACAAAGCATTTTCTAAAGCATGGTGTGCAGATGCAGTTGGAGTTATCGGAACTGATGTTCTTGCCAATAGTTGTTCCAAGGTATACCTCTCTCCCAAGCTTTGGTATTTGAGGGTGAGTGTACTTGAAGCAATGGACTTGCAACCGATTGGTAAGTGTGGGTGCCTCGAAGTATATGTGAAGGCTTCCATGGGAAATCAAGTTTTAAAAACCAAAACTTCTCAGAGTAGGAGTGTTAATCATAAATGGGATGAGGATCTCATGTTTGTAGTAGCGGAACCATTTGAGGATCCGTTGAAATTAAGTGTTGAAGACAGAGTTGCACCTAACGAGAACGAAGCTTTTTGCGCAGCGCAGAGGAGCTTTTTTTTTTTTTTTTTTTTTTTAATATTTTTTAATCCTACCATTTGTTACGTGTGCATTTTCCGTCTCTGACGTAACGACATAGACTAAAACGAGAAGCGTTTTTCAAAGTAGGAACTAAAAGCGATAAAAAAAAAATCTAAGGACCAAAGTAAGAATCGGCTAAAAATATAAGAACGAAAATGTGATTTCCGTCATAAATTTACTACTTGAACTAACTAAAAGTAGCAAATAAGAAATTCTTTCAGGATTCAAATCAAATTGATTATAGTGAATTAAAAGTTGTGCTAGTTATGTAAACATTAAAAGACGGGTATGTGAGTGGGAAAAAAACATTTGTAATAATTAAGTAAGATTTGTTATTATCAGTCATTTTCTTGCAACAAGCTAATATTGGAAAAAATTATTAGGTACATTGAAGTGGAACCAAGATTTGGTAGAACTAGTTTTTTCTCTGCTCTCGTCTCTCTAACCTAGTTGGAGCGGCGCGACTGTAGAAGCTTTTATCCTCCATTAGGAGTGATAACCTTTCTCTCTATTGATACTGTCGATAGTAGGGCTAGTGGTCTTTTGTTTTTCTCGGGGTGGGGAAACACTATTCTTCTCTTTCTCTTACGCTCTATTCTTTCGCTCTGTTTTTCTGCCTGGCCTTTGTGTTATGGAGGAAATTCTGAACGATTGGAAACGTTTCTCCCTTTTGGAGGAAGAAAATACTAAGGTTACGCTGGATGATGAAAAAAATGATGCCAAAGAAGTGATACTAGCAGGTAAGTTTATGACAAGAAGGGCGCTGAATATTGAGGCGGTTGGAAGAACTCTCAAACCGTTGTGGAAAACTCGAAACGACTTTGAAATCAGAGATGTGGGAAATCATGTATTGCTCTTTGTGTTTGATAATGAGAATGAGGCTGAAAGGATTCTAGCAACTGAACCGTGGACTTATGATAAACATCTCATTATTCTGTCTCGCTATGATGGATCCTGTTCTATGCAGAGAGTCAAATTTCATACAGTCAAATTCTGGGTCCAACTCCACGGTCTTCCAATGAACAAACTAAATGAGAGGACAGCCTATGGGATAGGGAGAAGTATTGGGGAAGTATCAAGAGCCTCACAGCATGATGAGTTAATTGGTGGGAATTTTTTAAGAACTAGGGTAGGCATTAATGTCATGAGACCCCTGAGCAGAGGGAGAAATCAGAGATGTGGGAAATCATGTATTGCTCTTTGTGTTTGATAATGAGAATGAGGCTGAAAGGATTCTAGCAACTGAACCGTGGACTTATGATAAACATCTCATTATTCTGTCTCGCTATGATGGATCCTGTTCTATGCAGAGAGTCAAATTTCATACAGTCAAATTCTGGGTCCAACTCCACGGTCTTCCAATGAACAAACTAAATGAGAGGACAGCCTATGGGATAGGGAGAAGTATTGGGGAAGTATCAAGAGCCTCACAGCATGATGAGTTAATTGGTGGGAATTTTTTAAGAACTAGGGTAGGCATTAATGTCATGAGACCCCTGAGCAGAGGGAGAAAAGTTCTTATTGGTAATAATAGAGAGGTTTGGGTAAATTTTAAGTATGAGAAGTTACCAAACTTTTGTTATTGGTGCGGGATGGTGTCCCATGATGCGAAGGAATGTAAAGTATGGTTATCAAGCAAAGGTTCACTATCTCTGGATCAACAGGAATTCGGTCCTTGGCTTAGAGCTGATCCTTTTTCAGTGGGGAAGAAGTCTTTTATGTTTGTACCAGGCACAGGAGGTGATTTTGGTGGGGAAGAAACCTCCGAGAGGACCAGACATGAAACAGAAGGGAGGCAAAAAGGGGCGGCGCTGCTGCAGGAAGCTGTCTCAAACGGAGGTGACCTCGATTCTTCGCAGGGTAATAATATTTTAGAAACTCCAGGTATTACGGATTCTTTCCATCAAACTTCCCATGCAGGTAAAGATCGGGATTGCCCTGAATCTCTTCCTATAGTAGTGCCTACTATTGCGCATACTGATACGGTAAACTTTGAAGCCCAAATCCAGGAGATTGATATGGGAATAAATAAATTTGATAAACACACTACTGGTACAGCTAACCCGGGTTTTATGGATGAGTTGTCCCCTAGAATGTCTACTTTTCTTGATCAGGATAATGCAAGTGACAAGTCCACTCTTTTGTCCCATGTTGCGGCACGTGATCCCACCAATGAACCTAGTGATTCTGAGGGTAACCAATTAGGTCTGAGAACCTGGAAACGTCTGGCACGCTTGAAACAAAACTCTGAAGAATATATGCTTGCACCAACCTTAGGTAAACATGCTTTAGTAGTGGAGGGGGAGGAAGAGACTGAACAAGTTTGCAAGAAGATTCAGATTTCCAATGGAGATTGTGATTTATTGGCGGAGACTGCTAAGCAGTCCCACCAGTACCAATGAGTTTCCTAGCATGGAACTGTCGTGGGCTTGGGAACCCATGTACAGTTCGAGAGCTTGGTGATTTAATCCGGGCAAAAGATCCCTCTATCGTGTTTTTAGCCGAAACGTTGGCAGACGAAGCAAGGCTAAAAGAAATTAAAAGAAATTTAAACTTTGAAAATTTGCACTTTGTGGAGAGAATAAATAGAGCCGGTGGTTTGGCTCTTCTTTGGAAGGATTCAGTAGACTTACATGTCGAAACATCATCTAAAAATCATATTGATGCGGTTGTGAATAAAGGGGATGAAGGAGCTTGGAGAATTACTGGGTTTTATGGGGAGCCGGCAACACACAGAAGAATGGAGTCTTGGAACCTACTTCGAGAACTCTATTCTCGAATGCAACTTCCTTGGCTTTGTTTCGGTGACTTCAATGAATTAACTCGCCAATCAGAGAAATTAGGGGGCAGTGTTAGAAGCCAAGCACAGATGCAAATGTTTAGAGATGCCATAGATGAATGTGGTTTTATGGACCTCGGATTTACTGGGTCTCAATTTACTTGGAAGAAACACTTCAGTGATGGCCACTCGGTATGGGAGCGGTTGGATCGGGGTATGGCTAATAATGAGTGGATGCTGAGATTTGCTGGGACCGTGGTCCACCATTTATCATCCTTTTCTTCGGACCACTGTCCAATCTGGATTGTGCCAAGAACATTGATCTATCCGAGTGTATCCAAACCTTTCCGGTTCGAAGAAATGTGACTAACGGAGAAAGGATGCACTGATACTATTCAAGCAGTGTGGGCTGTGAGTGATTCAAATGATCTGGGCACCAAAGTAATTAAAAAGATAGAGAAATGTGGAGTTGAATTGAAGAAGTGGAGCAAAAAAAGTTTCGGTAGTGTGAGAAAAGAGCTGGAACGAAAGAAGAAGGAAATAGTGCAGGCCAAACATGAAGCAATGAGAACTGGGCAGAATTTTCGGGTTAGAGAACTCATGCTTGAACTCAACATACTCATGGATAAGGAGGCTCGGATGTGGCTGCAAAGGTCTAAGGTACAATGGGCTAAATATGGAGATAGGAACTCAAGATATTTCCATGCAAGAGCTACACAAAGGCTTCTCCACCCTTAGAAGAGCAGATGGCACATGGTGTAATAATCTAGATGAAATGGCAGATACAATTGTGGACTATTACCAAATTTTATTTACGTCAGCCGATCCCACAAATTTGGAGAATACTACCCAGCATATACAACCTATTATTAATGAGGAGATGAATGCAAGTCTAGTGGCTGACTTTGAAGCTTTGGAAGTGCAGGAAGCAATCAAGCAAATGGCTCCTTTAAAAGCTCCAGGCCCGGATGGTATGCCCCCTATTTTTTATCAAAACTATTGGGATTTATTGGGTGAGGAGGTCACCTCTTCTGTGCTTTATTTTCTTAATAGTGCATCTTTGCCTGCTAACCTTAACCATACTTTTATCACTCTCATTCCTAAGGTTAAAAATCCGGAATTTATTTTTGAATTTCGGCCTATTAGCCTTTGCAATGTATTGTATAAAATTTTTTCAAAGGTTCTTGCAAATAGGCTCAAAAAAATTCTACCAAATATAATCACTGAAAACCAGAGTGCTTTCACGAAGAGTAGACTTATTTCAGATAACATTTTGGTGGCTTTTGAGTCCTTACATAGCATGCAGAGGCACACAGGGAAAGACAATTACATGGCCATAAAGCTTGACATGAGTAAAGCTTATGATAGGGTGGAGTGGGTTTATCTAGAAGCAGTGATGAGAAAAATGGGGTTTGATGAAAGATGGTTTAGACTAATGATGACTTGCATTACTACTATATCCTATTCCATCCTGATCAATGGTGAGCCTAAAGGCATGATAGTTCCTACCCGAGGGATCAGACAGGGTTTCCCACTGTCACCTTTTTTGTTCCTACTATGTACTGAGGGATTGAATGGTCTGATTTCCCATGCATCCAATCGTGGAGACATCAAGGGTTATGCTTTATGCAGAAATAGCCCGAGACTAACACATCTTCTCTTTGCAGACGATAGCCTTCTCTTTTGCAGGGCCACAGAACAGGAATGCAGCAATATTTTGGAGCTACTAGAAGTGTATGGAAGTTGTTCTGGACAACAAATCAACCAGAATAAAACTACCATCTTCTTTAGTAAGCTTACTTCTGAAGAAACAAGAGAGCACAACAAACAAGCCTTGGGGGTGTCAGAGATCAAGCAGTATGAGAGATATCTAGGACTACCATCTTTTGTGGGGAGAAGAAAAAAAGCCAGTTTCAACTTTATTAAGGAGAAGGTGTGGAGGAAATTGCAAGGGTGGGAGGAAAAATTGCTTTCACAACCTGGGAGAGAGATATTGATCAAAGCAGTAGTACAAGCAATACCCACTTACACCATGAGTTGCTTTAAATTACCCCTCGGCCTTTGCAATGAATTGGAGAGCCTAATCAGAAAATTTTGGTGGGGTCAGCGCGGAGACAGGCGAAAGATCCACTGGGTAAAATGGGAAACTCTTATTCAACCAAAGTCTGCAGGGGGTATGGGGTTTAAAGATTTGGCTCTCTTCAATGATGCTTTGTTAGCTAAGCAAGCATGGCGACTTCTTCACAATAAGGAATCGCTTTTGCACAAAGTCTTTAAGAGTAAATTTTTCCCAACGTGTTCTTTTATGGAAGCCCCAGATGATTTAAATGGACCCTATGCTTGGCGTAGTCTTCTTAAGGGTAGGGATGTGCTGTGGAGAGGGGCTCGATGGAGAGTGGGTACTAGAGAAACCATTAAGGTTTGGGACTATCCGTGGCTGCCTAGCCTAGAGCACCCTCGTATATTATCCCCAGTCATAGATGGTTTGCAAGATGCAACGGTGGATTGCCTCATCAACCCTACATCTAGAAGTTGGGATAAGGAGGTATTGTTTGGCTATTTTGCTCCCATGGAAGCTGAATTGATCCTTAAAATTCCGCTTAGCCCAACCAAGGTTGAAGATAAGCTCATCTGGCCTCATGTCCCTAATGGTGTCTATAATGTGAAGTCCGGTTATAGGTTCCTAGTCAAAGATAAATTAGAACCTTTGCTGCATCATTCCTCCCATGGTGAAGGCCCAAGTAGTTGGAATCGTATATGGAAGCTTTCGGTGCCAAATAAAGTCAAAAACTTTCTGTGGAAGGCCTGTAACGAAGCTCTACCAGTCAAGAAAAATCTAGTCCGCAGAAAAGTCCTTGAGGAAGACGTGTGCAGCCACTGTAAGCTGAAGGCTGAAGACGGTTACCATGCTTTGTGGGATTGTCCTGAGCTTTCGGCAACCTGGGAAACTGATGTTTTGTGGCTGTTTTGCAGGTCAAAGAAGTTTTCAAATTTCTTCGTGCTTGCAAGGTTCGTGCTGGAGACTGACAAACAACCAGAGCAATTTGCATCAATCACATGGACAATCTGGTTTCGTCGGAACCAACTTCGTACCAGCAGCAAGCCTTTCCCGTTATCCCAGATTATTCCGTCAGCTAGACAAATGCTTCAGGAGTTCCACGAAGTCCATCCAGCTGCCCCAGCGCAGATTTCTAATCCTCATCAGCCTCGGCCAAAATGGGAACCACCTCCCACGTCGCTCCTTAAGATCAATTTTGATGGCGCAATTTTCAGAGAAACAGAGGAAGCTGGGCTAGGAGTGGTTATCCGGGACTCTCATGGTCAGGTACTTGCATCATTGGCGGAGAAGATCAAGCTCCCATCATGCTCAGACGAAGTTGAAGCTCTAGCAACTGTTCGAGCTATCACTCTTGCTATGAACCTCAACCTACCCTCTTTTATTGTCGAGGGAGATTCGGAGGTGGTGATTTCAGCCTTAAGAAGTGAAGAGGACTCTTTCTCATCTTTTGGGCATTTGATTTCTTCTATTAAGCAGTTTTTAGTTTCTTGTAATTGTGTTTCTTTTAGTCATATTCGTAGGTCGGGAAACTCAGTCACTCATTTTCTAGCAAAACATGCAAAAACTATTAATGGGTGTTCTGTGTGGATGGAGGATGTTCCACCACAAGTCGCCGATGTACTTTTAGCCGATTTTGGCTGACTTTTGTTTTTCTAATTTGAAGCCGGATTCTCAACAAAAAAAAAAAAGTGGAACCAAGGGATAGAGTTGAGAGCAGAGCTTGAATAGGTAAAGTGGTAAAAGTGACTCCAGTATTCCTGAGACTGGTAGCCTAATTTCATGTTATTGATATTGGGCTATCCCAAAAGTCCATTGGCATAGAGTATTTTATCAAGGATTGTTGTTACCTAACGAGAGAAACTTCTTATGGGGTTCAAATAAAAGAGAAAAAGAAGATGCACCTGGAAATGCTGGAACCCAAAGTCTCTTCACCTAAAAAGGGCTGGTGCTTTGGGGCCCGATGCTGTAAGTAAAGTCCAGGAACATAATCCCTATTAGCTTAGCTATACTGGAGGCTCCAAAATTGAAGGAGATTCTCTTTGGGCCTCAACCGGAAATACTCAAAACAATTGACCCAATTAGACCATGTGGTCTCCTCTAAAACAGAAAGCTTGACTGTGTGGTCAGTGGTAAAGTAATAAATTTTTATTAAGAGCACGACTAAATCCACAAAAATACACACATATATATACTCAAAATGTATAATATACATATTCAGTTAGTTGATAATCGATATTACATAATTCAAAAAAGTAATCTTTCATTAATTTAAAAAATTAAAGATTTCACATTAGGATATAACAATGTTTTTAGAAAAAATAAAATGTTTTAATTTCAATTAGATTGAATCATAAATATAAGTTTTAATATGTCTTAACGTATATAATGTAAATAGGAAAATATAATAATAATAAATAAATAAATAACGAAATGAAACACTTTCTTCTGTTTATGGATGAAAAAGTAGCATATGTCCCAAAGTTTGAGCCATAAAAATCATAGCATATTTTCTTTTAATGGAAAATACAAGCATTCTTATATCCCTTATAACTCTCTAAAAGAAAAATGAAAAAAAGTTTTTTTTTTATAAATATTTTTACGAAATAGATTTACTTATCTATTTTTAGGAACATATGGTTTAAATGCTCATACATTTTTTTAATAAATAAATTCTCCTAAATTTAATAAGTCATAGCTGAAAAAAAAAAAAAGTGAATAAGAAAAGAAAAATGAGATAATAATACTCATATCAAATGATTTTTTATGCAATGTTTTTCTTTAAATATTAAATGGGCCAATAAATAAAAATGATACATTTTATAAAATTTTACTCATAAATAAGGAGAGGGGGGAGAAATTCAAAATGCCAGAGGGCCATGCCCTCCCTCCCCTCTACCAATGTTTTTGATGAAACATGAATACCGTTTGCAAAAGTTAAACTACCCAAACTTATTGGTGGAGCTATTGATGCTGACATATATAAATCCATGTGTGCATGGGCCTAGTTGGATTGGTCTTTGGAATATTTTTCAACCCAATCCGACCTTTTTGGGTGGAGAGATCACCAATGCAACACATAGTAGCTTTAAAAACCACCAAATCTATCATATAGGGATCATAATGGAATTGTGTTGGGTTGTTGATTTGGGTCATAGGCCTAAAAATTTGGGTTATCATTCAATTATTTACCCCCATTATTAAAGGAAGAGAAATAATATGTACACAATATTTTTACAACAAATTATACGTGATAAATTGTTATTGGTTGTTACTGTTGCGGCAAAAAAGTAATCTTAGTGTTAAATTCAAATTTGAACAAATAACAACTAACCACCTATAATTTGTTATGAAAATATTGTAAAAATGTTGTAAACGTAACACTTCTCAAAAAGAAATTAGTACAATTTATACCATAAAGATGTTACGTCCACAATATTTTTATAATAAATTATAAGTGGTTAGTTGTTAGTAGTACGTTGTCATTGGTTGTTATTATTAGGTTAAAAAAGTCATCTTAGTGTTAGTTTCAAATAGGGAATTACATATGGACAATGCATTGAATCTCTCACGTGGGGGGACTACTTTTTTATATTTATGAACATGTGGGGACTACTTGACCTATAGGCTATAGCTTTGCTTTGTGAATTTATTACTTCACATGTTCAGTTCATGCATGTATCATGTATATGCTCTCCAAATTGTGTTCTTGATCAGCAGTGAATACCTAATTACTCAAAAAAAAAGAAAAAAAAAAAGAAAAAAGAAAAGTGAATAACTTGTATCTGACCACAAAATTGTTATAAGTCGTTTTTTTCAAATGGGGGAATTATTTTAGGCTGATACTTCGCTGGATTGAGAATATTGAGATCATGTGATACTGTCCATGGCTCATAAAAAAAAAGAGTTGGTTTTTTTTTTTTTTTGTTGCACTTGCACCAAGAGACCAAGGTGGCTCATATTCACCGCATCCGCCAAGGGAATCAATGCATGGATTTTTTTGGTCAAGAAAGGAGCTTCTATTAGTAATAGTTTTATTTTGTATGGACATTCTCATTCTTGTATTTGAATTAGCTATTAATTGACACTTGGAATGTTATGTAACCTAGACTTTATATTATTTAATATGTTTTACTCTAATTTCTATTATCAATATATATATATATATATATATATATATATATATATAAAACCGAAATTTTTGACGCTCTCACAATTTTCCACTTTAGCATAATATTAAAAAACAGATATTTGTTATAAAAATGTTGTGAAAATATTGTGTACATAGCATTCTTCTTTATACAATTGGTTCTACTTTTCTAATTTCATCAAAACTAAAGTGTGAGAATAACATGTCAACAACCCAAAGCAAACTCTGGGATTTAGTTATGGATAACACCCCCACCACCACTGTTGGAGATCCAATATTATTCTCCGTAAAATAATGGATTTGCATAATGGAACCATTACTTAATTAATTACGAGAAATTAAAAAAAAAAAAAAAAACACTAGAAAATTATACGCATACTGATAAATTAAGAAAAAAAACGTGTATTGCAAGAAAATTACGAGGGTTTGGACCTAAGTAATTAAATTCTATAAAATAAAAGTATAAGATTTTGTATTCCTAGTTACAATCCAAAGAAAGCAAAGAAAAAGGAAATTACAAGAAAATTCCAAATTTACATCCCAAAAATTATGTTTGGAAGATAAGTTATCAAGTTGGGAGGTGTTAGACACTCTATCATGTACTTGCTAAGTTGATCTCCTTAAGGTACAAAGGCCAATAAAAATAAGAGAAATGCTATGTTCACAATATTTTCATAATAAATCTTAAGTGGCAAGTTGTTACTCGCTGTTATTGTTAAGGTAAAAAAGTAATCTTAATGAAAAGTTCAAATTTGAACCAATAATAACTCACCATCTATGATTTGTTGTAAAAATATTGTAAAAATGTTATAGACGTAGCACTTTTCATAAAATAATCCACCATTCTAACAAACAAGGAATAATATATAGAAGTAATTCATGACAATAAATTGACTCCAAATTCGCATGATGAACGAAAACATCACACATGGGAAACAACATGTGAGGTTACAACATGTGAGGTTAGCAATGGACATGGAAGATAAGTCTTAATATGATCTGTGATAGGTATGGAACCATAGATCCAAGTTTTTTTGTCATGTAAATACGAATCATTCAGCCCTAAGATCTGAATGACATGTGAATGTATAATCAAATTAAAATAGAAAATATTTTTTTCTTTTTCATATTTTATGTGATGCACAAATAATTAGATCATGATTATAAAAAAATGCATAAAAATGTGATAAGAAGCATGAAACCACATCGAAAATCCTAGATCTAAAGGTTTGAATCTATATAAACATGTACATGTGGTATATGATAATCAAATCTGAAAACCCTAATATGCTATATTCTAAAACATGATCACAAAAGATCCATTCTAACATATTTTTTTGGATTTTTGAATAAGAAACAGTAACTCAGTCCTAACTCTAAAGGTTGAGAGTACTACCAGCATGCAAATTCCGAATTATGATCGGGTAATGGCCACGGGATGAAGTTTAGTTCTCTTCACTCCAAAGAATTGTTTGATCTTGAACTTCACTACAAAAAAAATGCCTATTAGCGACCAAGAATTTATGACGGACCCAAAAAGCCCTCTCAAAAAATCTTATTTGTGATGGCAAAATAAAGCCCTCGCAAATACTTGATAAAATGTGAAATATTTGTGACCAACAAAAAAAGATGTCGCAATTATGTGTTATAATCATCACAAATGCTAATATTTTGGAGGGAAATTTTACCTCCATATTATTTGCGAGGGACAATTAAAAATCTCTCGCAAAAAGTGCATTATTTGTGACGGTTTAAAAAAAGCCGTCACTAATACTAAATTATTTGCGAAGGCTAGGATCGGCCTTTACAAATAATCATTAAAATGTAAAAAATTTTGGAGGGAAATATTCCCACCAAATTATTTCCGAAGGACAATAAAAATTCCTCGCAAAAAGTTTATTTTTTGTGTGAGTTAAAAATATACCCTCACTAATACTAAATTATTTGCAAGGGCCACAATTGGCCTTCGCAAATAATCATGAAAATATTAATTTTCTTTAGAGATGAGAGTTATTTTAAAATTCCAAGATTATAATTATTGGTGAAATATAGAGTGATAGGAAATTTGTATTCAAAATTATGCCTATTAAAATTCATAAATCTTGTTTTTCATCTCTGATTTTCAATTAGGCCACCAACTTATAAATGGTTTGCTCAAATTCTTTGAAACCTTCGGACTCAGCTTGACTTTGAACTTCATAATTCTAATTTATCCATCATTTTCTATCTGTGTAATTAACTACTACAAGAACTACATGATCACTTCTTTGGAAAGTTGCATGAACTAGACTATAGTAAAAATGTTATTTACATATCCACAACACATATAGCAATAAGTGAATGCCAATCACTCAGTACTAGGAAATAAGATGAACAGAAAATAAAGCTCAGTTTTAAAATCAGTGCAAGGCAATTAAGTGTTGAGAATTAGAGGCAGTAATTTAGACTTGGATCCAAGAACTTTAGCCCTTGTGTCTGGAGAGAATTCTATCCCAGGTAGCACTTTAACCTCTCCTTTTTTAGTGATATGAATAGGATAACTGAGCAAATGACCTGGCAAGTCATGGTTCAAGATCAGACAAAGTCAAAATAGATAGTATAATCATATATTAAACTCGATGGGGTCAATGAGAGCATTCTATACTAGGATAATATCCTTAGAGAATTAAGAAAGAGAGCAAGAGGGATAACTGCTCGTACCTTGTCTGTGACTAAATTTCTATGTCAATAAGCATCCTTTGTATTATGCACATGGATAACTAATCTGGATGAAGTCAAATACAGTGATGGAATGGAGGCTGTAAGCCTTTGAAGTCACTCGATTATCATATTCTCAACACCACTCCTTCTCCAATTTATATCATCATCCTCATTTTTTTCTTGCAGCACATTTGCATTACAATGTAAATTTTCTTCTTCTTGGTATGGCTCTTCTTCATCTGATGGCATTTCATAAAGGTTTCGTGGTTTGGTTTCAATCACAACATTCCATGTGGGATCTTTTATTCCATTAATATAGTAAACTTGAGTTGCTTGACATGCTAATACAAATGGCTCTACGGTTTTCAACTTTCGTGATGTATTAACAATAGTGGTTCCGTGCCGATCTCTCTTATAACCAATTCCTTCACGAGATACATCATACCAATCACATTTAAACAACACAACTTTGTTCCCTTCAGTATATTGAAGTTCAACAATGTCTGTTAGTTGTCCATAATAAGGCACATTGCAACTTTGATCCTCCCCTCTCACCATAACTCCATTATTTTGTGTTCTTTTACTTTCATCACACTGATTTGTATGAAATCTGAACCCATTAACATTGTAACCACGATAAAAAATAGCCCTTTTCTCAGGACCCCGAGCCAACGAAAGCATGTGCCCATCAACTTGTCTTGTATTATATAAGTCGGTGATCTACAATAAAACCTAAATAAGGTTAAACTCAAGTTGTAGTAGTTAAAATATAAACAAACATACATTTTCAAAATAAACTACCATCTTACTCTTTTTTCAAACCACGCAATAAATTCTTGTCTATGCACCCTGTCAATGTCGAGAACACCTTCATTTGTAAGGATGTTCTTATGTTCTCTGCACACAGTTAAATATCCTAATCAGTTTTAATATCATATCATGAGAATATCAAAAAAGTAATTTTTGTGAAGATCATCTTACTCAACAAATTGATCAGCGTCGACACAATTTTGAAGAACATAAAATGTTGCTGCATTGTGAAGATCATCATTCAACTCACACCTTATTGCTTTCCCTAAATGTCGTCCAGGTGTTGAGAATATGGACAATTGAGAGGTATTTGCACATGCGGAAGTACCTCCATCATAATTTCGCTCTACCCGATTAAATTTGGTTTCTATTCCATGTAAATAGCGTGAACAAAATGTTAGACATTCATCCGCTAAATACTTTTCTGCAATAGACCCTTCTGCGTGTGCCTTATTACGGACATAATTCTTAAGCTTGCGCAAATACCTATATTTGAAGGCATAACATGAAATTTTATCAAAAATAAAATACTAGTGTGCAATTGTAATTTAGATTATAATGAAATTTTGTAAATTTTACCTCTCAACTGGATACATCCATCTGTATTGCACTGGACCTGCAACTTTAGCTTCCCAAGATAGGTGAATGGCCAAGTGAACCATTACATCAAAGAAAGAAGGTGGAAAAATTTGTTCTAATTTACAGAGGGTTATTGCAATTTGGGTTTCAAGACGATCCAAATCATCCACTCGTAACACTTTAGAACACAATTCTTTAAAAAAATTGCTTAACTCAGTCAAAGCATCAGATACTTTTTTGGGTAAAAAGTCACGCACTGCAAGTGGGAGTAATCTTTCTAGGAAAACATGACAATCATGAGTCTTCATACCAGAAATTTTTCTCTCCTCAATATTCACACATCGAGATAAATTTGCAGAGTAGCCATCTGGAAATTTAAGATTTTTTAGCCATAAGCATATGGCCCTTTTCTCATCATTTGACAATGTATAGCAAGCTGGGGGTAGCTCTATCTTTCCATTAACCTCTATGGGGTGGAGCGTATGTCGTATGCCCATTTCTTTTAAATCAAGACGAGCGCTTAAAGAATCCTTCGTCTTATCTTTAATATTCATAATTGTCCCAATCACACTGTCAAATATATTTTTTTCAACATGCATCACATCTAAATTGTGACGTAACAAAAGTGTTCTCCAATATGGCAATTCAAAAAAAATGCTATGCTTCTTCCAATTATGAAACTGCCCATGCCCTTCTAGAGTCTGCTTTTTCTGGCCTTTCCCAAATATAATTGGCTTTAATGGACGAATTTGTTTTAACACATCATCACCAGATAACCGTTTGGGAGCTGTCTTCCTTTCTTTTTTACCATTAAATTGTGACTTCTTATTACGCCATTTGTGGTCTAAGGCCAAAAAACGACGATGTCCCATATAACATATCTTATATCCATTTCGTAACCTGCAATGAGTAGTCTCATTATGACAACAAGGACACGCCAAATTTCCCTTTGTACTCCAACCGGAAATAACAGCATATGCAGGAAAGTCATGGATAGTCCACAGCACTGCTGCTCTCATCTGAAAGTTCTCCTTTGTTGAAGCATCATATGTACACACCCCATCTTCCCACAATTCTTTCAGCTCATCAATCAATGGCCTCAAGAATACATCAATGTCATTCCCAGGACCCTTTGGACCTGGTATAAGTAATGACATCAATGAGTAAGGCTCCTTCATGCACATCCAAGGAGGAAGATTATAGGGAAACAAGATAATAGGCCAGACACTGTATTTAATACTCATATTTCCAAATGGGTTAAACCCATCTGTAGCTAGTCCAAGCCTAACATTACGAGGATCCATTGCGAATGACTCATGAATTTGGTCAAATTTTTTCCAAGCTTCACAATCTGCCGGATGTCGTAACACTCCATCATTAACACGTTTTTCATGGTGCCATTTCATATCCGCAGCAGTTTTTGTTGACATAAACAATCGTTGTAGCCTTGATTTAAGTGGAAAATATCGCAAAACCTTCCATGGTACCTTTTTATTTTTCCCTTTACCACCCTTATTTGGCTGCCATCTTGAAAGTTTACAAACTGGACATTGAGTTGCTTCTGAATACTCCTTATAATAAAGTGCACAATCATCTTTGCATACATCTATCTTCTCATAATGAAGGCCTAGATCATTGACAATCTTTTTTGCCTCATAATTCGAGTTAGGTAGTCTCTCACACATAGGAAATGCATCCTTTAACAACTCCATCAACATACTAAAGGACTTGTTGCTCCATGATGATATGCACTTTATGTGCAATAACTTGACTGTGAAGGACAAACTTGAATACTTTTCACAATCTGGATACAAAGGCTGTTTAACCTCTTCCAACAATCTATAAAATTTCTTTGCATCTCCATTTGGCTCTTGTGGTTCATTTCCACTTGATTCCTTGCCATGCACCACTTGTGGATAAGCATCTTTGATCATATCAAACATATCACCATATAGCATACCACCATCATCATCATCACCTTCTACTTCACTATCACTTTCCTCTTCACTATCACCTTCCCCATGAAGGTACCAAGTAGTATAATCTCTCCTTATACCCCTAAATAAAAGATGATATTGGACCTCCTCACGAGTCCTACGATACCTGTTGCTACAATCAATACACGGACAGTTGATTATCATATCTCCATCTGTTGAATGTTTAAATGCATACTCAAGGAAGTTTTCAACTCCATTAATATACTCAATGCAAGATCTAGTGGGAAGATGCATCCAAGATTTATCAACCGTCATTTTATCTACACCATTTAAAGCATTGTATTAATCATAACTAACATTGATAGTGCAGATAGTAAATATTCATAAATCAAACAAACATGAGCTAAGTTTCATACCGGATTGGAACAAAAACCACTCTTTACCGCTTCTTCAACAAATGTTCTACAAACAATATTAAGACCTGCAAATTGCAAAGAAAATCAACGTTTATGCTTCAACCATCTTGTAAGAAGCAACACCATACAAGCAATACAGGTCTCATACAAGCTCAAATATTGATTCAAACCACAAAACCACGTGTGTTTTCTTCTTGAACTTCCACTAAATCAAGTCAGGGTGCATATAAAACATAACAATCTTTGTAAAGCATGTCCTATGTCAAAGGTTATATAGAACCTTTAATGGAAGAAGGAAAAAGAAGTTGGTGCTTTTACTACTAAGATTCACTCTAACAGCATCCATGTAACAGTAGTTTCGTATTCCTGATTGTGTAGCCCACAAAAGGCATTGAATTCAAGACTGAATTGAAAGTAAATTTAAAAGAACTAGTGGATGGTCCTAGGAACCATTAGCTACTTCAAAAGAGTGTTGGAAAGCCATGTTTATTCAACTCAAAAGAAGGCCAAGAAGTTTAATACCTGTATACCCAATATAGAGGCCGAGAAGGCTAAGACACATAACACTATGCCACAGACCAATATAAAAATCCCCACCAAACACAATGATAATCATACATCAATGCATAAAAAAATACGTAGATATTGCTAAAATCAATGAATTAGCTCATCATATTTAGCAATATCTTCTATGGTTCTACTCAGTGTGTTTTTATTGGCGCCCATTATGAATTACAAAACACTTTTTTTCATTAGTGCCCATTATGAATTACAAAACACTAATGGACTAGAGAATTGGACTTATTGCCATTGAGCTATGATATTTCTTTTGATAAGTTAGATACATAGATTTATTTATTTCATTCTATTGCAAAAAAATAAAGTGAAAAATTATTTATAATATAAACGTGTAGATGCTTTCCATAGTCTCAACCCTAAGATAATTTCAAAACCATACTTTCTTGCTCTTCCTCTTGCTTTACATATTTGTATCCCAGGAATGAACCATATATTGTGAACCAAACGTCAGTAAGAAAAGCAAAAATCCTTACATCACAAACAAGGCAATTATTTATAAAGGGACCATGAACATTGTACTTGATTTGATAGCATGTGTTATTCCAGTCAAGATCATAAAAGCTTAAATCTGGTTGACTGCATCTATTGCACAGTTAAATTTGGTCTTATATAGCAGATGGCATTTAATCTTAAATTTGGTTACATAACCGTTTATTGGATAGCTAAACCAAGGATTTAAAAGATAAAAATATTCAAAATTTTATTTTGAATACTGACTTACAAGAAAGGTCCAACATTATCATTACACACACACAAGTGTCCATTCCTTTGCAAGTGCCAATACATTATCATTACAATATTCATGCTTGTAGTGTTAAGTAGTAGCTAGCAACAAACCTTGCAGAGCAGTTTCTTGATACGTTCTCCCAGAGGAAGTGAAAGCAAAAGCCTGAAAAATTATCCATTAAAAATTTTAAAATTCAACAAATGTAGTAGCGGTTACATGTCAACAATGTAACTAAGCAGAAAATGCTAAACTTCACAAGAACAGAATGAGGTGAAGGTACTATTTTGTAGCAGGGTTTGAGTGCTTCACTAAAATTCCATCTTGCAAGTGGCACAAAATTCTCACAAATAAATTGCCTATACCACTAAAATTTTTGGATATCACTAATCCAAATTTTTAGCCTAATTGATACAAAAATCTCCTCCCATCTGAAAAATCAATTATTTGTAAATAATTGACACTAAACCATGAATTTAGAATTCATGTTATAATCCCAAAACAGATATAAAATAAAACAACATAGTAAAATTATATATGAAGGTAGAGATATAAAATATAATATAATTAGGAAGACAAAATACAGCATCTAAATCTTACAAATGAACATGAGTGAATATTTGCAAACACAACTGATCCAATCAAGCAAGTGGATTGGCCATTCAATTCAATCAAAAGTTATACTTTTTTTCTTTTTTGATCAGTAAATAAAAACTTTATTGAAAAAAAAAAAAAAAGGAAATTCGTTGGTACACAGGAGCCTTGGGGTTTGGTGGCATTGTGAATCTAGGTTCAATCCCTCTCCTGCACTTGTTGTAAGCCAAAAATTCAATAAATAAATAAATAATTGATAATTGAAATTGATCACTGACGTGGTTGTTTTATATTTTTTAAACTGCTAGTTGTCCCAAAGGCATTAATTCTTAGAAAAATGTGAATTTAATCATTTAATCTAACAATATTATTCTAATTCTTTCAGGTTGTACCACCATATAAGTTATTAATGGCTGAATCTCTGTCTGAATAAAAATTTTCAACAGCACCATATAAAATTTATAGTAGAAATTAATGGCAGACACAGATATTGAGATATATGTATTATATTATGTATTCATTCATGTTCGGTAAGTTCAAGTTCAGACATTTCTTAAGCAGACACAATGAAAACCATATTATATTAATATAAAAATAAAAATAAAATAAAACCCTTTCCAATTTTAACTGTGACAAATAAAGAAATAAACAAATGCAAAAGAAAAACCCTCGGGTCCAATAACTACTTTCTCTGAAATCATAAAAGACTCACTGGGAGAGAGTTGGTAACACCGACGCTGGAGAAAGTGGAGACGACGGGCCTGCCGCAGCCGACGGAGAAATGGAAACGGCGTCGTTTGGAGAGAGAAGCAATAGCGAGAGACGAAGGTGGTGGTGGTGGTGGTGTGTAAGTGTAAGAGGGAAAGATAGAAGAAGAAGAAGAAGGAGCAGGAAAGTGATTGGGAGAATGGAGAGAAAGTGAGTTGGCGTGAGGAGTTCAGAATTTGGTCTTGCCGCGCTGCGTGTTTTCAGTTGGCGCGAGTTGGGGGTTTTAGAGGGAAAGGTGAAAAACTTCAGAGGGAAAGGGGAATTGGGTTCTTTGTTTACTTAAGTGGTAGAAGTAGATTAAACAAAATAACAAATGGACAGTAAGAAGCCCGGCCCAGGAGCTTTACAGAACACAGGATGGCCCAGAGAAAGACAATGCACTTGTAGCTGTTTTAACAAATGGACAATAAGAAGCCCGGCCCAGGAGCTGTACAGAACACAACATGATGACTTTTACTAAGTTAAGTATGCACTTAGATTGTTTAAATGAATTATAGTATGTTTGATATAGAATTTTGCTGGGATAAAAAAATAAGTTAAGTAAACTGCAGCTAAGAAAATGCAAAGCTTTAAATTTAATATAAGAAAATAAAAAGTATATTTTTTAAAATTAAATTAAATTGTGACAAACGGCACATAGTCTCATCAACAACCGCATAAAAAAAATTAATGTATCAATTTTTAATTTAAATTTTTTTTATTTGTTTATCTTTAAAAAAAAAAAAAAATAGGAACACCCTCAAGTCCTATCAAAGACACTCTCAAAATTTTTATGCCAAACAAATTTTGAACTAAAATCTAAAAAAAAAATTGTAACAGAGAATCTGGAAAAAAAAAATTTTTGTAACAGAACAATCACAAAAAAAAAACCTAGCTTCGTTGAGTTGCCTTAAGGCATTGGTACTCCGTCAGTAAGCCAACAGAGGTAGAGACATGGTGATGACAGGGGCAGCTGGAGAAAGTCTTGAGACCGGAGACCAGAGAGAGCTTGAAAAGTGAGAAGTGAAAGTGGAAGTCTGTTTGAACTTTCCTGTAGGCCCCTTTCTTTGTTTAATACATGTTTAGTTGGTAAAAAAAAAAAAAAAAAAAAGACAAGAAGAGAGAGATCCGTATTTTTTGGAGTTGATGTTTTTATTTTGCGTGCAAGTCTCATATTGGGCTGTTTGAACTTTCCTGTAGGCACCTTTCTTTGTTTAATACATGTTTAGTTGGTAAAAAAAAAAAAAAAAAAAACAAAAAAGAAGACAAGAAGAGAGAGATCCGGATTTTTTTGAGTTGATGTTTTTATTTTGCGTGCAAGTCTCATCCTAAAGTGCAAGCAAGCTGTTTACAACCTGCCTAGGGTCTAATGAAATGAAAAAATAATTATTTTTGAAGATAGGTGGTAGATTTTCTACAAGTGAGAGAAAGACATGTTAGGCAAAAAAATTAATGAGAGAGACATGGGAAAAAATTAATAAAACAACTAAACACTAATAATTAATAATTTAATTAACTAATACATTATAGAAGTCAAACAAATTAAATTATATTAGACTAAACAATAATTAATAATTTAATAATTAATAAAACAGCAATACAACAAATTATAGTTTACAAAAAATAAATAAATTTATGAAACAACTAAACAATAATAATTAATAATTTTATTAATATTTCAAATGAACTTATAGTTTATTGTTCAAGTATCTTTGTTCATTTTTTTTCTTTTCATTTTTTTTTTTCCTTTTGAGGTTTTTTGTTGTACATAACGCAAATTTGTTTTGGTTTTAAGAATTTTTTTTTTTTAAGGCCAAATCTTGATTAAGGTTTTTAGCTAAGAAATGTTTAAAACGTTTAGAATTAGAATGTGCCAAAAAGTTGTACTTGTCTTGTTGTTTTTCTAGCAGAATCTCAGAGATTACTTGTAGTAGTGGACCTAGTGGTCTTCACAAATTTTCCCTTTTTATTATGGCCCTGTAATTTTTCTTTTTTATAAGAATATCATAACTTTATTAAGGAGAAGATAAATTCATTATATTTTGAATTAAAGCCGATTCAATAAACATAGGATTTTCTTCTATCCTATATTTAAAACGTTTAGGATTAGAATGTGCCAAATAGTTGTAATTGTCTTATTGTTTGTCTAGCAAAATCTCAAATATTGCTGGTAGTAATAGACCTAGTGGTCTTCACAAATTTTCCCTTTTTATAATGGCCACGTAATTTTTTTTTTATTTTTATATCATGACTTTATTAAAGAGAAGATAAATTCATTATATCTTGAATCAAAGCTAATTCAATAAATATAGGATTTTCTTCTATTCAAGTTATATAATCATTAATACCTTTAGCATGCTAAACCAAGAGATGTGTTGAGCAATTTCCTTGTCTTCGAACATGTGTTACTTGAATTCCTTGGAAATCACTCATCTGGTGTAGAATACCTTCATGAATTAACCATTTTTTATACTATGTAAAAAATCATTCATGCATTTTATACATTTTCCCCCTCTAAAATCAAAACCATTTTTTTTATCTAAGCACGCGTGTAAGTGCATGGTTTCGGTCATAAGCCCAAGAAGTAATAGGATTAAGACCCAAATAACACAACACAATGAATTTGTAGAGAGTGGGCCATTATAATTCTAGACTTTATTATAATTCTAGTTCTTACCATGCTACAGTATTTTCTCCACCAATTCTCAGATCCTCCCTTTCCTCTGGAGGGTTTCTTACGTTATATAGCCTTTTTCTATTGATCTTGGCTCTCCATTTGTTGATCACGTAGGCCACCCTCGAGTGCTTGTCCCATCAAACGTTTCCTTAAACCTTCCGTGAGTTGCGGCTACCTAGATAACATTGTTCAAGGGTCTTCTTCACATAAATACAGTTAGAGGGTTTGGTGGGGTGCAATAAATATGGTGGTAGCTTCCATTCCTTCAGACATGACAATACTGACCTCCTCCTTGAAGCGTTTCCTCTACTGTGCGACCTCCTATGATAATGTACCACTGACGTGGTCAAGAAGCACATTACATATAAAGAAATTGCTGGGAGCATCTTTGGTTGGTATTTTCTAATGTCAATTCCACTTTTCAATATTAATATTAATATAAGAAAAGAAACAACCCTAACTGAGTGAGTGACATCAACAACAAGAATATTATAAAGAAACGATTAAAATTTAAAATTGATTCAAATCAGCTTTATGTTTATGATAGACCACTACTTAAATTTGTTGATTAAAAAAATTTTAATTTGATATCCAGGAATTTTAATTTGTTTAAGCAAACATTGTACACTTTTATTTCATGTAAATATGTATAATATTGTACACTTTTTATAACTATATGCATTGTGTTTTGTGCATTTTTTTACTCTACAATAACATTTACATTGACAGTACAAAGGCAGTGAGTAAAATTTGTGAAAATTGGTGGGATTTTACCGTATAAAGAAGCAATCAAATCAAAAAAAAATAAAAAAAATCAAATAAGTTTAAAAAAATTTACAAACCAAATGAAAGATAATGTGGCAGCCACGTGTCAAACACTTCACATGGGGGAAGTGTAGTGGCTGCCAGCCAATTCCTGAGTGTTGGACACTAATTGAAAAAGACAAAAAAAAAAAAACTTGGCATAGTTTGTGAAAATTGGTGGGATTTTACCGTATATAGAAGCAATTTTTCATTTCATTAGACCCTAGGCAGGTTGTATACAGCTTGCTTGCACTTTAGGATGAGACTTGCACGCAAAATAAAAACATCAACTCAAAAAAATTCCGGATCTCTCTCTTCTTGTCTTTTTTTTTTTTTTTTTTTTTACCAACTAAACATGTATTAAACAAAGAAAGGGGCCTACAGGAAAGTTCAAACAGCCCAATACAGTACAAAATATCTCACAAGTCAGACAGGGAAACGAGTAGTAAAATAAAGGCTAAGTCTAAAACACGGGCTAAAATTAGATTAGGAACCCAAAAGCAGAGAGTGAGCAGTCCTTGTTGATGCAGCTAGTTCACAGATCTCTTCCTGCCTTTAGTTTCCACTTTCACTTCTCACTTTTCAAGCTCTCTCTGGTCTCCGGTCTCAAGACTTTCTCCAGCTGCCCCTGTCATCACCATGTCTCTACCTCTGTTGGCTTACTGACGGAGTACCAATGCCTTATGGCAACTCAACGAAGCTAGGTTTTTTTTTGTGATTGTTCTGTTACAAAACGGAAAAGAAGAAGAAGGAAAATGCAGATGAGGAAGAAGAAAAAAAAGGTTTGTGCTTTTCATTTCATTTTATGTGGGTCTATTAGTGTGTTTTGGTAGTCACCACCTAAAAGGTTAATCAAAAACTAAGGAATTCAGATTTAATTTTTCCCATTTCAGCTGTAATTATTTAAAATGGCATAACTGACTGGTTTGACAAAATCTCTCATCATATTATATATTTAAATTTTGTCTTCTCCTTTTAACTTTTTGATTTTTTTTTACCAAATAAAAAATTGGAATCGTTATTATTAAAAAAAAAGAAAGGTTATATTTACGAGCAATGCTAAATAGTTTTTCTTTTTGAGTAAATACATGTAATTGATGTAATAGTCTTGATGTAATAGGCTGTAGTGAATCTAGGAGAGTAAAAACCGAAGACTGATTTCAGTGTGTGGGCTGTGCCACGTGTGGCACAAATATAATAACACAAAATTGAATCAACGGTAATAAATTTAGAATTCAAAAATATCAACAAAATCCAACGGTGACAATTCTCCATATCTCTAATGGTTTTTCACTTCGGATTCAGTCTTAGAGTTCATAGTGAAAGCTCCTGTCCGTGGTCATGGGACTCAGTCTCAGTTCTCTACTTGCCTCTCTCAAACTCTCACGGTCTCAGTCCTTAAACCGAATCTCCAAATCCAAACGCTAGCCACCTCCAATGCCATAGCCCACTCCCCTCTCCGCCTCCAATGCCTAGCCGCTACCAAAGATTTATAATATGAAACCCTAATCCCTTCCTTCTTGGTTTCATTATAGTCAGACATAGAGGAGAGAAGAGAAATAGTCCGTCCACTGCTGCCTCTTCACCGCCACTCGATCACTATCGCCTCTTTTCTGCTGCCTCTTGAAGATTAGCCAGCTTAGATCAGTTTTAGATTTGTTGTTCTAATTAAATTTGTCTTTTTCCATGTTCTTGATCTGTTGTTGTTGTTGTTGTTCTGATTTTAGATTTGTTCTAATTAATTTTTTTTTTTTAATTTTAGATTGTGTTACCATTACACTTGGGAGAGAGAAATGAGCTCGGCTGAGAAGGAAAAGAGTGAAGAAAAAGGAAAGAAGCTGATTTTTTGGGTCTGCTCTCCCAAAAATAACTTTGTACTTAATTGTTTGTACCGGAGATGCTCTTAGTATTTTCTTTCAGTATCTAATTTATGATTTATATTTTATTTTTAATGGGTTTTGTATATAGTTATAGGATTCTTGAATAAATTTTCGGATGTTTCCTAAAATATTTCCTACTCTGATTTTTATTTTTCTCTTTGCCGCTATTTTCCATACTTTTTTCACTCTTTGCCGCTATTTTTTGCAAAGTTTTCCCGCACAAAAGCTGCTATATATTTCTTGTTTTTTCTACACCTCTAATTCATCACAGAGAGACCAGAGAACAAAACCAAAAACAGGGTGTTAGGTAATGATTTATCCCCTCCAGTTTTATTCTTTGTGCCTCTAATTTATATATCTCTCTCTCTATTCCTAATTTCATATTTCTGTTTTATATTAGCAAATTTTTTCAATCTTTTACAACTTTTGGTGATCCATCAGTCAAAGGTACACATCAATCTTACTATCTATTTGGTTTTCCATCATAGATATTCTCTTTTAGAGAGTGTTTGTGTACTGCGAATGAGTGTGGTTTTGCTTTGCAATTCTCACTTCGTAGTTTTTATTGGTCTTGCTCTTTTATTATTATTTTTCTTATTTATTACTATCTCAGTCATACACACATTCAACGGGTTTTGAAATTGCAACCTCACAATTTACCTAGCACTTATAAAAAAATAATATCAATATTTGAAGTCAAATAATATTTCTAATTCAGATTCAATATTAATTATAGATTTTGGAAATCTTGTTTGATAGAATTTCAGTAGTTAGTGAAAATTTTAATTATCTTCATCACAATTTAACGTAACCACATTTTTACTATTCGTAATTAAGATGACTACTTTCTCAGTTTCTCTTCGGAATTCCTTGCAACAACTTTCACTTAGGAATCCATGCAATAAAATCCCTCCTTAACAAACTAAAACCAGCATCCTGAAAATATTTTCATAAATTTTTTAGATTCACAACTTATGGCAATAAATTATCTACTTAACAACTTAACCTGTTGTATTCATACCGACGCTAAATGTGTATTGGAAGAGACCTATTATAGAGATTGTTTGCAGATACCAATTTAAAAGTCGCCTCTCTATCCAATTATCCTTGCAATGACATATATGATATTATGATATGTATTAATTCAAGTGTAAATTAACATCTAAATAAGCCAAATTTTTTTTTACCGAATTTAACATCTATAAGACAAATTATAAGCAAACAAAGCAACCTGCATTTTATGGATAGCAAGAAAAATAATGCATGCATGTTAACAAAAGAGTGAAGAGAAAACCTCACAATTTTATTATTTTATTATTTTTCTTATTTATTACCTAGCACTTATTTCACATATTCCATCACAATCATAGTTACACATTCAATAATAGAAATGTGATTACGTTTGGTTTATTTTATAGGTATATAATTTTTTGAATTCTGTGATATCTTTTTATATTGTAATATAATGAATTTCTTTTTGTTTCAATTTATCAATGTGATAGGATGATAAGCATGTATTTAGTTTTGAAAAAATTGTTAGTTATATATATTTTTTTTCACAATAATGTAATTGAAGTAAAAGCTTTGTGATTTAGGTAGAGCTGTGTTTCATGTGTAATTTCACATTAATATTCATAATTGCTAGTGTTCTTTATTTTTTGTGACCGCATTAACAAATTTATATTCTACTTTTACTGTGTTGTTTACAAATGTTAGTTTTTCTAATAGTAGGTAGGTATGGCAAGAAAAGGTAAGAGGAAAGGTAAAGGCATTAGTGAGTCTCAAGACTCTCAAGTACAAGAAACTCAGTCAATTAGGCCTTCCTTTGATAATAATGAAGTTTCTGAGCAGCAACTCTCACAAACTCTACGTCCATTATCTGAGCCTCAAATTGATGAAGGAGCACATCAGGCCTCCAATTCTATTTTAATAGGTAGTATTACATTATAACTTTTTTTTATCGCATTTACTTAAACAATTGACTTATTATTATTTGTTTTATCAATAGGTACTAATCCTGGATCAAAAAAGAGGGGTCGAGGAAAGGCTAAAGGCATGAATGCTGGAAATGGTGAAATAGAGGTTGAGATTTATGATGGCAAGTGAGTGACTTATTGCAATGTTGGTTTATTGAAATTAATTATGGTATCATAGCTATATGATATTGTTAACATGTTTGATTTCTATTTTCAGAATTATTACAACAAAAGCCACTCGAGAGATTACCATTCTTTTTCACCAAAAACTTAATGGAGCTTGGACAACTTTTACAGAATACCCAAATTCTGAGCTAGAGACTTTATATGCTCGATATAGAGCTCAACGCTTTAAGCATAAACAGCCTGATGAGGAAGTTAAGAAGGCATTTATAGAATCAGTGAAACACCGCTATTCTGATTGGATGTTTCGCATTAGAAATCCTATTTTTCAGAAGTATGAAGCGAAAGAAGATCGTTACAAGAATGGTCCGTCCTTCATTCCTACACCTTTTTGGAAAGAGATGGTGGATAAATGGATGGAGGGAGATTGGGGGGTGAGTATAAATGAGATACATGGCATAAATTTCTCTCACTCTCTCTAACCATTATTTGTTAATATTTTCATAGAAACTAATGTTTTAGTGTATGTATTATGCATGCAGGAGACAAGTTTGAAAAATAAGGAGAACAGAAATAAGTCTAACATTTTCTCCACTACAGGTTCTGTACCAATGGCCAAGTACAGATATGAAATGGTATATTATACTATCATCAAATAGTTCTACATTATATCCTGTATTTATATAGTTTAATAACTTTATCAATGGTTTTTTATTCTTTTAAATATTGCAGTATCTTGAGACGGGTTCTGAGCCTAGCCCCATTGATTGCTTTAAGAAATTTCACACAAAGAAGGATGGCAAAGAATGGGCAACTGATCGTGCTAAGACATTATATGTATGCAACTTATACCAAAGTTTTAATTTTGTTATCAAATTTAGCTTTTTTTGTTGTTTTGATTATCCACGTGGTTTTTTTTTATGTGTAGGACAAAATGGATGCCATAAAGGCCAAAGCTGTTTCTGAAGGTACTAAGACAAATGATTATCAAATCTTTCGTGAAGTGGTTGGTGAACCAAGTCATGGTCGTGTTCTTGGCATGGGAATAGGTATTAAGGCTAAGGATGTATACGGCTTAACTTCATCTGGTAAAGGTTGTAGCAAACGTTGCAGAGAAGATTTTACAAAAGAAAAAGAAGATTTGGAGGCTCGTCTTAGAGAGGAAATGGATTCCAAATTTGCAAAAGTTGTGGAGAAGCTTGAGGAGAAGTTTGCTCAAAAGTTGCAGTCAATGGGCATACTACAACAATCTGACATAGATCCAGCTACTACGGTACAATCTCAAACTTATGCTTTTGCCTCTTGGATCTTCTACAACTTTCTATTGGTTTGATGTGGTTTACAACTTGCATATATTATAATATTATATTATTTTATATTTAGATTTGATAAATGATAATAGGACTATTACGACACTATCTACTGTTTTGAGTTTTGATAGCTATGTATAGGTTTTGTATTTAATTTTGTATATCATGTGTTTTGTGGTTTACGTTTTTCATAATTGTTATATTATTTTAATTTATATTTAATTTTTATAGTGGTTTAAGTAATCAAATTAAGTTATTGTTATTGTTAAATTTTTTTTTTAAAAAAAGTTATTGAGCGGTTTGGGATACTAGAATTCACTTCAATTGTTTCATTTTAACAATTGTTTCATTTTAACTCATGTTTAATGTTTATTTATTTATTTTTTAGGATGGTACTGGCGGAGATGAAGAGGACAACTCAAACAATAACATAGAGGTTGAAAACAACTTGGAGAGTGACTCGGAGGAAGACTAATATAGATCTTGTTATAGAATAATTGTTTAAGTTTAAAACAAAGTTGAATTTCAAGATTTCTTTTTATTTTTTATATTTTAAAGTTTGAATTTATATGAATTTTTATCTTTTAGTGGATCAATTTATTGTAACATGATAGTTAAATAAAAATGATATAAAATAAAATAAAAATAAATAATAAAATATTTCAAAAATTATATGAAATATTACTACTGATGACGTAAAAATTTGGTCATATATAATTTTATAGTGATGACAAAGTCTCTCGCAATTAATATAATAGCGACGCCCCTAACCTATCGCTTAAAATAAGTTGCGAGGGGTTAAAAATCCTCACAAATAAATTTTACTCTTATTATTGCGAGGGTATAAATGTCCTTACAAATAGTTAGTAACGACGATAGCTTCTCCTCGCTAAAAATAAATTGCGAGGGTATAACTATCCTTACAAATATTTATTAATTGTGATTGTTTTCCCTCGCTAAAGATAAGTTGTGAGGGGCTGAAAGCCCTCACAAATAAATTTTATTGATGCCATTATTGTGAGGGTATAAATGTCCTCACAATTAGTTATTAACAACAATTGCTTCCCCTTGTTAAAAATAAATTGCGAGGGGCTAAAAGCTTTCGCAAATAAATTTTAGCGATGTCATTATTGCGAGGGTATAAATGTCCTCACAAATAGATATTAACGACGGTTGCTTTCCCTCGTTAAAAATAAGTTACGAGGGGTTAAAAGCCATCACAAATAAATTTTAGCGATGCCATTATTTGTCACTAAAAAGTATGTCATCAATTTGGAATTCGCAAATAACAAATTGCGAGGGTATAAAGGTCCTCACAAATAGTTGTTAACGATGACTATTTCCCCTCGCTAAAAATAAGTCGTCGACTTTTCTCGTCGTTTGGTAATATATTTGTGAGGGTGAATTTGTTCAGTAGCGATAATAGATTGCCCTCGTAAATTATTTATTTGCGAAGGTATGGTCGCAAAATCTCTTTTAGTGACAAGTGCAAATACGACGGCCTTCGAGGGCCGTATGCCCTCGCTAATAACCTTTTGCGACGATATTTGAATTTTTGCGAGGGCATATGATCCTCGCTAGTAGACTCTTTTTTTGTAGTGCTTGTAGAGTTCTTCATCAGTTACAGTTTCTTTGAAAAGATAGTGGTAGTGACGAACTTTTCTTCACTTACCGATGATGATGATGCTTGATGCAAAGGATGAATCCTATAAATCTAAGCTGATTTGTGTGTTTTTATGAAGGATGTATGTAGAAATATGTAGAAAAATAAATGAAAATTCGTAGTTGTTGGGTATGGGGGCTGAACTCTAAGCACTATAGAGCTCTACATTAAGTTTTTGAAAAATCCTGTCCTCCAAAGTTTGCATACCTCTAATATTTAAAAAGGATAGTATTCTCCTTGTTATTATTTTTTAATCAATATTCTCCTTACTTTTAGGAACCAAAAGTTTTGCATTTGAATGAACATCTTTTGGGCCAAAATGGGCATTTTCATCCAAAACAAGTAGTAAAATGTCCATATTTTAAACTCGATTTTTAGAAAATAGAGTTATAGGCAAAAAACTTTAAAAAAAAAAAAATTACATGGAACTCGAGTTCCATGTAACATTTTCCAATTTACTCGATTTTCATTAAATCGAATTTTTTATTGAAACTCGAGTTTTAAAACATGAGCATTTTGTTAGATAGTTTCAGAACATAAGCATTTTACTATTTGTTTTGGGCAAAAGGGACAAATGCCCATTTTGGCCACATCTTTTGTATTATAAAACGTGTACCACTTCATGTACCATTAATAAAAAATTGACACTTAGCCACGTTAGTCATGTTTGCCTCTCCCGTTAGTTGAGTAGGAGGAGAAAAAAAAAAAGTGTGAAATATGGAGTAATACATAATTTATGGTTCAGAAGATATTCATTATGTGCATTTGATACTGAAAGTGAAACCAATAGTTTATCTCTCTTGGTATTCTGTGTGTGTGAGAGAGAGCATAATCTTTTTGAGGAAATATTAGAAAGAAACACAAATTTCTATGGCACTTGAGTTTAGACTAATTAAAAGAGAATAAGTGCCAATCAGCACTTGTGTTTTTCCTATTCAGAAACACTAGTCCCAATGGGTTTTTGACTAAGGTCTCTCAATGGTAAAAAGAATTTCAGTTTTTTTTTTTTTTTTTTAGAAGAAAGCTCACTACGTATTATTAAGCTAGACAGTTTAAATCAGCTTCTAAATTTTAAGTTTTTTTTTTTTTTAAATTTATTTAACTTTTTCTTAAGAGATAAATTAGTCTTTCAAGCATGTCAACTCTATGTTAGGAGAAGGTAATGATGATGCCGTGAATCTTCACCAGTGAGTCACACGATTCTGTCGCTCAAATGAGTCACCTGCACAAAAGAAAGAAAGAAAAGACCAACTAGAGAGCACCGGTGTAGTGCCGGCCAAGTACCCTCCGAAGGTTAAGTTAGAATTATTCTCACAACTCTAGAGTGCTAGAGAAAGGTAAATTATGCGTACCTTGATATGAGAGGGTATTGGGGCTTTTATAGTAGTCGAGGATTGACATCTCTTCCTTGGAGTCCAAGTCATTTCCTTATAGGAGTCTACTTGAGAAATCCTAAACGTGACGGACAAGTCGTTCCCTTGTAGAGAAGACCTTCATCAAAGCACGTGTCTTCCGGAATCTCCCACGCACTTGGGCTCTATTTTCGTTGGGACCCTATTTTCTTGTAGCGTTTATTCACAATAGACCTTTACAGGAGATGGGCTTGCCTCTTATCGGCCCATGGACATGGAGCCGTCAGGCCCATCTTACAGGGTCCGTCGGGCCTCATTTTTATCCTCTTCAGTTGCCCCTTTCACCCTTTTTGGTCCATCGTTATTTGAGAAAGACGGCCAATTGGGGTGACGGTTAAATAATTACAGGCTGACGGTTCAATGTTCATGGGTTGACTGTAACACCCCGACCCAACCTTATAATTAAACCATGTGTTTAAGTGGCTAAGTACTATTATTATTTTTAAGCCACTTACTTTCTAAAATTAATATAAGAGTTTTTAATAAGCATATTATTTTATTATGCCATTGAATAAGAATTTCAAAGATTATAAATAATTGAATGGCTATTTGTATTATATATATATATATATATATATATATATATATTAAGTATGTACAAAATTATATTAAGTGATTTAAGTTATTGGATATATAGTTGTTGGTGTTTAGTTAAGTGTATAAAGGTATGGGTTTATATGCATGTTATTATCTTAATTAACTTTAAGTGCATGAAGTTTTGATATTGTGATATTATGGAACATATATACTATTTTAATGTTATGAATATAACTTTGTGAAGGTAAGGATATATATATATATATATATATACACACATATGCAAAGTGATATTATTTTTGTAGAAAAGTGTGAGTCTGAATGCAAGAAATTATTTTTGTAGAAAAGTGAGTGTGAATGCAAGAAAGTTGAAAAAGTGGGGAAAAAGGGAGTGTGATTTTTCTTCCCTAGTCTTCCACATATCCCACCCCAATTGTCCACTCTCCTTATCTGATTTTGCTGCCCCAAAAGTCTTCTCCTTATCCTATTTTCCTGGCTGCATCAGACCAGAAAGTCCAGCCCTCTTTCTCTTCTCTCTTTTCTTTGTTTTTGTTTTCTTCTCTCTTGCTCTCACACGGCAGCCTCCTCTCTTTCACCAAAGCAAAATATCCCTCTCTAAAGAAGAAATATAAAGGTTAACACTAAAATTTCAGCTTCCAAGTTTGTGGGTAAGTAATCAAAACTTTATTTGTTCATTTCTACTTCTTTAACCTCTATCCTGATTTTATAGGCTGAATTATGATTCTGTTTTAGTGGTTTGATGGTTTGATGATATTATGGTTTATTGAATGTTTGATAACATATTTTAGTATGTTTATTAAAGGTACAAAAATATCCAAATGGAATTAAGGCTTATTGCTATTTATTGATGATTTTGTAAGAATATGTACTGAAGCTGCCTCTGTGACAGATTTGATGTTCACAACAAGAAAATTGTGTATTAAATCATATGCTGTGAATTAAGAGGCTAGGAGTAGTTTTTATGAATTCTAAGACATGTATGGTTGTTATGGAATTAGTCTCACAGCATTTGGATGAGTAGAAAATTAATGGTTTAATTTCTAATTGCATAATTTCTGTCAGGACAGATTTGAGTATGCCGTCTTGCGTGATTTTTAGTAAATCATGGGTTTATGATTTGACTCCGAAATTTTTATGGTAGATACTGGACATACAGGGGAGTAGTTCTGTAAAATTTCATGACAATTGGATGTGTGTGGACAGCCCGTTTGTATTTTACAAATTGGGTGTATACTGCTGAAATGAGCAGTGAACAATATATGCTACCCCTGACTTTATGGATTTAATTCTCAAGTTAGGGTGTATGTTTTGAGCTATAATTTAATATGATTATTCTTTGGTATGTTAGGATCATATATGAATTTTATGAATTGGTTTCTCTATGGTTTGGGTGCATAATGTATTTGATGATTGTATTATGTGTTTTGGGGAACTTTATGTGATGGGAATAGGATTTTCTTGATTCTAAGACATAGGTTTTGGAGATGAATGTGTAAGTTTATGATAAGGAGTAATGGATAGTAATAAGCTTTGATTTTGGTTTAGGTGTTACCAGTCCTCAACTCTAAGCTCCTTCGACTGTAGGCTCTCAGTTCCTCTGTTTTCAGGTAAGGGATAAGTTATATGAGCGTTTGGTAAGTCATGAGGGTACTTTAAAGTATATGATGCATTAAAAGGTTTTTGATTAGAAATATGGCATATAATCATTATTCTGACAAAGATATGTTCGTGAGCTTTCGAAACCTTATGTATATGATTCAAGCATATTGATGCCATTACTAATTCCACGAACATGATGTTTAAAGAAAAGAATGGAAATGCTATTATTGTGAAATATTATGCAAAATAAGAAATTTCACTATGATGTAAAGTATGAAATGTTTTCGGGTTATGTCCTCTGGTGATCTGAACTCTGTCAGTAGGGTTTGATTACTGGCTTTCCATGGAAAATGTTATATGATTGGCCATTAAGTGGGACTGGCTCTGCTGTACCCGCCCCTTGTTAGTTACGGCCAACTTGTGGGGGAAGTCAACCTACCTCCATGGTTGAAAGATATGTATTATGATATGATCCCGGGAATACCTGGCATTGTGGGGAATGCTGGATGCCTAGCACCGTGGTGCTAGAAGCCTCCCAAATAAGTACAGGCTTATCAGATATGGACTAACCAATAAGTTATTTATGAACAACTATATTATGTTATTAATCATGAGAGAATTGTTTTGATTAAATGCATTATGGAAAAGTTAAAAGCTCTCATGAAAAGAAGAAGTTTCTGTTGAAAATAGAAGTTGTTCATTAAAGATAAAAGTTTCTGAAGTTCTGTTACGTTTTAAAGATAAAGTTTCTGATGAAAGTACAAGTTTATGTTAAAAGGTTATAAGATATTTATTCTTATGAAACGTTAAGTTTTATGACAATGAAAGTTATAATATTTTACGAGAAGAAGTTTATGAAGAAAAGTTTTGTTATTCTTTAAGATTTTTCTAGCTAAGACAATGTTACCAATTATCTGATTTAAATAAAAACGATTATTTCATAGTAAATATATATATATATATATATATATATATATATATATATATATATATATATATATATATATATGTATATATATGTATGTATGTATGCGATTCTATATAATCAATATTCTAATTGGTGACTTTGTAAGAAATGAAAGAAGTTAAATCCGAAAGGTTTTGGTAATATTATTCTGATAAGAAAAGGGAGAACAATTATTTTCCTATGAAAAGCGTATAAGTATTATTATGAATAGTATAAAATACTATGCATGAAAAGTTGTTCTCCTATTCGAACATTCATAGAATGAAATGATCTGATTTACATGCATCCTTATTAAATTCTCATATATCTTACCTTTACTGAGCTGTGTAGCTCACCCCTTCCACTATTTCAGTTAGCAGGTTTTATTTTGGAGCAGAGGGAGCCTTAGTCGAGTTTGGAAGGAGCTGATCTTAGTTTTATATGTATAGATCTTAAATTAGCAACTTGATGTTTAGATTTGTAGTATGGTGTGTTTTAGGATATAATGAAAGTGTGTACCTTAAAGTATTTAGAGATGAATTATGTGAAACTTAGAATTTTAATAATCAGTGGATTGTATGATCCTTTGAGGTACAATGTAGATGCTCTGAATATCAAGTTGAAAGTTATATCATTTAAGTAAAGAAACAAGAATGAAAAGAAAGAGGAAAGCTTCCGTAAAAGTTTTGTTAAAAGTTAAGTTGGTTCTTGTTAATATCAGGTTTAGGCTTGATATTAGCATGCCGGTCATGATCACAAATCCGGGTATCGGGTTTGGGGCGTGACATTGACGGCTGAGATGACAGGATGGACGGTGACAAGGTTAATGGGATGACGGTTAGAAAAGCAGAGGTCGTCAAGTATACAAAGGTCTGACAAGTTGTCCGGAAGCATTTATGGCGTATGACACGTGTCGTTTTCTAATTGGTTTTTACCTCGGATAGAAGCGTCGCTTCGTCTTCTATGCACTTTTCCTATAAAAACCACTCCCTTCTCCTCTCATTTCTCTACTTTTCCCATAAACACATTGTCAGAGCACGTCCGTCATATTTGTCAAAGATCCGTCCGTTCAATTCCCGCCTCCTTTGTTCTCATCCGTTCACACTTTGGCTCGGTAAGTAATTTCTTCCTTTTTCTTCATTTCTTTTTTATTTTTCATTCTCTTTGAAAACCCTTTATTTGGCTTTTGTGCCCCGTCACCCTTTCCAAACCCGTTAGTCTTAGGTTCTATCACTACATGTAGGCAATGTCTAGTGCGTCAAGTAACCAATTGTTCATCCGTGACGGGGCGGGTTATGAAGAAGTGTACCCATCGGGTTATAGAGATCCAGACGATTTGAGAGAGGAGAGGAGTCTGTCTACCTCTTCCCCATCCTCAAAAAATAAGGATATGGAGGTGGCTGAACCAGAGGAAGGTTCTGATGACGGCGAAAACCAAAGAATTAAATTCGTCGTAGGTGCTAATGGACTTAAAGGAGTTCGTCATGCTACCAGAATTGACGGTTAATGCCTTTACGTCCACCATCAAGGAGCCACACTTCAAAACCCTTAAGGCCAACTATCAAATCCCAGATTACATCCCTATCCGTCTACCTTATAAGTCAGAAAAATGTTACTATGAAGGGGTAGACGGCGTAGGAGTGTATGAACAGGTGCTCAAGGCAGGCCTTAGATTTCCTCTGAGCTCCTTGCACCGCGAGCTTCTTAAGTACTTGGGCTTATCCGTCAACCAAATATCCCCAAACGCCTGGAGGGTCTTTATAGCGATGAAGGTCCTATACGGAGCCATGTCAAACGGTGCCAGATCATTGACGGTACGGGAATTCCTCCACTGCTACCGTCCGGACGAGATAGACAAATCAAAAGGGATGTATTGTTTTATTCCTAGGAAGTCCATCTTGAAGGTGATTTTCGAAACCCCAGACTCCAATAGGGACTGGAAGAGCTGTTACTTCTTCCTAGAGGGCAACGATTAGATGTGTCATCTGGGGGAGACGGAACATATGCCCGTCGACAAAACTTAGGGAATATTAAATCCATCCAGTATGCATACCCGTCATATAATATATAAAGACTTTCTTAATTCGTGTGATACTTTTCAGTGTTTTTGAGGTCCATCTTCTTTTTGCAGTCCGACGATGCCCACAAATTGACCTCGAGGAGTTTAACTTTCTTGAGAAAATTTTTGCAAAGTCCAAGCCAGAGGAACAAACCTGGGCCAAGCTCGTCAATCTTAACACCGTCCACTGGTATTGCGACAGACCTAAACCTACTCAAGTAGCCATTAGATACGAGGAGCGGACTCGACAACGTAAGTCCGTCATTTCTTTTTGTTTAACTAGTTTGTGTTTATTCCCAACTTACCCATCTTCTTTTTTAGAGATGGACGACGCAAAAAGGAGAGTAGTTATCAGACTTCAGGCCGCTAAAAATAAAGAAACTGACGTGGATCCCATGGGAACGGGCTCAAGCAAGCCGTCAACTAAAAGTAGACTGTTGTCTAAGGGAGACCATGCACCCAAGAAACCCAAGGTTTCTTTGGAGCCCGTCATTGGTCTAATGGCCGAGGGTGTTGAGATGGTGACTTCGGCAAAGCATGGGGCCGGTAAAGGTCTAATGATCCCTCCACCGGGCAGCCAAAAGAGACCACCCGTCCTACTCCGTGAAGATCCCAAGTATGCCTTGAAGAAGCTCTCGTCAATCATCACCTCTGAGGATTATGAAGACTTGGGCAACCATTCGACGAAGGCCATGGGGGAGACGGGCCTTTTCAGCATTGCCCAGGTAAATATCCGTCGCTTTCTCGCCCGTCCATATTCTTTGTTTGAAATTAACTTCTACTATTTTCAGGCCATACTCATGATAAAGGGGTTGATGGGACAGTGTCTCAATCATGAGACGACGTTAGGTCGGGTACGTGAGAAGGCCAGGCTGACGAAGGATGAGTTGATTGAATTAAAGAACTGGAAGCTGGTGACGGAGCAAAAACTTAAGCTAGCCGAACAGGCCAGAGACGAGTACTATAAGTTGACGGAGGATTTGAAGAAAGCTCTGGAGGACAAGGAGAAAGAGGTCCGTCAAGCCAAGGAGGTCGCCGTGCTGGAGTATCGTGACTCTGATGCCCTTTTATTAGAGCTCGGAGTCTCATACAATGACGATTTTGACAATGCCCTCCGTCAAGTAAAGGCCCTATATCTAGAGCTGGACGTGTCCTCCGTCAACATTAGTGTCCTGGAGCAAACATCTGTTCATCCTACCCAGTCAGAGGACACGAATGAGCTTTTTGGAGATGATATCCCTGTCACTAATGCCCCTGTGGACCTGACGATTGAAGGCGAAAAAAAATGATGAGGCTTGTCAAGTCAAGGAGTCCGAGACCCCTACTGCAAGTTGAAGCTGTTTACTCTTATCATCATTTATTTTTTATGTAAAAACATTTTGAGAACAAATTATGGTCTACCCGTCATACTTTGGGTCATGTAGACATTTTTATTATTTGCTTAATGTGTTCCTATATCATTTTGTTGGTATTTTGTTTGTGAATCCATCCGTCTGCTTTATCTAAACATGATTATGTCTTTTCGCGGACTGTAGATTTTACCAATAAATTGATAAACTCCGTTCATATTGAGGCCCGTTCACCTTTTGGGCTACGGATATTCGTCCCCTTGTGATGATCCGTCCACCTTTAGACTTGGATTAACCTTCACGGTGTCCGTCCACTTTGTGGACTCATCTAGTTTTCAACTCTAGATGTGTGGACAGATACGTCAAATATTGAATATTTGTAAGGTCTGTCCACTTTGTGGACTTGTTTATTTCTTAACCCTAGTTGGGTCCATCCATGTCGTGGGTCTGTCCAATAATTAACCCTCGTCGGGTCCGTCCACTTTATGGATTTGTCTAGTTTGCCTAGTGATCAACCCTCGTGGGTCCGTCCACTTTGTGGACTTCTCAAGTACTTAACCCTCATAAGGTCCGTCCATTTTGTGGACTACTCAATTCCTTGACTCTTGTTGGGTAATTAACACTCGTTTGGTCCGTCCACTTTGTACATTTATCTAGTAATTTACCCTTGTAGGGTCCGTCTATTTTGTGGACTAAGTAGGTAATTAACCCTTGTTGGGTCCGTCCACTTTGTGGACTCAAAATTTTTTTACCCTAGTAGGGTCCGTCCACTTTGTGGACTTTAACAAATTTTTTTACCCTAGTTGGGTCCGTCCACTTTGTGGACTTATCCAGAAATTTACCCTTGTAGGATCCGTCCACTTTGTGGACTTTATCAAATTTTTTACCCTAGTTGGGTCCGTCCACTTTGTGGACTTATCTAGAAATTTACCCTTGTAGGGTCCATCCACTTTGTGGACTTTATCAAATTTTTTACCCTAGTTGGGTCCATCCACTTTGTGGACTTATCTAAAAATTTACCCTTGTAGGGTCTATTCACTTTATGGAATAAGTAGCTAGAATGTAGTAATAATGAAACATAGTTAAGTCTGAATGTTCTTTCTCCTTAAAAAATTAAAGCATGTGTTTGTAGAAAAGTACCTGCCCCCTCGAGGTTAAAAAGGTACTGAAAATTATTGTAGCAAAACTTATCTAAAAAAGAAAACTAGTAGTAGTAAAATTAAATAAGCTGGGAAATAGGGGAAGTTCGTTGTCTATTATCTCTACTGGTAGTATTTCTGAAGGTGCTCCATGTTCCATGGGTACTGAAGCTTCCGTCCGTCCAATGTCTCGAGGTGGTAGGTGTCATTCCTCTGTCATGATTTGATCCTATAGGGTCATTCCCAATTCGGTCCAAGCTTTTCTTGTGAAGGGTCTTTAGTAGCGCCCATTACCTTCCTTAGCACCAAGTCTCTAACCTGAAAGTCCCTATGCTTGACATTGGAATTGTCGTGTTTTGCCATGAGATTCTGGTATCGTGCCAACCTTTGTTCCGTCGTTGCTCGGACCTCGTCCACCAAGTCTAGCTGAAGGCGTAAGGCTTCTTTGTTCTTATCTTTGTTGTAGTTCTCTACTCGATAACTTGTAAGTCCTACCTCCACTGGGATGACTACATCAGTTCCATATGCAAGTCAAAACGGCGTTTCTCCAGTTGGTGTCCTTGCTGTAGTATGATATGCCCATAGAACATTTGGTAACTCATCAGGCCAGATACCCTTTGCCCCCTCGAGCTGGATCTTGATGATCTTGAGCAAGGACCAGTTCGTGACTTTGACTTGTCCATTGGCCTGTGGGTGTGCTAGAGACAAGTAGTGATTCTTAATACCTAGCTCTAAGCAGAAGTCCCTGAATGCATTGTTGTCGAATTGTTTTCCATTGTCGAAGACGAGTACTCTTGGTATCTCGTACCTGCAGATGATATTCCTGCACACAAAGCTTCAGATGTTCTTTTCCGTGATAGTTGCTAAGGCTTTTGCTTCCACCCACTTAGTAAAGTAGTCGATATTAACTACCAGAAACTTTAGCTGTTTTACCGCCATCGGGAAGGGACCCATGATGTTTAGTCCCCATTAGGCAAACGACCAAGGGGCCGTCATGGGTGTCAGCTCCTCGGATGGTTGCCTGATCAGATTACTGAACTTTTGACACTTGTCGCAGGTCTTGATGTAAGCTTGGGCGTCCTTCAGCATAGTGTGCCAATAGTACCCTGCTCGGATTAATTTATGCACTAATGACCATGCTCCTGAGTGGTTTCCACAGATACCTTCGTGGACCTCTCTCATCACATAATCTGCTTTGTCGTGGTTCAAACACCTGAGGTACGGTCGAGAGAATCCTCTTTTGTATAAGACATTTCTGATCAACACAAATTGTGAGGCTTGGACTTTCAGCTTCCTAGCAGCGTCTTTCCTGTCTGGCAAAATGCCTGGCCTCAGGTATGCTACCAATGGCGTTGTCCAATTCTTCTCAAAATTTATTTAATGCACATTTGCTCCGCTATCGATAAGCGAGGTGATTTGGATAAAAGATAATACTTGTTCGGAGGCAATCATAAACTCCGCAAAGGCTGCTTTTGCAAGACAGTTGACACATTCGTTCTCTTCCATTGGGATTTGAATGATCCTAACTTCGAAACCATCGATCCGATACTTCACTTCTTCTAGGTACTTCTTCATCCTTTCATTTCTGCACTCGTAATCGCTGTTAATCTGGCTTGTTATCACTTGGGAATCATAATGCACGATCATGTTTTTAGCACCCGCTGCCTTTACGAGGTCTAACCCTGCCACCATGGCTTCATATTCGGCCTCATTGTTGGTCGTAGGGAAGTCCAGTCGAATCATACATTTGATCTTATCCCCTTCTGGGGTTTGTATAACCACACCGACACCTCCTGCGTGTCGGTTTGAAGACCCGTCTGTGTGGATGCTCCATTGTCTGAGGCCTTCTGTCCTCTTGCCTTCCAATTGAATATACTCAGCAATGAAGTCTGCCACAACTTGTACTTTTATCGCTGTTCGCGGGCGGTATTATATATCAAACTTGCTTAGCTCTATCGCCCACAAGGCCATCCTTCCGGTAGCCTCAGGGCTGCTCATGGCTCTTTTTAGAGGCTGATCTGTCAAAACAATGATGGTATAGGCCTGGAAGTATGGCTTGAGTTTTCGCGCCACCGTTACCAGTGCGAAGGCCAACTTCTCCATCCGGGGGTACCTTTCTTTTGCCCCTCGGAATGCCCTACTTATAAAATAGACGGGTCATTGCAATCCTTCCTCCTCCCTTACTAAGGCCGCCCTAATAGCTGCTTGCGAAACCGCTATGTAGAGGTAGAGTTCTTCTTCTGGTTTGGACGGGCTGAAAAGTGGTGGAGACGAAAGGTATTTTTTCAAGTCCTAGAATGCCTTCTGGCACTCGTCTGTCCACTCAAAAGATCTTCTTAGACTGCGGAAGAATGGCAAACATTTGTTCGTTGCTTTGGAGACGAACCTGTTTAGAGCCGCGATTTTGCCATTCAAGTTTTGCAGTTCTTTCAACATCCTCGGCGGCTCTAGTTCCATTATGGCTTATACCTTCTCTGGGTTGACCTCTATGCCTCTTTGAGATACCATGAAGCCTAAAAATTTTCCGGCTGTTATTCCGAGCACGCATTTGCTTGGGTTCAATTTCATGTTATATGACTGAAGGGTGTCGAACGTCTCTTGGAGGTCGACTAGGTGGTCATTTTTACGCAGACTCTTCACCAGCATATCATCAACGTAAACTTGTACGTTCCTCCCAATTTGGTGTGTGAACATTTTGTTCATTAATCTCTGGTACATCGCCCCTGCGTTCTTTAGCCTAAACGGTATTACCTTGTAGCAAAAAAGTCCTTGGCTGGTAACAAAAGAGGTTCTTTCTTGATTGTTCTTATTCATCTTGATTTGATTATAACCTGAAAAGGCGTCCATAAAGCTTAAGAGCTCGTATCTAGCCGTCGAGTCTACCAGAGTATCTATTCGAGGGAAGGAGAAGTTGTCTTTTGGGCATGCCTTGTTGAGGTCCGTGAAGTCGACACACATTTGACACTTCCCATTAGCCTTTTTGACCATGATTACGTTCGCCAGCAAGTCGGGGTAGTATACTTCTCAAATAAAACCTGCTTCCAACAACTTCCTGACTTCTTCTGCTATTGCTTTGTCTCGCTACTGTGCGAAAACTCACTTTTTCTATCGAATGGGTGAGGATGCTGGGTTCACATTTAGCTTATGAACTATGACCGAAGGATCGATCCCAGGCATGTCTTTGTGGCTCCATGCAAACACGTCTTGATTCATCTTAAGGAAAGCTGCAAGGGCTTGACTTATTGGCTGGCTGGCTAATGTCCCCATCCTAGTCGTCTATTCAGGCCTTAATTCGTCGAGAGTTACCTTTTCCAATTCTTCAACCGACTCTGCTATGGTTCGTTGTTCTTCTATACATATAGTCTGCTGGTGATCCTCCATCTTAAGCATGGCAATGTAACATTCACGAGCGGCCACCTGGTCTCCTCACAACTCCCCAATCCCATATTCTGTAGGGAATTTGATCATTAGGTGGTATGTCGATGTTACTGCTTTCCACGAGTTTAGTGTGGGTCGTCTGAGGATACCATTATAAGCAGACGAACAGTCGACCATAAGGAATGTTACATCCCTAGTGATTTGCTATGGATGATCGCCCACCGTCACTGAGAATGTGACCGCTCCGAATAGGAATACCCTTGTTCCTTCAAAGCCAACCAGTGGAGCATTCGTCGGTATTAATGTCAATCCCCATCTGCTGGATCGCTGGGTAGTATAGGATATTTGTCGAGCTGCCGTTGTCGACCAGCACTCGGTGCACATTGTAGTCTCCTATATGTATGCTGACAACAAGCGCGTCGTCGTGTGTGTGATGGAGTCTCCTTGCATCTTCTTCCGAGAACCCAATGATAGGGTTTTCCCTCTGCGCTATCTTAGGTACGGAGCCCGTTAGCTGGAAGTTCTGGACCATTCAGAGGTAAGTCTTTCGAGCCTTTTTGGATGAGCCAATAGTCGCAATTCCCCCTACAATCATTCTTATGTCTCCAATGGGAGGTCTCGGATGTTCATTGTCCCGTCGAGGGGCCTACTCTCGAAGATTTGTATCGGTTCTCTCCTTGCTAACAAACTTCTGCAATTTTCCTTCTCTAATAAAGGCCTCAATTTTCTGTTTTAAGTCGTAGCAATCAGCCGTGTCATGGCCGTGGTCACGATGGAAGCGACAATACTTGTTTCTAGATCGCTTACTTGGATCACTCTTCAACTTTCCTAGAAACGTTAGGGTCCCCTTGTCCTTGATCTGTATCAAAACTTGGTCTAATGGGGCATTCAACGGCGTGAAGCTTGAAAACCTTCCTCCCAGGGGCTTAGGGCATCTTTCATCCCTTCTGTCTCCCCTTCTCGATTTCTTCCATCCTTGGTCCTGCCGTGCATCTTCCAGTCTGTCTCTCTTTCTAGGCTTCTCTTCCCTAGCCAACAGTGTGTCTTCCACATTCATGTATTTGGTGGCCCTATAGAGTACTTCTGACATGGTCTTCGAGTCGTTTTTGTATAAAGAGAACAAGAACTTACCCTTCCGCAGACCATTCATGAAGGCTGCTACCAATATCTTGTCGTCTGCCTCATCAATCAAAAGTGTTGAAGTGAGTTATGTAGGATCTCAGCATCTCGTCTTCTCACTGTTTGATGCTCATTAAGCATGCCGTAGATCTCTTGTACCTATGTCCTCCAATGGAGTGTGAGGTGAATTAGGTGCTCAGCTCCTTGAAAGTGTTGATTGAATTTAGCGTCAATCTGTTGAACCAAATTCTTGCAGAACCCTTCAGCGTAGTAGGGAAGACCCTACACATGATCTCGTCCGATACTCCTTGGAGGTGCATTAGTATTTTGAAGGTTTCTAGGTGATCGAGGGGGTCCTTGACCTCGTCGTAGCTTTCAATCTGCGACATGCGAAACTTCTGTGGCAGGGGAAAGGTATTGATGGAGATAGTAAACAGTGAGCTGGTTCTGTTTACTAAATCATCAAAGTTGCTGGACACTCGTCCCTTGAAGGCGTTCATCATGACCGCCATTTGTTCCTTCATAGCCTATATCTCTGCGACAATAGGGGGCAGGGCCGTATCTATGAGGGATGAAAGGCTTAAGTTCCAACACTTCGGTCTTCTCGGTGCGTTACTGCCCTTAGGCCTTTCTTGTTCCCCTCGTTCAGAACTTTATTCCTGGTTTTCCTCTTGAACATTATGTCCTGCCTCTCTTTGACGTAGCTGTTCCTCCAAATCATGGTTCTGTTTTGTGAGACGTTCCACCATGGCCATTAGGGTTTAGACCTGTCTCTCCAATGCTGTGGATCGCGGTAGCTCGTCTCCTCGAACGTTGTTGGTAGTAGCCATCGAGCGGGTGAGTACCATGCAACTCTTGTGTCCGGGAAGTGATTAGTCTGGCTAAATAGTCACGTCCCCACAGACGGCGCCAAATGATGATGCCATGAATCTTTACCAGTGAGTCACACGATTCTGTCACTCGAATGAGTTGCCTACGCAAAAGAAATAAAGAAAAGACCTAACAGAAAGCACCGGTGTGGTGCCGGCCAAGTACCCTCCAAAGGTTAAGTTAGAACTATTCTCACAACTCTAGAGTGCTAGAGAAGAGTAAGTTATGTGTACCTTGATATGAGAGGGTATTGAGGCTTTTATAGTAGTCGAGAATTGACATCTCTTCCTTGGAGTCCAAGTCCTTTCCTTATAGGAGTCTACCTGAGAAATCCTAAACGTGATGGACAAGTCGTTCCCTTGTAGAGAAGACCTTCATTAAAGCGCGTGTCTTTCGAAATCTCCCACGCACACGGGCTCTATTTTCGTTGGGACCCTATTTTCTTGTAGCGTTTATTCACAATGGACCTTTACAGGAGATGGGCTTACCTCTTATCGGCCCATGGACATGGATCCATCAGGCCCATCTTACAGGGTCCGTTGGGCCTTATTTTTATCCTCTTCAGGTAACATCATCTCTCTCACAGCAGGCAATTCCCTTACAAGATATAATTCTTCTTATTTTAGATAATGTGTTTTTACTTCATTCAAATTTTAATTAATAAAATAAAATAAATGCATTATCCAACCACATAAATACAATTTTTCAGGAATTGTATTTATGTGGTTGGATAATTATTTACATTTAACTAGAAAGTCAACCTTATTTGCAGGACTCATCGCATATCCTTGATGCAATGGTTACTCTACAAGTATAATTAAGTGCTATTGTGAGGTGTGGGGGGCAAGCCGACAAAGACCAAAGTTCAAATCTCTAAGAAGAAGTTCCACATACATATACACTTAAATTACGTTAAAGTAGAATTTTTATCTTGTAAAAAAAAAAAAAAAAAAAAAAAAAAAAAACACTACTACTTGCATGGAATTATATGTATTTGCATGTTTACCATAATCAGAATTGCCAACAACCAATAGGATTTTGTCTTTTAACTAAAATTCTATTAAAATTTTTTATGGACCAATCTGAATTAATTTTAGATAATCCCTTGCATCCATGTCTTTGGTAGGATCGCAAATCAAACCAATCAGATTTTAACATTAATAATACAATCATCTGGACTTTTTTTAACATAAAAAGAGTCCAATTTTCTTGGGATTACACTTATAGTAGTAGTAGTAATAATAATAATAATAATAATAATATAAACAAAGAGAATGAAGCATTGCAAAAGATGGTGTCTATACTAAGTCTGAAAATACGAAAATAAATTAAACTAATTGCTACCTATAAACAATTCAACTAAATTGGCGAAAATAAAAAATAAAAAATTAAGGATGTTAGTGCAACTAGATTAAAGTTCAAGGGTCATCCATGCACATTATCACATGCTAAGCTCTTCTTTAAACGACTAGCACCGTGTAAAAGTAATTAGTTCTTACACATCGTACGCGGAAACTAATAAACCCTGACATTTTATTCAATGTATATTTTAAGATAAAACAAAGATATAACATCCAGTACACCAATCAAAAAAGAAAAAAAAGAAGATGCAGTACATTTTTATTACCAATGATTCGTTCTGGCCTCTTGAAAAACATGAACCCATGCATATCACTTCCTGAAATATACAAAAGGAACTACAATTGTCAAAATTACTGTGTGCATATATATAAAAGTATCATAAACAAAATTCAAAATGTAAATTAAATACACGGGTTAATGTACTAAATCTATTAAAGTTGATAAACTTATGCCATTGTTATTGAAATCCCAAATGAGCATGCTGGCGCAGAAATAGAATATTATTAATTTATTATTGTTATTCTCTCCAATTTTTTTTTTCTTATTGTTATTTTTTTTTATGAGAATGAATTCTTATTGTTATTATTTCTTCTCTAATCTACTATTTTTTATGAATTCTGAAGTAGACAAATACGAAGAAACAATAATAAAATAGCTGCCAATAAATAATAATAATAATAATAATGAAATAGCTGAAATTACAACCCGTATAGTTTAATGACTAAATAAAAGTCCCTTTTTACTCCATATTTTTTAGATGATTCTTAAGATAGTTATATATTCATTATATGATTTCTATAAATATTTAATTAAATAATTGATATACAATCCATCACTGACTAGATTATGACTCCATTTAAATTAATATAAATAACTCTAAATTTTTTTTTAATGAAATTTATATACTTAAATTTTTTTTATTATAAATTATAATTCAAATTTAGAGGTCATAATTAAGCCCCGCTATTTTAACTTTTAAAGTTAAGATTTCTTTTAAAAAATAAAAAATAAAAAATTGGAGGGGTCCTAATATGGCTTAACATATATTTTGATAAACTACTCATATTTGATGTTGTATGTACATCAGAAAAACATTATGCTCATCGTAACATCACTCTATTTCAATTCGTGGTATTCACATAATTACTTTTCCCCCGCAAACCTTTCTGAACTAAATTTAAAAACTCTATTTCAGAGCCAATAGGCTAACTGCAGATCGATATAGACTGAAGTTAAAAGACAATTTAAAAAAAAAAAAATCCAATTAAATTAATCTCAATAGCATTAAACGGTGAATTTATAATGTATTCAAAGCATTATATATAAGAAAAAAGAAGAAGAAGTTCATCAAATATATATATATATATATATATATATATATATGTAAGAAAAAAAATATTACTTTTTTCAAAGTAGGTGGCTACAAGTCTAAAACATTAACATGAATAAACCAATATTAATGACATATAATGTTTGATGTAATACCTCTTAGTAGATAATGATGGCCTTTCACTTGCTAAATAAGGTGACTGCTTCTTAGCTTTTCTAGTATCCAGTTCACCTTTAGTATTGTAGTCACATAAAGCCAATCCTTTATGTCATTGAGAAATTTGAAATAAGCATGTCTCCAGGTCTTATTAAAGAAGAGGCCTCCACAAACTGTCCAAAAGCCAACTGCGAATCCAACTCCCATACCCATAGAGAAGCTAGAATTTTGAGAGTTGTCTTCGGTTTTGCCCATTGATGTTCTGTTATGAGCTTCTTCATTTATTGTGCAATTTTTTGGGAGAGGCTCACCACAAAGTTGAGGATTACCAATATAATTTAGTGCATCAAAAGACTGAAGTTGGGTGCTTGAAGGAATTCTACCAGATAAGTTGTTGTATGATAAGTCCAAGTAACTAAGAAATGTCAAATTAGACAAGCTTGGAGGAATTTCACCAAATATATGATTTCGTGAGAGATCAATTGACTCTAACTCTTTCATACCCCCAATTTTTTCTGGTATGCTTCCCATCAAATGATTTCGAGACAAATTCAAAAAACGTAATTCGAAGAGAAATGAAATTTCAACCGGAATTGACCCAGACAAGTTGTTACTTGAAAGATCTATGATCCTAACAAATTTAAGGTTCTCTTCATATTCTAATTCATTTCCTTTGGGAACCAACATAAGATTTGCAATGTAGGAGCTATAGCCAAAGTTGTACTCTAAAGAGTCAAAATAAGTATCTTTAGTATTGGGTTCAGGCACAGCCATGGCGCTAATATTTTTCAAGCAGTTTGGTATGGGTCCGGATAGGCTATTATTTGCAAGATCCAATACTCTTAGAGAAGAAAGTTGGCATATTTTTAAGGTTATATTTCCCTTGAATCCATTGGATCTTAGACGGAGAATTATAAGATGTGTCATTTCCCTAATCCAGAGGGGTATGGTCCCTGAAAAATGATTATCACCTATATCAATGAGCCCCAAATCTAAGCACTTTTTCAACAATAAAGGAAAATCCCCAGAGATGCTATTGTTTTGTAAACGCAATGATTTGAGTTTAACTAAAGATCCCATGGAATAAGGAATTTTACCTGATAGACTATTGCTCCCTAAATTCAAATGGATCAAAGATTGCCAATATCTCCAACAATTAGAAAGTTCTCCCAAAAAGAGATTGTTTGATGCATCTAAAACCTGTAAATCATTCTTTCTGTTCAACTTATTGCATAAGAAAGTGGAAATGGGTCCAGAAAATGAGTTGTTAGCTATATTAAGCACTTTGACATTTGTAGACAATCGTGGCAACCTCCCCTTGAAGTGATTAGATCTTAGATTTAAAACAACGGAATTCAACAAAATGTCTGGTACATCCCCTTTTATTTGATTTTCAGAGAGATCGATTGTATTGATGTTTGAAGACCAATTCCAGAACCAACTCGGAGCGTTGCCTGAAATTCCTGACATGGGCATAACTAAGAACTGGAGGGATCTTTGTGTTTGTAGCCATGGAGGAAATTTGGGACCAATCTTGCAAGAGCTCATGTCAACTTGTTCCAGTTGAAAAGGAGGAACCCAATTGGAATTCACATTAAAGAACAAAAGTGTATGAGACATATCTAGTTTTTTCAATTTCCAGAGTTTGGCGAAATGCACTTCCTCTAGACCGCCCGTGAAGAAATTAAGTGATATAGACAACGACACTAAATTTGACAGAAGCCCAAGAGTCTTTGGAATGGTGCCATTTAACTTATTTCTAGCGAGATTTAAGTTTTGCATTTCAGATAAATTCCCAAGGGACAAAGGAATAGGACCACTTAAAGAATTTCCTTCAAGATTGAGATATGATAGATGCTTAAGCTGACCTAATGACTCTGGAAATTTTCCACTTAAGGAATTAAGTTGGACTTCAAGATATTCCAATCTTTGTAAATTGAAAATGCTAGGCGGTATATTGCCTATTAGTGAATTTTCACTCAAATAAAGATTTAAGAGGCTCGTACTGAGATTCAAGAACCAATTAGGTATCTCATGATGGAAATGATTTTGGGAAAGATCAAGGACTCGAAGAGATGTGAAATTGACAAATCTAAGAGACGGGTTCAGGCTATCAAGCCCACAACTTGACAAGTATAGCTCAGAAAGAGATGAGAGCTTACTCATTATTTGAAGCCAAACAACTTCTTTGTGAAGGTTGACAGAGTTCAGGTTAAAGTATTGAATGGAAGAGAGACCAGACATCCAACGAAGGTTATCTACATAAAGATATGAATTACCTCCAAGATCTAGATAGTGAAGGCCTGAAAGGTTCACAAGTTGTGGAGGAATGAGTCCACAAAACGCAGCATTGCTGAGGTCAAGATGTCTCAGATTGTCCATTGAGCCTAGGAAACTTGGAATACGGGAACAATTGAAGTCACTGATACTGAAGTCCAAGTGATTCAAAAACTTTAATTCAAGCAATGAAGGACTGATCTCACCAACTATCCCATTTAGTGTTAGCTCTATAACTCGACCAGTTTTGTTGTCACATCGAACTCCGTCCCACGTACAGCAATCTTGTTGGTCAGACCAAGATGAGAGAGGGCTCAATACCGAAAGATCAATGAGACCTTGTTTAAGGGTCAGAAGTGCTTGTTTCTCCTTTGCATGGCAAGAGACATTTGATTCTACTTTGAAGAAGTTTAAACTGAAGGTTGCTGTAAATAAGCAAAATAAGAAAAGCAAATGAGTTGCAAAAGGGGCACCCATGGCAAGGCAATAACAAAGGAAGAGAAGTTTTAAGGTTCATAGCAGGTTGGAGACTACTAGCTCATCCTAATATAGTGATTATTCGTAAAATTAACTTAAATAAAAAATTATGAAGACCTTGACTTGTTGACTTAATCCAAACACCAAAAATCAATACTCGTGTTTCACATAGTAATTGTGATTGTTCTCTTTATTTTGTATCAAAGTCGTCAAGACTTTGAATTGTTGCCCATTCTATATTTCGGTTAAGTGGAATCTCTGTTTGCTTGCAAAGTGTTTGATAATTATTTCAAGATTATAAGACATTTTTTAATGACCATATTGAATCTGGCTTTATTTATTCCTTCTTTTCATCTTTTGGCATTTTGGCACAAGAAAATGGAAATAATGCTTCTAGAAAAAGTTGTTAGCTATGGAAAACAGTTCAAGTCGTAAATTAGCTAGGTTTTCAAAAAATAAAGTATTAAATTAGCTAAAGTAGTGATGGGTCCCTCTATATAAATCAAATCCGCTTACACATACTGCCATTGCTACCGTTAATAAAGAAGAAAATGTTGATGCAATATGAACCAATGTGAAAGAAAAGAAGCAGCATTCCAATGAATTGGCCAAGCGTTTGTCACGGGAATGATTAGTGGATCTGGTCCTCGTTTTCGGTGTGTTGGAGAATACCAGGCAAAAAAGTTCAATTTCAGGCACTTGAACATGTTGATCTATCACCTATGTCTACACTGGGATACTTTCCTAGCAATGCTCTTGTATCTTTGCCTAATCTTGATGTATAATGGGACTTACTAGCCCAAGAATACAAACTCACTTCTCTCTTTCACTTATGTTTCATGTGCCTTCTCAAAAAAAAAAAAAAAAAAAACTTATGTTTCATGTGCCTCTATTTTATTTAATTTTATAACTGTATATTTTTTTTTTAATTTGGAAATGGGTGAATAGATAAGAATATGATGAATCTTTAAATAAATCTTATGTACTTGTAGTAAATAAAGATTATGTTACTTTTAAACTTAAATATTACTTTTATATTGTTTTTGTAGTTAGTAAAATATGGTACATGTTTAATACTGTAAATATATGGATGGGTATAATTTGGCATTTTTCATAAAATTACATTTCAAAAATTCAGCATAAAAATACGGAAACTGTGAAAAACGGTATGTGTATAGTACGAGTATCATATGTTTATTTTTAAAAAAAATTGTAACAAAAATACAGAAACATTTATCATATATTTTTTTGATATAAATACAATAATCTTTGCATCATGACTATTTAATTCTTATTAAGTATGTCTAAGAGGCTTATAATTCAACTAGTTGACACCTTTTGATGGTTTTTATTTTTGTTCTTTTTAGTCTAAAAAAAGTTCATAGTTTTTTTTAACATTTAAAAAAAGATAATGTTAGAGTTACAAATTATTTTACAATATTTTTCAAAAATTACTAACATAGTGAGTAGTTATTGATAAGTAAAAACGTGATGTTAGTGGTGAAAATAGATAAAAATTAGTAAGAATTGATCACAAAAATATTTTATAAAATTATTGTAAAATAATTTTTATATGCAGCATTGAGTTTTTAAAAAAAATGGTTAGATTTAAATTTTATAATAAGATATAATAAAATAAGTATATTAAATGGGAATTACTGTGTTTAATATATTTTTTTAGAAAGTGATTTGATAGTTTTTTAATGTTTTATTCCTACTGTTCCAATGTTTGATTGACGCCATCACATGAGTAGGCTTTATTCACTCCAAAAAAAAAAAAAAAACAAACAAACAAAAACAAAAACAAAACAAAACAAAACAAACAAAAACAAAAACAAAACAAAACAAACATGAGTAGGCTTTATTTAGTGTTTTATCCATTTATCCTACTCTGTCAGGCTATTTTTACCCCGTTGTAAATGTTAAAGTTATGAATTTAACAATTTGATTTTTACGACAGCCGTAACAAACGGCTATTGTACTTTTAGTTTAAAAAAACGCGTTTATTCCGTACCAATGGAAACAAAACGTTGGAGAGAAGTTTAATTTAAAGTCGGTTTGGGAAAGATTATTTTTCCTAATTTATTTTATTATTTACTTTATTTTTGTTATTATTTATGGGTCTTATTATACTCTTTAGTACTATTTATGGATCTTACTGTACTATTTTAACTAATTTTTACCTTTATTTACAGTACTTTCAGAAAAAAGTTTTCAATTTTAACAAAATAAACAGATCTCAAACGGACTTTTAATCTTATGAATGTGCATGTATTGTACGTTTGTAAACACGTATTTACTAACTAGATTGTGGAATAATAAAGGGTATTAAAAAAATATTATTTTTCAATAAAAATTCACTCTGGACATCTAGACTCCTTTTAAGTAGCCCATTTATTAAACTAAAAAATCTTAGGGTCTATTTGGATACCACTTATTTTACTGAAACTAAAAACTTATTACTGAAATTACTGTAAATAAAGGTAAAAATTAGTTGAAATAGTACAATAGAACTCATGAATAGTGCCAAAAAGTGCAGTGAGACCATGAATAGTAGCAAAAATAAGCTGAATTGTGAATTAATTTATAATTTTAACCCACATCCAAACGCACACTTAGTACCCGTTTGGGTACAGCTAAAATGCAGTGCATTTGCGTTTCAGCATTTTTTTTTTTCATTGAGAAGCACATTTCAGTGCTTTCCAGTGGGTCTTGTGCACTATTCACGAGACCCACAAATCTCTTTTTTCAATAAAATTTTAATTAAAAATGGGTCTCACGACACTATTCACACATTTAAAAATTATTTTACTGCAGTGTTTTCAATTTTCAATTTTCAACAAAATAAATGGTATCCAAATGGACCCTTAGTTGAAACAACTAACAAAGAATTGGACTCATTACACTTTCTATCTTAACAAGAGCACTCACATCAGTCAATGCACGATAGCTTAAGGGAAAAATTTTGTGCATTCAACCTCAAAAATCACCCACATCAACTTATGTAAAATTATGCAAATTGACATTCTAATTACAATAACTGTGTAAATATATATGACTATTGTTCATGTGCATATCAATTTATTTATTTATTTTTCTTGCTTCTTCTCTTTTTCTGTCTCTCTCCCCAATCTATTGAAATAGTAAAAAAAAAAAAAAATGAAAAAATGAATATTATATTGAAAAATGTAAAATAAATAATCCAGTATGAGTATTTTTGAAAATTTATTGTGTAGAATCAAAAAAGTTGATTCTTATATTAAAATAGACAAAAATATTTGCTACAAGTACACTCTGCATTTTTTAAAGTGACTCTAATTTTCTGAGACTTTTATTAGTTTATGAATAAATGATAGCCACAACCACGTACCTTCGATGCAATGGTCACTCTATAAGTATAAGTGTTTGTAAAGTGGGGGGGCTAAGGGCCAAGATTTAAATTCCTAGGAGGAAATTTCACATACACATACACTTAGATTAAACTAAAATATAATTTCTATCTTATATAAAATAAATAAATAAGTGGTGGCCCAATTTCGTATTATTGATATTAGGCTATCACAAAAGTCCATTAAAATTGAACGATGGCATTAGAGGCTTTTATTTTTGGTAGGCTGGAACATAGTCATATCACCAAAAAAAAAAAAGGGCTGGTATTTTGGGGCTTGATGATGCTGCAAAGCCCAGGAACTTGGCCCTATTAGCTAAGCTAAACTGGAGGCTCAAAAACTGAAGGAGATTCTCTTTGGGCCTCAACCTTAAAAACCGATCCAGTATCTAAAAAATGAGGAATAGAGGATGTCACCAATTTTAGAATTTATTTTGGTAAATCATTCTAGTCGTCCTTTGACTCAGACTATTTGTAGCTAATTTTAACGAAACCTTTTATTACAAAAAAGAAAAAAAGGAAAAAAAAAACTACAAGCAAAACAAAAATTATAGGCAAGTAAATTCAAAAACATATTGTTAATATAATGGTGACAAATTAACAATACTAGAACTATACCATAACCCTATTAAAAAAAAAAAAAACCTACTCCATAAAATGTTGGAGCTATATATATACTAGGTTACCAATAATATATTGATACATTATGTAAAAGGATTTTTCTTTTTACCATCATTTTTTTTTCTCTATATGATCATTGTTATTAATATTTTAACTAGTTTTTTAGTTTTTTAATTTTTTTATGATTGTTATTTATTAATTATTGGGTATTTTCCTATTAAGAAAATATTTCAAGAAAAATAAGGATATAGAAATGGAATAAAAGAAGTTGGAAGATATTTGTACCTTTAGAATCTGAGGGATATGTTGAAAATGGACTGATTTAATGAACTCTTATATATATATATATATATATATATATATATATATATATATACAGTATTATTTAAGGGGCCTTTTCTATTTGGGATCTTTAATTTTTTTGGTTAAAAAATCCCCCTACACCCTTATGTTTAAATATAGATAAAATTAAAAGACATTTCGGTAAAAATATAACTTTAACTTCCACTAAAACATTAAAAAAAAAAAAAGCTCACTCTTTTGTTAATTTTCAAAATTGCTTTATCTATTTATAAATTAGATTCTCAAAATAAAAATTATATATATATAATAAAAACGCAGTTTTTTTTTCTTTGCTACAAAATAAACATGTAATATTTGTTCATTTTTTGAAACTAGTCCTATGACACTCCTAGTTGTATTAGTAGTTCTAAATGTGTCATCTGAATGAAAAATTATGAGAGGCTAGTATTATATAACTGTAGCAAGATTTTCTAATACTCTTTAACTTTAGTAAAACAAAGGATCGCAACTTTAGTGATAGAGTAAAAATGGTAGAAAAATGATTACATATATTTGTCAAAATGTAATATGAATGAATAATATATGTCTTTCTTTATTGAAAAAACCTACAGCTCCGTTATATCGGTTATCTTCACATTTAACCATAAAATCCAACGTTGATTCTCAAAAAAAAAAAAAAAAAAAAACAAAACAAAACCATAAAATCCAACGGCTAAAAAGCACTCGTCGGCAGTTTCCTTCTATTTTTTTTTTCCTTGTTTACAATAATACAATGTAGCTCCTTGGTCATGCTGATGCACGTGCACATCTGCAGATCCCATACTTTTGTTAAAAAGAGAGTCTATGACACAAATTTTGTGCCACTAATTAAGGACATCATTTTATCGAAAAAAAAAGAGCATAATAATCTTTCTTTTCTTTTCTTTTTTGCCGAATAAGAGCATCATAATCTATGACACTAATTTTGTGCCCGAAGACTGTTCTATTACCTTAGAAAACTCTCAAGAATATAAATTGCATCAAAGTAAACGTATTCATCAACTTGTAATGCTAGAAAATAGAAATAAGTTAAAAGTTTTTTTTTTTTTTTTTTGAATATTATTAGGAAGGAAATGCTAACATACATTTGAGATAATGGTTAATAATTCATTTAAATAAAAATTTTATGAGAAAAGAAAAAAAACAATTAATATTTTGACAGCTTATTCTATTTTCTATAAAAATAATGTCAAAATTTTTAAAAATGAATTGTTAACAATTGCCTTAAAAGCGTATGTTAGCATAACCCTTAGTAGTTTGTTCTAAACAAACTACTATTTCGTTGTCCCTCCTAATTGTTGGGTCCCAAATAATATTATGAAAAAAAATAATTTATCAATCCAAAATAATAATCACACACAAGAACACAAAATTTACGTGGAAAACCATTTCTCTTGAAGGGAAAAACCACGGGACAAACTTCGAATAATTTCACTATTATCAAATCAATTACAATAATTTTTGTACATGTCTCACAGCTAAAGAAAATATCTCTCTTATTTTTCTTTGCTCTCTCACACAAATTTTGTTTCTCAAAGATGGCAATCCTTTCTATTTTCTTTTTTCACTATGCAGCACCCTAATACCTAATAAACCTTATTTATATATATACCTTGCCGCCACACCATCCTTGTAGCACACAAACTCCTACTCAAACACAAATTGGATCATGAGGTCTCCTATTTCTAATAGAATTCTTTCACTACATGGATTTCTTGCCACAAAATCGGGCTAGACCCACAACAATCTCCCCCTCCAGCCCACCAATGGGAGAAGATCTTCATTCCATCTCTTCAGTTCAATTTTATGTCAATCAAGCCAACACAAGGCTTGACCTTCTTCATTATCTTCACCAATACCGAGAACACCTCATCATCATCAATCCCTTTCATTCTTAAATAATTAATCTCATCTTGGATTCCTTTAATCCAATCCCTTGGCTCCCCCTCATCAGAAGCCCAATTATTCTTAAAGCTAACAGTATGATGTTTTCCTGTAGTCCTCTTCTCAAGAGGTTCAACAATCTCTAGTGGAGGATATTGCACCCCCCTGCTCAAGATCTCTAGGATCTTTCACTTCATTATCATCCCATGTAGCCTTAGCATCTTCATATTCTTCATCACCTACCACTTCCTCTTCTGAATCACATTAGGCAATGAGAATTTCACCCTCTTGGTTTCAATACCATTAATCTCAACATTCATCTTTGGAGTCTTCTCAAAATTTTTAATCTCATTGAACTTCTTCTTATAGGTCTTCAAATGAGTCTTGTACAAACTGCAACATGCATGTCCTCTTGCAATAACCAATGGCCCCTTTTTAAGTTTTCATCTTTCATTACCAAGGTAGTTACAATAACCCGCTCGATCCATAGCCAATGTAGAAAACACATTCATCCATAACTTTGGAACATGTCACACATCATTCAACATCATAGTGCTACCAACATTGGTTTCAATGCACACATCACCAATTCCCACAATTTTTGAGTAACTAGAATTACCCATCTTCACTGTACCAAAGTCTCATGCTTTGTACGTGGTAAACAACTCTTTTGTAAGGATAATATGATGGGGGGGCTGTAGAATCAACGACCCACTCAACATCATTATTAGTAACATGCTCACACTTTTGCTCTTCAATAGAGAGCACCACAACATCCTCATCAATTACAGTAGTTGTAGTATTTTTCTCACTATTATTCTTTTCATATTTTCTTTTATTTTGTTCCTTATTTCAATGCCAACAATCTCTTCTTAAGTGACCATTTTTCTCATAATGGAAGCTTCCTCCAGTTTCCTTGAACTGAGATCTATCTCTTGATTGTGACCTACCATTGAATTTTTGATCATTAGGTCCTCTGCTTCTATTTCTGCTCTTGTTCTCCGTGACAAAAGCTTGATCTTGTGCATTGTCTATATTTGCATATCTCATGCGAACATCTTCACTTAAAATCAAATCTCGAATATCATCATATTTGAGTTTGCTTTTCCCTGCAGAATTACTCACCGCCATTCTCATGGCTTCTCAACTATTTGGTAAAGAAGCCAAGAGTATCAATGCACGAACCTCATCATCAAATTCAATTCCCACCATGGACAATTGATTAGTGTTTGTATTAAACTCATTTAGACACTGCGCTACAGGAATGCCCTCTGCCTTCTTCAGATTAAATAACTTCTTCATAGATACACCTTGTTGTTAGCCAACGGCTTTTCATACATGCTAGACAAAGCCTTCATCAAATCCATTGTGGTCTTTTCTTTCACAACATTGTGCGCAATTGATCTTAACAAAGTTAATTGAATAACTCCCAATACCTGTCTATCAAGAAGGTTCTAGTCTTCATACTTCATAGTTTCAGGTTTCATCCCCAAAAGAGGCAGATGCAATTTCTTTGGAGATAATCTTCAATCTGTATCCACCAATTCGTGAAGTCTGTTCCATCAAATTTCTCAATTCCTGAACCTTTGCCTTCTTCTTTGGCCATCGCTTCCACTCTAATCTAGTTCTGATACCACTTGTTGAGTCCCAAATAATATTATCAAAAAAAAAAAAAAAAACTATCAATCCAAAATAACAATCACACTCAAGAACACAAAATTTATGTGGAAAACCTTTTCTCTTGAAGGGAAAAATCATGGGACAAACCCCGAATAATTTCACTATTATCAAATCAATTTACAATAATTTTTATGTATGTCTCACGGCTAAAAAAAAAATCTCAATAAATTTTTTTTGCTCTCACACACAAATTTTCTTTCTCAAATAAAGCAATCCTTTCTCTTTTCTTTTTTCACTATGCGACACCCTATTTCTTTTTCTTTTCGCTGGGCGGGACCCTAATACCTAATAAACCTTATTTATATATATACCTTGCCGCTACACCATCATTGTAGCACACAGACTCCTACTCAAACACAAATTGGATCATGAGGTCTCCTATTTCTAATAGAATTCTTTCACTATATATGGATTTCTTGCCACAAAAATGGGACTGGACCCACAACACTAATTTGTTTGTCCGATAGTTTGGATTTTTAAGAAGATATCATTACTATTTTCTAAAATATATGACACTTTGTTTTCTGACATTGTTTTATTATTATGTAGCTAATTCAAAAAAAAAAAATAGATCATCTTTTTCAAAAAAATAGATGCTAAGTTCACAATATTTTTATAATATTTTTATAACAAATCATAGGTGATTGGTTATTATTGATTCAAATTTGAACCTAACATTAAGAATTACTTTTTTTACCCCAACAATAATAACCAGTAACAACTTGTCACTTACAATTTATTGTAAAAATATTGTAGACATATATTTCTTTTTAAAAAATAATAGAAAAAGTAGATCATCAAAAGTAAGAACTACTTTAATAAAAAGGAACGGAAGAAATGAGCGTTTTTCTGCTGAAAATCCACCATACCACGGGTAATAGTACCTAGTGAAAGTGAACTCTTAAATCTAGACCGAGATTTGTACATCTCCAGCTCCTAGAATTTCCCCTAAATACAAATCCAACGGCTCACAGTATTAGACAAGCCTCTAGTTTAAGCTCCAAGACCAAGAGTGGTTCAGTGAAAAGAGAGAATAAAGTAAAACAATGGGCCAAACTAAACACGAAAGCACATTTTTCAACATAGAACACTTATAAATACCTACCTTCCTATGCATTAAGCCAACCACCACCACCCCACTGATTCATTCACTAGCACACTACTGAATGTACTTTGTAAAACTAGAAAATGGAAGCAATTCAAACCTGGGTCTCCAAGAACAAGCTCACCACCATTGGTCAGTATTATAAACCCTCTTTCTCAATTAATATGATCCTTTCTTCTTCTTCTTCTTCTTCTTCTTCTTCTTAAATCTAGGTAATAAAAATACAAAGGCCCTAACATGTAAGTTCTATGTATAATATAAATTGTGTTAATTGAAACATCAGAATAATTTTGTGAACTATCAATATCCTCATCATCATGAAATGGTTACTATAGGGGCACTGTGGGCATCGGGTATTGGAGCATCACTAGCTTATAATTCACGTAAAAGATCTGACCTCAAGCCAAGCCTAAAGCTTATTCATGCCAGGTATGTACATAGGCCTCATATATTGTATCAAATTGGTTTTTGAGTTCTAAGAAGTGTGTGTTTGTGTGTTAAGATACTAACAAAAATTGTGTGCCTTCTTTGTTGCTAGGATGCACGCACAGGCTTTAACACTGGCGGTGCTCTCTAGTGCAGCAGTCTATCATCACTACTACGAGAAGAGTACCATGGAGCATGGAGAGAGTACTCACAATTCTCCAAAGTGAGAAAGTTGTATTGTATCTGATCTGTGGATCTAAAGGGTTCCCTTTCCCTTCAAATTTATTTATATTTCTGGATTTTTATGTTGAAGGGAGATGTTTCCTATTCCGATCGAGTTCCATTTTTCAGTGGATCATGATGTTCTATTGTAATTATTAATCCAGGAAACCTATCTTAATATCAATCATATTTGGTTTCATGTTCATAAAGTAAGGTTGATTTCTTTTTGGTCCTCAGAAAAATTTGAATACTATACCAATATATCTATCAATAATCATGTAAGGTAAATGAAGAAACCATATTTTATTTCTTATATCTAACAGTGTATATGATATGATGTGATGGGATTTGTAATATTGAAATCGAGTGTAAAAAATAAACCATCATGTTGCTACGCATGTACAAAGCAAATGTACGATCAATTACTTGATTCTAATGTTAGTACTTAATGAAGAGCATATTAATGTTTAATTGATCCTAATGTTAGTACTTAAAAAAGAGCATATTAATGTTTTTGTTCTTTGATATCGAAATTTGTTTGAGATTCTGAAGAATAAGAGAGAATGCATTGGCTGAATGTTTGAAATTTGATACCCATTAGTTAGATGTTGAAATTAAAATGAAACATAAAATATATTCCAGAGAAAGTAGAAGTGAGAACATAGAAAGTTATGTGGTTCAATATGGCATAAAACCATTGGTGACTAAATTTTTTAGTATGAAACCATTGATGACTACATCGATCTAACAAAATAGCATCATATTATCAATTATTTCTTACAATGAACCCTCTGTAGGATTTAGGATTTGATCCACGTGGGCTTTAGACTAAACTGGGGCTCTTTGGCCATTGTACATCATCTATACAATTATTTAAGGTATTTCTCCTGTTTTAAATTCTCATGTTTTTTGGTTCAAAAATAACTCTACACTCTTATACTTTATGTAGAGATAAAACTAAAGGACAATCCAGTAAAAATACTCTAACTCTTACTAAAACATTGCCTAAAAAATAAGGTCAAATTGTTTTATCCACTTATAAATTAGATTCTCAAAATAAAAATTATATATAAAAAATAAAGATATATATATATATATATATATATATATATATATTGGCTAAAAAATAGGACCACTAAGCCCAATGTTTTCACTAAGAGAAATGATATATCTACAACATTTTTACAACAAATTATAAGTGGCAGGTTATTACTGATTATTATTGTTGGGGCCAAAAAGTAATCTTATGATTTAGAAATCCTTTCGAATAAAGATTTAGAAATCTATATGATTCTAGATTTAGTGGAGATAAATTTAGTTTCATTTTGTTGTCTCGTTAATAAAGTGTACAAATTTACAATATGGAATCATAGTCATAAATGTTCTTTTGCCGAAATAGAAGTAACACATTACTCCACTTACTGTTCCCTACATCATTTTAAATGACATTTTTATAAGAGATATAAGTATTTAAATTTAATTATAAAATAATAACAATAATTAATGTTAAGATCCATTAGGTTAATTTGGTTTAATATGATAAATTATAGATTTTTTCAAAAACTTAAACTATTAGAAAATTATGAATTTAATCTCTTAACCATAATTTTAAGTTTTTAACATGATAATGGTATGGTTCATTGGCTTGTTTTCCTTAAAAAGATAAATTGGGCAAAACCATAATTGTACTCCAAAAAAATAAAAAAGTGTAAGACTTTAAAAAACAATACATCCATAATAATAATAATAATGATGATGATGATGATGGACACCAGAAAAACAAGCCCAACAATAATACTAGTAAAAACAGAACATTAACATCTTCTTCAGTTCTAGATGCTGATCCCTGGGGAAAAAAAATGCCTCCAATTGTGCTATGTAGTTTTCATTTTCATGCACACGAAGCAAATTCGTTTTCATTTATACACAAACACACTAGTTATGTAATTATTAAAAACCAAAAAGGTATGTGAGACAAGAAAATTGAACACCTTGAGTTATGTAATTATTAAACACCTTGAGTTGGTAATTGGGTATTTTTTTTTTCGTCTTTAAGCTTAGCTTGGGTCGGGTTTGGATTAGCAAAGTTGTTAACTGATTAATCCGACCTACCTAGATAAAACAGGAATGTTAAAACCAATTGAATAATTTGTATCCATTTATTTAATAAATGGTGCAATTAGTTGAATGAAAACCCAACACAATTCAACCTGATCCCTACAAATTAGGTTGGGTTAATGTTTACAAGTACTATGTGTTGGTTTGTTGATTTTTCAACCCAAAAAGTTTGAGTTGGGTTGGAAAATACTTCAAACCCAATCTAATCCAACCTAGGCACTCTTGGGTATATATATTGCTAGTCAGTAGCTCCACTAAGTCACTAACGTGTTTGGGAAATTTTAATTTTTGCAAGAAGCAGACCTATAATGTTGCAATGTAGTGAGTGCACAATTGGAGGTCCCGTTTGAATTTAGCAATTCTTTGTTAAGGAAGGTAACAGCGTACGAGGGATACCAATTTGGTTCCAAAGTCCTTAGCAAACACACGTGCTATAGATTCACGGTCCTTATAAGTTACCACACACACACTACATGTTACAAGTTTAAAGCCCTCTTGAAGCGGAGATATTATTATTTACACACAGTTCGGTTAACGAGTGCTCTTAGAGAATTTATTAATGAATCATTTTAGAAAAGTTTTGATACCAAAAAGTTATTAAAAAAATTAGTTGTTTTTGTATTTTCTTAAAAATAATTTCTAAAAAGTTTATTAAACTAATGTCCTTAAAATATCCATTAACATTTTCCTTTACACAAATCTAAAGGCTTTGTTTTGTTTGGTTAGAGGGAAGAGAAGTGAAGGGAAGGGAAGAGAAGATAAAAGTATAAGGGAATAGAAAGGAAAAATAAAGGGGAAAAAATGTCTTTGGAAGTAAAGGAGTTAGAAGAGAAATGAAAAAAATGGAATGTATTTTACACTTTTATCATTTTAATTAATTATATATATTTTTTCAAATCAATAATAATTTATTATATTCAAAGTAATATAAGTTTTGCTTTTGAAGTGTATAAATTTTTAGCCATATACATGGTCATTCTCTTAATAGCTCTATTGTATTAGAATTGGAGTAAGTAGTACTAGAAGTCTTGTATTTTGTAAACTAAAAAGCACTCATCTAAGTATTAATTATTTGAAGGGAAAAAAGAAAAAGGGAAAATGGGAGAGAGAGAGACGAAGGAGAGAACTAAGGGAATGCAAATTGCAAATCTTGGCAATATAAATGGCACTATTGGAGTAATTTTTTGAAGATGAAGAACAGAGTATGGAGCAGAGCTTCCTTACATTCTAAAAAAGCAAAGTAAGCCAGAAAGATTTTTCATTAAAAAAAAAAAAAAAAAAAGAAGGAAGGAGAAAAATTTTGAAAATATTTTTAATATAAATGTACTTTTAGTTCCTACGTTTTACATTTTTTTTTATTTTGATTCTTACATTTTATTTTTACCATTTTTAGTTTCTAAAACAATTAACGTGTAACATTTAAGTCCTTACTTTCAGCCAACTAATAAGAAAATCTAAAATGATAGACAAAACATCCTATTTACTGACATGAAGTTAATGTGGTATTGATGTGGCTATTAAAATATGCCAGATCAGCATTTTAATTTTTTATAAAAAGTCATGTTAGAGAATTTAAACCAAAAAAGAAAATAAATTAAAAAACAAAACTTAAAATTATTTTTTTAATGAGAAAATAAAAACTTGTCCTTTATTTTCTTCCCAAATCCAAAGGATAAAGCCAGCACCCACAACCCAACCACCAAGGGACTACCACAACCCAACCACCATCACAATCAATTCCACCCAATCAACCCATAAAATAAAAACCAGAAAATTAAAACCCAGAAAAATGAAACCCAGAAAACCCAGAAAACCAGAAAAATAAAACCCAGAAATCCAGAAAAATAAAACCCAGAAAACCAATCAATCCCACCGTTGTTGGTAATGACGGAGGGTGAAAAATAAGGCTGATCGAGTGGCAACGCATGTGGAGGAGAGGCCGGTGATTTCTGGGTTTTGTTTGTGTGATCTACAGCCCGATGAGGTGGCGGCAAGGTGGAGGAGAGGCCGGTGGTTTGGTGGTTTAGCCGTGTATTCTAGAGAGAGGAAGAGAGGCTAGAGTGAAAGTGAGAGTGAAGGAGGAGAGGCGGCTGGGTTAGAAAGGAAGAACTTAAAATTATTTTTTTAATTTATATAGCTATGTTAGAGGTGCTGGGTTTATTTTTGGATTTGAAGAACAAATTCTTATTTTTTTATTATTTTTTTTTAAAATTTTTGTTTTTAATTTATTTTCTGTTTTGGTTTAAATCGTCTGACATGACTTTTTATAAAAAATTAAGATGTTAATGTGGCATATTTTAATCATCACATCAGTGTCATATCAACACTATGTCAGTTAATAAGGTGTTCTGTTTGCCATTTCAGTTTTTTCGGTTAGTTGGCTGACGGTAATAACTTAATTGTCACGTTTTAATTGGTTTAAGAACTAAAAATGATAAAAATAAAATTTAGTGATTAAAATGAAAAAAAGTACAAAATATTGGAACTAAAAATATATTTACACAAATATTTTTCTTTCATGAGAACATTGTTAAACCAAAGGAGTCTCTCCAAAAAAAAAAACAGAGAATGGGGTTAGAAGAGTATCTTCTCTACTCAAAGGTCCAATATGCTGGTGTCCCAAAGTCCCATCATTGATGATCTTCTTTCCTGTCCTGCAAGCAGCCCAGAAAAAAATTGCCAATTTATTGTATAACTTTTATGGTGCAATAGATCTTGTAAGCACATGTTATTCAGAATTGAAAATTTTTCCTTTCTTCTAAATTGTAAATGACAATGGAAAATTGTTTCATAAATGATAGAGCATGAATATGCTACACATTTATTTAAAAATGTCTTGTGCAACTAGTAGAAATAATTTAGAAGCCAAACCACAAATTTACTACAAAATAACTACAAAATTTGCTAATGCAAAGTCCAAAGTAATCTTACAAAGTATTGTTAATTCCATAAAATTCATGTTAACTGAAATTCTACAAGATGAGTCAAAAGTAGCACGTGTGAGACCATTCTCAACACTTCTGCATCCTACAAAAGTATACGCTTAAAAGATCTTTTTATATGCATATTCCCTAAAGTTTTCAATCTTGGACTCTTCAACTAATACCACCAACAAGAAACTGGAAATTCTCCAAGGTTTTTGCATTCTCAAAAAAATAATTGCTTAGGATTTCTTTATCTGCACTTCCTCTACGATTGTCAATCTCAACAGTCTTCAAGCAATGCCTCCAACATGGAAATGGAGGAATTTGCAACAGCTAGAATTCTCCCCTTTATAAACAGGCTTTTCATATGACAGCTGAAATATACAAGCAACCAGTTAGTTAGCAATATGTAAAGGCCAATAAAAACACCATCTTGAGTTAAGAGTCTCAATAGCATTAAGGGCAAAAGAGAAAACGTTGAGTGAAAAATCAAATTATGATTGCAGTGACAATCAGATTTTACTTTGAAATTATTTTCATCATTGCACTTGTATTGTCAAACTACCTTTGCCACTTTTTACATCAATTGCGAAGCAAATTTTTATTTATTTATTATTATAAGTAATAAATTTTGTTAAAGTTTTCTCTTATCCCTATCTTCTCTCTCTCTTGTTTAGATTCAGATATAAGCTGCTAGAAATTCTGTAAAACAAATTATGTTCTTCTTTGCGATAATAACAGACATGTTACTTTTTTTTTTGCTGAATAACAGACAGGTTACTTCTTACTTGATATGGCTGACCCTTTGATTAATGATACAAAGATTTGGGCTCATAAATGATAAAACTTACTAAAATACTGTTAGGAATATAAAATAATTGTTGTAATCCCTTTAGTGAGGTAGTTACGTAGTTGGTTGAGATTATGATGAGTTAGTTAGGATTTGAGCACATTTAACTCATTTAACACATGGCTTAATTCATAGAGCACATATTGAATTAACTAGCCAATTATCTTGAGCCATGTGGGCCAATGATATTAGAGCTAGTCTCCTATAAATACATGATTGTAATTTAACATTAGATATCAATTAAAGAATAAACAAATTTTTTAGTACATTAGTGCATCTCTCTCTCTCTCTCTCTCTCTCTCTCTCTCTATTTCTCTATGGATGGTGACTACCTCAAATTAAGTCAATTTTCTTATAATTCCCATCAATTCCTTTACAGTTCATACCCATCCCCGTTAGGAACCTCTAGGTTCCTAACAAATACTCATGTTGGAAAATTTCTACACGAGAACAACAATTACTTAGAGAAAAGACAAAGACTTCTCCTTCCTATTTAATTTTGACTTTGAATCTAAACTGCTAAATTGAGTACCTACCAAAACCTCACCTAGACCTCATAAAAGTGGAAGTTTTGTGTCCTGCATACAACCTAAATTGCTATGATTTTCCTATAGTAGTGCAATTAGGTTTCAAGATTTTGCTATCGAGTTCCATCCTTATTGCTTTTTGTACAATCATCCAATGGGGAATTGAACAAAGGCAATACCACAATGATTTTGAAAGGCGTAACTAAAAAAATAAAGAAAAGAAAGTTTGGATCACTAAAATCTGTATATTGGTTCTGGATTGTGTAGATCAAGGGATCATTGTCGTAGTGCACCTAGGTGAAGCCTAAAAAGGAGTTGCGGTAAGTTCAATAATAGAACATATTTGCTCAAAAATCTAATCACTAGATTGTATGTGCTTATTATATCCTTAATACTTGCAAGTTTCAAGAAAATCAAAGATTAATAGCTATATCATTAATCAAATATTTAAATTTCAATATTGATCGAATGATAAATGACATCTGATTTCAATAAAATTTGACATGCGTGTTACTAATATAAATAGCATGCAATCCAACGAGTTAAAATTTTAAAATTCATATCTAATGGAAAGATATATGAATAGTTTGAAGGGTTTTTCTCTAATAGAAAGATATATAATTAAATATAAAATTCCAAATTTTGATGTAATGTTTGATTGTGCATGTTGGGGGAGGGGGGGGGGGGGGTGGGGATAACAAGATCTCACCATAAAATTGTCAGACCATTCTCCTTAAACAGGCATCATATATAGAAATAACAAACATTTAGACAATAAGGACTTCCCTAACTATTAACTACACCAGAATCCTTACCACATGAAAAAGAAACCGGCTTAGCATGAGAAGCAAAAACATATAACAAGAATGATCTTTTACAATAATGAATTTGTTTATAGCAATTAAAGCACTATTTAGCATTATCATCAATCAAAAAATAGGGAGCAAAATTCAAGATTCTAAGAAATGAATAAATAAATATAATACCTTGAAAGATATTTTGTCATAATCATCAGGCTTAAAAATGGACCCGGCTTCTATTGTTAGAATGTCCAGAAGAGGAGAAATCCAAAGCAAGCTATCCACAAGTTCACCAATTGCATATCTTGTAAACGACAGTGGAGAAGATAAAATCAAATGCAAATGCTTGACGTTATATGCTGGTGATGATACGGTTTTTCTCAATCTTTTTGGAATAATCGCATTCTTCACAAATTAGACTGTTAGGGAGATAAATACCTTGGAGAGCTTCCGTGAGTAATTAATATAACATATATAGACACACTTTAACCCAAAAGGCCTAAGCCCAATGGGTATGTGCTCAATTATGTTATATTAACCACTCATTATTCTCATCTTTATTCAATGTGGGACTTCACTCACACGTGTAACCCAACAATCTCCCCCTCACATGTGAGTCTCTGTCTCTCTGTTGGGTTTAAGACCTCTCTATCGGCCATGAACAAGTCCTACTCACTCTCCCTTGCCTAATGGGCTTTTCACTTCATCAATGCATCATCCATGGGTCTCTCGTACGCCATCCATGGGAACCACGTGTCAACCCCGCACGCACATCCATGGGAACCCCGCACGTCTATGTCCATGGGAACCTTGCACCACACTATTATTTAGCACCATTAGCAATATTCCTTTGTTGGGCTTTTCTTTTCTCCAGGATCTTTGTGTGTGGGCCATTTAGACTTTCTCTGTCCCCGCTAGGTAGGGACCATGAACACATCACCACCTTCGCCGCACACCACCATGGGCTCTGATACCAGTTGTTAGGGAGATAAATATCTTGGAGAGCTTCCGTGAGTAATTAATATAACATATAGAGACATACTTTAACCCAAAAGGCCTAAGCCCAATGGGTATGTGCTCAATTATGTTATATTAACCACTCATTCTTCTCATCTTTATTCAATGTGGGACTTCACTCACACGTGTAACCCAACATTAGACTTATACAATAAATGTTAACATTTGATATTCATGAGAACACATGTAAGAAATGAAAAATTAATTCAAAAGAAATCAATGAGGAAGATGACTAAAAATATAAATCATAAATACCTCGGCCGACTGAAGTGACAAACTCAATAACTTTGAATTACTCAGCTTTGAGAGGAATTCAATCTTCTTAACATTCAAGGAACATCAGGACTAATTATGCCATAAATAGCTACCGACAGATTTAAAGCATTCGATGATGATAACGATATTACTGAACGAGTATAATGATTGAATCTACATAATTTAGGAGCATCAAGCTTGACTTCAACTAGATTCCAGCACGCCAGTAAGGCCAGTGATTTTAGCTGATCACTCGAAATATCTATTCTCTTCAGCAGAGAGCAACAAGTTAGTTCTAAGGTCTCAATGAGTGGAAGTTCAGAGAGATGGTCATTGAGCCAATCGTCTGTTATACATGCTTGTAACTTTAACTTATTAAGATTTTTACAATGGACCAGGTTGATCTCACATGATGTCTGAACTATATGAACGCTACAAAGATTTGGTGCTTTCAACTCAACCCTCTCTAGGTCACGATTTTCTTCAATGCCAATAGCCATTAATCTATGTTGACATGACAATTCTATACCTTTCAAACCATAACACCATTTCAAATTCATGTCTTCTAGCGCAGGACACCCAACAACTAGTTTTTGTAAAAATTGATTATCCATATGAACTTCAACTAAACACACTTTTCTTAAAGAGGACATGTTTATAAGACCACCAGTACTACTTGTATCGAACTTACAGCGATGTAAACTCAACAAACTCAATGATTTAGAAAGCAGAACACTCTGAGGCAAGCAATAACATACACTAGCAAACCTTTCAAAATCAAGATTCAGCTCTTCCACGTTACTCTCAAGTGCAAAGCTAAGCCAGCGGTCAACACGAGACGCTGATTTCTGTCTACCCAAGCGGTCGCTAAGTGTAAAATTCTTTACAAGAAACCTCTGCGTTCTTCGGCTCTCTAAATTTTGCTCCACAAAACTGTACAAGTCCCCTCTCTTCAGCCAGACATCCCGGCCTTTCGCGATTTTTGATAACGAGTTGAAGTAGGTTTGATCAAACCGAAGAATTGGGAATGTCGACCACACATGTTTCCATCTTTTGGCCAATATTGCACATTGAAAAACTTGTTTAAATGGAGGAATGAGAGGATTTGTTGTAGAATAGGTTCTGGCAATTCTGATATACGGTCCATAACATAACATAGAAAAGCTCAAATTTGAGAAGAAACGATGTTGTTGAAGTATGCTTATGTAGGAGACACTCTTGTGTATATATAATACATAGACGGTTGTTCTTATAAAACTAAGTAGAAGAGCCCCGGGACATTGAGACTAGGAAAAAAGATTCCTAAGCAAATTCGAAAAACAATTATTACTACTTTTTATTAATTATTAAATAAAAATAAAATTTTTACCTTGTATAAAAAAATAGTAATAATAATAAAATAATTATTAGATTAGATGAATCATGAATGAATAGAATTCGATTTCATTCCAAAAGCTGAAACTAATTGGATCTCGTCCTATTCGAAAGTAGTGGGCTTTGAAATATTTGTTGTCCGGTATTTAGAATTAAAGCCCATGCCCACATCCTATATTAAAAAAAAAAAAAAAAAGCCTATGCTCATTAATGGGTTGGCTCTGCGCACATAATTCGGCCTGTTGGGCCTTTTTTGTATGAGCCCAAAAAAGTACTTCAATTATGCCCGCTGCAAGGTCTAAATAAGCTAAGCGGAAGGGATATATAGTTACCATAGTTATTTTTTAATTTTTAATTTTTATTGAGATAGTTATTTGAATTGTGCACAAATGTGTTCTGAAATGAAAACAATGTCAACAAAGCAACTCAGTTTTATTTTATTTTATTTTATTTTATTTTTTTGGTGTAAATAAAGGCTGAATACGATCTAGGTTGAGTTTAAACCGGACCCACACTCAACTCGAAAGAATTGGCCCAAACTCTCTCTCACCCAAAATTCACACACTTGGATCGAGTTGGGTATATGGCAGGTATATCGGGTCTGGGTTGGGTCAACTTCTTTCTTTCCCTTTTTTTTTTTTTTTTTTTAAAATAAAAAAATATTTTTTTAAGAGTGTATTAGTCAAATGGTTCATTAATCATTATACAGCTTACAATGATATTAAAAAGTTTAAACTAATTACAGCTAAATTTAATATTGATCATGCCATGCCATTTTTAAATGTGACAAATTTTATTTATGTAATATTTTAAAACCTGTGACATTTTATAATATTTTTACAAATTGTTGATGTAGCCAACTTCTTACTAGTTTTTATCTTGGCCCATCATTGACATTACTTTTCCATTAACCAATAATAATTCACCACATCAGTGATTAGAATTTTTTTTGTAAAAAAGTTTGTTTCTCTAGCATTACTCTTAATTCTTAGATTACATTTAGATTGCTTGATTTTCTCATTAACAACAGTTAATCTTCATGTCTACCTTGATTCAAATAAATTAACTTGTAACTAAAATGACACATTTCTATGTACGAAATGCTTGAGGGTTTAAGGGGAAAAGGGGTTTGATCTGCGAGTTAAAAAAAAAAAAAAACTTACATAAAATCTCACCAATCACACCCCTAATGAAAGTCAACCAAGAAAATTAACTCAACTAAGCTAAATACGCATCCTCTTGAAATAGCAAAAATTTACTTGTATATGCATTCCCATCTCCAAGTCCCAGCCGTAAATTAAAAGCCTTAATACAATTTTATTTACATAAGACCTCTATCATGGACGGCAATAATTTTTTTTTTTTAATAATCAGGCGGGTAGGGTTGGACCCGAGAGCAACCCAAGACTTGAAGTAAACCAAAATATGTGGCTCGAACTCAACCTAAATTCCATCATAACCTAGTTATTTATTTATTTATAATTAGATAGCTGAGAGTATGGGGATTTGAATCTTGGGTGTCTTCCTTATAAATACTAAAAAGTTTTATTTGAATTATAAGGTTTTTGACCAAAGCAACTTAAGATTAGCATTTACAAGAAGAGGAATTCCACTAAATCTCATTTTTATTTGAGATGATTATTTATTTATTTATTTATTTTTATTTTTTACATTGAACTCAATTAATAAAATCATTGTGAGAATGGTACTATTCTCTGTCTAGACAATCTATCTATCTTGGTAAAATCATCCTTCTTTCTAGCCTAAACCTATTCAAAACACGTCAGAGTTTGAATTTACAATTTTTGATAGATTGAGTTGCGATGGAATAGCTATCAGAAATTGTATTTTGATTGATCATGCATCAATTTTATGCTTGTCGAAACCTTGAATCTTGATCGATCGAGCCTCAAACAAGTGGCATAAAAACTTTTCACAAATTCTTCTTTTTACTGCGTCCTCACACTTTGATCTTGAACATTGTATAAAAAATTATATACTCAATGATTATTACATTGTCATGGAATTTCCAAATCTAAAACCTAAAGCTAAATATATAAAAACCATAAAAGTCTTGTATTGTTTGGTTTCCTTTATAAGGGAAACCATGATTCAAACCCCTCCTCTAGCACTTGGTGTAACTGTGGGGGAATAAAACCTGGGCCCATGAGCTGGGCTCAGGTACAACTTTTCATCAACAATACGTCCGAGGAGAAGAAATTATAGGGAACCCTTGTAACTAATAGTAGAACGCGTAAGTGTCCAGGGATATTGATCCGAGAGGGATACCCTCCTCGGGTTTGGCATTTGTCGGTGAGAGGGGCCTCGGCTTCCCCTTAGTCCAGCTTCCAGGAAATTCCAGAGGTGAAGATAGATTATCAATGCACGTGGAAGGGATAAGGATGCAGAAATATCTTGAGCAAAAGCTACTGCCACCGCATTAAATGCATTACAACAGCTTTCCTGGCCGCATTTATGTGGAAAAGACCCCTGAACAGTGTTTAAAATCATCTTTACACCCAGGAAACCAAAAAGCTGTGGGAGAAGAAGTGGAAACTCAAGTACCAGGCTAGATGGTAGACAAGTGGACGATAGGATCGAACAATGAAGGACTATATAATGGAGTAAGACCTCCAGAAGAACACAGGAGAAAAAAAAGATAGAAGAAACTTCAGGAAATAACTACTGTAGCACCTGGAAAAATACAACCCAAAGAAAAGCATTCTATCTAAGTGCATACCCCTCGGACCTAACTCGAATCCATTAATTAGTTCAAAACTTACTCCTCGGACATAAGATCTTAACTTGTTTGTGTGTTTTAGTCTCCTTGGCCAAGCACCTAATCTTCAGTAACTGTTGTAAGGATCGCTATTAGCCCAATTCTTTGACCCACTCTCTTACAAATTTATTGTGTTGGGCTTATTGGGTCCATCTCCTGTTTCCATCTAGGTGTGGGCTACAATTTGTGTCCCCACAATTGGCGCCGTCTGTGGGAAGAATTAGCGCTAGTAGAGAGTTACGGCAGTTATGGCAGGTTCAGGACCGCAACAGGCCAGTCCGCCCTATGCAGAGTCAATAAACGTCAGTCAACAAGATGAACTCCATAATCTTGAACGGGAAAACCATGTAGATAACCAGCGTGAGGGTAGTTCGCGAACGATCCATGCTGGAAAAAGCGGCTATCGACGAAAGAGCCATCTGGTGCAAGGGCACGCTGATGAAAAGGACTTGCAGCGTGAAATAGAAGGTTTGAAAAAGAAGCTTCGTCGGCCACGACGAAATCACACCCCTTCAAGCTCTGATGTCTCCTCCAACGGTGAAGGGGAGGACAGTTACAGGGATTCTTCAGAAACTCCCCCCAGTGAATCCTATTCCTATAAAGAGGAGCACTCTCACAAGAGAAGGAGAAAAAGTTCGTCTAGAAGGGGAGTGGAGACCAAAGACATGAAGAAGGCTCTGACCCAAATTTCTAAGTCTCCCTTTACTAGGGGAATAGAAAAGGCAAAGCTTCCCAGACGTTTTCATCAGCCTACGTTCTCTATGTACAACGGACGTACCGATCCTGTAGAGCACGTGAGCCAATTCAGACAAAAGATGGCAGTTTACTCTCAAGACGAGGCTTTATTGTGTAGAGTATTTCCCTCTAGCCTAGGACCGATGCCGATGAGATGGTTCGATGGGTTGAAGACTGACTCCATCGGTTCCTTTAAGAAGCTCACTCAATCATTCTGCTCCCGATTTGTCACATGCAGCAGAGTTCCTCAACCCCTTGATTCCCTGCTGTCCATGACAATGAGGGAAGGGGAGTCTGTGAGGTCATATGCCGAGAGGTATTGGGAGATGTTTAACGAGATTGAAGGAGATTTTGATGAGGTTGCTGTCAGAACCTTCAAGGTCGGTCTTCCCTCCGAGCATGGTCTGAGGAAGTCCCTGACGGGGAAACCGGTCACCAGCTTGCAACAATTAATGGATAGGGTGGATAAATATAAAAGGATAGAAGATGATCAACAACAGTAGCAACAAGGGAAAAGGAAAGCTAAGCTTGTCCCTCAAGAAAGGAGAGAGTTTAGGCCGGACAGGTACAATAATAACCGGCCGAAAAGGGATTATGCCGAGCAGCAGATATTCAGTAACAGCCAAATAGTAGGAGCTGTATTCCGAGAGCCTATGCACCAAGTCCTAGAAAAGATAAAAAACGAACCCTTCTTCAAGTGGCCCAATAAGATGATGGGAAACCCAGAAAAGAGAAACCGAAACCTCTATTGTCAATATCATAGAGACCACGGTCATACCACCGAGGATTCTAGAGGCTTATGGGATCACCTGGACTAGCTTGTCCGGGAGGGCAGATTGAAACAGCTGTTGCATCATTCCAATAATCTGGGTAGCCATGCGGATACTCGATCAGAAAGGGAGAATCCTCCGAGACCTCCAATTGGAACTATTAATGTCATCTTTGCGGCACCTGGCAGAACAGGGTCATGCCCCTCCAGAGTAATGTCGGTGGCTCGTCTGTACCCTGAGGATGACTCTCACGAGTCGAAGAGAGCTAAATCGAACCGGTCCCTGGTCATGGGATTCTCGGACGAAGACAAGATTGGAACTGTTCAACCACATGAGGATGCTTTAGTAATTACCCTCCGAATTGGAGGCTACGATGTAAAGAGGGTAATGGTGGATCAAGGCAGTGCAGCCGAGATCATGTACCCTGACCTCTTCAAGGGGCTGAACCTAAGGGCTGAAGACCTGACACCTTATAACTCCCCTTTAGTGAGCTTTGAAGGGAAGATTATTATCCCGAAAGGGCAAGTCAGACTGCCAGTACAAGCCGGAACGGAGATAGTGGAAGTCGATTTTATAGTGGTGGATGCCTACCCCCTTATACAGCAATTGTTGCGAGGCCTTGGCTTCACACTTTGGGAGCAGTCTCTTCCACCCTGCATCAGAAGATTAAATATCCCTCTGGAGGTAAGATAGAAGAGATACTGGGCGATCAAACCATGGCGAGGCAATGCATGATAGCAGCTATCCGACATAAGCCTGAAGCAGAATCTGAGGCTCAAAAAGAAGAGTTATAGCAATTAAAATCCTCAATGCTGCCCCAAGATGGGTTATCCGAGGAAGCGAAATGTAAAGATCTTGTAAAAGTCACAATAGGAGATGACCCTGAGAAATTCTTTCAAGTCGGATCTCAACTACCCCAGTTGGAAAAGGAGGAATTGGTGGAGTTCCTCAAACGAAACATAGACGTCTTTGCATGGAGTGCTTATGAGGCTCCGAGAGTAGACCCAGACTTCATTTGTCACCATTTGAATGTTAATCCAGCAATGACCCCCAAGAAGCAGCTCCCTCGTCGGCCATCTAAAGAACATGCAGAAGCAGTCCGTCAGGAAGTGACGAAACTAAAGAAGGCAGGGGCTATCAAAGAGATCTTCTACCCCGAGTGGTTGGCAAACACGGTGGTGGTCAAGAAAAAGACTGGGAAGTGGCGAGTATGTGTTGATTTTACAAATCTAAATAAAGCCTGCCCTAAAGATCCATTCCCCATGCCCAAAATTGATCAGCTGGTAGACGCCACAGTCGGCCATCCTCGGATGAGTTTCTTGGACGCTTTCCAGGGTTATCACCAGATACCTTTAGCATTGGACGATCAAGAAAAAACTGCTTTTGTTACGCCAGTAGGAAACTACCACTACAAGGTGATGCCTTTTGGTTTGAAGAACGCGGGCTCCACTTATCAAAGGATGATGACGAGGATGTTTAAATCATTATTGGGGAGAAATATGGAGATTTACATAGATGACATGGTGGTGAAAAGCAAAAGAGCATCTGAACACCTAGAGGATCTTCGAGTTGTCTTCGAAATTCTCAGAAGCCATAAACTACGCTTGAATGCCTCCAAATGTTCGTTTGGTGTTGGCTCAGGAAAATTCTTGGGTTATATGGTTACTCATAGGGGAATTGAAGTCAATCCCGACCAAATTAAGGCCATCACCAGTATGCGAACTCCTCGGAACCCAAAAGAAGTGCAAAAACTAACCGGAATGGCCGCTGCTCTGAATAGATTCATATCTCGATCAGCGGACAGGTGCCGACCCTTTTTCCTGTTGATCAATAAATGGAAAAGCTTTGAATGGTCGACGGAATGTGACGCAGCCTTTCAACAACTTAAAGACTATCTTGCTCGGCCGCCGGTCATGTCAAGTCCCGAGCCGGATGAGGTTCTTTTTGCTTACATTGCAGTGGCCTCCTATGCAGTAAGTTTAGTGTTGATAAGGGTTGATAACGGCGTACAACGGCCTGTGTACTACGTGAGTAAATCACTGCATGAGGCAGAGGTGCGATACCTTCCATTGGAAAAGGCTATCTTGGCGGTAGTGCTTGGCACACGCAAGCTGCCTCACTATTTCCAAGCGCACACGGTGATTGTTCTTACGCAACTCCTATTAAAGGCCGTCCTTAAAAGTTCAGATTACACGGGAAGGATAGCCAAGTGGGGCACAATTCTGGGAGCTTTCGACATCAAGTACATGCCTCGTACCTCAGTGAAGGGCCAGGTGCTGGCCGACCTGGTGGCAGAGTTCACCGAACCAGAAGTGGATAGTCTATTAGCATCAAAAGAAGGGGATGTAAAACTAGCCTGTAATATCTCCAGGTGTCTCCCTCCGACATGGGAAGTATATGTAGACGGAGCATCAAACCAAAAAGGAGCGGGAGTTGGGTTAGTGCTGACATCTTCAGAAATGATCACCATTGAAAAGTCACTGAGGTTAAGCTTTCCTGCCACAAATAACGAAGCAGAGTACGAAGCACTACTAGAAGGTATGGCTATGGTCCTAAGGATGGGAGGAAAGTCCATTGAACTCTTCTCGGATTCAAGGCTAGTTGTTGGTCAGGTCAAAGGCGAATTTGAAGCCAAAGACGAGAGAATGCGAGGTTATCTTAGCCGAGTGAAAATCATGCAGATGGAGTTCGAATCCTTTAGCTTGCTGCATGTCCCAAGAAGTGGCAACATGCATACGGACTCTTTGGCCACCCTCGCAACTTCCTCGGCGCAAAACTTGCCTCGCATAATCCTCGTTGAAGACCTGCGTCGACCCTTGACAATAGCAAACGTAGTTCAGATTAATCAAGTCAGAATGGGGCCAAGCTGGATGGATCCTATCATGCAATTCTTAAAGGACGATATTCTACCCGAGGAGAATGTTGAAGCCAACAAAATAAGAAAGAAGGCCCCTAGCTATTGGCTGTCGCAGGATGACAAGCTATATAGGCGTTCCTTCTCTGGGCCTTATCTGCTATGTGTTCATCCCGATCAAACGGAGTTGCTCTTGGAGGAGATGCATGAGGGAATCTGTGGAAGCCATACTGGAGGCAGGTCCTTAGCGCATAGGGCCATTACTCAGGGTTATTGGTGGCTGAATATGCAGAGAGAAGCTTTGGAATATGTCAAAAAGTGTGATCAATGCCAACGGTATTCACCGAATATACACCAGCCGGGAGGAGTCCTCAATCCAATATCTAGCCCATGGCCATTCGCTCAATGGGGCTTGGACATCGTCAGACCATTTCCTAAGGCTGTAGGTAACAAAAAATATCTCACAGTCGGCACGGACTATTTTACAAAGTGGGTTGAAGCAGAGCCTCTAGCCAATATCCGAGATGTGGATGCGAAAAGATTCGTTTGGAAAAACATTGTTACCCGATTCGGTGTCCCTCGTGTACTTATTACGGATAATGGACTCCAGTTTGACAGTAAGATGTTCAGAAATTACTGTAGAGAGTTGGGGATCACTAACAGATATTCTACTCCGGCATACCCTCAAGGGAATGGACAAGCTGCAGCTGTGAATAAAGTCATATTAAACGGATTGAAGAAAAGACTGGATGATGCGAAAGGCAGATGGGTGGAAGAACTCCCACATGTACTTTGGACGTACAGGACCACACCTCGTAGGTCCACTGGAGAGACCCCTTTTTCAATGACTTATGGAGCTGAAGCAGTCATACCTTTGGAATCCGGGTTCCCAACAACGAGAACGAGCTCATTCAATCCAAAAGACAACAATGAAAACTTGGCAAGAGGTCTGGACTTGATTGATGAAAAAAGGGAAAACGCAATGGTTCAATTGGCTCATTACCAACAAAAGCTGAAGCGAGGTTATGATGCCCATGCAAAGACAAGACATTTGGTCCTAGGTGACCTGGTGCTGCGCAAAGTCGTGGGCTCGGCAAAGAACTCTGCATGGGGAAAACTAGGGCCAAATTGGGAAGGACCATATCGCATCACCTCCAACGCTGGCATTGGAGCATATTTCTTGGAAGACTTGGACGGACTTGTAGTACCCCGCCCTTGGAATGTCAATAATTTGAAAAGGTATTATTATTAATAAATCTGTGTTTAATCAATATTCGTTCTTTATGTTAAATATGTATACCTCTTTTCGTATCTCTCGATGTTCTATGAAGTGTTTAAACTTAAATCCAATCATGCATGAATCCTCGGACCAGATGATCTGGGTTAGTTAACACCCTCACCGTCCTATGAAGTGTTTAAACTTAAATCCAGTCATGCATGAGTCCTCGGACCAGATGATCTGGGTTAGTTAACACCCTCACCGTCCTATGAAGTGTTTAAACTTAAATCCAATCATGCATGAGTTCTCGGACCAGATGATCTGGGTTAGTTAACACCCTCACCGTCCTATGAAGTGTTTAAACTTAAATCCAGTCATGCATGAGTCTTTGGACCAGATGATCTGGGTTAGTTAACAACTTCACGGTTCTATGAAGTGCTTAAACTTAAATCCAATCGTGCATGAGTCCTCGGACCACATGATCTGGATTAGTTAACACTTGTTCTATTTCCCTTTTTAGCATTCGAATATAGATATGAATGCATGACTCATTTCTTGTTCAGTTATATTTATTTAGCTAGTATGATAACCCAACTTCCAAAACCCCTTAATCAAATTGGTCATCCACACAACGCAAAAAAAAAAAATGAAATGAAATGAAATGGCAGCAGAAGGATTTACTATTACTTGTCACAATACGTAAAACAAAGGGAATATATCTTCATTAATGATTAAAACGCAATACAAATCTTTAAAATAATAAGCATAAAAAAAAAAAACAACAAAAAGAAAACAACTCTAAGACAAACAGCCTAAGTCTTCGTCTTGGGGTCTTGGTGCTCAGCAACTTGTTCAGACTGCGGAGGGGCAACATCTGGAGCATTACTTTGGGAGGGCTCAACTTGGTTTGTCGCAGGAGCTTCGGATACTGAGGCTGGCTGCTCTGAAGGAGGAGGATCAGAATCTGGGAGCGGTTGAATATCAGGCTCATAGTACACGCTCTCAGGCCTCCTGAGGATGGAGTCAGCAGGGACCCCAGCGGCGTCAAGGGCTTTTTCCCAAGTGATGTCGCAGTAGTCCCTGGCGACAGAGGCAAACTCTTCAGTCAACCTGCTCTGAGTCTCTTCAACCCCCAGAGCATAAGAAGCTTGCTTTTCGGCCTCGGCTGCCTCCTTCTGTAGCTGTGCAGCTTCCTTAGCCTTATGGAGTTCTTCGCGCAGGTTTTTCACCATCTGCCTCTCCGTTTCTAAGTTGATTTCGCAGAGGTGTAGTTCGCTGCGAAGAGTCTCAGCCTGCTTCTCAGTCGTTTTTAGTCCAGCCTCAGCGCTGGCCCTCTCCTGATTAGCCTTCTTCACCTCCTCGGCCATCTGCTTTTGTTGAGTTCTTAGCACACTCAGATGGTCCTCCACAGTCTCTCGGGCCTCATGGGCGGCTTTTGTCTCATCACGAAAGCGCTTCGCCCATTCCTCAGCCACATACACTTGTTGCGCGACCTGTTATGGAAAGTTAAAAAGTGGCTTAGATTTAAAAAATAATAGGCAAATAAAAAGAAACAAAATTGTACTTACCATAGACAAATCCCTTTTCATGGAAAGGAGTAAGTCAGGATAATCGAAACTCCTGTAAGCCGCCAAGTCTGTAGGTAAGAGAAGGGGCTGCAGCAATGCATCAGCCAGTCTGCCTGCATGACCACCGCGGAAGTGCCTAAGTGAAGCTTCCACTGAGATGGGGCCACCATCAACCTCCAGCGCTGGCGACCAAGTCCGTGTTGACTGACGAACCTGGGCTGGTGGGCGCTCCTCTCGGCTCTCCACAGAATGAGCCCTCCTACTCGGACGTTCCTGAGTAGGTCTGGCCTGCTTATTGCCCCTTGACGGGCCTAGCTCCCCCTCCTCGGTGGGCTCCACTGGCCTCTTCCTCCTCAGATCGGGGTTTGGTTTGAGCCCGAGGTCTGCAGGCACCTGGGGCGGAGGAGGCGGAGGGTGTGCAGTTTGTTTGGATTTGCCCTTATCTTGAGAAGATGGCCCTTTGTTCCTGCCCTTCATCAACTCTTTCAAAGAAGGGCCAGTCCGGGGAGCCATGTCTTCCTCCTCGTCAGTTGTATCGGCAATGTATGTTACCGCTTGAGCTGGAGTTTGCACGCACGACTGCTCGTCCGCTCCTTCCTCGGCCTCTGATATGAAGACTGTTTCTTCTTCAAACATGAACTTATCAATCTCTAGGAGAATAGCCTCCCCAAGTGGTACTTCGCGCAGAGGTTCGGCGGCAAGGGGAATTCCCTGTGGAATGGGATGGTCAACTGGAGGAAGATCGTAGTCGGCGAGGAAGTTTGGCCGAGACACGTCTATACGTGCCAAACGGTGGTCTCCCGCTCGGATGGAGTTGCCGACGTCTAAATGCGACCTCGAAATGGGCTCGAAATCCAAAATGAGGTGAACCGCTCGTAGTTGCCCGTCGTCGTTCACAAAAATCTCTGATCTCAGCAGATAATTCAGTACTGGAACGTTGATCAGGCTAAGCTTTGGGTTGGTAAAAAATTTATCTGTCAAGCAAGTAGATCACGTTGTTAAGCCTCGGCTATAAAAAATATAATAACAGTAACACTAACATAAAACAACTAAGCAAATAAGCATAAAGGCATCAGAATATTCCTAAATGTTAAAGTTAGAAATCCTAAGTCTAGGTTGCTCCACCTAGTGTCCCGGCCTTGGTTGGGCAGGCTAAGCCGTCGCTCCAAGGCCCCGACAGGATTAAGTAGTCGTCTTTCATCCCCTTATTAGATTTGGGGAGGCAGGATATTAGTTTGACCACATTGCTACGGGACTTAAGGTAAAAGCCTGCCCGAGTCTCTATATGGCCTTCATATAGGTGGGCGACGTCGTGCCACGTCAATCCTAGCCCCAGATGCCGGTCCAAAGCGTCGATTGACCCTAGGACTCTAAAGAAGTTGAGGGCACACTTATGGGGGCAGAGCCTATGGGCGCGAAGATAGTCCCGTGTAATCCTACCCATGGGGATGGTCATCCCCCCTTCTATGAAGGCAATCATAGGGATGACCACCTCTCCTACTTTCCGGTCAAACTCCACTCCCTCTGTGGTGCAATGACGTACCACTACCTCCGGGGGAATGTGGTACTTTTCTTTGAACAACTCTATCATGGCCGGAGTGTTTACTAAGCGCTCGAATCTACCCATTGTTAGTCTCTATAAGGTGGAGTGGTTAGCCGAGGAGGTTAGCCGAGGATACAACGGAAGTCGGAGTGCGAAACTTACGTGAGAATGAACACGATTTGTTCCTCTGGTCGCTGAAAGATCGCCAAGCTCTCTTTCTTGTGAAAAATGATGGATGCCTGGATATGAACACTGAAGTTGCAAACTCTGATAAGAAACAAAAAGTAACGCCAGGAGGTTTTTATAGTAGGAATGGAAAAAGGAAAAACCACAATCCTGCCCAAATATTGCAGTTGAGATCTGGACCGTTGGATTCGTATTTCACCGTAGGATGCCTGGGTTGAAACGCAATTCTAAGCATTTAATGATGATTGTGCGAGTTCCCAAGCGTCAGGAGCCCTTGCGAAATGGCAGAAATGGCCCTTACACGCGCCTAAATTTAGATACTGTTAAGGACTGCATTGTAATTACTGGTGTACATCAAAATCCTAACTTTCCTTCTCGGATAAGAAAGAAAAATTAGAATTTTGAGGGGCTATTGTGGGGGAATAAAACCTGGGCCTATGAGCTGGGCTCAGGTACAACTTTTCATCAACAATACGTCCGAGGAGAAGAAATTATAGGGAACCCTTGTAACTAATAGTAGAACGCGTAAGTGTCCAGGGATATTGATCCGAGAGGGATACCCTCCTCGGGTTTGGCATATGTCGGTGAGAGGGGCCTCGGCTTCCCCTTAGTCCAGCTTCCAGGAAATTCCAGAGGTGAAGATAGATTATCAATGCACGTGGAAGGGATAAGGATGCAGAAATATCTTGAGCAAAAGCTGCTGCCACCGCATTAAATGCATTACAACAGCTTTCCTGGCCGCTTTTATGTGGAAAAGACCCCTGAACAGTGTTTAAAATCATCTTTACCCCCAGGAAACCAAAAAGCTGTGGGAGAAGAAGTGGAAACTCAAGTACCAGGCTAGATGGTAGACAAGTGGACGATAGGATCGAACAATGAAGGACTATATAATGGAGTAAGACCTCCAGAAGAACACAGGAGAAAAAAAAGATAGAAGAAACTTCAGGAAATAACTACTGTAGCACCTGGAAAAATACAACCCAAAGAAAAGCATTCTATCTAAGTGCATACCCCTCGGACCTAACTCGAATCCATCAATTAGTTCAAAACTTACTCCTCGGACATAAGATCTTAACTTGTTTGTGTGTTTTAGTCTCCTCGGCCAAGCACCTAATCTTCAGTAACTGTTGTAAGGATCGCTATTAGCCCAATTCTTTGACCCACTCTCTTACAAATTTATTGTGTTGGGCTTATTGGGCCCATCTCCTGTTTCCATCTAGGTGTGGGCTACAATTTGTGTCCCCACAGTAACAATTATATTATTATTATTAAAAAAGAAAAAAGCACATATACAGACATATTAAAAAAAAAATTCTAAAAACATTTAAAAAAACAAAAGACTATATGTGCACATTTAATATTCACATTGCTACTAATTAAATGCGAGATGTGAGTACTATCTTCCTTTTCTTTTGCATTTTTTTTTTTTTTTTTTTGAGAAACAGATGTGACTATCTATCAAGTCATATTACTTCTAATTTGGTCATATGATTATTACCAACACGTATAGAAAGTCAAAAAACCTAACCAAATTTTCTCTAAAAAACAAAAAAACTAAATTTCTTTCAAAGAGTACTACATGATAATTTAGAATATTAATCTTATGAGCACATTTGATATTCACATTGCTACTTATTAAATACGAGATGTGAGTACTATCTTCCTATTTTTTATCTTTTTTTATTAGAAACAAGTGTGACCATCTATTAAGTCATATTACTTCTAATTTGGTCATAATGATTATTACCAACACGTATAGAAAATATTTCAATCTCTTTGTGTTTTTTTTTTTGAGAAAAGAAAATATTTCAATCTGAATCTGTATAACAACCAACAAATGATGGCCTACATGTTTTACTTCTGAATTGGTCGGTGAATGCTTAGTCAAAAGAGAGACTAGGTATTTATCCAATTACGTTTTTTATGGGGGGAAGCATTATCGTCCACAAAGCGTGTGGAAAGATTTCAATTTTCTACTTTTTAACTTTTTTTGTAAGTTTTTATGTATTATTTTCAACTAATATGGAGATGAGTTGATAGTGACGTTGCTGTGTTACAAGGAAACACTGAATATTACCTGCCGTCCTCGATTGCCAATAGTATTTTGAAAAACAAAATAAGGAGTTGCTATTGGTGATTTTGCTTAATGTGTGACCCACAACCACTATGTGACTTGTGTGAATTCAACATTAACAAAAAAAAAAATAAATAATAAAATAAAATAAAATTAAGGAAACAAGAAAACATCATCAATTTCTTGGAAAATTCATTGCCCTATGACTTAGGGAAAAAAAATTGACAAAAGGGATTTAATGAAGTTGCTTTGGTTGCATAGATAACCTCTTGATGTGAAGAAAAAAAATGATGTTTTTAATTAATACATATGTACATATTGTTGGGGGATGATAACATCTTGAGAGATTTCAAGGGATCAAGGGATTTTTTTAAAAAATATTTTTAATGCTAGATCAAAAAATTAATATAACATGGCATCATTTAATTTTAAAACGTAACTCAAAAGATTTGGACCTAAATATGTAGTATTAATTTATCAAATTTTATTATTAAAAAAAAAAAACTCAATTTGTTTTCTTACGTATTAAATTTCCACTCACGTGTATATATAAACACTTTTTTTTAAAAAAAAAAAATTTCGGCATTGAAGTGTTCAAAAATACACATGCTTTTACACCTGCATGAAAACAACACGTAGGGCTTCAATAATATAACCATTACTCCAACTACAATATGTTTTGTTGATTTTTATTTTTTTGAACTTTCGGTATTTTATAGAGAAAGAAAAATAAAATACACACGAACACGTGGTCAATGGAAGATTTTTATACCAATTTGTAGGGGTGTTCGCGGTGCGATTTTAGGTCATTTTTAGCACCACAATTTGCGGTGCAGTTTATTTAAAACCATAACTGTACTGTACCTTGTTTTTGCGGTCATATGTGCAATGCGGTGTGATGCAGTTTAGAGTTTAGATAAAACTATAACCGCACCGCACTTCATTTTTATAGTCACATGTGCAATATCATGTATAAGATGCGGTTTGAAGTCGATATATTTTTCAAATTTTGGGCCTTTCCTACTCAGTCCAAAACTAATTTTTCCCTTTTTTGGGCCAAATTTTAAATTATTGAGTTAGTTTTTCTTTATTTTGAGTTGGCTTTTCTAGTCAATATTTGCTAAAGTTATTAAACTTTTTTTTTAATGAAAAACTAGGGTTGTTAAACTATTAATAATATATTTAATATTAAAAATAAATAAATATATTAATATATAGAAAGGGTACGGTGTGATGCGGTTTGTGCGGTTTTTAGTATAAAACCACAAACCGCACTACACCATGCAGTGTGGTGCAGTACGGTGTACTATTACTTGCGGTGCGGTGTGGTTATACCATTTTGTGGGCGGTTTTGGTGTGCAGTTTTTATGGTTTGTGCGGTCTATACGGTTTGGTAAACATCCCTACCAATTTGCACATTCACATTGCATCAAATTTCACAACACGATAAGTACGTATGGATTTTTTTCTATGCATTCATCATGAATGATAAATCAAAACAATAGACATAAAATTGAATACAACAAAAGAAAAATTCTACTCTCCGACATGATAGTAGTCCGACAAAATCCAATAGATGTGGCTACAATATAGCTTTCGTGTAGTTTGTGCATAGATAAAGACTTGACAAGATCTTTGCCCCTCCATACAGGCCTATATTTAGAATAGTAGTTTATTTTTTTCACGGTCGTTGCTTTCTGTTTCTAAACCCTTTCTCTATATGCTGATTTTTCTTGGTACATTCTTGCTAAGACAATTATGACAACCTCTCTCTTTCTCTCTGTCTCTTTCCTATTCCTGTTTGTAACTAAGAAGTGAAAGAAAACAAACTTTGGTCTTTACAAAGAAAACTTATACTATTATGTATTTGACAGATTCTTCCTCACATTTTAGTTGGGTGTAGAATGAAAAATAAAAAATCTAAAATGTTTATCACCTCTTTTTTCCAAATAAAGAAAATCAAAGGTTAAATGTGTGCAACTTTGAACCCTTCCAAGTTCAAACCACTTGTGGCATTTTCAAGTCACACGATTTTTTTTTTCCATTCTATGACAACAAGCTTTGATGAGCACAAAATTTCAAAGACTACCATATTTTCTGCGATCTTTGTCTATTACGTATTTGAAGGTACCAGCTCAGTGAACTACACTTTCTTGGCAACTTCAAGGCAAACGTAGTATTATATATAAAGGAGGGAAATGGTAGTATACATTAAAAACTAAACTAGGACAGTAACACACACCACACTCGCACAAAAGAAATGGAGAGGTATACCTCAGACAAGAACTCTGAACGAACTGAGTTTGTATCTTCAGGTGCGAATCTCAAAGTTCTATTTAATTGTTCATTTCTTTTTTGTGTTATTTACTTAAAGAGTAATGGCTGTAGAAATAATCATGGTGTAGTTCTGAAATATGTAACTAACATGAAACATTATTCTTAACATTTTTAGACGTTTTCAGAAATCTTAACACTTAGAATGGAGCATATTTTAACCAAAAAAATAAATGTGGTGAGTTATTCTTAGAATGAAACATATTTTAAAAAATAAAAATGGTAATAAATTTTGACTGCTTTTGGAGTGCATACCATCATGAAACTTATTTCTCAGCTCTCATGAATACCTGTGAATCCATGTGATGATGGAGATAACAAAGTAGAAGCTGATTGGATTCTTGTTATAGTTTAAGTATGAAAATAATATGGCATTAAGAAAAATGAAACATTTTGCCTCCTTTGCTGTGTTTTTAAACATGAATGCATTTTTATTATAGTGAAAAATACAATTTTATGATTCTTGAAGAGCTTGCAACTTTAATTCATTTGCATAACTTGTTGAGCAGGTTGATCTGTCAAAATTCACACACTCATAGCCTCACTGCTTTAAAACTAGTGGGGTACCCTTTTCTTTGCTCTCATCATCATTTATAGAGACTGGAAGGCACAAGCGCCTTGGCGTAGAAGAAGTAATGGTGAGATTCATCAACTGTGAGTCCAAGGAAAGGAAGGATATCTTCAAGAAAGGTGATCCAAGTGACATTGATAAATATGAGGGGTTAGATAGCATGATTATTGAAGAAAAGGAAAGTGGGATAGCTAGAAGATCCCAGAAGCGGAAAGTGGAAGGGTTAAGGCTGCAAACAACTGTTTCCTTCAAGAAAGTGTTGCTGGATGAAAATAGTTCTGATTTGGAGGAAAATGCCAATGATTCAAGCAGTAAAGTATATCCTGCGGTCGCTTTGCCTAAACCCGAAATTCGGATTTCTCCAAGGACTACTAGTGAACATAATGCAGCTGCAATTAAGGTGCAGAAAGTTTATAAGAGTTACCGGACTAGAAGAAACCTAGCAGATTGTGCCGTAGTTGTTGAGGAGCTCTGGTTTGTTCTATTAACAAAACTATGTTTCATCTACCTACAGCTTATATTTCCAATTCAGAATTTTATTTTGTCTAATTGTTTTTTTTTTATAAATTTTGTAGGTGGAAGGCAATAGACTTTGCAAGTCTTAGGCATAGTTCAATATCATTCTTTGAGTCTGATAGATCAGAAACTACCATTTCAAGATGGGCACGAGCTAGGACTAGGGCTGCCAAGGTGTGTACATATTACCATCATTTAGGCTTCCTAGGTTTGCCGAAATTTTAAAGATGAAAAATTTTTCAAATCAATTGTTTCAACAGTTGGGGTCAACTCAGTCGTTTTTTTTAAGACAAAAGTCATTGCCTTGAAAAATATTCAACTTTGCTTTATTAGTTTTGCTATTTGACCATGACTTAAAATGCAATCAGTCTATTTCACGATTTAGATTTTATTTTCTAGACCTGACGGTGTATAAAGTAACACCGAATATACTCTTAAATTTTAAATATTTATTTTAAATCATGAAATAGATTTATTTCAAATGGAGAGCATCCTTTTTCAGCAAATTGATGTAAAATTCATATTTTTCATCTTCTTACAAGAACTCCTTTGTATGTTATTGAATACTGTATAATACCATATGGTTGACTGTAGGTAGGTAAAGGTTTGTCCAAGAATGAGAAAGCTCAGAAATTAGCTTTAAGACACTGGCTTGAAGCGGTTAGTCCACATTCTACATTCCATATGTTTTATTTTTCCTTAGCATTGATTATTTCCTATAGTCATGGATTCTTATAGATTTGACTCAAAAATTGACTTTACTTGATGACTAAAAAAATTGACTTTAGTAGTTAGGAAATCTTTTGAGGTCTACATACAATGCCCTTTCTAAAAGGGAAAATTATGAGGCATGATGAGAGAAGACCAAGTTTTTTGTGTAATAAGGGGTTTGGAATCATAAGAAAATGGATTAAGCTATGTTAATTTTCTCCTTGTGTTGCACAGATTGATCCACGCCATCGGTATGGACACAATTTGCATTTGTATTATGATGTTTGGTTTGACACTGGGAGCTCCCAACCTTTCTTCTATTGGTAAAACTCCAACAACCTTTAAGATATGTTTAGCCTTCTATTACTATATTTCTTAATGTATTGACTATTGACCATAAAAATAAAGGTTGGATGTCGGAGATGGCAAAGAAGTAAATCTAGAGAAGTGCCCAAGGACCAACTTGCAGCGTCAATGCATCAAATACCTTGGACCAGTGAGTACAATTGATCTGTTAACTTATCAAAGACACTTTGTGGGGCAGGATAATATTTGATGCTATCAAATCTGGCTTTATGTTTCAACACCAATTTGGCATGTACAAAGGACCTTTCTCAATTTTTACATAACACTCATTCTCTTTATTTTTAAATACCATTTTCACATTAATAATCAGAATATGATAAATTTTGGTCAGAATGAATATCGTTTTCCAAATGGAACAATCGAATTATAGAGGCATATAATATTCCTAAATTTTCATTGCTTAAAAACAAACTTGAATTTGAAAGTAATAATCTTGCTCTTCCTCTTTTGATTTTTGTTTCCAGAGTGATCTATCATATAACAAGAAGAAAAGGCCTTTAGACTTTGGTAGTATGGTGGTCATAGTTGGCTTGTTAGGCTCATTTTTTATAACTTTTAACTTCCTCTTGGCAGAAAGAGAGGGAAGCATATGAAGTGATTGTAGAAAGTGAGAAGCTTGTGTACAAACAAAGTGGAATGTTAGTGGACACAGATGATGGTACTAAGTGGATATTTGTCCTCAGCACAACAAGGAACTTGTACATTGGGAAGAAGAAGAAAGGCCAATTTCAGCACTCTAGTTTTCTAGCAGGGGGTGCCACCACCGCAGCTGGAAGATTGGTGGCCCATAATGGGGTTCTTGAGGTATCTATGGTTGCACGCATATATATATACTCTTCATAGAATCAATAGTTCAGAATGTGTCCTCAATGTCTAGAACAAAAGACGCAATTTTAAGGGGCAATATGCAATAATGTCATCTTCTAAAGATATCGTATCCAAAATTTTGATGTATACTTTCTCATCTTGTTAGGCTATATGGCCTTATAGTGGTCATTATCACCCAACAGAAGAGAACTTCTTGGAGTTCCTTAGTTTCCTAGAAGAGCACCATGTGAACTTGACCAATGTTAAGGTAATTTCTTCCATCCTCTGTCACATGGTGTTACATAGTTGGTACAAATTCATTTGAGTTTGATTGAATTTGTGTACACCTGAATGGTTGAACTGCAGAAATGTGCCATAGATGATGATGATCCAACATTGAAAGTGACCGACAAGGAACTAAAGTTGGAGTCAACGAGGGGTTCCTCTACAAATATCAAATCATCTTACACAGAATCAGTAGATGTTGATGTGCCTAACAAGGAGGCTGCCAATGTCACAATTTGTCATGATGAAATAGGAACCAATGTGAAAGCTCCGGCGTTTAAATTGGCTAAGTGTTTGTCACGTAAATGGAGTAGTGGAGCTGGTCCTCGTATTGGGTGTGTTCGAGAATACTCAGCACAGCTTCAATTTCAGGCACTTGAACATGTAAATCTATCACCTAGGACCATGCCTGGATACTTTCCTAGCAATGCTCCTATTCCATCGCCAAGACCAAGTCCCAAAATCCATCTATCACCTAGCCTTTCATGTATGGGACTTCCTAACCCAATGGTTCACGCTTCAACTAGTGACTAGATTATAAACCAACAAGCGAATTTTTTTTTTAGGTCTGTTAGAACTGAAAGGTTCAGGGCTAGTGGCACTTTAAGGACCATTGGTGTTTTTTGTGCCCTTATAGTGTGAGCCTTTAGTAGTGTCATAAAAACAAAAGATAAGGTACAGAAAGGGACTAACCTATACTGATTTTATTATTATTATTATTATTATTATTATTATTATTTCCTTCGATTTATGTAAGTTTATGTAATTTAAGATGGGTCAATTTTTCCCCCTGAATATTTTATAACCCTGTTCAGTGGGGTGGGTATTTTCTTTGTAAGATTTGTTCTTGTATTCATAATTAAAAGGTACTTTCAATGATATAATAAATTTCCGTTCTCTTCCTCTTCCTCTGTTTTTGTGTCTATCCCCAACACACTTGCATTTGATTTCTTGTGAGTTTGCTATTCTTAATAGCCTCTAAAGCTATTCTTATTGTACAAAGATGGATTGATCACACATAGAAATCAAGTTGACTAATATCACTACACTTATAATTGGCAATTTTAACTAATTTAGTGCAAATTATTAAAGTAGAATAATATTACTACACCCATGGTTGACATAATACTACTTTTTGTCTTCAATTGTGGAACTTTATTGCCATTACTGATGATCAATTTAAGGTATATTGCTTTCAACCAATTAGCCAATGTTTTTGCAATTAGTAACGAGCCTTTTAGCTCAATTAAAATCTCTTGGTATTTCTAATTGAGACGCTCATAGTTCATATCTCCTATTTCCTTTGTAATTATTGAATTTATCTTTAGGGAAAAAAAAAGATTTTTTTGTTTTTATTTTTTAATTATCTTTTAGCTCACATTACATAGCTCTCAACAGGTCAAAGGTAGCTCATATATACACGGGATAGGAAACTATAAACTCATTAGAAAGCCCCTCTCTCTCTCTCTCTCTCTCTCTCTCTCTCTCTCTCTCTCTCTCTCTCTCTCTCTCTCTCTCTCTCTCTCTCTCTCTCTCAATTCCAAAGTTATTAGGGAAGGGGGAATTGAACTCCTGGACTTCTCACTAAAAAACCCATGAAGTGTTAGTTGAGTTACAAAACTTTCAGTCTTTATCCTCTAATAGTGAAGATTTTCGCCACTCACTCGGGCACTCTAATAAAGGTTGGCACACTACTAAAACATGTAAGTCTCTACGTGGTTTTCTCTCTTTTATCTTTACTTTTTACTAATATTGCTAAGATCCGGAAATTTACAACATCTTTTAAAAGACTTGAAGGCTTTCAAGAAGCACCTAAAATTTTGACCAAAAAGTTAGAGCACTCACAATAAAGATGCTAAAATAACTCAAAAGTTATTTTAGCATCTCAACCACACAAAAAAGGCATACAACAAAGTTGCTATAGCTAAAATGTTTTGAATAACCATGTGGGTGTAAAATGAAATTGTCAGTACTAACACTACATAACAGATCTAAGGACATAATGAAGATACTAAAGATAAACTACGATCAATCTAATAGATAAAAAGGGATTTAAATGTCACAGAACAAAGAAATGGTTCCATCTACGTTTCCATGATAATTTCAAAACAATCGGACCGATTGAAAATCGAATTCTTGTGCATTGAGTCAAGGCATACAATTGAAGTCATAACTGATTTAATGGTATGAAGATTTTTTTTTTTTTCTTTCAGATTTGAAACCCCTACACATATTGCTAATTACATTCATATAGAAATCAATATTAACATAAAAATCCTAATTTAAGGGAATGCACCATTAAAAAATCTAGCAGTATCTTCTTTCCTTTCAAAAAACATTTAAGCTTTATGTCTATTCACACAAAATAAGCTTCAAGGATAGAACTTTTTCTTTTTCTTCACACTTACCACATTATCAAATTTTGTTTAAATTTAGGAAAAAACTTAGGTTATCTTGGAACAGTGTTTCGGGCTCTCACAGAGGGTGTGAACCCCATGGTGAGACCATGTGTGAGGTCTACTCATTTTGTGAAAGCCTAATACATAGCTCTAAACTACTGAAGAATTGTTCAGAAGTTTAACCGAAATGCCACTCATAGTTAACTAGAAGCACAAGATAATTTCATCTAATTTATGATAGAGGGATATATCTAATTGTTTTTAAATTTAAAAAAAAAAAAATCCGGCAACTGTTTCATCCTTGAAATAAAAAAGAAGAAAAATTGCCCATTTAGTAGACCCAATCAAATCATCCAACTAAAAACTGATCATTAATTCAAATGAAAGAAGAAAGTTTGTGTTATTTATAGCTTTTGTTTGTAATAACAAGTTGGAAAGCAAAGAACTACAAAAGCTCGACCGTTGAAGGGTCATTAATAAGAATATTTCTTACATGGAGCGGCATCTCTACATAAAATACCAAAAAGTCTTTAGTATCCGTTATAGTATTTCTTTTCTTCACACTATTTCTCTCTTTACCTTTTCGAATTTCAAATTTCAAACTCTCTCCCAATAAACTCTTAAATCTTAATAAGTCTTAAACTCTTAACACTTTAACTTAAGCCAGAGCGCTCTTTGCAGTGTCAAAGTTCTTGTTTTTCCAAAAGCATTTTCTGAAAACACTTTGCTTTCTAAACACAAATCCGTTTCCAATTGATTTTTACTCAAATGGGTGCCTCAGGAAAATGGCTAAAATCTCTTATAACTCTAAAGAAGCTCCATACAAGTACAACAAAACATGTAAGCCAAAACTTATAACCCGAACTCCTCGTTTCTGTTTTTCTCTTGTTTCCTGTGTTTTCATTGTTTCTGTTTTTGTTTTCTTAGGACAAGATGGTAGGGGACAGGAGTACCAAGAAGAAATGGAGGCTATGGAGGAGATCATCAGAGGGTACGAAGAAGGACAAGGCGTCAGATTCTTTCAATGCTGCCATGGCTGCTGTGGTGAGAGCTCCACCAAAAAATTTCATGGTGATCAAGCAAGAATGGGCTGCCATTCGCATCCAAACCGTGTTTCGAGGCTTCCTGGTAAATGGGTCTCTCTGATTTTGCTTGTTCTCAATATTCTTTGGTTTATTCTTACCAAAAGGTAATATCTAGACATGGTTTTCCGGATTTTTAAAAGGAACTATTTAGCTGTAGATCGTAAAGTTGAGGTCTTTAAGTCATTATTTGTTCTAATCTTAGGTAGCTGATGAGTAAGTATGTGCTCAAAAAACTATCAAGGAAATTATTATAATCTTACACCAGTTTTTGATAATCAGTAACTGTTATATATAAATTGATCTTTCCTTATTAGTCAATAGGTCTCTGATTTTGCAGTTTTAAGTACTATGTAGCTTACAGATAAAGAATGTGAAGCTATAGATTGTGAAAATATTAATGAGTCACTGTGAGTTTTAACTTTATGTTGTTTTTTATTTTTAAAACTCAAACAGCCTTTTGATGCTCTTAATTTAGATATCATATGTTTCTTTTAGACATGCTTCAGACAAAGCTTGTAAAACTTTAGCCATGATCCTTGTAGCTCAGCAGCATAGCCTGCTCTCCTTTATTAGAATGTTGGTTTGTGAAATTGATCTCAATTACTATCCCGCACCTTCTAATCTTAGCACTAGATGTCAATACTCTGAAGTTTAAATGTGTTAATCTAATTCTCTGTCACATTTAAATATATGACTACTATGACTTATTTATTATACCTTGGATGAAAAGTTTTTTTGGGCACTATAGCATCCAATTTTGGGTGTTAAGTATAGAATTGAGCTCAATTTTTATCTGTAAAAGCTTTACCATTTACCTTTAGAAGGAAAAATTAATGCTTTTTAGCATCTACAAATTCAAATAAAGGTTGTTGGAAAGTTGGATTGAGCTCAATGAATATCTGTAAATCTAATCTTTAGTTAGTAAGGTTGAGGTTTTCTGGTCACTTTGAATTCCAAATTTTACTGGTTGGAAGTTTGAGTTCAATCACACAATGAAGTAATCTAATCTTAACACTAGATAGGTTCAACATGTTCTTTTTTGAGAGTTTTATTTCCTTAGCTACTTCGAAGGAAAAATGGGCCCAAGCTAGAAAATTAGGAGGCTGCATGCATTGGTGTCTGTTTCAGTTTACTTTGTAGACTTTCTGTTTGGTGACAAAAGAAAATGAAGAAAAAAAAAAAATAGTATGAGTATGAGTTTACTTTTTGATTATCTACTACACCAGAAACAGTGTCACTATCTCATCAATTATAGGTAAAATAATATTCTTTTTCTTATTGAGTCAGGTTTTTCACTCTTTCAAAACAAAACAAGAGGAAAAGTCAGTATTAGAAGTGCATTGTCCTGCATTCCTCTGTATTGTAAGCAACCAAGCGAAGAGTGAGATTATTAGTCCATCCCAAGTATCAGCCCTTTAAGAATTTAGCCCCGGGAAACTTCCTCAATGATCCTCTGTGTGGACTGGGGTGTTGCAGCTATGTGATCTCTGTATACCTATAAATGATTTGATAATTGTTTGGGAAGGATTCCATTAATTGTAGTTTACATTGTTCCAACCATCCACATGCTTGGTTGACGTTGTCTCCTCTTTTTTCTTTTTTACTATTTTTCACAGAAATAATTCCCATAATCAAGTAAATCTCATTTATGTGATTTTACATTCCTCTTTTGTGCTTTTGAATTACCGTTTAGGCACATCTGTTTAGTGGCCTTAATTACATAATTGCAGGCAAGACAGGCATTGAGGGCCTTGAAAGCAGTGGTGAGACTTCAAGCTATATTTCGTGGCCGGCAGGTAAGGAAGCAAGCTGCTGTAACACTAAGATGCATGCAGGCTCTTGTTCGGGTTCAGGCTAGAGTAAGGGCACGGAGTGTGAGGATGTCCCCAGAAGGGCTAGCTGTGCAAAAACTGTTGGATGAACATCGCAACCTTGCTGATCCCATCAAGCAGGCTGAGGTATCATATGCTATTTCAAGATTTTGTAATATTATTATTGTGAGGATGTAATTAGTGAATATACACTGTTAATAATGTGTATGTTGACTGTCCTCAGCAAGGATGGTGTGATAGTCCAGGAACTATTGATGAAGTTAGAGCAAAGCTGCAACTGAGGCAAAAAGGAGCTGTCAAGAGGGAGAGAGCAATTGCATACTCCCGCTCTCAACAGGTAATGAAATTGAGGGGACCCAACTATTTTCCTTTGGTAAGATAGTTAATGAAATGAATACACGGCCTAGTTAAAGATTACTGGAAAGAGATTTATGTTTATCAGTTGGATTTTAAATGTTTACTTAGTCATTGATCATGTTGAATTTTTTTCTTTCAGCAATCAAGAATGACTGCTAGTCCAAATACAAGAGCCAACAAGCCAGTGACTTCTCTCAAGCAGCAAAGGCTGGATATGAACAGCACAGGATGGAGCTGGTTAGATCGTTGGATGGCGGCCAAGCCATGGGAAAGCAGATTAATGGAAGAATTCCATACTGATCTCTCAGACCAGACTCCATTGTCTAGGAAAAGCGAATGTCAAGTTGTCAGTTTTCATTCATATTCTTCAGATTATGACTCAGTAAAAGTAAAAAGGAACAATGTCACAACCAGGATTTCAGCTAAACCTTTTACAGTTGGTCAAATTAGTAGCTCATCATCTTCCACCCCAAGTTCTGAATCTCTATATGATGAGAGTCATGCATCAACTTCATCCTCATTTGCATCTCCGACTCTAACGTCCAGTGAAACTCTCATGAAGGAAACAATAGAAGAGAGGAATATATTTACACCCAGCTACATGACTCTCACAGAGTCAACCAAGGCTAAGCAAAGAGCTTGCAAGTTTCTTTCACATAGTATGCAGAGGAATTTCATGGAGGATTTTCAGTTTCATAGCAAACCAATGGTAGTTTCTAATGGAGATACAAGAAGCAGTGCTGGTTCTAATCCTTCAGTTAATTGGAGCAAAGATCTGTACCCACCAGTACCATTGGGTAGGGCTGGTCAGGTAAGATATCGTTGGGAGAGTAAGAGTTGCCATAAGTACTAAAGAGGCATGGTCAAACTTATATGTTTAATATATGGGAGTTCAACAGCCTGTTGCCTCTTTCGATATTGAAACTGTTCTGAGTAAAATACATAATTGAATCAAAGTTTAATGTGGAAGTACCCAAAATATCAAAGGATAATTGCTTGAGATATGAGCATTTGAAGTAGAGATATTCAGAGTGATTGTGTTCATGGAATTGCACTACTTCAATTTCTGATGTGGGTTGTTCAATGAAGATTGAATGGCATTTGTCATGTTTGTATGACTTCACAGACAAGGTTTGATTTATGTAATTATCTGGCATGTACAAGAAATTATGACTCCAACCAATTTCAGGAGAATTGGATGTGATATGGTTACTTAAAAGTATGGATATAGGAGCGAATATGTTCATAGAAGTAGGACTTCACAGACAAGGTACCTTTGTGTTGTGTCTAGGAGTTCAAGTATTGTTTGTGTATGTAACTATGTGGTTTTCATGTATAAGTTGCACTAGGAACACAAGTTCTGGAAGAAGAGCTGCCTGAGACAGGGTTGTACAATTTAGTTTGTTTTGGATGGTTCCATGAATATTCAGGAGTGTTGTATTGTGGTTTCTCAAAAAAGAAAAAGAAAAGAGTGTTGTATTGTGCTTAATGTACTAGACTTCTTGTGTGTCAAGAGTATATTTAGAAATTACTTTAAATTAATGTGAAAAATCATCAAAGCCATTGTTTTTTGGTAGAGTGCTTTACTTCAAGTTAATTTATCTCACTCTAAAGTGCTAGTTGAACTGCAAAATGGACAGAGAAAACATCAACCAACCAATTTCGATCCTAATAATATTCTTAACCTTGTGCTTTTCTCCTATTCCAATGGTAACTACTGGCATTCAATGCCTGAGTTCGGGCTTCAATAGCTCAATAATGGACCTACCTTAGCACGCTCCTCCTGGCCCAAAGGCACTCTTAACTTTATTTTTTTAAGAAAACCCCTGGGCCCTATGCTGCCTTTCCTGTTTTAAAACTTTATTTTATATATATAAAATTTCTAGATAAGTGAATTTTCATAGTTTGGCTTTGGTCCCAATAATTACACTTGACTCTTAAGAATTAAAATGGTCAAAAGGAGGCTTAAAAAGAAAAGAAAAAAAATAATGGCTGGTTGGCCCATGACATATGGCCTTTCTTAAAAAAAAATTGATTCTTTAACATTTAGTACCTTTTTTTTTCTTTTTTTTTCTTCTAAAAAAAAGTACTCTTAAAAAAAAATTCTAAATTTTTGTTCTTACTCTTTTATTCCTTCCCTAGTTTGATTTGAGTATTTATCATTATTATTAAATTTTTTTTAAAAAATTCGACAATTAGGGGTAGAAGGATTTGAACATTGTATGTCTTATTTGAAAGTACCAATAAATGCTAACCAATTAAGCTACAAGACTCTTAACAACTTGATTTGATAATTGATTTTGAGAACACACATTAACTTCCACAATAGTTTATTATAAGTTATAATTAGTTGTTGAATACTTTTTGTTGCATCCATTATGCTTTATATAATCAGCTGCTTACTTTTAGGAAATCATTATTTCGATAATGTAATTATAGGATTTGTCTCTTTCTTCCTATTATTATGTATCTTCATTAACATTTTTGTTGTTGTTAAGTTGGCTTTTCAGTTTTTCCCTATGTTCATAACTGCTATAGCCTATATATCTATACAATTAATGCTTGAAGTTTGGGCTTCCATGGCTCAATCTGATTATGAGAACATATTAGCTTCCACAATAGTTTCTAATTAAGTGTTGCTAACTAGTCTTTGTTACATCCATTATGTTTTGTATATAATCAGCTGCTTATAGTTAGGAAATCATTATTTACATTATGTAATCATAGGATTTGCCTCTTTGTTCCTATTTCTTCTTAACAATTAACATTGTGGTTATGCTGAACCTTTCCCCTTACGATCATGACTACTATAAATCGCTACAATGCTTTAAGTTTGGGCTTCAATCGCTTAATTTGATTATGAGAACATATTATCTTCCACAGAACGTAGTTTCTTATAAGTTTTGTTGACTAGTCTTTGTTGCATGCATTGTGTTTTGTACATAATCAGATGCTTACTTTTAGGAAATCATTATTTCCATTATGTAATCATTGGATTTGTCTCTTTCTTCCTATTTATTCTTAAAAATTAGTATTAGAAAAATATTATATCTACAATATTTTTATAACAAATCATAAGTGACAGATTGTTACGAGTTATTATTAGTAGGTTAAAAAGTAAATTCGGTTGTAAATTTAAATTTATACCACTAATAACTTTTCATTTATACTTTATTGTGAAAATATTATGGACGTAGCACATCATCCTCTTACTAACATTGTGGTTATGTTGAGCTTTTCCCCCCTATGTTCTTGACTACTATATGTAGCTACAATGCTTGAGTTTGGGCTTCAATGGCTCAATTTGATTAGGCGAAGACATTATCTTACTTAATAGTTTTTATACGCGTTGTGTGCTAGTCTTTGTTGATTTATTATGCTTTTTGCATAACCAGATGCTTGCTTTTAGTAATTCATTATTTCCATTATGTAATCATAGGATTTCTCTTTCTTCCCATTCTCTTCTTGTACCTTTGTGGTTATGTTGGGCTTTTCCCCTATGTTCATGACTACTATATATGGCTACAATGCTTTAACTTGGGCTTCACCAATGGCTGAATTTAATTATGACTATTGACCAGACATTAGATTCATATTAGAAGTCTAAATTTTTTTGCTGATTAGTCTTTGTTCATCCATTGCTTATGCTTTATTTAAAAGAAGTTGCGCAAGTTAATATCAAGAAATTATTGTTAGGGTTTTTAGACCCTTGGATGATTTATAGTGTAATTAACCAACTTAAATAATTAACTAGTTATGAATTCAGAATATTTTCACAAATTTAATGACACAAATTAAGCAATAAACCAATAAGTGCAATGGAAAATATAGAACACAACAATATGGTGATTCTAGGAAAACCAATGATTTGTCCTACAATAAAAATCGTGAAGGAATTCAAACCTATCGATCCTAAGGTAAAATGATTAACTAAATAGAATGAAAGTTTATTCAATAGACTTAACCTTAAGCTATTCCTAGTTTGCTACCTCATATAGTATTTACAACAAGGCCATGTGTAGCTTTGAATCCATAGACTTTTCTACTAGTGAATTATGTTGCACGAAGTCCCCGCTTGTGGCTTTGAGAACCTCTTGAAGATATAATCTCTACAACAAACCCTAGGACGACTCTATCAAACAGGATCTACACTCCAGCAGTAATACCACATTGAATTTTCTTTATTTCCTCTTGAACTCTCACTGGTTGAATAGGTGGAAGCTCGGATCTACAAAAACTCACTTGCATAGCCAACTAAATAAATCATGTCAAATTTGAAAATTTGAATCTGTGATTCTTGATCTATCAAACTTTCAATTGAGATTACAGAAACTTTGTTTTTATTAGCCAATCTTGGGTTCGAAACTTCGACAAGACTTAACATTTTTTTCATGGGTTGCCAACATCTAGTCCGTGGACCTAACAATTATAGTATTTAATAAAATTATTCACGAAGATACAAGACGACTTAGACATGTGCAGCTACTATTTGACGGCAAAGAGAAAATTACAAATAGTAAGGGAATTGATTCTTTCTAATTATTTTGGAGTGTTACAGAATAATCCACAAAGAAAATAATCTCCATGTGGCAATTATTAGAATAATAATGGTTCTCTATGATGGTTTGCAGGATATATTTTTCCATTTCCTTATTGAAGCTTTTGATTCTCTTATTCCCGAGTAGATCAACCGCAGGCTGAAATTGACCCATCTTTAGCAAAATATTTATTATCCTTGGTAAGGACCACAAATGCTCACCTGTATCCCTAGTAAGAACCCATACACAAAAGATCTACACTATCGCCAATATCCATGGCAACATTTGATTTAACTAATTAGCAACACGCATTTGAACATATCTGAAAGTTTTTACTACTTGTTCTAAATTCTAATACTTTAAGCAGACCATAATTTTTATTCTGGAATTGGCTCCAAAACTTGACTAAATTGGGACACCGATATGATTAACACTCAAGTATACAAAGTTGTGGTACATATATGATTAACCTAAATTTCTAAAAGTAATCTCAGGACAACTTTGAACTTCAGTATTATGAGAAATTTATGAGACATTTCTCTAGTCTTAACCCCACTTTATGAGACATTTCTCTAGTCTTAACCCCACTTAAGAAACACAAATGAGTAGTGCAGTAACATCCTCATATTCTTGTATTAGCTGTGTTGAAATTTACCATCTATTATGGTCCCAACATTCATGCTAGTTAGTTGAAAGGACCACATTTATCACCATCATCCTTACAATTCACTGTGATTTGTGATTCACTAAATCACATTCCATGCATCTTCGAGCAATTACACAAGATATGAGTTCGATAATAAAACAACAACACAGAAAAACTTATGCATCATCAAATAGACAACAAGATAGAATTGGTTCATGTGTCCATTACAAGATTATAGACACATTCTGCAGGTTTTAGACAGTATCCCGGATTCGTTATAAACTTTGACTACTTTCTACTGCATATATGTATTTGTTTTTATGTGATTACTACAAAAATGAGAGATGATGATACATTCACAAACTTTCCACGTGGACGAATGCGCTAACAAAGGCAAGAAATAAGGATGCCACCAAAAACTGTAAAAAAAATTTAGATGACAACTGATGGGATCTTGAAGTGAAGGGAAGAAAAGGAATGAGATGCTCTCGTCAATTGGAGTAAATATATGCTTTCTTTCATGGGGAGGTTGCCATGAAGAGAAGGAAGGGTAAAGTGGGGGCAGTGGGGTCTTATAGGATGACTATTTTTCTTGTTTTACTCTTATATATTTTATTCCATGGGGCACACATTCTAGTTTTGTTTGCTTTACTTTATATAAATTGAATAAAATAAATAAATAAATAAAAACTTCATGTTTTTCTTTTCATATGAATCAAATCCCTGATTTGTAATGTGGTACAAAATGACATCAGCATGTCTCTTCTATTATTGGTGGCTGTGAATTATCATCGGTTCATGAAGAAACAAAGATCCACAATAATTGGGTTTTCTTTTTCACTTTTTTTAGCTGTCAATTAAAAGAATCTCTTGTAATTGTCAATGTGACAGGATGATAGAGCATATATTTAGTTTAGACAAAGTTATTAATTATATTTTTTCTTAGTCATGTGAATGACATTGAGGTAAAATCTTTGTGAGGAGTTAGGTGGAGTTGAGTTTCATGTGTTTACACGTGTTTGTTCATGACAATTCTTACATAGGTCCGAAAGTCACTGCCCGACCCCAGAAACTCGCTGCTTAACCAATTAAAGTAGCTTTTTTGTTGCTAATTAACCAAAACTCTTAGAAATCCACTTCTTTTTAGTATCATTCCTATTCATGTGTATCTACAGTGCAAAAAGAGCATAGCATCTATAGTCTCTATTCTCTTAGCCAATCTGATATTTGGCTTTTATTCTTACCTTTTTTCCTTTTTTTAGAGGTTTAGTTTGCAAAAGATAATATGCCTTATAAGAAATGATTGTGTTCTTGTGTCGATTTTTTTACTGCATAAATTTATTAAACATCATTAATTTGAATATTTCATCAAAGGACGAACAAAGAGAGGTAGGGACAACAAAAAATAAAAATAAATTATCTTAAAATTTTTGACTGAAAATGACACATACCAAAACCAATCCTCTCCAAGAGAAGACAAATGAAAATAACCCTGCTGTTTTTTCATGTACTTCTTCAATAAGTTGGATAAAAAAACAAAATCACTTGCTTCTAGTGTCCTATGATGGCTCAACAAATAAAGCAAAAGAGTACGGTGCTATTAATTGTTGCATGTGCAAGAATAAATCAAGAATCTTGATTGGTCCTATTTCGTCCATCATAAGCATTCCAAACTCTTACTTTTTCTTTGAGAAGCAACAAATAATACGAAGTCATAGGCAGGGCCGGCCCTGGTCATAGGTGCTTGGCACTTAGCAGCCTGTTTCACCACAGGAAAGCGATGTCAATGCTTTAGGGTCTTTTTTTTTTTGGGAAAAAAAAAATTACTTTAATTTGTTAAAGAAAATTTTGAGAAATTAGGTTTCATACTTTCATGTTTTTGTAGTCACATCTGGAAAAGGAATTACAATATTAGTAGCTTTTACGTGGGACAGTTTACAGAAACATATTTTCTGGGAATTCTTGTGTACACACAGTGATTTTTTGGATGAAGGTATTTTAATGAATTAGGGGTCGCCAAAAAGAATTCTCATGAAAGCTTAATCCTGTAATAGATGAGTTCATGGCATGTTTTTTAAGTCTATTGAACCACCACTAAGGTGTCGTAGTCGAAGTAATTGATTAATCTAGACTATAGAAAGAATTATGAAGATTTCTAATTAGACTATTCCTCTTATGATATAGCATTAGATGTAACTAATGCTTTATAGGGTTATGATACATTTTTTTGGTTTTTGAGAATGTATTTTGCATCTTGTTTAGCTAGTTTGTTTTTGTTTTTGCTTATTTATTTATTTATACAATATATAAATTCTATTTTAGTTTAATTTAAGTGTATATGTGTGTAAAGCTCTCTCCTAAAGACTTGAATCCCGATCCTTATTTCCCACACCCGACAAACACTTATACTTGTGAAATGACCACCACACCAAAAGTACGCAGTGGTTGTTTAGCTAGTTTGTTAACTTCCAATATATTTTGCACTTTATTTCTTTGTAGTATTTGGGAGAGTTCTTTTGCAACCATTGATCCCCAACTGTTTCCAATAAGGCTATGTTCAATATGGTCATATTTTACGTCAGAAACCACCTTGATCACGTTGGATACTTTGTTTCATATTTCCTTGGAACATTGTCGAAACCTTAGCGCAAATGCATATAATAATGGTCTTATAAAGTGATCTGGCTAATGCTTGTTTAAACTTTAAACCAACTTTAGCAAAAACAAAAACAAAAAAAATTAACTTCAACTATAGTAGGACAAAGCTTTTCTAATTTAGCACCTTGAATCATTGAAAAAAAGTCAACTTTTGATGAGTAGTATATATTCACTTCAAGATCAGCCAACTGAGATGAGACAATAACAGTTTATTTATTCACTTCATTACTATATGTTAGGCTGCACGTTCATCAGAATGTGAAGGCACTTTTTTCGATATTGCTTTTCAAATTATATTCACAGAAAGTTTGCTCTTCATAATATTCTCTCCCTTGTGACCTTGTCCCCCCCATTAGTACCTTTAATGAAGTGCTTTGTCTGTAACATACTTTGTGAAACATACGTACAAATGACCATTGTCAGTGTTTGGTTGTTAGCTATGCCGTAATTGTCATTATTATTCAATTAAGTCACTGTGCAATTTTTCTTTGACACCAAACTTGTTATAGGAAGTCATATTTTCAGATCCAAACAACCAGAAAACCCAAAAAGGGAACCGACTGAATTAGTGCAACACTTGTAATATATCAATGTCCCAGCATATCATTAGTCCTCATATAGTCATTTGTCAATGCAAAATAATACTTCCGTTGAATTATATAACTTAAGAGACACTCCAGGAAATATTCTAGATGCATATCACTGTTTTATTATATATATACACATAATGTTTTACCCTTTTTTTTCTTTTGAGAAGGATATAATGTTTTACTTAATAGAAAATAAATGGTACACATTCATAATTTTACATAAAATAATAATAAAATTACTAAGTTTAGACACATGAATTTACATGTAAATATAATTGGCACACAATTAGAGATATATAAAAAGGACACTTGACATGGAATATGAGTGCATTTAAAATCTAGAAACACGTGGTATTAACTAATAAGAAGATTAGAAAAACCCTTGGCACAAATTGAAGTACAATTAAGATAAAAATTAGAGTCTTGAATGAACTTTCTCTCAATTTTCACTTATAAAAATATATATATATATATATATAATTTTACACCATTGGATTTTTTTTTTCCTTTATGCTCTCCATACTTAAAAATTTTAAGGTGATCTTATATGTTCATTAACTATCTCATTTATAAAATATTTAAAAATTTAAGTTTTTGTATTATAAAATTATGCATAACATATGAATTTATAGATTGAATAGTAAATAACATCCAATTGGCATGAATTCTTACATGTGTGATAAGACCATAGAGAATATGTAATATAATTAATTGTGAGGTTTTCAAAATATCAATCAAATAAAAAAATTATTAGGCATGTAACATTGCTTAAAATTACACCATTAACTTAATCTTATCCTTCTATGTGTGTGTGTGTGTTTCATTCCATATCTGTGATAGTAAGTGAAGTAAGGAAATGGTAAAACTTAGGGAAAATTATGAGGTATAGTTTTTTAGGTGCTGTATATTAGGTTTTTTAATTATATTCAATAATGTAATTGCATTGACCGATGCAACTCAAATGGTATTATATTTCCTAATTACAATTGAATTCAATCATATGTCTTATTAGTCACGTAGATATATGATTGAATTTGATTAAGCAACCTAAGTAAAAATACATAAAGAATCGTATTCCCCTCTAAGTTTTGGCTTCAAGAAAATCAAAGTTTCAATTCTTTTCTCATTTTGAGTGAATAGTCATTTAATTAGCCCAACCTCTCTTCACATCCATTAGGGATGGCAAGCAAGCAACCCCCTAAAAAAAAATAACAAATAAAAATGAAAATATGAAAAATAAATACTATATATATGTGAGGCTTTATTTTAGATTATCAAAAGGAAGAACCATTTTGTTGCAGTAATGATTATGAAATGTTCAATATTTTTTTTAGAGAGTTTCAACCTATGGCGTCCGTTTTGTATGATAGTTATTTATCATCAGACAAAGATACCAATCGGTTTTTGGTATAGACGGGAATTGAACTTCAAATCTCTTATACAATTATCAGAAACTTTACCAATTAAATTAACTGAAATCCACATGAAATGTTCAATCTAATAAGATGTTTTGGTATAAACCTCTCCAACTATGTTACGAAAGGAGCTTGCTACGTCTGCCAACTTTTTAAAGGTTGCCTTAATAATTCTCAGTACAAAATTTTATGCGTAATTTTGTAAGTTAATAACAAAAGGAAAAGAAATAAAATTATATGTATATTTGACTTTTTGTTATTATTAGAGATTTTGTTTATATATATATATATATGCTATGTAAGGGTCATATTTTTGTGTATTGGCATATCCCGAGACAAAAGACACTTTAACTATGATTGAGTCATAATTTCTATTGTGTTCAAAAAGACAATTATGTGATTTAACAAGTGGTATTATTGAAGACACAAGATCGTTCAAGAAAAGCTAAAACTGCATGTCCCGATATCTTCTTAATATTTGTTGATCTATCGAAAATTAATGAAGGTCGATACCTCATAATCTATCGAGATTTTTGATATAGCCCACAATGTTTTATTCTAAGTGGCTATTATTTGAGGATCTTTGTAACGTGATAGGAGAGCCTATTAAAATGCCCATTAAACTCCTATTTAAATAAGGTGGTAGAGACAAAAACCCATAAGGTTTCCCAAGGCTTTCATATTGAAACCCTAACCTCCACCCATTGAACCAGTGAATTTAGAAAACAAAATAATGAGATTTGCTGCGACTCTTGTGCACAGTTGGGCTCTGTAACAAGGAAAGTCTCTGATACCAACAGTTGAAGATCTTAATGGTATTCTGTGTGAAGTTGTTGCAAAATCAACTACAACAATCAAAATGGTTGTTGTGGAGTTAGTCACGTACTAGGATCCATGCAAAGGAGAAGTTTTCTACAAGATCAAGTCTAATTGGGGATTGGAATTGAGACTAGTATAACTCAGTAGGTTTCACTGTAGATAATTACTTTGGGATAGTCTAGTGGAGTAAGATTCCTTATACTTGTAACTACTTGTTCTTGATTAGTGAATTCTTTTAAGAGTGGTAACCTGAAATTCACCCAATCGGGTTTTTTCCAACAAGGGTTTTCCTCATTATGATCAAATCGCCGTGTCAAACTTATTATCCACTACATTTAATTTAATTTGGTGATTTGATTGTGCCTCCACTTGATTCATGTGTGATAGCAATGCCTTGTTGAGGTAGAAGGCATACAGGAAGTGAACTTTTTTTCTTGGAGAAGCAGCAATGACGGAGGAATAAGCAACGGCTAACTCTGTGCCAACAACCGCGGTAATACAGAGGATGCAAGCATTATTTGGAATGATTGGACATAAAGCGTCTATAGTTGTCTTTTTAAGTTCGTCGTCAATCCCAAGGCTCAATCTTGGATAAGTAGTAGAAACTACCAAATTGGGGTACGGTAGAGGTAGAGGAAATTTACGGTGGAGCAGTATGTAATTGGTAGTAAGAAGTATGTCATGAATTTTATTTACCAAAACTATCTCCGTGTAATTCTTTATAGAAGATTTTTAGGATTGAGATTTTTTTTTTTTTTTTTAATATTTATTTGGCCATGATAGGGTCCATTCAATAAAGAATCGTATATTTTAATTAAATACTTTTTTTGAGTCTCATTATCAAGGTTTTTAGACCCGAATCGTTCATTGAACCGTAAAAGGGAGAGGTTCAAGATTTTTGAGGTCGAACCGGGGTCAAACCGTGATGATATCATAATTAATTTAATAATTAATTAAAGCTTAAATATAGATATTAAATTTATAAAACTAGCAAAATTGACAATATATCTATATATGTGAGGGAAATTTAATGATTTTCAAGCATATATTTAATAATTAAATAAGAAAGTTAATAAAATAAAATAATAACCATGAAAACATTAAAATTTATGATTAATTTTTGAAGTAAAGTTGAATGTCTTTGAAGGATTTTAATTATAATTTTTTTTATTCCTTGTAAGAGATGGATAATTTAATTAAGTAGAATAAAATTGTGTTAAGTTTTTATTTATTTATTTAAATTGCTAAAAGGTTGGACCGCACGGGTTTTAAGGGTTCACGGAATTAACAAAAAATTCGATTCTTTAGGCTTAAAAAATCGATTTTCATCCCGATTTTCGGTTTTCACAGTCCGACCTCCCGGTCCGGCCCGGTTCTGAAAACCATGCTCATTATTAGAAAATATAATACTTTTTTCGAGTACATCTAGAGCAACAAGGAATCCCTTATCTAAATTTTCTGATCTATGTATCAAATTTTTGCTTTGCTATTTCTTTTTTCTTCATTGGCATAATTCCAATCATTGTAAAGTTCATTATAGGAAATTTTTTGTATTGTAATCAATTTGGATAATTGAATTAATTAACTGTGGTCAATCTAAAACCCATAAGAAAAAAATACACACGCAGAATAAAGACAACCAAAAAAAAAATTTTTATTATAAAAAAAGGGTAAGTGATGAACTTTTTTCCTCTATATTTTGCCCACCACCAAACCTTGTATTTTTGGAAACTAATCATGAAAATTAGTCATGTTACTTAATCTATTCATCAAATTATCTCCTACCTGAAAGGATCTAAAGGGTATCTCACTTAAATTCACACTTTTCCAAAATTTGGATTGTATACGATTTTTTTTTTTTTTTAACTCACTTGACAAAAACAAATACATAGAGAAGTTACCATATTTGAATAAATCCATTTGTAAGTTGTAACTATTGATTAGGATCAACTTTATTCCGACAAAGAATATAATTGGGACCTTCGTTTATGGGAACCATTTCCGTGACCGCTCTTCGAAGTTCATTAGCTACAAATTTTCCACTCTCTTTCTTCAGCCAAAAAAATAAAATAAATACATAATAAACATACATATCCAAACTCTAAGGGGTCACTCCTTACTTCAACCTAAAAAATTGTGTTAGATGAGCACTTTGAGAGTTTTTATTATTTATTTTTTAATGCTTTGATTTAGTGTCTTGGTCTAATATAAATAACACAATCATCAGAAACAAATATCATAAATTGAAACTTTATAATAAAAAAATCCCGAACAAAAATTTGCAAATCATATTATCTCATATCATAGTTTACCATTTATGTCCATCTATCATCATCAATATCACTTTCATCTTCACTATCATTCTCCATATCATAATTGTACTTACTGTACTTGTAAATTGTAATACTTCCGAATCAACTTTAAAATTCACTACTCAATTAGGACTTCCAAAAGTGTTATTTCCTCCAATACTTTATTACCTTTATTCTATAATACATTTATCTCTCTCTCTCTCTCTCTCTCTCTCTCTCTCTCTATATATATATATATATATATATAATCTTTCATTATAATCATCATTATCACCTATGCTTGGTCTTTGTAGTCTTATAATTCTGTCATCCTCATCAAGACTTTAGTACTAGAGAAACTTAGAAAGCATACATACATATATTATTATAAAGAATATGTTAACATGATTTGTCTTTCTTAAAGAAATAAAAGTTAACATGATTAGTCTTTCTTAAAAAAAATAAAAGTTAACATGATTAGTCCTTCTTTGGTACATTATCATTTTTTTTTTAATAATTTGTTGAGAAAATAGTACATTACTTTTTTAAATCTTGGCATAAATGCATTTTTGGTCCTTACATTTTGGGCCCATTTCCATTTTAGTCCCTACTTTTCTATTTTACTGCTTTTAGTCACTAAGATGAAAAATGCATTCCATTCTGGTCCATATTGTCATCTAACAAAAATTGCTGACATGGCCGATAGAGTGCATTGTTGGCACAGTAAACGCTAACATGGCCATTGAAACAATATTTTAAAATTTTTATTTAAAATTTAAAATATGCCATGTCAGATAAAATAATTTAAAAAAAAAAACATTTCTAAACTTCTTATTTTTTAAAAATAAATAAATAAAATTTATTTTATTTTATTTTATTTGGAAGAACACGAAAAACTTAGAACATGATAATTCTTCCCCAATTACCATGTTTGGTTGTCCATATAATTAAAAAATAAAGATTTTCTTTTCTTTTATTACAATTTCATAGCAACCAAATCCATAAAATCACTCAGATTACCAAACATAAAGACATGCCCACAATTACATATATAGAATTTTGGAACCCAAACCCAAAACTCAACCTAGTTTTTTTCAAAAATTACATAGAGACAAAACTCAAAGATATTCAACAAACACAAAGACAAAACTCAATCTCAGATTTTTGGCCCCCAAACAAAAAACTCAACCCAAATTTTCTTATGCTTTTTGAGAAACCAAACACAAAACTCAAAACTCAAATCCCAAATCGATAAACAAAACCCCAAATCCAAAACCACAAATAGCCACGGGTTTATAGAGAGAGAGAGAGAGAGAGAGAGAGAGAGAGAGAGAGTTGGGTTCTTGGCTAAGGTTTAGAGAGAGAGAAAGCTAGGTTTTCGGCCATGAATTTAGAGAGAGAGAGAGAGTTGGGATTTCGGCCATGGATATGGAGAGAGAGAAAGAGCTTGCCTTTAACCAGCCCCTTTAGCCGAAACCCACCTTCAATCACCTCCACCTTCACCTAAAACCCACCTTCAGTCACCTCCACCTTCACCTTGAAGTTGGAGACTTTTGTAGAGAGAGATAGCTTGGAGATTTTGTTTGAGTTTTTTAAGATTTAACTTTTATATTGTGTTTGGTTGCCAAGAAAGTTTAATAAAAATTGAGGAAGTTACTAAAAAAGATCTCAATCTTTAAAATTCAAAAAGTAAAATTTTTTTTTAAATTTAAATTAAAAAAGATAAATTAGAAATTCTTTGTTTCTAAAATTTTAAATTAAAATTGTACGTTTTTAGACCCCTTAAAACATAAGTTGTTTAACCTAGTTATTTAGTCAAGTGATTACTTAGATAAATTATTCAAATCTAGGTTAACACATTCAAATCATATCATGCAAGAATATAAAGAACACATGATATGATAACCTAGGAAAACCAAACCGGTAAAAAACTTGGGGAGAATTTAATCTAACTATCCTCAAGGTAAAACAAATTCACTATGAAAGAATTAAAGTTTGTACAATAAGACTTAGACTACTACCATCCTATTGCTACCTTGAGTAGAAAACTTACTACCACGATCACATGATAACTCCGAGTCCACGGACTACTTCTTTCCTTGATCCATTGCAACCACAAGTACTTCCACTTGTGACTTTGAGACTCCACTCAAAAGTTTCAGATCTTCATTAAATTCTTTATGCAACAATTAAAGCGATCACCAAGTTCTTAACATGAATCTTGATAACTCTAAGTGTGTATGAAGGTAAACATCTCTAGATCTCACAAGAGATTCAACACATAGCACATCAAAGACTTCTAAAACATAACTAGGGTTTTTCCTTTTATACTTGGAGTAAAACATAAAACCCTACACGTCAAACTGGGCTTGGGCTGAGTTGGAAATTTCTACAGAAAATTAATCTGCACGAGGTTCGATTGATCAATTCTAATTTTCGATCGAACGAGCCTTGCAAATTTAGCCAATAAATCTTGCAATTCACTCGATTCCAACTTTACAAAAAAACACACTTTGAGCAACCTAAATCTAGACTCTAAGTTTTGATCATAGTTTGCCAACACATTACAAAATGAAAGTCTAATACATTTAGTTTCTAAAGTCTTAGAACCTAACAAACTCCCCTTTTGACAATCTGTGACAAAACACATCACAAAACTAAAAAGCTCAAAGTTACAAACAGCCTATTAACAATTAAAATGCCTAAAAACAATTCAACCTAACTACTATCTATCAGTTGCCAGTGTAGACAGCAGCACGACTGAATTAACTTGTAAATTCTTGAAGCACTCTACAAACACATAAACGCATGTGTGGAAAATACAAGTAAAAACAAAATAAATTCTTGATTTCATAAAACATAAAATAAAAGACATATACCATGAATAACCTCATAATATAAATCAATAACCAATGTATCATATGTGAAACAAGAAACTATAAAAGAAACATAAAACATAGTGTCTCCCCCTAACATATACAACCCATAAAAATAAATATATCATGAGCCAAATAAAAATAAATACATCAAAGAAGCTCCTAAATACAATCTAGCTCCAAAACAAAACTCCCCCTATCTCCATGCATGCACAATATGTACTCCTCCTTTTTGTGACGAATTGCCAAAGAGCAATCAAAACTCATCATCAAAAGCAGGTGGTGGAGAAGACCGTCGAGCACTTGCTAAATCAGCACGCAAAGCTTGAAGCTCTGTGAGCACATCCACCAAAATCTGTCCATGCGCCGCCTGAACGATTATGACAAAATCCAGCATACTCCGTAGAGAAACATCGCTCGATGAAGTAGGTGGAGGATCAACAGCAACGGTAGGATCGGCATACTCTTCAGTAGTAGGGTCACCAGATGTAGAAGGCTGAGGTGCACCTGTAGAAGACTCAACTCTAGGGCGTTTAGAGCTAGCTTTCATCTGAGCCACTATTTGCCTAAGAAAGGTGGCACTTATGGGAGCTATAATATGCATGGGCTCAGACGCGAGAAAAGCCTCTAATCCTAAATGTAACAAAACCCTATGAATAAAGACCGAAAAGAAAAGACCATGTGATTTAGAACTACTCGTATGAACCTCAACTAGAGATCGAATGAACAGAGTAGGAAAACTCATAGGAGCATTAGTCATAAGGGCATTAAAAAATGCACAACTTTCAATAGAAATGGTGTGCAAGTGAGAGATAGGCCAAATAGAATGACAAGCAATCCAGAAAAATAGATAATTGAGCTCAGTAAGCTCATGAGTAATGATATGAGGATCGGAACCCCATCTAATGGAAGTACTAGTGATGTGAGACATAATCTCATCAGGGGGAGAGACCTCGGAGTAAGGATAGACTGGCTGCCGTACCAAAGGTACACCAAGAGCAGAGGCCACTACCTGAGGTGTAATGACATACTCTTCACCCCTTATCCAACTCATCATATATTGAGTGTTGGAATCATCAGAGTAGACAAAGATGTTCGAATAGAACTCTCTAATCAAGACAGCCGGAAAGGGGTGCTCAATGTCCAAAAGAGGTAACCAACCCTGACTCTCAAAATTCCTACATATCTCAGGATCTAACTCATCTAGGATCACTCTACGCTCAGCCCATACCGATCTATAGATATAGAGTTTCTCATAGTTCTCTTGGTTTTTCTCAAACTGAAACCTATCACTCTAAAAAACAGGGTTAGAGGAAGAGGAGGTTTTCTTATTTTCTCTAGTTTTCCTAACCATGATGCTAAGAGATTAGAATGAAAGGAAAACAAAAACAAAGAAAGAAATACAAGGGCAGACTGCATTAGAGAGGGTTAGAGCACAAAAATCTCAATAAATAACAATCTATATGATGCATATAATGAATGCACATATGATGCATGCTCTAATGCATTGCAATTTGTTCAAATTTATTTTATAAACCATCAATTGACTTGAACATAGAGTTTAGAGCAAAAACCCCAATTTGTTGAAAAAAAACCCTTTTTCAAAAAGTAAACCAAATTGAGCAATTAATCATCATATGGGTTAGGAAACATCATATGGTGAATTAATCAATCAATTACACAAGTCAATTTTACCAATTTTAACCCAATTGAACAAAATCCCCAATTTCACAAAGTTTCAAGCCCTAAAATTTTAAAATTTTCTCAAATCACAAAATTAATCAAATTAATGCATGGGAATCATGTTAATAACATCCAAGAACAGAAACTCATTAAACAAAATTGATTATAAACAACTGATTTGAACAAAAATCCCAAAATCCCTAGGTTCAAAATTTTCAATAAAAATGCATGAAAATTGTGATTTTAATGAAAAAAGAAGGGGTATTTAGGTCTTACCTGCACTTGAGGACAAAAACCCTTGAGAAATTTGAGGAAGAAAATGACAAAAATGTTTTAGATTGGATGGGTCGAAGAAGAACAGTGAAAAAGTGTTTGAAAAGATTGGAAAAGTATGAAGAACACATGAGAAAAGACTTTTTAAAACACCTTATGACTAAATTTTGATCGGTCAAAAATAAGCCTCGATTGATCGAAAAATAGATTCGATCGATCCAGCATCAATCGAGCACCAATCGAGCCAGGTAGATTCAAACCAAAATTTTTATCGTAATTTCGATCAGTCGAGAAGCAAGTTCAATCAATCGAAAAGCTGGAATTTTAAAATTTTTGAAAAACAGAGCAATTTAATGCAAAAACTCCTCGAAGCATAGTGTTTCATAAATGAAATGCATGAGTATGAGATTAAAAGCTTTTCAAAAACATTTGAATTCAACCTAGATCTTCCAAAAACAAGTTTTTCAATCTAATTATCCTCAAAAAACTCAAACATTAAACACATTTTGCATTAAAATCAAGGAATATACAATCTTGGATGGCCAAAACAAATTCACACACAATATCATGTACTAAGTTTAGCAAAATATAACTTATGTAGTGTGTGCAACTAGTAATAGCTTGAGATACATGTAAGGTGATAAGTAGATAGTGATCAATCACAGTTTCTACAAAATTTATCACATAAGTTTGAAAGAGACTATCATCTAAAGAGTTACATCATATAACTCTCACATCTCCTAGAAAACAAGTTTGCAATCATGTAAGTTTCTTGTTTTGCCTCATAATGCACACACCATTTTTATTTCAATGTGAAACTATGCACTTAGCCAGATAATGTACATACCAATTTTATTTCATTGTGAATTTATTATAGCCCAATAATGTACACACCAATTTTAGCATTAATCTGATGCTACATCTTATATTCTTTTTGTACATGTGCTATACTTTCTCGAGCACAAAATCTTATGATATGCACTAAGGTGTTCATGATTAGCTAGTAAACAGTGATGAGATTGTTATTTATGTCTTTCTCATTAAGTTCAAGTCCAGACAATCAAAAGCATGTGATTTCAAGATCAAGATCAAGTGATTAAAAACTATAAACAACTCTCACACAACATGCACTATATAGGTAAAATTAGCAAAGTGTAGTAAAAGTAAGCCCATCCAAGCTAAACAAGGTACACAAGCATGTTATGTAAAGATAATATGGCCAACCTTGATTACAAGTCTAAGAAAATAATACAAAACACATTTTTCCTTCCCTTTTATTTATTTATTATTTATTTTTAAAAGAAACATAAAAAACAACCTATCATGAAATGCATAAATGTTATGCAATGCAAATCCTAAAAGCAAACCAAAAAAAAAAAAAAACACCAAAAGAAGAAAGGTCACAAAGAGTATTAAGATGAAGTACAAGGACCATGTTAGAAAGACTCAATTAGATTAAGCCTTTTGCATCCAAAACCTTTTAGATGCAACTCTAGCATTGGAGTTATTATTCATATTAGAATGATGAGCAACTCTAGGATTGGTATAAAGGTTTAAAACCTTTACCAACTCATCAATAAGTACCATAGGATCTTGTGCTTGAGGCACAAGTACTTTTAACTTATTTGCTCACTTTGTAGCTTTCAACTTGAAAAATTTTGGATGAATATGCCCAGTCTTTCCACAAAAATGACAAACCCATAAAGTTCTATCATGCAACTTATCCTTAGGGAGAGGAGGATTCTTAGGCTTAGATTCTTTAAGATCAACCCTAATCTTCCTAGAATGTGACATAATTTCTACTGGTTTGACAATCTCACTCTTGGGGGGCTTAGAAGAAAAAACAAAATTTGTGGAATGAGTTTTAGACACAGAGATGCTATCTTCAAAATCTAAATCAGTTTTGTCTGAGGGAGACTTTTGAATACTCAACACGTGATCAAGTTTAGAATTAGCAGACCTATTTGTTTGTTTTCTAGCAATAGATAATTCTAGTTCCAAATTCTTAACTTTATCAAGCAACAACATGTTTTTAGTCTTCACCTTATTAATCAATTCATTAGCATTAAACAATTTCAACAGCAAATTTTTCTTATCAAGTTCAAGAGAAGAAATTTTCTTCAAACCTAAATCAACATTCATAGCATCCTTTGTAGCAACCTTGCAAAGTTTATTATAAGCTTCTTACAAATTAGCATTCTCAGAGAGTTCTCCATCAAAAGGGTTCTCATCAAAAGGGTTCTCATAATAATGAGTCTATTATAAGTTTCTAATAATGAGTCTAGTTCATATATTCCACAATGAATTAATAAAGTTTTAAAAGTTCATCAATACGAAATTACCCTTAAAAAAATCTATAGAATATTAATTTACCTGCAGATCGCATCTATCGGCATTCTCATCCACCGAGTTATTAGCCAAAAAAAAAATATTCTCATCCACTGTTAGCTTGATTTTTTCCAATCCCATCCATCAATCGAAGCACAAAACCAAGCAGCAGTGGGTAAGAATTACGAGAAATTATTCACTTCCTCACGAGAATAACTGAAGGTAAGTAATAATTACTTATTAGGTTAAAAAGTTTAGGTACTTATAATGGAAGGGTTACATTACCTTCTCCAACGTACCTATTTTTGACTATGACTTCACATCTTTTAAGCATGGGCCAACATGCACTTGATTCCTTGCCATCATTGTTGAAAGTTGAAACCCTTTAGCACAATAAAAAACGTGCCAAGATACATTAATTGGTTAATATATTTTATTTCGGCTGCGTTTGATTGCGTTTCTCACAAACTATTTTTAGTCTCAGAATTATTGTATTGGGAATATTCTGATATAGTCATAAATTATATTTTCAAAAAGATAAACTAAAATAACATATAGGAGTAGTAGAATTGTCAAATCCATAGAACATTAATCCCTAAAACATATTCTGAACTTCAAAATTGAGTTAGAATCATTAGATCATACCAATAATAATTGCATTTTCTTTAATCAGAGAGAATAAAATTTGTTGGCAGAGTCTTTGTACCTCAATGGCATAGTTCATTCATATTTATTCACTTTTATTAGGAGAATTGTGATTTAAATATCCTCTCCTACATTTTTTGTAACTACAGTATTAAATTGTCAAAAAAAAAATGTAAATACATAAATTACAAGCAATTATCAAAAGTAATCTAATTATTGAGGTAGTAATAAGCAATTAAATGATGTGGTACTGACCACTGCACATTCTTGATGCGATGGTCACTTCACAAGTATAAGTGTTTGTGGGGTGTGAGGGACAATGATTAGGGTTCAAGTCTTTAGGTTAGAGTAGAATTTCTATCTTGTATCAAAAAAATGATGTGGTACTGAATTCACATTTGAATTTTTAATATTTAACTTATATAATAAAATAGATCAATTTTAAATAGAGATGATCCTATATATCATTAGTAATGTGAGACTAACCCAGTAGGTTTGAAGTTCTTTTCGTTTTTTTGCCTAAGTAAAAAAAATATTTTCAAAATTGAGAGGATGGAGTTAATTAGAGTACTCCTTTTGGGAACATTTGGGATTATACCTATAAATGCCTTCATCAGTTTCTAGAGCTTATACATTAATCACTTTACATGTTTCCATATAAAAGAGATTTCATTGATATCATTGAAAATGAATAATAATATTGAGAGTAAAAACAACTTATTTAAATTACATGGCCGAAGCATTTATGTAAGACCAAGTTTTTATTAAAATATAATATTATGGTAAATTATTTGAATAATAATTTTTCTTTTTTTAACTCTTTGATAGTAAAATTTTAATTGAAGTACTTTTTAAAATGATTTGAAAATTTTGTAATAGAAATTGTAGTAAAAGATTAAATTAATTTAAAATAATTAATGAAATGTACTTATTCTTTAAAATTTTAATTGAAATATTATTAAAAAATTAGAACATCTTAAAGAGAATTTTAAAATTTTGTAATAGATATTATAGTAAATGAATAAATTAATTTAAATTAAATGATGAAACTTTTTTTTTTTTTGAAATTCTTCAATAATAAAATTTTAATTGAATTTTTTCTAATTTTAATTCTTTTATTATTAATGTCACTTAGAGTAATCTATCTTAGTAATTCGAGAGAACATGTTCTTTTATAGGTGTGTGGAACAAAGAGAAAATGATTGTACATATGACAAAAAGCATCTGCTTAGAGTAATAATCACATGCTGTTCATTGGAGACAAAATATATTATGTAGAATAGTATATGGCGTGATATAATAATAACCAAAAAAATATTCTTTCTTCAATACGAAGGGAGATCTAGCTACTTCATATACTTTAGTACCTAGCATTGAGACAAATTAAGGACTGCGCTTGAGAAAACTTTTTCACTAAAGCCAAAGTATTGGGAATTTTTCTAGTTCAATAGCCAATCATGAAATCATGATTTAGATCATATTATGATATTACCACTCCCATGCAATCACAACCGATCAAACAATCAAAGCTCAAAATCTCATTATTGCCCATACTCAATAAGTCCAATCTAGATGGTAAAGCGTCCACAATCACATATTTTCATCCCAAAAAATGTGTTTGCTTGATCAAGAATCCTAGATGTGTCCAAAGTGGGACATATAAAAGGACCCACCACCATGCATGTGTGACACGAGCACAAGCTAGTCCAAACACTGAGCAAACAAAGAAGGATCCGATCCATTATAAGCAATACAGCTCTTAATGGATGATAGTGCAGGTTTTAGCCCTTTGCTACAAACCCTAACTGGGCCACCATAGTACAGCTCTTACATTAAATTCATAGCCTCAGTGTACTCGGTACTCACACTTCCAAATCGCTCATTTCGTTGTTCTCTTCTATTTTCACACCGTTACTACTCTTTCACTTCTTTTTTCTTTTCTTTTTTTGGTTTTTGGGTTTTTTTTGGGTGTAAAGCAAGTGTAACCTCTCCTACCTAGGGCTAGACCTAGTGCGGCCTTTCTTTACATATCTTCTCTCTCTCTCTCTCTCTCTCTCTCTCTTTTTCTCTGATTTTTTTGCGTCTTTTTAAACTTATTCCTCAGTACTTATTTATGATCTATCATTGGCTGCACTAACACTACTTTTAGAGAGAAAGATGGGACATCACTCGTGCTGTAACAAGCAGAAGGTGAAGAGAGGACTATGGTCACCAGAGGAAGATGAGAAACTCATCAACTACATTTCAAACTATGGCCATGGTTGCTGGAGCTCTGTCCCAAAACTTGCTGGTAACATTATCACTGCTCTCTCTCACTCTCTCATTTCATTTGCACTAGCTTTCATGCGTTCCTATATACTATTGTTTCTCAATTGTTCTTTTTTATATCTTTTTGTTGTATGGTTTCTATGAAGCAGGCCTGCAGAGATGTGGAAAGAGCTGCAGACTAAGATGGATAAACTATCTCAGACCTGACTTAAAACGTGGGAGCTTCTCTCTCCAAGAAGCAGCCCTCATCATTGAACTTCATGGCATTCTAGGAAACAAGTAAGATATAATTTCTACTCTAACCTAATCTAATTGTATACATATGAAACTTTCTTCTGAAAACTTGAACTCCGACCATTTCTCCCCTAACACCCCCACAAACATTTATATTTATGAAATGACCACTGCACCAAGAATGTACGATGATTAAATGCTAAAGTTATTACTAATTATACTATGAAAACTTTACAAATCAACCTGACAATTGATTAGTACCATCTATAATGTAATAAATAATTTTTCTTTTACTTTTTTTTGACTATATTTAACAGTTGACAACTTAATTTATAAATTTCTTGCAGTAAAGTTTATAATATTCTTAACATTACCTTCTTTTTTTTCTTTTCTTTTTTTCTTTCTTTTTCTTATCATTATTAGTCTTATCATCACCCCCCATTATGTATGTCATTTTTTCATGCAAAAGGGAACTTTTTATTTTTGGACAGGTGGGCTCAAATAGCCAAGCACCTACCAGGGAGAACTGATAATGAGGTTAAGAACTTTTGGAATTCAAGCATAAAGAAGAAGCTGATTTCTCATGATGTTCCTACCATTGCCACCTATCCTGATATGCACTACAATGGTAACAACGAGGAAGGTTTTTTCTCTCTAAATGCAAACCCTAATTGGATCCTAAGCTCTCAACAAGACCAGCTATACCTTCCCACTCCAACCCCAATGTTGCAAGGTTTTGATCATGGTGATCTTAAATTAGAGCAAACCAATTATGGTGCCAATTCGGTTCAATTTGCACCGCCATCAAATTCTTCTTCTTATGACCCACTATGGTCATTAGGCTATCAACCTCATGGACAATTTGATCCTAATCAAGAACATCAAAATTTCAGCCCTAGTGGAGCAACACAACATTATAGTGGTGATAAACTTATTGGTCCAAGTATCTCGGCACCACATTATGATGATGAGGATCCATTAACATCCATGATTCCAAAACCTTGTGATGAGATTATCAGTGGTAATTGTTGTGGCATGTTTTGCTCATGTGCTTCACAAGACCATGACCCACTTGCTAGACTCCCATATTTTCCAGCTGGTTGTAATTATCCACATGATACTCAAGTGCCCAACAATCATATGGAGTACATGGATGCCATCATGTCATCATCATCATCATATTCATCAGTTTCATCATTGTCACCACTATCAAGCGGCCAATTTGTCACAAACTCTAATCTTCATTCAAGCTGGGAGACTTAGACATGCTACTCTGTTGGAGTTTGGTTCTGTCTATTAATTGTTGGACCTATAATCTGATACAATGCATTTATTTCTAGTTATGTGCACAAGACATAAGTGAAACTTCTTTGGAAAACATAATGTTTCTATAGTTAAAGTGAGTAACGTTGGCTGAAGTTCAAAAAATATGTGTAGGTTATTCAAGTTTGTCAACTTAATTAATATATTGTATGAGTTCCGACTTCCTAGTGCCTAGCAAAGTACTACTCAATATTTGTAGTTGTGTCCTTTGTTTATCCCAAAATAAATGAGAGTTTGTAATTCAGCGAGATAAATAAATAAATTAAATAAATAAATAAAGCAAGAGTATACACACTTCAATAAAATAAGATAATGTGAAAATTTTCTTCAAGATGGATTCATGTTTCAACAAATGGCCGGGTTTTTTAAATGAATAGAATTTTTTTTTAATATAAAGAAAATCCCATATATTTTGTAATTGTGTCCCAAAAAAAATTCCACTATTTTTGGGACCGGAATAGGCTTAACGTACCTTAGTACGTACCTGGTTTCATCATAATTTTCCAATTCCAAGAGTGAGGGCTCTCTCTCTCTCTCTCTCTCTCTCTCTCTCTCTCTCTCTTTTTCCCGAGATTGGTGGGTGAATACAACATGCAAAGACAATTCCACACACTCCATAGTCAACGTCCAGGCAAGAAAGCTCTAGATAAATTGATAGTCAATTAAGGGGTACTGCCGGCGGATAAGATCGTACCATTAATTATTGAAAGCATACAGAAAAATAATTCATCTGATTATGGAGGAAAGTTAGAGACATAATAATTTCTTTAATCCTCAATACTCAGAGGCTTGTCAATCATATAGTTTCCTATATATGGTACTTTTGCTAATTAATTTTGAGGGATTAACACGTGTTCCGGTGTTCATGCTGCGGTTTTGGTTAATTTTTGTTATCTCACCACATCTCAATTTTGCAGTCATATGTGTGATTTAGTCAAATTTAGGCTGGAACACTTTTCAAGATTTTGGACTGTATTACCCAGTCTAAAGCTAATTTTTCCTCTGTTTTGGGCTAATTTTTAAAATATTGGACTAGTTTTTCTTTGTTTTTGGCTGATTAAGAGTAACTCAACGAGTTTTTAGGTGTGAAAGACCTCATTTTTAATATTTTAAAGATCAAGTGATCAACACCTAGTTCATATAATAAATATTTAACATAAAATGCAAACCGCACCACACCACAATGTGTGTTATAATTATTTGATTTTGCTAGTAGTTTTGGACGTCGGTTTACGTGCGGTCCTAGTGGTTTTGTGAACGCCTTCATGTTTATTTATTTGTATTAATGAGAACCATAATAATAAAATAATAAACATGATTTTAAGAACAAGGAGAAGACGAAAATTATAATAATGAATAAATGATAATTGTAAATGTTATTATTCTTATATATATTTTTAAGTGTGAATTTAGACTCTATTCTATGTTTAACATTCTATTAGAATCTTGTTATATCATAGTTCATTAAATGGTAGAATAGATAGACAAAACTTTTTTTTTTTAAATCATAATATGTTATATTTTTTGGTGCTCTACATAAGTTATTGAACAGTAATAATAATAACAATAACAACAAAAAGAGTGAAGGTTAGCTTAGATAAGGGTGTACATGAGTTGGGTTTGAGGTATTTTCAACTCAATTTACACAAGCTAATTAATCTCCTCGAGTTGAGAAATTAACAACCCAATGGGGGTTCGATTTGATAGTGTAATGATACCAACACCCTTTCTAATAACCCAACTTTGTAAAAATGAAATCTTAAAATAAAAATAAAAAATGAATCAAACTAACAAATCTAAAGTAAGTCTCAAAATTCAAAATAAATCAAACTAACAAATTTAAATAACATATTTATATTAAAAACTATTAACAGCATTGGCTGGATCGTGTTACTTTGATTGAAAATCTCGCCAACACAAACTAGCTCAACTCAATCTCCAAAACAAAAAGTTAATAGAACACAACCCAATCCATCAACGCATAAAAAGCCAATCTAAGCCATTGGGTTGGGTGGGTTGGATTGAATTGTGTTGAGTTCGAGGGTTGAATGCACATTCCTAAGTTTTAAAATTTGTTTTATATGAACTACATATGAGACTATTGCGAGCCTTGTTTGGTTAACGCTCCATTTGTTAATTTGTTTGTAAGATATTTTCTAGAAAACAATTTTTGCATTTTCAAGTTTTTGTTTCATTGTAAAATTTAGTCAAACAAAAAAACTTTTTTCATTAATTGGAAAACTATTTGTAAAAATTTGAAAAATGTTTTATATCAAATTTTTATGTAAAATATTTTCCAAAACTCACTACAACCCACCCACACCCTCCACCCTCCCTTCTCTCTCGTAGAGACCCTTGGGGCTCTAACTAATGAGCAAGCAACATTAACAAAGGTGATCGATGAAGTCTCTAACATTGATCTCAAGCTAAAACATGGAGGCATTTCGCGGTTTTGGAGTTTATTGGTGATTGGTCTAGGGCCTTTCACAACATTGAAGTTCATTGGCGATGGGTGGATCTCATGGTGGTTGTCAACATTGGGATTTTTAGGGGTGATTTTAATATCTATTTCAATGTGTGTGTGATGTTATTTTGATCTTGGGTGTTGTTTGATTTTTTTGGAGCATTTTCAAGAACACAACCTAACAATGAAAAAGAAAATATTTTCACTGAAAATATTTTACATCAAAAAATATATTGCAACAAAACAATTGGAGTGTAAATTTATTGTCCTTTCCCTATATCTTTATTGAATATATTAATTTTAATAACCGTAGCTTTTGTAATTGTAACTATTGGAAAAATGGATGGATGAGAAAATGAATAAAAAAGAAAAAAAAAACTAATTAAATTAAGATATGTGTTATTAATGAAATGAATAGAGCCTAATTTAATTAAGATACATTTTATTAAGGACTTGTTTGGGATCTGCTTATTTTGCTAAAATTGAAAAAAATTTGCTGAAAATATTGTAGATAAAGGTAAAAGTTAGTTGCAATAGTACAACAGAACCCATGAATAGTACCAAAAAGGTGCAATGGGCTCATGAATAATAGCAAAAATAAACTGAATAGTAAAATAAAATAGCAAAATTAATCATGCCAAATGGACACTAAATGGAAAAAGATCAACATTTTCAAAATTCATAAAATTTAAAATTATATATAAAAGAAAAAAAAATTAGTTAAGAATATTACACAAATTATATTTAAAAAAAAAAAAAATCTCTTGTTGTATAAAAGAGTTCCTCCTTGCTAAGCAACAACATAAAAAGAAAATGTATTAAATAATAGCATTCTTTCGCCCTTAAACATGTATTAGGAAAAAAAAAATTTGAATCCATCAGGCAGCCAGTCAAAAAAACTATTAAGCTATTAAAAAATATTTTCATCCTTAAGGACAAACGGTGTATGTGTGTGTATATATATATATTTTTTAAATAATAGCCAATCACATCTAGCAACAGTGCACAAACTTTACCAAACTATAAACAAAAGGAAAACACAATTGAAAGCAAAATGGATAAATGAACACAAGTTTGGGTTCAATGCTCCTATGCACTTCACCCAAGCCTTGCCTGAGATAAACACAGTTGAGAGCTAGGAATGGTCCAGAAACTTCAAGAATCAAAAGTTGTAATTGCTTTCAAATATATGGTGAAAAGTTAAAGTAAGCTACTAAGAAAGAGATTGTCGACACTGCCATCTTCATTAATCCCCCTCTTCTTAAATTATTTTGGGTTTGTGATTTTTTATTTTTTATTTATTTATTTTTCTGAAATTGAAGCTTGATTAATTTAAATGGCTTTGTTAACATTTGAATCAAGAGCATCATGTGAAGAACATGAGCTTCTATTTTGGTTGAATGAGATTTGATTTGATTTGCACTTGTAGTAGAATTGTCTAGGATTGTGATCCTATGCGTTCCGAATATCCGGCATCCAATACTACTCTAACTATATTATAGGAATTAGAATGATTTACACTCCAATTATGATCAATTTTGCAATCTAGAATAGTAGGATCTTATGATAATATGATATGGATCTCAGTTTTGATAAGCATGAATTACATTAAGCTATTTATTCATCTTATTTAGTTTATGCACAACATTTATAATTTGTTTTCTTTTTAGGTATAAATGTAAAATCATGCTTATCAAAATTGCGATCCAAATCATAAGATTGTAAGATCCTATAATGCTAGATTGTCAAATCAATCTAGATTAGATTATAATCATTATAATCATATAGTTAGAGTAAGATCACATGTCAAATCATGGGATCGCATAAGATCATGATCCGAGGTCGATTCAAGACAATTCTACTACCAGCTCAAATAAAATCTCATTAAGGCAAAATAGAAACTTGTTCTCCACATGATGCTCTCAAATCAAATGTTACCAAATCCATTTACACTTATCAAGCATCAACTTCAGAAAAATAAGTAAATAACATTAAAAAAAAAAAAAAATCACTAACTCAAAAATAATAATAATAATTAAGAAGAAAGTCGGATAAACAACAATGGCAGTGTCAACAATCTCTTTCTGCATGTCTACTCTTTGCTCTTTTCCCCACTGCATTGCTTGCTTCACCTTTCACCAGATCTTTGAGAGTAATTAAGACTTTCGATTACTGAAACTTCTGGCCTAGCTATTGGCTATTCCTAGCTCTCAATTGTGTTTATCTCAACCATTTTGTCTTTTGTTGTAGTTTAATAAAGTTTGTACGCTGTTATACTAGACCTTATAGGCTATTAGTTGTTTAATATTTTGCCTTTAATGATGAAAACTATTTTTCAATATATACTTTTCCTTTAATGATGACAACTATTGTTTAATAGATCTAATAGGCTATTGTTTAAAGCTCCTTTTTAAGGGTGAAAAATACCGTTTAGTAGCTTTTTGACTACTTGCCTGATGGATCATCGAGGAACCTAACGTGGATGAAAGAAGAGAATACTATTATTTAATATATATATATATATATATATATATATATATATATATATTTGGGTTTAGGAGGAGGAATTCTTTTATACACTAGAATGAAAACATAAGAGTAACTCTCTCTTTTTTTGGGGGATTAAAAAAATATGAGTTTTATTTATTTTTATTTTTATATTGTGTAATCTAAAATAAAATTTTCTTTTTTTTTCTTATTTTATATATGATTTAAAATTTGTTTTTTGAAGTTTGATAAAGTTGATCCTTGCTAATTTACTAATTAATAATTCAGAATAATAATTATTGACTCCCTATTAATTTATATATATATATATATATATATATATATATATATATATATATATATATAGTTCTTTAGTTAGTAGAGATATAGGGTATAAAAATTGTATTATGTTTAATTTATCTCTCATCTTTTAATAATTAGTTACATAATTTTTATTTAAGTAAAAATTTAGGGAAAGTGGAATTTTACCATTCTCAATCTAATCCATGAGGCCCTTCCACTGATTTTATGTAAAATCTCAATTTTAACAACACCTAATATAAGAGCATTCACAACAAAGTTTCTTAAAGTTTACTATAACTTTTAGTAACTCAAAAATTTACTTTATTTATTTTAAATTTTAACATCATACTTGTACAATACACCAACATCAAATACTTTATTTATTTATTTATTTTACCATTTCATTTAAAATCATATAAACACCTCATTAAAATAATAATAAAAAGAGCCACCACCAAAATTTATAGCATCAAGCCATAGTCACAACCAGCATCGTGGCAACCACAACCCACTACAAAAAGAAAAAAATAAATAAAACAAAATCACAACCCATACCACCAGCCATTGCCACCACAACCACCACTACTGCAATCACAACACAACATAAAAAATAAAAAAACATCACCACTAGCCACAACAACCCACCATCACAACCACAACCACAACCACAACCACAACTCATTGCCATAGCCAACCCCATTGAAAAAGTCAACCACCACCACCACCACAACTAACAAACCCTTATGATGAACACACATAAAAACATAAACCCAATCAAAAAGAGGAGAGAGTAGAAAGAGAAGAGACCGAGAGAGAGAAGTGGACCAACGGTAAAGAGTTGGTGAAGAGAGAGAGAGAGAGAAAGAGAGAGAGGATGAGGCGGAGAGAGATGGTGAGATAGAGTTATAAAGGAGAGAGGAGACAGAAGAGAAGGAAGAGACTGAGAAAGAGAGTCACGAGAGAGACAAAGAAAGAAAGAATTTAATAAAAAAATATTAGCAACTTGCTATAATAACCTCTACAGTAACCTGGTACAACTTATTGTAGAGTGGTAGGTTACTATAGCAAATTGCTAAAAAAATTTGACTTTGGTACCACTTAATAAAGGGTGCTTGAGGTGTTAAAATAGCTTTCCAGCTATTTTAACACCTCTATTATGAATGCTCTAATTATACTTTTACTTAGCTAATTTTTTAAGTTCAATAGGCTAATGAAAATAAGCTCTCCCAAACGACCACTTAATCTAATAAGAGATGTGAGATGAAAATGAATCATTATTTTGTGTTAAGAAAATAACAGTGAATAAACAAGTTTGATTTAGTAAATAATATCTCAAATAATTAGCAAGAATGTAAATTGCATAAACAGAAAATAAAGAAAAGAGTTTAGGAACAATCTATCACAATATAATAGAATCATGCAAAGAGTATTGTCCTTAAAATTTTATTCATGCCACCCTCTGTGCAATTGGTTATATTAATTAGTTGAATAGCTCCCCAAGATTAGACTATAGAATCAAGTTTCATGATGAATGCATTTTCACTCGCAGAGGTTTAAGAACAATCCTATAATGCATTGCCATTCTTTAATTTAACAAATATATATTGTAGAAAAATAGATGGGAGAGAAAAAAAACATAAATTTTGTATCTGGAAATATATAGCAAAAGAAATCTGACAGGAAAGTGTGTTATGATGAGCATTATATAAATTATTGACGAAAATAATAGTCTATGGTTATTGGTTACCGTAATGGTGGCGTTTTGGTTTCTAAGCCCAAAGGATTGAAGGATTCAGGTTCAAAGAGCCTAACACAATGAATTTGTAGAGAGTGGGCTTTAAAGTTAAGCTTCAATGGATCATACAACACGCACAGTGGGTTAAAGATATTAAGAAAGCAAAGAAAGACAAGTTCTAGGAAATTCTTCCTCGGTGAAGTCTGGGGAGAATGATTCTTGAATAGTTTTTTTGGACTTAGATACAATTTTAGTTCTTGTTGCTACAATGTGTTCTATACAGATTCCCCCCCCCCCCCCCCTCTTCTCCCTAGAGGGTCTCTTACATTATATAGCTCCCTTTAGATTATCTTGGCCCTCTATTTGTTAATCGTCTAGGCCATTACTTAAGTGCTTGTCCCATCAGATACCTTCCCAAGCCCTTTGTGAGTTGGGGCAATCAAGGCAGCATTGTTCAGGGGTCTTTTCCACATAAATACTGTCAAGAGGTTTGGTGGGATGCATTAAATGTGGTGGCAACCACCATCTTTTCAATCATGTTAGGGCTAACCCCCTCCCTAAAACTCTTTCTCTACAGTATGACCTCATTTGGTAATGTGCCACTGACGTGACTTTACTATCTGAGCGTGTGACCTCCTTGGCCATGGGTATGGCACGTGGTGCAAATACCTTATTTAAATTTCTATACCCCACAATTGCCCCTCAAAACTCCAGCTTTTTTCTCTTATCTGAGGAGAAAATTGGGGTTTTGACCTTAGATAATTAATTCGACACATTTCTTTGACTTCCATATGTGAAAGTGTCATTTCGCGTATCCTGCAACCGTTCTGGCATTTCGGAGTCCGCAACGTCTCATTAAATGCTCCAGGCGGCGTTTTGTTCCCCATGTCCTATGGTGAAATGGAGATCCTACGATTGGCATTTCTCTTCAAATTTTGAGCAGGATAACTCCCACCCAATTCCACCTCCTATATAAGATGATTGGGGGATTCATTTCTCTCACTTTACCAATCTTCGAACTCTCAAGATTTCCTAAATCTCCAAACTCTCAAGACTTCCTAAATCTTTATGCTTTTGAGAAGCTTCTGAAGTGACCCTTGTCCTTATTTTTGTAAGTTTCTTCATTCTTAGGCTATTTTCTCCTCAGCCAATCTTCTCGACCTTCTACATTTTACTTCTCCTTCTCAAATATCCCTGTCACTTCTTTTTAGTCTACTCTAATGGGTAGGTTCACCCACCTAGTAGATTCCCCTGCTGCTATGGAGGGGTTTAGGGTCTTGTACCACATTCCTCGAGGGATTTCCTTGTGATATTGCTCTCTGGGTGAGTGGCTCACCCATAAGAATGAAGGGGATGTCGTTATTCCTATGATCACTTTCATAGAAGGGGGAATGACGCTTCCCATGGGTATGGTGACTAGAAACTATTTAATCACCCATAGGCGATGCCCCCACCAATGCGTCTCCAACCTATTTAGGATTTTGGGTAGTGTAGATGCTCTCAACGAGTAGATAGGGTTGAATCTTACCCGACATGATGTTGTTTGGATGTATGAGTGCCATCTGTTAGCAGACTTGAGCTACTACCTTAAGTCTAGGTCTTCAGTGATTAGGCTTGTCTCGTGTCTTTCTAAGTCCAACAAGAGCATGAAGGATGACAACCTGATCGCCTCTAGTGAATGGCACGACGTTCTTCACTACCCAACTCGAGAGGGAGAGCCAGGTGGGGTACCTTACATTTAGGTCTTTTAACCTGGGCACTAGTTCCTTAGTTTTACTGCTCTTTTCTTTCCTTTAGTATTTCATTTCTTTTTGATGAAGGACTTCATTGTTCTGACCGTAGTTTTGCTTCTCAGCTATTTTTGCAGATAAAAGGCATGTAGCGCCCAACATTAACCTCATCAACGTTCGCGATTTCAACAAGGTGCTAAGGTCCGAGGTGTTTGTGAGTGAGGACAGAGAAGATTTGAACTTCATTTTTTAGTTTAAAATTTTGATTAATTTAAATTGCAATTTTTATCCTTAAAATTTGGAGAAATTTTAATTTTGCTTAATATTTCAATTCAAATTTTGAATTTGTACCCATAAAGTTACATATCTTTTGAATTTAAACCTTTGTCAGTAACCTGTTTATTCTCAATGTTTTATAATTGAGATGAGAGATGCTACGTCTACAACATTTTTACAACAAATCACAGGTGGTTAGTTGTTATTGGTTCAAATTTGAAACTAACACTAAGATTACTTTTTTGCCCTAACAATAATAACCAGTAACAACTTGTCACTTAGAATTTGTTGTAAAAATGTTATAAAAATGTTATAGACATATCATTTTTCAATTGGGATATTATATAATCTCAAGGATAGCCTAACCTCCTAGAGATTAGAGAGAGGGATTAAGAAGAATTTGAGAGAGAAAGGATATTTCTTATTTCTTGAAGGAATACAAAATGAGAGTGCAACTCGAGTACAAGTTCCCAATTAACAATCAGTTAGGCCAATAATTTACTATCTACCTACCTTCCTAGTAGTCAAATGGCTAATTAGTAAAGATTACATGGCTAATTAGCTAGCATAATTAGGCTTAACAGTAACATGGTGGTAGTAACACTAACACTTATCCTACAACTACTCAGCAATATAATGACAGTGCAGCAACTTAATTGTAGTAGCAGTAAGGGTTGCGGCTACAGGCTTGACTTGATCTCACGCACATAGCAACATAGCAAACAAACTATACATAGCAGCATTCAACAGCACATATAGACATGGCAAAACCAGCGGGTCGGGTTCGGGTTCGGGTTTGGGTTCGGGTTCGGGTTGGGTTAATCGGGTTGCGAATTAGGTCGGGTTGACCCATATTTTTCAGATTTAAAAAAAAAAAAAAAAAACATGTATTTGCCATTTAAAAAGTCCTACAACAAATTACTTGGTGTAAAATGCATAACTTTAAATTCACCACTTATATCAAGAATGAATTACTTTTATTAATACTTATTTAATAATTTTAAAATTATTCGAATTCTAACATTGCTATCTAAAACAAAATTACACAAAGATAAATAAAAATATATACAAGTTTTATTTCTACACAATATCAACATTCCAAAATATAAAACAAAATTACAAATGACTTATTGGATAATTCATTTGACAAAGAATAAAAATATATAAATCTTGAAAATTAATTTTATAATCTATTGTCAATTGTGGTTAACACTTTATTTCAATTTGAGATATATATTAAAGTTTGATTGTTTACTTATTTATACATGGTATCTTCTATGAATATCATATCATTGTTAAGTAACACACACTCTAGGAAATATCATAATTTATTTTGAAAAGCCGTTTATTTTGAACATAAATTGTTAAAAAATAGGTTTAAGCATTCATAATTTATGTTAATTTGATACGTACTTCACTAATTTCACAATTATGAATGTTTCTCACATATGTTTACAATTTTAAATCTATATTTTTAATTGTACTGTAACTAGATTATCTTGGCATATACTTTGCTATTTGATATCTAAAAATCTTTACTCATTACAGAATGCTCAATCATTCATCTTTCAATTAATTTGCATATAGTTATGTAAATGTCTCTTAATTGTTTCCTTAAAACTCACAACAAACAATTAAACCAATATTGTCTTAATTTTATTATTATTTTTTACCCAAAAAAAAAATTTAAAAATGGTTGGGTTGACCCGCAATAAACACGGGTCAAGTCACGGGCATGGTTGTCAAAATCTCGATCCGGATCGTAAAATCGCACGATTTTACGATCCCACCTCACCAAAAAGTTTAAAATCGTAGCAGGATCGCAAAAATGGTAAGATCGTATGTAGAATCGTGTAGGATCGTATGGGATCCTACCATTTGGCTTGAATTTTTTTTTTTTTTTTTTTTTTTAAGTGGGATTCATTTTTGTAAGATAATCCACCTAAACCCATAAGCCTAACAGGTTATCAAAAGCCCAATAATGAATTGAAGTCCCAAATTTACCCCTATGTTAAAGTAAAATCCCAAAAAAACTAATAGTACTTAAGTTTAACATTTTCAAAAACAAAACCTAAAATATTTAGATGATGAAATGGGATATGACAATGACAATGATTGGATTAGAAGAAACTTAGAATGTGAATTCTCTTTTGGATTTCATATTTATAATTAGCTAGTTTACCTTAGATTAAAAATTCTCCTTTGGATTATATATTGTAAATTTGTAGTTAGCTAGTTTTTATATGCTAACTAGCCTAACTTATTTTGGATTTGAAACTTAGAATTTGGAAAACATTTTCTATATGTGTAGATAATATTTTGGTACATAATTGCTAATTAAACACGTACTGAACTTTTTAGATACTTTATGTAAAAAGTTAAATATATTTTGTTTCGTTAGAATGACATAAGAACGATATAGTATGTGCAAATTATATTTTATGATGCAATATATATTTTTTTTTTAATGGATGAATTCATATTTTAAATAATTATATAACATACAAAGTCACTATCAATATATTTTTTTATTAAAATCTGAAAATAGGTAGGATCTTACGATCTATGATCCGATCTTACGATCCACGATCTTACCTACCTCTCACGATCCTACGTAGGATCTCGATTTTGACAACATGGGTCACGAGTCAACCTGTTTTTGCTTCAGGTAAAAAAAATCAAGTTCGAGTCAGGTATTTTTCAGGTCGGGTCAAGTCGAGTTAAAAAATTCTGACTCGTTTTGCCATGTCTAAGTACACATCAGTAAGTGCTGCAGAGAGCTACAACACCAAACTAGCAGCAGTAGACCGAACTTGAGGGTCTAAACAGGCCTTCCATCAATGTGATGAGATGTTCGTTAGTAAGTAAAATCAAAATTACTCCAAATTTTAGGGGTTCAAATTATAATTTAATTTTTTGAATAAAATATGGAAAGACAATTTTTTTTTTAACTATATTGAAAATTATAAAATAATTAAATTTGTATTATGTAGATTATAGATGAATTTAAATGTTTATTAGTATGCAGATTTAAAATGATAGGATGTAAAATGTTATTTCGAATTTATTATTTTAGAACTGATTTTATTAGAGAAAAAGCTTTAAATCTCAAATCCATGTACACATATCAAGCACTTTATATTTAATATTATTCTTCAAAACCCCTCATTTTATGGCCTCAAATTCAAACAAAATTTAAAAGAATTTGAAATGAAATTAAACAAGTTTTTTGGTTGAGATAATGTCTTTCCTTTGTTTTTATAATTTAATTGTTAGAATAAGAGAATGATAGGGATTTAAATCTTGATTATCCTCATAAAGAAAACCAAAGAATGTCGCTAAATTGACGAGATAATGCAATCTTAAACCTTCAATACCTTACCTGATACCGCTTTCATTGCAAAAGATAATTATGCTGAACAGAAAGCAAAGATTTTTCTTAAGGCACATCTAATCATTGTAGACCTCGTTAATTATTTTAATTAGCTAAAATAATTACGTCGCTGCTCAAAGCAAGGACGTTCTTCCCTTCTTGCTCCTTCTCACCAATAATAATTCAATACTATTTCGGAACCTTCTAAAATTTTAATTTGAAATTTTGTTTTTCTTCTCTTTAGTCGAAGCTAAGAATTATTGTTTATCCTAACCCAACCTCACCTTGCTCCCCAAAAGCGCAGACCAAATCCAAACAATAAAAGACTTTTGAGTTCAATACATACACTGCTATACAACGACGTTTTTGTCTTGATTTTAAATACCCTTAATCTTGAAAAGATTTCTGAAGACAACCTTGGACAATACACTGTTAAGCTTCCATGGAATACAGCAGAAGCCGCCATATACAAACAAACTTTCCAAATAATACGAGGTAGACAGAAAACAATTAAACAACTCAAACAATTGTTTCTTTCTTTCTCTCTCTCTCTTTTTTATCCATCTATTACTGTAGCTTAACAGCACTGCTCCTTCCAAGCACCCTCATCTCTTTCCTTTGTTTCTAGTTCTTACAATGAATAGAGGTTAAACAAAATCACATATAACAAAACTGAAATTTACAGGCATTGAAACTACAAACTTTAGCATAATCAAGACTTGAGTAACAAACAAAAAGATTCTTGGAGTTATATATGGAGAATAACAGAATCTGAAGTTTTACATTTCAAGTTCCATAGAAGAAATGAGATCATACGATTTGTATTCAAAGGCCTTCTAGACCTTAAGGACACACTAACCCACCACAAAAGGCAAAGATTCGTTTCAATTCAGAGTCTAACCATGAAGTCCAGCAAGCCTCAGACTTGGATACTATGCTGTAATTCTAAACCAAAGGCAAGGATATTATGCTGTAATTCTAAACCGGCCCTTCGCTATTCTTCGAGGAATGACCCTCCTCCCACCCTTGGTTGCCTTGCTGTTCACATGAAAAAGTGCATGCAAATCCTACATAGTTTTGCTCACAGTTTTCCCAGCTAAGAAAAATTCATAAAGCCATTTAATACAGGCCAGAAGGCAGACACTTGACCATGAAGTGGGAGGAAAAATCCAAAAAAACTCTTCCCTAAGTTCTTATATGTAATATAGACACTCAATGATGTCCCAAGCAGTTCAACTACGACCAACATGAAGCAAATGCGGTCCACAACCTATGCAGTTAAAAAGCTAGTGCCTAATGCCTAATAAATTCTGTTGTCCAGTTTGCAAATTGTCTGATTTGTCATATCAGCCTAATTATGATAATATCTGTTCTCCTACACTAGATTTTTTAATTTTCTTTCTTTTGGAGAGAGAGAGAGATGTACTGAGCAAAGAATCCATGGTTCCTCTTACACTGGATAGTGCTAGGTTGGAAAGTCCGTTTAGGAAATAAAATCATTGGCTCATTTGAAGAAGAAACATCTCCTGCAGAACAGAACAGTTAAAGTTATGCAGAAACCAAAAAGACTGAAAAAAATGATATTGATGACTTAATTGTTGACCCAATCCCTGAACACTCTAGCCTTAAGTGTGCATTTGGGAAGCACGTTTTGCACTTCCTAGACACACGTTTGCATTTTTTCTGGTTTTTTTTTTAGCTGAAATGTTTAACTTTTTCCGTGAACAGTGCATGGTGTGCCCTGTTCATGAACCCACAAATTTCACTTTTCAGCAACTTTTTCATTAAAAGTGGGTCCCACATTACTACTATTCACACATTTAAAAATTATTTTGTTATAGTGTTTTTCAGTTTTCAGCTTTCAGTTGTAAATAGTTAAATTCAAGAGAGGAGATAAGAGAAGCATGTCTCAATTACCTAAAACAAGGTAATAACTAATAAGTATTTCTATATCATATCCTATGAAGTTTGAAGCAAGAAATCCCCACCGTATGGAATTTTTTTCGTTTGGTCCACCCTACTTGAGTTTTAAAGTTCATAAAATATCGAATTTTTGCAGCTTATAATTAATTCCTGCCTACTAGCAGTTAATTAAGACCATAACAAAAGTTACAGTCATTTATGATTTACCTTGCATGTAGAGATTCTCCACATATCCACCCCCACCCAACCAACTTTTCACTCCAAACCACAACCCGAATGGTATACTTGCTAGTTATGGTCTTAACAGAACATTTAGCAGAAATTAGGCAAGGATGCAGTCCTTATGGAAACTATAATTATGAGGCCTTAACTGGACTACACATCTAGTTGCTAGACATATGAGCATGCTGAAGCTTCTATAACTTCAATGTTCTTGAAGAAGCAATTAAAAAAAAAAGTTTATAAAAAACACATTCTTTTGCTTTGAGGCACTGAAGAAAAGAATGCTTCGTGTAAATTTAATTTTGTCTAACATAGTCTTATGTCCATTACTTATTATCAATAATAATAATAAATTATTAAAAAAAATTCATACGTCCATCAATCACGTATATGCTCACAAGGGAACATAATAGCCCTATTTTTGAAGAGACAGAGAGACCAACAGATCAGTTAGAATCCTTGCTGATTTGAACTGGTTTTACACAACAATTCCATTAAGATCATCTTCTTAATATCTTATATCTTATGACATAAGATATTGAGATCACATTCAAGTTATCAACAAGGAACTAGATATTCGGTTTATCAAAGTTAACAAGAAACACCCTTTTGATGTTCACAGCAACCTAAAGATGCATAATTTAAATAATAAAAAATCTATAATTCATCATCATCATCTCTCTCTATCTCTCCCTCTCCACATTTTCCCAGCAAACAGACAAACCATTAACAAAAACATCTAGTCTATCCTTCCATTTCCATAGAAACCAAACAGAGCATAGATTAAAAAATGCATAATTTATAAACCCCAAATTCCTAATTTATTAGCATCTCTTACCATTTCTACCATAAACCAAACAGACCATTAACAAACAGCTAGCCCATCCATCCATACATTTCCTCATATACCAAACAGAACTTTCATTCATACATACATAGAAAATCCATAATTCAAAAGTCCAAATATTTCTAATTTCTTATCTCCTTCACCTCCCTTTCCCAGCAACCTGAGTACATTTACAATTTTACACACACAGACACACACACTCTTACCAATTTCATAGAAAATGCATAATGTAAAAGTCAATGCACGCGCACACACACATGCAGTTACCAATTTCATAAAAAATGCAGAATTTAAATGTCCAAAGATTTCTAATCTTTCATCTGCTCACCTCATTTTCCCAGCAACCGAAGACCCTTGACATATATACACACACACACCAATTTCATAGAAAATATATAATTTAAAAGCCTAAAGATTTATAATTTCTTATCTCCTTATCTCACTTTCCCAGAGACCAAAAGGAGTACACAGACACTCACTCTTGCCAATTTCATGGAAAATGCATAATTTAAAAATCCACCTCAAACACACACTTAGGGTGTGTTTGGATATTGTTTATTTTGCTGAAAACTGAAAAATGACAAAATAATTTTTTAAAAGTGTGAATAGTGCTGTGAGACCCATTTTTAATATAAGTTTGGGTGAAAAAAAAAAGGTTTGTGAGTCCCGTGCACTGAACTGGAAAAGTCAAAAATGCGCTTCTTAAAAAAAAAAAAAAGGCGTGTAACGCAAATGTGAAATGTAGACTCAGTATCCAAACGAATACTTAGTGTAGATTTGAATACCACTTATTTTGTTGAAAATTAAAAAAAAAAAAAAAAATTCAAATTACTGTTCACACCAAAAACACTGTTCATTTTCCGATTTACAATGTTCATGTCTCATGAACAATGCAATAGGCGTTGGTTAAAAAAACAAAAGGGCAAAAACGCGTTTGCATTTTTCACGCAAACGCAATTCAAACACTCTCTTAGTGCTAGTTTGGATAGCACTTATTAGTGCTGCGTCTGCGTTTCCTCAGTTTTTTTTTTTTTTTTTTTCTTTTCAGTCGCAATGGTTGACCCGTTCTTCTGTGAACAGTGCACTTGTACACTATTCACGGATCCCAGAAACTCTATTTTTTATCAACTTTTTCATTAAAAATGGGTCCCACAGCACTATTCACACATTAAAAATTATTTTGTTACAATATTTTCAGTTTTTAATTTTCAGTTTCAGTAAAATAAGTTCTATCCAAACAGACTCTTAATGTTTGTTTTGATCATACCACGTTTTGGACGTTTTGCTTTTTTTATTTTAAAATCAGAGCTTAATGCACTGTTCATGTTCATGAGACATAAACAGTATACTTAGGTCAATAAACAGTAGTAAATAGTAATAAAAATTAAGTGATATCCAAAGGCACAACTTGTGTGCGTTTTGCCTTTTTTTTTTGTTTGGACTTTTTTTTTTTTTTTTTTAATCCAGCGTCTCTTACATTTAGGCCAATAAACAGTAATCCGTACATAAATGATAACTTTTTTATTTTTTTTTATTAATTCCAATTTTCAGTTGTCAATCAAATAATCCATATCCAAACGATCCTTGATTACTAATTTCATAAGAAAATGAATAATTTGAAAGAAAAAAGATATCTAATTTCTCATCTCATTTTCCCAGCAACCAGAGGACTTTTACATACACCATTTTCATTAAAAAAATGCATAAAATAAAAGTCCAAAGATTTCTAATTTCATTTTCCCAGCAACCAAACAGATGATTTTCACACACTCACATATATATACAGAGAGAGAGAGAGAGAGAGAGAGAGTACCTTCTGGTAAGTAGAAGCTGAGAGAAGGGAGGCCAGAGGGATATACGAAGCCTTCGGAGGCGACCTTTCGGATCAATTAGGCGTCGTTTTGGTACTGAGGCAAGTGGAGTGAGTTTTCGAACTTGTAGAGCGATGGGAATAGCTTCGGAGTGACATCGAGGCCCTGAGACACGATCCGTTGATTCGGATTCGGGTTCGGACTCTGCCGGAGAAAGGGGTTCGGGAAAAACCGGTTCACCAGCGACGCTCCGGTTCGGGCTAGGGTTTTTGACGCCATTGTTGTGTTTCCATGTGTGAGTGATTTTGTAGAAATGTTCAATTGGTTTGGTTCTGCTGAAACCCTACACACAGAGAGTGAGAGTGAGAGTGAGAGAAAGGGATGGGGTATATCTGGAATTTCCTTATTTGGGTCGATGTTGGGCCACATGGGGTGGGCTTTTTAATTATCAAACTTCAAATAGGTATCAATTAATCATTCACCCAAAGAAAAAGTATCAATTAATCAATACAGTACTAGTTATGCGGTTTTTAGAATTAGATACGGCTTGTGTCCAATGTTTTTTTACACTAAACACGATACAATAAGGACATACATTTAAAACTAAACGTATATCCGCATTGTAGCATATCTAATGCAAAAAGAAACTAAACGTATATCCGCATTGTAGCATATCTAATGCAAAAAGACACTAAACACAACTTTCACCTAGATTAACTAGGGATGATATAAGAAACATAAGAAGCCTAATTAGGAGACTTTCATCTTTTGGGCTACATTCCTAATGTCATTGGGCTAATGTGACCACAAATGCAAATGAAATGTGACCAACCAAGTTGGTTGGTTGGGCTAAAGTTTACAACCTACAACCAAGTTATAAACTTTTTGGGTGATTGCCTAGCATGTGAAGCTTGAAGCCTTGAACTATTACCCTACTACATCGCCAACACTAGGAAGTTATTACAATTAAATTTGCATGTTTTAGCAAAGTTCATATCCAATCACATTCTACACCTGTTTGTTCAAGTTCTATTTGTTAAAATATGAGGCTATGAGACTTGGAGATGAAACACAGAAATTGTAGATTGAAGTTTACGCACAGGTTGAAGTTGAAGATCATAAGTTGCACTAAGCTACAGTCGTTTAGTATCAAATGCATGTTAAACTACTTGAAGTTTAGTCTTTATTTAATTAGTTACTTGTTAGTGACATATGTCATTTAGTCATTGGTTTTGTGTTAATTGTTAGTTAGTTAGATGAGTTAGTTACATTTTCCCGCTTTTTGTTAATGTATATAAACACAGAGTTTGTTGTAATCATTATTCAATGAAACATTTTTCACAAATCTCAATTCTCTCTCTCAGTTATGACCTCCATTGCTAAAGCTTCAAGCTTTGTTTCTATTCATCAGTCCAAACTCAATATTTATAACACCAACTACAGTCAAGAGTCTTATATCTCAACTGCTTGACACCTCTTGATCTTTCCAAAAACATCTAGAGTTCAATCCTTCCTCTCTTATTGTAATTGTTGAATTATCAAAAAAGTAACACCAACCATGTGCACACTCCAATTCTAAATTAGAATATAAATCCTATGATACTGCATTGGGATTTTGGCTCCAATGAATTAAATTTTTTCCTCAAAATTTTGACCCATGGAAGCAAAACACACTAATTGTAAGCAATTGCTTGAACTGGAAGGAAAAAAAAAAAAAAGGTGTTACCATTGGCCAAATTGTAGCACATTTGCCATAGAATTCAACATGTGTTATTTTAATTAAAGTTTTCCCTCAAAATTTTACATATGGGAGCAACATAGGTCCCTACAATAAAGCACAATAATTATAGAACTCTAGTCTAGTAATGACAAAAAAATGTGATTGCAATTATCACACTTTAAGTTTGTTGGTCTTTTTTAAGTGTTAACCAGGGACGTAGCTATGCTAGACCAATGGGGGCAATGGACCCCCTGGCCCAATGAGAAAAAGAAAAATATAAAATATATAAAGTGTGGTTTTGAATTTTCATGCTTCATATATATTTGTTCAATACTTCCCTGCTTTCACAAAAAATACAGTTCTTTTTTATTCAAATTTTCATTAAATTTTGATTCTTTTTGTGAGTTTCTGTCTGGATTCTAAATGATTTATGGAATTTATCTTAAAGCATTAGTATAGGATAATTGCAACTTAAGTGTTTGATGAAGTTCCCTAAAGAAGATTTGTTAAAAATACATGGTTGTCTTTGGGTTAATCTAGAACTACGATATGAAGGTTTAGGCTATAACAAATTTTTTAAGCATTTGGATTTGAGTGTATCTTGCCCCCCTCACTCGAAATCCTAGCTCCGTCCCTATTTTTAACAAAGTTGGCATACATTCTGACAAGCAGAGACACCAAGTTATATTTTAGGGCTGCATTTGTTTTACACACTTTGTATAATAGGATTATCCCTATCTTTTATGGTAAGCAGCAAAGCAACAAAGAATAGCAACAGAAAATAGTAGTAGATAAGCATGCCTCACATGCACCAAGAGCAGTGATGGTTCTACAAAAAAATGTAGATAGCACTAAGATAAACTATCTTAGAGGATGCCAATTTCCAGAGTATAATTGTTGACAGCACTAAGATTTTCACTTAACTAGTATAGCCTAATCTTTCCCAAGAACCAATATTGGCCATCTTATCATATAAGGCTCTCAACATTGTTCAACATGATACTTCTTATCATCTTAATTAGTCATCTGATATGACCGAAGAATAATTTGATACCCTAACGTACCAAAAGCATTCTGAAAATATTTTAATTTGGTGGGTTTTCAATTCTCTTTGTTTTTCTTTTTGATAAGTATGTGTTTTTCAATTCTCAGTAAATGTGAGTCTAGATTATATCACCATAGAATTACTTATCAACATTATTAGTTTTTTTTTTTAAATATTAATTCTTTTTTTTCACAAAAAAATCTTCAAGTCACCAATTCAATTATATTGATAACGATGGATCATGCCCCGGCAACAACACCCGAGTAAAACCTGATCAACATTTCATATTTTAACCTCAAAAAAGAAAAGAAAAAAAGATCAACTTTATAGTACATAAGAGGACCTTTGAAGCCATATCCCAAATATTTTTCGAGGCATATGAATGTATTTGGTAATTGTATAACTAGTTTGCTAAATCTACTTTGTAGTACTTGGGTGGATTTTTACAGTATCCTTTAACTGTTTCCAAGTAGGCTATGTTTGATATGGTCATATGTTACGCCAGAAACCACCTTGATGATGTTGGCAAATATTTTGTTTCAGCATCTTGGAAGTTTGACAAAACCCTAGCACAAATCCATATAATAATTGTCTTATAAAGTGATCTTGATGATGTCAATTTAAATCAACTTCAACTATAGTTTGACAAGGCAAAGACAAAGGGCTTTCCATTTAGCACCTCACATCATTGAAAATGTGTAACTTTTAATTTGAAGTATATATTCACATATCAAGAACAGCCAAGCAAGAGGAGACATGAACAGTTATTTTATTTGGGTTGAGTTGATTTCACACAAACGGTTACATGAAGTTTTACATAGCTTATTTTTTACACAGCTTAGTTTTACACTAGTGTATTACCCATTTGTTTTATTACCATAGCTAGCTTTTATTTATTTGTTTATTTATTTATTTATTTTTGTTGAGAAACTATTACAATAGCTAGCTTAACATTCAAGAGAACGTGAAAGACACTTTTTTCAATGTTGCTTTTCAAATAATATGCACCCTCCCACTCCACATAAAGTTTGCTCTTTATAATATTTTATCTCCCTCGTGACAATGACAACCATTTATCACCTTCAGTGAAATGCTTTGTCATTAACGCTCTATGAAACACGTTTACAATGTCCCTTGAGCATTTACATTAATTCTTGAAAAAAAATTGTGTCTATTTTAGTATTTTTTTTTTTAATCACTTTTCAAAACACTCATATAAAATTATCTAATATCTATTCTAAATTTTATTTTAATAAAATATTAAATTTCCTTAATTTTTAAAAATTATATACGTAGGATGTGGCACTTAAAACTCAAGTAAGCATTAGGCCTTAGACCAGAACAAGCCTAGAATGTGCCTTTCCGAAAATGGAGCCTAACTATAGAAAAACATACCTCAAAACAAGGGTAAAAGATAAAATAAGCGATTATGAAAAGTACCCCTAAGATCCTGAACCCTGAGAATTGACCAAACAAGGTCCACCACCCTCAATCCAAACATGAACGGACCACTTGAACCATCCGAGGTAAATACTTGTAGACGTAATACCAAAGACATCCCACTGAGGTATGCACATTATCCAAGGATGCCTGAACTATCAAATGCATCCCACCAAGGTATGTATATTGTCCGAGGAAGCTCTCCAAATTATCCTAATAAATCCACTGTGGTACACATAGTGTCTGAGGAAGCCATTCAGATCTTCCTAATAAATCCACAATGATCCACCTAACACCATATCATTTAATGCAACAAATAACTTATTATAATAAAACAAGAAGCCCCAAAAATCTTTGCTCATCATGACCTCAAGAAAAGAAGAGCTTGATGGGACAAGAGGCTATCCAACCAAACCAGGATAGCACCTACTATGACACATGCAGGAGAAGAAAATAAGAAGAATCAGGCACAGGATGAGGATGAAGAAGGAGGAGGAGGGAGAGTTTAAAATGAAAAAGAAGACAAACGAATGGAGGAAGTGAAACATAGAGTCAGAATTGTAACAAAGAAAAATCATATGAACAATAACTTTTTTTACATACTTTTGTGAGAGTGAGATAGTTTCTGGATTCTTATACCCACCCACCCACACACACACACACACACACACACACACACACATATATATATATAGTTTTTTGATAGGAAAAATTTACCATATTTGAATAATCTATTAGGACCTTATATTCTGAAGAAGAATAAAATTGGGACCTTCTTTTATAGGAACCATTTCCATGATCGTTCTTAGAAGTTCATTGGCTAATAACAAAAAATTCCACCCTTTTCCTTTAGCCACTGAGAAAAAAAAAGTCCACAATTTTGGACGATAATTTTGTTGTTCTTTATTTCAACCTAAAGAATTGGGTTGAATGAGTCGTTTGGGTTTTTTTTTTTTTTTTTTTTTTTTTTGAGTTGGACTTAATTCTAGGGAAAAAAAATGCAAATTAATCTTCTATCATCTCATATCAAAGTCTACCATATATTGCCATCATCATCAATACCACTTTCATCTTCAATATTTATTATTCTCCATATAATGATTACACGCCTAATGTACTTTTAATACTTCTAAGTCAACCAGTTCTAGAGTAGCAAAATAATAGACCTTAAATGTTTGGTAGAAGTGCTACGTTATTCCATTAATTCTATCATCGAACATTTATGTGATCATTGATATATAGTATATGTATATATAGAATCTTTCATTACAATCATCATTATCATCGATTCTTGGTTTTTGTTGTCGTAGAATTCTGTCACCCTCAACAAGAGTGTAGCACTAGAGAAACTTAGAAAGCATATACATACATATATTGTCATTTACATCAAGCAAGTTATCATGATTAAGAAAAGAGTTCATCATTAATTTCACATTCGTTGTTCTTCTTCGATGTAAATCTAAGTTTTTGTGTTAATTTAGCAAGAACACCGACCCTAATTTTCCTTCTTTGGTACATTGTATTTTTAAATCTTTAGTTATGGAACTCAAATATATGACTATGGTGATTGATCATCATCTAATCATGGACATTCATCATCATCATCATATACAAGATAATGATCCTTTAAAATTTAGAAAGTAATGATCATCATATTTTAAAGAGTAATATCATCATATACAATATAATAATCCTTTAAAATTTTAAGAGTAATGATCATCATTTTCAAGATAATAAACCTCTAAAGTTTTAAAAGTAATATTTATATTATATAATTATTAAAACTGAAAACTGAGCTTATTGTTGCTGAAAACTGAAAACTGAAAACTGAAAACACTGTAGCAAAATAATTTTTAAATGTGTAAATAGTATCGTGGGACCTATTTTTAATATTTTTTAATACGTGAACAGTGTATAAACAGTGCTAAACAGTACATGAACAGTAATCCATGTGAGATTACTGTTCACGCACAGAAAAAAAAAAAAAAAAGGCAGAAAACATGGATGCAGCAAAACGCTAGGAAACGCGCAAGCCAAACACTGACTCAATTTTATCACGTCAACAACTTGCTACTAGAAAAACTTTAAAGAATATTAATCCACCATTTCACGTGTCAACAGTCTCATTAACTGCTGCTGATTTTTGCCAATCACATCTATCAATCGAATTCCAGAATCAAGCAGCAGTGGATGAGCATTACCAAAAGTAAGTATTAATTACATAAGTTAAATGAAAGTACTGTTTGGGATTTCTTTATTGCGTTGAATTTGAAAATTTTTTATTGAAAATATTGTAAATAGAGATAAAAATTAGATAATACAGTACAATAAATTTATGAATAGTATCAAAAAATATAATAAGACTTATAAATAATAACAAAAATAAACTAAATAATAAAATAAAGAAATAAAAACAACCTTACCAAACATATACTAAAATGGAAAAATTATTACTTATTACCTTCTCCAACATAACTATTTTTGACTAAGACTTACCATCTTTTTAGAATGGCCCTACAATACATGTACTTGATTCCAATTCCTTTGCAGATTTGTTGATACACATTGGCAATTACCAAACGAAGTACTCTCTACAGAGGTAGCAATAGTCAGTTAAATAACGTGTTTCTGGAGAGGCAGTAATAGTTGGTTAAACCAATATTTCAAAGATAGAATGGGAAATTGTGAATTATCCTAAAAATAGAGAGGAAATTACTTTTTCCTCAAAAAAAAAAAAAATAATAGTAAATTATTAGAATAATCTTGAATCAATAATAAATTTTTTAAACATTTTGATAATAATTTTAAATTGAAGTAGTTTTTTAGAATTTTTGAATTAAACTTTCACAATAGAAATTATAGTAAATGATTGAGTTAATTTAAAAATAAATAATGACATTTCATTTAAATTTATTTAAAATTTTAATATTTCAATTTCAATTTTTTATTGAAGTTTTTCTTAAATTTATGAAACTTTTAAAAGAGTATTTCAATTTTTTTTGAAACTTTTGTAATAGAAAATACATTAAATGAATAAAATAACTTAAATAAATGATGAAACTTTTTTTTTCAAATTCTTAAAAATTTTAATAAAAAAAATTTGATTGAAGTATCTTAATTCTTTCACAACTTTTTTTTAAGAATTCACTTAGAGTAAACTAACTTCTAAAAATTAAATATTGAGAAAAAAAAAACATATTCGGTTATAGACGTGTAAAATAAAGCTACAAAATGATTGTATATATGACACGAGAAGAAAGCATTCCCATAGTCACAATTTTGATTTTATAGAATAATATATGACATGATACAATGATACCCAACAACATAAAATTATTGTACTTCTCTATAGAAAGGGAGATCTACTTAATTCCCTAGTACCTAGTTGCTAGCATTGATTGAGCCAAAGTTTTGGAAGTTTTTCTGATTCAATATCTTATCCATTTTTCATGATTTAGACTATATTGCCACTCCCATAGTCCCATGCAATACAGAACTAAAAAAAAGGATACATTCTAAGCAATACAGCTCTTAAAGGATGATACTGCAAGTTTATGCCCTTTGCTACAAACCCTAACTGGGCCACCATGGTACAGCTCTTACATTAAATTCATAGCCTCAGTTTACTCCGTGGTACTCACACTTCGAAATTAACCATTTCTTTCTTTCACTTTTTTTTTTTTTTTTTTTTTGGACCTAGCTAGTGCTGCCTTTCTTTATTATTTCTTCTCTCTCTCTCTCTCTCTCTCTCTCTCTCTGATTTTTTTCATCTATTTAAACTTATTTCCCAGTACTTATTTATTATCTATCTTGGCTGCACTAACACTGCTTTTAGAGAATAATACTGCTTTTAGAGAGAAAGATGGGACATCACTCGTGCTGTGACAAGAAGAAGGTGAAGAGAGGACTGTGGTCACCGGAGGAAGATGAGACACTCATCAACTACATTTCAAACTATGGCCATGGTTGCTGGAGCTCTGTCCCAAAATTTGCTGGTAACATTATAACTGCTCGCTCGTCTCTCATAATTGCACTAGCTTTATAGCTTTCATGGATTCCTAGTATTGTTTCTCAAATTTTCTTTCTTCTTATTATTTTTTTTCCGGTTTCGTTGTACGGCTTCTACGAAGTAGGCCTGCAGAGATGTGGAAAGAGCTGTAGACTAAGATGGATAAATTATCTCAGACCTGACTTAAAACATGGGCGCTTCTCTCCAGATGAAGCGGCCCTCATCACTGAACTTCATGGCATTCTAGGAAACAAGTACCATTTTATTTTTCTTCTCTGAAAATATTTACACTGTGTTTGGTTGGAGTGAAAATAGAGAGGATGGAAAACATAGGGAGGAAAATAGGGTGGAAAACAGTATTTTCCACTGTTTGGCAAAGGAGAGAAAATGGGGAGGAAGGAAAACCCGGGAGAAAGTTTTCTCTCCCGGGCCCACAATTTTCATCCTCCCAAATCGGGAGGAAAATCTGGAGAGGAAAGTGCTGTGAAAGCACTTTTACCCAAATACCCTCTCCCAACGTCCACAACAACCCAGCGCGGCAAAATAGGAAGGAAGCAGAAAATAACCACCAAACCCAGCACCACACCAAACACCGGAACTTAGCACAGAAAACTAAAACATACCACAATCAAAACAGAAACTCAAAACCCAATCAAAAGATTTGAAACACAAAAACAATCTTTCTCATAAGTCTAATGAAATCTGAACAATAAAATAAAACTAATCAAACCAGAACAAAAAAAAAACATGTTGGCCGATCTGTGTAGAACGCCGATCTCCACTTCTTTGCCAGTGATTTATGTGGGTATGAGAGAGAATTTGTTTGTGTGAGAGAGATAAAGAAAGAGAGATCTTCTGCTCTGGAGTAGACGAAGAGAAGAAAAGAAAAAAGAAAAAAGAAAAAAGAAAAGTGAAGAGAGCACTAGTGGAGTAGACGAAGAGAAGAAAAGAAAAGAAAAAAAAAAAAGAAGAAGAAGAAGAAGAAGAAAAGTGGAGAGCACCAGTGGACTAGACGAAAAAAAAAAAAAAAAAGTAGAAAAGGGGGGAGCACCAGTGGAGTAGACGAAGAAGAAAAGAAAAGAATGAGTAAAGTGAAGAGGTTAGACCCAGTGCCAGAGAGCAAAAGAAAAAAGAAAAGGGAAGATAGAGATAAGAGAAAGGTGTGGAGGAGAAAAAAAGAGAAAAAGAAAAGAGAAAAAAAAAGAAAAGGAACGTGTGGATAAAAAAAAATAAGGGAAAAAAAAATAAAGAAGAAGAAATTAAAATTGAGAAATGTCACTACAATATTTTCACAATATTTTCATAATAAATTTTAAATTGTGGGTTGTTACTAACTAATACTGATAAAAAAAAATATTTAAGTGATGTATTCAAATTAAAATCAGTAATAACTTACCACATATGATTTATTATGAAAATATTGTAAAATGTTGAGGACGTAGTACATTTTTTTTTTCAACGTGACCTGATCAAGTTGTACATTATTGTAATTTTTACATTATAATAATAAAAATAATAACATAAATTTATATATATGATGTGGTAAATTTTATATTATTTAATGAATATAAATAAATTTATTTCTTACCTATTATTATGTAACAAGGGTATAATAGTCAATTTACATAAATTACATTTTCCATCCTTCCCTTTTTCTCTCCAACCAAACAAAATAGTTTTCCATCATCCCACTTTTCCACCCCTCCAACCAAACACATAAGAAAGAAAACTAAATATTTTCCATCCTCTCACTTTTCCATCCTCCCACAATTTTCCTTCCTCCCACTTTTCCACTCCTCCAACCAAACAAAGCCTAACTATTACCAAATTTATTTTATATATATTTATTGACTTTACAAACCAACATGATAATACATATCCTTAATGACACGACACGTCAACAACCTAACAAATAAATTATTGTAAATTTCTTATATTTTATTTAATATATAGTAATACTTTAGCTCGTAAATCTACTCAGTAAATTTAATAGGATCTTCTTTTTTTGTCATTATTATTCTTATCATCACCCTCATGCATCATGAATATCATTTATTTTTTTCATGCAAGAGGGTACTTTTTTCCTATTTGGACAGGTGGGCTCAGATAGCCAAGCAATTACCAGGAAGAACAGATAATGAGGTCAAGAATTTTTGGAATACAAGCATACGGAAGAAGCTAATTTCTTATGATGTTCCTGCAATAGCCACCTTTCCTGAGGTGCACTTTAATGGTAACTCCGAGGAAGGTCTTTTCTCCCTAAATGCAAACCCTAATTGGATCCTAAGCTCTCTGCAAGATCAACTATACCTTCCCACTCCAACCTCAAATTTGCAAGGCTTTGATCATGGTGATCTTAAATTAGAGCAAACAAATTGTGGTCCCAATTTGGTTCAATTTCCACCCCCATTGGCATCACCATCTTCTTCCTCCTATGATCCACTCTGGTCATTAGGATATCAGCCTCATGAAAATTTTGATCCTAATCAAGAACATCAAAATTTCAGCACTAGTGGAGCAACACAACATTATACTGGTGATAAGCTTATTGGCCCAAGTATCGCAACACCAAATTATGATGAGGATCCATTAACAGTGCCCATGATTCCAAATCCTTGTGAGATTATTAATGGTAATTTTTGTGGCATGTCTTACTCATGTGCTTCACTAGAACTTGACCCAGTTGCTAGACTCCCATATTTTCCAGTTGGTTGTAATTATCCTTATGATCCACACGTGCCCAACAATCATATGGAGTAAATAGATGCCATCATGTCATCATCGTTATCATCGGCACCAACATTGTCAGCATTATCAAGCGGCCAATTTGCCACAAACCCTAATCTTCCTTCAAGCTGGGAGACTTAGACAGGGTATTCTTTTGGAGTTGGGTTCTATTTATTAATTGACGGGCCTATAATTGATACAATGCATTTATTTCTTGTTATGTGCATGCACAAGACATAAGTGAAACTTCTTTGGGAAATCTTAATGTTTCTAGTTAAAGTGAGTAACGCTGGTTGAAGTTCAAAAAATATGTGTAAGTATGTTATTAAAGTTTGTCAACTTTCCTTCTCAAAAAAAAAAAAAAAAGAAAAAAAAAGAAAAAGAAAAAAAGATTGTCAACTTAATTAATATATTGTATGAGTTCCTACTCCTTGGTGCCTAACAAAGTTTAAATTACTACTCTATATTTGTATCAGTTCTTCTATATGGACACACAATTTGTACATCTGTTAATATGTGATTGGATCACATCATTTACACACAAGTACATCATTGGTACTTAGTGAAAAGTAATCTAATCACCATTTGTCATGTGTTCAAGTTGTGAACACATGTGTGGTCCTAGAATTTTTATATTTGTGCACTCTCTGAGAATACTAAATTGAGGATAGCCCCATCCTAATCAACCAAACACTAAAGACCATCTCCAAAGGTTGAGGAAGATGGGGAAGCATCTCATCTAAAAGCAGAAGTTCATCGAGATACCAAGAATGGAAACATGCAAGCTAAGCAACAATCATCTCCTCATTTAATGCACTCTACCAACTAAGTAGGTCATATTTATTATGGAATGACTCATTAGAACGGTGCTCTACACCCATTTTCCCACTCATCCATGCCTCAAAAGAAGAGAAGAAAGAGATGGGACAAGTATCTCCCCCTCTAATCCTATGCCCTACAGGTGGATGATGAAGGAGGGAGCTCCATCCCAACAAACAAAGAACCTCATTCTAAGATTAAGGGATCCAAATTTTTTTAATAAAAAGTGTGAAGTGTAAGAGTGAACAAGATTGAAAAGTTACACTTAAAAAACATATCCTTGGCGTACCCGATGATGCAATTGTGAAAGAGGATTAGATCAGTTCAATTGTCAACTTTGTCCACTGTCTCTATCCGTTTTTAGATCTTTTACTTGTCTAAGCCCTTAACCCATATTTACTAAATTAATTGCGACTGCCATTCTATATACATACATATATATATATATATATATATATATATATATATATATATATATATATATATAATTTATTTATCAAAGGTACAATCAACCTCATGTGGTTACTTAAAAGTAATGATGTTAAAACAAATAAGAAACTACCCAAAAGAAAACATTTGTATTTTCACAACCTTCTTGTTTAGAAAGACTTCACTTAAATTTAACCAGGCCGAAATAGTCCCAAATGCTACGTTAATGTGACTCAACAGAAACGTAGCAATAATAAATGTTACGTTTAAGATTTTAGATATTACGAGTTTAAGATCTTTTATATATATATATATATATATATATATATATATATATATATATTTATATTTATATATATAAAATTTGGATTTAGAATATGTGCTCTTAACCCAAACTTATATTTTCCCATTATGTAAATGCACAAAAATGGACCGAATACAATGAAATGGACCAAAGTGGATAGAATATGATCGAATGAAACAAATAGGACCAAATATGACTAAAGGGGACTGAATAGGATTGAAGTGAACCAAATAGGAACCAAGTTGACCGAATAGGACCGAAGTGGACCAAATAGGAATAAAGTTTGACCGAATATGACCAAACAGACCAAAGTGGACAAAAAGGACCTATGTGGACCGAATGGACCAAACAAGACCAAGGTAGACTAAATAGGAACAAATAGAACCTAAGTGGAAAAAATGAACTGAATAGAACCTGAGTGGACTAAATAGGACCAAACAGGATCGAATAGGACTAAAGTGGACAGAATGGACCGAAGTGAACCGAATGGGATTGAATGAACCTAATACAACCAAAGTGGACCGAATAGGACCAATGTGGACCAAATAGGATTGAATGGACCTGATAGGAAAAAAGTGGATCGAATAAGACCAAAGTGGACCAAATAAAACCAAAGTGGACCAAATAGGACTGAAGTGGATAGAGATGGGTGTTTTAAATCATATATTACGATTCATGCTCAGAATTTGAAGGGAAAGTGAAGTGTCATACAAATGGGGGGAGAATCTAGGTTAACACTATCATGGGGGAAGAGAGTGAAGGAAAAGAGGCGTGAAAGTTGAATGGGAGTAGTGTTAGACGAGAAGCCTTGCTACCTTAGGGTTTGTAGATAGCTTTGAAGAGACAGTCACTTGCTTAGGGTTGGGGGTTTTTTTTTTTTTCATTATTTTTTTAAAAAAAGAAAAGAAAAAAAGCTGATGTAAAAATTTGTATTTAACATAAATTTGTATCACTAGCAATAAAAAATAATTATGTGAGATTCAATCATATAACTTCTTCGTATTTAAAACATATATTTTTCTCCAAGGGGGAGTTTGACCATGTCCTTTTGAAAAATATATAATACCAACTGTAAAAGTCATTTGATTCCATGGTAGGAAAAAGTGAAAGCAGTTTTAATGGTTAATGAAGTTTGTAGCATACAATTCTTTATATTGGAGAGAAATCAATAATTTTTTTTCTTAATAAATATTTTACAGGATGAGCATGAGAAAATTGATCCTAATGATTCATAGCTATACATAATTCTATAAAATAGATATAAATCATGCAAGGACATATATAATAGCTATGTTTATTAGGACTTACAATGTCCTAAATGCGTACCTTAATGAGAAGGTCTTCGGTGGTGACTATGAATACTCCAAATTCAACACCAATGGAGATATATGCATAGGCTAGAATCCCCTATCCATGAAGCGCAAGAGAACAAACAAAGAATAAATCAACACCAATAGAAAGAAAATAAGAGGAAAAAAAAAAAAATTCTTCCAACCCCTGTTTTATAATTCTCCGTTCTTTCCCTTAGGTTAGAGTTGGACTTCTGCTCAGGTTATACCTCCTTTTAAAATAAGATAAATCAAATTAAAAAAATAATGATAATGTGGAAAATTTTGAGAGTTACAAAGCTTATGTGTCAAGCTATTATAAGGTTAACAAATGGTCAAACACTTCAGTTTTATATTTTATATATATATATATATATATATATAAACACTGTTGAAACAAAAAACCAAACTTGTTTGTGAAGAATAGTACTATTTGAAAGACAAGGTGGTATTTTGTGTAATAGTTGTATATAACATCCCTCATATATGAGATGGAGCACACGCTTGTATGATCCACTTTCGTGTAAGATGGATATTACATATAACCATTACCCAAAATAATAAATCCTGAAAAAGAAGCAAATAAGCCCTTTCCTGCTTTCCATGCGTGGACTGGTGCAAATGATAACGGACTCTTGATGCAAATAGCATATCTTTCTCTACAATTTGCAAATACGTTCTTGATGCTTGATATAGAGGGTTTAGGAGGACAAGATGAGGGACTTTATGTTTTGGGCCACATATCTATTGTCATTGGGTTAATGTGACAACAAATTAATACAATGAAATGTCACCAACCAAGTATTGAACTCTTGGCTGATTGGGTCTACTTGCATGTAAAGCTTGAATTATTGTCCTACTGCACCGCCAACAATAGTAAATTACCATAAATGTTACATGTTTTAACAAAGTTCATATCCAATCACATTCTATGCCCCATTTGTTCAAGTTCTATTCTTCAGTCCAAACTCAAGACTTACGCCAGTCACAAGGTCACTCGAATTCTAAATTCGAATAAAAATCACGCCACACTCTTAGTGTAACACTTCCTACTCCACCATCTACAACATTCATGTATATCATGTTTTTGTTTTTGTTTTTGTTGTTGTTGTTGATGTTGGTTTTTTTTTTTTTTTTTTTGGGTTCATTTTAAACCTAAGTTACTTTTTAAAGAAAAAAAAAAACTGTTAGGACAGATGTGTTTCTCATGTTATAGAACATATGTCATGATTTTATGTAATTGGCTTATCTTTTGACAAAACGCACTTTACTTGTATTTGGGTAGATTTAGGATGTGTGTACCTACTTCAAGAAACCATGTTTCAAGATCTAGTGTTGAAGCCTTCAAGTCTGTTCAAGAAATCAAGCAAGGAGTGCAAAATCATTAAAGCTCGACAGCTGGTTGATACTTTCTCGACACCTCCTATCTGTCGAGGTTTACAAATTTCAGATTTCAACTTTGATTTTCTTGGGATCTGTGAATCTGTCTATGAGCCTTCTTTTCTCCTAACCCTAAACATATAAAATGATTGTTTTAAGAGCCGTCAAACGGTACACAAGTTGCACAAGCATTGAGCAAACTCTATTCAAGCAAATTGTGATCAGAAACAAAGTTCTTGACCTAGTTCATTTCTTTCTTGGAGAAGTTGTTGTGTATTTGCACCATAGGATTTTGTGACCAAGCATCTTCCTGATCTTCATCGTGTGGATGAACTGAATAACTTTGCAGCCAACAATCTTTTCAGATTGGTGATTGAAGTTGCATACTGGGATCCGTGCAATTGGTTAGTCACGTACTTGGGAGCCGTGCATCAGAAAGGGGAACTGTCACTACAAAACAAGTCTGATTGGGTATTGGAGTAAGGGTTCAACTGTAGGTTGGTAAGGTACTTGGGATTCCTTGCTTGTAACCGCTTGTTGTGATAATAGTGGAGTTTCGGGAGTAGTGACCTGAAAATCACTCGGTGGGATTTTTGCCGACAGGTTTTTCCCCATTCGTAAACAAATCACCGTGTCTTTTATTTTCCGCTGCAATTTTAGTTTATTGGTGATTTGTTTGTGCTACCACGCTTTGCATGATAAATTGATTAATTAATAACTTGGCTAATTAATTAATTAATTCCTATTACAAGGAGTCATTCAGTTTGTGGCCTATCAAGTGGTATCAGAGCAGGTACACTCTGATTAGGGTTTTATCTTTGTTATGTTGATCCATTGACCCCTGTTGTCATGGATAGAGGATAGTCATTAATTATACCTCCTTTATTTGATGGCACTAACTATGCATACTGAAAAGTACGCATGAGAGCTTTCTTGCAGTATTTAGACGAGAAAGTGTGACAAGCTATCACAATTGGCTGGACCAAGCTAAAGGAAGCGCCGGCCGATTGGGATGAAGCAAAAATCAAGGAAGCTAACTTCAACAGCAGAGCATTGAATGCATTATTCAGTGCAGTCACTAATGAGGAGTTTAAGAAGATATCCTCCATAGAAACTGCACAGGAAGCATGGACCATCCTCCAGACAACTTATGAGGGTACAAAGGCTGTCAAGGATTCAAAACTTCAAAGGCTCACTACAAGCTTTGAAGAAATAAAGATGGAGGAGTATGAGTCATTTGATGAGTTCTATGCCAAGCTCAAGGACATAGTAAACTTAGCCTTCAATCTTGGGGAAACCATTCTTGAACCCAAGATTGTAAGGAAAGTGCTCAGATCTCTACCCGAGAGATTTCATGCCAAGATCACGGAAATAGAGGAATCAAAGGATATTGATAAGATTCCTCTGACTAAGCTAGTTGGAAACTTGCAAACCTATGAGTTAGGATTGACAAGGATTAGCAAGACGGGTAAAGGCAAGAGCATGGCACTGAAGGTCAAGAGCAGTGAGACAGATGAGTCTTTTGATGATGAAGATTCCAAGATGAAGTCCTACATTACAAGGCAGTTCAAGAAGTTTATGAAGAATGCCAACGGAAGGAACTTTGACAAGGACCGCAGGCAATCCGGTTCTTCTCAATTTAAAGGGTAAGACAAAGGAAGGAAGGATGCTAAGGAAGGTAGTCAGTACACTGTTCCCGCAAGACCTAAGTGTTTTGGATGTCAAGGCTTCAGGCACATGAAACATGAGTGTCCTACGTATCTCAATAGCATTGGGAAGAGTAAGGCACTTACTGCTACCTTGAGCGACATTGAGCCTGAGGAAGATTCCGACAATGAGGATGACGGAATCTTGATTGCCTTCACTGCCACTATCAATCCTACTGATGGGATTGTTGAAGATGTGGACAAAGAAGAAGAATTAGTGGAGTCCAAATTTGAGAAGATGGATGATCAAGATGATATCCATACAGCCTATGAGAAATTGTACAAAGTTTTTGAAAAACATGAGAAACTTTATAGGTTGGCCACCAAGAAACTTAGTGATGTGGAACTTGACCGTGAAGAATTATCCACAAAGTTTGATGAGGCTAATTAAACTATTGGAGTATTGAGGTTTGAGAACAATTTCTTGGCTGAGAATACCAAGAAACTTGAGGCGAAGCTGTTTCAAGTCAGAGCTCAATTGGAGAGGACTTCAAGCGCTAAGCTAGACGAGATGCTCAACATTCTAAAATCTGCTTCAGATCGTACAGGTTTAGGGTATGGTATTTCTTCCTCTAATACTGCTTCTACTAGTACTACAGTTTTTGTTCCTCCTGTTAAAAATACTGAAATTGAGAACATTGATGTTAAAATTAGTCAAGCTAGTGAGAACTTAGACAAGGGTAAATCTATCTTAGGAGCACCCCCTAAACTAGATAAGAAAGAAACTAAATATCCTAAAGCTAAGAAGGCTAACTCTCAAAAGCCTAAACAAAAAAAAGCAGCATCTCTGTCATCATTGTGGAGCTGCCGGTCATACTCGACCAAATTGCTATAAGTGGTTAGTCACTCATTAGAGCAATGGCATGATAGCGTCTGGAATCCAAAATCAGCTTCAGTCATCCCTCGCTCCTCTCGGTGATCTTCTCAAGGCCCTCATGTTCCTTTCGAATTTGAACGGTTTCAATTCTTCCCCTTCACCTCCTGTTCAAGGTTTTAGTCAAAGGAAAGGGTCTTCCAAGGTGTGGAAGAAAAAGGACTCTAAGTGATTTTATCACTTTCTTCTATCTACTTGTTTTTGCTTATTGCATTACTTGTGTGTTTTGTTTTCATTTTTGAGTCAGTCTAGTTTTATGCTTTGTTTTGTCTAACATGTTTTTGTTTGTTTATTTTCAATTTTTGTTTATTTTGTTTTTGAAAGAAAAAAAAATTTGAAAAATCAGAAAAATACAAAAACAGTATGTGTTAATTGTACATTGGTACTTGTGTAACTTGGATGGCCATTGAAACAAAGTTTTCTAAACGTTGTATCGTTTGTAGCTTAGATGAGCATCTCTATGCATAGCTAATCAAGTGAGCTTTGTGGCTCTTGTTTGTGATGAGTAAGATTGAGTTATCTCTTATACTTAACACTCATATCACTCTTTTTGATGGAAATGACTAAAAAGCCCTGAGAGAAAAACATTAATAACTATCTCACCACTGTTTCCCGCCAATCATAGATGACATTTTTATGCTTCGGCATAGCAAAAGTGTGATGTCAATGACATTTGTGTGCTTAGGCATAGCAAAATTGGAATGTCAAATATCATTAGGTATTTCTTTTCTCTCTTTAATAAGCCCATGTATGATATACTTAAAAGAAAAACATGCAAAGAAAAATCAAAAGCAAAAAGATCAAAAAATGCTTTTAAATATGATTACAAGCGTGTATTCTAGGAGATGTGGGAGTTATAGGATGTACCTTGAAGGTGATAATCTCCATCAAGCAGTTATGATTGTGTGTGAGTTAAAGTGATTTTCTCATATCTCAAATTGTCATAACATGTATACACTTATGCAATCTTGCGATGTTTTTCACACACAACACGCAATATTCTTTACTATTTTTGATCCATGTGCAGATACAATGTGATTTGGCCATCACAAGTTTTACATGTGGTAATGTATGCTCACTAAACTGTCATGACTTATTTTCGAAATATAAAATTGGTTAGACTTGTTTAGTGTGTATGTGTTTTGGAGATCCCTGTGCTCAATTTTTTTTGGATTGAGAAATTTTTTTTGAGATTTTTGTGTTGATTGGATCATTGGTTGAGTTGTATGTTGGATTGCATTCATATCTGTGTTTTTCACTTCTCGAAAAACTAGTTTCAAAAGCTGTCTCGACACCTCCTCGATACCTTGCTATCTGTCGAGCTTATCAAGCATTTTTTTAAACGCAATCTCGACACCTCATCGATACCTGGTGGATCGATCAAGAAAGCTCCTGCATCCTCTATAGCTCATTGACACCTGCTAGATCGATCGAGCTTTTGTTCTTGACTCTGACTCCTTGTTGCTCAATAGCTTCCTCGATACCTCAGCTATTGAAGACCAGATCCTCGATACCTCTCGATACCTACATCTGTCGAGATTTACTAGCTACCTATATAAGGCCTATGTGCGATCCAGAGTTCATTTCTCTTCAATCTCTCTCTCGATACTTCTCTAATTCTCTCCCAAAACATTCTCATTTTACTGCAAACTTGCTCCTTAAGGATTCTTCAAGCTTTTTCAAGTTTCTCCTTACTTGGTAAGCTCCTAATCCTTTCTCATTCATGCATTTCATGATTTAAAACCTAAGTTTTGGGGTTTTTGAAAAATTTTGGGGTTTTTCAAAATTGATGAGCTTTCATTGAAATTTTGGGATGGGTTTTCACTTAAATGTGTTTAAAACCTCATACATTGCATCACATTAGCATTATAATGATATTTTCATGCATTTAGATGTGTGTTATATGTTTGTGTGCTGATAGGTTTGGATTGGGCTGAGCCCATGATGCATTTTCTTTTGCATGTCACATGTTCATGCATTTCCCATGCATACATACTTCTTTTCAATATACTTGATATATTTGAAATTGCTTGGGACTTTTCTGATTGTCTTTTCTTTCTCTCCCTCTCTTTCTGTTTACGTTAGACGTGTCTATGGCACTTAAGCATAAATTCACTCCGGCACGGAACCCTCCTCATTCCAGTGCCTCTTCGTCTTCTGATTCTGCCCCTCTCTCTCTTCGGTTCCGTGATGATGATGCCTACAAGGCATTCTCGGAGAACTTTTCTAGACAAGGCATTCATTCGGGACGCCAAGTCGTATTGTCGGACTTTGCAACACTGACCTTCCCTCTGTCATTCACAATAGGGGGTGGGAGTCACTGTGTGACATCCCGGTCGCATGTTCTCTCATGCTGATCTAGGAGTTTTACTCCAACATGCACGGGATAGATCGTTCAATACCTCTCTTTTTCACTCACATTCAAGGTATGCGCATCCCTGTCACACCGCAGCTGGTTGCGGATGTGCTTCATGTCCCTAGGATAGAGTTTCCTGACTATCCTAGCTATGAGTGTCTGAGGACAGTGTCCAGGGATGAGCTCATGTCTTCTTTTTGTGAGTGCCCTACTGTTTGGGGTGAGCGTCTTTTCACACCATGTCGACCTTTTGCTAAAGGTCCTAGATTCATGAACATGGTGATGACATTTGGTTTACATCACAGAGCCTCATGCTCGATTTTTGCTATCTCTTCTTGAGCATCTCACTATAGATTTTCCCTCTCACTTCATTCTGTCTATCATTGATGTTCATTTGGATTTGGCGTCCCGTGATAAGCCCATCTTTCCTTCCGCTATTACGAGGATTCTCCGCCATTTTTTCGTTCCTTTTCCCTCGTCAAACCTTTTTTCCAATCATGTGTGCCATGGACTATGCTACTATTAAACGTAGTGAGACCCAGTTTCGGTCGCGACAGACGGATTCAATAGCACCCTCCTCTTGTTCTGCTCCATCCCGGTCTACTCCATCTGCATTCGCTCCTTCCTCTTTCGGTGATGCATCTTTGGGAGACATCTTGGCGTAGCTGCAGCGCATGGATGCTCGCCTGGATACACTTTCTACGGAGTTGTATTAGGTGAACGTTTGTGTCGGTCGTATTGCACAACGGCAAGCGGCTATAGGCGGCTTTGCACCTGAGCCTACTCCTTCACCACCTCATTCGGTTGCTTCCGATTCCGATGCTGAGGATGATGATGATGATGATGGTGATGACGATGACGCTTCAGATGATGGTGGAGATGCTAACTCTACTGATGAGATGTCTACTTGACACTCTACCCTTTGTCACTCGTAACAAAAAGGGGGAGTAGTTTTGGATATGAGAGTAGTCACTCTTAGGGGGAGAGTTAGTTTTTGGGATCATTATGTTAGGGAGAGTGTTAAGTGTTGTTATTATTTTGAGGGATGTAGTGAGGATATCATGTATCTTTTTCTTTTCTTTCTTTATTAGATACATTGTTCTTGTACATGAGGTCTTGTGACCATTTATAGACATACATTGTACATATTTTCTCTTATATATTGTTGATGTATGTTTTTCTTTCACCTACCCTTTTATGTGTTGTTTCTCTTCTCTCTTTATACACATGCTTCTTATTTATTTGTATGCAATCTATTATTTCTGTTTCACACAAAGATGCCTTGATGAGTTTTATTTAAAATGTTTCAGAAATATAGGTTGTCAAAGTCTACTTGCCATAAACTCTTTTCTTGCAAAGTTTTTCAAGAGTTTGTGTTAGGATAGATTTTATTGTATTCAACAAGTGAATATGAGTTAAGTGATTTATGACTTCTCTCATATGTTCATTTGTTAGTTGTGGTTTTGTCATGGATTTCCAGAGGGGGAGATTGTTAGGACATATGTGTTTCTCATGTTATAGAACATATGTCATGATTTTATGTAATTGGCTTATCCTTTGACAAACTTGTATTTGGGTAGACTTAGGATGTGTTAAACTACTTCAAGAAACAACGTTTCAAGATCTAGTGTTGAAGCCTTCAAGTATGTTCAAGAAATCAAGCAAGAAGTGCAAAATCATTAAAGCTCGACAGTTGGTCGATACTTTCTCGACACCTCCTATCTGTCGAGGTTTATGAATTTCAGATTTCAACTCTGATTTTCTTATGATCCGTGAATCTGTCTATGGGCCTTCTTTTCTCCTAACCCTAGACATATAAAAGGATTGTTTTAAGAGCTATCAAACGGTACACAAGTTGCACAAGCATTGAGCAAACTCTATTCAAGCAAATTGTGACCGGAGACAAAGTTCTTGACCTAGTTCATCTCTTTCTTGGAGAAGTTGTTGTGTATTTGCACCATAGGGTTTTATGACCAAGCATCTTCCTGATTTTCATCGTGTGGATGAACTGAAGAACTTTGCAGCCAACAATCTTTTCAGATTGGTGATTGAAGTTGTGTATTGGGATCCGCGCAATTGGTTAGTCACGTACTTGAGAGCAGTGCATCAGAAAGGGGAACTGTCACTACAGAACAAGTCCGATTGGGTATTGGTATAAGGGTTCAACTGTAGGTTGGTAAGGTACTTGAGATTCCTTGCTTGTAATCGCTTGTTGTGATAATAATGGAGTTTCAGGAGTGGTGACTTGAAAATCACTCGGTGGGGTTTTTGCCGTCAGGTTTTTCCCCATTCGTAAACAAATCACTATGTCTTTTATTTTCCGTTGCAATTTTAGTTTATTGGTAATTTGTTTGTGCTACAATGCTTTGCATGATAAATTGATTAATTAATAACTTGGTTAATTAATTAATTATTTCCTATCACAATGGGTTATTCAATTTGTGGCCTATCAATAACAAATCATAATTGATGAAGTATAAAGTGAAGCATTTGAGATATGATTTTTATTCCATTAGAACATTGGATGCTTCCCTTCATTTAATGTCACTGCTAGCTTTAATAAACCCACGAAGCAATGAAATTAGTGAATAGGAAAACACAAACACACTAGAAATGCTTTTTTTGGATAAATCACTTTGGAAAAATCTTATATGTGATTAATTGGAAAAGTTAAGGAATGCAATAAGGGTATTGGTTTAGAAAATATTTTTAGAAACCTTTTATGGAAAAATAAAAAGTGACTGATTTTTTTAACAAATTTTTATATTTTTCATAAAATTAATATCATAACATTCTGTTGACACCCCATTTTGCAACCTGCATTTAACCTCACATGGAGGGTAAAAGGGTAATTTTGCCTTGGAAATATGCATCTTGATTCTGGCCATTAGATCCTTAATCTCATTTCACCAAAATGATCTTGATGTCATAACGATTAAATTGACTGGTCATAAGCTCTAATTGGACCACCAGATTGAAAGTTATCATCAAATCAAGTTTTAATGGCTGAGATGCACTATCACAAATTGAGTCCGACTATATGTGATTATGAACAATTCATTTCAATTGGTTATAAGTGTAATCAATTTGAGATCAATAATGTGTCATAATTTGATTGGTTGGGACTACATTTTATGCTGAGGTTGTATACACCTAATTAATTAGATAATTAAACATTAATTATTCAATGAGTAATTTGTGCAATTATCTTTTAATTAGAGTAAATTTAGAACCAATTAAGTCTGAAATGGGAGTGATTGAAGCAATTTAATGTTAATTGAGAGCTAATTTAGGACCTATTAATATTAATTGTGCTGAAACCATTTTCTAACAAATAACCTCTGCTCATCATTTCATCCATATCTCTCAAAATATTTTGAATTTGTGAATGGGGTTAATTTTCCCAGAAACTAGACATCCGGAGCTTCAATTTGAGCATAAGAATGAGATAATTCCGGTCAGAATTGAGTTAGATATGATTTTTCGAAGTTAGCTTTACAAGCTGTTACAGCAGTTGCGGGAAAATCGAACTTGGCTTGCTCCTCACTCCCACCAATCTTTCCATTTAATGCACTAGATTTCCCCCAAGGCTAAAATGAGGACTAGGTTCATGATTCTTTGTCAACCCTCATTAAATAGTCTTCCATTCATATTTTCTCCACCACTATTATATAAACCCCCCTCTCCTTCATTCCAAAGCATACAAACCCCCCCCCCCCCCCCATCTTCTCCTCTCTTGAGTTTTAGGAAGTTGAGTAGTCTTGTCATATCTTGGTCTTCCTAAGACTCAAGGTATTGAGTGAGACTCACTCTTCCCCTTCTAACTCTTCTTTTCCTCCACCTTTAGGACCTCTACCAAGAGTCTCCTCCTCTACCATATGAATCTTGCATGAAGGTATAATCCTGGCGTCACAAATTGGGAGGTACGACGTCCTAACTTGTGGGGACCTTTAACCTACCTTCTACCCATGTTGTGATGACCCATAGAACCTATCTTTAGGTCGGTCCATGTAAATTGCATTGCATTACGCATTTGTTTGGCCGTTGTTTGAACCATGATGACTCAAGTCCAACGCTTGAGCCCATCATGATTGTTTGAACCTTGTATGCTATGAATGAACTCAAGCCCAAAAGCCTATAATTGAACTCTACTTGGTATGGAAGCCCAAAATTGTTTCTTGAATCATTCTAAGCCCAACACTTGAGCCCATCAAAGGTGTATACGCATGAGCAACATCAAAGGCCAAAAACTCACAAGATGCATGCCTTCCAAGTGTAAGCCCAATCCATTTCAAGCAAATACCAAAAGACCATAAGCAAGGTTCAAGCCTTCCAAGTGCAAGCCCCAAGCCATTTCAAGCAAATACCAAAAGATCATAATCAAGGTTCAAGCCTTCCAAGTGCAAGCCCAAGCCATTTTATCATAATCAAGGTTCAAGCATACCAAGGCTCAAGCATCCTAAATGAATAAGAAGAAGCAAGTGGCCCAACTTTGCCTCACTCCACATTTGGTTTGCAACATCATGGTTAAGCTTAAAGTTTGTTTGTTTATTCTGTGTTTCTATGTTTCTTTGAATTCTAAAAATCCATGTAGCATTTGATGTACTTTGTTCATGTATATATATTTTTTAAAAAGATACAAAAAAAAATTTTCAAAAAAAATTTCAAGATTTCCAAATCTTTCCCAAAAAAGAGAAAATTTTTCAAACAAAAAAAAAAAGGTCTTTGGACTAGGGGCATTGAGCCCTTAAGTCATTTAAAAAAAAAAAAGAATTCTTTGAACTAGGGGCATTAGACTTCCTAGTGACTTTTTCAAAAAAAACCCTTTTTTTTTTCTTTCAAAGATTTCAAGATTCTTTAAAGTCTTCTTTTCAAAATGGTACATGAGAATCCCCTGGATAAAATTTTTTCTAAATTGTGGTGTTTGAAGGCTTGAACAATCAACTTATACTGAGAAATGATTAATTTCATTTGATCCATGAAAACACTTTTGCTAAATTACTTTGAATAAAAGAAGAAATGGTCTTACAAGGCAATCAAAGAAAACCTATCCATCAGAAAATTCAAAAATCTCATGCATTCATTCCAAATATTTGAAAACTTTTGTCTCCAATAGAGCATTCATACTTTTTCTTTTAAGAGGAATTTATTAAAAGAGCTCAAGTCACTGTGCCTACAAGCAAGCATTGCTAGGGATAGGAGGCCGTCTTTGGTAAAACAAGATTATACCTTAATACCTAGAATGATCATTATCCATTGCTAGCCCATTTGAGCCTTTAAACACTTAGCCTCTTTTTTGCATTAACCCACTAAAATCTAAACCTAGGGTGGGAAAATTCAAAGTATGCATGCTTAAATCTCATGTTGAAGAGGAGTTGACCTTGTAGCTTTGAAGCTAATTGATAAAACTCTCCTAGAAGACATGAAAGACAAATAGAGAATTCATTAAGCTAAAGGTAAGAGATCATCAAAGAAAGATGAGCTTTCACTCAATCAAGGAAAGAGAAATGAAATTCCATCAATGTGAAAGAAAGCAAAATGTGCATCTAGTTTGAAGAACCTAAAATTTATCATTCTAAGAGGAATACAAGGTTCATCCAAAAGAAAGTTCATCGAAAAAGGAAAAGATTCATCAAGCATAGAAATGTGCAAGCACATCGAGGCAAGAAAGAGATCTAGAGGGTGCATCAAAATGACTTAAGCTGAGAAAAAAAGGAAGGCAAAATATCCCCAAAAAAGTTCATTCAATCAAGAGATGAGAGACATTAAAAAAAAAAAAAAAAAAAAAAAAGCCCGCTAGGCTGAAAACCCAAAAGGACGGTCTAGGCAAAAGTTAGGGCCAAAGAAAAAAATGAAAAGAAAAAGAAAAAAAAAAAAAAAAAAAAAGGTCCTGCTAGGCTGAAAACCCAAAAGGGCGGTCTAGGCAAAAGTTAAGGCCAAAAAAAAAAAAAAAAAAGGAAAATCCCACCAAGTTGGAAACTTGAAGATGCAACCTAAAAAGAGAAGAATTTTATAAGATGAAAGTCTAGAAGTATAATTCAAGATGAATGAGCTTAAAAACAAATGTTGATACAAGTGAACATTGAAGACTAGTGAGAAGATGGCAACAAAGAAATGAGAAAACTCCTCCAATATTTGATTTTTGAGTAATGCATACTTGGGGGAACATCATAGGGAATTTTGAGCCTCTTTATATCATTCATTTCATAACTCAAACTTGGCCTACATTACAACTCATGAGTAAAGACCTCTTTGAAGTCTTGTTAGTTGTAGACACATCTTAAACTCTAATATTATTTTCTCTCGAATTGAAAAGGAAAAATGCTTAAAATTGTCAAACCCTGCTGGATGATATGTCTGATGCCAAAAAATTTCAAATTCTCAAATCCTCAAAATGACTCAAAAGAAATTTCAAACTTGGAGCACTCTCCTTGTTTTCACCCAACAATGTGATTCCTAAATATTATCACATTTCATTTCTTAATTGCCTTTGGAGACTTAATCTGACAATGTTCAAAAGAAAGAAGCAAAATTTGATTACATGTGTTTAATGATCTTGATCATTGATAATCAAAGAGATTTGTTTGGTTCTTAAACACTATGATTTTCTAAAATGGTTGTTCAAAGGATCACATCTTGTTAAAAAAAAAATGGAAATTTTTTTTTTCAAAAAAAAGAAAAAAAGAAAAGAAATCTCATTTAAAAAAAAAAAATCATTCTTTTTCAAAATCCAGTTCTCCTGAACTACGTCTTGACCTGATCCTCTATGAGAGAGGTACGTAGGTAGCCTTTAAGAGGCCCAGTCCCAATCACCCAAACAACCTTAGAGAACAAAGTCAAAACAATGTGACAAAATTGTTTGGGAGCATGTTAGGTTAAGCTCATTTGTTTGCATTAAGCATGTTTAAACTTGGAGCATTGGCCTATTTATATCGTGTGCAAATATGTTCTTCTTGCAAGAAATATGTTTTCATTTGAGGCATTAATCCATTTGTTTGCAAGCATGTCCACACTAAGGACATTGGCAAAAAAATGTTTTAACAATAATTGGTTTCTAACAAGCTAGAGAAAGAAAGCCTTTTTGCAGCAACCAAGGATGGCAGACCATGATCTTCTTTCATGTTCCCCAATAACCACAATATCAAATGAATTCAATTTCAATCTAAGCATGGAATATGCCCCAAACTAGGGGCATTGGGTAAGTACTTCCAATTCATTTCAATGAATAAATCCATTGCTAATTGAAATTATCTTTTTGCAGGAATTGAGTAAGGACTTATCCAGCAATCCACATCAACTTCTAGCCAAAGTTATTCTCATTCAAAGGATAGGTTTTTCAACCAAAAAAAAAAAAAAAAATCATCATGAATAAATCTTCATCACCTTTACTCCATCTTTATCTTCATATTCTTCACTTTTTGATAATGAACAAATCTTCATATTTCACAAAAAAAAAAAAAAAAAAAGAAGAGAAAAATTTCAAAAAGGGCCTTGGGACTAGGGACATTGGGCTCGTACTTCTTAGGTTTCTTTCAAAAAAAAAATCAAAATCAAAATTTTCAATTCCATGAAAAAATTCAAGATTTCCAAATTTTTCCAAAAAAAAAAAAAATCAATCACAATTTTCAATTCCATTAAAAAATTCAAGATTTCCAAATTTTTCAAAAAAAAAAAATCTTCATTAAATTCTTCTTTAGGAATAGAGAGCTATGATCCTCTTCCATATTTTCCAGTGGTGCAACATCAAGTCAATTGTCCATCCTCAACATTCTTCAAAGCATGGAGTGTGTCCCAAACTAGGGGCATTCGCCAGGTATGCTAAATTCTTTTAAATGAATAACTCTGTTACTAATTGAAAATATTTATTTTGCAAGTACTAGGGTAAAAAGCCCAGACACATTGGCATGAGCCGAAGCCCAAAAAATAAAAATAAAACCCTTGGTCCTCTAAAAGCATAAGCCAAGATCCAAAAATCCTAGGCCTCTAAAAACATGAGCCAGGATCCAGAACCTTTAGTCCTCTAAAAACATAAGCCAAAGCCCAAAAAACCCTTGGTCCTCTGAAAACATGAGCCAAGATCAACAAATCCTAGGTCTCTGAAAACATGAGCCAGGATTCGGAACCTTTGGTCCTCTGAAAACATGAGCCAAAGCCCCAAAATCCTAGGCCTCTGAAAACATGAGCCAGGATCCAGAACCTTTGGTCCTCTGAAAACATGAGCCAAAGCTCCAAAAAACCCTTGGTCCTTTGAAAACATGAGCCAAGATCCAAAAATCCTAGGCCTCTGAAAACATGAGCTAGGATCCAGAACTTTTGGTCCTCTGAAAACATGAGCCAAAGCCCCAAAATCCTAGGCCTCTGAAAACATAAGCCAGGATCCAGAACCTTTGGTCTTTGGAAAACATGAGCCAAAGCCCAAAAAACTCTTGATCCTCTGAAAACATGAGCCAAGATCCAAAAATCCTAGGTCTCTGAAAACATGAGCCAGGATCCAAAACCTTTGATTCTCTGAAAACATGAGCCAAAGCCCAAAAATCCTTGGATTTTTGAAAACATGAACCAAGATCCGTCGTCCTCCAGGTAAGCATATCTTGTACTCATTCAAAAAAAAAAAAAAATTGCATGCATGAACTACGTTTGGACCTGATCCCCCCACCAAGAGGTACGTAGGCAATCTCCCTCGAGATTCGGTCCACATTTTGATCCACTACATGATCATCTGCATTTTTATCTACATGCATCATATATTCACCACGGTTAAATACTGATTGCACAGTTAGGTGTCTCTTTCATACATTGACATTCGCTTTTCAAGCTCTGCCAATGAAGGGCATTCTGTTGACACCCCATTTTGCAACCTGCATTTAACCTCACATGAAGGGTAAAAGAGTAATTTTGCCTTGGAAATATGCATCTTGATTCTGGCCATTAGATCCTTAATCTCATTTCACCAAAATGATCTTGATGTCATAACGATCAAATTGACTGGTCATAAGCCCTAATCGGACCATCAGATTGAAAGTTATCATCAAATCAAGTTTTAATGGCTGAGATGCACTATCACAAATTAAGTCCGATTATATGTGATTATGAACAATTAATTTCAATTGGTTATAAGTGTAATCAATTTGAGATCAATAATGTGCCATAATTTGATTGGTTGGGACTACATTTTATGGTGAGGTTGCATACACCGAATTAATTAGATAATTAAACATTAATTATTCAATGAGTAATTTGTGCAATTATCTTTTAATTAGAGTAAATTTAGAACCAATTAAGTCTGAAATGGGAGTGATTGAAGCCATTTAATGTTAATTGGGAGCTAATTTAGGACCTATTAATATTAATTGTGCTGAAACCATTTTCTAACAAATAACCTCTGCTCACCATTTCATCCATATCTCTCAAAATATTTTGAATTTGTAAATGAGGTTAATTTTCCCAGAAACTAGACATCCGGGGCTTCAATTTGAGCATAAGAATGAGATAATTCTGATTAGAATTGAGTTAAATATGATTTTTCGAAGTTAGCTCTACAAGTTGTTACAGTAGTTGCGGGAAAACCGAACTTGGCTTGCTCCTCACTCCCACCAATCTTTCCATTTAAAGCACCAGATTTCCCCCAGGCTAAAATGAGGACTAGGTTCATGATTCTTTGTCAACCCTCATTAAATGGTCTTCCATTCATATTTTCTCCACCACTACTATATAAACCCCCCCTCTCCTTCATTCCAAAGCACACAAACCCCCCCCCCCCCCCCCCCATCTTCTCCTCTCTTGAGTTTTAGGAAATTGAGTAGTCTTGTCATATCTTGGTCTTCCTGAGACTCAAGGTATTGAGTGAGACTCACTCTTGCCCTCCTAACTCTTATTTTCCTCCACCTTTAGGACCTCTACCAAGAGTCTCCTCCTCCATCATATGGATCTTGCATGAAGGTATAATCATTTTCCCTAACTTGTTTGGTGTTGCCATGATGAGAGTTTAAGATTAAAGCATGATAACAATCATTTAAATTCCTTTAAATATGTTTGAATATTCTTAGTTGTTCTTCACATGTTTTTGGTTGTTCATCACATGTTCATGTATAAACACTAGTTTTGATCTTAAATCCACATCAAAAATATGAAAAACATGTTTGTTTAATAATTCTTTCAAATTCTTGAATCAAGGTTATCACCATCCACACACATTCACTAGAATTTATTTTTCAATCCAAATGCAATGTTTATTAAATTGAATTAGGGTTTATCACATGCACACACATTAAATTCAACATGTAGATTGATTGACATATTGGATGATATGATATGAATGTTGGCCACTATAGTCTAGAAGACCGGTTTCACCGGGCAAGGTGGGTGCCTAACACCTTCCCACCTTGTAACCTAGCCTCCGAGCTTAGATCAAGGGTTAGTAGATCAAATGCTTATCCATGTAATTTTTCAATTTCTAGATTGTAACTAGGAAACAAAGCCATGTACTTTATCTTAGATTGTATCTAGGACCAAAGCCATGTAATTTTCCTATGATCAATGTAAATTCAATTTCAAATTAATAAAATGATGAATTTTTTAAATTATGGTTTTCTTATTTTTCCAATAATTAAATAAGTAGCGACTCCATTGTAAAACCCTTAATCTAAAGGGGAAAATATAACTAGTTGAACCTCCATTTTGAGAGGCAACAACACGACTCCACCCATTCACGTGGGTTTGGCCCAACATCATAAAACGGGCTAGGGGCGCAGTCTCTCACACATTCTTAAAATGATCCATTAACAAATGCTCTATGGGCAACCATTAACTGGACCCGGTAGAAATTAGACCAAAGAACCTATCCATTACAACTACAAGCAACTCCATAATTTTTGTGGAATATCATAACTGCAGACACATGAAAAGTATATATATCAGAACTCCAGATGTAAACTAAATCATGCTGGATTGAGGAAGCTTTATTGCTCCACAGGAAGTGCAGCAGAGATCCAATCTTTTGAATGTCTGTCTCAACAATATGTGGTGAAAGAGAAAGAGGAGTTTGTTGGGCCAATAGAAAATAAATTCTTAAATTGTAAAGATTGGCCCAAACTTAAGTAAAGGCCAAAACACTATATCATAAGAAAAACTCTCCAATAACACATTAATGCTGAAACACTCCAATAAGAAAACATTAATGTTAAAACAAACAGAGGAACTGACAGAGCTTTACCCTCTGTTCGTTTTAGCATTAACGTTTTCTAGAAAAATGTTTCATTTTCTAAAGAGTATTTTCTGAAAAAACTATCACTTTTTTTCGTGTTGGTAACAACTTTGAAAATGAGCTTGTAAACATTTTTTGGTGTTTGGTATGCACAAAATTTTTATAACGTTTCTTGTATAATTTAAAACATGTATAACAAGTGATTTTTGTAAACCCAACTAATGTAATCAATATAAATAAAAAAACCAAGAATGAATTTGGTTTTCAAACTAAAATTTTGACAACAGATACAATCAAAATTAGATACAATCAAAATTAGGTGTCCAATTTTCGTGATCTCTAATATTCATCTTGCTTGTGTATATATATGGGCAATAACGTACATAAGAAAGATATATTGATCACTTTGTAGGAATAAAAACAATTACAAATTACTTAAAAAGATTCTACATAATAGATCTACAATGCTAGCCCATACACAGGACTAGGGTATATGTCACAATTGATACAATAGTTTAAAAAAATCAATGGCTTACCATTGAAGTTTAAGGAAAAAATTGCAATCCACTTCATAATATTAATATGATAAGCGACAAAATGCAATTCCCCTAAAAATATTATCATTTGTTATACTATTATTTGTAACAACATTATTAATTTATTGTATGGATTGCCCTATGTAAAAGCAATTAGCCATATAGCACTATGTTGGCAAATTTTTTTATTTTTTTATTTTTTACCTTTTCCTTTTTGTTGCACTTTTATGTGTGAAAAAGAATGAATTCCTGCAATTGTTCATATGGGAATCCATCAAGCCAAAAATAGTTTAGAGAAAAAAGAAAATATAGCTCAAAATTCAGAGAATTGTGTTACAGAGGGGAAGAGAAATCGGGAGAAAAATAAGAAGAGAGACAAATAGGGAGATCTGGGGGAAGAGAAGAGACCAGAAGAAGTGACAGTGAGGGTGTGAGAAGAGAGAAAAAGTAAAGGGAAGAGAAGAAGTGAGAGAGCTATAAGAGTTATGTATCGCGCAAAAGAGAGATTGTTTTCCAATTTTTTTTTTTTTTTGGAAAACAACCTATAGAAAATAAGGCTTATTTTTGTTAGAGTTTTCCGTTGACTAAAAATAGTTTTCTGTTGACCAATTTTTTTTATGTTACCAAACACAGGAAAATGTAGTAATATTTTTTTATAGAAGGTTTTCCAACGAAACAAACAGAGTGTAAGTAAAAATAGAAGACTTGATGTTACGGGAAAAACACTCCAACAACAATCAAAAACACTTAAAATTTTATTTAGAGCATAAACAGAGAACTTTCAGAGATAATTAATTAAAGTTTTAGGAAGTAGTTTGTAACATGCGCTCAATTAATTCCTTAGACTTATATGAAGATCTTTGTTGTCTTATGCTTGTAAGTTTATATTTCCTAGTGTATAAACTTATTTTTAAGTGAAATCATGTATATAAACTTATATTTATGAAGATCTTCCTAGCTAGGACTTGTGACTTCAACCATGTATTTAAGTTTAATGCAATTTGTTGCTGTTAATCTAAGTTTTATTTGATTTATTGTTCAATTCTAAGTAATTTGGAGTCAGTACAATCCAGTATGCTTGAATCCCTTAATTTCCTATGAATTAGCTTTAAATGAGATAAAATAGGGGTGTGCGTGGGCCAAGTTGGCTGAGTGGAGGACAATATTTTTAACCAACCCACCAATGTTGAGTTGGGAAAACTCCAATCCGTTGTCGACCCACTAATCTATAAATCTAGCGAATTGGTTGAAAATCTTAGCAGTTTCAACTCGGCGAGTTGAGCAGGTTGGCAATTTCAATTGATTTAAATTTTTTTTAGAGAGACTAAATTAAATTATTTCAATTAAATTGGACAATTATTTGCTCCCTCAAATAATAAAAAAAAAGGAAAGAAAAAATTGTAATTTTAATTAAAAATAATTGCAAATAATATATATATTTTTTTAGAATGACTGAAATTTTGTAACACTGAAAAGATAAATATTTCAGAATATGAAATTTATCATGTACATAGAGAAGAATAATAACAAAATCTTAGAGATAGTGGCTAGAGTTTATTAGGGAAGAGAAATGTGAAAATTGAAAAATAAAAAGAAAGAGAAAGAGAGAGTCAGAGAAATAAAGTGGGAGTATATGTGAGTTAGATTTTTGTAACATGACAAAGAATATATATATAAGCGGGCAGGTTGGTTTGCAGCGGGTTAAACATATATCAACTCATTATTCAGCCTGACCCACTAAATTATCTATCTAATCCACCCAACCTGGCCCGCCTCACTTAATAGACTTGTATGGGTCAAGTTTGGTCGGTGCAAGTCAAGTCAAGCTGGTCATGCAGTTTTTTTGCACAGCCCTAAGATTAATTGTTCAAATATGCTTTAATTGAAATAATTATCCAATTTAATTGAAATAATTTCAATTAAAAATTTACTTGATATCCTATTTATCCAATTTAAAAATTTTTAGAGAGACTCGGCGATAGTTTACATAGAGATGCTTTATGTTGATTTAGTGAATCTCAAGTAAGCATTGTATCTTAGCCAAGAAGGTCAATTTATTCACTTAGGATTATTAATTCTCAATTGTTATCTTGTGCATATTTCAAATGTCCTATTAAGTTAGGTGTTTTTGAACCCCAAATCCTAATCCACAAAGTCAAATAATCACTTCGAGATAGGATCAATTGTTCAAGGTTTATCTTATATAACCGACAAGCAACAGTAAATGACTAAAATTAATTTTAGTTCAAACATAATTATTGCAACCTGTTGTTCCAAATGAGACACAAATCAGCAACCAAAGAAGCTAATAATAATATTGAAAAAGATATGAAGCAAAGTATCTAATACTTCCATAAAAGAAAAGTAACCATCTTCAACATGTTAAGACCACCGCATACTTTTGGTGTGATGGTCACTCCACAAGTATAAGTGCTTGTGGAGTGTGGGGAACAAGAGCCAGGGTTCAAGTCTCCAGAAGGAAACTTTCACACACATATACACTTAGATTAGGTTAGAGTAGAATTTCTATCTTATATAAAAAAAGACCAACATGCATTAATTTAGGCCTTTATAAAACATCCTATTTAAATATTTTAACACATTTATCTTATAATCTTAAATATTTTAACAGATACTAAAACCCTACCACCCAAGAAATATTTAACAGTTAGGATATTACTTCAATTAACATGAAAGACAAAAGCATGCAAATTCTACAGGCACACCTAATGACAACAAAAATCAAAATTGACATTTGAGCCTCTTAGGGACCAAAATATATACATGGAGGGGCCCCACATGTATGCAACTAGAATTTGCATGCTTTTGTCAATTTTTTTAAAAATGTTTTATGATAAAAGATGATTTTTTTTTGGTTTCTACTATTTAATAGAGAATTATGCTAACTTCAACTTTTGCACTCATGGTACCAGTGAACAAAGATTTAATACATGTGGGAGTATTATAAGTTAGTGAATATGTACGAGAATGATTGATGGTGGAGTGACAGCCATGACTTTGAAGGGTGATCTTGAATGGGTAAGAGAAAAAGAAATTGGACTGTTTGGAGAAGGATGCCTCCAAAAGTCCAAATGCCATTATATCACAATTAAACTGACTTTTCATTACACTCCAAGCGTGAAAATCGGGAATTGATAGAGGAGTGTCAAATGAAACAAAAGCTTGCTTGTTGGAAATAAAGCTACCCGCGGGCGTTGGGGAGACATTTGGGGCAGGGGGGACAATGTGATACTTGGACTCCAATGAATTAAAATTTTCCCTCAAAATTTTGACCCATTCATGGGAGCAAACACCAACACAGGCCCCTACACTAAAGCACAATAACTGTAGAACTCTAGTGATGACAAGAATGTGATCACAGTTATTTTGTTGATCTATCCAACAAGGCACCATTCTGACAAGCAGGGACACCAAGAAATATTTTATGGTAAGCAGTTAAGATAATTCATAGTGATGGTTTTAAAAAATTTTAGTTTTTAGTAACTCAAAAAATGATTTTACTTATTTTAACACATCATTTTACAATACACCAAATATTAATAGTTTTTTTTTTTATCGCTTCATTTTAATATTCTTTTTTTTTCTTCCCCATGTCTCTCTCTCTCTCTCTTCTTCTTTGTCTCTCTCTCCTCCCTAGCAAGAACAATAAACAAACCCACCAAACTCATGGTCACCGTTAGCCACAACCAACACTAGCAAACCCAAAACCACCACCACTACCACCCACAATCTAATCATTAGATTGTATGTTCTTATTATATCATTCATTCATGGTTGTAATATTTCAAAAAGATCAATTGCTTTATTATCAAACAAATGTTAAAATTTCCTATTTTTGTAATCTAAAATTGTGTATAAAAAATAAGTTAATTGATTGAATAATAAATAACATTCAATTTGGAACGAAATATGATAAACACGTTAAGAATATAAAGAATATGAAATTCAACGGTTAAATTTTCAAAATTCACAAAAAAAAAAAAAGAGATATATGAGAAGTTTGAAGAGTTTCTCTCCAAATTAGTTTGGAGAGAAGCTTTGTTCATTTCTTAAAGGTTTGTCATTTTCAATTTTCATTTTCTGTTCTTATTTTCCCTTTTCCTACACTCATTTTTTGTTTCCAACTCAATTTCTGTTTGGCACCAATTATGGTCTAGTTTTTTTTTTTTTGCTTAAATCCTTCCATTTTCTGATAAAACCAACGGTCACCTATCACCCGATAGAAACCATTCATCTCCTTCATCAAACCCAGCCATAACTCCACATCTTCATAATCTACCAAAGCCCAACCACAACTCCATAAAAACCCATAGGAATCACCTTCGCAAGCCAATACCTAGCTCAAATCTCTACATCACAAGCCTAATCCATTTATAAAAAAATAATAATAATAAAATAAAATAAAAACCCAACCCAAATCTCCATCAAAAAACCCAAAATTTAAAAAAAAATTCATTAAATCCCAACATCTGAGAGAGAGAGAGAGAGAGAGAGAGAGAGAGAGAGAGAGAGAGAGAGAGAGAGAGAGAGAGAGAGTGTTTGTTTTAATGAGACATATCACTATTAATGGGACCCACAAATTTGGCATACATTCTGATGAGCAGAGACACCAAGTAATATTTTGTGGTAAGCAGCTAAGAGGCAAAGAATAACGATAAAATATAATCTATCTGCATGCCTCACATTCACCAAGAGTAGTGATGGTTCTATAATATAAAGCTAAGCCTTACTCTTGATGACATTGCTACTGCAAACTATCTAGGCTACTTCTAAAGGCTTGACAGAGGATACCAAATTACGCGTTGATAGCACTAAGACTTTTCACTGCCTGCTTACCTAGCTAGAATAACCTCCTTTTTTTTATCCAAGAACCAATAGTGGCCATCTTAACATATAATTAGGGCTTTCAACATGGTACTGCTCATGTTATCTTCAGTCACCAATTCATCTTATATGACCAAAGAACACTTTAATTCACTAACATACCAAAGCATTCTAAAGAGATTTTAATTTGTTGGGTTGTCAAAATCTCAATAATTTTGAGAATCTAGAACCAAATGCACCCTAAATTTTTTACTCTTCCCAATAGTTTGTTACTCAAACAGGGAGAATGTGCATCTTCTAATAATAACGTTGGAGCTTATCCATACCCTTTGCTTTCGCTTTCGCCATACAGTACATGGTTCTCACTCCTCATAACCTTAAATACCAACCCTAAAAGTTTCTATCCTCATTCCTCACCTTCACCTTAACTACAATTGGATTTTCCAAATGCAAGGCAAATTTACTCAAGTGGGTTTCAAAATATACCTCAAATAAATCTATTGAATGAAAACAACAACTATAACCACAATGGTAATTGGAAAACTAGTTACTCATCGATGAGAGCAGTGCTAGTGTGTTTCTATGGCCAGTATTATATTTGTAAAACACTTGGTCAAAGTTCAGTCTGCATTACCTGATTACCCGGATGTTTCAAAACAAACATTCAATTAAAAACAAGTTAATAATCTATTTCTTTAACGATTCAGAGATGCGAACCTTGTTTGTCAAAGACTCAAAGGAGAAGTTGGAATCTCTCTATACAGACATGTTAAAGATATATTAACTCATTTGTTTAGGCTTAAGCCTAATTCTATTTTGTCTGTAAGTCAAGTCTCCGACTTGTACTAAAAGTCTATCTAGCGTTTAGTCTACTATATATATTCATATTATGAATACTCTTTTGGCTGTTTTCCGTGTTTAAATTGTCATTATTATTTGATTAAATCATTGTGCTTAATTATAACTTCACACCAAAGCCTGTTATAAGAAGTCATATTTTCAGGTCCAAAAAAAAAAAAAAAAAAAAAAAAAAAAAAGGAACCGGTTGAATTAGTGCAACACTTCTAATATCAACGTCTCAGTATATCAATAGTCCTCATATAGTCATGTGTCTATGCAAAATAATACTTTGGTTGAATTATGTATCTTAAACGTACTCCAGGAAATATTCTAGATTCATATCAAGGGACTGTATATGATTTTGTTTTTTCCTAACTCACTTGGATTGTATATATGACTTGTTAACAAAACAGATAAAATCACATAAACAAAAACACACAGAAATTACTATATTTTGAATAACTCTATTTATCTGTTTTATCAATTGATTTGGACCTTCTTTTACTCAGAAAAGGAATAAAATTGGGACTTTCTTTAACTTTTATAAGAACCATTTCCATGACCAATCTTAGAAGTTCATTGGCTAACACAAAATTTTCCACCCTTTTTCTTCAGACATAGATAAAAAAATAAAAAAATAAAAATACATGTCCAAACTCCAAAGGGCCACTCCTTTACAGTCGGACGATAATTTTGTTGTTCTTTATTTCAACCTAAACAATTGGATTGAATGAGCACTTTGAATTTTTTTTTCTTTTTTGTTAAACACTTTAAGCTGGACTTTAGCCTAGGGATAAAATGCAAATTAAGCTTCTATCATATCATATCAAAGTCTACCATATATTGCAATTATCATCAATATCACTTTCATCTTGAATTATCATTCTTCATATATCAAGACTACACCTACTGCACTTGTAATACTTCCAAATCAACCAATTCTAGAATAACAAAATAATAGACCTTAATTAAATGTTTGGTAGATGTGCTACGTTATTCCATTTATTCTATCATGCATTTATGTAATCATATATATATATATATATATATATATATATATATATATATATATATATTGTTATTAAACAGTTTTATGGCCAAGATTTTAATTAGATTTGTAAGGACCCAGATCAAAACTTCGGCCCACTAGGAACAGTGGATGATAGCCCAACAAGCCCTAAACAATTTATTTGTAAGAGAATGGGTTTTTAAAAGATAAAGTCCTAGCAAATTCAATATGGGCCATAGTTAACAAGAGTTGTACTAATAAGACTGAATACGTAAAAATGATAAAAATAACGCTCCTCAGTCGAGTCCGAGGATGCGATGTTCTTGTATTTAATCAAGTTTATCTGAATACAGAGCGTTCTTCTTTTTTTCTTCCCTCTCAAATTTCATGCCACATTTTGGTGGTGGTCATTTCCTTATATAGTCCCTCACATTTACATCTCAGCCCTCCACATGTTGATTTCTTAAGAAATTGTTTGGATGCTTGTCCTATCTGGACCTCCTAGAAACTTTGTGAGGAGATATTAGTTGGGATGACACTATTCAGGTGTCATTTCTCCATAAATGTGGTCAGTTCATTTGGCGCAGTGCATTTAATGTGATAATGGCAGCCTTCTTCTCAAATATTTCTTCTTTCGCTATTGGCCCAGATCTACTACTATCCCTGAAGTTTATATCCCCAAAGTGATCAACTCCCTAAAGATATTCTCTTGTCCTCAGGCATGGCTCATAACCCAACGAACGTGCTCGGTTTACCTATCCTCACAAGATTAATTATAAATTTTTTTTCGGTTAATTAAATAATTACCAATAACAATACAATCAAGAATATCAAAATTAAAGCAGTACACAATGATATGATAATCTAGGGAAAACAAAAGAAATAAAAATTTCACAGTAAAAATCCTAGAAGGATTCAACTTATCAATCTCAAGGAAATACATATCCACTACCTAATTACAAGTTTTACAATAACCGAATAACCCTATTCCTATAAACTTACTAACATTACCAAATGCAAGTCCTAGTCCATGAGCTTCCTCATCTATGGAGATGTTGCAACATGAATCTCCAGTCCATGACTTCAATAATTCACTTGAAGATTCATATCCAATTCTTGTGATAACTAGTTTGCAAAAGCTTCAACACCATCAATTCAAATTGTGTTTTGAATGATCTCCTTAGCTTCCACATCTATGGAGATGTTGTAATGTGAATCTCTAGTCCATGACTTCAATAATTCACTTGAAGATTCATATCCAATTTTTGTGATGATTGGTTTTAGTTGCAGAAGCTTCAACACCATCGATTCAAATTGTGTTTTGAATGATCTCCTTAGAAACTTTTAAGAGCAGGAGGCACAAAACCATTAGATCTATAAGAGAGCAACTCCAAAAATCTTTTGGATGTGTATTAGAGTTTGCTTAAATACCTTTTAACTTATTTGCACACCCTAATCACTTAATTGGCTAAATAGGCTGACTTTAGCGTTTCTAAAATTGTGAGTTTCGATTTGTTAAGATACTACTCAATTTTTCAAGATCTGGGCTTCTCGATGTCGAGTAGGTGTCCACACTTATGCACAATAAACTTATCACCTAGGTAGTAAACTTGACAACACTTAAAAGACTCTAAACGTCCTAAACCAAGACATTTTTGTTCATGGTTTGCCAACCTAAAGTTAGAAACCTAAGATATGTCTATATATAGAATCTTTCGTTATATTATAATTATCATTATCACATATCTCGTTATATTATAATTATCATTATCACATATCCTTGGTATTGGGGAAACTTGTAAAGCATACAAACATATATTATCATTAACAACAAGCATAAGTTAACATGACTAAGGAAAGAGTTCTTCATTAGTTTCACCTTTGTTGTTCTTCATCCATGCATGTAAATCTAAGTTTGTCCATTAATTTAGCCACCGAGCCTAATTTTCCTTCTTTGGTTTGGTACATTGTCTTGTTAAATCTTTTTTTATGGAAATCAAATATATATAACCATATAATCGGTCAATATATATATATATATAAAACTATATATGGTCATTGATCATCATATAATCGTGGACATTGATCATCATCTATCCAAGGTAATGATCCTTTAAAGGTTTAAGAGTAATATTTCTATGGAAAATGCTAACGGATGCTCTTAAGACAATAATTAACAATTCATTTAAAGAAAGTTTTATGGGAAAAGAAACAAAAAATAATTAATGTTTGGACAACTTTTTTCATTTTTCATAAAAGTTATATCAAAACTCTCCTAAAATAGATTGTTAATCATTGTCCTAAGGATACTTGTTAGTATAATCCTATTTCTATTATATGGTTCTTAAAACTATAATCATCCATTTTGAATTAAATGGATTGGATTTTGTCACATCAATAACATTTAAATATACATTGACTAATACTATTGGGATACTTATTTAAATTATTAACTACATTATAAAATAATCCATTCCCCCTCAAAAAAAAAAAAATAAATAAATAAAATTATCCATTCAGTGCACAATGAATTAATACGATTCTAAAAAACTCCACCTGACCCAAATGGCCTAAGCCATGGGTATGAGCTCAACACGTATTAATTACTTAAAGTTAAAAAGAAGGTACTTAAATGGAAAGGGTTATTGTACTTGATTGAGACTTCACATCTTTTTAGCATAGCCCTACGATTTTATATATATATATATATATATATATACTTGATTAGAATTCCTTGCCAGCATTGTTGAAAGTTGAAACAAATTGAAAAAACGTGTCAAAATACTAATAGGCCAAGAATCTATTGATCCATTGGGTAAATTAACCAATTAATTAGCCAGGTGAATTAATTAAGTCAATTTAACATGCAATACACATGGTAGCACAAACAAATCACCAAATAACTAAATGCAGCAGAAATTAAATTTAACACAGGTGATTTGTTTACGAATGGAGAAAACCTCTGAGGCAAAACCTCACCGAGTGAATTTAAGGGCACCATTCTCGAGAATTCAATATTATCAAAATATGTGCTTACAAATAAAGGAATCTCAGTACATTATACTAACTTATAGTTGAACCATTACCCCAATATACAATTAGACTTGTAATGTAGTGACAATCTCTCTTTTCAATGCACAGCTCCCAGTACGTGACTAACCAATTGATGTGCGGATTCAAGTACATGACTAACACTCCAACTTGAGAAAAATGTTGGCTGCAAAGTTCTTCAGTTCATCCACACGATGAAGATCAAGAAGCTCCTTAGTTATAAAACCCTTGGCGTACCAACGTGTTAGCTTCTTCAAGAGAAAGATGAATTAGGGCAAATTATCTCCGGTAACAATTTAAGTGAATAATCACTTTGCATCAAGTTGCATCACCTTTGACGACCTTTAAAATAATCATTATATATGTCTAGGGTTGTGAGAAAAGAAATCCTACACAAATACACATGGATATGTGTGAAAAATAGATCTGGAAATCTGAATTTAGTAATCCTCGATAGATGCAGCTATTGAGATATATGTCGAGTTTTAACAAACAACACATTTTTCACTTGATTCTTGGACAGATTGGCTTCAATACTTGAACTTGAACTTTTGTTCCTTGAAGTATTAAACACATCCTAGATCTATCCAATCACAAGTAAAATGTGTTTTGTCAAAGAATTAGCCAATTCTAAATGACATATGTTCATAACATGTTCCACATATGTCCTAACAATCTCCCCCTTTGGCAATCCGTGACAAAACCACAACAAACAAATGAATTATGAGAGAAGTCATAAATCACTCAATTCATAATCACTCATTGAATATAATAAAATCTAATCCTAGCACAAACTCTTGAAAAACTTTGCAAGAAGAGAGTTCATGGCATGAAAGATTTTGACAACCTATATTTCTGAAACACTTTAAACAAAACTCATCAATGTATCTTAGTGTAAAACAGAAATAAAATATTGCATACAATAATAAGAAACATGTGTATAAAGAGAGAAAAGAAACAACGCATGGAGAGATAGGTGAAATGATAACAACATCATCATATACATATCAAAGATAAATACAATGTTTGCTATCACTAAATGGTCACAAGATCAATGTACAAGAGATAATGTATCTAAAAACGGAAGAAAAGAAAAGATACACACCTCATATATAAACACTCCCCCTATCAAAAATGTCCTATACTAACTCTCCCCCTAAGTACATGACTACTCTCATACTCAAAACTACTCTCCCTTTTTGTCACGAGTGACAAATGGTAAGTCACTGAGAAGCAGTCATCTCCTCATCACCGAAAGAGCTAGCATCCTCATCCTCATCATCATAATCACCGGAGCCATCATCATCATCTGCATCCTCTAAAGCCTATGGAGATGGAGAGGGAGATGGAGACGCAGTGAAGCCACCGATGCAAGCCCGTCGTCGTGCAATACGACTAACATAGGTGTTCACTTGATACAACTTAGTAGTGAGTGTATCGAGGTGAGCATCCATGTGCTCAAGCTGTGCCATGACGGCCTCTAGTGTCACACCACCACTCAAAGAAGAAGAAGAAGGAACGAAGGTGGATGGAGCGGAAGGGGTTGGAGGAGTTGCCGTCTTGGTCTGTGGCCGCTTCGGTTAAAGCTAGGCCTCACTCCGTCGTACAATCACCGTGGTAATGGCACACATAACTGTGAAGTGAGAAGACTCGGGATAAGAGACAGAGGAGTGGCGACTGATCCTCATGATAGCAGAAGGAAAAAAAAGCTTATCATGGGTCGCCGTATCCCTATAGACATCGATGAGAGAGAGAATGAAGTGAGAAGGGAAGTCTATGGTAAGGTCCTCAATGAGGGACAACAAAAAGCGAGCACGAGGCTTAGTAATAGAATTATGGTGAGACATAATAATAAAATAATAAACATGATAAGAAGAAAAAGGAGAAGATGAAAATTATAATAATAATTAAATGATAATTGTAAATGTTATTATTCTTATTTTTTTTTTTAAGTTTGAATATAGACTCTATTCTATGTTTAACATTCTATTAGAATCTTGTTATATGATAGTTCATTAAATTGTAAATGTTATTATTCAAATATATATTTTTAGTTGAATTTAGACTCTACTCTATATTTAACATTCTATTAGAATCTTGTTATATCATAGTTCATTAAATGGTAGAATAGATAGACAAAACATTAAAAAAAAAAAAATCATAATATGTTATATTTTTTGGTGCTCTGCACAAGTTATTGACTAGTAATAATAATAATAATAATAATAACAACAAAAAGAATGAAGGTTAGCTTAGATAAGGGTGTACATGAGTTGGGTTTGAGGTATTTTCAACTCAATCCACTCAAGCTAATTAATCTCCTCGAGTTGAGAAATTAACAACCCAATGGGGGTTTGATTTGATAGTATAATGATACCAACACCCTTTCTAATAACCCAACTTCATAAAAATGAAATCCTAAAATAAAAATAAAAAATGAATCAAACTAACAAATCTAAAGTAAGTCTCAAAATTCAAAATAAATCGAACTAACAAATTTAAATAACATATATTTTAAAACTATTAATAGCATTGGCTGGATCATGTTACTTTGATTGAAAATCTCGCCAACACAAACTAGCCCAACTCAATATCCAAAACAAAAAGTTAATAGAACACAACCCAATCCATCAACCCATAAAAAGCCAATCTAAGCCATCGGGTTGGGTGGGTTGGATTAAATTCCGTTGAGTTTGAGGGTTGAATGCACACTCCTAATTTTAAAAAATTGTTTTATATGGACTACATATGAGACTATTGCGAGCCTTGTTTGGTTAACACTCTATTTGTTAATTTGTTTGTAAGATATTTTCCAAAAAAACATTTTTTTTGCATTTTCAAGTGTTTGTTTCATTGTAAAATTTAGTCAAACAAAAAAACATTTTTCGTTAATTGGAAAACTCTTTGTAAAAATTTGAAAAATGTTTTACATCAAATTTTTATGTAAAATGTTTTCCAAAACTTACTACAACCCACCCACACCCTCCACCCTCCCTTCTCTCTTGTAGAGACCCCTAGGGCTTTAACTAATGAGCGAGCAACATTAACAAAGGTGAGCAATGAAGTCACTAGCATCGATCTCAAGCTTAAACATGGAGGCATTTTGCGGTTTTGGAGTTTATTGGTGATTGGCCTAGGGCCTTTCACAGCGTTGAAGTTCATTGGCGATGGGTGGATCTCATGGTGGTTGTCAACATTGGGATTTTTAGGGGTGATTTTAATATCTATTTCAATGTGTGTGTGATATTATTTTGATCTTGGGTGTTATTTGATTTTTTTGGAGCATTTTCAAGAATACAACCTAACACTGAAAAAGAAAATATTTTCACTGAAAGTATTTTACATAAAAAAATATTTTACAACGAAACAATTGGAGTGTAAATTTCTTGTCATTTTCCTAAATCTTTATTGAATATATTAATTTTATAACCGTAGCTTTTGTAATTGTAACTATTGGAAAAATTGATGGATGAGAAAATGAATATAAAAGAAAAAAAAAACTAATTAAATTAAGATATGTGTTATTAATGAAATGAATAGAGCCCAATTAAATTAAGATAGATTTTATTTAGGGTCTGTTTGAGATCCGCTTATTTTGCTAAAATTAAAAAACTTTTGCTGAAAGTACTGTAGATAAAGGTAAAAGTTAGTTGAAATAATACAGTGGGACCCATGAATTGTACCAAAAAGTGCAATAAGACCTATGAATAATAGCAAAAATAAGTTGAATAGTAAAATAAGCTGACAAAATTAATCATGCCAAACGGACACTAAATGGGAAAATATCAACATTTTCAAAATTCATAAAATTTAAAATTATATATAAAAGAAAAAAAAATAGTTTAGAATATTACACAAATTATTAAAATTAAAAATCTCTTGTTGTATAAAAGAGTCCCTCCTTGCTAAGCAACAACATAAAAAGAAAATGTATTAAATAATAGTGTTCTTTCACCCTTAAACATATATTAGGACAAAAAGTGATTCCATCAGGCAGCCAGTCAAAAAAACTATTAAGCTATTAAAAAATATTTTCATCCTTAAAGACAAAGTGTGTGTGTATGTGTGTGTGTGTGTATATATATATATATATATATATATATATATATATATATTAAATAATAGCCAATCACATCTAGCAACAGTGCACAAACTTTACCAAACTATAAACAAAAGGCAAACACAATTGAGAGCAAAATGGATAAATGGACACACATTTGGGTTCAATGCTCCTATGCATTGGACCCAAGCCTTGCCTGAGATAAACACAGTTGAGAGCTAGGAATAGTCCAGAAACTTCAAGAATCAAAAGTTGTAATTGCTTTCAAATATATGGTGAAAATTTAAAGTAAGCTACTAAGAAAAGAGATTGCCGACACTGCCATCTTCATTAGTCCCCCTCTCTTCTTAAATTATTTTGGGTTTGTGATTTTTTTTTCCCTAAAATTGAAGCTTGATAAATATAAATGGCTTTGTTAACATTTGAATTGAGAGCATCATGTGGAGAACATGAGCTTCTATTTTGGTTGAATGAGATTTGATTTGCGCTTGTAGTAGAATTGTCTAGGATTGCGATCCTCCGCGTTCTAAAAATCTGGCATTCAATACTACTCCAACTATATTATAGGAATTAGAATGATTTACACTCCAATCAAGATCAATTTTGCAATCTAGAATAGTAGGATCTTATGATACTATGATATGGATCTCAGTTTTGATAAGCATGAATTATATTAAGCTATTTATTCATCTTATTTAGTTTATGCACAACATTTATAATTTTTTTTTTTAGGTATAAATGTAAAATCATGCTTATCAAAATCGCTATCCAAATCATAGGATTGTAAAATCCTATAATGCTAGATTGTCAAATCAATCTAGATTAGATTATAATCATTATAACCATATAGTCAGAGTAAGATTGCATGTCAAATCATGGGATCGCATAAGATCATGATTCTAGGTCGATCCAAAAATAAAATCTCATTAAGGTAAAATAGAAACTTGTTCTCCACATGATGCTCTCAAATCAAATGTTACCAAATCCATTTACACTTACCAAGCATCAATTTTAGAAAATAAGTAAATAACATTAAAAAAAAAATCACTAACTCAAAAAAAAAAATAATAATAATAAAGAAGAAAGTCGGATTAACAACGATGGCAGTGTCAACAATCTCTTCTGCATGTCTACTCTTTGCTCTTTTCCCCACTGCATTGCTTGCTTCACTAACAACGATGGCAAAAAAAGGGTGTTAATCTTTGTGATATTTGTCCGGCTTGTGGGAAGGAGCCTGAATCGAATTTCCATATTTTTGTTTAGTGTGAAGTGGCTAGGAGAGTGTGGAGTTGTTGGGTTGATAGTCCTGTTAATTTGCTGAATGTAAATATGGATATTGTAGATATAGCTTTGAAAATTGTTGAATTGGGTACATCCTGTGACTTGGAGGTTTTCTTTGGGGTTGCATGGGCAATATGGTATAATAGGAATAAAATAGTGCATGAGGCCTCAAGTCAGTATCCTGATCAGATTTGGTGTTTTGCTAAAAAATATTTTTTTGAGTTCAAAAGCGCCTCAATAGCTTGCTCTCAAGGCTTGGCTCAAACAGAAAGGAAGTGGATAGGGCCTCCTCCAGGATTTTTTAAGATCAATATTGATGGTGCCACATCTGATAATGAAAGGAACTCAAGTGTGGGAGTAGTTATAAGGGATGTAGCTGGTAATGTTCATGTGGCTTGCTATAATATCTTCAGGGTCAATATTCGGTGGAGGAAGTTGAAGCGCTGGCTATGAAGTGTGGTCTTATTCTTGCTAAAGAGCAAAAGCTATCTCATATCATCTTGGAATCTGATGCTGTAAAAGCTGTTTCTAGTGTTACAGCAACTGAAACAAATGGCTGTCTTGGTCATTTGCATTAAGGGATTCGTAGTTTGTTGTATTCATTTAGTAGCTGGAAAATCAAACATGTGAAAAAAGATTACAACAAGGCAACTCATGAGCTTGCACAATACGTGAGGCAGAAGGAAGAATCCCATGTCTAGAAGGGAGTTTGTCCTCCTATGGTGGTTCACATTATTCAGGAAGATGGGATGTAGTTTGTTCTGTGTTGAGTTGTAATTTTGGCTTTGTTGTACTCTCTTTTCTATTTGGCAATGAGAATCCAGTTATTTTACTATCAAAAAAAAAAAAAAAAAACAACAACGGCAGTGTCAACAATAGTAATTGTATATGCTATTGGCTATTCTTAGCTCTCAATTGTGTTGATCTTGGGCAAGGCTTGATTCTAAAGCATAGAAGCACTGGACCCAAGCCATGTCTATATATTTATCTTAACCTTTTTGCCTTTCGTTTGTAGTTTAATAAAGTTTTTTTTGGTTAACAAGTTTAATAAAGTTTGTATGCTGTTACTAGACCTTTACAGGCTATTAGTTGTTTAATATTTTGCCTTTAATGATAAAAACTATTATTCAATATATACTTTGCCTGATGGATGACAACTATTTTTTAATAGATCTAATAGGCTATTGTTTAAAGCTTCTTTTTTAAGGGTGAAAACTACCGTTTAATAGCTTTTTGACTACTTGCTTGATGGATCATCGAGGAACCTAACATGGATGAAAGAAGAGAACACTATTATTTAATACATTTGCCTTTTTGAGTTTTTTTTTTTCTTGTGGGGTTTAGGAGGAGGAATCAATGTAGTTGATACCGTACCGGTACCGGTCGTACCGGCCAGTAGGTACTATATCGGTATGTATACCGATATCGAAACACCAATGTTTCATACCAATTTAAATACCGGTCGTATCAGTCATGTACCGACCATACTGGCCAATTTCGTGCAATACCGACCAGTACCAGGCGTATTGGCTTGTACAAAAAAAAGCTTTTTTTTTTTTTTTTTTTGGTAAGAGTAGAACCGTAACTTATTTGTATTAACTTATTAGTATTATTTGTTTTCTTAGTATGCAATAAACAATTAAGTTTTCTATTTTTTATATTGTGTTTTTTTTTTTTTTAATTGATGCTAAAGTCTAAAACTATGAATAATTTTTTTTGAATTGAGGTAATGTTTTATGGTAAATTTTTATATTTATTATAATATAATATAATATATATATATATATATATATATATATATATATATATATAAAATAACGGTACATCGGTATTGATCGATACCGAAATATATCGTTTCACAAGTCAAACCGGTACAACCTCTAGTACGAGATTGACTTCGTTGGAAGGAATTCTTTTATACACCAGAAGGAAAACATAAGAGTAACTCTCTCTCTCTCTCTCTCTTTTGGGATTAAAAAAATAGGAGTTTTTTTTTTTTTTTTTTTTGTGTAATCTAAACTAAAAATTTCTTTTATTTTCTTATTTTATATATGATTTTAAATTTTTTTTTTTGAAGTTTGATAAAGTTGATCCTTACTCATTTACTAATTAATAATTTAGAATAATAATTATTGACTCCCTATTAATTTATATATATATATATATATATATATATATATATAGGGAAAGTGGAATTTTACCATTCTTAATCTAATCCATGAGACCCTTCCACTGATTTTATGTAAAATCTCGATTTTAACAACACCTAATATAAGAGCATTCACAACAAAGTTTCTAAAAATTTACTATAACTTTTAATAACTCAAAAAATTACTTTATTTATTTTAAAATTTTAACATCACACTTTTACAATACACCAACATCAAATACTTTTTTCTTTTTTTTTACCATTTCATTTAAAATCATATAAACACCTCATTAAAATAATAAAAAAGAGCCACCACAAAAATTTATAGCATCTAGCCATAGCCACTTTCACCACCAACCACAACCAGAATCGTGACAACCACAACCCATTACAGAAACAAAAAAAAAAAAAAAATGACAACCCATACCACCAGCCACTACCACCACAACCACCACTATGGCAATCACAACCCATTGTAGAAGGAAAAAAAAAATTACTACTCACCACAACAACCCACCATCACAACCACAACCACAACCCATTACCACAGCCAACCCCACAGGAAAAATCAACCGCCACCACCACCACAGCTACCAAACCCTTATGATGAACACACACACACACACACACACACACACACACACACACACACACACACACAAAAAAAAAAAAAAACCCAATCACAAAGAGGAGAGTAGAAAGAGAAGAGACCGAGAGAGAGAAGTGGACCAATGGCAAAGAGGTGGTGAAGAGAGAGAGAGAGATGGTGAGATAGAGTTATAAAGGAGAGAGGAGACAGAAGAGAAGGAAGAGACTGAGAAAGAGAGTCATGAGAGAGATAAAGAAAGAAAGAATTTAATAAAAAAAATATTAGCAACTTGCTATAATAACCTCTACAGTAACCTGGTACAACTTACTGTAGAGTGGCAGGTTACTATAGCAAATTGCTAAAAAATTTTGACTTTGGTATCAGTTAATAAAGGGTGCTTGAGGTGTTTAAGGTGTTAAAATAGCTTTTTAGCTATTTTAACACCTCTGTTATGAATGCTCTAATTATACTTTTACTTGGTTAATTTTTTAAGTTGAATATACTAATGAAAATAAGCTCTCCCAAACGACCACTCAATCTAATAAGAGATGTGAGATGAAAATGAATCATTATTTTGTGTTAGAAATATAACAGTGAACAAACAAGTTTTATTTAGTAAATAATATCTCAAATAATTAGCAAGAATGTAAATTGCATAAACAGAAAATAAAGAAAAGAGTTTAGGAACTACAGTATTATAGAATCATGCAAAGAATTATTGTCCTTAAAAGTTTATTCGTGCCACCCTCGGTGCAATTGGTTATATTAGCTGAATAGCCCCCCAAGATTAGACTATAGAATCGAGTTTCATGATGAATGCACTTTCACTCGCAGAGGTTTAAGAACAACCCTATAATGCATTGCCATTCTTTAATTTAACAAATATAAATTGTAGAAAAATACATGGGAGAGAAAGAGAACATAAATTTTGTACCTGGAAATATATAGCAAAAGAAATCTGATAGGAAAGTGTGTTGTGATGAACATTATATAGGTTACTGACGAGAATAATAGTCTATGGTTATTGGTTACTAATAACACATAAATGTCCAACTGCTAATTTATCCATAAATGCCCAATGGCTAGTTTATCCATAATTGCCCAAGGGCTAATCACCCATGAATGCCCAATGACTAATGACCCAAAAATGCCAAATGAAGAGAGAAAAATAAAAGTGTTTGGGACATATACCCACACCAACATTTTGAAATATTTTTATATTTTCTGCATTTTTTTTCTTTTTTTCTTTTTTAAATTAATACAAAACAAAGCTTCTACTTTTAATGTGGGTTAATGTGTTCATAGTGGTTCACAATAATCTCCATGTTCCCTAAATGATTAAGGTGTCATGTTTTCGTGGCCAGTTAGCTGTGCCATCATCCATCAATTTCATCCTTGTACATATATTCGTTATAAAGCATTAAAGCATTAAGCATGAACCTCAATCGTTATCCTTCCCAGCAGGAGAATGTATTTTATACATTGGAAATTGCATCATCCCTCACACAATAATACAATGTGTGGATGAGAACCACAATGGGGAGATGCATATACATTTTAAATAATATTTCTTGGGTCACAATAAGAACAAAATTTATTATTCTATATCTTTTATATTTGTTAGTCATTTCATTGGGATGAAATTATTTGAACTTTGAAGAGAAGATTTGAACTTCAGTTTTTAGTTTAAAATTTTGAATAATTTAAATTGCATTTTTTTATCCTTAAAACTTGGAGAAATTTTAATTTTGCTGAATGTTTCAATTCAAATTTTGAATTTGTACCCATAAAGTTATGTATCATTTGAATTTAAACCTTTGTTAGTAACCTGTTTATTTTCAATGTTCTATAATTGGGATATTATATAATCTCAAGGATAGCCTAACCTCCTAGAGATTAGAGAGAGGGATTAAGAAGAATTTGAGAGAGAGAGGATATTTCTTATTTCTTGAAGGAATACAAAATGAGAGTGCAACTCGGGTTACAAGTTCCCAATTAACAATCAGTTAGGCCAATAATTTACTATCTACCTTCCTAATATATTCACATGGCTAATTAGTAAAGATTACATGTCTAATTAGCTAACATAAGTAGGCTTAACAGTAACATGGTGGTAGTATCACTAACACTTATCCTACAACTACTCAGCAATATAATGACAGTGCAGCAACTTAATTGTAGTGGCAGTAAGGGTTGCGGCAACAGGCTTGACTTGATCTCACACACATAGGAACATAGCAAACAGACTACACATAGCAGCATACAACAGCACACATCAGTAAGTGCTGCAGAGAGCTACAACACCAAACCAGCAGCAGTAGACTGGACTTGAGGGTCTAAACAGGCCTTCCATCCATGTGCTGTGATGAGGTGCTCGGTAGCGAGTAAAATCAAAATTACTCCAAATTTTAGGGGTTCAAATTACAATTTAGTTTTTTTGAATAAAATATGGAAAGACAATTTTTTAATTTTTATTTTTAAATATATAGAAAATTATAAATATATTTAAATTTGTATTATGTAGATTATAGATGAATTTAAATGTTTATTAGTATGTAGATTTAAAATGATAGGATGTAAAATGTTATTTTGAATTTATTATTTAAGAACTGATTTTATTAGAGAAAAAGCTTTAAGTCTCAAATCCATGTACATATATCAAGCACTTTATATTTAATATTATTCTTCAAAACCCCTCATTTTATGGCCTCAAATTCAAACACAATTTAAAAGAATTTGAAATGAAATTAAACAAGTTTTTTGGTTGAGATACTGTCTTTCCTTTGTTTTTATAATTTAATTGTTACAATGAGAGAATGATAGGGATTTAAATCTTGATTATCCTCATAAAGAAAACCAAAGAATGTCACTAAATTGACGAGATAATGCAATCTTAAACCTTCAATACCTTACCTGATACCGCTTTCATTGCAAAAGATAATTACGCTGAACAGAGAGCAAGGATTTTTCTTAAGGCACATCTAATCATTGTAGACCTCGTTAATTATTTTAATTAGCTAAAATAATTACGTCGCTGCTCAAAGCAAGAGGACGTTCTTCTCTTCTTGCTCCTCACCAATAATAATTCAATACTATTTCGGAACCTTCTAAAATTTTAATTTGAAATATTGTTTTTCTTCTCTTCAGTCGAAGCTAAGATATATTGTTTATCCAAACCCAACCTCACCTTGCTCCCCAAAAACGCAGACCAAATCCAAACAGTAAAAGACTTTTGAGTTCAATACATACACTGCTGTACAACGACGTTTTTGTCTTGATTTTAAATACCCTTAATCTTGAAAAGATTTCTGAAGACAACCTTAGACAATACACTGTTAAGATTCCATGGAATACAGCAGAAGCCGCCATATACAGACAAACTTTCCAAATAATACGAGGTAGACAGAAAACAATTAAACAACTCAAACAATTGTTTCTCTCTCTCTCTCTCTCTCTCTCTCTCTCTCTTATCCATCTATTACTGTAGCTTAACAGCACTGCTCCTTCCAAGCACCCTCATCTCTTTCCTTTGTTTCTTGTTCTTACAATGAATAGAGGTTAAACAAAATCACATATAACAAAACTGAAATTTACAGGCATTGAAACTACAAACTTTAGCATAATCAAGACTTGAGTAACAAACAAAAAGATTCTTGGAGTTATATATGGAGAATAACAGAATCTGAAGTTTCACATTTCAAGTTCCATAGAAGAAATGAGATCATACGATTTGTATTCAAAAGCCTTCTAGACCTTAAGGACACACTAACCCACCACAAAAGGCAAAGATGCGTTCCAATTCAGAGTCTAACCATGAAGTCCGGCAAGCCTCAGACTTGGCTTGATTCAAACCAAAGGCAAGGATACTACGCTGTAATTCTAAACCGGCCCTTCGCTATTCTTCGAGCAATGACCCTCCTCCCACCCTTGGTTGCCTTGCTGTTCACGTGAAAAAGTGCATTAGCCAACATGCAAATCCTACATAGTTTTGCTCACAGTTTTCCCAGCTAAGAAAAATTCATAAAGCCATTTAATACAGGCCAGAAGGCAGACACTTGACCATGAAGTGGGAGGAAAACTCCAAAAAAACTCTGCCCTAAGTTCTTATATGTAATATAGACACTCAATGATGTCCCAAGCAGTTCAACTACGACCAACATGAAGCAAATGCGGTCCACAACCTATGCAGTTAAAAAGCTAATGCGTAATGCCTAATAAATTGTGTTGTCCAGTTTGTAAATTGTCTGATTTGTCATATCAGCCTAATTATGATCAATATCTGTTCTCCTACACTAGGTTTTTTAATTTTCTTTCTTTTGGAGAGAGAGAGAGAGAGAGAGGGAGAGAGAGAATATGCACCGAGCAAAGAATCCATGGTTCCTCTTACGCCGGATAGTGCTAGGTTGGAAGGTCCGTTTAGGAAATAAAATCATTGGCTCGTTTGAAGAAGAAACATCTCCTGCAGAACAGAACAGTTAAAGTTATGCAGAAACCAAAAAGACTTATTGATGACTTAATTGTTGACCCAATCCCTGAAAACTCTAGCCTAAGTGTTATTGGTGTAAGTAACAAAAATTTATTGAACCAAAATGCAATCACCCATGTACATCCTCCTGCTCTAAGGGTGGAAGAAACTCCACCAACAAGAGCAGGGGATCTCATTCTAAGAGAGATTATTTCCAGACCAGTACATCAGTCACTACGAGCATCAGCTGAACAAGTGCATAACTTGGGTTACACTACCACCAAATTTCGAAGACTGCTATCTAAGTCATCTCATCAAAAAGTAAACTTATTGGCTATCTGGATAACAACATCAGCATCCACATATCCTTCACCACACAGCAGATCTTATGGGGCTTATCATTTTAAATAGTTAAATTGAAGAGAGGAGATAAGAGAAGCACATGTCTCAGCTACCTAAAACAAGGTAATAACTAATAAGTATTTCTAAATCATATCCTATGAAGTTTGAAGCAAGAAATCCCCTCCGTATGGAATTTTTTTGTTTGGTCCACCCTACTTGAGTTTTAAAGTTCATAAAATATCAAATTTTTGCAGCTTATAATTAATTCCTGCCTACTAGCAGTTAATTAAGACCATAACAAAAGTTATCCTCATTTATGATTTACCTTGCATATAGAGATTCTCCACATATCCACCCCCACCCAACCAACTTTTCACTCCAAACCACAACCTAAATGGTATACTTGCTAGTTATGGTCTTAACAGAACATTTAGCAGAAATTGGGCAAGGATGCAGTCCTTATAGAAACTACAGTTATGAGGCCTTAACTGGACTACACATCTAGTTGCTAGACATATGAGCATGCTGAAGCTTCTATAACTTCAACGTTCTTGAAGAAGCAAAAAAAAAAAAAGTTTATAAAAAACACATTCTTTTGCTTTGAGGCACCGAAGAAAAGAATGCTTCGTGTAAATTTAATTTTGTCTAACATAGTCATATGTCCATTACTTATTATCAATAATAATAATAATAATAATAAATTATTAAAAAAAATTCATATGTCCATCAATCACATATATGCTCACAAGGGAACATAATAGCCCTACTTATCAAAAAAAAAAGGGAACATAATAGCCCCATTTTTGAAGAGACAGAGAGACCAACAGATCAGTTAGAATCCTTGCTGATTTGAACTGGTTTTACACAACAATTCCATTAAGATCATCTTCTTAATATTTTCTTAATATCTTATATCTTATGACATAACATATTGAGATCACATTCAAGTTATCAACAAGGAACTAGATATTCGGTTTATCAAAGTTAACAAGAAACACCCTTTTGATGTTCACCGCAACCTAAAGATGCATAATTTAAATAATAAAAAATCTATAATTCATCATCATCATCTCTCTCTATCTCTCCCTCTCCACATTTTCCCAGCAAACAGACAAACCATTAACAAAAACATCTAGTCTATCCTTCCATTTCCATAGAAACCAAACAGAGCATAGATTAAAAAGTGCATAATTTACAAACCCCAAATTCCTAATTTATTAGCATCTCTTACCATTTTTACCATAAACCAAACAGACCATTAACAAACAGCTAGCCCATCCATCCATACATTTCCTCATATACCAAACAGAACTTTCATTCATACAGACATAGAAAATCCATAATTCAAAAGTCCAAATATTTCAAATTTCTTATCTCCTTCACCTCCCTTTCCCAGCAACCTGAGTACATTTACAATTTTACACACACAGACACACACTCTAACCAATTTCATAGAAAATGCATAATGTAAAAGTCAACCGCACGCACACACACACACATGCAGTTACCAATTTCATAAAAAATGCAGAATTTAAATGTCCAAATATTTCTAATCTTTCATCTCCTCACCTCATTTTCCCAGCAACCAAAGGCCCTTGACATATATACACACTCACTCACACCATTTTCATAGAAAATATATAATTTAAAAGCCTAAAGATTTCTAATTTCTTATCTCCTTATCTCACTTTCCCAGAGACCAAAAGGAGTACACAGACACTCACTCTTGCCAATTTCATAGAAAATGCATAATTTAAAAGTCCACCTCAAACACACACTTAGGGGGTGTGTTTGAATATAGTTTATTTTGTTGAAAACTGAAAATGAAAACACTGTAGTAAGATCATTTTTAAATGTGTGAATGATGCCATGAGACCCATTTTTAATAAAAGTTTGGGTAAAAAAAAAAAGGTTTGTGAGTCCTGTGCACTGAGTGCACGGGACCCACTGGAAAAGTAAAAAACGTGCTTCTTAAAAAAAAAAAAAAAAAAGGGGCGTGAAACACAAACATGAAACGTAGACTCAGTATCCAAACAGATACTTAGTGTGGGTTTGGATACCGCTTATTTTGTTTAAAAGTGAAAACAATAAAAAAATAATTTTCAGATTACTATTCACACCAAAAACAGTGTTCATTTGCCTATTTGCAATGTTCATGTCTCACGAACAATGCAATAGGCTTTAGTTAAAAAAAAAGGGGCAAAAACGCGTCAGCGTGAAAACGCAGACGCAATCCAAACTCTCTATTAGTGTTTGTTTGGATCATGTCCACGCTTTAGACGTTTTGTGTTTCAGGTTTTTATTTTTATTTTCTTTAACCAGCGCTTAATGTTCATGGGACATGAACATTGTCTTTTGGTGTGAACAGTAATCTCACCCTAAACACAAACTTTCTCTCTAATCTCTGAAACTCTCTCAAGTCGAGCCTCCATCGGACCTTCACAGATCAGCGCCGCCACCACAGGCGGCGGATTGCTCCTCATCAAGAATCCTTAATGTATGAATTTTTTTTTTTTAATCAGTAACTTTTTTTTTTATCATTTTTTATTATTATTTTCAGTTTTCAGTTTTAAAAAATGATCGATATCGCAACGGAAACTTAATTACTAATTTCATAAGAAAATGAATAACTTGAAGGAACAAAGATTTCTAATTTCTCATCTCATTTTCCCAGCAACCAGAGGACTTTTACATACACCATTTTCATTATAATAATAAAAAATGCATAATATAAAAGTCCAAAGATTTCTAATTTCTCACCTCCTTACCTCATTTTCCCAGCAACAAACAGATGATTTTCACACACACATATATATACACAGAGAGAGAGAGAGAGAGAGAGAGAGAGAGAGAGAGAGAGTACCTTGTGGCAAGTAGAAGCTGAGAGAAGGGAGGCCAGAGGGGTATACGAAGCCTTCGGAGGCGACCTTTCGGATCGATTCGGCGTCGTTTTGGTACTGAGGCAAGTGGAGTGAGTTTTCGAACTTGGAGAGCGATGGGAATAGCTTCGGAGTGACATCGAGGCCCTGAGACACGATCCGCTGATTCGGATTCTGGTTCGGACTCTGCCGGAGAAACGGGTTCGACAAAAACCGGTTCACCAGCGACGCTCCGGTTCGGGCTAGGGTTTTTGACGCCATTGTTGTGTTTCTATGTGTGAGTGACTTTGTAGAAATGGTCAATTGGGTTGGTTCTGCTAAAACCCTACATACAGTGAGTTAGAGTGAGAGAGAGAGAAAAAGGGTTGGGGGTATATTTGGAATTTCGTGATTTGGGTCGATGTTGGGCCACATGGGGTGGGCTTTTTAATTATCAAACTTCAAATAGATATCAATTAATCAATACAGACTACATGTTTTTTTTTCATTTTTCATTTTTCTTTTTTCTTTTTTAAAAGGTAAAAGTTAATAATTTACCTATACTATAAGGTAAAAGTTTTTTTTAAACAAATAAAAAATATAAACTTTAGAGATATATAGTCACTGTAATATTTTTTTGAACGTGAATGAGAAAATTCATAAATTTTAGGATTTTTTTTTTTGAATTCAAAAAGGAATTTATTATTTAACATTTATGACATTATTTCTAAATAAAGTTACCCTTCTTTAATAAATTTATTTTTGAATCACATAAAAGTTCAATTGAAATAGGGGAATCATCTTATATGTAGTATAGATATAATACTAGTTTTGTTGGTACTATTTTGCCAAGGTCTAGGACCAATCCACAGTTATTGGGTTTTTAGGATTGGATACAGCTTGTATCCAGTACTCGTATCCAAAATTAAACATGTATTCGCATCATAGTGCGTCTAGTGTAAAAAGGCATTGGTAAAAATTTTTACCCGGATTAACTAGGGACGAAATCTGAAACTTAAGAAGTCAAGTTAAGAGACTTTTTATCTTCTGGGCTACATTCCTAATGTCATTGGGCTAATGTGACCAACCAAGTTGGTTGGTGGGGCTAAAGTTTACAACCATGTTATAAACTTTTAGGCTCATTGCCTAGCATCTGAAGCTTGAAGCCTTGAACTATTACTTTACTGCACTGCCAACATTAGGAAACTATTACCATTAAATTAACATGTTGTTGACAAAAATTGTTAACCCATGTTTAACAATAATTGCTAGATTATGTTTAATAAACGTGGTCAAATTATGTTTAACAAGAATTGTTATTTAGTCAAATTCATCAAACATAATTTCACCCATAGGCCTTTTGGCGTATGAGTTTTATTGATGCGAGTAGTGTCTATTCAAGATAATGTATCTCTTAATTACAATCCCTTGTTTCAGGGGAAGACCCTTTGATTCCAACCATGTCGTTTTTGTATATAAGTTTATTTATTTTCATGTTTAAGAGGATATGTGTTTATTTATTTATTTGTGGCTGCACCTAATAATTTATTTAGATTGCCTACATACCCTTGACGGGGATCAAGCCAATTCGTAGTTCTTAATTTGAGGTTTTAGATTTAAAATCCTCAAATATGATTTTGCCCAATTTAAATGATAGACATTTAAGTCAAATACTTTGTATTTAATTAAGCATCGACTTAGTTTATTTTTTTTGGGTGAGATAATTGATTTTAATTTCAAGAGTAAGTCAAGGACCATGTTTTTATGGAAATTAAACCAAGGATTCTCTCTTTGAGAAGTTGAATGTCTAAGCAATTTTCCTCTTCTTTCATTTGCTTCTTTGTAGGAATTTTAATGATATTTTGATTGAGGTTCTCAAATTTAATTAAGGGAAAGAAAACTCTTTTAAAGCAATTTTATTTTTATGACATGGGTTCAGGAATTGGGAATTGGAAAATTTCCTTAAATCAATTTTTATGGTCATTTTATTTGTGAATTATTAACTCCAGTCTTGATTAAGAAATTAGGACTCCCAAAGAATTAGTCATGTTGGAATTTGAAGGAATTAGAATCCCCACTTTATTTAAAATAATTTTGGGAATCAAGGATTCCATTGAAATGTGGTGGAGTCAAGAACTCCTTTAATTGGGTAGAGTCAAGGACTTCATTGATGTGGTAGAGTCAATGACTCCATTAAAATGGTAGAGTCAAGGACTCCATTAATTGGATAGAGTCAAGGACTCCCATTAAAATGGGTAGAGTCAAGGACTCTCTTAATTGGGTTGTAACGACCCAAGGAAAAGCGCTAGCCATATCTGCGCTATACCTTAAAAGGACTAGTCACAATTGAGGCTCCTTGCAATTGTTAATAAAACCCAGTTCAACCTAGTAAATACATGATGTGGGACTCATCACACACCCACACACATCACACAATCAATCAAATTGGGGTATCACAGAATCAAGGACTCTATTGATGAATTTAATTTGGTAGAGTTAAGGACTCTAGATGAGAAAACACTGAATCAAAACTTGAGAGAATTTTTATTTGGTAATGTTTAAATAGGATTTACGAGTCAGGGACTCGCATTTAAAGCTTCATGTATAGAGTTGGGAACTCCTCAGGAAACCCAATCCTATTTGTTTTATCAAACAAAAGTTCAGATTTGAAGAAGAGGGAAAGGGAGAGATTTAGAAAAGAAAGGAACTAATAAAATCTCAACCTAATGCCAATGTTGTGTGTTCCTCCTCTGCTCATTGCTCTCTATCTCTGTCTATGTCTCTCTTATTATTATTTTTTTTTCCTCTCTGTATTTTGCTGTGCTTTTCTTCTTTTGTGTATGCTTTTTTTTTTTTTTTTTTTTTAATCTGCTAAAACCTCTTTAATATATATAGGAATTGAGAAACTGTTTCCCCCTTTTTTTCTCTTAACTGATCAATTAATGGGCCAAAACTGCAAAGAAAGAGCAGTACTGCACTAGCATCTTTCATGGTAGTTGGTGTAAATTGTAGTTGATTATCAACTACTTTTTGCTTTTGAAAGCATTTGAGTGGTGTGTGTGGCAGGAAGTTACTCAACCACACGTCCCACTTTCATCTTATTCCTTTTTCTTCTTCTTTTTTTTTTCTATTTTTTTTAAATTTTAAATAAAGATGTGACATTGTGGCAGTAAGAGCATTCCCATCAGGTGTTTTACAAGTATGTCATTTTGACACATTAAAAAACCTACTTTATTATTTTAACACACCATTTTACAATTTACCATTCATCACATCTTCTATTTTTCAATTCTATACATTAAAATAATATATAAAAATATTTTAAAAAAACCATCAATATAAAAAAAATACAAAATAAAAACCTACCACCATACACAAACACAAGCACAAAATTGTAACAAACCCACCACCATACACAAGCACAGCTCGCCACCACCACCCACAGGTACAACCAGCCATCACCACCCAATATTACTTCAAAAAAAAGAAAATCCCCAAAATCAACACAAAACTCTAGAAAAAAAAAATGAAGAGATGAATCAACTCTATTTATACAACCCAAATGACATGGAATCAACCCAAAACTCCACCACCACCCACAATCACACGGAATCCACAACCCAAAAAAAAAAAATTTGCCCAAACTTACCACCAACAACAATTCACCGGCCACTACCACCACCCAATACTACTTAAAAAAATCCCAAAATCAACACAAAAATCTCAAAAAAAAAAAAAAAAAATGAAGAGATGAATCAATTCCATTTATACAACCCCAATCACATAGAATCAACCCAACTCCACCACCACCCATAATCACATGAAATCCACAACCAGAAAAAAAAAAAAAAAAAAAAAAAAAAAAAAAAAAAAAAAAAAAGCGCACACACACAAACTTACATGCAATCTTGACTAGTTGACCTCATCGGTGAGGCCGAACTTCTGGCCGATCTCAATGGCAACGGTCTAGGTGGAGAAAAAAGAAGAAAGAGAGAGAGAGAACATGATAGGGAAAAAAAGAGAGATAGAGAGGCGTAGAGAAAGTGACAGAAAAAAGGAAAAAAAGTGAAAAAAAAATTTGGAGAGGTGAAGATTCTAGAGAAGAAAGAAGAAGAAAAAAGGAAGAGAGAGAAGAAAGATAGTCATAAAGGAAGATAGAGAAAATGAATAATTTTTTTTTTAGCATTTTTGTCTGTATTGTTCCAAAGATGGAACGATACTGTTCATGTGTGCCAAAGATTATAGTATTTAGAACATCTCATGAGGGGGGATTTTGGTGTTTGGTGTGCCAAATGCCAAATATTTGGCATTTGGCACACCTAATGGGAATGCTGTAAGTTTATGCTACCATAAACAACTCCACCTCCTCTGTCATGTGATAAAAATACTAAATTAGAATAAAAATCCTATGATATTGCAATGGGATTTTGGTTCCAATGAATTATAAATTTTCCTCAAAATTTTGACCCATGTGAAAGCAACACACACCAATTGTAAGCAATTGCTTGAACTGGAAGGAAAAGGGAAAAAAATAGTGTTACCACTGGCCAAATTGTAGCACATTTGCCATAGAATTTAGCAGGTGATACTTCGACTCCAATGAATTAAAGTTTTCCCTCAAAATTTTACCTATGGGAGCAACATAGGTCCCCACACTAAAGCACAATAATTATAGAAGTCTAGTCCAATAGTGACAAAAATATGATTGCAATAATCACACTTTAAGTTTGTTGATCTTTTTAACAAATTTGGCATACAGTCTAACAAGCAAAGACACCAAGTTATATTTTAGGTAAGTGTTTGTTTTACACACACTGTGTATAACAGGATTATCCCGATATTTTATGGTAAGTAGCAAAGCAACAAAGAATAGTGACAGAAAATAGTAGTAGATAAGCATGCCTCACATGCACCAAGAGTAGTGATGGTTCTACAAAAAAATGTAGATAGCACTAAGATAAACTATAAGTGTGGATTGCACTAAGATTTTCACTAAACTAGTATAGCCTCATCTTTCCTAAGAACCAATATTGGCCATCTTATCATATAAGGCTCTCAACATTGTTCAACATGATACTTCTTATATCATCTTAATTAGTCACCAAGTCATCTGATATTATCAAAGAACACTTTGATACACTAACGTACTAGAAGCATCCTGAAAATATTTTAATTTGGTGGTTTTTCAATTCTCTTTCTTTTTCTTTTTGATAAGTATAGGTGTTTTCAATTCTCAATAAACGTGAGTCTAGATTATATCACCATAGAATTACTTATCAACATTATTAGTTTTTTTTATATTAATTTTTTTTCACAAAAAAAAAATCTTCAAGTCACCAGTTCAATTATATTGACAATGATGGATCAAGCCCCGGCAACAACACCCGAGTAAAACCTGATCAACATTTCATATTTTAACCTTAAAAAAAAAAAATGATCAACTTTATATTACATAATAGGTCTTTTGAAGCCATATTCCAAATATTTTTCGAAGCATATGAATGTATTTGGTAATTTGTATCACTAATTTGCTAATTCTACTCTGTAGTACTTGGGTGGATTTTTGCAGTATCCCTAAACTATTTCCAAGTAGGCTATGTTCGATATGGTCATATCTTACATCAGAAACCACCTTAATGATGTTGGCAAATATTTTGTTTCAGCATCTTGGAAGTTTGACAAAACCCTAGCACAAATCCATATAATAATTGTCTTATAAAGTGATCTTGATAATGTCAATTTAAATCAACTTCAACTATAGTTAGACAAGGCAAAGACAAAGAGCTTTCCCCTTTAGCACCTCACATCGTTGAAAATGAGTACTTTCAATTAGAAGTATATATTTACTTCATCAAAAGCAGCCAAGCAAGAGGAGACAAGAACAATTATTTTATTTGAGTTGTGTTGATTTCACACAGATGGTCATGTGAAGTTTTACACTGCTTAGTTTTACACAAATGTAAAACTACTAAAAAATTGTCAAAAAAAAAAAAAAAAAAGCTGTAAAAAGTGAAAAAAAAAAATTAAAAAAAAAAACTTTGCAAAAAGCTGCAAAAATTATTGTTAATGGGCACGTTTTGGTGCCCGTTAAATGTTAACAAGCACTGTGCGGTGCTTGTTAAGATTTCCCTTAATGGATTGTGTTAATAAAAAGGACAAAAAGTTATTAAAAGAGTTTCCATAAAAAAATAAAAAATAAAACTACTAAAAAATTGTCAAAAAAGATTAAAAAAAAGAAAGCTGTAAAAAGTGAAAAAGACTCTGCAAAAGGCTACAAAAAATTATTGTTAACAGACGCCTTTCAGTACCCGTTAACAAAACCCTTTGTTTTATTATCATAGCTAGCTTTTATTTATTTATTTTTTGTTGAGAAACTATTACTATAGCTAGCCGAACATTCCAGAGAACATGAAGGCACTTTTTTCAATGTTTATTTTCAAATAATACACACCCTCTCCCTCCACATAAAGTTTGCTATTTATAATATTTTCTCTCCCTTGTGACAGTGACACCCCTTTATCACCTTTAGTGAAGTGCTTTGTTGGTAATGCTTTGTGAAACATGTTTACAATGTCCCTTGAGCATTTACATTAATTCACGCAAAAAAATTATGTCTATTTTTATATTTTTTTAACCACTTTTCAAAACACTCATATCAAACTATCTAATATCTATTCTAAATGTTATTTTAATAAAATATTAATTTTTCTTAATTTTTTAAAATTATTTACGTAGGGATGTGGTACTTAAAACTCAAATAAGCATTATGTCTTGGACCAGAACAAGCCCAGAATGTGCCTTTCCGAGAAATAGAGCCCAACTATGGAAAAACATACCTTGGAACAATGGTAAAAGATAAAATAAGCAATTATGAAAAGTACCCTCAAGATCCCAAACCCCAAGAATTGACCAAACAAGGCCCATCCAAACATTCATAGACCACTTGAACCATCTGAGGTAAATACCCGTAGATGAAATACCAAAGGCATCTCACTGAGGTATGCACATTATCTGAGAATGCCTGAACTATCAAATGCATCCCACCAAGGTATGTATGTTGTTCAAGGAAGCTCTCCGAATTACCTTGATAATTCCACTGTGGTACACATAGCGTTCGAGGAAGCCCTTTGAATCTTCCTAATAAATCCACAATGATCTACCTAACACCATATCATTTAATGCAATAGATAATTTATTAGAATAAAACAAGAAGCCCCAAAAGTCTTTGTTCATCATGATCTCAAGAAAAGAAGAGCTTGATGGGACAGAAGGCTGCCCAACCAAACTAGGACAGCACCTACTATGACACATGCTGGAAAAGAAAAAAAAAAAAAAAAATATATATATATATATATATATATAGTTTTTTGATAGGACAAATTTATTATATTTGAATAATCTATTAGGACCTTCTTATATTCTGAAAAAGAATAAAATTGGGACCTTTTATAGGAACCATTTCCATGATCGTTCTTAGAAGTTCATTGGCTAATAACAAAAAATTCCACCCTTTTCCTTCAGACACATAGAAAAAGAAAAAAAAAGAGTCCACAATTTTGGACGATAATTTTGTTGTTCTTTATTTCAACCTAAAAAATTGGGTTGAATGAGCACTTTTTTTTTTTTTTTTTTTTTTTTTCTTGCACACTTTGAGTTGGACTTAATTCTAGGGGAAAAAAAATGCAAATTAAGCTTCTATAATCTCATATCAAAGTCTACCATATATTTCCATCATCATCAATATCACTTTCATCTTCAATTATAATTCTCCATATAATGATTACAAGCCTAATGTACTTGTAATACTTCTAAGTCAACTAGTTCTAGAGTAGCAAAATAATAGACCTTAAATGTTTGGTAGAAGTGCTACGTTATTCCATTAATTCTATCATCACATTTATGTGATCATTGATATGTAGTATATGTATATATAGAATCTTTTATTACAATCGTCATTATCATCAATTCTTGGTTTTTGTTGTTGTAAAATTTTGTCACCCTCAACAAGAGAGTTTCACTGGGGAAACTTAGAAAGCATATATATACATATATTATCATTTACATCAAGCAAGTTATCATGATTAAGAAAAAAGTTCATCATTAATTTCACCTTTGTTGTTCTTCATCGATGTAAATCTAAGTTTACGTATTAATTTATGTAAGGTTGAATTTATTCAACCATGTGTTGGCTTTATTCCGTGCCAAATTTGCTTGTATTTCGGCAATTAGATACACTGTATTTGGTGGGAATCATGTAAGGGTTGTGTGCAAGAGAGTGTGAAAAATTCAAGTGTGCGAGCATTCAGAGAGATTCTCGCAACTGGATCTCGTGAGTGACTCACGACTAGCAACTCGCCAAAATGCCACACGTGTGAAGCATGCAAGAAACTGAAGGGCCACAACAGCTAGAGCACTATAGGACAAAAAAGACAGTTTGGCCTGGCAGTTATCTCGCGACTCAAACTCACAACTCATCCCAGTAGCGAGTGAGTCGCCAGAAAACCTTGTTTTACAGAAAAATGTCTTTTCACTTTCCTCACGTACCCTACTATAAATACCCTTATACGGTTATACCCACGAAATGTAGAGAGCTTCTAGAGAGAATTTTAAGAGAGAAACCCTAGAGAAAAACAAGATTGACTCATCCACAATTTTAGACATTTGATTTTCCAAATTACTCTACTCTCACCCTCTCCATTGACATACTCTTGAGAGGTTCATTAGCCAAATCCTTATCTCACCATGCCCACATCAGTGAGGAGGTAATTTGGTGCTTGGGAAGCAGTTCAGAGATGACCAATTTATTTGGTTGATGCAATGGGCTTATTGCGGGATTCAGAAAGCTAAAGAAGACACGGTTAGACTTAACCTTGTTGGAGCAAGAAGCATAGAAGGCTTAGGTGCATTGGGTAGATTAGGCTTGGAGGGTCTATTGCTATTCATGTATACCAATTTTATTATTTAGTGGATCATTTTACCGCTTAGAGGGCGGCGGAGAGGTTTTTTGCCGAGTTCTTCGGTTTCCTCTTCAATAACACGTGCCGGTGTTATCTTTGTGTTTGCATCTCTCTAACCCTTACTCTTGCCTTTTAATTGATGCTGTGTTGTAATTAATTATGGTTTAGAGTTGTTTGTTTATTTGGGTATTGCTTGTACTTATCATTCTGCACCTATATTGTTTGAGTATAAGCTTGTGTTGGTTCTTTTAAAATTAGGAGTCTAAACATTCACTAGTGTTTTATACACCAAGTGAAATTTCAATTTAGCAGGAGCACCGACCCTAATTTTCCTTCTTTGGTACATTGTATTTTTAATCTTTAGTTATGGAACTCAAATATATGACTATGGTGATTGATCATCATCTAATCATGGACATTCATCATCATCATATACAAGATAATGATCCTTTAAAATTTTAAAAGTAATTATCATCATATTTTTAGAGTAATATCATTATATACAATATAATAATCCTTTAAAATTTTAAGAGTAATGATCATCATCTTCAAGATAATAACCCTTTAAAGTTTTAAAAGTAATATTTATATTATATAATTGTTAAAACCATAATCATCTATTGTGAAATTGAAGGATTCAATTTTGTCATCTCAACAACATTTAAATAAACACTGGTTAGTAATAATTTGGATACCAATTTAAATTATTAACCACGTCATAAAATAGTGAGAAATGTTACATATATATATTTACAACATTTTCTTTGTGGCAAGTTGTTATTAGTGTTTACCTATTACCCGTGAGAAAAAAATAATTTCAGCGAAGTTCAAATTAAAACCAATAATAACTTATCACATAAATTTTTTTATAAAATTATTGTAAGAATATTGTAAACACATAACACTTCTCTAAAATAATTCATTCCACATTGGATTAATAAGGTTTTAAGAAACTCTACAATATAGAATTATCCTAAAAACTTTAAAGAACATTAATACACCATTTCACATGTGTTAACAAGGATGAAACCATGTACAAGCTGAGGGGGGCTGTGGCCCCTCCCAAATTTTTTTAAATATTAAATAGTAGGTATATTTAAGATTTTAGAAAATAAGCCCAAGAAAAATTATATTTGCCCCCCTCGACTTCGAATCCTAGTTTCATCCCTATGTGTCAATATTCTCATTCACTGCTACCGATTTTTGCCAATCACTGAAGGAAAATCTGGTTTTGTATCCCATACAAAACTTGCAGCGGAAGTGACATACATGGATCTATTTCATTCATGATTGATAACATGCACTATGTGATTTTGAGAATTTGAGAACAAGATAGCGTACCTTGGTGCGATGAAATTCAAAACAAAAGATTAGAAGTTCTTGGGAACACTTTTAATCTTCACTCCAATTCCACTTTGCGCCCAAGAAGTGTGGTCTCTCAATCAGTTTCTAAGGGAGAATTATCGAGTGGTTTCACTCGCACATACACACCACTTCACAACAATGATTCTCTTTCTTAAAAAAAAATTTCTGCATGTTTCTCCCTTTTATAACTAACTGATTATCTAATTGGGCCGGCCTATTGGGCCTTTCCAATTGGGCTTTAATGTGTGGCTTGGAGTGGGACCAAAAGGGACCAATAAGACACTAGCTCCAATGGGCCTTGGGCTTTTCTGTCAACTCTTGACAAGTCCAAAGTTACCATTAATTATATTTAATACCACTATATAAATATAATTGCACTCTAGGTCTTATTTATAAATTATATCCCAAGACTTTATTATACACGCAACCCCTTCATAAAATATTCGTAGTAATACAAAGTCATGAAGTAGACTGCCACTTTGAAAATTACTACATCTTAATCCTTGAGTACCCGGTTTAATCCTTTAAGTTATTCATCATATATTTATGAAATCCAATTTCATAAATATATATACTTTAGTAATTTCTTACTAAAGTGGTTAGGCCTAACTCTCTGAATAACCAAAACCATTAAACTTATCTCAAGGGAATATTTTGTATCTCCGTTAAGAGACTATGAATTCTATCTTGAGAATATATGTTCCATCAACACTAAATGTGGTTGCCCAACATACTGAGGTTTTGATCGTGCCTTTAGATCTCACTCCTGATATATCAAAGCAACCTACACCTCATGATCAGGTCCATTATTCTCTTATGGTTAAGAGTTCATGCAAATAGGAGTCGTGAGATTTATTATTCATTTGACAGTCGTTAGGAGAATAATAAATCTCACAGCGGTCCAGTTCAATATGTCTTAACTCTTAAAACATATCAACATATCAACTAGAAGTCTCCACTTCCATGATCAAGACAAATCATCTTAGTTGATATGTTATAGTCTTCGCAGATGAAATGCCCAATTTCATCACCGACTACGAACCAAAATTATGAGTTTACAAAGAACTTGTGATCTATATCTTCTGTGACTAAATCACATAAATCACATACTATGCATCTCATGGACTATATGATAATATCCAAATATTCATGTTACCATTATTTTAGATAATAATAATAAAGAAACTTTATTAATCACAACATTAAGTCATACATAATGTCATACATAATAACATACATAGCATCATACAATAGGATTTAAGGGCACTAATCCTAACAATCTCCCACTTGCCCTAAAGACTATTGTGTACTAATCTAACTCCCATTCCCTCCAAATGTGACTCGAAGTTCCTTTGAGGCAAGGCTTTGGTAAAGGGATTTGCTAGATTATTTGCACTTTCAATCTTTGCTACCACCACATCTCCACGAGCAATAATATCTCTAATAATGTGATACTTTCTCTCAATGTGCTTTCCTTTCTTGTGATTCCTTGGATCTTTTGATTGTGCAACTGCTCCACTATTGTCACAGAACAAAGTGATGGGAACTTGCTCAATTCTCACTACACCAAGGTTAGAAAGGAATTTCTTGAGCCATACAGCTTCTTTTGCTGCTTCGCAAGCAGCAACATATTCTGCTTCCATGGTGGAGTCCGCAATACAAGATTGCTTGACACTCCTCCATGTTATGGCTCCACCTCCCAAGGTGAAAACACATCCTGATGTGGACTTTCTGAAATCTAGATCTGATTGAAAGTCTGAATCTGTATAGCCAATGGGAATCAAATCCTCACACCGATAAACAAGCATATAATCTCTCGTTCTCCGAAGATACTTGAGAATATGCTTTATAGCTTGCCAATGTTTTGGTCCTGGATTTGATTGATATCGGCTAACCATGCCAACTGAATAACAAATATCTGGTCTAGTACAAAGCATAGCATACATGAGACTTCCCACTGCAGAAGCATAAGGAACTTGTCTCATCATATCTACTTCCTCTTGAGTCTTAGGCCTTTGGTCATCAGACAGAGGAACTCCATGTCTGAAAGGAAGTAAACCTTTCTTGGAGTTTTGCATGCTAAACTGTTCTAGAACCTTATCTATATATCCAGCTTGTGATATGCCTAACATTATATTCTTGCGATCTCGCCAAAGCTTGATCTCTAGAATAAAATTAGCCTCACCCAAGTCCTTCATATCAAATTGGCTTGACAACCAAACCTTTACTGATGACATTACCCCTACATCATTTCCAATGAGTAGGATATCATCAACATAAAGCACTAGGAACATTACTACTTTATCTTGATGTTTTTTGTACACACATGGATCATCAAGATTTTGTTCAAAACCAAATGACTTGATTGCTTGATCAAATCTGATGTTCCATGACCTAGATGCTTGCTTAAGTCCATAAATGGACCTTTTCAACTTGCATACCAACTGCTCTTGGTTCTTTGCTATGAAACCTTCCGGTTGCAACATATAGATTTCTTTTTCAAAATTGCCATTAAGAAATGCAGTCTTGACATCCATTTGCCAAATCTCATAATCATAATAAGCAGCAATGGATAAGAGAATTCTGATAGATTTAAGCATGGCTACTGGCGAAAAAGTTTCATCATAGTCAATGCCTTCTTTTTGTGTATACCCTTTCGCCACTAGCCTTGCTTTAAAGGTTTCAACCTTTCCATCTACTCCTCTCTTCCTTTTGTAAACCCATTTGCAACCAACAGGTTTAATACCGTTAGGCGCTTTTACAAGATCCCAAACTTGATTGGAATACATAGAATCTAATTCAGATTTCATAGCTTTGATCCAATGATGTGCATCTATATCATTCATTGCCTCCTCATAAGTGTAGGGATCCGATTCAGCCTCTTTTGGGATAGCTTCATAAGTTTCTCCCAAACCTATAAATCTTATAGGAGGCCGAACAATTCTCCCACTACGACGAGGCACCTGTGTACTAGTCATCTCATGAGTAATATCTTGTGGTGTATCTAATATAGCCACATCATCCCTAGTTTCATCCATTGGTTGTTCATTTACAGGTTCATTCATTTCAGCCAAAACAACTTTATTTCTAGGATCAAAGTTATTCACATAATCATCCTCCAAAAATTTGGCATGTGTGCTAACAAACACTTTGTTATCTTTATGATTATAGAATAAATAACCCTTTGTTTCCTTTGAATACCCTAAAAACATGCATACTTCGGTTTTAGCTTCCAACTTATCAGACTTCCTTTTCAACACATGTGCTGGACATCCCCAAATGTGGAGGTATCTCATACTAGGCTTGCGCCCACTCCACAATTCCTTAGGTGTGTTGGGAACAGATTTTGATGAAACTAAATTCAAAATGTGCATTGCAGTTTTTAGTGCATATCCCCAAAAAGAAACTGGTAAAGTTGAGTAACTCATCATGGACCTAACCATTTCCAAAAGAGTCCTATTCCTTCTTTCTACTACACCATTTTGTTGGGGAGTTCCAGGTGCAGTCAATTGGGATACAATCCCATTTTGAGTTAAGTGATCCTTGAAATCCCCAAGAAGGTATTCGCCACCACGATCAGATCGAATGGCCTTTATACGTTTACCTAATTGATTCTCAACTTCAGCCCTAAACTCTTTGAACTTTTCAAAGGCTTCGGACTTCCGTCTCATTAGGTACACATAACCATATCTTGAGTAATCATCGGTAAAAGTGATAAAGTACTCATAACCTCCTTTTGCTTGGGTTGACATAGGACCACATACATCCGTATGAACTAATTCAAGCAATTCTTGGGCTCTTCTACCTTTTGCATTAAAAGGTCGTTTGGTCATTTTACCTTCCAAACAAGATTCACAAACTGGAAATTCATCAAAGTCCAATGGCTCTAAGAGTCCATCTTTGATCAGTCTTTGAATTCTGTTTGGATTAATATGACCCAAACGCAAGTGCCAAAGATATGCTTCATTAGTAGAAGGAAACTTTCTCTTTAATGATTTTACATGAGAGTTATGATCTAATTCAGAATTATATAATTCATGTTTATCAGGAGTTAAAATATAAAAACCATCCACAATATTGCCAGAATAGATAAACACTTTATCCTTCTTTATTACAACATTGTCTTTTAGGATAACATAATATCCATGTTTACCTAAATAAGTTGCAGAAATTAAATTTCTACGAACATTAGGTACATACAAATAGTCTTCCAATATTAAAACTCTAGATTCAAAACATAAATTACACACTCCAATAGCTACAACTGGAATCCTGCTCCCATCAGCCAAGGTAAGAAACATTTCTCCTTCATTCAGCTTTCTGGTCTCCTGAAACCCCTGCAAAGAATTGCAGATATGATTAGTACAACCTGAATCCACACACCAGGAATCTGTGGGATTCTGTACTAAACATGTTTCTAGAAGGAATGTACTTTTCATACCTTTATTCTTGGTAGCCTTAAATATTGGACAATTCCTCTTCCAATGTCCTTTCTCACCACAATGGAAACACTTTCCTTTGGTTTTCTTTCCTTTGTTGGCAACTCCTAAGGCAACTTGTTTACCACCTTGCTTGGCGAAGTTCTTCTTCTTCTTCTTCTTACCCTTGCCTTTCGACTTAGGTTGAGAAGTAGAAGCTTCCGCCATGTTGGCATCAACACTAGAAGTACCAAGGATGCCTTCCACCGCTACCAACTCATTCATTAATTCAGACAAAGAATAAATCTTTTTGTTCATATTATAGTTAAGTCTGAATTCCTTGAATGATTCTGGTAGTGACTGGAGTATCATATCCACTTGGGATTCTCCATCAATATCGGCACCTAAAACTTCCAATGTATTCAGATTAGAGATCATCCGAAGACAATGCTCCCTCACTGAAGTACCTTCAGCCATTTTGGTATTATAAATCTGCCTCATAGTTTCTTGCCTTGCAGAACGGCCTTGCTCACCAAACATCTCCTTCAGACTTAGCATAATGTCCGAAGCTAATTCTACATCCTGCATTTGATGTTGTAGAACATTTGAAATAGATGCTAGGATGTAGCACTTGGCCATCTCATTAGATTTCTGCCAACGATCATATCGCTGTTTTTCCTCAAGAGGAGCATCTAATGATGGAAAGCTAGGACATGGTTGAGTAAGCACATATTTATGCTCTTCAGCAGTAAGAACAATATCCAAATTTCTTTTCCAGTCAACATAATTGGATCCAGTCAGTTTGTTTTGATTAAGAATAGCAACAAGTGGGCTGAATGATACCATGATTTTAAATCTGAAAATAACAAACATGAATATAATAAGTAAACTGGACACTATCAATTTAGCATATAAGTATATAATATGGAACCTCATAAAACCATAAAATAATATATGCAACGACAAACCAATCCATGTCTATAATTCCTTGGTAGCAAGTTTATTATAAACACATTAATTGATTGAGAACTATTCTCATTATTAGTGCTATCATGATAACTCTTATCATACACTAATAATATGCCGTATTACCTTTAACCTCTAAGTAATAATGACATAGCTCCTTTGGGAGATTAACATTACACTTAGTCTAGTGTACACCATTATCTAGAATCATGTGTAGCCACATTTCATCTCCCTTATAATGTTTAAACTTGTAGTATCATGGAACAAAACACCCTCCTTTGAGATCGCGAGGCATATACGCCAAGACGAGGTGCTTGTCCACACTACTTTAAACAGGTTCGTTCAATCTTGTAGAACTATGAAGTTAACACCCTCCTTTGGGATCGCAAGGCATATACGCCAAGACGAGGTGCTTACCCCACACTACTATGAATTGATAATGGAGGCCGTGAGATCCAACCCTTGTATCTCTCTCCCACTAGATATTTTAAATTAAAGGTTTTTATGATCAAGAACCATATTAATGCTAGAAACCCTTGAAAACATAATCCTAATCTCATTAGGAATAAATTTCATTAAATGAATACTTTAATCCTAGCATTAATATATATAAATATATATATAATGTAATATAAACCCATATTACATTATAAACCTATATAATATATGGATTATTACATTATATATGATATACGGATTCAATATGAAACACACTTTAATATACGGATCCAAGACATCCAAGGCATATAACACATGCTAGAAACATTGTATCACTACCTTATATCAATCATCCGAATGCTTATGAATCCATATATAACTATTAACACATGCAAGATGGCCATCAAGGCAATAACTACCTTCAATGGTAGTTATTGTTCATTGACAATAACTACCTTCAAGGGTATTATTGTCAATGGACAATAACTATCATCTTTTAATGGCCGACAATAACTACCTTCAATGAACCCGTTCACATGAAGTGTAGATGGTGTCCTCTTAGAACCATGCAAAAGAATATATCGCATATATTGATCAATGCACAAAGGGTTCATGGAACAATAACTTTATGCAGAAATTTGAAAACACAAAGATAACGGTTTTCTTAAATTCCAAAACTCAATCACATGTTATACAAACATGATATGAAAACCTGGCTCTGATACCAATTGAAGGAAAATCTGGTTTTGTATCCCATACAAAACTTGCAGCGGAAGTGACATACATGGATCTATTTCATTCATGATTGATAACATGCACTATGTGATTTTGAGAATTTGAGAACAAGATAGCGTACCTTGGTGCGATGAAAATTCAAAACAAAAGATTAGAAGTTCTTGGGAACACTTTTAATCTTCACTCCAATTCCACTTTGCGCCCAAGAAGTGTGGTCTCTCAATCAGTTTCTAAGGGAGAATTATCGAGTGGTTTCACTCGCACATACACACCACTTCACAACAATGATTCTCTTTCTTAAAAAAAAATTTCTGCATGTTTCTCCCTTTTATAACTAACTGATTATCTAATTGGGCCGGCCTATTGGGCCTTTCCAATTGGGCTTTAATGTGTGGCTTGGAGTGGGACCAAAAGGGACCAATAAGACACTAGCTCCAATGGGCCTTGGGCTTTTCTGTCAACTCTTGACAAGTCCAAAGTTACCATTAATTATATTTAATACCACTATATAAATATAATTGCACTCTAGGTCTTATTTATAAATTATATCCCAAGACTTTATTATACACGCAACCCCTTCATAAAATATTCGTAGTAATACAAAGTCATGAAGTAGACTGCCACTTTAAAAATTACTACATCTTAATTCTTGAGTACCCGGTTTAATCCTTTAAGTTATTCATCATATATTTATGAAATCCAATTTCATAAATATATATACTTTAGTAATTTCTTACTAAAGTGGTTAGGCCTAACTCTCCGAATAACCAAAACCATTAAACTTATCTCAAGGGAATATTTTATATCTCCGTTAAGAGACTATGAATTCCATCTTGAGAATATATGTTCCATCAACACTAAATGTGGTTGCCCAACATACTGAGGTTTTGATCGTGCCTTTAGATCTCACTCCTGATATATCAAAGCAACCTACATCTCATGATCAGGTCCATTATTCTCTCATGGTTAAGAGTTCATGCAAATAGGAGTCGTGAGATTTATTATTCATTTGACAGTCGTTAGGAGAATAATAAATCTCACAGCGGTCCAGTTCAATATGTCTTAACTCTTAAAACATATCAACATATCAACTAGAAGTCTCCACTTCCATGATCAAGACAAATCATCTTAGTTGATATGTTATAGTCTTCGCAGATGAAATGCCCAATTTCATCACCGACTACGAACTAAAATTATGAGTTTACAAAGAACTTGTGATCTATATCTTCTGTGACTAAATCACATAAATCACATACTATGCATCTCATGGACTATATGATAATGTCCAAATATTCATGTTACCATTATTTTAGATAATAATAATAAAGAAACTTTATTAATCACAACATTAAGTCATACATAATGTCATACATAATAACATACATAGCATCATACAATAGGATTTAAGGGCACTAATCCTAACAATCACATCTATCAATCGAATTACAGAATCAAGCAACAGTGGATGAGCATTACCAAAAGTAAGTATTAATTACTTAAGTTAAAATGAAAGTACTTAAATGGAAAAGTTATTACTTATTACCTTCTCCAACATAACAATTTTTGACTAAGACTTCACATCTTTTAGGATGGCTCTACAATACATGTACTTGATTTGAATTCCTTGGCAGATTTGTTGATACACATTAGCAATTAACAAAAGAAGTACAACTATGGAGGTAACAATAATCAGTTAAATAACTTGTTTCTGGAGAGGCAGCAATAGTTGGTTAAACCGATATTTCAAAGATAGAATGGGAAATTGTGAATTACCCTAAATATAGAGAGGAAAGTACTTTTTCTCAAAAAAAAAAAAAAAAAAAGTAAATTATTAGAATAATCTTAAATCAATAATAAAATTTTTAAACATTTTGATAATAACTTTAAATTGAAGTAGTTTTTTAGACTTTTTGAATTAAACTTTCACAATAGAAATTATAGTAAATGATTGAATTAATTTAAAAATAAATAATGACATTTCATTTAAATTTCTTTAAAATTTTAATATTTCAATTTCAATTTTTTTTATTGAAGTTTCTTAAATTTATGAAACTTTTAAAAGAGTATTTCAAACTTTTTGAAACTCTTGTAATAGAAAATACATTAAATGAATAAAATAACTTAAATAAATGATGAAACTTTTTTTTTTCAAATTCTTAAAAATTTTAATAAAAAATTTGATTGAAGTATCTTAATTCTTTTGTAACTTTTTTTAAGAGTTCACTTAGAGTAAACTAACTTATAAAAATTAAATATTGAGACACATGATAAAAAAATAAACATATTCTTTTATAGACGTGTAAAATAAAGCTACAGAATGATTGTATATATGACACGAGAAGAAAGCTTTCCCATAGCCACAATTTTGATTATATATAATAATATATGACATGATGTAACAATACCCAATAACATAAAATTATTGTACTTCTCTCTCTCTCTCTCTCTATATATATGAAGGGAGATCTACTTAATTCCCTAATACCTAATTGCTAGCATTGATTGAGCCAAAGTTTTGGAAATTTTTCTGATTCAATATCCAATCATGTTTTCATGATTTAGACTATGTACCCGTCTGGATTGTGATGAAAGCTGCGGTGCGTTTGTTCTTTCACGTTTTGCCTTTTTTTTTGCCTTTTTTTTTTTTTATTTACCTGCAACATTTGACTAAGTTGTCCATGAACAATGCATCTGTGTACTGTTCATGAACCCAAAATTTCATTTTTCAACAACTTTTTCATTAAAAATGGGTCCCACGACACTATTCACACATTTAAAAATTATTTTGCTACAGTGTTTTCAGTTTCAGCAACAATAAGTTCAATCCAAACGGACCCTATATTACCACTCCCATAGTCCCATGCAATACAGAACTAAAAAAAAAAAGGATACATTCTAAGCAATACAGCTCATAAAGGATGATACTGCAAGTTTAAGACCTTTGCCACAAACCCAGCTAACTGGGCCACCATGGTACAGCTCTTACATTAAATATATGGCCTCAGTTTACTCAGTGGTATACTCACACTTCCAAATTACCCATATCTTTCTTTCACTGTTTTTTTTCTTCTTGGGTGTAAAGTAAGTGTAACCTCTCCTAGCTAGTGCTGCCTTTCTTTGTTATTTCTTCTCTCTCTCTCTCTCTCTCTCTCTCTCTCTCTCTGATTTTTTCATCTATTTAAACTTATTCCCCAGTACTTATTTATCGTCTATCATTGGCTGCACTAACACTGCTTTTAGAGCATAATACTGCTTTTAGAGAGAGATGGGACATCACTCGTGCTGTGACAAGAAGAAGGTGAACAGAGGACTATGGTCACCGGAGGAAGATGAGAAACTCATCAACTATATTTCAAACTATGGCCATGGTTGCTGGAGCACTGTCCCAAAATTTGCTGGTAACATTATCACTGCTCCCTCGTCTCTCATAATTGCCCTAGCTTTATAGCTTTCATGGATTCCTAGTATTGTTTCTCAAATTTTCTTTCTTATTGTTTGTTTGTTTGTTTTCTTTTTCGGTTTCATTGTATGGCTTCTACGAAGCAGGCCTGCAGAGATGTGGAAAGAGTTGTAGACTAAGATGGATAAATTATCTCAGACCTGACTTAAAACGTGGGCGCTTCTCTCCAAGAAGTGGCCCTCATCACTGAACTTCAGGGCATTCTAGGAAACAAGTACCATCTTATTTTTCTTTTCCAAAAATATTTAAACTATTACTAATTTTATTTTGGGAAATGCTAACGAATGTCTTAGGATATTAGTTAATAATCTATTTAAAGAAAGTTTTTATGGGAAAAGAAAAAAAATCGTTAATGTTTTGACAACTTTTTTCATTTTCCATAAAAGTGATGTTAAAACTTTTCTAAAATAGATTGTTTTTCTTTCTCGTCCAAAGGACACTCATTAACATGATTATTTTATTTTATATATATTTATAAACTTCACAAACTGGATAATAAATATCATTAATGACACGACACGTCAACAACCTAACAAAGAAATTATTGTAAATTTTTTATATTTTATTTAATATATAATACTTTAGCTCGTAAATCTATTTAGTAAATTTAATAAGATCCTCTTTTTTTTTTCTTTTTTTTTTTAATTATTATTATTCTTATCATCACCCTCATCATGAATATCATTTATTTTTTTTTCATGCAAGAGGGAACTTTTTTCTTATTTGGACAGGTGGGCTCAGATAGCCAAGCAACTACCAGGAAAAACAGATAATGAGGTCAAGAATTTTTGGAATACAAGCATAAGGAAGAAGCTAATTTCTTATGATGTTCCTGCAATAGCCACCTTTCCTGATGTGCACTTTAATGGTAACTCTGAGGAAGGTCTTTTCTCTCTAAATGCAAACCCTAATTGGATCCTAAACTCTCAGCAAGACCAACAATACCTTCCCACTCCAACTCCAAATTTGCAAGGCTTTGATCATGGTGATCTTAAATTAGAGCAAACCAATTATGGTGCCAATTTGGTTCAATTTCCACCCCCAATGGCACCACCATCAAATTCTTCCTCCTATGATCCACTCTGGTCATTAGGATATTTGCCTCATGAAAATTTTGATCCTAATCAAGAGCATCAAAATTTCAGCAGAAGTGGAGTAACACAACATTATATTGGTGATAGGCTTATTGGCCCAAGTATCGCAACACCAAATTATGATGAGGATGCATTAACAGTGCCCATGATTCCAAATCCTTGTGATATTATTAATGGTAATTTGTGTGGCATGTCTTACTCATGTCCTTCACTAGAACCTGACCCAGTGGCTAGACTCCCATATTTTCCAGTTGGTTGTAATTATCCTTATGATCCACACGTGCCCAACAATCATATGGAGTAAATGAATGCCATCATGTCATCATCGTTATCATCAGCATCAACATTGTCAGCATTATCAAGCGGCCAATTTGTCACAAACCCTAATCTTCCTTCAAGCTGTGAGACTTAGACAGGGTACTCTTTTGGAGTTAGGTTCTATTTATTAATTGACGGGCCTAAATGCATTTATTTCTTGTTATGTGCATGCACAAGACATAAGTGAAACTTCTTTGGGAAATCTTAATGTTTCTATTTAAAGTGAGTAACGCTGGTTGAAGTTCACAAAATATGTGTAGGTATGTTATTCAAGTTTGTCAACTTTCCTTCTCAAAAAAAAAAAAAAAAAAGATTGTGGACTTAATTAATATATTGTATGAGTTCCTACTTCTTGGTGCCTAACAAAGTTCAAAATACTACTATATATTTGTACCAGTTCTTCTATGGACACAAAAGTTGTACATTTGTTAATATGTGATTGGATCACATCATTTACACACAAATACATCATTGACACTTAGTGAAAGTAATTCAATCACCACTTGTCATGTGTTTAAGTTGTAAACACATACGTGGTCCTAGAATTTTTATATTTGTACACTCCCCGAGAATACTAAATTGAGGATAGCCCCATCCTGATCAACCGAACACTAAAGACCCTCTCCAAAGGTTGAGGAAGATGGGAAAGCATCACATCTAAAAGCAGAAGTTCATCGAGATACCAAGAATGGAAACATGCAAGCTAAACAACAATCATCTCCTCATTTAATGCATTCTACCAACTAGGCAGACCATATTTATTACAAAATGACTCATCAGAACAGTGTTCTACACCCGTTTTCCCACTCATCCGTGCCTCAAAAGAAAAGAAGAAGGAGATGGGACAAGTACCTCCCCCTCTAATCCTGCACCCTATTGGTGGACAATGAAGGAGGGTGCTCCATCCCAAAAAACAAAAACCTCGTTCCAAGATTAAGGGATCCAAAATTTTTTAATAAAAAGTGTGAAGTGTAAGAGTGAACAAGATTGAAAAGTTATACTTACACATATCCTTGGCGTTCCCGATGATGCAAATGTGAAAGAGGATTAGATCAGTTCAGTTGTCTACTTTGTCCACTGTCTCTACCCTTTTTTAGATCTTTTACTTGTCTAAGGCCTTAACCCATATTTCCTAAATTAATTGCGACTGCCATTCTATACATATATATATATATATATATATATATTATTTATTTATTTAGTTTAAAGGTATAATCAACCTCATGTGATTACTTAAAAATAATTACGTTAAAACGAATGAGAAACTACCCTAAAGATAACATTTGTATATTCACAATCTTCTTGTTTAGAAAGACTTCACTTAAATTTAACCAAACCGAAATAGTCTCAAATGCTATGTTAATGTGGCTCAATAGAAGTGTAGCAACAATAAATGCTACGCTTAAGATTTTAGATATTACGAGTTTGAGATCTTTTATATATATAGATATATATATATATATATATATATAAAATAAATTTGGATTTAGAATATGTGCTCTCAACCCAAACCTATATTTTTCCATTATGTAAGTGCACAAAAATGGACCGAATACAATGAAGTGGACCAAAATGGACCGAAGTGGTTATAATATGATCAAATGAACCAAATAGGACCGAATATGACTAAAGTGGACCGAATAGGACCGAAGTGAACTAAATAGGAACAAAGTTTACCAAATAGGACCGAAGTGGACCAAATAGGAGCAAAGTTGACCGAATATGACCGAATGGACCAAAGTGGATAGAAAGGACCAATGTAGACCGAATGGACTAAACAGGACCAAGGTAGACTGAATAGGAACATTTAGAACCTAAGTGGACAAAATGGACTGATTAGGACCAGAGTGGACTAAATGGGAACAAAGTGGACCTAATAAGAGCAATGTGGACTAAATAGGACCAAAGGGGACCAAACAGGACCGAATAGGACGAAAGTGGACAGAATGGACCGAAGTGAACCGAATGGGATTGAATGAACCTAATAAAGTCAAAGTGGACCGAAAAGGACCAAAGTGGACAAAATGGATAGAAGTGGATCGAATAGGACCAATGTGTACCAAATAGGATTGAATGGACCTGATAGGACGAAAGTGGATCAAACAAGACCGAAGTGGACCAAATAAAACAAAAGTGGACTAAATAGGACTGAAGTAGACCGAATAGAGGTGGGTGTTTTAAATCATATATCACGATTCATGATCAGGTTTTGAAGGGAAAGTGAAGTGGCGTCCAAATAGGGAGAGAATCTAGGTTAACACTATATATTGTGGGGGAAGAGAGTGAAGGAAGAGAGGCTTGAAAGTTTAATGGGAGTAGTGTTAGAAGAGAAGCCTTGCTACATTAGTGTTTGTGGATAGCATTGACGAGATAGTCACTTGCTTAGGGTTGGGGTTTTTTCCCATTATTTTAAAAAAAAAAAAAAAAAAAAAAAAAAGCTGATGTAGAAATTTGTATTTAACATAAATTTGTATCATTGGCAATAAAAAATAATTATATGAGATTCAATCATATAACTTCTTGATATTTAAAACATATATTTTTCTCTAACGGGGAGTTTGACCATGTCCATTTGAAAAATATATAATACCAACTATAAAAGTCATTTGATTCCATAGTAGGAAAAAAGTGAAAGCAATTTTAATGGTTAATGAAGTTTGTAGCATATAATTCTTTATGTTGGAGAGAAATTAATAATTTTTTTTTCCTAATAAATATTTTGCAGGATAAGCATGAGAAAATTAATCCTAATGATTCATAGCTATACATAATTCTATAAAATAGATATAAATCATGCAAGGACATATATAATAGCTATCTTTATTAGGACTTTTGTTAGGTTCTAAGTACTTAGGAACTAATGTATTAGAACTCTAATTTGTATTGTTGGCAAACAATGATCAAAACAAGCTTTTAGTCTTGTTTTAGACTTGCTCAAAGTATGTGTTTTATGTAAAGTTGGAATCGAGCTATTGTAGAATTCATTGTGCATTTCGGTCTGGCTTGAAAGATCAAGATTTAGACTCAACCGATCAAAAGTTAGGCAGAATGTTTTTTCTGCAGATTTTCCAACTCAGCCCTAGCCACGTTTTAGGATTTTAGGTTTTTCCCTAGGTATAAAAGGGAAACCCTAGCCACGTTTTTAAGGTTGCTCTATTTGCTGTGTGTGTGAATCTCTTGTGAGATCTAGAGGTGGTTGCCTTCACACATGCTTAGGATTATCAAGAAGGAGATTTCATTGAGAGCTTGATGATCATTCAGTTGCTACACTAAAGAGCTTAAAGATACGCAAGCGGGAGTGTTTGTACTTGCTGGAGAATCCAAGAAAGAAAGAGTCCGTGGTCTCAGAGCTTGCAGGTGGTCATGTCAATAAGTTTTCTACATGAGGTAGTAATAGGATGTTAGTGGTCTAAGTCGCTATTGTAAAATATCAATTCTTTCATATTTTTCTCTCAGTTTACAATAGCGACTTAGACCAGTTAACCTAGCACACCAGTAAGTTTTCTGTCAGTAAGTTTTCTACACGAGGTAACAAAATTTTATATTTTTCATAAAATTAATATCATAACATTCTTAAAATGATCCATTAACAAATGGTCTATGGGCACCCATTAACTGGACCCAGTAGAAATTAGACCAAAGAGCCTATCCATTACAACTACAAGCAACTCCACAATTTTTGTAGAATATTATAACTACAGACACATGAAAAGTATATATATCAAAACTCCAAATGTAAACTAAATCATGCTAGATTGAAGTGCAGTAGAGATCCAATCTTTTGAAGTGCAGTAGAGATCCAATCTTTTGAATGTTCGTCTCAACAATATGTGGTGAAAGAGAAAGAGGAGTTTGTTGGGCCAATAGAAAATAAATTATTAAATTGTAATGATTGGCACAAACTTAAGTAAAGCCCAAAACACTATATCAAAAGAAAAACTCTCCAATAACACATTAATGCTGAAACACTCCAATAAGAAAACATTAATGTTGAAACAAATAGAGGAACAGACATAGCTTTACCCTCTGTTTGTTTTAGCATTAACGTTTTCTAGAAAATGGTTCATTTTCTAAAGAGTATTTTCTGAAAAAACTATATCTTTTTTTGGTGTTGGTAACAACTTTGAAAATGAGCTTGAAAACATTTTTTGGTGTTTGATATGCACAAAATTTTTATAACATTTATTGTATAATTTAAAACATGTATAACAAGAGATTTTTGTAAACCCAACTAATGTAATCAATATAAATAAAAAAAACCAAGAATGAATTTGGTTTTCAAACTAAAATTTTGACAACAGATACAATCAAAATTAGATACAATTAAAATTAGGTGTCCAATTTTTATGATATCTATCATTCATCTTGCTTGTGTATATATATGGGCAATAACGTACATAAGAAATATATATTGATCACTTTGTAGGACTAAAAACAATTACAAATTACTTGAAATTTTTTTGCATAATATATCTACAATGCTAGCCCATACATAGGACTAGGGTATATGTCACAATTGATACAATAGTTTAAAAAAATCAATGGCTTAGCGTTGAAGTTTAAGGAAAACATTGCAATCCACTTCATAATATTAATATGATAAGCGACAGAATGCAATTCTCCTAAAAATATTATCATTTGTTATACTATTATTTGTAACAACATTATTAATTTATTGTATGGATTGCCCTATGTAAAAGCAATTAGCCATATAGCACTGTGTTAGCAAATTTTCTTTTTTTACTTCATTCATTCTTTTTGGTTTTTTTTTTACCTTTTTTTTTTTTTGGCACTTTTATGTGTGAAAAAGAATGAATTTCTGCAATTGTCCATATGGGAATCCATCAAGCCAAAAATAGTTTAGAGAAAAAAGAAAATATAACTCAAAATTCAGAGAATTGTGTTACAAAGGGGAAGAGAAACCAGGAGAAAAAAGAGGAGAGAGACAAATAAGGTGAAATCTGTGGGAAGAGAAGAGACCAAAAGGAGTAACAGTGAGGATGTGAGAAGAGAGAAAAAGTAAAGGGAAGAGAAGAAGTGAGAGAGGTATAAGAGTTATGCATTGTGCAAAAGAGAGATTGTTTTCCAATATTTTTTTTTTTTGGAAAACAACCTATAGAAAATAAGGCTTATTTTTGTTAGAGTTTTCCATTGACCAGAGATAGCTTTTCGTTGACCAATTTTTTTTATGTTACCAAACACAGGAAAATGTGGTAATCTTTTTTTATAGAAGGTTATCCAACAAAACAAACAAAGTATAAGTGAAAATAGAAGACCTGATGTTACGGGAAAAACACTCCAACAACAATAAAAAACACTTAAAATTTTATTTAGAGCATAAATAGAGCACTTTTAGAGATAATTAATTAAATTTTTAGGAAGTAGTTTGTAACATGCGCTCAATTAATTCCTTAGACTTGTATGAAGATCTTCATTGTCTTGTGTTTGTAAGTTTATATTTCCTAGTGTATAAACTTATTTTTAAGTGAAATCATGTATATAAACTTATATTTATGAAGATCTTCCTAGCTAGCACTTGTGACTTCAATCATGTATTTAACTTGAATGCAATTTGTTGTTGTTAATCTAAGTTTTATTTGATTTACTATTCAATTCTAAGTAATTTGGAGTTAGTGCAATCCAATATGCTTGAATCCCTTAATTTCCTATGAATTAGCTTTAAATGAGATAAAATAGGGGTGTGCGTGGGCCAAGTTGGGTGAGTGGAGGACAATATTTTTAACCAACCCACCAATGGCGAGTTGGGAAAACTCCAATCCGTTGCCAACCCACTAAACTATAAATCTAGTGGATTGGTTGAAAATCTTATTAGTTTCAACTCTGCAAGTTGAGCAGGTTGGCAATTTCAATTGATTTAAAAAAAATTTAGAGAGAATTAATGAAATTATTTCAATTAAATTGGATAATTATTTGCTCCCTCAAATAAAAAAAGGAAAGAAAAAATTGTAATTTTAATTAAAAATAATTGCAAATAATATATATATATATATATATATTTTTTTTTTTTTTGAGAATGACTGAAATTTTATTACATTGAAAAGATAAATATTTCAAAATATGAAATTTGTCATGTACATAGAGAAGAATAATAACAAAATCTTAGAGAGAGCGGTTAGAGTTTATTAGGGAGAGAAATGTGAAAATTGAAAAATAAAAAGAAAGAGAAAGAGAAAGAGATGATCAGAGAAATAAAGTGGGAGTATATGTGAGGTAGATTTTTGTTACATGATATAGAATATATATATATATATATATATATATATAAGCGGGTGGGTCAGTTTGCTGCGGGTTAAACATATATCAACTCATTATTCAGCCTGACCCACTAAATTATCTATCTAACCCACCCAACCTAACCTGCCTCACTTAATAGACATGCATGGATCGAGTTTGGTTGGCGCAAGTCAGGTCAAGCTCGTCATGCAGTTTTTTTGCACAGCCCTAAGATTAATTGTTCAAATATGCTTTATATCAAGATGGCTAATATCGCGATAGTTTACATAGAGATGCTTTATGTTGATTTAGTGAATCTCAAGTAAGCATTGTATCTTAGTCAAGAAGGTCAATTTATTCACTTAGGATTATTAATTCTCAATTGTTAACTTATGCATATTTCAAATGTCCTATAAAGTTAGGTGTTTTTGAACCCCAAATCCTAATCCACAAAGTCAAATAATCACTTCGAGATAGGATCAATTGTTCAAGGTTTATCTTATATAACCGACAAGCAAACAGTAAATGACTAAAATTAATTTTAGTTCAAACATAATTATTGCAACCTGTTGTTCCAAATGAGACACAAATCAGCAACCAAAGAAGCTAATAATAATATTGAAAAAGATATGAAGCAAAGTATATAATACTTCCATAAAGAAAAGTAACCATCTTTAACATGTTAAGACAAACATGTATTAATTTAGGCCATTATGAAACATCCTATTTAAATAATTTAACACATTTATTTTATAATCTTAAATATTTTAACAGATAGTAAAACCCTACCACCCAAGAAATATTTAACAGTTAGGATATTATTTCAATTGACATGAAAGACAAAAGCATGCAAATTCTACAGGCACACCTAATGACAACAAAAATCGAAATTGACATTTGAGCCTTTTAGGCACCAAATCGAAATCGAAATTGAAATTGACATTTGATACTTGGACTCCAATGAATTAAAATTTTCCCTCAAAATTTTGACCCATTCATGGGAGCAAACACCAACACAGGCCCCTACACTAAAGCACAATAACTGTAGAACTCTAGTGATGACAAGAATGTGATCACAGTTATTTTGTTGATCTATCCAACAAAGCACCATTCTAACAAGCAGGGACACCAAGAAATATTTTATGGTAAGCAGTTAAGATTATTCATAGCGATTGTTTTAAAAAATTTAGTATTTAGTAACTCAAAAATTTATTTTAACACATCATTTTACAATACATTAAATATTAATAGTTTTATTTTTTGATCGCTTCATTTTAATATTCTTTTTTTTCCCCATGTCTCTCTCTCTCTCTCTCTCTCTCTCTCTCTCTCTCTCCTCCCTAACAAGAACAATAAACAAACCCACCAAACTCACAGTCACTGTTAGCCACCACCAACACTACCAAACCCAAAACCACCACCACTGCCACCCACAATCTAATCGTTGGATTGTATGTTTTTATATATCATTCATTCATGGTTGTAATATTTCAAAAAGATCAATTGCTTTGTTATCAAACAAATGTTAAAATTTCTTATTTTTGTAATTTAAAATTGTATATAAAAAATAAGTTTATTGATTGAATAATAAATAACATTCGATTTGAACGAAATATGATATGCAGGTTAAGAATATAAAGAATATGAAATTCAGCAGTTAAATTTTCAAAATTCACAAAAAAAAAAAAAAAAAAAAAAAAAAAGATTTATGAGAAGTTTGAAGAGTTTCTCTCCAAATTAGTTTGGAGAGAAACTTTGGTCTAGTTTTTCTCCAAATTTTGGTCTAGTTTTTTTTTTTTTTTTTTTTTTGCTTAAATCCTTCTATTTTCTAATAAAACCAATGGTCACCTATCACCCAATATAAACCAGTCATCTCCTTCATCAAACCCAGCCACAACTCCACATCTTCATAATCTACCAAAGCCCAACCACAACTCCATAAAAACCCACAGGAACCACCTTCGCAAGCCAATACCTGGCTTAAATCTCTAAGTCACAAGCCTAATCCATTAAATAAATAATAATAATAAAAAAACCAACCCAAATCTCCATAAAAAAAACCCATAAATTCAAACAAATTTCATTAAATCCCAACATTAGAGAGAGAGAGAGAGAGAGAGTTTTAATGAGACATGTCACTATTAATGGGACCCACAAATTTGGTTTTTTTTATAATAAAATGTCACTTTTTTTATTTTCACAAAAATGATAACGGGCAAAAGACATTTTTGTTTTCTATATTCAAACTCACTTTTTAGGATATTAAAAATGAAAACTAGGTACAATTTTGCAAACCATATCATGTTTTTATGATGATTCCCATTGAAAACTGAAAATGTATACATATAAGGCATACTTTGTTTTCTTCTAACCAAACAGGTTATTATTATGTATCAACTTTCAAGTGCTCTGAAATCCAGATCCTCATCTGTCTCTTTGAGAAAATTCCTTCGTTTAGATCTTGAAATGATTATTTTTGCCATTTTTAGTAATATTTATTTCCTTTTCAACTTTTTATTCAAAATTTGTTAGAATAAGGTTTTGTCTTTTTGGGACATCTTTTAGAGTAAAAACAATACTATTTAGTTTTGCAATTATCTTAATTTTGTCTATTTTGGTAAAATTTACTATTTTGCCACCTAATATTTTGCTTAACACAAATTAAGATGTTTTTTATTTTTTATTTATTTTTTTTTTAACTTAGTGTAGCCTCCAATGCACTTCACTTTTCATATTAATAAAAATACAGACATTTGTCTCTCTTTTCTAGTAAATTCCAAATTCTATCACCTTGTGAATTTGAAATTATTTTCTTGAAATAGACATATTTTGTCTCTTGTGGCTTCCACCTTCATGAAACCCTGTCAAGCAAAACATATTCATTTTTCACACATATGTAAGAGGGAAAGTATAAAGGATGAGTGTAAGAGAAATAAATACTGTGAAAGCAAGGACTTATATCAAAAGCCACAAATTTTTTTTTTTTTTCCAGACAAAGTCAATAGTTCAATATGTGACCAATAAAGTGAGACTAACTTCCCAGAAGACAGCTCTATAGCTTAGCTAATATATTAAATCAAGGGTTTGTGCTAGGAACCAAGATTACTTGAAGACACCTCTAACAAAACATCTAACAATTAAGCACTTGCTTGAAATGGATCAGGAATAACAATTTAAATTATACGTTTTTAGATCCCTTAACACAAGTTGTTTAACTTAGTTATTTAGCCAAGTGATTACTTAGATAAATTATTCAAATCTAGGTTACAACAATAAAATCATATCATGTAAATAATGTGGAAATATAAAGAACACAACGATATGATAACCTAGGAAAACCTAACTGGTACAAAACCTGAGGAGAATTTAACCTATTTATCCTCAAGGTAAAACAGATCCACTATGAAAGAATTGAAGTTTGTACAATAAGACTTAGACCACTAACATCCTATTGTTACCTCGTGTTGAAAACTTACTACCATGACCACGTGATAGCTTCGAGTCTACAGACTACTTCTTCCTTTGATCCACTGAACAACAAGATCTCCTACTTGTGATTTTGAGATTCCACTCAAAGGTTTTAGATCTTCTTTAAAGTTCTTTGTGCAGCAACTGAAGAGATCATCAAGTTCTTAACATGAATCTTGATCTTGATAATCCTAAATGTGTGTATGAAGGTAAATACCTCTAGATCTCACAAAAGATTCAACACACAACCATCAAAAGATTTCTAAAACATAGTTAGGGTTTCTCCTTTTATACTTGGAGTAAAACACAAAACCCTACATGTCAAACGAGCTTGGGTTGAATTGGAAATTTTGCAAAAAATAAATCTGCATGTGGTTCGATTAATCGAGCCTTGTAGATTAAGTCCAATAATTTCTGCAATCACTTGATTCTAATTTTACAGATAAACACACTTTGAACAAGCCTAAACCCAGACTCTATGTTTTCATCATGGTTTGCCAACATAATACAAATTGAAGTTCTAATAAATTAGTTCCTAAAATCTTAGAACCTAACGTAAATAAATAAATAAAACAAAACCATGTTACCAATGGCCGAATTGAAGCACATTTGCCATGTTCAGCATGTGATACTTTGACTCCGATTATTTAAATTTTCCCTCAAAATTTTGACCCAAGGGAGCAACACATGTACATGCCCCTACACTAAAGCACAATAACTGTAGAATGTTATGACAGTTATCACACTTAAGTTTGTTGATCTATCCTATAAAGTCGGCATACATTCTGATGAGCAGAGACACCAAGTAATATTTTGTGGTAAGCAGCTAAGACGCAAAGAATAACGATAAAATATAATCTATCTGCATGCCTCACATTCACCAAGAGTAGTGATGGTTCTATAATATACAGCTAAGCCTTACTCTTGATGATATTGCTACTGCAAACTATCTAGGCTACTTCTAAATGCTTGACAGAGGATACCAAATTACGTGTTGATAGCACTAAGACTTTTCACTGCCTGCTCACCTAGCTAGTATAACCTCCTTTTTTTAATCTAAGAACCAATAGTGGCCATCTTAACATATAATTAGGGCTTTCAACATGGTACTGCACATGTTATCTTAAGTCACCAATTCATCTTATATGACCAAAGAACACTTTAATTCACTAACATACCAAAGCATTCTAAAGAGATTTTAATTTGTTGGGTTGTCAAAATCTCAATAATTTTGAGAATCTAGAACCAAATGCACCCTAAATTTTTTACTCTTCCCAATAGTTTGTTACTCAAACAGGGAGAATGTGCATCTTCTAATAATAACGTTGGAGCTTATCCATACCCTTTGCTTTCGCTTTCGCCATATAGTACATGGTTCTCACTCCTCATAACCTTAAATACCAACCCTAAAAGTTTCTATCCTCATTCCTCACCTTCACCTTAACTACAATTGGATTTTCCAAATGCAAGGAAAATTTACTCAAGTGGGTTTCAAAATATACCCCAAATAAATCTATTGAATGAAAACAACAACTATAACCACAATGGTAATTGGAAAACTAGTTACTCATCGATGAGAGCAGTGCTAGTGTGTTTCTATGGCCAGTATTATATTTGTAAAACACTTGGTCAAAGTTCAGTCTGCATTACCTGATTACCCGGATGTTTCAAAACAAACATTGAATTAAAAAAAAAGTTAATAATCTATTTCTTTAACGATTCAGAGATGCGAATCTTGTTTGCCGAAGACTCAAAGGAGAAGCTGGAATCTCTATACAGACATGCTAAAGACATATTAGGTCATTAGTTTAGACTCAAGCCTAATTCTATTTTGTCTGTAAGCCAAGTCTTCAATTTGTACTAAAAGTCTATTTAGGGTTTAGTCTACTATATTTATTCATATTATGAATATTCTTTTGGCTGTTTTCCATGTTTAAATTGTCATTATTATTTGATTAAGTCATTGTGCTTAATTATAACTTCACACCAAAGCCTGTTATAGAAGTCATAATTTCAGGTCCAAAAAACAAAACAAAAAAAAAAAAAGGAACCGGTTGATTTAATGCAACACTTCTAATATCAACGTCTCAATATATCTTTTTTTTTTTTTTTTTTTGAGAAACAACGTCTCAGTATATCGATAGTCCTCATATAGTCATGTGTCAATGCAAAATAATACTTTGGTTGAATTATGTATCTTAAACGTACTCCAGGAAATATTCTAGATTCATATCAAGGGATGGTATATGATTTTGTTTTTTCCTAACTCACTTGGATTGTATATATGACTTGTTAATAAAACAGACAAAATCACGTAAACAAATACACACAGAAATTACCATATTTTGAATAGCTCTATTTATAGGTTGTATCAATTGATTTGGACCTTCTTTTACTCAAAAAAGGAATAAAATTGGGACCTTTAACTTTTATAACAACCATTTCCATGACCAATCTTAGAAGTTCATTGGCTAACACAAAATTTTCCACCCTTTTTCTTCAGCCACAGATAAAATAAAAAACAAATAAAATTACATGTCCAAACTCCAAAGGGCCACTCCTTTACAGTTGGACGATAATTTTGTTGTTCTTTATTTCAACCTAAACAATTGGATTGAATGAGCACTTTGAATTTTTTTTTTTTTTGTTAAACACTTTGAGTTGGACTAGTACTTTAGCCTAGGGATAAAATGCAAATTAAGCTTCTACCATCTCATATCAAAGTCTACCATATATTGCAATTATCATCAATATCACTTTCATCTTGAATTATCATTCTTCATATATCAAGACTACACCTACTGCACTTGTAATACTTCCAAGTCAACCAATTCTAGAATAACAAAATAATAGACCTTAAATGTTTGGTAGATGTGATACGTTATTCCATTTATTCTATCATGCATTTATGTAATCATTGATATATATATATATATATATATATATATATATATATATATATTGTTATTAAATAGTTTTAAGGCCAAGGTTTTAATTAGATTTGTAAGGACCCAGATCAGAACTTTAGCCCCCTAGAAACAATGGATGATAGCCCAACAAGCTCTAAACAATGTATTTGTAAGGGAATGGGTTTTTACAAGATAAAGTCCTAGCAAATTCAATATGGGCCACAGTTAACAAGAGTTATACTAATAAGACTGAATACATAAAAATGATAGAAATAACGCTCCTCGGTCGAGTCCTAGGATGCGATGTTCTTGTATTTAATCAAGTTTATTTGAATAAAAAGTGTTCTTCTTCTTTTCTTCCTTCTCAGATTACATGCCCCATTTTTGTGGTAGTCATTTCCTTATATAGTCCCTCACATTTACATCTTAGCCCTCCACACGTTGATTTCTTAAGAAATTGCTTGGATGCTTGTCCTATCTGGACCTCCTGGAAACTTTGTGAGGAGATATTAGTTGGGATGACACTATTCAGGTGTCATTTCTCCATAAATGCGGTTAGTTCATTTGGTGCAATGCATTTAATGTGATAATGGCAACCTTCTTCTCAAATATTTCTTCTTTTGTTGTTGGCCTAGATCTACTACTTTCCCTAAAGTTTATATCCCCAAAGTGATCAACTCCCTAAAGATCTCCCGAGGTAGCTTTACTCCTTGGGGGCCTCGGTCACTCTGTCACCTTCTTCCTTTCCCCTTGGCGCACTCTCCTAGGCCCATACAAACTTTTCAATCATCCTAGGATATTCTCTTGTCCTCGGGCATGGCTCATAACCCAACAAACATGCTCGGTTTACTTATCCTCACAAGATTAATTATAATTTTTTTCAGTTAATTAAATAATTTCCAATAACAATACAATCAAGAATATCACAATTAAAGCAGTACACAACAATATGGTGATCCAGGGAAAACAAAAGAAATAAAAATTTCACAGTAAAAATCCTAGAAGGATTCAACTTATCAATCCCAAGGTAAAACAAATCCACTACCTAATTACAAGTTTTACAATAACCGAATAACCCTATTCCTATAAACTTACTAAATAACCCTATTCCTATAAACTTACTAACATTACCAAATGCAAGTCCTAGTCCATGAACTTCCTCATCTATGGAGATGTTGCAACACGAATCTCTAGTCCATGACTTCAATAATTCACTTGAAGATTCATATCCAATTCTTGTGATAACTAGTTTGCAAAAGCTTCAACACCACCAATTCAAATTGTGTCTTGAATGATCTCCTTAGAACTACCACATCTATGGAGATGTTGCAATGTGAATCTCTAGTCCATGACTTCAATAATTCACTTGAAGATTCATATCCAATTTTTGTGATGATTGGTTTTAGTTGAAGAAGCTTCAACACCATTGATTCAAATTGTGTTTTGATTGATTTCCTTAGAAACTTTTAAGAGCAGGAGGCACAAAACCATTAGATCTATAAGAGAGCAACTCCAAAAGTCTTTGGATGTGTATTAGAGTTTGCTTAAATACCTTTTAACTTATTTGCACACCCTAATCACTTAATGGGCTAAATAGGCCGACTTTAGTGTTTCTAAAATTGTGAGTTTCAATATGTTAAGAAGCTACTCAATTTTTCAAGATCTGGGCTTCTCGATCGGTTGAGTAGGTGTCCACACTTATGCACAATAAACTTTATCACCTAGGTAGCAAACTTGACAACACTTAAAAGACTCTTAAAGTACTAAACCAAGACATTTTTTGTTCATGGTTTACCAACCTAAAGTTAGAAACCTAAGATATGTCTATATATAGAATCTTTCGTTATATTATAATTATCATTATCACATATCCTTGGTATTGGGGAAACTTGGAAAGCATACAAACATATATTATCATTAACATCAAGCATAAGTTAACATGACTAAGAAAAGAGTTCTTCATTAGTTTCACCTTTGTTGTTCTTCATCCATGCATTTAAATCTAAGTTTGTCTATTAATTTAGACAGAAGTACACCGAGCCTAATTTTCCTTCTTTGGTTTGGTACATTGTCTTGTTAAATCTTTTGTTATGGAAATCAAATATATAACCATATAATCAGTCCAAAATATATATATATATATATATATATATATATATATATATATAACTATATATGATCATTGATCATCATATAATCATGGACATTGATCGTCATCTATCCAAGGTAATGATCCTTTAAAGGTTTAAGAGTAATTATCAGGAACGAACGCCATATGTTGAACTTTTCCCCAAAAAAAAAAAAAAACATTGACTAATACTATTGGGATACTTATTTAAATTATTAACTACATTATAAAATAATTCATTCAGTGCACAATGAATTAATACGATTCTAAAAAACTCCACCTGACCCAAATGGCCTAAGCCATGGGTATGAGCTCAACACGTATTAATTACTTAAAGTTAAAAAGTAGGTACTTAAATGGAAAAGGCTATTGTACTTTTTTTTTTTTTTTTTTGGTGAGAAAAAAAGGGTTATCGTACTGATTGAGACTTCACATCTTTTTAGCATAGCCCTACGATATATATACTTGATTAGAATTCCTTGCTAGCATTGTTGAAACAAATTGAAAAATGCCAAAGATTTTGATAGGCCATGAATGTATTGATCTTTTGGGTAAATTAACTAATTAATTAGCCAAGTGAATTAATTAAGTCAATTTAACATGCAATATGTGTGGTAGCACAAACAAATCACCAAATAACTAAATGCAGCAGGAATTAAATTTGACACGAGTGATTTGTTTACGAATAGGGAAAACCTCCGAGGCAAAACCCCACTGAATGAATTTAAGGTCACCACTCTCGAGAATCTACTATTATCAAAACAAGCGGTTACAAATAAAAGAATCTCAGTATCTTATACCAACTTACAGTTGAACTCTTACTCCAATACACAATTGGACTTGTAATGTAGTGACAATCTATCCTTTCAATGCACAGCTCCTAATATGTGACTAACCAATCGATGCACGGATCCAAGTATGTGACTAACACACCAACTTAAGAAAGATGTTGGCTGCAAATTTCTTCAATTCATCCACACAATGAAGATCAAAAAGCTCCTTGGTTACAAAACCCTTAGCGTATAAATGCATCAGCTTCTTCAAGAGAAATATGAACTACAGCAAATTGTCTCCGGTCACAATTTGAGTGAATAATCACTTTGCATCAAGTTGCATCACCTTTGACAGCCTTTGAAATAATCGTTATATATGTCTAGGGTTGTAAAAAAGGAAATCCTATACAAATACACATGGATATGCGTGAAAAACATATCTAGAAATCTGAATTTCGTAAGCCCCGATAGATGCAGTTGTCAAGCTATCTGTCAAGATTCAAATATTAAATCTTGATAGATGTAGCTGTCGAGATATTTGTCGAGCCTTAATGATCAGCACTTCTTCACTTGATTCTTGGATAGATTTGCATGGTTTCAATACTTGAACTTGAACTCTTATTCCTTGAAGTATTAAACACATCCAAGATTTACCTAATTACAAGTAAAGTACGTTTTATCAAATGATTAGCCACTTCTAAATGACATATGTTCATAACATGTTCCACATATGTCCTAATAATCTCCCCCTTTGGCAATCCATTACAAAATCACAACAAACAAATGAAATATGAGAAAAGTCATAAATCACTCAACTCATAATCACTTGTTGAATACAACAAAATCTAATCCTAGCATAAAATCCTAAAAAACTTTGCAAGAAGAGAGTTCATGGCATGATAGATTTTGACAACCTGTATTTCTGAAATACTTTAAACAAAACTTATCATAGCATCTAAGTGTGAAATAGAAATAAAAGATTGCATACAATAATAAGAAACATGTGTATAAAGAGATAAAAAAAACAACACATGGAGAGATAAATTGATAACAACATCATCATCATCATCATCATCATATATATATATATATATATATATCAAAGATAAATATAATGTTTGCTATCACTAAATGGTCACAAGACCAATGTACAAGAGATAATGTATCTAAAAGAGAAAGAAAAGAAAAGATGTATAAATCCTCACTACATCCCTCATATATAAACATTCCCCCTATAAAAAATGTCCTATACTAACTCTCCCCCTAAGTACATGACTACTCTCATACTCAAAACTACTCTCCCTTTTTGTCACAAGTGACAAATGGTAAGTCATTGAGAAGCAGTCATCTCCTCATCACCGGAAGAGCTAGCATCCTCATCCTCATCATCGTCATCATCGGAGCCATCATCATTTTCCTCGTCATCTAAAGCCTGTGGAAATGAAGAGGGAGATGGAGACGTGGTGAAGCCACCCATGGGAGCTTGTCATCGTGCAATACTACTAACACAGGTGTTCACCTGATACAACTCAGAAGTGAGTGTATCGAGATGAGCATCCATGCGCTCAAGCTGTGCCATGACAGCCTCTAGTGTCACACCACCACTCAAAGAAGAAGAAGAAGAAGAAGAAAGAGCGGAAGGGGCTGGAGGAGTCGCTGTCTTGGTCCATGGCTGCTTCAGTCGAAGCTGGGCCTCACTCCATCGTACAGTCACCGCACTAATGGCACACATAACTATGAAGTGAGGAGACTCATGATAAGAGTTTGAGGAGTGGCGAATGATCCTCGTGATAGAAGAAAGAAAAATAAGCTTATCACGGGTCGTCGTATCCCTATAGACATCGATGAGAAAGAGAATGAAGGGAGAAGGGAAGTCTATGGTAAGGTCCTCAATGAGGGACAACAAAAACCGAGCACGAGGCTTAGTAATAGAATTATGGTGAGACATAATAATAAAATAATAAACATGATAAGAAGAAAAAGGAGAAGACAAAAATTATAATAATAATTAAACGATAATTGTAAATGTTATTATTCTTATATATATTTTTAAGTTTGAATTTAGACATTATTCCATGTTTAACATTCTATTAGAATCTTGTTATATCATAGTTCATTAAATTGTAAATGTTATTATTCAAATATATATTTTTAGTTGAATTTAGACTCTATTCAATTTTTAACATTCTATTAGAATCTTGTTATATCATAGTTCATTAAATGGTAGAATAGATAGACAAAACATTAAAAAAAATCACAATATGTTATATTTTTTGGTGCTCTACACAAGTTATTGATTAGTAATAATAATAATAATAATAACAACAAAAAGAGTGAAGGTTAGCTTAGATAAGGGTGTACATGATTTGGGTTTGAGTTATTTTCAACTCAATCCACTCAAGCTAATTAATCTCCTCGAGTTGAGAAACTAACAACCTAATTGAGGTTTGATTTGATAGTATAATGATACCAACACCCTTTCTAATAACCCAACTTCGTAAAAATGAAATCTTAAAATAAAAATAAAAAATGAATCAAACTAACAAATCTAAAGTAAGTCTCAAAATTCAAAATAAATTGAACTAACAAATTTAAATAACATATATTTTAAAAACTATTAATAGCATTGGCTGGATCACGTTACTTTGATTGAAAATCTCGCCAACACAAACTAGCCCAACTCAATCTCCAAAACAAAAAGTTAATAGAACACAACCCAATCCATCAACCCATAAAAAGCGAATTTAAGCCATCGGGTTGGGTGGGTTGGATTGAATTGCGTTGAGTTTGAGGGTTGAATGCACATTCCTAATTTTAAAAAATTGTTTTATATGGACTACATATGAGACTATTGCGAGCCTTGTTTGGTTAATGCTCCATTTGTTAATTTGTTTGTAAGATATTTTCCAAAAAACATTTTTTTGCATTTTCAAGTTTTTGTTTCATTGTAAAATTTAGTCAAACAAAAAAACTTTTTTCGTTAATTGGAAAACTCTTTGTAAAAATTTGAAAAATGTTTTACATCAAATTTTTATGTAAAATATTTTCCAAAACTCAATACAACCCACCCACAGCCTCCACCATCCCTTCTCTCTTGTAGAGACCCCTGCGGCTTTAAATAATGCGCGAGCAACATTAACAAAGGTGATTGATGAAGTCTCTAGCATCAATCTCAGGCTTAAACATGGAGGCATTTCACGGTTTTGAAGTTTATTGGTGATTGGCCTAGGGCCTTTCACAGCGTTTAAGTTCATTGGTGATGGGTGGATCTCATGGTGGTTGTCAACATTGGAATTTTTAGGGGTGATTTTAATATCTATTTCAATGTGTGTGTGATGTTATTTTGATCTTGGGTGTTATTTGATTTTTTTGGAGCATTTTCAAGAACACAACCTAACACTAAAAAAGAAAATATTTTCACTGAAAGTATTTTACATCAAAAAATATTTTACAACGAAACAATTGGAGTGTAAATTTCTTGTCCTTTCCCTTTATCTTTATTGAATATATTAATTTTAATAACTGTAGCTTTTGTAATTGTAACTATTGGAAAAATGGATGGATGAGAAATGAATATAAAAGGAAAAAAAAAAACTAATTAAATTAAGATATGTGTTATTAATGAAATGAATAGAGCCCGATTAAATTAAGATACATTTTATTAAGGGTTTGTTTGGGATCCGCTTAATTTACTGAAATTGAAATCTTTTTGCTGAAAGTATTGTAAATAAAGGTAAAAGTTAGTTGAAATAGTATAACGAGACCTATGAATAGTACCAAAAAGTGCAATCAACTCATGAATAGTAGCAAAAATAAGTTGAATAGTAATATAAGCTGGCAAAATTAATTATGTCAAACGGACACTAAATGGGAAAAGATCAACATTTTCAAAATTCATAAAATTTAAAATTATATATGTAGGGTCTGGGTTTGAGTACTTCTACTGTTACGTGAGTAGGCTCAAGCCCAATTGGCTCTATACAATGAATTTGTAGAGAATGGGGTCAAGAACTGGGCTTTAGTGAGGATTGCAACAACTGGACATGATCGTAAGTAGATTGAATAACAAATATATGGGGAGAAATGTGAAACTTTATCCTCGGGCTTGATCCGAGGACTGGTTATTCTTATTGTTTCTTCAGTGCTTGGTTACAAAAGCTTTTCAGGATGGTACAAACAGCAACCGTCTTCGCTAAATTAATTTTTTAACCCCCCTTTCTTGGCGGGTTTCTTACGTTATATACCTCTTTATCGTTGATCTTGGCCCTCCATTTGTTGATCATGCAGGTCGCTACTTGAGTGCTTATCCCATCTGCTGCCTTCTCCAACTTTCTGTGAGTTGTAGCAACTAAGGTGGTACTATTCATGGGTCATTTCCTCATTAATGCGGCCAAATCGTTAGCTATGGACATTTAATGCGGAGGTAATAGCTTCTCCTGGAATTGCTCCTCCACCACGCTCCTATGGCTGGCCCACTGTGTTAGTCCTTTTTGCTTGGGATGCCCTGAAAGGCTGTCCTTAAAGGCATGCCGCCATTCCTTCTTATGATTTTGGTTGGCCGAGGACAGGATTGTCCTCGGCGATGTCTCTTGGCAACTTGGACTCTCTCTTTGTTCATCCTCAGGCGTTTCTTCCTCCTTGCATAAGCCTTGGGCCCTGTATGAAGTGGGCTGGAGCTGCTGAGCTCTTTGACCCCACAATAGCCCCTCAAAATCCTACTGTCCGGCTCCTCGAACGGAGAGGAAAGTTTTGATGTCCTCGGGCCTTTGTCATGGCTTGTTAAGTCCTATCCTTCATTAGTGCCAGAGCCTTTTCGCTTGTCTGAGGCACGTTCCTAGCGCTTCGGTATGCGGAGTGCGTCCTCATTAAATTTTGGTGGCTCTATGCTCCCCACGTTAGATGGTGCGATAGTAATCCAACGGTAGGGGTTTCTTCAGTCGTTATAGGCGGGAAAACCCGTGCAGTTTATTTTAATGGGAGGTATAAATACCCATTTGAACCAATCTGTCTCTTTACTTTTACACTTAAGAGTTCTTACGCACATACCCTAAATCTGTTCGAGGAGCTTTTCCTCACATCTGTAAGTTTTCTCCTTTCTCTAACTCATACTTTCTCTCTTCTAAGTTTCTTCTCCTCTCATCCCTTTCTTTCCTTCACCCCTCCTTGAGTTTTTTAGCCGTTCCTAGGGATGGGTAGATTTAAAAGGTTGGTAGAGTTGGAAGAGGAGATGGAGAAATTCATCGCTGATTATAGAATACCCAGTACCGTAGGTTTGAGGTACTATAAAGAAGGCGAATGGCATTTTATGAGACAAGGGGGTGAGGTAGTGATTCCCATAATCGCCTTCCTAGAAGAGGGTATAAGGATTCCTATGGGGCCAGTGATGAGGGATTACCTTAGGCATTTCTAACTAGCTCCCATCCAGTGTGCCGTCAATGTGTTTAGGATCATGGGCTGTGTGGATGCCTTAAACGAGAAGATGGGGTTGAGGTTAACCTATCATAACATAAATTGGTGCTACAACCTCCAACACCTTAAAGGTAAGTCCTATTACATGAAAGCGAGGGATGACAAGATTCGGCTCATTCAAGGTTTCCCCAAGTCCAGCAAAGGGCTAAGTAAGGACTTTCTCATCGTGTCAAGGGCATGGCACGACGGCCTTCCTTGTCTAACTAAGGAGGGGGCACCAGGTAGGGTATTCGGAGTAGGAGAGGGTTGACCCTTGGTGTTGTTGTAGTTTGCATTTGTTTGGTTGCTAACAGGGGTGTGCCTTCTTTTTTGCAGATCCCCACGCCTTTTAACGTCATTTTCACTTAGTCAACCGGGTAAATTTGGAGACCATTCTTAAGGCGGAGGTCTTTGTGAACGAAGGTGACAACCAAGTCAGAGTTGCTCATAAGATCCTTGGGTACGATCCTATTCAAAAGTCATTCTCGGCTCTGAAATACGTGATCAGAGCTAAAGATCCTTGTCTTCATAAAATCACCGTAACGGAGCACGGTTTCCTGCTTCTTGAAGGATCTTCTGCTCAAGGAGGCGCTAAATTGGCAAGCTCCTCCTCATCCCGTCAAGATGCAAAGGCTGAGGAAGTAAGGGCAGAAAGAGAAGAGCAAGTCGTTGAATTTGACTAGTCTGAGGACGAATTTGGTGCATTCAATCAAGCCGATCTGTCCAAAGATCCCTCTGGTGACTCGAGCGACCCCAGCTTAACCGAAGCGGATCTCCAAGGGACCTCTTCTCAGGCCGAGATGGGTTTCAAGAGGAAGCCTCCCATTAGCCTTCTCGACCTAATCGAGGGCCAGCTGGGGAAGGATGCGCTGGGGAAATTACAACCCAAGCTTCCCCCTCCTCCGCCCAAGCCTTAACCTGCCCAGACTAGGTCATCTTCCACCCCATCATAACCGTCATCTCCACGGTCCAAACTACCTCCTTCTCCTCAGCCCGCTGATCCAAAAAGGAAGAGTACTTCCAAGGGTAAGGAGCCCATGGATGAGGGGAGATCCCGTTCCTCTCAGGAGGAAGATGAAGCCCGACGAGCTTCAAAGCAAATAAAGATCGTGCACCAGGGTTAGGATAAGGAAGTCACCACACAGCCCGAGCCTCAGGCCTGGCTTCCTGCCCCAATGCTTCACGGGGAGCCCCTGATGGACAGTGCCTCTCTGAGGGACTTCAGAGGGGGTGAAGGCGCCTATGTGGCCGACGTGCTGGAGAGGTCCCTGCTACTCCCCACCGACATGGCCAAGTTGGGGGGTCTGAGGAGGCAAGAGATCTTCCTTAGCATCAAGAGGTACTTGGGAATGGTAAGACTCCCAACACTTGTGGTTCCGATGATACTTGTTCCTTGGTTCCCTACTCACCGCGTGCTTGTTTCAATTGGCAGACTATCCGGCTACCTATAGGTTGGAGGAGGCAGCCAATGACCAAAGCAAAGCCCTAGAGCAAGAGCGTGACAAACGCCTGGATGCCACTCGGACCCTCAAGAACTCCGAGGCCGACCTCTTGAAGGTGATGGAGGACTTAAAAGAGATGACTAAGGCCAGGGATAACGTCGAATCAGGCCTAGCTAGCGCCCAAAAGCAAAACGAGGACTAGACGAGGCATCTGCTCGAAGCTGAGGACCAACTGAAGATCGCCAGGGAGCAAATCACCGATCTGAAGAAAAAGCTAGCCAATGCCGAAGGGGCCAAAAATGTCGCAGAGTGGGCCAAGGATGAAGCCTTGAGGGCCAAAGAAGAGGCGGTGTTCACCAGGTCAAAGGCTGAGAGCTCCAAGGAGGAGGCCTACGACTTGGGAGTGGCCGAGACCCAGGCTACTATCAAGGCTCAAGTCCCTGGGGTATGTAGGCTCTACTGTTCCCAGATTTGGAATGAAGCCCTTAAGCTAGCTGGGGTTGAGGCTTCATCTGACCTATGGAAGGTGGAGAATGTATACTACCCTCCTACCATTAGGGAAGCTGCCCCCTCCAACTCTAAGGTTAGGGATGCTCTTGAGGAGGCTAAGGTTGCTAGTCTTGGAGCTGTTTTGGCCATAACTGTCCCTGAGGAGCCAGCCAGGGAAAGTGAACCTTCAAGGGCGGCAGAGACGAGTGAAGGCTTGAACCCTGATGCAACCTAGAAGGCTACAGAGTCCACAAGTGGTGCTTAGGCCCCTCATGCAGAGGAGCCAGCTCTTCTTGTTGAGCCCCTTCAGGCTATTCCCCTTGGTGAGGGCTTCGAGGATCTCAAGGTCGCTTCTGCTCAGCTTTCCAAGGAAAGAGCCAAGACTAAACCAAAGAAATAGGCCACCTAGGCTAGCTCCTATTTTGTGTTTGTCTCGGTGGTGTTGTTGTTGTTTTTTTAATTTTTATTTTTATTTTTTTTATCATTATCATTTTTTTTTTTTGGAACATTGGGATTTGTTGTAATGAAGTTTTATTGAATGAATGAAGTTTCCCTCTTTTTTTTTTACATTACATATTTACTGTTGTTGTCATCACTATTAGTATGGATGCCATGTGTAGAAATGATTATATATGTGCTATGCTTGTGATTAAGCCTTGAAACCCCAACTCCGAGGTGCCGAGCGTATATTTAGGCTATGTTCGCAACACACCCAAGATTAAGCCTTTGATTTTTTTAATTTCTTCAAAGGTTGTGGTCCGAGGATCCACCCCTACATTATTGATCCATAATCTTCTAGAAATTTCAAAATAATGGAAAGTATGAAAAGAACGTGTAACCTGGTGGTGGACTTGTTAAAATTCATCTCCAAATCCTATCTACTCATCTACACAAAAAGGATAATTTCACTTATTGATATCTTAATTGAAGGATAAGAAGCAAATCATCATAAGGAGGGTAACACTCATTCAAATCCCATCATAATCATAAAAAACAATAATAATGACCACCTAGGCTCCTGCTGGGAGTAGCTAGTTTCCCCATAGACTTGAGTCCGAGGACCATGCAAGACCTTGGTTCTGCTTAGTACTTATAATTTTTGGAAGTATCTAGTTTCCCCATATGTTTGAGTCCGAGAACCATGCAAGACCTTGGTTCTATCTAGTACTTAGAATTTTTGGAAGTACCTAGTTTCCCCATAGGTTTGAGCCCAAGAAGCATGCAAGACCTTGGTTCTATCTAGTACTTAGAATTTTTGGAGGCGCTTAGTTTCCCCATAGGTTTGAGTCCGAGGACCATGCAAGACCTTGGTTCTGTCTATTACTTAGAATTTTTGGAAGTACCTAGTTTCCCCATAGGTTTGAGTCCGAGAACCATGCAAGACCTTGGTTCTATCTAGTACTTAGAATTTTTGGAAGTACCTAGTTTCCCCATAGGTTTGAGTCCAAGGACCATGCAGGACCTTGGTTCTGTATGATACTTAGAATTTTTGGGAGTACCTAGTTCCCCATAGGTTTGAGTCCGAGGACCATGCAAGACCTTGGTTCTGTCTGGTACTTAGAATTTTTGGGAGTACCTAGTTTCCCTATAGGTTTGAGTCCGAGGACCATGCAAGACCTTGGTTCTGTCTAGTACTTAGAATTTTTCCACAATACAAGACAGATAATCATAATGGACTTAAAAATTTGAATTAGAGAAATGCTTTCGTTAATAATAATATCTTTTCAGGTTATTTACATTCTAGGGATGAGGTACAACTTTTTCATCTAAGTTCTCTAAGTAGTATGCACCTATTCCTACTACTGAAGTAATTCGGTATGGCCCTTCCCAATTGGGTCCCAGCTTTCCCCAAGATGGGTTTTTGGCAGCACCCACAACTTTCCTTAACACTAAGTCCCCTGGTGCTAATGGCCTCAACTTCACATTGGCGTCATACCCCTCCTTGAGCTTCTGGTGGTAATAGGCCAATTGGATTACTACTTTTTCCCTTCTTTCCTCGATCAGATCTAGGCTCTTCCCCAGTAGTTCATCACTGCTGTTTGGAGTGAAGGAGTTCATTCTCAACGTTGGGAAGTTTACCTCTAGTGGGATTACAGCCTCGGCCCCATAGGTCATGGCAAAAGGCGTCTCTCCTGTTGACCGTCGCGGTGTGGTCTGGTAAGTCCATAAGACGTGTGGTAGCTCCTCTACCCATCTTCCCTTGGCTTTATCCAGTCTTTTCATAAGCCCTTTGATAATGACTTTATTGAGAGCCTTGGCTTGCCCATTTCCCTAAGGATAAGCTGGGGTTGAGTACCTATTTGTGATCCCCAGTTCACAACAGTATCTTCTGAAGGCTTTGCTGTCAAATTGGAGTCCATTATCTTAAATAAGGGTTTGAGGGACCCTGAATCGTGTAACAATGTTTCTCTAAACGAACTTCTTAGCATATGTGTCTCTGATGTTAGCCAATGGCTCAGCTTCGACCCATTTGGTGAAGTAATCTGTGCCGACCAACAGATATCTCTTATTTCCTACTGCCTTGGGGAAGGGGCCTACAATTTCCAGGCCCCACTAGGCGAACGGCCATGGGCTGGACAAAAGGTTGAGAACTCCTCCTAGCTTATGGATATTCGGGGCCAACCTTTGGCACTAGTCACATTTCTTAGCGTATTCCAGGACTTCCTTTTGCATTCCTGGCGACCAATATCCCTGGGAAATAGCTCGGTACGACAAAGATCTTCCTCTTGTGTGACTCCCACGAATCCCCTTGTGCAGCTCTTCAAGCAATAACTTCGATGCCTCAGGGTGAATACATAGTAAATATGGCCCAGAATAGGAGCGCTTGTACAATTTGTGATCCTCGGACAACCAAAACCGTGGAGCGTTTCTTCGTATTTTTTCAGCCTCTGACTTCTCTTCGGGCAGGATATCGTCTTTGAGGAATTTAACTATGGGGTCCATCCAACTAGGACCCACTCTGACCTCATGGATACGGACCATGCCTTTCACAGCCTCACTTGCTCTATCTAGATGCTCGACAAGAATAACCCGAGGCAAGCTCCCTGTCGAGGAGGTGGCAAGCATGGCCAATGAATCTACATGGGTGTTTCCACTTCTGGAGACATGTGACAAGTTGAAAAGATCGAAGTTTGACTGTAGGCATTTAACCTGGCTCAAGTACTCTTGCATCCTCGTGTCTATAGCTTCCAACTCTCCCTTTACCTGGCCCACTACCAATCTCGAGTCCGAGAATATCTCTACTGCTTTTCCTCCCATTTTCCGCACCATGGCCATTCCCTGTAGCAGTGCCTCGTATTCAGCTTCGTTATTCATGGCTGAGAACCCAAGTCTCAAGGATTTCTCTATGATAGTCTTCTCAAGAGACTTTAGGACTAGCCCCACTTCAGACCCCCTTTGATTTGTTGTGCCATCAACGTACAGCTTCCAACATGGGGGCCCTGGAATAGAGACTACCCCCATTGATTTTCCGTCCATGCTTTTCTCCCCTGCTACTATTTCTACTGGTGGTTCAGCAAATTTGGCCACCAAGTCAACTAGGACCTGGCCCTTTATGGAGGTTTGAGGCATGTACTTGATGTCAAAAGCTCCCAGAATGGTGTTCCATATAGCAATCCTTCCAGTGTAATTAGCAGTCTGAAGCACGGACTTTAAGGGCAATTGGGTTAGAAAGACCACTGTGTAGGCTTAGAAATAATGGGGAAGCTTTCGCGTAGCGTGGACCACAGCCAGTATGGCTTTCTCCAAGGGTAAGTATCTGACTTCAGCTTCGTGTAGTGACTTGCTCACGTAATAGACTGGCTTTTGAAGGCCGTTGTCTTCCCGTATTAGTACCAAGCTCACAGTGTGATGGGCTACAGCAATATATGCGTATAGGACCTCGTCAGCTTCAGGGTTGGACATGATAGGCGGTCGTGACAGGTATTCCTTAAGTTGCTGGAAGGTTGCGGCACAGTCCTCGGTCCATTTGAATCCTTTCCACTTATTGATCAAGAGATAGAACGGTATGCATCTATCTGCTGACCTGGAAATAAATCGATTCAAGGCAGTGATCATTCCAGTAAGTTTCTAGACCTCCTCGGCACTTTGCGGTGGCTTTAGGTCATTAACGGCCTTAATCTGATTAGGGTTAACCTCTATTCCCCTATAAGTAACCATGTATCCTAGAAACTTGCCTGATCCCACGCCAAAAGAGCACTTGGTAGCGTTCAGGCGTAGCTTGTGCTTCCTTAAGACGTTAAAGGTACTGCCGAGGTCTCCCAAGTGTTCAAACACCACCTTGCTCTTTACCACCATATCATTAACATAGATTTTGATGCTCTAGCCTAACTGTGGCTCGAACATTCTCGTCATCATCCTTTGATAAGTGGACCCTACGTTTTTTAGGCCAAACGACATTACCTTGTAGTGGTAGTTCCTAGTAGGCATCACAAAAGCTGTCTTCTCTTGATCCTCCAGGGCCAGCGGTATTTAATGATAGCCCTGAAAGGCATCTAAGAAACTCATCCGAGGATGGCCCACCGTTGCATCCACCAGCTGGTCTATCTAAGGCATGGGGAACGGGTCCTTTGGGCATGCTTTGTTTAGGTCCGTGAAGTTTACACAAACCCGCCATTTTCCACTTTTCTTCTTAACTACTGTGGTGTTGGCCAACCACTCGGGGTAAAAACCTCTTTGATAGCCCCTACACGCTTAAGCTTCACCACCTCGTCTATAATCGCATCAATATACTCTCTTGAAGGGTGCCGGGGTGATTGCTTCTTGGGAGTGATGGACGGGTTGACGTTAAGCTGGTGACAGATGAAGGCTGGGTTAATTCCTAGAGCGTTGCAGGCGTCCCATGCAAATACGTCAATATTTCTTTTGAGAAATTCGACCAACTCTTCCTTCTCTTGAGAGGGCAGTTGAGCCCCTACCTAAAAGAACTTTTCCGAGGTATCGCCAATGACCAACTTCTCCAAGTCCTCGCATTTTGGCTCCTCGACCGCTGTATCAGCGGGCGACATTGGGGCCTTTAACTGCTATAATTCCCTTTCAGCAGAGACTAAGGACTCTGCGTTCAGCCGATGCAAAATGGCAGCCACTACACACTGCCTTGCCGTGGATTGGCAACCATGGATTTCGAGGACCTGATCCCCTGACGGGAATTTCACCTTCTGGTGCAAAGAGGAGGCGACAACCCCTAAAGTATGGAGCCAGGGCCTACTGACGATGGCTGTATATGAAGAGTAGGTGTCCACCAGGATAAAGTTCACCTCCACTATCTCTGGACCGGTCTGGATGGGTAACCTGATCATGCCTTTTGGAATAACTAGTTTCCCGTCGAAGCTCATCAAAGGAGAGCTGTAGGGCGTTAAATCTTCCAGTTTCAAATTCAACCCCCTGTAGAGGTCAGGGTACATAACCTCGGCAGCACTGCCACCATCCACCATCACTCTTTTCATATCGTAGTCTTCTATTCTGAGAATGATCAACAGCGCATCGTCATGGGTTGGGGGGTTCCGATCTTGTCTTCCTCTGAAAAACTCAAGTTTGGATGAGAGTTCATTTTAGCCCTCTTCGGCTCTAATTGGGGCTCCTCGGCAGGCAGTTGGGCCACAGATAGCACTCGTGAAGGGTGCGTGCCTATTCTTCCTGGAGCAGTCAGGATTACATTAATCGTCCCCATAAATGGCCTCAGGGCAGCGTCTCTCTGGGGTTCCTAACAGGTTTGGCTTTGATGACCACTGAAATGATGCAAAAGGTGCTTTAGCTTTCCTTCTCGGAGTAGCTAGTCCAGGTAATTCCAGAGGTTCCTGCAGTCCTCCGTGGTATGTCTGTGGTCCTGGTGGTATTAGCAATAAAAGTTCTGATTGCGCCTCGTGGATTCCCCCGCCATCTTATTCGGCCACTTAAAGTATGGTTCGTTCTTGATTTTCTCCAACACAGCAATGACAGTCTGTGCGTTAGTTGCTCCAGACTGCCCTACAAAATCTCTTCTCGGGCGGTTGCTGTTATATCGGTCCGACCTGAAATCCTTCCTCTCTTGAGGGATAACCTTCTCCTTTCCCTTTCCCTTTCCCTTTCCCTTTCCCTTTCCTTGCAACTGGTCTTCCTCTACCCTCTTATACTTGTCGATCCGATCCATCAGTTGGCGCACATTGGTGGCAGGCTTGCCAATCAAAGACTTCCTCAAGCCGTGCTCGACTGAGAGGCTGTTTTTGAAGGTCTTAATGGCGACATTGTCAAAGTTATCGTCCATTTCGTTATACATCTCCCAATATCTGCCGAGTAGGCCTTTAGGGTTTCTCCGTCACACATGGATAATGACAGCAACGCACGCACTCAAAGGCCGAGGGGCTTTGCTGTTTGTAACAAAACGAGAGCCGAAGGCCTGGGTTAGCTGCCTATACGAATCCACGGGATTCGCCTTTAAGCCATTGAACCACCCCATCGCCACTAGTCCCAAGCTAGATGGGAAAACCTTGTACATCAGTGCCTCGTTTTTAGAGTGGACAACCATCCTTTGGTTGAACTGGCTCACATGCTCCACAGGGTCCATGTTGCCATTATAAAGGGTGAAAGTCGGCTACTGAAATCGCCGAGGGAGTGTAGCCCCTTCTATACGGTGTGTGAAAGGTGATTTAGAGAGCTGATCTAGTGCCTTACTCATGGCATCGTGTCCCAGGCCCCTAGGAGATGGGCTTCTGCGTTTGCACCTCTGGTAATGCTCTTCTTCATGAGAGAAGGTCTTGGTTTGAGGGGTTCTCGATCTCTGCCTATAGTCATCATCGCTTTCATCATTGGAGGGCAAGTCAGGGTTAGGATGAGATCGCCTTCGTTGTGCATGGCACAGTTTTCTCTTCAAGTCGTTTATCTCTCGCTGCATGGCATGTTCATCATTCTGTCTCTAGGATACATGGTTGCCCACACAAGAATGGCTTCTGCTAATTTGAGTGGTGTTTACACTCCTCTCTCGAAACCTTTTATTCTCTTCATTTCGATCACGCTCAAAGTTAGGAAAGTTGACCTGTTGCTGGGATCTAGCCGGCTCAGGTTGATGGAAGCCTGCTCTATGAGGACCTGATCCTACCATGCCCGATTGTTGTCCTTACTAGCACACAAGTTCTTTCCCACAGACGGCACCAATTATAGGGTTTGGGTTTAAGTACTTCTACTGTTACGTGAGTAGGCTCAAGCCTAACTGGCCCAATACAATGAATTTGTAGATAATGGGTTCAAGAACTGGGCTTTAGTGAGGATTGCAACAACTGGACATGATCGTAACTAGATTGAATAACAAATATATGAGGAGAAGTGTGAAACTTTATCCTTGGGCTTGATCTGAGGACTGGTTATTCTTATTGTTTCTTCAGTGCTTGGTTACAAAAGCTTTTTAGGATGGTACAAATGGCAACCGTCTTCCCTAAATTAATTTTTTGACCCCCCTTTCCTGGAGGGTTTCTTACGTTATATACCTCTTTCTCGTTGATCTTGGCCCTCCATTTGTTGATTATGCAAGTCGCTACTTGAGTGCTTGTCCCATCTGCCGCCTTCTCCAACTTTCTGTGAGTTGCAGCAACCAAGGTGGTACTATTTAGGGGTCATTTCCTCATTAATGCGGCCAGATCATTAGCTGTGGGCATTTAATGCGGAGGTGACAGCTTCTCCTGGAATTGCTCCTCTACCATTCTCCCATGGCTGGCCCACTGTGTTAGTCCTTTTTGCTTGGGATGCCCTGGGAGGCTGTCCTCAAAAGCATGCCGCCCTTCCTTCTTATGATTTCGGTTGGCCGAGGACAAGATTGTCCTCGGCGATGTCTGTATCCTCGGCGATGTCTCTTGGCAACTTGGACTCTCTCTTTGTTCATCCTCGGGTGTTTCTTCCTCCTCGGCATGGGCCTTGGGCCCTATATGAAGTAGGTTGGGGCTGCTGAGCTCTTTGAGCCCACAATATATAAAAGAAAAAAAAGTTAGTTTAGAATATTACAAAAATTATTAAAAATAAAAATCTCTTGTTGTATAAAAGAGTTCCTCCTTGCTAAGCAACAACAACATAAAAAGAAAATGTATTAAATAATAGTGTTCTTTCACCCTTAAACATATATTGAATCCATCAGGCAACTAGTCAAAAAAACTATTAAGCTATTAAATAATATTTTCATCCTTAAAGACAAAGTGTGTGTGTGTGTATATATATATATATATATATTAAATAATAGCCAATCACATCTAGCAACAGTGCACAAACTTTACCAAACTATAAACAAAAGGCAAACACAATTGAGAGCAAAATGGATAAATGGACACACGTTTGGGTTCAATACTCCTATGCATTAGACCCAAGCCTTGCCTGAGAAAAACACAGTTGAGAGCTAGAAATGGTCCAGAAACTTTAAGAATCAAAAGTTGTAGTTGCTTTCAAATATATGGTGAAAAGTTAAAGTAAGCTACTAAGAAAGAGATTGTCGACACTGCCATCTTCATTAATCCCCCCCTCTTCTTAAATTATTTTGTGTTTGTGATTTTTTTTTTCCTAAAATTGAAGCTTGATAAATATAAATGGCTTTGTTAACATTTGAATTGAGAGCATCATGTGGAGAACATGAGCTTCTATTTTGGTTGAATGAGATTTGATTTGCATTTGTAGTAGAATTGTCTAGGATTGCGATCCTACGTGTTCTGAAAATCTGGCATTCAATACTACTCTAACTATATTATAGGAATTAGAATGATTTACAGTCCAATCAGGATCAATTTTGCAATCTAGAATAGTAGGATCTTATGATACTATGATATGGATCTCAATTTTGATAAGCATGAACTATATTAAGCTATTTATTCATCTTATTTAGTTTATGCACAACATTTATAATTTTTTTTTTTAGATATAAATGTAAAATCATGATTATCAAAATCGCGATCTACATCATAAGATTGTAAAATCCTATAATACTAGATTGTCAAATCAATCTAGATTAGATTATAATCATTATAACCATATAGATAGAGTAAGATTGCATGTCAAATCATGGGATTGCATAAGATCATGATCCTAGGTCGATCCAAGACGATTCTACTACAAGCTCAAATAAAATCTCATTAAGGTAAAATAGAAACTTGTTCTCCACAGGATGCTCTCAAATCAAATGTTACCAAATACATTTACACTTATCAAGCATCAATTTCAGAAAAATAAGTAAATAACATAAAAAAAAAATTAAAAAAAAAATCACTAACTCAATAATAATAATAATAATAATAAAGAAGAAAGTTGGATTAACAACGATGGCAGTGTCAAGAATCTCTTTTTGAATGTCTACTCTTTGCTCTTTTCCCCACTGCATTGCTTGCTTCACTTTTCACCCGATCTTTGAGAGTAATTATGACTTTCGATTCCTGAAACTTCTGGCCTAGCTATTGGCCATTCCTAGCTCTCAATTGTGTTTATCTTGGGCAAGGCTTGGGTCTAATGCATAGAAGCTCTGGACCCAAGCCATGTCCATTTATCTCAACCTTTTTGCCTTTTGTTTGTAGTTTAATAAAGTTTGTACACTGTTACTAGAACTTTGTAGGCTATTAGTTGTTTAATATTTTGGCTTTAATGATAAAAACTATTTTTCAATATATACTTTGCCTTTAATGCTGACAACTATTTTTTAATAGATCTAATAGGCTATTGTTTAAAGCTTCTTTTTAAGGGTGAAAACTACCGTTTAATAGCTTTTTGACTACTTGCCTGATAGATCATTGAGGGACCATGGTTTTCTGATCCGGACCGTTCAAAGAACTGGAGAAGGGAGAGGTTCAAGGTTTTAAGGTCAGACCGAGGTCCAACTGAGGTCGAATCGTGATGAAGTCAAAATTAATTTAATATTAATTAAAATACAAATAAATTTATTAAATGTGTAAAAATATGAAAATTTACGCTTAAAAAAATATTAACCAATTAAAAAAACTTTCAAATGCATTTTCGTTATTTTTATAAAGTGAATAGAAAATAATAAATATAAACAAGCTTTAAAAAATTGTATTTATTAATCTTTCAAATCAAAAATGCATTTTAATTTAAAATAAAATCATTTTTCACATAAATTTACAATTTTCATATTCATATTTATTGATGTGAAAGAATAATTCTTGAACAAAAAAAAAAAAAAAAAATAGAAAACACCATTAAGTAAATAGTGATAAAATTAAATCCAAAAATATTAATCTTGTAGAATTAAAGTAAATAAAATATAAGTTTCAAGAAGGAAACAAAGAAGCTTAGTAGTTCAGTGGTTAGTGTGTTGGACGAAGGTCCAAAACTCCTAGGAGATCGCTAGGTCGATTCTTGGAGCATGCGTTTTTCCCAATTAATTTCAAAACTGGTTTTTACTTGCTAAAGAACCGGGTTGGGGCCCGGTTCACGGGTAACCAGGTCAAACCGTCCGGTCCGGTCTGAATTTCACAACATAGCAATGAACCTAACGTGGATGAAAGAAGAGAACACTATTATTTAATATATTTGACTTTTTGAGTTTATTGTTTTCTCGTTGGGTTTAGGAGGAGGAATTCAATTATACACTAGAAGGAAAATATTAGAGTAACTCTCTCTTTTTTAATTGGGATTAAAAAAATAGGAGTTTTTTTTATTTTATTTTTATTTTTATTGTGTAATCTAAACTAAAAATTTTATTTTATTTTCTTATTTTATATATGATTTAATTTTTTTTTTTTGAAGTTTGATAAAGTTGATCCTTGCTCATTTACTAATTAATAATTTAGAATAATAATTATCGACTCCCTATGAATTTATATATATATATATATATATATATATATATATAGTTCTTTAGTTAGTAGAGATATAGGGTATAAAAATCGTATTATGTTTAATTTATCTCTCTTTTTTAATAATTATTTACATCATTTTTATTTAAGTAAAAATTTAGGGAAAGTGGAATTTTACCATTCTCAATCTAATCCATGAGGCCCTTCCACTAATTTTATGTAAAATCTCAATTTTAACTGTTAGATTCTAAGGATTTAGGATCTAAATGTATTAAAAATTTAATATATAATGTTGGCAAGCCATGATCAAAACTTAGAGTCTAGATTTAGGCTGCTCAAAGTACGTTTATTGTAAAGTTAGATTCGAGTAATTATAGAAAATTATTGTTCACTTTCTACAAGGCTCAATCGATCAAAAATTAAACTCAATCGATCGAAGCTTGTGTAGAATGTTTGACGTGTAGGGTTTTATATTTTGCCTTAAGTATAAAAGGAAAAACCCTAGCCACATTTTTAGGTTGTTGTTTATGCTGTGTGTGTGAATCTCTTGTGAGATCCAGAGGTGTTTGCCTTCATACACACTTAGGATTATCAAGATCAAGATTGATGTCAAGAGCTTAGTGATCGTTTCAGTTGCTGCATAAAGGGCTTAAAGAAGAACACAAGCAAGAGTACTTGTGGTTACTGTAGATCAAGGAAAGAAGTAGTCCGTGGACTCGGAGCTGTCACGTGGTCGTGGTAGTAAGTTTTCTACTCGAGGTAGCAATAAGATGTTAGTGGTCTAAGTTGCTATTGTAAAACTTCAATTCTTTCATAGTGGATCCGGTTTTACCTTGAGGATAGCTAGTAGGGGTGTCCACGGGTCCTCATCACTCGACCAACCCGCCGGACCCGCCCGAAACCGACCGACCACCACCTGAACCGACCAATCCGACGGTCGGCTGCGGGTCGCCACCCACAGAACCCGAACCCTTCAGTTCGGTTGACGGGTTTCCTCCCCCAAAACCCGAGCCACCCGACCCGACCACCAAATCAACAACATTCGGCGACATTCGAAGGATTTCCAACAAAAAATGACTAATACCGGCGATATTTTTGCTCTTCCAACTAAGATCTACATGAAATCCACCAGATCCAGTGAGATCCGGCGATATTTCATCGAGATCTAGTCCAGATTCGACGGATCCGACCAAATATCGGCCAGATCTCGCCGAATCTGGCAAAATTTCGGCACCGGCGGAGAAACCTGAAACCAACCGACACAAACCCGAAAACCGATGGACCCGAACCGGACAACCCGACCATTAATACGGGTCGGTTTCGGTTCTGATTTTAACCCACCCGAGAAATTCGGGTCGGTTCCGGGTTAGGCACAAACCCGACCCGGACCGACCCGTGGACACCCCTAATAGCTAGGTTAAATCCTCTACAGGTTTTTTACCGATTTGATTTTCCTGGGTTATCTTATCGTTGTTTTCTTTATTTTCTGCATTATTTACATGATAAGATTTACTTGTGTTAACCTAGATTTGAATAATTTACCTAAGTTAATCACTTGGCTAAATAACTAGGTTAATTTATTTGTGTTTAAGGGGTCTAAAAATGCAAATTAACAACACCTAATATAAGAGCATTCACAACAAAGTTTCTAAAAATTTACTATACCTTTTAGTAACTCAAAAAATTACTTTATTTATTTTAAAATTTTAACATCACACTTTTACAATACACCAACATCAAATACTTTTTTTTTTTTTTTACCATTTCATTTAAAATCATATAAACACCTCTTTAAAATAATAAAAAAAGAGCCACCACAAAAATTTATAGCATCTAGCCATAGCCACTTTCACCACCAACCACAACTAGCATCATGACAACCACAACCCATTACAGAAAGGAAAACAAAAAACAAAAAACAAAATCACAACCCATACCACCAACCACTGCCACCACAACCACCACTACGGCAATCACAACCCATTGTAGAAGAAAAAAAAAATCACCACTAACCACAATAGCCCATCATCACAACCCTAACCCATTACCATGGCCAACCCCATAGGAAAAATCAACCACCACCACCACCACAGCTACCAAACCCTTATGATGAACACACACAAAAACAAAAACCCAATGACAAAGAGGAGAGAGTAGAAAGAGAAGAGACCGAGAGAGAGAAGTGGACCAACAACAAAGAGGTGGTGAAGAGAGAGAGAGAGAGAGGCCAGGGGGGATGAGGCGGAGAGAGATGGTGAGATAGAGTTATCGAGGAGAGAGGAGATAGAAGAGAAGGAAGATACTGAGAAAGAGAGTCACGAGAGAGACAAAGAAAGAAAGAATTTAATAAAAAAATATTAGCAACTTGCTATAATAACCTCTACAGTAAGCTAGTACAACTTACTGTAGAGTGGCAGGTTACCATAGCAAATTGCTAAAAATTTTTGACTTTGATACCACTTAATAAAGGGTGCTTGAGGTGTTTGAGGTGTTAAAATAGCTTTTAGTGGGGGTTAATGTGTTCGTAGTGGTTCACAATAATCCCCATGTTCCCTAAATGAATAAATTGTCATGTTTTCGTGGCCGGTTAGCTGTGCCATCATCCATCAATTTCATCCTTGTACATATATTCGTTATAAAGCGTTAAAGTATTAAGCATGAACCTCAATCGTTATCCTTCCCAGCAGGAGAAAGTATTTTATACATTGGAAATTGCATCATCCCTCACACAATAATACAATGTGTGGATGAGAACCACAATGGGGAGACGCATATGCATTTTAAATAATATTTCTTGGGTCACAATAAGAACAAAATTTATTATTCTATATCTTTTATATTTGTTAGTCATTTCATTGGGATGAAATTATTTGAACTTTGAAGAGAAGATTTGAACTTCAGTTTTTAGTTTAAAATTTTGAATAATTTAAATTGCATTTTTTATCCTAAAAACTTGGAGAAATTTTAATTTTGTTTAATGTTTCAATTCAAATTTTGAATTTGCACCCATAAAGTTACGTATCATTTGAATTTAAACCTTTGTTAGTAACCTGTTTATTCTCAATGTTCTATAATTGGGATATTATATAATCTCGAGGATAGCCTAACCTCCTAGAGATTAGAGAGAGGGATTAAGAAGAATTTGAGAGAGAAAAAGGATATTTCTAATTTCTTGAAGGAATACAAAATGAGAGTGCAACTTGGGTACAAGTTCCCAATTAACAATCAGTTAGGCCAATAATTTACTAACTATATAGCTTCCTAATATATTCACATGGCTAATTAGTAAAGATTACATGGCTAATTAGCTAACATAATTAGGCTTAACAGTAACATGGTGGTAGTATCACTAACAGTTATCCTACAACTACTCAGCAATATAATGACAGTGCAGCAACTGAATTGTAGTAGCAGTAAGTGTTGACTGTTGCGGCAACAGGCTTGACTTGATCTCACACACGTAGCAACATAGCAAACAGACTACACATAGCAGCATACAACAGCACACATCAGTAAGTGCTGCAGAGAGCTGCAACACCAAACCAGCAGCAGTAGACTGGACTTGAGGGTCTAAACAGGCCTTCCATCGATGTGCTGTGATGAGGTGTTCGTTAGTAAGTAAAATCAAAATTACTCCAAATTTTAGGGGTTCAAATTACAATTGACGAGATAATGCAATCTAAAACCTTCAATACCTTACCTGATACTGCTTTCATTGCAAAAGATAATTATGCTGAACAGAAAGCAAGGATTTTTCTTAAGGAACATGTAATCATTGTAGACCTCGTTAATTATTTTGCTTAGCTAAAATAATTACGTGGCTGCTCAAAGCAGGGACGTTCTTCTCTTCTTGCTCCTTCTAACCAATAATAATTCAATACCATTTCTGAAGACAACCTTGGACAATACACTGTTAAGCTTCCATGGAATACAGCAGAAGCCAACATATACAGACAGAGTTTCCAAATAATACGAGGTAGACAGAAAACAATTAAACAAATCAAACAATTGTTTCTTTCCATATATACGAGGTTAAACAAAATCACATATAACAAAACTGAAATTTACAGGCATTGAAACTAAAAACTTTAGCATAATCAAGACTTGAGTAACAAACAAAAAGATTCTTGGAGTTATAATGGAGAATAACAGAATCTGAAGTTTTACATTTCAAGTTCCATAGAAGAAATGAGATCATACAATTTGTATTCAAAGGCCATCTAGACCTTAAGGACACACTAACCCACCACAAGAGGCAAAGATTTGTTCCAATTCAGAGTCTAACCATGAAGTCTGGCAAGCGTCAGACTTGGCTTGAGTCAAACCAAAGGCAAGGATACTATGCCGTTATTCTAAACCGGCCCTTCGCTATTCTTCGAGCAATGACCCTCCTCCCACCCTTGGTTTCCTTGCTGTTCACGTGAAAAAGTGCATTAGCCAACATGCAAATCCTACATAGTTTTGCTCACAGTTTTCCCAGCTAAGAAAAATTCATAAAGCCATTTAATACAGGCCAGAAGGCAGACACTTGACCATGAAGTGGGAGGAAAACTCCAAAAAATTTCTGCCCTAAGTTCTTATATGTAATATAGACACTCAATGATGTCCAAAGCAGTTCAACTATGACCAACATGAAGCAAATGCGGTCCACAACCTATGCAGTTAAAAAGCTAATGCGTAATGCCTAATAAATTGTGTTGTCCAGTTCGCAAATTGTCTGGTTTTTTTATTTTCTTTCTTTTGGAGAGAGAGAGGGAGAGAAGATGTACCGAACAAAGAATCCATGGTTCCTCTTACGCCGGATAGTGCTAGGTTGGAAAGTCCTTTTAGGAAATAAAATCGTTGGCTCGTTTGAAGAAGAAACATCTCCTGCAGAACAGAACAGTTAAAGTTATGCAGAAACCAAAAAGACTGAACAAAATGATATTGATGACTTAATTGTTGACCCAATCCCTGAACACTCTAGCCTTAAGTGTGCATTTGAGAAGCACACACATGCAGTTACCAATTTCATAAGAAAATGCATAATTTGAAGGAACAAAGATTTCTAATTTCTCATCTCATTTTCCCAGCAACCAGAGGACTTTTACATACACCATTTTCATTAAAAAAAAATGCATAGTATAAAAGTCCAAAGATTTCTAATTTCTCACCTCCTTACCTCATTTTCCCAGCAACCAAACAGATGATTTTCACACACACACACACACATATATATACAGAGAGAGAGAGAGCGAGAGAGTACCTTCTGGCAAGTAGAAGCTGAGAGAAGGGAGGCCAGAGGGGTATACGAAGCCTTCGGAAGCGACCTTTTGGATCGATTCGGCGTCGTTAAACTTATTGAAATAATGCATTTTTTGTTCTGATATACGAAGCCTTCGGAGGCTAGGGTTTTTGACGCCATTGTTGTGTTTCTATGTGTGATTGATTTTGTAGAAATGGTCAATTGGGTTGGTCCTGCTAAAACCCTACACACAGTGAGTGAGTGAGAGAGAGAGAGAGAGAGAGAGGGATGGGGTTATATTTGGAATTTCGTGATTTGGGTCGATGTTGGGCCACATGGGGTGAGCTTTTTAAGTATCAATCTTCAAATAGGTATCAATTAATCAATATAGACTATATAGTACTAGCCTCCGACTCCAATGAATTAAAGTTTTCCTTTAAAATTTTACCTATGGGAACAACAGAGGTCCCTACACTAAAGCACAATAATTATTCAGTCCAAAAAAAAAAAAAAAAAGCACAATAATTATAGAACTCTAGTCCAGTAGTGACAAAAATTGTGATTGTAGTTATCACACTTTAAGTTTGTCGGTTTTTTTAACAAAGTTGGCATACATTCTGACAAGCAAAGACACCAATTTATATTTTAGGGCTGTGTTTGTTTTATACACAGTGTATAACAGGATTATCTCTATATTTTATGGTAAGCAACAAAGAATAGCGGCAGAAAATAGTAGTAGATAAGCATGCCTCACATGCACCAAGAGTAGTGATGGTTCTACAAAAAATGTAGATAGCACTAAGATAAACTATCTCAGAGGATGCCAATTTCCAAAGTATAAGTGTGGATTGCACTAAGATTTTCACTAAACTAGTATAGCCTCATCTTTCCCGAGAACCAATATTGGCCATCTTATCATATAAGCCTCTCAACATTTTCAAAATGATACTTCTTATATCATCTTAATTAGTCACCAAGTCATCTGATATGACCGAAGAACACTTTGATACACTAATGTACCAAAAGCATCCTGAAAATATTTTAATTTGGTAGGTTTTCAATTCTTTCTTTTTCTTTTTGATAAGTATAGGTGTTTTCAATTCTCAATAAATGTGAGTCTAGATTATATCACCATAGAATTACTTATCAACATTATTAGTTTTTTTTATTATTATTAATTTTTTTTTTCACAAAAAAATCTTCAAGTCACCAGTTCAATTATATTGACAATGATGGATCAAGCCTCGGCAACAACACCCGAGTAAAACCTGATCAACATTTCATATTTTAACCTCCAAAAAAAAAAAAAAATGACCAACTTTATAGTACATAAGAGGGCTTTTGAAGCCATATCCCAAATATTTTTCGAGGCATATGAATGTATTTAGTGATTTGTATAACTAGTTTGCTAATTCTACTCTATAGTACTTGGGCGGATTTTTGTAGTATCCCTTAACTGTTTACAAGTAGGTTATGTTCGATATGGTCATATTTTACATCAAAAACCACCTTGATGATGTTGGCAAATATTTTGTTTCAGCATATTGGAAGTTTGACAAAACCCTAGCACAAATCCATATAATAATTGTCTTATAAAGTGATCTTGATGATGTCAATTTAAATCAACTTCAACTATAGTTAGACAAGGCAAAGACAAATGGCTTTCCCTTTAGCACCTCACATCGTTGAAATGAGTAACTTTTAATTAGAAGTATATATTCACATATCAAGAGCAGCCAAGCAAGAGGAGACAAGAACAATTATTTTATTTGGGTTGTGTTGATTTCACACAGATGGTTACGTGAAGTTTTACATAGCTTATTTTTTACATAGCTTAGTTTTACACAAGTGTATTACCCATTTTGTTTTATTACCATAGCTAGCTTTTATTTATTTATTTATTTTGATGAGAAACTATTACCATAGCTAGTTGAACATTCAAGAGAACGTGAAGGCACTTTTTTCAATGTTGCTTTTCAAATAATATGCACCCTCCCGCTCCACATAAAGTTTGCTCTTTATAATATTTTATCTCCCTCGTGACAATGACACCCCTCTATCACCTTTAGTGAAGTGCTTTGTCGTTAACGCTCTATGAAACATGTTTACAATGTCCCCTAAGCATTTACATTACTTCTTGAAAAAAAATTGTGTCTATTTTAGTATTTTTTTTAATCACTTTTCAAAACACTCATATCAAATTATCCAATATCTATTCTAAATTTTATTTTAATAAAATATTATTTTTTCTTAATTTTTAGAAATTATTTACGTAGGGATGTGGCACTTAAAACTCAAGTAAGCATTAGGCCTTAGACCAGAACAAGCCTAGAATGTGCCTTTCTAAGAAATGGAGCCCAACTATAGAAAAACATACCTCAAAACAAGGGTAAAAGATAAAATAAGCGATTATAAAAAGTACCCCTAAGATCCTGAACCCCAAGAATTGACCAAACATGGACCACTTGAACCGTCCGAGGTAAATACCTATAGATGTAATACCAAAGACATCCCACTGAGGTATGCACATTATCTGAGGATGCCTAACTATCAAATGCATCCCACCAAGGTATGTATATTGTCCGAGGAAGCTCTCCCAATTACCCTAATAAATCCACTGTGGTGCACATAGTATCCGAGGAAGCCCTTTAGATCTTCCTGATAAATCCACAATGATCCACCTAACACCATATCATTTAAAGCAACAAATAACTTATCATAATAAAACAAGAAGCCCCAAAAGAATTTGCTCATCATGACCTCAAGAAAAGAAGAGCTTGATGGGATAGGAGGTTGTCCAACCAAACCAGGATAGCACCTACTATGACACATGCTGGAGAAGAAAATAAGAAGAATCAGGCACAAGATGAGGATGAAGAAGGAGGGGGGAGAGTATAAAAGAAAAAGAAGACAAATGAATGGAGGGAGTGAAACATGGAGTGAGAATTGTAACAGAGAAAAATCATATGAACAATAACTTTTTTACATACTTTTGTGAGAGAAAGATAGTTTATGGATTATTATACCCCCCCCACACACACATATATAGTTTTTTGATAGGCAAAATTTACCATATTTGAATAGTCTATTAGGACCTTATATTCCGAAGAAGAATAAAATTAGGACCTTCTTTTATAGGAACCACCATTTCCATGATCGTTCGTAGAAGTTCATTGGCTAATAACAAAAAATTCCACCCTTTTCCTTTAGCCACTGAGAAAAAAGAGTCCACAATTTTGTTGTTCTTTATTTCAACCTAAAAAATTGGGTTGAATGAGCACTTTGTTTTTTTTTTTTTTTTTTTTCTGTCTTGCACACTTTGAGTTGGACTTAATTCTAGGGAAAAAAAAAATGTAAATTAAGCTTTTATCATCTCATATCAAAGTCTACCATATATTGCCTTCATCATCAATATCACTTTCATCTTCAATATTTATCATTCTCCATATAATGATTAGATGCCTAATGTACTTGTAATACTTCTAAGTCAACCAGTTCTACAGTAGCAAAATAATAGACCTTAAATGTTTGGTAGAAGTGCTACGTTATTCCATTAATTCTATCATCACATTTATGTGATCATTGATATGTATTATATGTATATTTAGAATCTTTCATTACAATCATCATTATCATCGATTCTTCGTTTTTGTTGTCGTACAATTTTGACATCCTCAACAAGAGTGTAGCACTGGGGAACCTTATAAAGCGTATACATACATATATTGTCATTTACGTCAAGCAAGTTATCATGATTAAGAAAAGAGTTCATCATTAATTTCACCTTTGTTCCTCTTCATCGATGTAAATCTAAGTTTGCGTCTTAATTTAGCAAGAACACCAACCCTAATTTTCCTTCTTTGATTACATTGTATTTTTAAATCTTTAGTTATGGAACTCAAATATATGACTATGGTGATTGATCATCATCTAATCATGGACATTCATCATCCTCATCATCATATACAAGATAATGATCCTTTAAAATTTAAAAAGTAATGATCACCATATTTTAAGAGTAATATCATTATATACAATATAATAATCCTTTAAAATTTTAAGAGTAATGATCATCATATTCAGGATAATAACCCTTTAAAGTTTTATAAGTAATATTTATATTATATAATTATTAAAGCCATAATCATCTATTGTGAATTTTAAGGATTCAATTTTGTCACGTCAACAACATTTGAATAAACATTGACCAGCAATAATTTAGGTACTTATATAAATTATTAACCACGTCATAAAATAGTGAGAAATGCTACATATGGTTACAACATTTTTCTAGGGGCAAGTTGTTATTAGTATTTATCTATTACTAATGAGCAAAAAAATAATTTCAATGAGGTTCAAATTAAAATTAATAATAACTTATCACATAAAATTTATTATAAAATTGTTGTAAGAATATTATAAACACATAACACTTCTCTAAAATAATTCATTCCACAGTGGATTAATAAGGTTTTAAGAAACTCTACAATATAGAATTATCCTACAAACTTTAAAGAATATTAATCCACCATTTCACGTGTCAACATTCTCATTCACTGCTGCTGATTTTTGCCAATCACATCTATCAATCGAATTCCAGAATCAAGCAGCAGTGGATGAGCATTACCAAAAGTAAGTATTAATTACTTAAGTTAAAATGAAAATACTTAAATGGAAAAGTTATTACTTATTACCTTCTCCAACATAACTATTTTTGACTAAGACTTTACATCTTTTTAGGATGGCCCTACAATACATGTACTTGATTTGAATTCCTTTGGCAGATTTGTTGATACACATTAGCAATTACCAAAAGAAGTACTCCAACTATGGAGGTAGCAATAATCAGTTAAAGAACTTGTTTCTGGAGAGGCAGCAATAGTTGGTTAAATCAATATTTCATAGATAGAATGGGAAATTGTGAATTATCCTAAATATAGAGAGGAAAGTACTTTTTCTCAACCCAAAAAAAAAAAAATTATAGTAAATTATTAGAATAATCTTGAATCAATAATAAAATTTTTAAACATTTTGATAATAATTTTAAATTGAATTAGTTTTTTAGACTTTTTGAATTAAACTTTCACAATAGAAATTATAGTAAATGATTGAATTAATTTAAAAATAAATAATGAAATTTCATTTAAATTTCTTTAAAATTTTAATATTTCAATTTCAATTTTTTATTGAAGTTTCTTAAATTTATGAAACTTTTAAAAGAGTATTTCAAACTTTTTGAAACTTTTGTAATAGAAAATACATTAAATGAATAAAATAACTAAAATAAATGATGAAACTTTTTTTTTCAAATTCTTAAAAATTTTAATAAAAAAAATTGATTGAAGTATCTTAATTCTTTCATAACTTTTTTTTTAAAGAATTCACTTAGAGTAAACTAACTTATAAAAATTAAATATTGAGACACGTGATAAAATATATATATATATATATATATATATATATATATATTTATATATTCGGTTATAAACATGTAAAATAAAGCTACAAAATGATATTGTATATATGACACGAGAAGAAAGCATCCCCATAGCCACAATTTTGATTATGAAGAATAATATATGACATGATATAACAATACCCAACAACATAAAATTATTGTACTTCTCTATATATATATATATGAAGGGAGATCTACTTAATTCCCTGGTACCTAATTGCTAGCATTGATTGGGCCAAAGTTTTGGAAATTTTTCTGATTCAATATTGTGATACCCCAATTTGATTGATTGTGTGATATGTGCGGGTGTGTGATGAGTCTCACATCGGGTATTTACTGGGTAGATCAGAACTTTATTAACAACTACAAGGAGCCTCAATTGTGACTAGTCCTTTTGAGGTATAGCGCGGATGTGGCTAGTGTTTTTTCTTGGGTCATTACATATGGTATCAAAGCTGGCCCAGTAATCCCGTGTGGGCTCAGAGACACTACCCCACAAAGTAGGCCCTAACGAGGACGTCTAGACTTTATTAACAACTACAAGTAGCCTAAATTGTGACTAGTCCTTTTGAGATATAGTACAAATGTGGCTAACGTTTTTCCTTGGATCGTCACAAATAAAAAAAAAGGACACATTCTAAGCAATACAACTCTTAAAGGATGATACTGCAATTTTAAGCCCTTTGATACAAACCCTAACTAGGCCACCATGGTACAGCTCTTACATTAAATTCATAGCCTCAGTTCCAAATTACCCATTTCTTTCTTTCACTGTTTTTTTTTTCTTGGGTGTAAAGTAAGTGTAACCTCTCCTAGCTAGGGCTTAATCTAGCTAGTGCTGCCTTTCATTATTATTTCTTCTCTCTCTCTCTCTCTCTCTCTCTCTCTCTCTCTCTCTCTCTCATTTATTTCATCTATTTAAACTTATTCCCCAGTTCTTATTTATCATCTATCACTGGCTGCACTAACACTGCTTTTAGAGCAATATACTGCTTTTAGAGACAAAGATGGGACATCACTCGTGCTGTGACAAGAAGAAGGTGAAGAGAGGACTATGGTCACCGGAGGAAGATGAGAAACTGATCAACTACATTTCAAACTATGGCCATGGTTGCTGGAGCTCTGTCCCAAAATTTGCTGGTAACATTATCACTGCTCCCTCGTCTCTCATAATTGCCCTAGCTTTATAGTTTTCATGGATTCCTAGTATTGTTTCTCAAATTTTCTTTCTTATTGTTTGTTTGTTTTTTTTTTTTTTTTTTTTTTTTTCTGGGTTTTGTTGTATGGTTTCTACAAAGCAGGCCTGCAGAGATGTGGAAAGAGCTGTAGACTAAGATGGATAAATTATCTTAGACCTGACTTAAAACGTGGGCGCTTCTCTCCAGAAGAAGCGGCCTCATCACTGAACTTCAAGGCATTTTAGGAAACAAGTTCCATCTTATTTTTCTTTACCGAACATATTTAAACTATTACCAATTTTCTTTACAAACCGACATGATGATAAATATCATTAATGACTTGACACGTCAACAACCTAACATATACATTATTATAAATTTTTTATATTTTATTTAATGTATAATACTTCAGCTCGTAAATCTATTTAGTAAATTTAATAAGATCCTCTTTTTTCTTTTCTTTTTTTCTTTTTTTTTAATCATTATTATTCTTATCATCACCCTCATGCATCATGAATATCTTTTATTTTTTTCATGCAAGAGGGAACTTTTTTCTTATTTGGACAGGTGGGCTCAGATAGCCAAGCAACTACCAGGAAGAACAGATAATGAGGTCAAGAATTTTTGGAATACAGGCATAAGGAATAAGCTAATTTCTTATGATGTTCCTGCAATAGCCACCTTCCCTGATGTGCACTTTAATGGTAACTCTGAGGAAGGTCTTTTCCCTCTAAATGCAAACCCTAATTGGATCCTAAACTCTCAGCAAGACCAACTATACCTTCCCGCTCCAACCCCAAATTTGCAAGGCTTTGATCATGGTGAAGTTAAATTAGAGCAAACCAATTATGGTGCCAATTTGGTTCAATTTCCACCCCCAATGGCACCACCGTCTTCTTCCTCCTATGATCCACTCTGGTCATTAGGATATCCGCCTCATGAAAATTTTGATCCTCATCAAGAACATCAAAATTTCAACAGTAGTGGAGCAACACAACATTATATTGGTGATATGCTTATTGGCCCAAGTATCGCAACACCAAATTATGATGAGGATCCATTAACAGTGCCCATGATTCCAAATCCTTGTGAGATTATTAATGGTAATTTTTGTGGCATGTCTTACTCATGTGCTTCACTAGAACTTGACCCACTTGCTAGACTCCCATATTTTCCAGTTGGTTGTAATTATCCTCATGATCCACACGTGCCCAACAATCATATGGAGTACATGGATGCCATCATGTCATCATCGTTATCAACAGCATCAACATTGTCAGCATTATCAAGCAGCCAATTTGTCACAAACCCTAATCTTCCTTCAAGCTGGGAGACTTAGACAGGGTACTCTTTTTGACGACAAAGCACTTCACTAAAGGTGATAAAGGGGTGTCATTGTCTATGTGGAGCGGGAGGGTGCATATTATTTGAAAAGCAACATTGAAAAAAGTGCTTTCACATTCTCTTGAATGTTCAGCTAGCAATGGTAATAGTTTCTCAACAAAAAATAAATAAATAAAAGCTAGTTATGGTAATAAAACAAAATGGGTAATGCATTTGTATAAAACTAAGTTGTGTAAAAAATAAGCTGTGTAAAACTTCACGTAACCATCTGTGTGAAATCAACACAACCCAAATAAAATAACTGTTCTTGTCTCCTCTTGCTTGGCTGTTCTTGATAAGTGAATATATACTTCTAATTAAAAGTTACTCATTTTCAATGATGTGAGGTGCTAAAGGGAAAGCCCACTGTCTTTGCCTTGTCTAACTATAGTTGAAGTTGATTTAAATTGACATCATCAAGATCACTTTATAAGACAATTATTATATGGATTTGTGCTAGGGTTTTGTCAAACTTCCAAGATGTTGAAACAAAATATTTGCCAACATCATCAAGGTGGTTTCTGACGTAAAATATGACTATATCAAACATAGCCTACTTGGAAACAGTTAAGGGATACTACAAAAATCCACCCAAGTACTACAGAGTAGAATTATCAAACTAGTGATACAAATTACCTAATACATTCATATGCCTCGAAAAATATTTGGGATATGGCTTCAAAAGCCCTCTTATGTACTATAAAGTTAATCATTTTTTTTAAGGTTAAAATATGAAATGTTGATCAGGTTTTACTTGGGTGTTGTTGTCGGGGTTGGATTCATCATTGTCAATATAATTGAACTGGTGACTTGAAGATTTTTTTTTATGAAAAAAAAAATTAATATTAAAAAAAACTAATAATGTTGATAAGTAATTCTATGGTGATATAATCTAGACTTACATTTATTGAGAATTGAAAACACCTACTTATCAAAAAGAAAAAGAAAGAGAACTAAAAACCCACCAAATTAAAATATTTTCAAAATGCTTCTGGTATGTTAGTGTATCAAAGTGTTCTTTAGTCATATCATATGACTAATTAAGATGATATAAAAAGTATCATGTTGAACAATGTTGAGAGCCTTATATGATAAGATGGCCAATATTGGTTCTTGGGAAAGATGAGGCTATACTAGTTAAGTGAAAATCTTAGTGCTATCAACACTTATACTCTAGAAATTGGCATCCTCTGAGATAGTTTATCTTAGTGCTATCTACATTTTTTTGTAGAACCATCACTACTCATGGTGCATGTGAAGCATGCTTATCTACTACTATTTTCTGTCGCTATTCTTTGTTGCTTTGTTGCTTACCATAAAATATAGGGATAATCCTATTATACACAGTGTGTGTAAAACAAACACAGCCCTAAAATATAACTTGGTGTCTCTGCTTATCAGAATGTATGCCAACTTTGTTAAAAACAGTGATGGAGCTAGGATTCCGAGTAAGGGGGGCGAGATACACTCAAACTGCTTAAAAAATTTGTTATAGCCTAAACCTTCATATCGTAGTTCTAGATTAACCCAAAGACAACCCTGTATTTTTAACAAAGCTTCTTGGGGGAACTTCATTAAACACTTAAGTTGTAATTATCCTATGCTAATGCTTTAAGATAAATTCCATAAATGATTTAGAACCCAGACAGAAACTCACAAAAAGAATCAAAATTTAACAAAAATTTGAATTAAAAAAACTGTATTTTTTGTGAAAGTAGGGAAGTATTGAGCAAAAATGAAGGATGAAAATTCAAAACCACGCTTTATATGTTTTATATTTTTCTTTTTCTCATTGGGCCAGGGGGTGCCATTGCCCCCCCGGTCTAGCATAGCTACGTACCTGGTTAAAACTTAAAAAGATCAACAAACTTAAAGTGTGATAATTGCGATCACATTTTTGTCACTACTAGACTAAAGTTCTATAATTATTGTGCTTTAGTGTAGGGACCTATGTTGCTCCCATATGTAAAATTTTGAGGGAAAACTTTAATTCATTGGAATCAAAGTATCACATGTTGAACTTGAGCGACACATAACTCTTATAGCTCTCTCACTTCTTCTCTTCCCTTTACTTTTTCTCTCCTCTCATACACTCACTATCACTCCCTTTGTTCTCTTCTCTTCCCACATATTTCTCCCTATTTGTCTCTCTTCTCTCTTTTCTCCCGGTTTCTCTTCCCCTCTGTAACATAGTTCTCTGAATTTTGAGCTACATTTTCTTTTTTCTCTAAACAATTTTTGGCTTGATGGATTCCCATATGGACAACTGCAGAAGGTCAATCATTTTCACACATAAAAGTGCAACAAAAAAGAAAAGAAAAAAAAAATAGAAAGAATGAACGAAGTAAAAAAACGAAAATTTGACAACATAGTGCTATATGGCTAATTGCTTTTACATAGGGCAATCCATACAATAAGTCAATAATGTTGTTAAAAATAATAGTATAATAAATGATAATATTTTTAGGGGAATTGCATTTTGTCGCTTATCATATTAATATTATGAAGTGGATTGCAATGTTGTCCTCAAACTTCAAAGCTAATCCATTTATTTCCTTAAACTATTGTATCAATTATGACCTATACCCTCGTCCTGTGTATGGGCTGGGCTAGCATTGTAGATATATTATGCAGAAATTATTTTGAGTAATTTGTAGTTGTTTTTAGTCTTACAAAGTGATCAATATATATTTTTTATGTACGTTATTGCCCATATATATATACATATACATACAAGCAAGATGAATGGTGGTGATCATGAAAATTGACACCTAGTTTTAATTGTATCTAATTTTGATTATATCTATTGTCAAAATTTTAGTTTGAAAACCAAATTCATTCTTGGTTTTTTATTTATTTATTGATATTGACTACATTAGTTGGGTTTATACAAATCACTTGTTATACATGTTTTAAATTATACAAAAAATATTATAAAAATTTTGTACATACCAAACACTAGAAAATGTTTTCAAGTTCATTTTCAAAGTTGTTACCAATCACCGAAAAAAGAGATAATTTTCTAGAAAATGACGTTAATGCTAAAACAAACAAAGTGTAAAGCTCTATTTCTTTTAGTATTAACTTTTCTTATTATAGCATTTCAGCATTAATGTATTATTGGAGTATTTTTCTTATGATATAGTGTTTTAGGCTTTTTTTTTTTTTTTGTTGAGAGAGAGAGAGTTTCAACCTATGGCGTCCGCTCCTGATGATAGCTCTTTATCATCAAACCAAGACATCAATCGGTTTTTTGGTATAGGCGGGGATTGAACACCAGATCTCTTATACAACCATCAGAGATTTTACCAGTTGAGCTGACTGGAACTCACTTGTTTTAGGCTTTACTTAAGTTTGGGCCAATCTTTACAATTTAAGAATTTATTTTCTATTGGCCCAACAAACTCCTTTTTCTCTTTCACCACATACTGTTGAGACGAACATTCAAAAGATTGGATCTCTGCTGCACTTCCTAGAGAGCAATAAACCTTCCTCAATCCAGCATGATTTAGTTTACATTTGGAGTTCTGATATATATAATTTTCATGTGTCTGCAGTTATGATATTCTACAAAAATTGTTTTTTAAGTACAAAAATTGTGGAGTTGCTTGTAGTTTGTAATGGATAGGCTCTTTGGTCTAATTTGAGGCCTCCTTCATCTGGTGACCCTTCTGCTGAGATATATGTAAACCCTACAGCTGCTATGGATCCTCCACCATCTACGTTGGGTGACTCTTCCTTGTAGAGCATGCTAGATACAGTTATGCTTGTTCAGGTGGTGCATGGACAACTTCTATTGGATGCGCTCAATGAGCTTCATGCTTTATGAGCAGATTTAGCGGATGCTAGAGGTTCTACTCCACAAGCTCCACCCTTTGATGAGTCTTGATTAGCCTTTAGCAATTCGTTACAAAAAGGGGGAGTACATACACATGGAGATAGGGGGAGATTGGAGTTTGTAGATTGTATCTTGGAGCTCATTTGATGTATTTTTGTTTTTGGCTTTGATGTATTTCTTTTTATATGGGTTGTATATGATAGGGGGAGATATTATGTTATGTTTTATGTTTAGTGTTTAGTTTTTTACTGTTTCTTGATTCACATATGGTACATTTGATTATTGATTTATATTTATGAGGTTATTCATGATTTATGTCTTTTATTTTATGTTTTGTGAAATCAAGAAGTTTAATTTTGTTTTATTTGTATTTTCCACAAATGTGTTTATGTGTTTGTTGAGTGTTTCAGGAATTTATAGGTTAATTTAGTCGTGGCTGTTGTTTACTTTTGCAACTGATAGATAGTGGTTAGGTTGAATTTTTGGAATACAAGCATGAAGAAGAAGCTAATTTCTTATGATGTTCCTACAATACCCACCTGTAAAGTTGTAATTTACAACTATATTTTTCTTGGCTTTTATTCCGTACCAAATTTGATTGTAATTTTGTTCAATCTTATGTACCCTGTATTTGATGTGAGATTTATTTGTAAGTGTTGTGTGTGAGATAGAAAGAGTGTGAAGACTTAAGGCAATTGAAGACTAAAGCTGTTTTTGCAGGTAGCTCGCGAGTAAGCTTCCCCACAAAGTGAAGCATGTGCCCTACACATGACTGGAATGCGAAAAGTCAGGACAAGATGGACATAGCTGGTTTTCACGAGTGTCTCGCGGGTAAGGCCTTCTCGCGAGATACCTGCAAAACATTCTATTTCGTTGAATTGTCATTCTGATACACACTATCTGTACCCACATTATATAGACCTCCATTACCCACATATGTTGAGGAGTGCTTCTAAGAGAAAACCCTAGCTACAAACATTAAGAGTTAGAGATTGTTATACCCACAATTCTCTACACAATTACTTGTGAATTTTCCTCAACTCCTACCTCTCCATTTTCATACACTTGAGAGGTTGATAGCCCAAACACTTACCACACCCTTTCAGAGTGTCAAGTGAGGTTTTGGAGTTGCTAGGAATCATTGGAAGAAGCCAGGCTTTGGCAGATGCAATCGGGCGTATTGTGGGATTCGGAAATCTGGACAAGACACGGTTCCAAGAAGTCTTGTTGGAGTAGGAGCTTGGAGGGCTTAGGTGCATTGGGTAGATTAGGCTTGGGTGTATCCCAACTGATTGTCTAGTGGATTGATTATCGCTTGGAGGGCAGCGGAGAGGTTTTATGCCGAGTACTTTGATTTCCTTTTCGATAACACATCGGCGTGTTATCTTATGTTTGCATTCTTCTTCCCTACTCTTTTAGCTTTTCATATTACTGTTGTGTTATATTGAATTTGGCTTGGAGTAGTTATATTGTTTATCCGCTCGTATTTACTTTATTCCGCACTTAGTATAAGTTAGAGTAAAATCAATCAAGCTGTAATTTGTTATTTGGTGGTCTAAATAGCTCTTGTGTTTTTAACACATTTTCGAGCTTTCAATTGGTATCAAAGCGGGTACACTCGCTGTGGTTTTATTACCTGAGTGTGATCCTTGACCCTTTTGTGATGGACCGATCACAATCACTCAGTGCCCCACTATTCTTTGATGGGAGCAACTATGCATTTTGGAAGGTCCGTATGAGGGCTTTCTTGTGTACTATAGATGAGTTGGTATGGGACTTCGTCGAGAATGGGTATGTTAAACCCACGAGAGTGGGACAAGGCAACTCTTGCTTTGGCTAATGCAAACAGTAAGGCTATTAATGCTATATTTTGTGGTGTGTCTACTAATGAATTTCACAAGATATCGCATGTGGAGACAACCAAGGAAACTTGGACAATTCTTGAGACTACCTATAAGGGTACCAAGAAAGTCAAGGACATGAAGCTCCAAATGCTTACCACCATATTTGAAGAGCTCAAGATGGGTGACAATGAGTCTTTCGATTCATTCTATGGGAAGCTCAATGAAATTGTAATTGCTAAGCTCAATCTCGGAGAGAAGATTGAGGATGCTAAGGTGGTGAGAAAGATTTTGAGGTCTTTACCGGAGAGCTCCCGTGCAAAGGTCATAGCTATAGAGGAAAGTAAAGATTTGGATGAGATCAAAATCCAAGAACTCATTGGATCTCTCCAAACATATGAGCTGGGACTGCCTTCTCACAAGACGAGCAAATTTCTTGCTCTTAAAACCATCACCGAGAGAATGGATGACTCCTCTAAAGAAGATGATGTGGAGAAAGAGGTAGCATTCCTTGCAAAGAACTTCTGAAAATTTCTGAAGATGAAAAACAGTGGGAAGCCATTCAGCAAAGGAAAGTTTTCATCCTCAAAAGGTGATAGGAAGGAGTTCAAGAAGAAAGATGGGAAGGATTTTCAATCCCCTCAAGGAATCGTGTGTTACAAATGCAATGGCCATGGACATCTCAAGAAGGAGTGTCACAACTATTTGAGAGGGAAGGGTAAATTGTTCGCCACTACCCTTAGTGATTCTGACAGCTCAAATTCAGACACGAAAAGTGAATGTGACAGTGAAGGAAACTACCAAGCCTTCATAACAATTGCCTCCGTTGATTCAAAGAATGATTTAAGCAATTTGGTTGATGAACTTGGTGATCTTTCTGAGGATGAGGAAGTTGAAGAATTGGAAGATGAAGACGTGTACCAAAATGAAGGTGAGACCAACCTTCAAAAAGCATATGATTCTATGCTAGAAGATTGTGGCAAATATGCCAAAGTTGCGAACCTTGCTGTGAAAAAGATGAAAAAGGTTGAGGAAGAGGAAGAGCATAGGTGTATACTTGTACAACTCAAGGAAGCAAAGTGTGAAGTAGAAGGACTCAAGAGAGAGTTGGTTGAAGCTTACTTTAAGATCAAGTTTCTTGAACTTGAGGTTATCCTAGCTAATGTCAAGGTTGAGCGCATCTCCACAAAGAAACTTGACAATGTGTTGTCCTCTCAAAAATCTTCACATGATAAGACTAGTTTGGGCTATACTGGAGAAGGAAGTTCTAGCAGTGAACCCAAGAAGGAAGTAAGGTTCATATCAGCCAAGAATGAAGAGAAACTCAAAGAAGTAAAGCCTAAGATTGAGAACCCTATTGTAGTAAAAAGAACCATTAGTGCAAAGCTAAAGGAAAAAGGGAAGTCATTACCCAAAAATCAAAGGGGGGCCTCTAGTAAAGCACTTGTGTCATCATTGTGGCATACAAGGGCACACAAGGCCGAATTGTTTCAAGCTTCATGCACTCAAGAAGGTTGACTTTATGCGTGGTCAGGAAAGTTCAAAGAGGAGACCAAAGGGAGCACATGCTAAAGGAGATAGTGAGGGACATCTCATTGGAGACGTTATGGAGATGTTGAAGAACATATCACTATGCCTTACTAGTTTCATTCCGTGGTTTGAAAGTTATGTTGGTCGTACCCCTCCATCTAAGGCTCTCACCCAAAACACTCGTAAAGTGTGGGTGAAGAAGGGTACTTATGCATGATCACTTCCTATGTCCATGCATTAATACTTCTAATGTTTAGGGTCATAGGTTCATGCATCATGTCGTACATAATCCTCTTGTGACATTGCTTCCAATTTATAGCATGTTTCTTTTTCAAGTTTTGTTTTGTACTTGTTTTTGTTGATCTTACTTTACTTGTCCTATTTTTGAGTGTGTTCAAAAATTCAAAAACCCATAAAAATTGAAAAAGCTCCAAAAAGTTTGATCACTTGTGTTGTGTATATCACATGTGAGTTGGCCTAGTACATTCGTACTAATGGCATAGTGCATTTACGAGTTTAGCTTGTTTTGTATGCACATTTATCTTTGTGGGAGAAATCTTGAAAACTATGTGTGATTGTTGTAAATAGATCTTGAAGCTTGTCATGAATGATTGGTCAATAGTCTTGATGGTCTTGATACTTGCATAGACTTGTGCCTATATATCTTCCCACATTTATTTTTAAGTTTTTTCTTAAAGAGCTCAACAAATATAAATCTCAAAATGAAAAGAGATAATGAGATACAAAAGCCGTCGCACATACTAGTATTTGACTAGGGAAAAGGGAAAACGCCTTTTAAATTGAAATGTATGGTGCTCAAAAAGCCTAAGGCTCACTCTCAATAATGAAATATCAAAAATTTCAAGTACCAATCTCAAAATGAGATGTATTTGTTAAAAAATGATCAAATATTATGATTTGTACAGAAGCCAAATGAAAAGCTTCTAAGATTTTTAATCATTTTCATGTGGGAGGTCACATATGTTCATTTCTATAATTGAGATAAACCATTTGACTTAGTACCGGTCATGTATGTCATGATTGAATTGATCATTGAAGCTTCATTCTGGTCTAAGGACTATTCCACATTTGATACTTACCCATAACACACAAGTTTAGTTCAATTAATGTTTTTCTTCATTTGTGTGATTGTACATGATCAAATGTGATGTGTATGATCAATTGCTTGCCAATCAAACCCAAAAAGATTTTTGAGTATTTTATATGTTTTTAAAAGTGTTTTTAAACTTTTTTGCTTTAAGTTTTTGTTCAAAATGCATTTTTGTGTTGTTCTTCAAAAACTTGTTCAGAGGTCTATTCACGAGAAGCTCGCAACTAAGTACTTCCTGCGAAAAGAGGTTAAGGCAAAACTAGAAAACACAAAATTTCAGACAGAGACTTTCACGACTGTCTTGCGACTATTTCATGACTAACAGCTTCCCGCGAAAAGCATTGTGCTTCAATGGTGTTTTTCGCAAGTAATTTTGCGACTATCTAACTCGCGGAAAACATTTGTTTTAAGTTTTATAGGGCTAATGTGACAGTTTTTTAAAACACTCTCAAGTTCCCTCTCATTGCCTCAGTCGAACCTCTCTCAACCCAAATCTATTTTTCACTCAAAACCCCATCATTTTCAAGCTTAATCTCTGCACAATCAACTCAAAAGTATGTTTTTCAAACAATCTTTTCAATTTTTATTAGATTATGCAGAAATTGTTTTAGGGTTCTTGAATTGGGGATTTTTTGAAAAAGGGGTTGGGAATTATGATTTTGGGCAAATTTTTTTCAAAATTTTGATTGGGCTGTGTCCCATTTGCTTTGATTGTATCTGTTTTGGCCCCTTGTGGCATTTTAATCATGTATTTAGGCATATTTCCATGTGTTCATGCATTGCCCACATGTGTAGTGTAGTGTAGTGTAGTGTTGCATGCCATGTGTTTGTCAAAATGCTCAAGTGGCATTTTTGTGTTGATTTGGACTTAAATGAGCTCCAATTTTTGGGTTTACCCTTGATTAAACTTGCTTGACATGTTATGCTAATTGGGTTTGTGGTTTTCACACTTTGCCCAACTTGTGCCTCACCATGCATCACCTAGGCACACACTAGGCACACCTCATGCACAGTAGATGCACACACATGCACAATTTCTATTTTCCTACATTTTGCTAATGTTTACATAGTTTAGCACTTTAAGCATATTGTTTTAACACTGTTATGTTATGTTTTACATATTTATGCTTATGTTTTGGACTAACTTGAATCTAATCAAGTTTGTGCTCTGTTTTTGTGTTATTGCACTTGTTTTTCTCTTGCTTGGTAATTATGTGTGCAAATGTCTCCATTCAAGATGTCAGCTATAAAAGGAGGCAACAACAAAGGAAAAGAGCTTGTAATTGATGTTGATGATCTCTCACTAAGGCCAAAGAGGACTCGATCAACGATAGGAGTATTTGATCCTAACAAGTTCAGATCCTATGCTGCATTTCAGAATTATGTGAACTATTTTAGAGAAGCTCCATTGTTGGTTGAAAGGGCCGTTGACCAGCCATCTCTCCTTGACACCAATATTCCCAAATGGTTTGCTACCAAGGATTGGAACTTTCTTCTCTCCAATCTTGATGATGCATACAAGAACTTCGTGAAAGAGTTCTATGCCAATGCCATTGTTAAAGGAGAGGAGCTCAAGTGTTGGGTTAGAGGAAAAAGCTTCTCAGTTACACCCGTCTACTTGGCAGACATCCTACACATCAACCGGCCAATGTTCACTAAACCATCGGTATATGATGAACTGAATCTGGATTAGGAGGTTCTTCGAGAAACTTTAGGAGATAATTTGGAGTTCTCATCCAATGGGAAGTCAGTCAGTGTGGCATCTCTATCTCCCAAATTAAGGCTACTCACGATAATCATGCTTAGCAACCTTTATCCTTTGTCAAGCACCAGGTACATGAATCTCGGTCGAGTATTATTCTTGAATGATCTGATCACTAACAAGGAGATTGATGTGTGTTCTCATATTTTCCACATCTTGGCAAAAATGGCTGAACGGACTACTTCAAGGAACTATCTTCCTTTCTGCCGCCTTATCTCAAAGATTTTGAAGCTCAAAGGCATGCATCCCTTGGAAGATGAGCACCCATATCCATAGCCAAGTCCAATTAACATCCGCACTCTCCATGCTAGTATGAGTCACACTAAGAAAAGTCCCAAGCAAGAAAGTCATGATACTCTGGGAAGTTCAAGCTCTACCTCGCATGCTTATGATGAACAGCTAGACAACATCATGGCTGCTTTCCAAGAGATTAATACCAAAATATCCGGACTAGCTACCATCATGCACTCCCAATACATTCGCTTCGACACAAAGTTCACATCTCTCTAGACTCAATTGGACCAAATTCAAAGGAAGCTAGAAGAACATGGAGACTAGCTATTCCATGACAAAAAGGGGGAGATGGTGTCGTTGATAGGGGGAGTGTAGTGATAGGGGGAGGAGAAGCTAGAAGTTGTTGTTTGTTTATAGTTTTATTGCTTACTTTTAAAGTTTAATTACTTTGTTTTTTAATTTCAGTTTAATATTCAGTACTTGTGTTTATTTCATTGCTTTGTAGCATTTTTTTGTACTTTTAGATGTTGCAAAACTATCTTAAGTACCTCACAATTGTACCCTCAAAGGATCTTGTATCCTAGATGCAAATACTTCGTGTATTTTGCATTGGTTGTGTGTTGGACATGCAATTGATCATTGTGATTTGTCTTTATTGCTTTGCATGTCCTGATGAGCATTTACTAGCTAAATGTTCATTGTAGTCATTCTTTAATGACTAACCTTGTTTGATCAAGATATGCTTACAGGTTATATAGTGTTTATGAACTTGATTGCACTTTACTTGCTCATATATGTACCATGTATTCAACTTGTCATAAGCTTAATGAGAGTTTTATTTGTGTGCGAGTGTTTTAGGTTACAGATATATACATGTAAGTGCTTCACAGCTTCTAGATTAGGTATGAGTGAGTTTTGCCACTATTCCCAAATTCACATTTAAGTCTAGAGTCTGTTTTAGGGGTTTTGTCACGAAATAGCTAAAGGGGGAGATTGTAAAGTTGTAATTTACAACTACGTTTTTGTTGGCTTTTATTCTGTGCCAAATTTGATTGTAATTTTGTTCAATCTTATGTACCCTGTATTTCATGTGAGATTTATTTGTAAGGGTTGTGTGTGAGAGAGAGAGTGTGTGAAGACTCAAGGCAAATGAAGATTAAAGCTATTTTTGCAGGTAGCTCACGATTAAGCTTCCTGCGAAGTGAAGCATATGCCCTACATATGACTGGAATGCGAAGAGTCAGGACAGGATAGAGACAGCTGGTTTTCGCGAGTGTCTCACGGGTAAGGCCTTCTCGCAAGATACCCGCGAAACATTCTATTTTACTAAATTATCATTTCTGATACACACTATCTGTACCCACACTATATATACCCCCATTATCCACATATGTTGAGGAGTGCTTCTGAAAGAAAACCCTAGCCATAAACATTGAGAGTTAGTGATTGTTATACCCATAATTCCCTACATAATTACTTATGGATTTTCCTCAACTCCTACCTCTCCATTTCCATACACTTGAGAGGTTGATAGCCTAAACACTTACCACACTCTTTTAGAGTGTCAAGTGTGGTTTTGGTGGTACTAGGAAGCACTGGAAGAAGCCAGGCTTTGGCAGATGCAATCGGGCGTATTACGAGATTCGGAGAGCTAGACAAGACACGGTTCCGAGAAGCCTTGTTAGAGGGCTCAGGTGCATTGGGTAGATTAGACTTGGAGGGTCTCTTGCTATTCGTGTATCCCAACTAATTGTCTAGTGGATCAATTACCACTTGGAGGGAAACAGAGAGGTTTTACGCCGAATACTTCGATTTCCTCTTTGATAACACATCGGCATGTTATCTTGTGTTTGCATTCTTCTTCCCTACTCTTTTAGCTTTCATATTACTGCTGTGTTATATTGTTTATCTACTCACATTTACTCTATTCCGCACTTAGTATAAGTTAGAGTAAATTCAATCGAGTTGTAATTTGTTATTTGGGGGTCTAAACAGTTCTTGTGTTTTTAACACATTTTCAAGCTTTTGCCACCTTTCTTGATATGCACTATAATGGTAACTCTGAGGAAGGTCTTTTCTCTCTAAATGAAAACCCTAATTGGATCCTAAACTCTTAACAAGACCAACAATACCTTCCCACTCCAACCCCAAATTTGCAAGGCCTTGATCATGGTGATCTTAAATTAGAGCAAACCAATTATGGTGCCAATTTGGTTCAATTTCCACCCCCAATGGCACCACCATTAGATTCTTCCTCCTATGACCCACTCTGGTCAATAGGATATCAGCCTCATGAAAATTTTGATCCTAATCAAGAACATCAAAATTTCAGCAGTAGTGGAGCAACACAACATTATATTAGTGATAAGCTTATTGGTCCAAGTATATATATCGCAACACCAAATTATGATGAGGATCCATTAACATTGCCCATGATTCCAAATCATTGTGAGATTATTGATGGTAATTTTTGTGGCATGTCTTACTCATGTGCTTCACTAGAACTTGACCCACTTGCTAGACTCTTGGTTGTAATTATCCTTATGATCCACACGTGACCAACAATCATATGAAGTAAATGGATGCCATCATGTCATCATCGTTATCATTAGCATCAACATTGTCAGCATTATCAAGCGGGCAATTTGCCACAAACCCTAATCTTCCTTCAAGTTGTGAGACTTAGATAGGGTACTTTTTTGGAGTTAGGATCTATTTATTAATTGACGGGCCTATAATTGATACAATGCATTTAGTTCTTGTTATGTGCATGCACAAGACATAAGTGAAACTTCTTTGGGAAATCTTAATGTTTCTAGTTAAAGTGAGTAACGCAGTGTGAGAGACCGCACCCCCGGCCCGTTTTGATATGATGTTGGGCCAAACCCACGTGAATGGGTGGAGTCGTGTTGTTGCCTCTCAAAATGAAGGTTCGACTAGTTATATTTTCCCCCTTAAATTAAGAGTTTTACAATAGAGTCGCCACTTATTTAATTATTGGAAAAACAAGAAAACCATAATTGAAAAAATTCATCATTTTATTAATTTAAAATTAAATTTACATTGATCATAGGAGAATTACATGGCTTTGGTCCTAGATACAATCTAAGATAAAGTACATGGCTTTGTTTCCTAATTACAATCTAGAAATTGAAAAATTATATGGATAAGCATTTGATCTACTAACCCTTGATCTAAGTTCGGAGGCTATGTTACAAGGTGGGAAGGTGTTAGGCACCCACCTTGCCCGGTAAAACCGGTCTTCTAGACTATAGTGGCCAACATTCATATCATATCATCCAATATGTCAATCAATTTACACGTTGAATTTAAAGTGTGCGCATGTGATGACCCTAATTCAATTTATTAAGCATTGCATTTGGATTGAAAAATAAATTTTAGTGAATGTGTGTGTATGGTGGTATCCTAGATTCAAGAATTGAAAGAATTATAAAACAAACATGTTTTTCATATTTTTTTTATTGTGGATTTAAGATCAAAACTAATGATATGCATGAACATGTGATGAACAACCAAGAACATGTGAAGAACAACTAAGAACATTCAAACATATTCAAAGGAATTTAAATGATTATTATCATGCTTTAATCTTAAACTCTCATCATGGCAACACCAAACAAGTTAGGGAAAGAGATTATACCTTCATGCAAGATCCATATGGTGAAGGAGGAGACTCTTGGTAGAGGTCCTAAGGGTGGAGGAAAAGAAGAGTTAGGAGGGGAAGAGTAAGTCTCACTCAATACCTTGAGTCTCAGGAAGACCAAGATATAACAAGACTACTCAACTTCCTAGAACTCAAGAGGGGAGAAGAGAGGGGGTTTTTGTGTGCTTTGGAATGAAGGAGGGGGGGGTTATATAGTAGTGGTGGAGAAAATATGAATGGAATGTCATTTAATGAGGGTTGACAAAGAATCATGAACCTAGTCCTCATTTTAGCATTGGGGGAAATCTGGTGCATTAAATAGAAAGATTGGTGGGAGTGAGGAGCAAGCCAAGTTCGGTTATCCCGCAACTGCTGTAATAGCTTGTAAAGCTAACTTTGAAAAATCATATCTAACTCAATTATGATCAGAATTGTCTCATTCTTATCCTCAAATTGAAGCCCCGGATGTCTAGTTTTTGGGAAAATTAACCTCATTCACAAATTCAAAATATTTTGAGAGATATGGATGAAATGGTGAGCAGAGGTTATTTGTTAGAAAATGGTTTCAGCACAATTAATATTAATAGGTCCTAAATTAGCTCCCAATTAACATTAAATGACTTCAATCACTCCCATTTCAGACTTAATTGGTTCTAAATTTACTCTAATTAAAAGATAATTGCACAAATTACTCATTAAATAATTAATGTTTAATTATCTAATTAATTAGGTGTATGGAACCTCACCATAAAATGTAGTCCCAACCAATCAAATTATGACACATTATTGATCTCAAATTGATTACACTTATAACCAATTGAAATCAATTGTTCATAATCACATATAGTCGGACTCAATTTGTGATAGTGCATCTCAGCCATTAAAACTTGATTTGATGATAACTTTCAATCTGATGATTCGATTAGGGCTTATGACCAATCAATTTGATCGTTATGACATCAAGATCATTTTGGTGAAATGAGATTAAGGATCTAATGGCCAATATCAAGATGCATATATCCAAGGCAAAATTACCCTTTTACCCTCCATGTGAGGTTAAATGCAGGTTGCAAAATGGGGTGTCAACAGAATGCCCCTCATTGGCAGAGCTTGAAAAGCGAATGTCAATGTATGAAAGAGACACCTAACTTTGTAATCAGTATTTAACCGTGGTGAATGTATGATGCATGTAGATAAAAATGCAGTTGATCATGTAGTGGATCAAAATGTGGACCGAATCTAGAGGGAGATTGCCTACGTACCTCTTGGTGGGGGGATCAGGTCCAAACGTAGTTCATGCATGCAAATTTTTTATTTTTTATTTTTTATTTTTTTTTTTGAATGAGTACAAGATATGCTTACCTGAAGGACGATGGATCCTGGTTCATGTTTTCAGAGGACCAAGGATTTTTAGGCTTTGACTCATGTTTTTAGAGGATCAAAGGTTCTGGATCCTGGCTTATGTTTTCAGAAACCTAGGATTTTTGGATCTTGGCTCATGTTTTCAGAGGATCAAGGGTTTTTTGGGCTTTGGCTCATGTTTTCAGAGGACCAAAGGTTCTGGATCCTAGCTCATGTTTTCAGAGCCCTAGGATTTTGGGGCTTTGGCTCATGTTTTCAGAGAACCAAAAGTTCTGGATCCTGGCTCATGTTTTCAGAGGCCTAGGTTTTTTGGATCTTGGCTTATGTTTTCAGAGGACCAAGGGTTTTTTGGGCTTTGGCTCATGTTTTCAGAAGACCAAAGGTTCTGGATCCTGGCTCATGTTTTCAAAGACCTAGGATTTTTGGATCTTGGCTCATGTTTTCAGAGGACCAAGGGTTTTTTGGGCTTTGGCTCATGTTTTCAGAAGACCAAAGGTTCTGGATCCTGGCTCATGTTTTCAGAGGCCTAGGATTTTGGGGCTTGGCTCATGTTTTCAGAGGACCAAGGGTTTTTTGGGTTTTGGCTCATGTTTTCAGAGGACCAAAGGTTTTGGATCCTAGCTCATGTTTTCAGAGGTTTAGGATTTTGGGGCTTTGGCTCATGTTTTCAGAGGACCAAAGGTTCTAGATCCTGGCTCATGTTTTCAGAGACTTAGGATTTTTGGATCTTGGCTCATGTTTTCAAAGGACCAAGTGTTTTTTGGGGCTTTGGCTCATGTTTTCAGATGACCAAAGGTTCTGGATCCTGGCTTATGTTTTCAAAGACCTAGGATTTGGGGGCTTTGGCTCATGTTTTCAGAGCATCAAAGGTTCTGGATCCTAGCTCATATTTTCAGAGACCTAGGATTTTTGGATCTTGGCTCATGTTTTCAGAGGACCAAGGGTTTTGGGACTTTGGCTCATGTTTTCAGAGGACCAAAGGTTCTAGATCCTGGCTCATGTTTTTAGAGACCTAGGATTTTGGGGCTTTGGCTCATGTTTTCAAAGGACCAAAGGTTCTGGATCCTGGCTCATGTTTTCAAAGGCCTAGGATTTTTGGATCTTGGCTCATGCTGATGTGTGTAGGCTTTTTACCCTAGCACCTGCAAAATAAATATTTTCAATTAATAACAGAGTTATTCATTGAAAAGAATTCGGCATACCTGACAAATGCCCCTAGTTTGGGACGTAATCTATGCTTTGAAGAATGCTGAGGGTGGACAATTGACTTGATGTTGCATCGCTGGAAAATATGAAAGAAGATCATAGCTTTATGCTCCTGAAGAAGAATTTAATGAAGATTTTTTTTTTTTTTTTTTTTTTTTGAAAATTTCGGAAATCTTGAATTCTTTCAAGGAATTGAAAATTTTTATTGATGATTTTTTTTTTCTTTTGAAAGCAACCTATGAAGTACGAGCCCAATGCCCCTACTTCAAAGGCCCTTTTTGAAAATTTCCTCTCTTTTTTTTGTTTTTTGAAAGATTTAGAAAGAATTGATTTTTTTTTTTTTTTGAAATATGAAGATTTGTTCATTATCAAAAATTGAAGAAGATGACGATGAAGATAGAGTAAAAGTGATGAAGATTTATTCCTGATGATTTTTTTTTTTTTTTTTTTTGAAAAACCTATCATTTGAATGAGAATAACTTTGGTTGGAAGTTGATGCGGATTGCTGGATAAGTCCTTGCTCAATTCCTGCAAAAAGATAATTTCAATTAGCAATGGATTTATTCATTGAAATGAATTGAAAGTACTTACCCAATGCCCCTAGTTTGGGGCATATTTCATGCTTAGATTGAAGTTGAATTCATTTGATATTGTGGCCATTGGGGAACATGAAAGAAGATCATGGTCTGCCATCCTTGGTTCCTACAAAAAGGTTTTCTTTCTCTAGCTTGTTAGAAACCAATTATCATGAAAGCATTTTTTTGCCAATGCCCCTAGTGTGGACATGCTTGCCAAAAAAATGGATTGGTGCCTCAAATGAAAACATGCTTTCATACGAGAAGAACATATTTGCACACAATATAAATAGGCCAATGCCCCAAGTTTAAGCACGCTTAATGCAAACAAATGAGCTTAACCTAACATGCACCCAAACAATTTTGTCACATTGTTTTGACTTTATTCTCCAAAGTTGTTTGGGTGAATGGGACCGAGCCTTTGAAAGGCTGCCTACGTACCTCTTTCATAGAGGATCAGGTCAAGAAGTAGTTCAAGAGAACTGGATTTTGAAAAAGAATTTTTTTTTTTTTTTTTTTTTTTTTTTGGAAATGAGATTTCTTTTTCTTTTTCTTTTTCCTTTGAAAAAAACAAATTTCCATTTTTCTTTTGAACAAGATGTGATCCTTTGAACAACCATTTTGGAAAATCAAAGTGTTTAAGAATCAAACAAATCTCTTTGATTAGGAAGGATCAAGATCATTAAACTCATGTAATCAAATTTGCTTCTTTCTTTTGAACATTGTCAGATTAAGTCTCCAAAGGCAATCAAGAAATAAAATGTGATAATATTTAGGAATCACATTGTTGGGTGAAAACAAGGAGAGTGCTCCAAGTTTGAAATTTCTTTTGAGTCATTTGAGGATTTGAGAAATTGAGAAATTGAGAAATTTTGTCCTCAGACCAATCATCCTGTGGGGTTTGACAATTTTAGGCATTTTTCCTTTTTAATTCAAGAGAAAATATTATTAGAGTTTAAGATGCGCCTACAATTAGCAAGACTTCAAGGAGGTCTTATTCATGGGTTGTAATGTAGGTCGGGTTTGGGTTATGAAATGAAAGATATAAAAGGCTCAAAATTTCCTATGATGCTCCCCCAAGTATGCATTACTTAAAAATCAAGTATTGGAGGAGTTTTCTCATTTCTTCGTTGCCATCTTCTCACTAGTTTTCATCGGTCACTTGTATCAACACTTGTTTTTAAGCTCATTCATCTTGAATCATACCTCTAGACTTCTCTTTTTAGGTTGCATCCTCAAGTTTCCAACTTGGTAGGATTTTCTAATTTTTCTTTTCTTCTTCTTCTTCTTTTCTTTGGCCCTAACTTTTGCCCAGACCGCCCTTTTGGGTTTTCAACCTAGCGGGCTTCTTTTCTCTTTTTTTTTTCTTTTTTTTTTTTTTTGCTTTTTTTTTTCCTTGCCCTAACTTTTGCCTAGACCGCCCTTTTGGGTTTTCAGCTTAGCGGGCTTTTTTTTTTTTCTTTTTTTTTTTGTGGTCTTTCATCTCTTGATTGAATGAACTTCTGGGGACATTTTTCCCTCATTGTATTTTTTAGCTTAATGATTTTCGGTCATTTTGATGCACTCTCTAGACTACTTTCTTGCCTCAATGCACTTGCACATTTCTGTGCTTGATGAATCTTTTCCTTTTTTGATAAACTTTCTTTTGGATGAACCTTGTATTCCTCTTGGCATGGTGAATTTTAGGCTCTTCAAACTTGATGCACATTTTTTTTTCTCTCACATTGATGGAATTTCATTTCTCTTTCCTTGATTGAGTGAAAGCTCATTTTTCTTTAATGATCTCTTGTCTTTAGCCTAATGAATTCTCCACTTGTCTTAAATGTCTTATAGGAGAGATTTATTAATTAGCTTCAAAGCTACAAGGTTGACTCCTCCTCATCATGAGATTTAAGCATGCATACTTTGAATTTTCCCACTCTAGGTTCAGATTTTAGTGGGTTCATGCAAAAAAGAGGCTAAGTGTTTAAAGGCACAAATGGGCTAGCAATGGATAATGATCATTCTAGGTATTAGGGTATAATCTTGTTTTACCAAAGATAGCCTCCTATCCCTAGCAATGCTTGCTTGTAGGCACAATAACTTGAGCTCTTTTAATAAATTCCTCTTAAAAGAAAAAGTATGAATGTTTTATTGGAGACAAAAGTTTTCAGAAATTTGAAATGAATGCAGAGATTTTTTAATTTTCTGATGGATAAATTTTCTTTGATTTCCTTGTAAGACCATTTCTTCTTTTATTCAAAGTAATTTAGCAAAAGTGTTTACACGGATCAAATGAAATTAATCCTTTCTTAGTACAAGTTGATTGTTCAAGCCTTTAAACACCACAATTTAGACAAAGTTTTGTCCAAGGGATCCTCATGTACCATTTTGAAAAGAAGATTTTAAAGAATCTTGAAATCTTTGAAAGAAAAAAATGGGTCTTTTTTGAAAAAAGTCACTAGGAAGTCCAATGCCCCTAGTTCAAAGAATTTTTTTTTTTTTTTTTAAATGACTTAAGGGCTCAATTCCCCTAGTCCAAAGACTTTTTTTTTTTTTTTTTGAAAATTTTTCTCTTTTTTTTGGGAAAGATTTGGGAATCTTGAATTTTTTTTTTTTTTAATTTTTTTTTTTAAATATATACATGAACAAAGTACATCAAATGGTACATGGATTTTTAGAATTCAAAGAAATATAGAAATATGGAATAAACAAACAAACTTTAAGTTTAACCATGATGTTGCAAACCAAATGTGGAGTGAGGCAAAGTTGGGCCACTTGCTTCTTCTTGGTCCATTTGAGGCTTGGTGTGCTTGAACCTTGATTATGATGAAATGGTCTTTGCTTGAAATGGCTTGGGCTTGCACTTGGAAGGCTTGAACCTTGATTATGATCTTTTGGTATTTGCTTGAAATGGCTCGACCATACACTTGGAAGGCATGCATCTTGTGAGCTTTTGGCCTTTGATGTTGATCATGCGTATACACTTTCGATAGGCTCAAGTGTTGGGCTTAGACTCATTCAAGAAACAATTTTGGGCTTCCATTTCAAGTAAAGTTCAATCATAGGCTCTTGGGTTTGAGTTCATTTACAACATACAAGTTTCAAACAATCATGATGGGCTCAAGCGTTGGACTTGAGCCATCATGGTTCAAACAATGGCCAAACAAATGCATAATGAAATGCAATTTACATGGACCAACCTAAAGGTAGGTTCTATGGGTCATTACAACATGGGTAGAAGGTAGGCTAAAGGTCCCCACAAGCTAGGACGTCGTACCTCCCAACTTGTGATGCTAGGAGCGCCGCGTTGGTCCGAACGGTACAGTTTGTCCCTATGAACCACCATGGCATAACCATGATGATCCTTGTCGCGGTGGGTGGTAGGTTCACCGCTGGGTATGTGAGTCTCAGGAAGACCACAATCCACGGTTAATACTACCGGGCTTCTGGGTTAGCACACAAATAAAATAAATTTCATTCAAGCAAATGGTGCATGACATGCAAAATAATGACATATTAGACATATTATATACAAAAAAGCAATAAACAAACAATGACATAGTTGGCTACCATAACCTAATTGAAGCTTAGCCCTCAATATCCCCAGTGGAGTCGCCACTGTGAGAGACCGCGCCCCCGGCCCGTTTTATAGGATGTGTCGGGCCAAACCCACGTGAATGGGTGGAGTCATGTTGTTGCCTCTCAAAATGGAGGTTCGACTAGTTATATTTTCTCCTTTAGATTAAGGATTTTATAATGGAGTCGCCACTTATTTAATTATTGGAAAAATAAGAAAACCATAATTTAAAAAATTCATCATTTTATTAATTTGAAATTGAATTTACATTGATCATAGGAAAATTACATGGCTTTGGTCCGAGATACAATCTAAGATAAAGTACATGGCTTTGTTTCCTAGTTACAATCTAGAAATTGAAAGATTACATGGATAAACATTTGATCTACTAACCCTTGATCTAAGCTCGGAGGCCAGGTTACAAGGTGGGAAGGTGTTAGGCACCCACCTTGCCCGGTGAAACCGGTCTTCTAGATTATGGAAGCCAACATTCATATCATATCATCCAATATGTCAATCAATCTACATGTTGAATTTAATGTGTGTGCATGTGATAAACCCTAATTCAATTTATTAAGCATTGCATTTGGATTGAAAAATGAATTCTAGTGAACGTGTGTGGATGGTGATAACTTAGATTCAAGGATTTGAAAAAATTATTAAACAAACGTGTTTTTCATATTTTTGATGTGGATTTAAGATCAAAACTAGTGATACGCATGAACATGTGATGAACAACAAAAAACATATGAAGAACACATAAAAAAAATTAAGAACATTCAAACATATTCAATGAAATTATCATGCTTTAATCTTAGATTCTCATCATGGCAACATAAACAAACAGTTATAGAAGGGGATTATACCTCCATGCAAGATCTATGTGGTGGAGGAGGAGACTCTTGGTAGAGGTTCTAAGGGTGGAGGAAAAGAAGAGTTAGGAGAGGAAGAGTGAGTCTCACTCAATACCTTGAGTCTTAGGAAGACCAAGATATGACAAGACCACTCCACTTCACTAGAACTCAAGAGAAGAAAAGAGAGGGGGGTTTTTGTTGTGCTTTGGAATGAAGGAGAGGGGGGGTTTATATAGTAGTGATGGAGAAAATATGAATGGAAGGCCATTTAATGAGGGTTGACAAAGAATCATGAACCTAGTCCTCATTTTAGCCTTGGGGGAACTTTGGTGCATTAAATGGAAAGATTGGTGAGAGTGAGAAAGAAGCCAAGTTCGGTTTTCCCGCAACTGCTGTAACAGCTTGTAGAGCTAACTTTGGAAAATCATATCTAACTTAATTCTGATCAGAATTGTCTCATTCTTGTGCTCAAATTGAAGCCCCGGATGTTTAGTTTTTGGGAAAATTAACCTCATTCACAAATTCAAAATATTTTGAGAGATATGGATGAAATGGTGAGCAGAGGTTATTTGTTAGAAAATGATTTCAGCACAATTAATATTAATAGGTCCTAAATTAGCTCCCAATTAACATTAAATGGCTTCAATCACTCCCATTTCAGACTTAATTGGTTCTAAATTTACTCTAATTAAAAGATAATTGCACAAATTACTCATTGAATAATTAATGTTTAATTATCTAATTAATTAGGTGTATGCAACCTCACCATAAAATGTAGTCCCAACCAATCAAATTATGACACATTATTGATCTCAAATTGATTACACTTATAACCAATTGAAATCAATTATTCATAATCACATATAGTTGGACTCAATTTGTGATAGTGCATCTTAGCCATTAAAACTTGATTTGATGATAACTTTCAATCTGGTGGTCCGATTAGGGCTTATGACCATGCTTAGATTGAAGCTGAATTCATTTGATGTTGTGACCATTAAGGAACATGAAAGAAGAACATGGTCTACCATCCTTGGTTCCTACAGAAAGGCTTTCTTTCTCTAGCTTGTTAGAAACCAATTATCGTGAAAACTTGCACACAATATAAATAGGCTAACGCACCAAGTTTAAACATGCTTAATGCAAACAAATGCACTCAAACAATTTTGCCACATTGTTTTGACTTTATTCTCCAAAGTTGTTTGGGTGAATGGGACCGGGCCTTTGCAAGGCTGCCTACGTACCTCTTTCATAGAGGATCAGGTCAAGACGTAGTTCAAGAGAACTAGATTTTGAAAAAGAATGTTTTTTTTTTTTTTTTTTTTTTTTTTTGAAATGAGATTTCTCTCTTTTCTTTTCTTTTCTTTTTTTTTTTTTTTTTTTTTTTTTGGAAGAAAAACAAATTTCCATTTTTTTTTTTTTTTGAACAAGATGTGATCCTTTGAACAACCATTTTAGAAAATCAAAGTGTTTAAGAATCAAACAAATCTCTTTGATTAGGAAGGATCAAGATCATTAAACTCATGTAATCAAATTTGCTTCATCCTTTTGAACATCATTAGATTAAGTCTCCAAAGGCAATCAAGAAATGAAATGTGATAATATTTATGAATCACATTGTTGGTTGCAAACAAGGATAGTGCTCCAGGTTTGGAAGTTCTTTTGAGTTATTTTGAGGATTTGTGAATTTGAGAAATTTTATCCTCGAACATATCATCCTGTGGGGTTTGACAATTTTAAGCAATTTTCCTTTTTAATTCAAGAGAAAAATATTATTAAAGTTTAAGATGCACCTACAATTAGCGAGACTTCAAGGAGGTCTTATTCATGGGTTATAATGTAGGCCAGGTTTAGGTTATGAAATGAATTATATAAAGAGGCTCAAAATTCCCTATGATGTTCCCCCAAGTATGCATTACTCAAAAATCAAGTATTGGAGGAGTTTTCTCATTTCTTTGTTGCCATCTTCTCACTAGTCTTCATTGGTCACTTATATCAACAATTGTTTTTATGCTCATTCCTCTTGAACCATACCTCTAGACTTTCATCTTGTAAAATTATTCTCTTTTTAGGTTGCATCTTCAAGTTTCCAACTTGGTAGGATCTTCCAATTTTTTTTCTTCTTCTTCTTCTTCTTCTTCTTTTCTTTGGCCCTAACTTTTGCCTAGACCACCCTTTTGGGTTTTCAGCCTAACGGGCTTTCTTTTCTTTTCTTTTTTCTTTTCTTTTTTTTCTTTGGCCCTAACTTTTGCCTAGACCGCCCTTTTGGGTTTTCAACCTAGCGGGCTTTCTTTTTTTTTTCTTTTTTTTTCTTTTTTTTTTGTTGGTGAAATGAACTTTTGGGGACATTTTTCCCTCCTTATTTTTCTCAACTTAATGCTTTTTGGTCCTTTTGATGCACTCTCTAGACTTCTTTCTTGTCTCGATGCACTTGTACCTTTCTGTGCTTGATGAATCTTTCCTTTTTTGACGAAATCTCTTTTAGATGAATCTTGTATTCCTCTTGGCATGATGAATTTTAGGTTCTTCAAACTTGATGCACATTTTACTTTCTCTCACATTGATGGAATTTCATTTCTCTTTCCTTGATTGAGTGAAAGCTCATCTTTCTTTGATGATCTCTTATCCTTAGCTTAATGAATTATCTACTTGTCTTTCATGTCTTCTAGGAGAGTTTTATCAATTAGCTTCAAAGCTACAAGGTCGACTCCTCCTCAACATGAGATTTAAGTATGCATACTTTGAATTTTCCCACCCTAGGTTTAGATTTTAGTGGGTTAATGCGAAAAAGAGGCTAAGTGTTTAAAGGCTCGAATGGGCTAGCAATAGATAATGATCATTCTAGGTATTAAGGTATAATCTTGTTTTACCAAAGACGGCCTCCTATCCCTAGCAATGCTTGCTTGTAGGCACAGTGACTTGAGCTCGTTTAATAAATTCCTCTTAAAAGAAAAAGTATGAATGCTTTATTGGAGACAAAAGTTTTCAGAAATTTGGAATGAATGCATGAGATTTTTGAATTTTCTGATGGATAGATTTTCTTTGATTGCCTTGTAAGACCATTTCTTCTTTTATTCAAAGTAATTTAGCAAAAGCGTTTACATGGATCAAATGAAATTAATCATTTCTCAGTACAAGTTGATTGTTCAAGCCTTTAAACACCACAATTTAGAAAAAATTTTGTCCAGGGGATCCTCATGTACCATTTTGAAAAGCAGACTTTAAAGAATCTTGAAATCTTTGAAAGAAAAAAAATGGGCCTTTTTTGAAAAATTCAATATGAAGTCCAATGTCTCTAGTCCAAAGATTTTTTTTTGAAAATTTTTCTCTTTTTTTGGGAAAATTTTGGAAATCTTGAATTTTTTTTTTGTTTTTTTGTTTTTTTAATATATATACACAAACAAAGCTCATTAAATGCTACATGAAATTTTTGAATTAAAAAAAAACATAGAAACATGGAATAAACAAACAAACTTTAAACTTAACCATGATGTTACAAACTAAATGTGGAGTGAGGTAAAGTTTGGCCACTTGCTTCTTCTTGGTCTATTTAGGATGCTTGAGGCTTGGTGTGCTTGGTGTGCTTGAACCTTGATTATGATGAAATGGCTTGGGCTTGCACTTGGAAGGCTTGAACCATATGATCAATTGGTATTTGCTTGAAATGGCTTGGGCTTACACTTGGAAGGCATGCATCTTGTGAGTTTTTGGCCTTTGATGTTGCTCATGTCTTCATGTACCTTTGATGGGCTCAAGTGTTGGGCTTAGAATGATTCAAGAAACAATTTTGGGCTTCCATACCAAGTAGAGTTCATTCATAGGCTTTTGGGCTTGAGTTCATTCATAGCATACAAGGTTCAAACAATCATGATGGGCTCAAGCGTTGGACTTGAGTCATCATGGTTCAGACAACGGCCAAACAAATGCGTAATGCAATGCAATTTACATGGACCGACCTAAAGATAGGTTCTATGGGTCATTACAACATGGGTAGAAGGTAGGTTAAAGGTCCCCACAAGCTAGGACGTCGTACCTCCCAACTTGTGACGCCAGGAGCGCCGCGTTGGTATGAACGGTACAGTTTGTCCCTATGAACCATCATGGCATAACCATGATGATCCTTGTCGCGGTGGGTGGTAGGTTCACCGCTGGGTATGTGAGTCTCAGGAAGACCACAATCCACGGCTAATACTACCGGGCTTTCGGGCTAGCACACAAATAAAATAAATTTCATTCAAGCAAATGATGCATGGCATGCAATAAATGACATATTAGACATATTATATACAAAAACTAATAAACAAACAATGACATGGTTGGCCACCATAACCTAATTGAAGCTTAGCTCTCAATATCTCCAGTGGAGTCGCCACTGTGAGAGACCGTGCCCCCGGCCCGTTTTGATATGATGTTGAGCCAAACCCACGTGAATGGGTGGAGTCGTGTTATTGCCTCTCAAAATGAAGGTTCGACTAGTTATATTTTCCCCCTTAAATTAGGGGTTTTACAATGGAGTCGCCACTTATTTAATTATTGGAAAAACAAGAAAACTATAATTGAAAAAATTCATCATTTTATTAATTTAAAATTAAATTTACATTGATCATAGGAGAATTACATGGCTTTGGTCCTAGATACAATCTAAGATAAAGTACATGGCTTTGTTTCCTAATTACAATCTAGAAATTGAAAAATTATATGGATAAGCATTTGATCTACTAACCCTTGATCTAAGTTCGGAGGCTATGTTACAAGGTGGGAAGGTGTTAGGCACCCACCTTGCTCGGTAAAATCGGTCTTCTAGACTATGGTGGCCAACATTCATATCATATCATCCAATATGTCAATCAATTTACACGTTGAATTTAAAGTGTGTGCATGTGATGACCCTAATTCAATTTATTAAGCATTGCATTTGAATTAAAAAATAAATTCTAGTGAATGTGTGTGTATGGTGGTATCCTAGATTCAAGAATTTGAAAGAATTATAAAACAAACATGTTTTTCATATTTTTTTATGTGGATTTAAGATCAAAACTAGTGATATGCATGAACATGTGATGAACAACCAAGAACATGTGAAGAACAACTAAGAACATTCAAACATATTCAAAGGAATTTAAATGATTATTATCATGCTTTAATCTTAAACTCTCATCATGGCAACACCAAACAAGTTAGGGAAAGAGATTATACCTTCATGCAAGATCCATATGGTGAAGGAGGAGACTCTTGGTAGAGGTCCTAAAGGTGGAGGAAAAGAAGAGTTAGGAGGGGAAGAGTAAGTCTCACTCAATACCTTGAGTCTCAGGAAGATCAAGATATGACAAGACTACTCAACTTCCTAGAACTCAAGTGGGGAGAAGAGAGGGGGTTTTTGTGTTCTTTGGAATGAAGGAGAGGGGGGGTTTATATAGTAGTGGTGGAGAAAATATGAATGGAAGGCCATTTAATGAGGGTTGACAAAGAATTATGAACCTAGTCCTTATTTTAGCCTTGGGGAAAATCTAGTGCATTAAATGGAAAGATTGGTGGGAGTGAGGAGCAAGCCAAGTTCTGTTTTCCCGCAACTGTTGTAACAGCTTGTAGAGCTAACTTCGAAAAATCATATCTAACTCAATTCTTATCAGAATTGTCTCATTCTTGTACTCAAATTAAGCCCCGGATGTCTAGTTTTTGGGAAAATTAACTTTATTCACGAATTCAAAATATTTTGAGAGATATGGATGAAATGGTGAGCAAAGGCTATTTGTTAGAAAATGGTTTCAGCACAATTAATATTAATAGGTCCTAAATTAGCTCCCAATTAACATTAAATGGCTTCAATCACACCCATTTCAAACTTAATTGGTTCTAAATTTTCTCTAATTAAAAGATAATTGCACAAATTACTCATTGAATAATTAATGTTTAATTATCTAATTAATTAGGTGTATGCAACCTCACCATAAAATGTAATCCCAACCAATCAAATTATGACACATTATTGATCTCAAATTGATTACACTTATAACCAATTGAAATCAATTGTTCATAATCACATATAGTCGGACTCAATTTGTGATAGTGCATCTCAGCCATTAAAACTTGATTTGATGATAACTTTCAATCTGGTGGTCCGATTAGGGCTTATGACCAATCAATTTGATCATTATGACATCAAGATCATTTTGGTGAAATGAGATTAAGGATCTAATGGCAAGAATCAAGATGCATATTTCCAAGGCAAAATTACCCTTTTACCCTCCATGTGAGGTTAAATGCAGGTTGCAAAATGGGGTGTCAACACGCAGGTTGAAGTTCAAAAAATATGTGTAGGTATGTTATTCAAGTTTGTCAACTTTCCTTAAAAAAAAAAAAAAAAAAAAAAAAAAAAAGAAGAAGAAGAAGAAGAAGAAAGATTGTCAACTTAATTAATATATTGTATGAGTTCCTACTCCTTGGTGCCTAACAAAGTTCAAATTACTACTCTATATTTGTACTAGTTCTTCTATGGACACACAAGTTGTATATTTGTTAATATGTGATTGGATTACATCATTTACACACAAGTACATCATTGGAATTTAGTGAAAAGAAATCCAATCACCGTTTGTCATGTGTTCAAGTTGTGAACACACACGTGGTCCTAGAATTTTTATATTTATACACTCCCCAAGAATACTAAATTGAGGATAGCCCCATCCTGATCAACCGAACGCTAAAGACCCTCTCCAAAGGTTGAGGAAGATGGAGAAGCATCTCATCTAAAAGTAGAAGTTCATCAAGATATCAAGAATGGAAACGAGCAAGCTAAGCAACAATCATCTCCTCATTTAATGCACTCTACCAAATAGGCAGACCATATTTATTACAGAATGACTCATCAGAACAGTTCTCTACACCCCGTTTTCCCACTCATCCATGCCTCAAAAGAAGAGAAGAAAGAGATGGGACAAGTATCTCTTCCTATAATCTTACACCCTACAGGTGGACTATGAAGGAGGGAGCTCCATCCCAACAAATAAGAACCTCATTCCAAGATTAAGGGACTTGGAAATTTTTAATAGAAAGTGTGAAGTGTAAGAGTGAACAAGATTGAAAAGTTATACTTAACAAACCTATCCTTGGCGTTCCCGATGATGTAATTGTGAAAGAGGATTAGATCAATTCAGTTGTCTACTTTGTCCACTGTCTCTGCCATTTTTTAGATCTTTTACTTGTCTAAGCCCTTAACCCATATTTACTAAATTAATTGTGACTGCCATTATATATATATATATATATTATTTATTTAGTTTAAAGGTATAATCAACCTCATGTGATTACTTAAAAATAATGACGTTAAAACAAAGGAATAACTACCCTAAAGATAACATTTGTATATTCACAACCTTCATGTTTAGAAAGACTTTACTTAAATTTAATCGGACCGAAATAGTTCCAAATACTACGTTAATGTGGTTCAACAAAAGCATAGTAACAATAAATACTACTCTTTACATTTTAGATATTACGAGTTTGAGATCTTTTATATATATATATATATATATATAATTGGATTTAGAATTTGTGCTCTCAACCCAAACCTATATTTTCCCATTATGTAAGTGCACAAAAAAAGACCGAATACAATGAAGTTGACTAAAATGGATTGAAGTAGATAGAATATGATTGAATGAACCAAATAGGACCGAATATGACTAAAGTGGACCAAATAGGAACAAAGTTGACCGAATATGACCGAATGGACCAAAGTGGACAAAAATGACCAATATGGACCGAATAAGAATAAATGGACCAAGCAGGACCAAGGTGGACCGAATAGGAACAAATGGAACCTAAGTGAATAGAATGGACTAAATAGGACCAAAGTTGACTAAATATGAACGAAGTGAACCTAATAGGAGCAATGTGGACTAAATAGGACCAAAGGGGGCTAAACAGGACCAAAGTGGATAGAATGGACCGAAGTGAACCGAATAGGATTGAATGAACCCAATACAACCAAAGTGGACCGAAAAGGACCAAAGTGGATAGAATGGATAGAAGTGGGCCGAGTACAGCTAAAGTGAACCGAATAGGACCAATGTGGACCTAATAGGATTGAATGGACTTTATAGGATGAAAGTGTATCGAACAAGACCAAAGTGGACCAAATAAAACCAAAGTGGACCAAATAGGACTGAAGTGGACCAAATATAGGTGGGTGTTTTAAATCATATATCATGATTCATGATCAGATTTTGAAGGGAATGAGAAGTGGCCTACAAATGGGGAGAGAATCTAGGTTAACATTATCGTGGGGGAAGAGAGTGAAGGAAGAGAGGCTTGAAAGTTGAATGGGAGTAGTGTTACAAGAGAAGCCTTGCTACATTAGGGTTTGTGGATAGCTTTGAAGAAAGAGTCACTTGCTTAGGATTGGAGTTTTTTTCCATTATTTTAAAAAAAGAAAAAGAAAAAAAGCTAATGTAGAAATTTGTATTTAACATAAATTTGTATCACTGGCAATAAAAAATAATTATATGAGATTCAATCATATAACTTCTTGGTATATAAAACATATATTTTTCTCCAAGGGGTAGTTTGACCATGTCCATTTGAAAAATATATAATACCAACTGTAAAAGTCATTTGATTCCATAGAAGGAAAAAAGTGAAAGCAATTTTAATGGTTAATGAAGTTTGTAGCATATAATTCTTTATGTTGGAGAGAAATCAATAAATTTTTTTTCTTAATAAAAATTTTGCAGGATGAGTATGAGAAAATTAATCCTAATGATTCATAGCTATACATAATTCTATAAAATAGATATAAATCATGCAAGGACATATATTAGCTATCTTTATTAGGACTTACCATGTCCTAAATGTGTACCTTAATGAGAAGGTCTTCGGTGATGACTATGAATACTCCAAATTCAACACCAATGGAGATATATGCATAGGCTAGAATCTCCTATCCATGAAGCGCAAGAGAAAATAATAAAGCATAAATCAACACCAATAGAAAGAAAAGAAAAAAAGAAAAAAAAGAGGCTTCCAACCCCTGTTTTATAATTCTCCGTTCTTTCCCTTAGGTTAGAGTTGGACTTCTGCTAAGGTTATACTTCCTTTTAAAATAGGATAAATCAAATTAAAAAAAATAATGATGATGTGGAAAATTATGACAGTTACAAAGTTTATGTGTCAAGATATTATAAGGTCAACAAATGGTCAAACACTTCGGTTTTATATTATACTAGTCGCTAACCCGTGCATAGCAAGGGAAAACCATTGAAAATAAGATTTTAGAAAGAAAATTTTATTAATTTTAGTTTATATCGAATATTTATTGTTTAAAATTTTATTTCAAATCTTCATTTCATTTTATTTTAGTTGGAATAACTTATATAATTAAATGAAATGATTATAAATAAGAGATGACATTAATAATATACTATATATAGTTAGTGATTATTTAAGATATCATTCAAATATGACAATTTTTTGGTTTTAAAAAAAGAACAATATTAATGCATTTAAATACAAAATACTATATTGTCCAATAGATATTACAACTTTAAAACTAAAACATGAGTAGTGATTTTTAATGGATTGGGGTAATAGCACAACTTTTAATAGGAAAAAAAAAAATCTGATTTAAAATTTTTTTGGAGTATCACTATAGTAAAAATGCCGAAAGGAAGCAAGAAATTCCACTAAAAAATGCTACAAATATATTTGGGTTTTTTTCTTTCTTTCTTTTTTCAATAAGCAAGTGCATTATTGTTTAGTAGAGTCTTAATACATGGGGGACACTCCTCCATCCAATACATCATTGTCTAGCACACCCAGCCAGTTCTTTGCTTCAAATGCTATCTTCTCTGTTAGTCTGTTTGTTCAAAGATAGCCAAAAGAGAAAAATATAATCCTAATAGAAGAACCAACTACCAAGTAGTCTAACATCATTAAGGATGTGGCCAATTCTCAAATTGGTAGCTAGGTCCAGCTAACTTTACTTCATCTACTGGACTTTTAAATTCACACTCTATCTCTACTGCTTGAAGCACCAAATCCACTACTAACTTCAGAGTTTCATCCACATGCCTTTGGTTCCGATTTGACCATAATAGCCAACCTTCACCACAACTAATACAATCAACTGGATTGGTTAAAACAATATATCAAATACTGGGAATATAAAAATACAAAACTTGGTATTATGTATATGATAACGTTGAAAGATTTAAATATCATTGCAGGTGCCTTGAATTCCACCCATCACAAAAGCCACAGCTTACATCAAATTGGCCTTTGAAATCTTGATCTCCTTCATCCCTGGAACCTGGAAAATCAAATTTCTGGACTAATTGAAAATTTGTAAATATTTCCAACTATCATCTAACAATGAAATTATTATATCTTTTCAAGAACAAAAAGGAAAACAAAGACCAAACGTTCTATGTAGCAAATTTGAAACCTATCACCAAGAAAAAGAATTAAACCTATTGGAAATTCATTAATTGGTACCAATGCAAGTAATTGGTATGCTAAAATATATTGATGAGTAGATAATGGTAACGATGAGAGGATAAAACTTTATAGGAAAAAAATAACATGAATAAATTACTTGTGTATGCTTTGAAGCTACTACCATCTCTATCAAAATTTTGAGGAGAAAAATAGAATGAAATATATTAATAAAAATAACATATAAATTTTATTATTGATGCAATGATTTCTCTAATGTTAAAGTGAAAAAATAATATTCACTCTCACAACAACTCAAAACATTTACTTAATATATTATATCATCCATACCATCCCAACCACCACTTCCATTCCAAGTGATCATCTCTAACCACCCTCTGAAATTTTGTGGTTGCCTATGTTTCTTGCCCAACACAAAATTATGCTCCCCACCATTAAACAAAACTTCACAACTTCGCAAATAATTCTTGTCACATTTAGAGATCTCAAACCAACCATTTTCATTGTAGAAACCAAAATACACACTCAGTAGTTCCACAACTATAAATTATACAACAAATTGAGCTATAGCAAATATTGGTAACACAAAATCTCATAAAGGATTTAAAAGTATATTCCAAGAGGAAAAAAACAACAAATTTTTAATACATATAGTTAAGAGTCTACCTTTTAATTTGGAGTATGTACATGTTTTCTTAAATATAATCATATGAAACTTGAAAGAAAGTTCAAAGAATAGGTGCAGTACATAAAAGCCAGTCATTCATTTAAGTTGGAGAAAAAAAATCCATTCTGGTTCAATTGAAAAAGCATTAAAAAAAAATGACAGTCATGTTTTACATCACACAAAATATGACATTGAGAAAATAAGGCCAACAAATACATCTCGCCCTGATTAAATCAACAACACAGCATCACATTCCCTACTTATCTTCCTCCTTACCACTCTCCATGTATTATGACTTCTAGAACAACAACAAAAAATCACTTACAAATTTTATCAAACGGCTTGTGTACATGTAAGAAAAACAAAACTTAATGAAAAGAGAGAATTTTAAAAAGAAAAGAGAGTACCATGTTGCAGCAACACCAGCATCAATATAACCAAGGGTTGTTTTTTCTCTCAAGGCTTGTACAAGCTCCTTTGTGCCTAAAAATTGAAAACATAAAATGAGGTTTTTGTAGGTACCTATGTATTTTTGATATTACATAAACAGGAAAGTTCGGTTATGAAGTCAAAAGATTAAAAATCTGTAATATGCCTTTTGATTTTGCATAATGATAGAGGTATTCATTAAAGCTTGCTATTTGTTAAGTCTCTCTCAATCCTCTCTCTGAATCTCTGCCTCAAATTTATAATATCTAATACCATGCCCATCTTGCATAATCATATATAAATGAGTTATATAACTCTCAAACAACTATACTAACCAACCCCGACCTTCAAAAAAATTCCCACAAAATCCAAAATAGTGGCAGCCCCAACATAACATTCCGTAGGCTATCATATAAGACAACCCAGAGATTATAATAATTTATAAAAAGGGAAAACCAATGTAAATGAAGACGACAATAACACTATATATCAAACCATAGCTTTTTGTAAATTCTTGTAGTTGAATTCTTGTAAACAAATAACAAAAGGCATATTACAAATGAATCTGAGAACAAACACCTAAGCATTCCAAACTTGTTCAAGAAATACCACAAATGAATTGGCAAAGAAGAATCAAAGAACAAACACATGTTCAGCAATCTCAAACAACTGTACTAACCAACCCCAACCTTCAAAAAAAATTCCCATGAAATCCAAAATAGTGGCAGCCCCAACATAACATTCCATAGGCTATCATATAATAAGATCCAGAGATTATAATAATTTATAAAAAGGGAAAACCAATGTAAATGAAGACGACAGTAACACTATATATCAAACCAAAACAAACCCAAAATTGAAATCAAATAGAAGAATCCCAGGAAACAAAAATCCAATAAAAATTGCATAACCAAAAAAAGGGAAAAAGAAAATCCAAACCAATGTAAAATGAAGATGAGAAAAACACTATATATCAACTAAAACAAACCTAGAATTAAAACCAAATAGAAGAATCCCAAGAAACCAAAAATCCAATAAAAATTGCATACAAAAAAAGGGGAAAAAGAAAGTCTAATTACAAAAATTTCGTGATTCTTCTTTGCCATAGATTTGACAACAAAGTAAGAAGAAAAAAACGTGTAAATTTACAAAGAAAAAAAAAACAAAAACAAAAAAGAAAAACTTAAATCCAGAGCAACCCACAACTCGCAACCTGCAACCACAAACCAACAAAATTCCATGAAAACAAAAACAAAAAAACGTAAATCTAGAGCAACCCACAACCACAAACTAACAAAATTCCATGAACAATTGAAGCGGATAGAGAGAGAGCAATATATAGAAATTAAGGAGAGTAAAAAACATGTTTTAATTACCTCAAAATAAAACATGATGGGCTAGATTGAGCAAAGATGGAGAGGCAAAGAGAAATCGATGCAATGGCGGTGATCCATGGCGGCGGCGGCGGCAAGAGGATCGAGTTTTGGCGTGCCAGCGTATATTAGAAAACAGAAAGGTTGGGGTTTAGACGTGAAGGCTGAAGAGGGATTTGTAACTTGGATTAGGGTTCTAAATTGATAATTCTAATATAATAATAAAATGTTAAGAAGAATTTAAAAATTAAAAAAAATAAAAATAAAAAGAGGTGACGTGAAAGCTGATGGGGGAGTTAAATGGATAAATTCTAATATAATAAAACATCAAAAAGAATTTTTTTTTTTTTTGAAAAAAGGGTGACGTGGAAAATTGTGGATCTAGCAGAGGCTTCAGTTTTATATATATATATATATATATATATATATATATATATATATATATATATAGACTAGTATTATGCCCGTTCAATACACGGCTTAATAAAAAAAAACCATATGTAAATTAAATGCCTTGATAAAAAAAATCATATATAAATTAATATATATATATATATTGATGTTAAATATAGATTATAAAAAATGAAAAATTACTTTAATTAGAACTGAATGTAAAAAGAGGGGGTTTATTTATGAAATACTCTACTAATTAAGTAGTGAGAAACTTGAAACTCTAAATTAATTATCCTACTACATAATATATGTAGTGTGTTTGAATAAAATATATTGTACATCATTAGGTAACCACCACAATATGTGTGTATTTGTCTATATATATATATATATATGAGAATTATTTATCAAAAGATAATAACTCATGGTTTAGAAAGCAAGCTAACATATGAATCTACCTTTCTTAAAAGAGTTTAAAAAGTTGTCCTTCAAAATTCATAAAATTCAAGTTCTAGGCTTCTAGCTCATAATAAGAGTAAGACAACACAGAGTATAGAAAGCAAAAGGTCCAATAAACAATATAAGACGCAATTTATATGTATACACGTACCAAAGACATACACTTGTAAAAAATAACATTTATAGATTCACCTAAAGGCTCTATTTATTATTATCATTGAATTTGTTGCTCCTTACTCATGAATTAGAATCCAGCTTTGTGAAGAAAGAAAATGGAAAAGAAAAGAAAAGAAAAGAAATACATACCTGTGTAACTAGAGGAAGAGACGTTTCCTTGGGGATTCGGGAATTCACAATTTGGTGTGAGTTTTATTCCATGAAAAAGAATATATGTTATAGAAAAAGAGGATATATTATAGAAAGAGAAGATAAGAATAAAGAAAAACCTATTACATATAAAAAAAACTATTTATGTAATTACATATTTTGTTCCTGATAAAATTATATTTGTGGTAGTAGTGTTACTTCATTATCTCTAAAAAAATTTCATATCCACAATTAAGCGTTTGTATTTATCTAAAATATTAATAAAACAATAGAGAAAAAGTTGATAAGAATAACTTCTTCTTTTTTTTTTTTTTTTTGAGAAAGTTGATAAGAATAATTAGGTTGTGTTGTTTCTATCTTAAAAAAATTACTGCAATTTTTTTGTTGATAGAGTTTAACTTAAACTCAAACTTATGCCTTCATTCCCATATTGTACATTTAATTTTTTTTAAAATTAATGTAGTTTTTTTAGGGTTTTTTAAATTTATTTTTTATTTTTTTATGTAGTTTAGGTCCTTTAGGATAGTTACAAAACTATCCCATAAAAAATGAACTATATATATAAACGTGAAAAGAGGGGAAAAAATTCTAATATCTAGAATTTAGATTCCAATCAAATTAAGATTTTTATCAACTTAGAAATTATAAGAGAAGAAAAATTATACATTTAAAAAAAAAATCTAAAAATCCAAATTTGTTTTTGCAATTTGGTGAAATTACTTAGCGCAACCACCGCTTCTAAGCTCAACTTTTATTATATAGGATATGATATAAATAATAATAAGAAAAAAAAAAAAACCGTTGAAACAAAAAACCAAGCTTGTTTGGGAAGAGTAGTACTATTTGAAAAATGTTGTGGGATTTTGTGTAACAGTTGTATATAACATCTCTCATATATGAGGTGGAGCACACATTTGTATGATCCACTCTCGTGTAAGATGGATATTACATATAACCATTACACAAAATAATAAACCCTAAAGAAAGAAGCAAATAATTAGCCCTTCCCTACTTTCCATGAGTGGACTGGTGCAAATGATAACGGGCTCTTGATTCAAATAGCATGTCTTTCTCTACAATTTGCAAATACGTTCTTGATGCTTGATATAGAGGGTTTAGGAAGACGAGATGAGACTTTATGTTTTGGGCCACATATCTATTGTCATTGGGCTAATGTGACAACAAATTAATACAAATGAAATGTCACCAACCAAGTATTGAATTCTTGGTTGATTGGGTCTACCTTGCATGTAAAGCTTGAATTATTGTCCTACTGCACCGCCAACAATAGTAAATTACCATAAATGTTACATGTTTTAGCAAAGTTCATATCCAATCACATTCTACCACCCCCCCCCCCCCCAATTTGTTCAAGTTATATTCTTCAGTCCAAACTCAAGACTTACACCAGTCACAAGGTCACTCCCTTTACTTGGAACTTTACTAACAAAGAAGAGTCAAACTCTAAAAGGATAAAACACAAATTGAACAAAGCATTATTATCAAGTGAAAAACGCTTCTCATGAATCAACAGACTGGTTGAGGCCACCAATACACACAAACATTACACTATGGGCTAGTACCAAACTATCAAGAACTTTGCCTATAATACTAGATGATATATTATGAAAGAGGCATATCTAAACCAAACCCAAAATTTAGATAAATGAAATAAACAAGCAAATACATTTACAAAACCACAATACATTATCAACAACAACAACAACAACAACAACAACAACAACAAAAAAAAAAAAAAAAAAAAAAAAAAAAAAAAAAAAAAAAAAATCAAAAGATAAGGATCTAAGAAGACCAACCTTTTGGGTTTGATTATGACTGGGAGAAAGAGAGAAAATGAAAAATAGATGGTGTTGATTTTTAGACCCCTTAAAACACAATTGGATTAACCTAGAAATTTAGCTAAATTTTTACTTAGTCAAATTAATTAAATCTAGGTTAACACAATCAAATAATCATATTAAGGATAGCAGCGGAAATATAAATAACACAAAGATATGATCACTCAGGAAACCAAACTGGTAAAAACCTGTGGAGGATTTAACCTAGCTATCCTCAAGGTAAACTTGAATCCACTATCTTGAAAGAATTGAAGTTCATAAAATAAGACTTACAAGCCCCCACGCTCGACTTCTTATTGCTACCCACCAGTAGAACTTACTGACACGATCACGTACAAGATCCAAATCCACAGACCCCTTCTTTCTTGGATTCTCCACCAAATACACGCACACCCGCTTGTGTTTTCTTTAAGCTTCAATGGTAGCAACTAGAATGATCATCAAGGTATAGAAAAATCTTCTCCTTGAAAACCCTAAATTTATGTCAAGGAAACCTCCTCAAAGATCTTACAAGAGATTCACATAAACCGCAATATGAGCAACAAGTCCTTAGAGAGCTTTTGGGTACAAAACCCTAAAATATAAAAGGAGGCACACTCTTTTCTCTCTAAAAAACCTATAAAAACGTTTTAGGGTTTTCCTTATATATAGGAGTGTTTTACTTGAACCCTAATACGTTTAAGTAGAGTTTGGACTAAACTGGAACTCTGCAGAAAAATAAATCTGTACGTGGTTCGATCGATCGAGTCTAATTTTCGATCGATCGAGCCTTGCAAATTTAGTCCAATAAATTCTGCAATCACTCGATTCCAATTTTACAAAATAAACATATTTTGAGCAAGCCTAAACCTAGACTCTATGGTTTGATCATAGTTTGCCAACATAATACAAATTGAAGTTCTAATACATTAGTTCCTAAAGTCTTAGAACCTAACAGATGGAGATAAGGGTTTTTTTTTTATTATTATCATTTTTTTTTTTAGTGAAATAGGAGTTTTAATATAGTGAGGGGTCAAGGGAGGGTGGGGGATTAAGAAAAAAAAAAAGGTGGGGGCGCTTGTTTTTAGTGAAAGGGAGAAGGAAAGTGCTAGGAGCTAGGGTTTTGTCTTTTCCTCCTTTTTTTTTTTTTTTTCTTTTTAACTAAATGGTGGGGGTGCTTTTTTTTTAGTGAAAGGGAGAAGGAAAGTGCTAGGAGCTAGGGTTTTGTCTTTTCCTCTTTTTTTTTTTCTTTTTTTTTTTTTTTTACTAAAAGATAAAAATGATACTGTGGGGTTTTCTTTTTTTATTAAAATAATAATAATAATAATAAGGCATGGCTGGGTTTGTTTGAAATCAATGTAACTTTTTTTTTTTTGTTTACAACAAAACTATGTATTTCATTTATGACAACCATGCCATTTTTTTTTTTTTTTTTTTTTTGTCGTCACTTTGAAATATCACTTTTTATTAATTATTATTATTATTATTAAAAGACAGAAACACTATGAAATCTCACTTCTTGCAATTTTTTTTTTTTTTTACATCAAGTTTTCTTTTTTGATAAAAGAAGATAGATGATTTATTTATTTAAGATCTCAATTTAAAATAGGAAAGAGAGATGAGAGACATTCTTCGCATCAGCCAAAGCTTGAATGTGAATGTGACTTGCGGATGATTTAAGAAAAGAAAATGTGGATGTAGTGAAGGGGATTACTTACTATGTACCCACAATTTTTCAGTTTTCCCATGGGTCATATACCCAGCTTCAATATTGGCCATGTTTGACCAAATTTTGACCAAGTTTTGCAAACTTTGACTACTCATTTTTCACAATCCGACCATCTGATTTTTGTCATACTTTACAAACACCAATATATCACCACATTCTTCCAATACAACGGTTAGATTTTAGATTTAAGTCTAGAACATTATGGACATGTGTCATTGTACCAACACATCAAGAAATTTTGATTGGTCACGTTCTCACAATCCAACCGTTTGATTGAGCTGAAAGTTCATCAAAACAAATATTTTATCACACTCTTTTAATCCAATGGTCAAATTTTAAATCTAATTATGGCATAAGATGGAAGCATGTTGTTGTATCCACCTATCATGAAACTCCAATCACTAAAAATATTCAATACTCTTTCAAGAGAGTTATATACTATATAAACATTACTAAGAATTGAGAAAATGATTTAAAAAACACAACCCAAAATCTACAAAATGACCATAATGGATTTGTATGTGACTTTTGACTACCTTGTTTTGCTATTTTAAAACTTGAAATTGATAAAAACATGAAAATCAAGAAAACCATAAAACACTGACTAATACCTAAAACCCACGTAAAACCTCCCTAATCAACCTAATTTGATCAAATCTAGTGGTCCTAAAACCAACTTTGAAGTTTGACCAAAGGTTGAACAAGTTTAATAAACGTTGACGAATTTTTTCAAGATTTGACTACTCTGCTCTCACAATCTGACCATCTGATTGTCACTATAATTTACAGACACAAATATTTCACCACATTCTTCCAATCCAACTGTCAGATTTTGGATCTCTATTTGGTTGCATGATGGACATATATTGTTGTACCCACCTAATGAAAAACTTTAATTAACCTTGTTGACACAATTCGACCATCCAAAATGGCTGAAATACACCATCAAAGCTAGGAGATGACCGAAATACCCATAAACTTCTAAAATAACCAAAACACAACCCAAAACCTACAAAATGACCAAAGTGTCCCTTAAAGCTCTAAGATGATCAACATACCTTTTAACTCTAAAATGACCAAAATAGCCCTTAAGTACTTAGAGGGTCTTGAAAGATGTTTTTGTGCAGCTTTTAAAATTTTAAAAAAAAAAAAAAAAAAAAAATCCAGACCTTTAAGACAAAATTGAGGAAAATTCACCATTCAAAGAAAATAACCATTTTTTATGGCCATATGTATGTTGGAAATCACCTTTATTGTGACGGATTTACCTTACCATCACTAATACTTTCTTTTCTTAAGAAAATTTTAACTATTAACAACAACCAACATGTTCGTCGTAAATAACAAATGCAATATATAGTGATGAAAAAAAAATGAAAAATAAGGGCATGAATTCCCCCTTTGAAAAAAATTTCCATTGTCGATGGCTTAGGTCCATCGCAAATCTTATTTATTGTGAGGGATCCAAGTCCATCACTAATACATTCGTTCTTTTAAAACAAATTAACTATTTACGACGGTCAACATGTTCATCACAAATACAAACTCAATTAGAAAAATAATAAATAATAAATGTGATGGATAAATGTCATCACAAATATGAAAACTAAGGAGGGAATTTTCCCTCCAAAATATTTTACCACTTTCGATGGCTTTATGTCTATCGCTAATATTCTCTTTTATATTTACGATGGAAGAATTTTTGTCACAAATACTAACACCATAAAAAAAAATATTTTTGGTATTTTCGACGCATGAAAGCCATCACAAGTGTTAATAGTTCCGACAGTTTTTCTTCAGTCGTCATAAATAAAAATTTATTAGTGACAAATATTTTATTTTGTTGCAAAAAGTAAGGCGGGAACAATTCCCTCCCAAAAAAATCATATTTTCAACAAAAATAATAGGCATTTTCGACAAACTTATTTTGCCGTCACAAATGTTTTAATATTTGACGAGTAATTGTCGACAAAAGAGACTTGCCGTCGAAAAAGCTAGTTTTTCCGATGGCGTTTTGTAGTCGTCAAAAAAGTTTCATCGCAAATAGCAATCTTTTTTGTAGTTACTCTAACTTATCTAAGCGCGGAAACAAGAGTAAATGAATCGCAATCAACCGAAACTACTCTAGTGCATAAACATTAACAACAAACAATAAAAGTAAAGCACAAGAGTAAGGGAAGAGAGATGCAAACACAAGATAACACGACGATGTGTTATTGAAGAGGAAACCAAAGAACTTGGCAAAAAACCTCTCCGCCACCCTCCAAGCGGTAAATTGATCCACTAGACAATAAGTTGGGATACACGAATAGCAAGAGACCCTCTAAGCCTAATCTACCCAATGTACCTAAGCCCTCCAAGCTCCTACTCCAACAAGGCTTCTCGGACCCGTGTCTTGTCTAGCTTTCTGGATCCCGCAATACACCCAATTGCATCCGCCAAGCCTCACCAGCTTCTTTTGGCAATTCCCCAAAGCTTCCCAAATTCCCAAACACTCTCTACACTCTGAATAGGTGTGAGTTGTGTTTGGGTATAAATCTCCTTTCAAGGTATGACAATGGGAGAGGGAAGGAGAAGAAGCTACAATGATTTTTCACTAAGAATGAGTAGCTCTCTCTCTAAAAGATGGGTATGTGTGTTGTAGAAAACCTATCTAGGGTTTTTCTCTCTGAATGGACTCTCTAAAAGATGGGTATATATAGTATGGGTGAAGTGTAAGAAAGTCACACATAAAAATCCTCCAAGCAGAATGTTTCACAACTACCTCATGGGAAGGCCTTACCCACAAGACACTCGTGAAACTGACAGCCTAGCACGATTCTTTAACTTCCAGTCATGTGTTTCTCACGTGGCTACTTCGCGGGTTAGCTTCTTGCAAGTTTTTCACGAAATCCACTTGATCTTCAATTAAGCTTGAGTCTTCACCAACTTAATACTAAACTCAATACAATAAAATCCCACAAAATACAAGGAAATAAATTAAGGCAATTACAACATTTTTTGTTATGGAATAAAGCCAACATAAAACATAGTTGTAAATCACAAATTTACAATCTCCCCCTTTGGCTATTCCATGACAAAACACCCTATAACAAACTCTAGACTTAAACGTGAGTTTGGGAATAATGGCAAAACTCACTCACACCTAAATCTAGAAGTTGTGAAGCACTTGGAACATATATATCTGTAACCTGAAACACTTGCATAAAACACATTATATCCTCAAGGTAAATCAAGTGATAAAAGGACAAGTACAATGTAACAAGTAAATTGCGATTAAGTAAACATGATGTGAAACATGTGAGTAACTTGATCATACACCAAACAGTCATATGGAAATGACTACAATGATCACATATCAAAGCAAATGATCATCTAAACATGCAACCAATAAAGCACAATAGTATAAGGATAAATGCATTTCCAACACATAAGCATGATGCGATGAGAGCAGCAAATTATAGATACTAAACATAACTTAAAGCACCACAAAACAACGAAAAAACAAGCATAATATAAATCAAAACAAAACAAGGTTTTCTCATAAAACAAATGCCTTCTCCCCCTTGGTATATGCATCTCCCCTATGGCTTTCTCCCCCTACGAATGTGCACGAGGTAGAATTTATCCCCCTAAGAATGTGCACATGAGTCATATAGAAATGACAAAACACACCGGTATACTCTCCGATATACTCTCTTCCTTTTTGTCACGAATAGACAAATGAATCAAGAGAAATGAGGGAAAGAAAAGAAATTATGAACAAGGGTAAAAGATGATGCATGAGGGGTGAAAAATGAATGAGAAAATGAAACTCAAACGAAAGACAAAAACATCTAAAAAAAATTGCTACAAAGCATAAAGAACATGACATGCTAAGGATGATGGAACAAAGTATAGACAAAGGCATGACATAGACACAATAACATATTATATGTGCTAAAAGTGTCTAAAAATACCTAACTAGCATGAGTAAGTGCAAAACATGTCAAGTGTTAGAGTGCATGCAACAAGGTGCATCTAGTGTGCATGTGAGATGCATGACCAATGCATGAGCAAGCACTCACAGGACAAAGTGTATAAAACACACAACCAATGATTAAAACATGATAGACATGAATAATTATGGTGATCCCCAAAATTTGATACTCATCGGAGTCCAAAACAACAAGAAAATATCATTTAGGCATTTTATCAAACACTTAGAGTGCACACACTACATATGTATGTTAAACAATGCATGAACATATGAAAAACTTGCCTAAATACATGTTATTTTTACCACAAGGGGCCAACATCCAAAGCAAACCATCATTTAAAACAAAGCCCAATCAAAAAGACTAACAAAAAATAAGTTTTCCAACTCCCATTTGAGAAAATCCCAACTATGAACATAAAACCCCCCAAAAACATAATCTAATGATCAAAATCAATGAAAAGTGTTAAAGATTACCTTAAAGATGTTAATGGAATGAAAAACACTTGAATTTAGTTGGGTTTTGATGTAGAAACATTAAAACAGGGGTTTGGGAGAAGATGTGAGAAGTTTAAAACAAATGTCCCACAAAATGCCCTTTAAAAGCAAAACTAGAAATTTTCGCTAGTAATTTCACTGGTTAGCATCCCGCGAAATTTCGCTGGTATTTCGCTAGTATTTTGCTGGTAAGCTTTACTCGCAAAACAGCCATGAAACAGTCACGAAACTCTCTGTCCAAAACTGAACAACTTGAGAATTTGACCATTTAACTCCTAGCTGAGTTTACACATGAAATAAGTCACGAAAACACCCAGAAAACATGTTTTTCACACAAAAACAATTTGAAAAACTTTGAAAAACATGGGTGATACAAATCACTTCCAAAAGCAAACAAAAAGAACAAAAAAAATTTTAGTTTGATCCACATATGGTTGAGCACACACACATCACATTTGAACATGTATAATCACACAAATGAAATAAGCATTCATTGAACATTAGACTTGTGTCTTGTGTATGTGTATCAAATGTGGAATAGTCCTTAGTCTAGAGTAAAGTTTCAATGATCAATTCAATCAAGTCATACACAACTAGTACTAAATCAAGTGGTCTATCTCAATTATAAAAATGAACATATATGACCTCCCACAAAAATGATTTCCAAATCTTTGAAGCTTTTCATTTGGCTTCTTTACAAATCATAACATTTGATCATTTTTTAACAAATGTATCTCATTTTGAGATCGGTGCCTGAAATTTTTGATATTTCAATATTGAGAATAAGTCTTTGGCTTTTTAGGCACCATACATTTCAAAACATGTCACTTTCCCTTTTTTCTTAGTCAAATACTAGAATGTGGAACGGCTTTTACAGCTCATTATCTCTTTTCATTTAGAGATTTACATTTGTTGAGCTCTTTAAGCAAAAACATAAAAATAAAGGTGGAAGAGATATAGACACAAGTCTATGCTAGTATCAAAATCAATAAAACTATTGACCAATCATTCATGACAAGCTTGAAAATCGATTTACAACAATCATACATAGATTTCAAGATTTCTCCCATAAAGATATATGTGCATACCTAAGCTCATAAATGCACTACGCCATTAGTACGAAGGTACTAGGCCAAACTCACATGTGATACGTGCTCAAACATATACGATCAAACTTTTTGAATTTTTCACTTTTTATATGTTTTTGGATTTTTTACACGTACAAAAACAAAAGCATAAAAGTAAGATCAAATGCAAAAACAACAAAAATAATGCATATAAAGAGATGCATGATGCACAAATGCATGATAATGAAGCATCTAATGCACGAAGGGTCCTACAAAAATCGAAAGAATTAAATCAAGGACCAAAAGAGTAAAAGCTCAACCATAGGAACCCTTTCTCATCCAAACGGAATGATTGTTTGGGATGAGAAGTGAGATGAAGGTTGGAAGAGTGAGAACCGAAGATGCACATAGACAAGGAGGTAAGAACATCAAAAACTTTCTTCAACAACTTACCATTTTCCCCCAAAACCAGTTTTGCTTTCATAGCACAATTTCCAAAAAGCTCAAGTTTTTCTTTTCTTTTTATTGTTTTAAGAGCTTGAAACTTAGAGCAATGTAATCTTAGATAACCAAAGGCACCACAATGGTGACAAACAATGTGTTTAGATCCACTAGGCTTTTTGGGAAGGGATCTAGCAACATAGTTTTGTTCTCTTTTCAACTTGGAGCATTGAGGTCTTATATGACCAATCACTCCGCAATTGTGGCAAGTTGGAACAAACTTAGATCCATCCACAACCTTAGGTTGAGACCTAAACTGAGGCTTTGGCTTAAGAGCCTTTCTCTCCACCATTTGATTTCTTTTGTGCGGAGGAATGTACACCAATTTGTCCTTTGGGGTAGAACACACAATAGGCACAAAATCGAGTACCACAACATGATTGCAACAAATATTTTCATCATTTTTAGCAATAGGTTCAACAATCAAACACTTGGCATGCATCTTAAGAGATTTGCTTTCACATTTTAACTCATCAACTAGTTTGTTAGACAAAACAAGTTTAGTATCCAAGTCCATATTCAAACATTCAAACTCTTTCAACTTTTCAATAGAATTTTCAGCAAGCTTCTTATACTTTTCAACCAATTTATTGGATTCATTGAGCTTAGCAATCAAATCATCTTTTTCACAATGAAAATTACTTAAATTCTTATGAAACTTCTTAGTCTCTTTCTTCAAGAGTTTGATGTTATATATCAACAGCACCCAAAGATTCATGTAACATATCATCACAATCATGTGGATAAACACTTATAGAAGCATTTTGAAAAACACATGGTATGTTACAATTAACAATATCCATAGAAGCATACAAAGCATTATCCATGGCAAAACACACAAGGGGTCAAGGATCACACTTAGGTAATGAAACCAAAACAAGTGTACCCACTCTGATACCAATTGAAAACTCAAAAATTTGTTAAAAACACAAGAGTTGTTTAGACCTCCAATTAAAAATTACGGATAAATTGCTTTTACTCTAACTTATCTAAGTGCGAAAACAAGAGTAAATAAAGTGCAATCAACCGATACTACTCTAGTGCATAAACATGAACAACAAATAATATAAGTAAAGCACGAGAGTAAGGGAAAAGAGATGCAAACACAAGTTGGCAAATCGATCCAGTAGACAATAAGTTGGGATACACGAATAGCAAGAGACCCTCCAAGCCTAATCTACCCAATGTACCTAAGCCCTCCAAGCTCCTACTTCAACAAGGCTTCTCGGAACCGTATCTTGTTTAACTTTTTGGATCCCGCAATACGCCCGATTGCATCCGCCAAGCCTCACCGGCCTCTTTTGGCAATTCTCCAAAGCTTCCCAAGTTTTAAAACACTCTCTACACTCTGAATAGATGTGGGTTGTGTTTGGGTACAAATCTACTCTCAAGGTATGACAATGGGAGAGGGAAGGAAAAGATGCTACAATGATTTCTCACTAAGGATGAATAGTTCGCTCTCTAAAAGATGGGTGTGTGTATGTTGTAAAAAACCTATTTAGGGTTTTTCTCTCTAAATGGCCACTTTTACATTTGTTGGTAATGAGGGTATATATAGTATGGGTGGAGAATAAGAAAATCACATATAAAAATCCTCCAAGCAGAATGTTTCATGACTACCTCGCGAAAAGGCCTTACCCGTGAGACACTCGCGAAACTGACAACCTGGCACAATTCTTCAACTTCCAGTCATGTGCTTCTCACATGGCTACTTCGCAGGTTAGCTTCTCGCAAGCTTCTCGTGAAATCCACTTGATCTTCAATTAAGCTTGAGTCTTCACCATCTTAATACTAAACCCAATATAATAAAATCCCACAAAATACAAGGAAATAAATTAAAGCAATTACAACACTTTTTGTCATGGAATAAAGCCAACATAAAACATAGTTGTAAATCACAACTTTACAGAACTCATCTTTAGGAAAGACAAATTTCAAGTGAATAAATTCTAGATTTTATGAAAACAAATGTGCAACAGCCTAGTAGACAAGCATATCTGCAAGCAATTACAATCTCATTTTCCTTTTCTTTTCTTTTCTTTTTTCCTAGCCAGATGGAAAATGCAGCTATAGCCAAATTCAAAAAATCAAAAGGGTTATAGCCACGTTTTTAAAATGTGGCTATAGCTATCCCCTATATCCTCCTTTTATAAATGTAGCTAAAGTATTTCCTATAGCCGCATTTCTAAAAACGCGACTATTGGTCCTAGCCTATAGCTACATTTGTAAAAACGTGACTACAAACTCCTCAAACCTATAGTTACGGGTTTTAGGCCATGGCAGAAAACGCAGCTAAAAAAAACACGGCTATAGGCCGAATTGACCTATAGCCACATTTTCAGAAGCTATAGCCGCATTTTTAAAACGCAGCTATAGGACTTTTTTTGTAGTGAAAGTCTCTAATAATTGAATAAGACATCTGAGATTCAATTCCCGTTTATACCAAAAATTAATTGGTGTTTTGATCTGACGATAAAGAGCTATTATCAGGAGCAGACGCCATAGATTAAAACTATCTCAAATAATAGTAATTATCATTTTTAATATTTTTAAACTCATTTTTTAAATCAATCATTTCTTGTTTAACAATAGTGATTTCATGTTGAAGATCATTAACAGTTAAGTCTTTGGATTGCTTTTTATTAAATAATAATAATTATTATTATTATTATTATTATTATTATTATTATAAAGAGATCAATGGGAATCATTCCCTCAATTTTTTTTTTTAAAAAGTGCCAATTTAACAATATATTATGGGCAACAAAATTAGCCTCTCAAAAGATGTGGTTAGCAAAACACTCAACCAAAGAGTTCAAAATTAGTAAAGCTCAATTTGTAATATGATTATTCGTCCATCGAGGAAGGGAAGATAGTTTTTATAATGGAGTTAGTGCATCTCCTTCACCAATCACATGCTTGTACCTAAGGGTGGCAAAGTTGGACATAACCCGCGAACCTGACACGACATGATCATGGGTAACTCAAAACCTTCAAAAAAAATTTAGTAATATTATGTTTACAATATTTTCATAATAAATCATATTTCCTACTTAAGATTTGTTAGAAATTATTATGAAAATATTGTAAACATATAACATTACTTAAAATATTAACTTAAAATTGAATATTGTCATTCTTCTCTTTAGTCAAAGCTAAGAATTGATGTTTATTTTACCCCGTTCCTCACCTTGCTCCCCAAAAATGCATACCAAAACAAAAACAAAAACAAAATTTATATATATATGGAATATTAGTACAATGTTTATTTTATGCAAATGTGTACAATATTGTACAATTTTCATTTGTTTAATCTACAATATAAATCTTATATCAATAGTAAAATATAAATCAAAATAATTGTCCAAAAATAAAAGACTTTTGAGTTCAATACATACACTGCTATATACAATGACTGAATGACATCTGTGTCGTGATTTTAAATACCCTTAATCTTGAAAAAATTTCTAAAGACAACCTTGGACAATATCCTGCTAAGCTTACATGAAATTCCCTCTCTTTATTTGCACAGCACAAGCCACCATATACATACAAAACTTGCTTTACAAACAATATGAGCTAGACAGAAAACAATTAAACAACTCAAGCAATTGTTTCTTTCTTTTTCTTTTTTTTTCTTTCTTAAACCTTCCATGCACCCTTTGTTTCTTGTTCTTACAATGGATAGACGTTAAACCAAAATCACATATAATAAAACTGAAATTTACAGGCATTGTAACTACAAACTTTAACATAACCAAGCCTTGAGTAACAAACCAAAAAAATTCTTGGAGGCAAATACGGAGAATAACAGAATCTGAATGTTTTACATTTCAAGTTCAATAGAAGAAAAGAGATTATACGATTTGTATTCAAAGGTCTTCTAGACCTTAAGGATACACTAATCCACCACAAAAGGCAAAGATTCGTTCCAATTCACAGTCTAACCATGAAGTCCGGCAAGCTTATTCAGAGACTTGGTTTGATTCGAACCAGAGGCAAGGACGCTAAGCCGTAATTCTTGACCAGCCCTTTGCTATTCTTCGAGCAATGACTCTCCTCCCACCCTTGGTTGCCTTGCTCATCACATGAAAAAAGTGCATTAGCAACGTGCAAATCCAACATAGTTTTGTTCACAACTTTCTCAGCTAAGAAAAATTCATAAAGCCGTACTAGCTTAACAACCAAGTGGGAGGAAAACTCCTAACAGTCTCCGCCCCTAGTCCTGATATAGAAACTCAATGATGTACCAAGCAGTCCAAAACTATGACCAACATGAAGTAAACGTGGTCCACAACTATGACGCCATTGTTGTGTTTGAAAAAAATGGTCAATTGAGTTGGTTCTGCTAAAACCCTACACACAGTGAGTGAGTGTGAGTGTGAGTGTGAGAAAGGGATGGGGCCATGGGGGTATATTTGAAAATTGAAATTTCCTGATTTGGGTCGATGTCGGGCCGCATGTGGTGGACTAGGCTTTTTTACCATCAACACTTTAAATTTAAATGGGTACCAAAATAGTACCATTCAATATTTTTAAATATTAAAATGGTGGGAAGAATTTTAATTACTTATTTATTTATTTATTCATAATTCGACAGTTGAGAGGAGGATTTCAATAATAAATATCACAATTAAAAATACAAAAACGTATCAATTAGTTAAGCTACAAGATTCTTGACTAATGCACTTATCTTATAATTGATAAATAAGATTTTAAGAATTCTACTATCTATTTAATATTTTGTAGTTTTAAGAACAAGAAAACTATTTCAACAAAAAACCTAGGATGTTGGTGAACAATAGTACCATTTGAAAGACAATGTGCGATTTTGTATAATAGTTGCATATAACATCTCTATGGGGTGAATCACACACTTATGAGATCTACTTTTATGTAAGATGGATATTAGCAAAAATTCATGTTTATTTTAACATAAGAACATTTTTTTTTCTATTTTACATACTTTTTAAAATACCACATATCAAATTATTTATTTTACACTACATTTTACTTAAATATAAATTTTTCTTGATTTTTTTAGTTGTTTCTTTTTCTTCACACACAACAACCACCATCCACTCCTTTCCTTCATCCTCAAAATTTGTAAGAAAAAAAAAAGAATAAAAATTAAATGCAAAATTAATAGTGCTAGTGTAAGCATGTAACGCAAAATGAATAGTGCTAGCTAGTATAATCATGTATTTTTACATTGTTTTTGTATTAAGCATATATTTTTACATAACTTTGCATGATCTGATATGAGTAAATTTTGTACTTAGTTGGCTAAGAGTTTCTATTATACAAATTCTTATTGATTGCTCTAATCGCTCTTTAATCCTTGAAAAAACAGTCAAATACATCAAGTGGTGCAAATGATAACGGGCTCTTGATTCAAATAGTATGCCTTCTTCTGTATTTTTCAAATAAATTTTAGGAAGCCCAGTTAAGAGGCTTGTATATTTTTACATAACTTTGCATGATCTGATATAAGTAAATTTTGTACTTAGTTGGCTAAGAGTTTCCATTATACAAATTCTTATTGATTGCTCTAACCGCTATTTAATCCTTGAAAAAACAGTCAAATACGTCAAGTGGTGCAAATGATAACGGGTTCTTGATTCAAATGATAACGCCTTCTTCTTCATTTTGCAAATAAGTTTTAGGAAGCCGGTTTAAGAGACTTGTATCTCTTGGGCCACATATCTAATTTCATTGGGCTAATGTGGCCACAAATACAAATGAAATGTCACCAACCAAGTACTAAAACTTTTGGGCTGATTGGGTCTCCACGTTCCAATTCCCACGTGCTTCTTTGCTACAAATGCTAACTCTAGCGTGCCACTCACGTGCTTTCAGGTGAACTTTTTTTTTTTTTTTTTTTTTTTTTGAGAAAGTGCTTTCAGGTGAACTTAAAGTAACCATTAGTCGTACGTACATGTCCTTGGTTTGGGCTTTTCTTATGATTCAGTAATTTGGGCTTTACTTTAGTCTAAGCCCATCTTTAATATTTATGTATTTAATTTTTTATGATATATACCGTATAATTTTCATGCGTCTACAGTTATATGATAGTCTAGTCAGTAAGTGTAACGATTAATTCTGATTTGTGCCGTTCTTTTCTATCAAAAAAATTTTTTAACTACCAAAATTGTGGAGCAGCTTGTAGTTGTGTAATGACTAATGAGAAGAAAAAAGACGCATGAGATATTGTAGATGGAGTAGAAAGTGTTACACTTAGGGTGTGAAGGGATTTTTATTCGAAATTAGAATTGGAGTGAACATGTGACTGGTGATAAGTCTTGAGTTTGGACTGAAGATAGAACTTGAACAGATGGGGGTAGAATGTTGTTAATTTTTAGACCCCTGAATAAACAATGTTTAACAAGTTTTAAGGCCAAGTTATTAATTAGGTCAATTAAGCATGCCTTAAGTTAAACATAGCTAGATCAAGCTTATCATGTAACAGAAAACTAAATAACACAAGATATGATGACCTAAAAAAACAAATGAAATAAACCAATTTCAAGGTAAAAAATCTAGGAAAACTTAGGATCCGTTTGGATACAACTTATTTTTGTTGAAACTGAAAACTGAAAATTGAAAACACTATAACAAAATAATTTTTAAATGTATGAATAGTGCCGTGAGACCCGTGAACAGTGCATGGACTGTGTGAATAGTATTTTTGTCCCCTACACAGTAAATTCATGTGATGTTACTGTTCACGCGCTGGGAGAAAAAAAAAAAAAAAAAAAGGTCTGAAAACACAAACGTGGGTTTGGAAACGCAGATCCAAACCCACACTTAATCTCAAGAAGAACAATTCGCAATCACATAAAAGTATACAGTCAAGAATATTTAGATCATAGTAAACTTAACTATGATTATCAAACTTAGCTCTGAAACTCTCAAAACTTCTTTTATGTGGATCTGCTCCAACATGAACCTCCAATTCATACTTTAAATCTCCAATGTAGACCTTTATTCTACAACTCCAAGACTACCTTTGAAGGTTTAGATCCACACCTTTGATGACTATTTAGCAGTAACTTCAAATCTACCGATTCAGATTATATGTAGATTGATTTCCAATAGTAACTTTGAAAGGAGAAAGCACAAAACCGTTTAGATCTCAAAAGAACAACTCTATAGTCTTTTCAAAACATACCTTAGGGTTTTCTTTATATACTTAGTGAAGTAGATCCGAAACCCTAATAATTGATGGGCTTTAATTTACACTCTGCAGATTCACAATTCCTGAACTTATAGTTTCTTTGTTCTTGTATTCTGACTTGTAGCACCTTAAGCATTGTTTAATATAACTTATAAACTCTATGATTTGTACCTAGATAAGTTTATATTCTTGGTTTGTCAATTGTTCTAAACATTTATAACCTAACAAATGTGATTGAGAATATGAAAAATAATTCAAGCTTTGCAAGCAACCTAAATTCTTGCAAACGTGGGACACAGCCTGGCAAACTCATTAGAGAAAGACACGTAGCATTATAACTGTTAGCCCATCAAGTATAAATAGATGACCTGATGCTACAGGAAAAAAAAAAAAAAAAAAAAACCCTTCAACAACAATCAATCAAACACACCTGAGAATTTATTCATAGTACAAACAGAGCACTTTTAGAGATCATTAGTAAGATTCTTAAGTTTTTAACCTGCAATCAATTAATTCTTTAGACTTGTATGAAGATCTTCATTGTCTTATGCTTGTAAGTTAATATTTCCTTGTGTATATGTACTTGTGATTTCAATCATGTATATAAGTTTGATACAACCTGTTTGTTATTAATTGTAGTTTGATCTGATTTACTGTTTAATTCTAAGTAAGTTGGTGTTAATGCATTCTAGTAGGCTTGGATACTTTAATTTTCTGTGAATTAGCTTTAATCGAGATAAATTGGTCAAATGTGCCTTATATCGAGATGGCTGATGTTGCGATAGTTTACATCGAGATGCTTTATATCAATTTAGTGATTCTCAAGTAAGCACTCTAGCTTAGTGAAGAAGGCCAATTTAGTTATTGAGGATTTTTCATTCTTAGTTGTTAATTGTGCATATTTCAATAGTGTGGTTAAGTTAGGTGTTTCCAAACCTTAGACCCTAATATTAATTCACAAAGTCAGATAATCGCTTCAAGATAGAATTAATTGTGTAAGGTTTATTTCAAATCATAGAAATCTTAGATACTAATCCACAAAGTTAGATAATCAGTTCGAGATAGAATCAATTGTGCAAAGCTTATAACAACTATATGGCTCAGCTCATATAGTAAATCAGGGAGTTTGTGCTAGGGGCTAGGGTTACTTAAAGGCAACTCTAACAGAACATCTAAATAAAAGAGTAATCTTGCTTGAAGATTCATAGTCTCTTATTTCTTGGTTTATCCTTAAGTTTTTACTGATTAAGAATTTTTTTTTTCTACTAAAGTTGTATAAAACAAGAAGAGCATAGGAAATAATTTTTTGGGTAAAATACTATTTTGATCCCTAAACTTTACCAAAAAAAAAAAAATTTCGTCCCTAAACTTTAAAAAATTCTTTTTTATCCCTAAATTTTGTAAAGAATTTTTTCAATAGTTTAGATTTTAGAGACAAAAATAGGGATGAAAAAAGAACTTTTTCAATAGTTTAGAGATAAAAACAAACTTTTGATAAAGTTGGATATAAATAAAATATTTTCAATAGTTTAGGGATGAAAAATGAACATTTTAATAGTTTAAGTATGAAAAATAAACTTCTTGAATTTTAGGGACAAAAAACAAACTTTTGGCAAAATTTAAGAAGCAAAATAGTATTTTACCCAAAATTTTTTAAAATGTTTTATGATAAAAGATGATTTTTTGTTTCTACTATTTAATAGAAAATTATGCTAACTTCAACTTTTGCACTCATGGTACCGGCGAAGAAAAATTAACACATGTGGGAATATTATATGTTAGTGAATATGTACGAGAATGATGGTGGAGTGACAGCCGTGTCTTGGGAGTAAGTAAGAGAAAAAGAAATTGGACAGTTTGGAGAAGGATGCCTCCAAATGCCATTATATCACAATTACACTAACTTTTCATTACACTCCAAGCGTGAAAATCGGGAATTAATAGAGGAGTGTCAAATGAAACAAAAGCTTGCTTGTTGGAAATAAAGCTACCCGCAGGCGTTGGGGAGACATTTGGGGCAGGGGGGCCAATGTGATACTTGGACTCCAATGAATTAAAATTTTCCCTCAAAATTTTGACCCATTCATGGGAGCAAATACCGACACAGGCCCCTACACTAAAACACAATAACTGTAGAACTCTAGTGACAAGAATGTGATCACAGTTATTTTGTTGATCTATCCAACAAAGCACCATTCTGACAAGCAGGGCCACCAAGAAATATGGTAAGCAGTTAAGATTTTTAACTGTGATGGTTTTAAAAAATTTAGTTTTTAACCACTCAAAAAGTTATTTTATTTATTTAACATTTCATTTTATAATATATCAAATATTATTAGGTTTTTTTTTAAAAAAATCTTCATTTAAATATTCTTTTTTTTTTCTTTTTTTTATTCTTCCACATGTCTCTTCCTCTCTCTCTCTCTCTTCCTCTCCATCTCTCTCTCCTCCCAAGCAAGAACAATAAACAAACCCACCAAACACACGATCATCATCAGCCACCACCAATATTGGCAAACCCAAAATAACCACCACCACTACCATCCATAATCAAAATCAAATCACAAACCCACAAGCCACAACCACCTATTCAACCTAGACATAGCCACCACCCACTGCACAACCTAGAAAAATCCTTCAAAGGAATTACCCACCAATGCCACAAATCAAAACCCACCACAAACCGAAACCCACCCCCCTCCACCACCATAAATCGAAACCCACCATCAGTCACCATCACCACAAATCGAAACCCACCCACCTTTCAAACCCAAACCTAAATCAACCAATAATCAAACATAAAGTAGGAAAGAGAGAATTTTTCAGCCATAGCAAAAGAAGTATTTAAAAAATTAGAAGAAAGGGAAGAGGAGCAGCAGGTAGTAGCCATTGTAACTTAAAACTCCACCGTCATCAATCTCAACTACCACCATAAGCCCACTTTGCGCCGATCTCAACCGTCATGAACTCACATTTTGTTGACAGAGTTTGATAATTTGAATTAGAAAAAGAGAGGAGGAAAAAAAAAAGAAACGGGAAAGCTAAAGAGAGAAGAAAGAGAGAAAAAAATATTTTAAGAGAAGAAGAGAGAGAATTAGAATAAAGAATTGATTTTTTTTTTTATAACTTGGTAGCTGCAGTGAGCTGCCATCTTGTAACTCATTTGCAAATCTTTTTTAACTATACCAACATTAATATGGCCTTCTTTTTGGTGTTTTGTTTTGTATAATAGCAATTTAACTATTATACCACCATCATTGTGAATACTCTAATGGCCTGTTTGAATGGAGGGGGAAGGAGGAGGAGTGGAATGGGTTAAAGTAGAGTTGAGTTGATTAAAAATAAGTTAATTTTATGCTAAATCTACTCTACTCTACTCTACTTCCCCTCCCTCCCCTCAATCTAAACGGACCATAAGTGCAAAAAATAGCGATAGAATATAATCTTAGATTCGCATATATACCTCACATGCACCAAGAGTAGTGAAAAGTATAAATAAAACTAAGCCTTACCCTAATGACATTGCTACTACAAACTATGTAGGCTACTTCTAAATGCTTGATAGATGATGCCAATTTCCAAAGTAGCGTTGAAATATAGAAATTTTTGGGAAATTTTTATGGCACACATTCATTTATTTGAACTGAAATTGTGAAGGAAAATGCTAAGATCACAAAAAAATAAGACAATTTTTTACACAACTCGTCTCAAGGTGAGTTGTGAGTGGTGGAGAAAAAGTTATAAGTCCATATGTTTCACACCTCTACCACTCACAACTCGTCATGTGATAAGTTGTGAAAAAAATTGTGTTATTTTTTGTAGTCCTAGCATTGTTCAATTGTGAGTCACGATTTTTAACTTAGAGTTCGCGATTTCAAGTCATGGTTTTTGTGCAAAAGTGGTGAGTGTGTGTACTATGTGTGTGTAAGTGTGTAAAATAGATATTGCTCAAGGTTTTTCATAGGCTGCTATATGCAGTGCAACCTCTTTTTTCTCCAAGAACCAATAGTGGCAATCTTAACATATAAGGCTTTCAACATGATACTGCTCATGTCATCTTAAGTCACCAAGTCGTCTGATATATATACATAAGACCAAAGAACACTTCATTGAAACGACTTAACATACCAGAAGCATTTTAAAGAGATTTTAATTTGATTCTCTTTCTCTCTTTTTTGGATTATTAGGGTGTTTTTTCAAATCTCAATAAATGTGAGAATCTAGAACCAAATGCGCCCTTATTTTTTACTCTTCCTAATTGTTTGTTGTTCAGACAGAGAGCATAATAAAGGCTGCATCTATTATTAATAACTTTGGAGCTTCCTCAATCCTTATACCCTACATGGTTCTCCCTCCTCATAACCTTCGATCGACAGCAATCCCAAAAGATATGCTAGCTTCAACTTCATCTTAACTACAATTGGATTTTCCCAATGAAAATATACCCCACATATACCTATTGAGTGAAAACAACAATAACCACGACGGTAAATAAAAAACTAGTCATTCATTGAAGAGAGCAAGTCTAGTGCTTTACTATGGCCAGTATTATATTTTGCAAAACACCTGGTCAAAGTTCAGTGAGCATTACTATCGTTTTTCAAAACAAACTTTCAATTAGATACAAGTTAACAACCTATTTTCTTAACACTTTATTCTTTAGAGATGCGAAGTTTGTTTGTCATAGGGAAGATGCGAAGTTAGATGCGAACAAACTTTCAATTAGATGCGAAGTTAACAACCTATTTTCTTAACACTTTATTCTTTAGACAGAAACTGCATCCTTAAAATCATTTTCCTGACTTTTATCCTTCTTCCTGCAACAGATTATTTCACCAAAGAATTACTTACCAGGTCACAATTTCAGTGATATTGACAATGATGGAACACCACATATTAGTGCTTCACTAGCTCCAGCAACACCCAAGTAAAACCTGATCAACATCTCAGTAACTAAAAAATTAAAAAAATTAAAAACCTGATCAACTTTATAGTCCCTAAGAGGGCTTTTGAGGCCATCCCCAACAAAAGTTTCGAGGCATATGAATGTATTTTGTAATTTGTAGTACTTGGGTGGAGTTTTGCAGCATCCCTTAAATCAGAAACCACCTTGATCATGTTGGCAAATACTTTGTTTCATATTTCCTTGGAACTTTCACAAAACCCTAGCACAAATCCATATAATAATTGTCTTATAAAGTGATGTGGCTAATGCAAATTTAAATCAGCTTCAACTATAGTTAGACAATGCAAAAAAATAGATTTCCACTTTAGCACCTTACATCCTTGAAAATAAGTCAAGCTTTTAATTAGGAGTATATATTCACTTCAATACCAGCCAAGCAAGATGAGTCCGAAAACAGTTATTTTATTTCAGTACAATATGATAGCTGAAAGTCCAAGAAAATGTTAAGGCACTTTTTAAGGACATTGCTTTTCAAATTATATGCAGCCACGTACCCCCCTATTCACAGAAATTTTGCTCTTCATAAGATTCTCTACCCTGTAACATTGTCCCCCATTAGTACCTTTAGTGAAGTGCTTTGTCCGGAACACTTAGTGAAACACATTTTCAATGAACTTTGCCCATTTATACAGACTTATGCAAAAATTAATGTCTATTTTAATATATGAACCTCTTTTTTCTATTTTATCTAATCATTTTTTCAAAACACCAATATTAGGTTATCTAATATTTATTCTAAACTCAATTTAATTAAAATATCAAAAAATAATAATAATTATCTCTCTGTTCACACACCACAATCAACGTCCACTATTTTCTTTCATCCTCAAGAAACACAAAGAAAAAAAGAAAAAACTGATATACACAACAACAATGCTTCTATAGTTTTGCACAAGCATTATAAGAAAAATATTTTTGCACAATTAATACATAAGCTGATATATGTGTATTTTAGAGTTGATTAGACAAAATATTATACTATTTTACAAACGTGAATTCTCTAAAGTTTGGCTGTTTGCCACGTTGGAATTGTCATTATTGAATTAAGTCATTAGGCTTAATTATTCATTGACACCAGAGCCTGTTATAAAAAATCATATTTTCAGGTCCAAAGAACCAAAAAACTAAAAAGGGAACCGAGTGAATTAGTGCAACACTTCTAATACCAACGTCTCATTGTATCATTTCATTAGTCCTCGTCTAGTCATATGTCAATTCAAAATAATACTTCAGTTGAATTATGTAACTTAAGCGACACTCCAGGAAATATTCTAGATTCATATCACTGGATATTGTATATGATTTTTTTTTCCTCACTTGGATTGTATATATGACTTGTTAACAAAATTAGACATATTCACATAAACAGATACACATAGAAATTGTCATACATTTGAGTGGAGCTGTGGTGTGTCTTTGTATTTGAATCTCTTTCTCTCTACCTTGTGTGTGCATTCGTTTCTTAAAAAAAAATACACACAAAAATTGCCATATTTGAATAAATCTATTTGTAATTGTAAGTTATATTAATTGATTAGGGCCTTCTTTTTAGTGCTACACCCTATAAATGAGCCGAATATTAAAAATTCAAGTTTGTTCATTTACTTTTTTTTTTTTTTAACGAGCCAAACTTAAACTTATCACCAAACAATATTTTATATTCAAGTTTAGCTCATTTTCTTATCAAATAAGCTTGAACTTATTAACAAGCTACTTGATTAATTTATTATTCTTCTATATATTGTGAAACCATGATTAAAATGTTTTACCTATTTACAATTCTATAAACTTCTACTACGAATATACTTTTTATATCATTAATAAGATACAAATAATAAATTAACATCATATGAACCTATTGATAAATTTATATAATTCAATTTGACAAATATACATATAAAAATTTTATATATATATATATATATATATATATATATTGTTAAATTGAGTCCTTATGTTCACGAGTATGTTCCTAAACGTGTTATTATGTTTGAGCTTGACTGGTTTAATAATCAAGCATAAACTTAAGGCTTGGATTTGGTTTTTTTTCTAAACAAACGAACATAAAAGGTTTTTTCTTGAGCCGAGCTTGAGTTATTCATAAACATTTTGGTTCATTTACATCTTTTACTCTGAAAAAGAATAAAATTGGGACTTTCTTTTTCTTTTGAGAAGAAATTGGAACGTTTTTGTTTTTTTTTTTTTTAAGTTTCAACCTATGGTGTTCGCTCCTAATGATTGCTCTGTATCATCAAACTAAAATGCCAATCAGTTTTTGGTGTAGGCAAAAATTGAACCCTAGATCTCTTATTCAACAATCAAAGACTTTACCAGTTAAGCTAACTGGAACCCACGAAATTGGGACGTTCTTAATTTGACTTTTATAGGAACCATTTCCATGACCGTTCTTAGAATAAGTTCATTAACCATATATTGTCATCATCATCAATATCATTTTCATCTTCAATTAATTACCATTCTTCATATCAAGACTACGCCTATTGCACTTGTAATACTTCCAAGTCAACCAGTTCTAGAGTAGCAAAATAATAGACCTTAAATGTTTGGTAGATGTGCTACATTATTCCATTTATTCTATCATGCATTTATGTGATTATTGAGATATATATATATATATATATGGGGGTTAGATTCAAGTTACACTTGGTGTAACTCTAAACAATGTTACACCACCCAATAACTTATTATTGAATTCATGTAATGAAAATCTAACCGTTAAATTACATATTCTATTTATTCTTAATATGCATGTCAATTTTCATGATGATCAGATGTAATTTAACATTCGATCTATAAACTCAACTTTTATGCATTATTTCAAACTACAAAAACTTGAATTTAAACAATTAATTGATAACATGACTATTGATCTTTGATCACCTTGAAATTTTGCAAACATGGAGAACATATAAAGATAATGTAATTTAACGGTGGATTTGTCAAAATTTGCATCCAATTAAAAAATAGATATTGAGTTGTGTAATATTAATTAAAGTTACACCAGGTGTAACTTAAACCAAAACCTATATATATATATATATATATATATATATGTTATTAACCAGCTTTGAGGCCAAGTTTTTAGTTAGATTAATTATATATTATTTTTTGTTAACGAAATAATCACCAATATTAATAAAGTCAAGCATATAATGCAGAAATAAAGCAATGCATAACAATATGGCAACTCATGAAAAACCAATGAAATAAAATTCCACAATAAAAATCCTGGAGGGATTTAACCTATACAATCCTAAGGTGAAATAAATCCACCAATTAATAAAAAGTTTTACAATAACTAAATAACACTATTCTTAGTAAAATTAAATTTACAAACCTTTCGAAATGCAATTCCGAGTCCACAAACTTACTTAGGTATGGACATATTGCAACGTGAATCTCTAGTTCACAACTTGAATAATTCACTTGAAGATTTAGATCTATTTCTTATGATGATTGGACTACACCACCAATTTAGATTGTGCTTTGAATAATCTCGATAGAAGCTTTTGAGAGCAGAAAGCACAGAACCTTAGATTTATAAGAGAGCAACTCCAAAATTCTTTTGGATGTGTATTAGGACTTGCTTAAATACATTTGGCTTGTTTGCATGAGACCCTAATCACTGAATGGACTAAATGAACATTTCTAAAATCACGAGTTTCGATCTGTGAAAATACAGCTCAATTTGGTGAGATCTAAGCTTCTTGATTGGTCGAGTTGGTGTCAAGAAGCACACTTTTGCACGGTAAACTCCAGTACCTGGGCAGCAATCTTGACAACACTAAAAGACTTTAAAATTACTAAAACAATACACTTTTGTCTCATGATTTGCCAACCTAAAGTAAAAAACCTAAGAGATATCTATATATAAAATCTTTCATTATAAACATCATTATCTTCGATCCTTGGTAATGGGGAAACTTAGAAAGCATACATGCATATATTATCCTTAACATCGAGCATAAGTTAACATGACTAAGAAGAGAGTTCTTCATTCATTTCACCTTTGTTGTTCTTCATCCATAAATGTAAATCTAAGTCTGGCTATTAATTTAGCAAGAACACCGATCCTAAATTTCCTTCTTTGGTACATTATCTTTTTAAATCTTTAGTTATGAAAATCATCATTGATCATCATCTAATCCAAGATAATGATCCTTTAAATTTTTAAGAGTAATTATATTTCTATTTTGTAGTTCTTAAAACCATAATTATCTATTATAATATAGATGAATTGGATTTTGTCACATCATTAACATTTAAATAAACATTAACTAGTACTATACATATACCTATTTAAATTATTAACCACATGATAAAATAATCCATTTATTCCACAATGAATTCATATTATTTAAAAAAAAATAAAAAATAAAACTCTACAGTATGAAATTACCCTAAAAAATTTAAAGAATATTAATCCACCTGATTCCATCTATCAACATTCTCACCCGTACTGCTGCTGATTTTTGCCAATCCCATCCATCAATCGAAGCACAACATCAAGCAGCAGTGGATGAAAATTACCAAAGCAACGTATGAATTACTTAAAGTTAAAAAGAAAGTACTTAAATGGAAAGGGAATATATAACCTCCTCCAACAGAACTATTTTTGACTGAGACTTCACATCTTTTTAGCATGGCCCTACAATACATGTACTAGATTCGAATTCCTTGCCAGCATTGTTGAAATTTTGAAACCCATTTGCACTATAAAACCTTGAAATAAACGTGCCAAAGATACATTAAATGGTTAATATATCTTCTTTTGACTGCATTTGATAGCGTTTCTCTCAGAAATTATTGTATTGAGAATATTCTGATATTTTCAAAAAGACAAACTAAAATAATATGTAGGAGTAGACGAGTAGTAGTAGAATTGTTGAATCAATAGAATATTAAGCCCGTAAACGTATTCTGGACCTCGCTATTGAGTCGAATTACGAGATCATATCTATGATAATCTCGTTGCCTTCATTATTAGAGAGAGGAATTCGTTAACGTAATTATAAGGAATCAATCATCAAAAGAAGTACTCTAACTATGGAGGTAGCAATAATAAATTAAAGAACGTGGTAGCGGCACACCTGTAATTTTTAATATGTAACAAAAATATAAATTATGATGATGTTTTTTTTTTTTTTTTGAGAAATTATAATATTTATAATTGAGATAGTTATTAATTATAATGATGTTAATACTAGTGATGTGAGACAATAAATAATAATAATAAAAGAGCCTATATAGGGTTATTTGAATGCTTTTTTTTCCCAAGTAAAAATAATCTTGGGAACATTTGGAATTATCCACATATATATGCCTTATCAATTTTTAGAGTTATATATATATATATATATATATATATATATATATATATATACACGTACAATATAGAAATTCTACTCTAACCTAATCTTAGTATATATGTGTATGAAATTTTCTCCTAGAGACTTGAACCTTGACCCTTATCCCCCACACCCCACAAGCATTTATATTTGTGAAGTGACCACCACACTAAGGGTGTGTGGTGCATTCATTTAAGACCGAGTTTTCATTAAAACAAAATATATGATAGTAAATTACTAGAATAATCTTAAATGAATAATAAAAGCTTTTAAAATTTTAAACATTTTGCTAATAAATTTTAATTAAAGTAGTTTTTTAAACTTTTTGAAACTATTACAATAAAAATTATAGTAAATGATTGATTAAGTTAAAATAAATAATTAAATTTCATTTAAATATCTTTAAAAATTTTAATAATTGAATTTCAGTTGAAGTATTTTAAATTTACAAAACTTTTGAAAGAGTATTTCAAACGTTTTGAAAATTTTTAATAGAAAATATAGTAATGCAAAAAATAATTCAAATTAAATAATGAAAAAAAAAATTAATTCTTAAAATTTTTAATAAAAATTATTTGATTGAAATATGCTGATTCTATTATAATTTTTTTTAAAGAATTTACTTAGGTTGCATTTTGTTTAGAGGAATCCACATTAATAGGGGCATCTAAATTTCTAGAAATGCGATACTTGACAATCTGAAAATCTAAAAATGTAATTACCTTATAATAATTATTGAGAAATATTATAATAAAAAACATATTCTTCTATAAACGTGTAAAATAAGGCAACAAAATTATTATATATATAGAATAATATATGACATGATATGACATAAAATTATTGTTCTTCTCTATGCAGTGAAATCTACTTCATTCCCAACTACCTAGTTAATATTGAGCCAAATTAAGGACTGCGCTTGAAAACCCTTTTTCACTCAAGAAAAAGTTTCAAGAATTTTTTGGTTCAATATGCAATCATAATTCATGAATTCATGATTAAGATTGTACCACCACTCCCATTCAATCAGAACCAATTAACTATCAGCTCAAAGCCTCATTATTGCCCAATGCCCATTCTCAATAAGTCTAAGCAAGAGGGTAAATGGTCTACAATCACATATTTTCATCCAAAAAAACATGTTTACTTGATCAAGAATCATACATTGCACGTGTGACAAGTAAAGCAAGTCCAACTTTGAAATAACGAAAGAACCAATATAGCTCTTTGCTACATACCCTAACTGGGCCACCATGGTACAGCTCTTACATCAAATTCATAACTTCAATGTACTTGTACTCACACTTCCAAATCACCCATTTCTCTGTTCTATTCTTCTGATAGTTCCTCTTTCACTTTTTGTTTTTTTGTTCTTTTAGGTGTAATGTGACTTTTTCTAGCTAGCTCTAGACCTAGTGCTGCCTTCTTTATTCTTTTTTTTTTTTTCCTTCTTCTTCTCTCTCTGATATTTTTCCTCTTTTTAAACCTATTCCCCAATAGTACTGCTTTTAGAGAGAAACATGAGAAATCACTCATGCTGCAACAAGCAAAAGGTTAAGAGAGGACTATGGTCACCAGAGGAAGATGAGAAACTCATCAACTACATTACAGCCTACGGCCATGGTTGCTGGAGCTCTCTCCCAAAACTTGCTGGTAACGTTATCTCTCTCTCTCTCACTCTCTCTCTCTCTCAATTGCACTAGATTTCATATATTCCTACTATTGTTTCTCAAATTTGCTTTAGCTTTCATACATTCCTATTATCATTTCTCAAATTTGCTTTGTTCTTCTTTTTGTCCTTCTTCTTGTACGGTACTATGAAGCAGGCCTGCAGAGATGTGGAAAGAGCTGTAGACTAAGATGGTTAAATTATCTCAAACCTGACTTAAAACGTGGGAGCTTCTCTCCCCAAGAAGCTGCCCTCATCATTGAACTCCAGGGCATTCTAGGAAACAAGTACCTTCTTCTTCTTCTTCTTCTTCTTTTCCAAATTAGCTTATATTATTACCAATTCATTAAAAAAATAATAATAAATAAAAAGTGAAAATTAAATATCATGAGTGACATATTAACAACATAATAAATGATTTTTTTTTATTTACTTTTTTATATTTTATTTAACACATGATACTCAGTTTGTAAGTAAATCTTATCAAGTAAAATTTATAATATCTCTATCATTACTCTTTTTACTCTTCTTATTATCGATATTATCCTTATCATGTATATCATTTTTTTTTCATGCAAGAGGGACCTTTTTCTTTTTTGGACAGGTGGGCTCAGATAGCCAAACAACTACCAGGAAGAACAGATAATGAGGTTAAGAACTTTTGGAATTCAAGCATCAAGAAGAAGTTGATTTCTCATAATGTTCATGCCATGACCACCTCTCCTGATATGCACTATAATGGTAACTCTGAGGAAGGTTTTTTCTCTCTAAACGCAAACCCTAATTGGATCCTAAGCTCTCAACAAGACCAGCTATACCTTCCCATTCCAACCCCAATGTTGCATGGCTTTGATCATGGTGATCTTAAATTATACCAAACCAATTATGGTGCCAATTTGGTTCAATTTCCAACCCCGCCCCCAATGGCACCACCATCGAATTTTTCTTTTTATGATCCACTATGGTCATTAGGCTATCAACCTCATGAACAATTTGATCCTAATCAAGAGCTTCAAAATTTCAGCACTAGTGGAGCAGCACAGCATTATATTGGTAATAAACTTATTGGTCCAAGTATCACAGCACCACATTATGATGAGGATCCATTATCATCCATGATTCCAAAACCTTGTGAAAATATCAGTGGTAATTGCCGTGGCATGCCTTACTTATGTGCTTCACAAGACCTTGACCCACTTGCTAGACTCCCATATTTTCCAGCTAGTTTCGATTATCCACATTATCCATATGTGCCTAACAATCATATGGAGTATATGGATATGCCATCATGTCATGATCGTATTTGATACAATCTGTCACAAACCCTAATCTTCCTTCAATTTGGGAGACTTAGACATGGTACTCTGTTGGAGTTAGGTTCTGTCTATTAACTGATGGACCTAATTGATACAATGCATTTATTGCTTGTTATGTGCACAAGACATAAGTGAACCTTCTTTGGGAAACCTAAAATTGTTTCTAGTTAAAGTGAGTAACGCCGGCTGAAGTTCAAAAAATATGTGTAGATTATTCAAGTTTGTCAGCTTAAGTAATAAATTTTATGAATTCCTACTTCCTGGTGCCTAGCAAAGTTGAAAGTACTGCTCCATATGTGTACCATTTCTTCTGTGGACATATAGTGTGCATTTTGGTTATGATTAAAAATTAAAATTATTTCACTATTCAGCTTATTTTTGTTACTATTCATAGGTCTCACTGCAATTTTTGGCACTATTCATGAGCCCCACTATACTATTCCAACTAACTTTTACTTTTATTTACAGTACTTTCAGCAATAATTTTTTAGTTTCAAAAAAATAAGCGATATTCAAACACACTCATATTACTTGTTTATACACTTTGACACAATTTGTTAATATGTGATAGGATTACATCACTTATAGATGAGTCCATCACTGATATTTAGTGAAAAGTAATTCAATAACCATTTGTCATGTGTTTAAGTTGTGTCAAAGTGTGTGGCTTAGACTTTTTATATTTGTACACTCTCTTCATCCCAAAATAAGTTAGAGTTTGTAATTTGGCAAAAAAAGAAATAGTGAGAGTTTGTAAATGATACATACTTTAATAAAATAAAATAATGAAACAATTTTCTTAAGAAGGATTCACGTTTCAACAAACAAGTTTAAACTTTAAACTTAGGAAAATTCAAATGGATATAATTTTTTTTTTTTTTAATAAAGAAAGTCCCATATATTTTGTAACTGTGCCAAAAAAAAAATCCACTATTTTTGGGACGGTAAAAGTCACTTGATGTACCTTAGTACCTGGTTTCGTCGTTATTTTCCAATTCCAAGTGAAAGGGCTCACTCTCTCTCTCTCTCTCTTTTTCATCATTATTGAATTCATATAGACAAATAAATCATCTAATTATGGAGGAAAGTTAGAGACAATAATTAATTCTTTAATCATCAATTCTCAGAGATTTGTCAATCATATGGTTTCCTATAAATAGTACTTTTGTTAATTTTGAGGGATCGACATGTATGATGTATCCATGCATGTTTATACATTTGTATTTATGAGGAACATAATAATAAAATAGTAAACATGAGAAGAAGTAACACAAGAGGAGGAAGATCAAAATAATAAAATACTACTACTACAACAACAACAATAATAATAAGAGGAAGAAGAAGAAGAAGAAGAGTAGTATAATAAGAAGAAAGGAGGAGGAAGAGGAGGAGATTGTAATTGGTTAGTTTAGCAAGGGTGTATATGGATTGGGTTAATTTGAGGTATTTCTCAAACTCAATCCACCCAAGCTAATAACCAATTTTTTTTTTTTTTTTTTTTTTGGAGAAATTAACGACCCAACCAAACTCATAAAGATTGGGTTAGGTTGAGTTGGAACGATTTTGTGAGGCCTAATAAAAAAATGGTGTGCATTCAATTATTCAGGTTCCTTATTTAATAAATTATTTTAATTTACACAATAGGGGTTTGACTTAGTAACATAATGTCATCAATACCTTATGATGCCCTATGTATGAAGTTTGAAACCTCCTTTCCTTATTTATCTAGCAAAAGAAATTACAATTTACACAATAGAGTCTGATACTCCAACTTCATAAGAAGTCTCAAGATACAAAAATGAATCAACAAAAAAATTTTAATTACATATATTTTTAAATTATTGATAGCATGGGTTTTGTCAAGTTACTTAAATTTAAAATCTTGCCAACAGGAACTCAACCAAACTCAATCTCCACATAATAATAATAATAATAATAATAATAATAATAATAATAATAGAAAAAAAAAAATAGAACCCAACTCAACCCATCAACCATTAAATAACCAATTTAATTGGCCATCGGGTTGGATTGAATTCAGTCGAATTAGTGGGTTAAATGCACATCCTTACTTTTTAGGAATCTTTCTATATGAATTATATATGAGACTGTTACAAGCCTTGTTAGGTTAAACATTTTGATCTTTCCTTAAATCGACATATTAATCTTAATAATTAGTAACTTTTTTAATTGCAACTATTAGGAAAAATTGGTGGATGAGAAAATCAATAAATAAGAAAATAAAATAACTTGACTAAGAATTGTGTAATTAATGAAATGAATAAAGCCTCTTCAATCTTTTACTGAAATGTTGAGAATTTTGAATAGCGAGGATTATGAACAGGAAAAAATTTCAAGAACTGAAGAGGTAAAAACCACCACTCATATTGATTCAAGTCAGCAAATTCTCACAAATTAGGTCTCAAGTACATGAAGTACTCTTTTCTCTGCCAATCTACTAAACGTTTATTTAAATTACACACTTTAATTCATGCATCCAACAGGTAAGAAAGTAGTTCACAATTTCTAATCTCCTTAGTGTTCCTTTGGACGAGTGGTTATTCATCTTATTTAGCTTATGTATAACTTTTCTATTTTTCTTAGGTATAATTATACTTACTTTAGACAACTAATTTTCAAGTTCAATAAACCAATGAACATAAGCTCTTCCAAACGAGCACTCAGCAGTCTAATAGAAAAATGGAAGATGAAAAAGAATTATTATTTTGTAATAATTCTTCTTCTTCTTCTTCTTCTTCTTCTTCTTTTTTATTATTATAGAAGAATACAAAATAAAGCTTCCACTTTTCATGAGGGTAATGTGTTGGAAAATGAAAACAGGTACACAATAGTCTCCCTGTTACCACAATGATTAAAGTACCATACCATATTTGGCTGTGGGTTCGATGGGCCATCAACTGTTGATTTCATCCTTTAACCATGTTCGTTATAAAGCATAAAGAATGAATCTCAATCTTCATCCCCCCGGTGGGAGAATGTATCTTATAAATGAATATTGCATCCTCTCTTTCACAATGTGTGGAGCTCATTTAATTGTGAGATCCACCCATTGTGAGAAGGAATATGCATATATCTAATGCATGAAATAATTATTGTCCCTATAAGAATAAACAAAAAGAAGTAGTTATTGAGTTGCTATAAGAACAAAATTTATTCCATATCTTTTCCCTATATTTATTAGTCATTTCATTTGGATGAAATTATTTGAACTTTAAAGAGAAGATTCGAATTTCAATCTTTACTTTAAAATTTTGAGAGAGAGAGAGAGAGAGAGAGAGAGAGAGAGAGAGAGAGAGAGAGAGAGAGAGAGAGAGAGAGAGAGAGAGAGAGAGAGAGAGATGTACCGAACAAAGAATCCATGGTTCCTCCTATCCTGGATAAAGCTAGGCTGGAAAGTCCGTTTAGGAAATAAAATCATTGGCTCGTTTGAAGAAGAAACATCTCCTGCAGAATAGAACAGTTAACAGCTATACAGAAACCAAAAAGACCGAACAAAATGATACTGATGACTTAATTGGTGACCCAACCCCTGAAAACTCTAGCCTTCAGTGTTCTTGAATATGCCTCTAAATAATAGCTTCCATATTGCAACAATTACCACAATGTTCAAGTAATGCAGCACCCCTTTTGAGGGCCTATGAAATGAAAAAAAATCTGCATTTGCATTGGCTAGTATTGAAAACAATTGGTTATGGCAGAATTAATGTGGACTAACATCTTCCAGCCATATATAGGAGTGAAAAAAAAAAAAAAACCCAACCAGCAAGAGCAGGGGATATCATTCTAGATGATATTATTTCCAGCTCAGTACATTAGTCACCATGAGCATCAGAAAAACAAGAGCATCACTCGGATGACACTACCACCTAAAGTCTGAAGCCTGCTACTTAAGTCATCTCTCATCAAAAAGTAAACATATTGGCAATCAGGATAACCACATCAGCATCGACATATCATTCACCGCAAAACAAGTCTTACGGGGTTTATCATGTTTATCAGATAAATTCATGAGAGGAAATACCAGAAGCACTGTCTTAGCCACCTAAATCTGGGTAATAACTAATAGTAAGTACTTCTATATTATAACCTTTGAAGTTTGAAGCAAGAGAGCCCCTCCATAGGGATTTTTTTTTTTTTTTTTTTTCCCCCTTTTGGTATACACTACATGAGTATTGTAGTTCACAAATTTTCAATATTTTCCAGGTTATAATTAACTCATGTCTAGTAGCAGTAAATTAAGACCATACCTAACAGTTACCATCATTTATAATTTATCTTGCCTATAGAGATTCTGCGCATATCCATCTCCCACTCAACCAATTTTTTACTCCAAACCACAATTCTATATTGCTAGTTATGTTCTTAATGGAACATTTGGTAGAAGTTGGGCATAGTTTCCAGGATGCAATCCGTAATAGATACTAAATTAACGAGGCCTTAACTGGACTATACATCTAGTTACTAGACAAAGGAGCAAGCTGAAGCTTCCATAATTTCAATGTTCTTAAAGAAGAAAAAATGAAGGTTTAGAAAAAGACTTTCTTTTTCTTTGAGGCACCAAAGAAAAAATGCTTTGTAGAAATTTAATTTTGTCTAACATAGTCATATGTCCATAAACAACAAAGTTTAACTACGAAATTAGTTATAACCTGAGCCTACAACTTTGCTTATTATTTTTTTATTGGAGGTAAATTTTAACAAATCCATTATTGGATTATATTTTTTTCTTATATCCTCCATATATACTTGCAAAATTTCTAAAAAATTAAAAATCAATAGTTATGTCATCAATAAATTGTTTAAATTGTAAATTTTTGTAATTTAAAATTATGCATAAAATATAACTTATAGATTATATAGTAAATAATATATGATTGACACAAAATTTGATATGTGTATTAAGACATAAAGAATATGCAGTTAAGTAATTAGATTTTCAAAATATGTAGTAATATTATTTATTTTTTTTAAAGGAAGTACAACCAATTTTGTAGCATTAGGCTACAACCAATTTTGTAGCTAAATAACTTTGTCCATCCATAAATTCATATATACTCACAAGGGAAATGATAGAGACCAATGGATCAATTGGAATCCTTGCTGATTCGAACTAGGGTTTTACATAGCAATTCCATTTTCGAGCTCCATGATTTGCTTAGATTTTTGGTCTAATTCTTTGTAATTTTTTAGGTTACTTTGTTTTCACGAATATGAAATAATCTTCTTTCTTAATAAAATCCCTCTACTTATTTATTAAAAAAATAAACTATATATGCACAACCTTAAGGTCACCAGTGATATGAAGACATTAGGTTAATTTGTTAATTGGTTATTAGTTAATTAGTTAACAATTTTCTCATGGTCAAAGACTAAAATGGCAAATTTAATGGATTTTTTTTATTATTATTAGTGAGTTACGCATACAACATATGGGTTTGAACTTACTACCTTACTGTGCACTTATAAGGAGAGGAGATGTTGGTTGAGCTAGAGCTCATTGATAACAGATATGCACAGGGACGGAGCCAGAATTTGAAGTTAAGGGGGGCAGTTTTACTATTAGTTGCATGCGGTGGCTCTAACTTCCGGTTCAGTTGCTTAACAGCTAATGAGTTTTTTTTTTTTTTTTTTTTTTTTTTTATATATGTGCATCCAGGTATGGACAAAATTATTTTGTTTAAAATTTTTTAAAGGATCAAGTTGTTTGTTTTAGGTAAAATTGTTTGATTGAGTTTAATTGTTTTTAGCTTTATTGGTAATTTTTGTTGTTGAATAATTTTTTTGGGCTTGTTTATTTTGCTTTAGATTTTAGATTTGGCCTTTAAAGGGAGGAAAATGCTAGAATTACAAACTTTTTTTTTACAAATTATTAATGTGGTGAGTGGTTATTAGTAAGTAAAAATGCGATGTAAGTGATAAGCCTAGATGCAAACTAATAAAAATTTACTACCACAACAATTTGTAAAAATGTTATAGAAAATTTTGTGGCTAGAGTAGTACTCCTAAAAGAATCAATGATAATATTAAAGAGGGTAAAGTGTGATTTTATAGAACAAAATTGCTAAAATTGGTGACTATGTATATATTAATTAAAAAAAAAATAGGGGGGGCAATTAAGTCTCCCTCCGTCCCTAGATATGCACATTAGCTTTTATAACAAGTAGTTGTCAAAAACTATAATTGATCCATCCATTTTCTGTTATGATCCTAGTATCCCACATGGATTAAATATAATCTTAACTATGTATTTATAAACTTTTGGGCACCTTCTCCTTGCAAACCAGTTTTTAAAGGATGAGTTTTACCCATAGATTCCTAACATTTGATATCAGAGCCAATCACCACCCCAAGTAATCAAGTGTAGCTCAAATAAGTTGCGGCTTTGTGGTCAGATTCCGGAGGGTGCGACCTAGAGGCTAGATTAAAATAATTGATAGGTGAGTGGAGCCACCTTGATGAGTTCTACCCATGAGTTTATAACATTTTCTCGTACATCAAACAAAGCATACATACATAATTACATTTATACACACACACTCTTAACCAAATTTCATAAATAAAGGCATAGTTTAAAAGTTCAAAGATTACACACGTGTTTTCGAGGTAATCAGAATTTGACAATATCAACTAGCTAGCAGTCGTTAATCACCTCACCAATCTGAGCAAAACTAGCAGCTTCATCCCGTAACCAAACAATGACAATCTGAGCATCACCCTCAATAATCACTTCATGTATTCCAATTTCTGCAGCAAAGTTAATAGCCCTGCGACAAGCCATTGCTTCCACGTCTTCAAAAAAACCAAAAACTTGTTGGTGAATGGTGAGGAATGGTACTATTTGAAAGACGCGGTAGTATTTTGTGTAACAGTTGTATATAACATCTGCATATATGGGAAGGAATACACACTTGTGATATCCGCTTTCATGTACAAAATTATAAATCGCGAAGAAGAACCAAATATGCCCCTTTACACGTTGTGGTGCAAATGATAACGGGCTCTTGATTCAAACAGCAGCATGTCTTCCTCTACGTTTTGCAAATAGGTTGCAAGGGCTTAAGAGGCCGAGTTGAGAGACTTCATCTTTTGGGCCCCATATCTAATTCACTGGGCTAATGTGACCCCAAATACAAATGAAATGTCACCAACCAAGTACTAGACTCTTGGCTGATTGGGTCTACCACGCATGTAAAGCTTGAATTATTGTCCTGCTGCACCGCCAACAACAGCCAATTACCATAATTGTTACATGTTTCAGCAAAGTTCATATTCAATCACCTTCTACACCCATTTGTTCAAGTTCTATTCTTCAGTCCAAACTCAAGACTAAACACCAGTCACATGGTCACTTCAACTCTGAATTCGAATAAAAATCACACAACCCTCAATGTAACACTTTTTTTTTTGGTTCATTTTAAATAGACTTTATAAAGGAAAAAAAAAAATAGGATGCAACAATTTATTACCATTGATGAAGCATAAAGTGACACATTCAGAGTTAGATATATGATTTTTATTCGATTAGAACACCAAATCCCTCCCTTCATTTAATGACATTGCTTGTCTTAATAAACCTACGAAGTAAAGAGGATGGTGAATAGGAAAACACAAACACACTATAACTACTTTCTATTGATAAATCAGTGACAAAATCCCAAGTCAACGAATATGTGATTGATTAGAAATTAGACCAATGAACCCGTCCATTACAACTACAAGCAACTCCACAATTTTGGTAGTTAAAAAACAACCTTGTTCCCCCAAAAAAAAAAAAAAAATCCAACCAAAGAGAAAAAAAAGAGGCAAAACAAGACAACAAACAGGCATTTTTAAAACATGCCGAAAGGTTTACAAGAAGCAATTGCTCCAGAACAGAAATATGAAAATGAAGAACTGAAACAACGGAGGAAAGGATTAGGTGGGAAAAAAATATTGATAGAAAAGAACGCATGAATCAGAATTAATCGTTTCACTTAATGACTAGACTATCATATAACTGAAGACGCATAAAAATTATATATATCAGAACTCCAAATGTACACTAAATCATGCTGGACTGAGGAAGCTTTATTGCTCTGCAGGGAGTGCAGCAGAGATCCAATCTGAGGTAGCCGTTTGAATGTCCGTCTCAATATGTGGCGAAAGAGAAAGAGGAGTTATTGCAACCTGTTGCTCCAAATGAGACACAAATCAGAAACCAAGGAAGCTAATAATAATATTGAAAAAGACATGAAGCAAAGTATCTAATACTTCAATGAAAGAAAAGTGACCATCTCCAACCATAATAAAACACCCTCTTTCAAATATTTTAAAAGAGATGCCAAACCCTACCACCCAAGAAATATGTAACAGTTAGGATATTATTTCAATTAATATGCAGATGTTACAGGCAAGCCTAATGTCCAATAAAAATCATATTGATCCTTGGTGTTTTATTGTAAGTCTTAAAGAGATTTAATCACTGACATTGGGACCCAAAACATTAGGTATGAGCCATAATGATATATGAAAACACTCACAGTAACATTTAAGTCAAAGGATGATAGCAGGCAGTCCTGCAATGACCACACACTTTATTACTTTTACCTTTACATGCTACGTAAGACATACCAAATTTTTTTTATGATGGCCTCTTCTGTTACTTTTTCTTCAGTTCTTTTGTAGTACAGTTACCAATCACCAAGCAAGTGGAATCCACTCTTTAAAACAGGACCCCATTTGCAATTATTACAGTTGTTTGAACTGACAGTCATGGAAGAAAAACCTACTGGGGGAAAGAGCTGACCCCACAAAAATGATACTACTGAAAATTTAGATTCATTCATTCCATTTCTATACGATTGAATGACACACAATGACAAGAAAAAAATAAATAATTTCAATGATGAGGGAAAAAAAAAATATTATAGATACTTACATATCCATTTTCAAGTGCTCTGAAATCCAGATCCTCGTCCGTCTCTTCTTGCTCCTTATCCAGAAACTGCAAATGTAAGCATGCCTGAGCCTTAGTTCATCACTTCATGAAACAACTACAAATATCTTCAATTTTTTTGGTTAATCAAGCCAATGAAGACTTGCAATTTGTAGTACAAAAAATTCAGACTTTTCTATAGGTCAAACTTTCAAAGATTTGTTACAAGCAACTTAAGATTCATAATTTGATATCAACCCTTCTTATAAAACTACAAAATGTCATAGATCTTCAAGCAATTTCATTGATTATCCTAAAAGGAGAAAGTATAACTGCTTTCTTGAAGCTGCTTCTAAAAGCATTCTCACAGCAAGTAAAAGCTGCTTCTAAAAGCAACCTTAATTGCTAGATTTTTTTTTCATACCTCTAGCCGGAAGTACTTCTTCACTCGGTTGGAATCAGATTTTCCAGCAACGCCAACTGATTCAATTTCCACATGCTTCTTTTGTGTGTTCAAACGTCGAGCCGCACCCTGAAAAACACCCACCAAAAAAATGAAAACAGGAAAAGGGCAGTATAATCCTTCCATGAGCCTTTTTTTTTTTTTAGTAATTCACAGTGAGAGCGACTGACCGCAGCAGAGGCATCTCGGCCAAGCTGTGCAAGCTGAAGGCCAAGGCTTTGTTGATTGGACATGAAATGTCCAGCAGGATACCGGTTGGCTGAAACAGCTAGCCAGTTAGGAGTTGATCTCCACATACTGTGCTTGGTCAATTTAAAACCCTGTCAAGCAAAACATTTTCATGCATATGTAAGAGGGAAAAAATGTCTAGGAGAATTTAAATATTGTGAAGGCAAGGATTTATATCAACAGTTTTTTTTTCCCAAACAAAAGCACATGAATGAGTAAAATCAGTTGTTCAATAAATGACCAACAAAGTGAGACCAGCTTCCCAGAAGAGGATCTAAATCAAGTAGAATTTTCCAATATACCAGCTATATATCTCAGCTGATACAGTTTATCAAGGGTTTGAACCAAAGCATCTAACACAACATCTAACGATTAAGCACTTGCTTGAATTGGGAGAAAGAAAAATGTGTTACCACCTAGGAAGCGCGGACACGGGTACAACACAGTGACATGGGCAATTTCTGAAAAATTATAACATAAAATGGCCAATATGACACGGGTACGGTACCCTAAATGAAGTGTCCGTGCTTCCTAGGTTATCACTGACCAAATTGTAGCACATTTTCCATATATTAAGCATAGGATACTTTGGCTCCAACGAGTAAAAATTTTCCCTCAAAATTTTGACCCATGGGAGCAACACAGGCCCCTACACTAAAGCACAATTAACTGTAAAACTCCAGTCCAACGGTGACAAGAATGTGATTACATTACAGTTATCACACTTAAGTTTGTAGATCTATCCTATAAAGTCAGCATACATTCTAACGAGCAGAGACACCAACTAATATTTTATCATTAGCAACTAAGCACCAAGAATAGCAACAGAATATAATCTTAGATACACATACCTCACATGCACCAAAACTAGTGATGATTCTATAAATAAAACTAAGCCTTACCCTGATGACATTGCTATTGATAACTATCCAGGCTACTTCTAAATGCTTGACAGAGGATGCCAATTTCCAGAGTACATGTTGATAGCACTAAGATTTTTCACTGCCTGATTACCTAGCATAATCTCATTTCTCCCAAGAACCAATATTGGCCATCTTAACATATAAGGCTCTCAACATGATACTGCCCATGTCATCTTAAGTCACCAAGTCATCTGATATGACCAAAAAACACTTCAGTGATACACTAACATACCAGAATCATTCTGAAAAGTTTTTAATCTGGTGGGTTTTCAATTCTTTTTCTTTTTCTGATAAGTAGGGGTATTCAGTTATCAATAAATTTGAGAATCTATAACCAAATGCACCCTAAATTTTTAAACCTTCACAATAGTTTGTCATTCAGACAGGGAAAATAATAAAGGCTGCATCTATACCCCACATATATCCATTGAATGAAAACAACAATAACCACAATGATCAATTAAAAAACTAGTCATTCATTAAGAAAGCAGTTCTAGTGCTTTATTATGGCCAGTATTATATTCTGTAAAACACCTGGTCAAAGTTCAGTGGGTATTACCATAGTTTTCAAAACAAACTTTCAATTAGAAACAAGTTAACAACCCATTTCCTTAACACTTTAGAGATGCGAACCTTGTTTGTCAAAGGAGAAGTAGGTATCTCTATATTCAGGGAGCAGCTTTTGGGGAAAACCCCTTTTTCAATATCTCTGATAGCTGCATTTATTAAAGGTATACAGACAGAAACTGCATCCTTAAAATCATTTTCCTGACTTTCATCCTTCTTCCTGCAATAGATTATATCACCAAAGAATTACTTCTCAACATTAAGGAGGAAAATATATATATCAAATTTTTATAAGAAAAAATCTTCAAGTCACCAGTTCAATGATATTGACAATGATGGAACACCACAAATTAGGGCCTCTCTAGCTCCGGCAACAACACCCGAGTAAAACCTGATCAACGTTTCAGTCATTAAAAACACTTGTCTATTCAAATAAGGACTAGAAGTCACCGGAAAAAAATAGAAACATACAGCTTTACTGATATTACTAGAGTAAACATATCAAACACTGATTTCAAATATTGGATGATTCCAAAGTTTACCCTGCTTGACTTAAACAAGATAATTTAGGAATAATAAAAAGCAATAACTAACAACTTACATGTGATGGCCACAGCTTGATCCCCGATTAATTCCACTAATCACCTGAAAATGAGACCATCTATGATATTTCTGGACCCCAAAATGTATATGCATAATCATACTGATGACATCATATAAATGCTAACCAGAAGAGGCTTTGACCAAGAAAACAATGCCCCAGATAATGCCAATGAGACACAATCCACAGGAGTCCCTGAGTAAAAAGAATCATGTCCAAGCCTGTTACTATCAGTAACCATGATGAAACCGCAAAATCCAGATCAACTTTACATAAATCTTTCAGGCATACATTGATGCCAATTTCAAAGAAAATATATCAATATCTAAAAATCACTGAAGTTTTCCATATATAGAATGAATGAATCTGGCTAGTAGTTAAATTGAATATCAAAAAATCCACATCATATCTACCCAATTTCATAAACATAAACAAAAGCCAAAATGCAAGGAGTGATGAATCCATTAAATACAAGATAATTTTTATAGTAACAGAACCCAATACATAGATATCGGTCATACCTGAAACTTCAAAAGCTGTAGAACCATTAATCTCAGTGGAACTCACAGCAACAGTTTCTTGGAGAGTCACAGAATGACCTGACACTGATTTGTCCCTAAAAGCACCAAATCACAACCTAACAAATCAGAATATATTCCCAGTTTCAATACCAATACTTGAAATGAAACAAAACAACATATCTATATACAAATAGTAATAGGCAAATAAAATAAAAAACTTCAAAATCCCACACCCAAAATAAGCAATTAAGAGAAACATGCACAAAAGGTAAGTTGTATCAATAATCACAAAGAACCCAGATTCTCAGATGATGAAATTAACAGAAAAAGACAACAAAACATATTAAAAGGATTAAGAAATGAAAGAATTTCACATACCAATACAGGAACACAAATATAAACGCCTAGACAATCAAAAACAATGTAATCCCACATACCCAGATGAGAGAATCAAGGAAATAAGATATAAAACGCAAACTACGACCTATAATCAAAGACAACCCGGAAAGCCAACAAGCAATGAATGAAACTCGCATACCAATACAGGAAATGAAACAAGCCCACATAGCCAAATATCAAAATCAATCAAAAAACACAAAACTTTACAGCTAAGTAATCAAAAACAATAGAACCCGCATAACCCAGATGAGAAAATCAAAGGAAACAAGCAATAAACCACAAAATACAACCTATACAATACAGGAAATGAAAGAAGCCCACATAGCCAAATATCAAAATCAATCCAAAAAAAAAAAAAAACACACAAAATCTACCACTAAGCAATCAAAAAACCCACACCCAGATGAGAAAATCAAGGGGAACAAGCAATAAACCACAAAGTACACCCTATAGAATTCAGGAAATGAAAGAAGCCCAGATAGCCAAATATCAAAATTAATCAAAAACCAATGAAAAACCCCACATACCCAGATGAGAAAACCACTGGAAACAAACAATCAAACACAAAACACAACAAAATAGCTGAGCAAAGTGGATGGAGATTGAACCCACGATTGCGGAGCGCAGACATGGACATTGTACAAGCCTTCACGAACAAGCGCTTCAACGAGGAACACAAGGCCAGGGGAGTCAACCCCATCTCCGTTGGTGACCAAAACAATGGGCTTGGAAGTGTCTACGGCCTCAGAAGCATCGGAAACCGAGGTGGAAGAAGAGGGCTCGGCGGGTTCAACATTGTCGCTTTCTTTTGATTCAGCTTCACTGTTACTAACGTTGTCATCATCGTTGTTTTTGTTGTTGTTGTTGTCGCCGTTTTTTTTGCTTAGAACTTGTTGGAGATTGGAGACCAACCCCGGTGGCAACAAGTTGTTGTTCTTCACAGAAGTGGAAGTCATAGCATAAACTCAGAGAAAGAGAGAGAGAGAGAGAGAGAGATTTGGGTGTTGAAGAATCAAAGCAGAACCCTAGAGAGAGAGAAAGAGAGAAGGAAAGGAAGAAAAGGAAAGAAATAAAGGATGGAAAGAATGAAAAGGATGGATTGATAGATTATAGATAGATAGAGAGAGAAGAAGAAGATTTGAGTAGATGGACCGGTTCATACGGCATTATTTTGAGAGAGAAAAGTAAGATTTGGGGTAAAAGAAAGAGTCACTATTGTTTGCTGCATCATTAAACACATGAGGAAGAAAGGAACAGTGATCTAATTGAAAATGGGGATTTCCTACAGTTTTTTTTTTTTTTTTAGCTTAGCTTTTTGTTATGGTCACTTTTTTTTTTTTTTTTTTTATTCACTCTAGAATATTACAAACTTTTTATTGAATAAGTGATGTTAGAGAATATTATAAATATATTCTAAAAATATCCTTTATAAAATGTGTTACTAATTAAAAAAATAATTTAAAGCGTTTGTTGATGAGAAATCTTATGTTCGTAATATTTTCACCACAAATCATAAGTGATAAATTGTTACGGGTTGTTATAGGTGAGAAGGAAATAATTTTAGAAGTATGTTTTTAATTAAAATTGATAACAACTTGCCGTCTATAATTTGTTAGGAAAATATTATGAAAATATTATAGACGTAGCATTTTTTTCTATTGATTAAATGGTGTGGTTAAATTCAACCAAATACATTTATTGACACACTAATTTGTTAGTTTTATGTAGTAAAATTTATAGATTTTTTAACAGTATCTTTCATTAAATAAGCAGAAAGTGAATTTTAAACTTGTGTGTTTGGATGAGCTTATTTATTTATTTACATAAAATAGTATTAAAAAATTAGGTAAAAGCCTTTCTTTTTTTCTTTATGCCATCAAAATAAAGCTAAAAAAAGGTTTTTTTTTTTTTTTTGCTTGCCAAGCACACTGGTAAAATTTAAAAAGCTACTTAAGATCTATTATTTTACCCTTTGTTTGTTATGGGATATTTACTGGTGAAGAAAACAAATCAAAAAAATTTTCTTATCTAATGATGTTTGATTGTGATGATGAAAATAATTCCCAATATATATATATATATATATATAACTCACATTAAAAATCAATTACATTTCATATATGCACAAATCTTTTGCATTAATAACATGCATTAAATCTCTCATAACATGTAGAACTTATGCATCTATGGAGTTCACATATTATGAGAGGCATGCTACACAATACACACCATCAATTACATAAGATAATTCTTAGAGCACTAGCATTCGGGAATAAATAAATAAATAAATAATATATATTTTGCATCCTCAAATACTTTATCTATTTTACTAATTCATTTTACAACTCACCCTACATTCAAATTTTTATTTTTACATACAATCCTAAATTACCTAATAAAATAATAAAAAGTATTCTCCTTTCTCTCTTTCCTCTCACTATCTTTTTCTCTTCACACACAACCATAATATTAGATTTTTTTTTCTTTTCTTTATGACCTATGAATAATAAGGTTCCTTACTATTCATAGGTTGAAAATTTTTTTAAGTATACAAACTCAAATGGAGTGGGTTTTTACTGTCTTGAGTTGTAAAATAACAACTAGGGATGTTTACATCCCAATGTTAGTGCTCTAAGTAATGGTGACAACAACAACAATAGGTGGCAGTGTTAATGGCAAAGAAGGGAAAGAGATTTATGTTTTGTGTCAGAGAGAATTAATTTAACCCTATTTTGTGGTTTTCTTAATTGTAAATGGGTATCTCTATGAGTATTTTTTTTTTTTGAGAATCGGGTATCTCTATGAGTAGTAGATTAGTTTTTTCTTCTTTGGTTATAAGTTATAACTTATGGACCTAGTTCAATCAGATCTAGGCGCTTATTTTAAGAGAATGGGGGTTTCTTTCCAGGGTTGAGAGGATGAACCTGTGTGGTTTATTGATAGTGAACAGTTACAAGAATACAATTTTTATTGAGAAGTAAATCATATCGGCACATGAAAGCTTGTAACCAAGATCTTAGTGGGCAACATTAATTTGCTTTTAATTCACTGGTGCTTATTCTTAAAGACAAAATAACAAGTATTCTTTTGTTGTAACTTGTAAGTTAGATTATTAGAGTTGATATGATCAACTTTAAAAAAATGAGGGCAAGTAAGATTAGTTTGTGAGATTAATATAAGTAAAATTTTAAAAGAAGAGCTAATTTGTATTCTTCAAAGGGCGGTTACATATGTTGAAAGCTACAGTCAAAGAATTCACAATAGGACAAGTTTGAATCATTGATTCATAAGTATAATTTTAGACGAGGACTGTTAATATAACACATCAATTTGATTAGTTGTAATGATGTATGTTTTTGGATATTGACAAATTATAAATCTGAGTCAATTTTTACTGTAATATTGTAACATTAATTTCATTTGGTAAATATGGGTTAGTGTTTGATAATTAAAAGTATTCAATGAACATACAAGGATTAAAGACTACATCTTACGTTTAAATAATTAAACACGTGAGAAAGAAAGTGATCTAATTGAAATGGGGATTTCCTACCCTTTTTTTTTAGCTTAGCTTTTTTCTATGGTCACTTTTTTTTTTTTTTTAATCCTCAATAGAATATTACAAACTTTATATTGAATAAGTGATGTTATAGAACATTACAAATATCTTCTTAAAAAATCCTTTATAAAATGTGTTACTAATTAAAAAAAAAACAATTTAGAGCATTTATTGATGAGAAATTTTGTGTTAATAATATTTTTACCACAAATTATAAGTGGTAAGTTGTTGCGGGTTGTTATTGGTGAGAATAAAATAATTTTGGAAGTAGGTTTAAATTGGAACTAATAACAACTTACCACCTATAATTTGTTAGGAAAGTATTGTGAAAATGTTGTAGATGTAACATTTTTGTCTATTGATTAGATGGTGTGGTTAAAGTCAACCAAATACATTTATTGACATATCAATTTGTTAGTTTTATGTCGTAAAATTTATAGATTTTTTAACAGTTTCTCTCATTAAATAAGCCAAAAGTGAATTTTAAAAATGTGTGTTTGGATGAGTTTATTTATTTATTTACATAAAATAGTATTAAAAAATTATGGAAAAAGCCTCTTTTTTCTTTCTTTATGCCATCAAAATAAAGCTAAAAAGAGGTTTTTTTTTTTTTTTAATGCTTGCCAAGCACACTAGTGAAATTTAAAAGCTACTTAAGATCTATTAATTTACACTTTGTTTGTTTTGGGATATTTATTGGTGAAGAAAACAAATCAAAAATAATTTTCATATCTGATGATGTTTGATTGTGACGATGAAAATAATTCTAAATATATATATAACTCACATTAGTGTCCATTTGGAACAGCTTATTTAACTGAAACTAAAAACTTTTTGCTAAAAGTGTAGAAAAAATGTTAAGAAATAAGTTGAATAGTACCGTGAGGCCTATGAATAATATCAAAAAGTGCAATGAGACCCATAAATAGTAGCAAAAATAAGTTGAAAGTGGAGATAAGCTAAAAAATTCAACTCATCCCAAATGCATACTAAAAATCTTCTACGCATTAATCATGTGCATTGAATCTCTCATAACATGTGAGACTTATGTATCTATGGAGTTCAGATATTGTGAGAGGCATATTACACAGTACACACCGTCAATTGCATAAGATAATTCTTAGGTGATGGTGATAACAAAAACAATAGGTGGCGGTGTTAATGGCAAAGAAGGGAAAGAGATTTATGTTTTGTGTTAGAGAGAATTAATTTAACCCTATTATGTGGTTTTCTTAATAGTAAATGAGTATCTCTATGAGTAGCAAAGTAGTTTTTTCTTCTTTGGCTATAACTTATGGATAGTTCAATCAGATCTGGGTGCTTATTTTATGAGAATGGGGGTTTCTTTCCAGGGTTGAGAGGATGAATCTGTATGGTTTATTAATAGTGAATGGTTACAAGAATACAATTTTTATTGTGAAGTAAATCATATCAGCACATGAAAGCTTGTAACCAAGATCTTAGCGGGCAACATTAATTTGCTTTTAATTCACTGGTGCTTATTCTTAAAGACAAAATCACAAGTATTCTTTTGTTGTAACTTGTAAGTTAGATTATTAGAGTTGATATGATCAACTTTAAAAAAATGAGGGCAAGTAAGATTAGTTTGTGAGATTAATATAAGTCAAATTTTATAAGAAGAGCTAATTTGTATTCTTCAAAGGGCGGTGACATATGTCGAAAGCTACAGTCAAAGAATTCACAACAGGACAAGTTTGAATCATTGATTCATAAATATAATTTTAGATGAGGATTGTTCATATAACACATTAATTTGATTAGTTGCAATGATGTATGTTTTTGGATATTGACAAATTATAAATCTGAGTCAATTTTTACTGTAATATTGTAACATTAATTTCGTTTGGTAAATATGGGTTAGCGTTTGATAATTAATTAAAGTATGCAATGAACACACAAGGATTAAAGACTACATCTTACGTTTAAATAATTAAAGATTGGAAATTAGCTTATAAATTCAAGTCATTTCCATGCGGTTGATGTATTAAATCTGAACACCAAATTTATGTTCACATATTTATCGTTTTTGCAAATAAAACTTACATTTATTATGTTAGGAAAAAGAAAGACATTTGTTAGCTAACATTGAAACAAGCCACATTAAAGGAGTATATGTATTTTGTAGATCTCCTTCTATGTCTCTAGACTCTTTAGCACTTAAAATGAGAGCATATAATTAAGATGTCGCATTTATGCAAAATTAACCGTTTCTAGAAAACAAAAATAGTGAAAATCTTTATCTTTTTATAAAAGGGAAAGGTTTTGCTGCATACTTGTATGTGGCAGCAAAAAGAAAGGAACATGTGCATATCATCAAGTGGACCTTAGACACTTGTCCATTTCATTTTGCTATTACATACCTCCTCTATATACAAGTATGCACCAAAACTTTTTCCTTTTATAAAATTATATTTTTAATTTTTATTGATTTTAAACCTACAAATCCTGGATTATCTTAAACTTTCCCTAAGAAAAATACTACCATGCTACAAATCAATTGAATTTTTTCCCATGAAAAAAACTATAAAATGGTGGGTTTTAGTTAACTCAACTAGTAAAGTCTCTTATCATGAAATAAGAGAGGTAGAGTTCAATCCCTGCTTATATCAAAAACCAATTGAGTGTTTTGATTTGATAATAAAGAAGCAATTATCATGAACGAAAAGCATAGGTTGAAATTCTCTCAAAAAATATTACAAAATGAATATATGTACAATAATCAAACATGTTTTAATATATTGATTTACTTGATTAAAAACCTGTATTAGTTGTTATTTATAAAAATTGGGATTAAATAAGATTGAATTAAGGATCTAAGATACTAATCTTGTAACTAATGTGTAGTCCATAAATCTAGACAGAAATCGGCACCTCTTAGCGTTTTTAATGAAGATGTTTAGGATTTAAAACCTCATCCCCTAATTATCATATTATATATAACAAATTATGGTTTTTTTTTGGGAGAATCTTATACATAAAAATAAAAATAAAATTCTAGACGGAAACTAGGAGAACTTTGGGAAGAATAAATAAAACAGAGTAAAGAAAAGGAAATGCATGTCGTATAGTGCTTGTGAGATACTATATCCAGACAAAATCTACGATAATTAAGAACGTGATTAGCGTAACTTAGAGAATCATTCTACAGGTTGTGTCTTTTAATATTTTGACAATATCTTTTGAACGTGGCAAAGTACCACTTGACCTTAATGTGGGGTCTCTTAAATTTGAATGGAAATGTCAGACCAAATGATGCAACTAATGTAGAAGTTTTTTTTTTTTTTGAGGAAAAACTAATGTAGAAGTTAGTTTCAAAGTCAATCATATAGTTTCCTTTGGGCTTAACAAAATTCTTTTGAATCAGTCTCAATAATTTTCACCTAAATGGGACTTTAATTTTGAATCATACACTTAGCCATAGGAAATCGAGTCAATTAACTTTTAAATGGGACTTTCTTCAAGAACTTGCCAAAAAAAAAAAAAAAAAAGGAAATAGAAAGTAAAATTTAACTCAAGCACACACTAGTTTGTTAATTTTTGGAAGAATAGCATAAAACTACAAGCAATTGGGACTACTATATGGTTTATATCATCACAACAATAATCTTTTAATGAAGAACGTTTAGGATTTGTTCAAGTGAGTTTATTCAAGGATTCCGTATGCACATCTTACATTTATTTTTATATTATCATAGAATATTAATTTCTATTAATGACCAAAAAATAGTTGGGACGCACTCATCTATTATTTATTTATTTATTTATTTACATCAATCAGTTCTTAATGTAGGAAGGGAATGAATTTCCGATTTTTTATTCAACTATTAGAGACTTTATTAGTTGAACTAACTGAAACCCACTACTTTATGAGGTTTAATATGGACGGAATGACTATATTGAAAATATAAATAAGTTTTATTAATTTTTACATATATATATATATATATATATATATATATATAACAATTTTCCATTGTAGCAATGTTGGTTGGATTGGTAAATGGTAATGCAGATTTTGGGAGTGACGCCAACGCGGTAGCTCAACTGTTGTACATTATTAGATGCAGTACTATATCATTGTTTTAAAGTCAAATTTCATAACATTTAATTTTCATGTCCCAAATGTTTATCGGATCCCAATTGGTCTCCAATGAATCCATCCACCTGTTTTTACTTACTGTGACTTGTGTCGGTGCCTGGGTAGGTAGTTTTACCACGAAGAAATGCATATTAATTATTGGTTGTAACTTGTAACTTGCAAAAGAAAACTGTAAGGATTGGAAATTTTTGAATCCTTAATCCTTGAATAATAATGGGTTTCATATGACATTGTCCTCAGATCCCATCATAATTCTCTCTGGCTATTCATGCCATTTGTAATTTCTTGTATGGAATCTCACAGTAAACTGCCTTATCAATGAGGCCGCAAATAAAATAAGAAACTAGTTCGGACAAAAGAGAAAATGGAGGCATTGTTAAAGCGTAGAGTCTTTGACATTCTAGAAGAATGTAGACTAAAGTTTTCCTTATAAGATCGTCTATCTTTTCAAAGTCTAAAGAGGATATAAACCGCGTAAAAAAGGGGTCTCCTAGCAAATTTACTGTGGAAGTATTAACATATTGAAAAGGGATACTAATCTCAAAAAGATGAAGATAAAAAGGGATACTTTGGTGACACATTGCTTTTGATAACTGATGCAGAGTTCATGATAATAAGGAATTCTGAAGAAAATGTAGTTATGTGGAATAGGATTGAGTAACTATTTTTGATATTGATGAGGTTATTTAGAAGGTAGGAATGTAAATTTTTTTTTTTAATTCTCAAAAATAACTTTTAATAAAATTTTAAAGCAATTTTTTGAAAAACCAGCCAAATAGATCCTTACAGAATAGATTTTGTCTGTTCCATTGGGATGAAGGGGAGTTTTAATCAAGGAGACTAAAGACTGGCTCAATATGGTCCATTAACTTAAGAATTTATTAAATTATAATTGTAAAATCGAAAATTTGAGATGCTGGAGTGAACCGTAATGAGTTACGGTAACAGCAATGTTAAAGATCAAGAAATATGTCTTAATAGTGTTTTTCGAATGACTTAGGAATGGTATTACCAAAACAAATATATGGATTCATGGAGTTTAATATAGTCTTTTAAAAGAGTGATTTATGGTGTCTTCTTAAACAATCACTTATTTATTGTGCTATAATTAGGGGTGTGTATTCTACTCATCAACCTGATGAACCCAACCTAACACCCTCTGCCCCCAAGCCCAACTAAGCTAAGTTGAGTTTGAGCTAGCAAAATTGTCAGCCCATGTAAATAGACCCAATCCATGCTATTAATTAAAAAAAAATAAAAAAATTGTATAGTAATGTGTTAGTTTGCATTACTTTTGATATTGAGATTTTGTTTAAATTTGCTTCTTTGATTTATTTTGGTATTCTAGGACTTATTTTTGATGACATTGAAATATTAAGATTAATTGTGTAAATTATAATGATTTATTGAATAATAAGCTTAAATAGTTGAATAAAAATCAATTACTCTTAGACGTATCTAGTCGATTCTTTTTAATAAGAATGATTGAATTTCTTAAATAGTTATTAGAGATATCATTTTTTTAGTTAGGCCATCAATATGGCCTCTTCAACCTGAAGACTAAATCTAACTCAATCTAATACCTACAATTTTGGGTTAGGTAAGATTGGAGATTTCACAACCTAAGGAAGTTGCATTGAGTTAAAAACAAAATACATCTCAAACCCAATCCAATCCAACGTATATTCACCTCATAGGCCATTTGGACAACTACAAATTCAAGTATGCAACAAAAGTTGTTCCTCTTTCTTGTGTAAATAAATTTCAGGGTGCCCTACTTGTACCTTTGTAATACTTTGATGGGTTTGATCCACGTGTTGTCCATCATACCACTCCCACTCTCTCCCACAAAAAGAACAACCTCACAAATTTTTTAAATTAATTGTCATATCACAGAATCTCCCAAACTATAGTTTACTTGGAAATTTTAGAAACCCAAAACACGTGACAATGAAATGTTTATTCCAAAACTGGTCTTAAAGGGAGGTTTAGATCTCAAAATATAAAATGAAAAAGAATTTAACGATGTCAAAAATTAGATGATACATGCATTAGTTTAGTGAGTTTTGGGAAAGCTTTGCTGGGTTGAATTGAGTTTTGGCTGAGAGTATGAAGTGTTTGTTTTAGGATGCAAGGTTTTGAGGAATTTTTGATGTGTTTGTGAGTTTCAATTGGCAAAAAGATGTTAGCTCAATTGAGAAATTGGGTTTTGAGGATTGATTGCTGTGAACTGTGATTACACTTTGTAGTGGAGGTTTGGTGACTTGGCTAGTGGGGGGACTAGTGTGGACAAGGGTTTTGACCTAAAACCTAATCAATTTGGTTATTAAGGCATTTGGGGTGGTTGATAGGAAGTAGTCTATTTAAAATTTGAAGCAAGGACAATGGTGGTGAAGAGTGGAGAAGACTAGGAGAGGTGAAAGAAGAGAGAAAGAAAAATTAAAAACAAAAAAAGATTTATGGGTAAAATGGAAAAGAAGTATAATCAAGAGTTAAATAACAAAATAATCTACAAGTTCACAAAGGATTAAACAAAAGCCACACCTTCTGCTAATTTAAAACAGAGGTGCAAATGAACCTGCAACAAGGAGAGATGATAGTGCGCAAATTGTAAATCCATTGATGACATAAACCATATCTCATATCTATAACTAAGAGGACAATTTCTATCGCACTTTTAGCTAAATGAGTGAAATTTATTGTAGCTAATAAAATAAGCAAGGGATGAAGGTGTTGGGATGGGCATCTCCTTAAAGATTATCGTTGGGTTATAAATTAACCCCAATTCAATTAACTAATTAGTTAAGTAGATCAATTGTTTCAATTACATGCAAATTACAATTATAGGTATAATCATATCGCCAATCTAGAGTATAGTCCAGTGAAAAATAAATTGATGTAGCAAGCTAGTCACAATGGGGAAAACTTTTGTAGTAAAAACTTCAACCGGTGATTATGTAGGTTACAAGTACAACTCTCGAAAAATCTATTAATAAAAAATCAAGATTACAAGGGCAAGGAATTTTATTCAATCCCAAATATCTACCTAAAATAAAACATACAAATCCTAACTCAATTCCGACTCGTTGGACTTTGATTAACAGAAGACTTTTTCAATTTGCATGGATCTCCTATAGATGTGATTGACAACGGTTGCACAATTATCTTATCAACATAGCAACCTTACAGCAACAACAAATTGATTGCAATAGTGAAACTTTGCAGTAGTTTCATGTAAAATACCAATAAGATATTCAATGGTTGGAGTTGAAGACTTTCTTTGGTACATAACCATTAGTGCACAAAATTCGTAGCAAGATCCCCTTCCTTTCTTTTTTGAACTCACAAGTTCAATATGTGTAGGTTAGGATTTTTCTCTAAAAACCTTTCAGTTTCTATCTCAACAACATTATTTAAAGTGGGGCTTAATAAGCCTTTAAATAGGCTCCAGCTAGGTTACAAAAACTTAATTACAGTCATTTTAACTAAAAGCGTTTCAAGCTAATTCAGAATTTACAAATCTTGATCTATTGGCTGGTGTCGAGATTTAATTAAGCTTGATCAATTGATTTGTAGTCAAACCTAGTATTGAGGCAACAAATTCAGTAGTTATTGAGCAGTTTTCTTGTGTCTTCCATATAGATATTCAACACTTTTGGACACTAAAAATTAAGACTCAAAATACATCATTAAGTACGTTTGGAAGTGGGTAGCTAACACCTAAAAATATAACCTTAAATATTTTCCTATCAAAATCAGTTTCAAAAGTCGACAATTAGATAATTTGTGTCATTACTCATTATCTTTCTAAGTTTTTTCACTAGTTTATAAAATGAATTTTTGACTTTGTTTATTTTTTTTTTTTTGGTTACTACATTAATAAGTTAGAGTGAGGGATTGAATCCAAGACATCACAATTTTACCGTATGCAAGATTCTGTCGTTGGTGGGTCATTATCCTTATAAGCTTTTCACTAGTTCACAAAATGATCTTTTGACTTTTTTCCCCCTCCTATATTAGCTGAAAACCAATGGTTCATTGACAATTAATCTACTTAAAAATAAATAAAAAGAAAGAAAGAAAGAGATTCAATCAACAAGCAAGGTTACACATAAACATGAGATTATAATAAAAAAAAAATTTATAGGTAAGAAATCCTTGAAGAAAAAAAAACTCATTATAATTTCATAGGCAATTTTAATACTTGTTGAGATAATAAATTATGATTAATCCACAATAATCACACTTTTTTTTTTTCACCCATCAATCATAATAACTTTATTATCTCAAATAAGTTGTCAATAAAAACAACCTACTATATAATTATCCAAAAATATATGAAAAGTGAGCACACATGATAGACTGGCTATTGAAAAAAAGAAAAAAAAAAAAAAAAAAAATCTTCTCAAACTCAAAGTGGCGCCGTTTCCAAAGCTACAAGTCGCTGCATCTTTAGTAGTTATCGATCCCTAAACACTACCCTCCAAAGTACTCTGTCGTATTACTGTTTCTATGGCGTTGAGGGCCTTCCAAATTTTGAAACCCTAGCCTAGGGTTTCAAATTTCAATTTCTGGAGCCAATTGAAGAACCCAAAAACCCAGGTACACTTTCACTTTCTTCTTCATCTTTATTCATTGAAAAATTCGTAACGAATTGGACGGCTACGATTGTGATTAGTCGATCCAGGATTTTCCCCCCAAAATTTTTTTTTCTTCAAATTTTTGCCTATTATTAATATGGGAAAAGAGTAAAAATCTGGGCTTGAAGACAAAGCACGTTAGAATTTGTTGCAAGCTGTGTTTGGCTGCAAAGAAAGCGTTGTGAAAGTTTCATAAAAATTGAATCTTTGAATATTTTATAAATGTTCCTTATTGTTGTGAATTTTTGTGCATTTTAAATAAAATTTGTTACTTTTCAAAAAGGAAAAGAAAATTATTGTGGGTTTATGAAGCTGCATTGATTTAAATTGGATTGAGCTAAAAAGCATGACACAGTTACAATTTACTTTGATTAGCTTCTGTGTAATGCTTTTGATTTTTTCAAAAAAATTAAAGAACAAAAATTGTAATGTGTGTTATTTGACAATTAGCTAACTTGAAAGGAAATGGTTTCTTGAACCATTTGTTCTAACACTATCCCTCATGTGTGGGTTCATACTCTCTTAATAAGTGGCACCCAACATGTTAAATTTTAAAGGGTTAAACTCAAGACTAATGATAATATCGCTGTGATAAATTATCACTTATCCTAAAAGCTTTAAGTTGCTAGGAAAATGTTCATTTAGTTATCTGTCCATTTTTCTAACAGTTTAATACCTGCTTATACATGTAAAACTTTAGTGTGTACTTGAATGCAATTTGCGTATATCTAATGGCAGATTTGTTGATGGAGGGGTCTTAAGAAGTGTTGCAATACGAGACTTGCACGAGAACTTTCGGTGTTTTTGTCGAACAGAAGTAAGTTATGGTCATGATTTTTGGGATAAATGAAGGTTTAGTTGACAGGGGATTTGTGCCCTGAGTAAAGAGTTTGCTAATTATAGATATAGCTAACAAGATCATTTCTTAGTCATGAATGTCTCAAAGGCCAGTTTAACTTATTCAGTGTAACTATTGAGTGTTTTATTTCCTTTCTAGAAGGTGTTTTTCTATTTATATGGGCCATTAAACTTGCATTGCACAATGCTTTGAAGTTTGAAATCACCAAGCTATGTGAGTACTTGCAATTGAATGTGAATGTTTGGTTGTAGCTTGGGATAGATTTGTCCTAATGTGTGCTGCATTGTTGGCTGTAGTCATGGACCGAGAAGAGAGAATTAAGAATGCATGCATGAAGATTGTGGAGTGCATAAATGCCATGTCTTTTGTAAACTTGGATGACCAACGGGTGCATTCACTAGTGATGATGCGAGAAATAGCACGTGGGGTTGTTGAAAATAAGGATAGAAAGGTAAGAGAGAGAGGGGAGTATGTGCAAATTATTTTGATTATCATGTTGATCACTCTCATTTGTTGCATTGTTACTTTATAGGTAACTAAGAGTGATGTGACTAGGGCTTTGCACTCTAGTATTGAGAAGATGGTGAGTACTACTTATATCATGATAAGTTGTTTTACATTATGTTATCATTATGTGATGATTGATGGCAATGCAGGCCAGTTCATGCAGGGATATTGTGTATAAATTGAGTAAGATGTCATATAAAGGCTTAGATGACCAACGGATTCAATCATTATTAAGGGTGAAAGAGATTGCGGCTAAACATGCTAAAGTTGCAAGTGTTGAGAGTGATATGTGGATTAAAGAAAGCTTGGCAGGTGAGGAAATGCAGCCAAGCAGCGTGGATGTCCTGGTTGGAGGTGCAGAAATTATGGTGGTTGAAGAATCGCTGGTGGAGGAAACGGAGCTAAGAAATGAAGACGGTCATAATGTGGTGCAGAAAAGGCCTGTGACTAGGGCAAAACTCACTGGCAAAAAGGATATGCAGATTGGAGAGGTACAAAGGAAGATGCCTGAAGATGAGTCACCAGAGGTGGAAGCTCAGTTAATAAATGAAAATGGTAAAAATCAGTTGCAGGAGATTTTGTCACAACCACCGCTTCTGCAATCTCTTATATGGCCTCCAGATGACTGCATTACCTTAGATTGGATCTGGTCATTGATATCCACAATTAAGCAGTTTTCACAGAATCATCCCCCCTCCGAGTTTCAATTGGTAATGCCAATTTCTGTGGTGGATAAACTAGTTGATAATGCTTCAAGTATCCTTTCCAAAGAACCAAACTGTGTGAAAATTGATTGCCATGGAGTGGACTCGAGAGTTGTTGTAGTGGGTGACATTCATGGCCAGTTCCATGATTTGCTCCATCTTCTTGAAAATGCTGGTTTTCCCTCTGAGAATCAGTTCTATGTTTTCAATGGTAACTATGTAGATAGAGGAGCATGGGGTTTGGAGGTATTTTTGCTCCTATTGGCTTGGAAGGTATGTGATATGAATGATATTTATAGTAGTTGTCCATTTGCTTAATGCTCATTTTTGTTTTTTAGAAAAAGCAAAAGAATGGAGGCAAAAAAAGTATATGTAAACAATTATGTATCATGTACTTGTTTTGGTGGCTAAGTAACACAATTATATTTTTCTGTTGTCTGTTGTACGAGTTGTATGATTACTTTGTATTCATTATTTTGATTATGCTTATTTTCTCATCTTAGTGATTACCATAAATAATATAGTGTTTTCTTCATTGAAGAAAATGAGCAGATGGTTCCCCCCCTGCATAAGTAATATATAGTCCACTTATTTGTTGTTGATTTTTATGTGTATTTTTTTCATTCTATAACTTGTGATGGTTATACTGCTTTTATGTTTGTTTGTTTTTGGTTTTGTTTTTCATTTTTAACTTCTTGATGTTTAGGTATTGATGCCTCACAGAGTATATCTACTCCGTGGGAATCATGAGTCAAAAGAATGCACACTGGCATATGGTTTTGAGAAGGAGGTGAAGACCAAATTTGGAGATCAAGGTGAATATGTCTATAATAAATTCCTGGATTGCTTTAAAGAGCTTCCTTTGGCCTCAGTTATTGCTGGATCTGTTTATACCACTCATGGAGGGCTTTTCCGTAGTACACGCATTGCATACTCACGAAGATCTAGAAGAAAAAGGACACAGAGGCTAGAGCTTGGTTCTTTAGAAGAGTTATCTGCAGTTAAAAGATCTCTAATAGATGCTCCATATGAAGGCCCAAATATGATATTAACTGATGTGCTATGGTCAGATCCATCACAGAGGCAGGGTATATGTAAAAATCGAGCTCGAGGACGGGGTTTATGGTGGGGTCCTGATTGCACTGAAGCTTTCTTGAAACTGTCCAAGTTAAAGGTAATAATTTTCTATGTATCTAGTGAAAAATTAAGTTGATGTTTTCTTGTCACAATTGAAGCTACCACTAACTTAGTTTGTCACAATAGAAATCATATTAGATGTCAGTCATTTGTGGAATTAATATCACATATGGTCTCTTAATGGTCTCATTTTTAAAATTCTTTTTTGTTAACTTTGGCTAAGGCTGGAGCTAATTTTTTCCCCTTTTTTTTGGACTGTGTTTTCAACGCTATGCTGGAATAAAAAATCAAGTCATTATGGAATGAAATGTTTCAAATGTTCTTTTGTTTGGTTTTGTGGACATTTGATGTGACTCATTGGATAATTAAATGGTTTTGTGAATTGTATAAGAAAAAAAGGATTAATCCCTAATATACTAGAGCCTGAAAGGTTAAATAAGCAGCCTTTTCTGACCTCTACCATAGCAATTAGTCCATAGGAAGCTTTAATATATATATATTGATAATTATAGTAAGCTTTAAAATTAAATATTTAATTAATAGCCTTAAAAGTTTCTAAAATTATGTTGCACTGATGCAAAGAGGACCCATTTCTTAAATTAGGAAGGATTTGAGCTCCTTGCTTCAATCCTTCACAAGATATGCAATTGGCTGTACAAGAACCCTAAAACGTACTAAAGTTGAATATGATATGATGGAGGTTGAAATCAAAGGATGTCATCTTTGATGTGCTGCTTCTACATAAAATCTCCTTTAGCAGAGAAGAAGCGTTCCACCTCCACTAACTGACCCACATAAAGATTTCTTGCAGAGCATACCATTACTGCTCCTACTGGATCCAAGAAGATTCTCTTCAAATATTTCAGCCCCTTGTGCAACCTGACCATTTCTCAAATTACTTATAGATATATAAATTGGTAACATTCCGATGATTCAGCATTTCTTTACAGGTAGTTAAAGTGTCTATATGAAACTTATACTATAAGTGGAACCATAATGGCCCATTCTGACACCAGGTACTTGATGAACCTCATCACATCTTGTCCCACCATCCAGCTTTTCCCATGAAAAAGCCTTGGTCATGCCATCTGGATCCAATGCCTTGTTCCCACTTGTATTTTGAAGAGTGAGGCTAGTAAAAGCTTATTACTTGGTATTCGCTCAAACTTTCAAGATTATTAACATACATACAATCATGTACACCGATTAAGTTCTAAGCAAATATTGAGAAAAAACTAACTGAGGCAATAATTTTAGCTCTTGGCTCAATTATCTTTTGTTAGCTCCATTTTGTGAATTATTTGTGCATAAAGACTCACTTTCCAGATCCCCTTTTAATTATTTTTTTTTTTAATGCTTGTGAACACTGCCTCTTCGTTTCTACTGTAGTTGATCATAAGATCGCATGAAGGTCCTGATGTGAGGACTGGTCAGCATCTTTTTGGTGATATGCTATGTGGGTACAGCTTGGATCATGAAGGAGAATTAGGGAAGCTGTATACGCTGTTTAGTGCTCCGGATTTCCCTCAGGTTGAAGATTTATCTCTAAGACTTGACCCTTAATTTTTTTGGTATGTTTAATTTTGTAAGTGACATTTCTTAGTCCTATGTGATAATCTTTGCAACTACCTACAGCTTTGTATTTCGTTTTTCTACATCTGAAGGGCAGTTTGTGTGTGTGTGGACTTACATTTAAATAATGGAATGCTTCTATTCTGTTTATATGACAACTATCAACTTTATACTTGGAAAAAATAACGACAACTATAAACTTTATATGTGAATATCGTTGATGGGACATGACTTTGGAATTGACCAATATGAGCATTTCACCTTATTTCTCATATGAGAAAGTAAGCATAATTCTTCTGTACAAATAACAATATATAACCACGACTAGAATCTCTGACTTTGATTGCATTATGTGTTATAAAATAATAATTTTTCTTCTTAAATAAAACATGTCTTTTAATTATAGGATTGAAATTTGTGTGCTTTGGCTAACAGGTTGCAGGGTTCAGATTTATTCTATGTCCTAATTCTGTCTTTTGGTTGCTTTAACATGAAGCATCTTCATTTCTTTATTAAGTTGGTATGCATCCAACACCTGGAGAGTGGATTATAGATGTTTATTCTATACATTATGAATGTGTAGACATGTTGCAACATGGCAAATATCGTCGACAAGCAGGCCTTTGTATCCCTTACTAAACTGAGATTTGACTTACACTAGAGATTGTTTTGCAAAACTTAGTAATGTGCCACCAATTAGTATGGTTGTATGCGTCAAGATTGAGAGGCCGTGACTAAGATTAATAGAAAATGAGGAATCCAATACACTTGTGGTCTGCTCTTTTGGTGTCTTTGCATCCCAAATGGGGGTTTCTATAAATGACTTCCATATAATGGAATGTGCAATTTGTTGCTAGCTTGCTAGTTGGTGTATTTTCTGGATGGTAGGTTGTGTGCGTCAAGCTTGAGAGGCCGTGACTAAGATAATAGAAAATGAGGAATCCAATACGCTTGAGGGCTTCTCTTTTGGTGTCTTTGCATTCCAAATGAGGGTTTCTATAAATGACTTCCATATAATGGAATGTGCAATTTGTTGCTAGCTTGCTAGTTGGTGTATTTTCTGGATGGTAGTTTTTCTACTTCTCTTCCTTTTATGAGCAGAAATTTGTGAGTATTTTATTTGGATTTTACATTTGAAAAGAAAATTAAATCTATTGGACTTTCTACAGTATGCATTATTAGTAAAACATGGTAGCTCTTGATGTTCGAAGAAAGGAAGTTAATGTCAACTGCTATGAAAGTATACTTTTTTGGGTACAGCAGTTGTATTCTATCTCAGATAACAGTTTGCGAATTATGCAGTTTGGTAGAAAGATATTTGCCAATGAAGGAGCATACGCTGTACTTCAGTCTCCTAATTTTGAAAGTCCTTCCTTCCACTCATTCAAAGCTGTAGAAAAACCAAAGGTATGGATTCCAACCATTGATTTTGGCCCCTTGCCAATGAATAAGTTTGCACTTGTGTGCTTAGAACACCTGCATCTAGCTGCAGGTTGGGGAAATGACATTAAAGCGTTTTGAAGGGTTTCAGTTTCATGTAACTCATGCCTGCATGAATGTATCCAATTAACTTGATGCAACTTGCTTCACAGGCAGATCCTTTTGTTGATGTTGATGACTATGATAAGATAGCATCATCTAAACGTGAAGATCAGATAGCAACATCAGATGAAGAAGATGAGATAGATATAGGTGAACGAGACCTCACATCAATAGTAAGTTGTTAACATTTTCTGGAGGAAAAGTAGCCCTTAATTTTTTTTTGATTCTGGTTTCAAGTGAAATATATGATGCTCTGACTAATGTATTGGGTCTTAGATTCTCTGTGTTGTTCACAATGGTTGTTTTAAATTAACTTTTCCTGCTGCCCTTGCTTAGTAAAGAGAAATGCAGCTTGAACAAATAAGGTATAATGTTGTTCTTTATGGTGCAATTAGGGTCTGATTCCCAAAGACCTAACTCCACTATATTTATACTTTTGGGAAAAAAATTCTTAAGTAGGTTTGTCAACAAGGCATGAAGTTGGATTTCTTTTTCTAATTGATCTTACAAATAGGTACTTTCTTTTTTCTGGCTACTTCATCTCTTTAATGAAGTAGTCTTTTCTTAATACAATTTTTCTTACTTATCAAAAGAAAAGAAAAGAAAAGAAAAACAATCAATCTTACAAATAGGTGATTCCTCTGTCCAATTTTGAAATGATATATATATATATATATATATATATTTTTTTTTTTTTTTTTTCTTGGGTAAAAAAATCAATCTCAGGTTAGGTCACTTTTTCTTTAAAATGGTTTCAAAGTAGGATTTGTTTTGCTTTATATCTTGCTTATATGGAAGATGGAATCAATGTGACATTATCTTTAAGTCGGAAAAGATTAACCATCTTTTCTAGAAAGTTGGAAGTTTAATATGTCTTAAGAAATTCCAAAAGAAAATTTGAAAGCTGTGAAATGCATGTAATTTAAGGCGGATCAATTCTTGTAGCATTACATTATAGTATTATATGTTTGCATTTATTACTTTTTGGTATAATCTGGAATGTCTAATCATTAGAGTATGCAGTATTATGTTTTGTTACATTTTCCCTGCTCACGTGCTCAATTGGGATTTCAGTTGCTATATGAAGGGTTTATGTTACTTATTCAATATATATATATATGTGTGTGTGTGTGTGTGTGAAGGATTTATGATAAATGCCCATGGCCCTCACACTTGATCTTAATGCTCCTAGCAGCTATTCTCCATTTTCCATAATATTATTCTCAGAAATGGACTTTCTTTGTTAATTAGCATGCACAGTCCTCAACGGCCGCCATCTCTTCATTGCAAAAATCTTCTCCGGTTGTGATGGCTTCTGGGGTTGACTTTGAGGCACTGGGCATTTCTAATCCTCCTTCTTGGAGTGTTCTTTTGCCGAATGATTTGGGTGGCACCCAACTTGTTCAAGTTCCACAGGCTCCTGAGGTGGAAGGACTACCACTACCTCCCAACTTAGAGGTAATAACATCTTTTTGGATTACCCATTATTATCATTTTCGTCAGAGGTCTAAACCTAAAGTGTGCAGGAGCCTCACAAATCTGCTTACGAGTACTTGTTCAAGCTTGTTGCTGGTCTGAAGCATATGCTTCAAACAAGGGTGAGCCATTTTCACATTTTTCTTCTATATTCCTCTTACGTGAGAAACTAACGTGATATTCTTTGAGTAGGAAATTGAGAGTAAGGGCCAAAAGAGGAAGCGAGACGATTAGGTCAGCTTGGAGCCAAGACAGCTCTGCCACAATGGCTTGATATGTCAAGCATCACTAGAAAAAAGATTTTCTGGAGATGTATCCAAATGGAAATGTATATAATACCAAGTAATGTGATTCATTGATTCTATGTTTATGTAGATAAACACTCGAGCATTTTTTATCAAATTTACAAATGAGTTGATTTAGCATTTGGGATCTTTATTCAGTACACTTTCTTGGGAATCTAACCTTTGTAAATCTGTGAGAGATGAAAAATAGAGAGAAATGCGCAAAGAAAAACGATCAAATACGAGTTAAGTGATTTGGCGATGTGCCCATGTTCACAAAATTGCAACGATTTCACTATGCGACCGTTTGGATTCAGTGTTTTCTGCTGAATCTTGCTGTGCGTTTTCCCTCTTTTTTTTTTTTTTTTTTTTGCTTTCACACGTTTCAGGGAGGGGGAAGACAAATTTTACTGTTCATAAGACAAATGTCACTATTTTGGTATTGTTTATGTACTGTTCATGAGACATACAGTCACTTTATTAAAAAAAATATTAAAAATAGGTCCCACGGTATTATTTACACATTTAAAAATTATTTTACTATAGTGTTTTCAGTTTTCAATTTCAGTAATAATAAGTTCAATCCAAACGGATCCAATATCGACAAGATGAATACAAAGGTGGCCATACAATACAGTTTATAAAAAAAAGTACTAAATCGGCAAGCCTTTGCTCTATGGATTAAGTCTAAAAAAATCTCTCATTTGAAACTTTAACGCTTCTATATGCATTTTTACTTTGTGTAGATGGTCTCTGCAAAACCTTTTTTATTCATTTATTTATTTAGTCCATGGTCAGAAGTCAGACTTAATGGAAAGATAGCAGATTGTCATTCCATAACTGAATGAGCTATATGGTTCACAGGTGGTAAGGGAGCCAGCTGAGTTTGGGCTTACTCACTAATCACAGAAGATTTATCTCAAAAATTACTCAACACTATATTAGGATAGTCATAATGACAACATTTGTCATAATGACAGCATTTGTTATCTAGGAAATTCTTTTGAGGATATTGATGGAAGCTAAAAGGTCTTACTAAAGCTAAAAGTTGCACTCATTTCAAAATACTCGAGTAGATAAGGAAGAAAATATAAAAAGAAAGAGAAAAGTGATTAAATGGATTATGATTAATCTGCAGTATCTTTCATCCCCAATCCCTTGGATCAACTGGCTTGCTTTGCTTTAATAAAACCGAAAAACCAAATTTAAATTAAAGACAAGTGTCATGGACTATCTAAAAGCTTCATTTTCCTTGGCAATTAAAATAACTATCCAGCCCACATGTCATTTGATACTACAACCGTTCCAGCACTGCTTGTTATAGACCAAGAACTTCATAAATTCAAGAGAGAGAGAGAGTCTAGCCAACACCAAATCCATCCCAGCATTGAAAATTGTAATTCAGTGAAGAACTACTTGACATCTTAAATGAAGAATTTTTTTTACACATTTCATAATCATACAAGGCGACTATAGGATATGCACTACAAATCCCCTAAAATTAAGTAATAATAACCTACTTCCTAGAAGTGCTTTACTAATGACCAACGAAAAGAAAAGCACATCTTAGCCACTTTGCCAAATAGATTTTTTTTTAGGGTATTTTTATCTCAATAAACAGAGCTGTGTCCACATGATTAATGCATCTACAACTCTTTAACATTGGCCATCCTCGCAAATCGAATCATCCTTCCGCTTACGTTTCTTAGTACTCTTCATTCCAATTTTTTTTGGTGAATCTCCAACTTCATCCATCAAATATTTGTGCACAATATCCTTGACCTCATCAAGTAACTTCCTATCCTGGAAATCCATCCCATCTTCTGAAAACTTACCTAGCATGTCTGCGATTTCATTCAAAGCTTCAACCTGTAAAATTAATAAAAACCAAATATCAAGAAAAAAGAAAAGAAGAAGAACAAATTAAATAATATCTTTTTGTTGAGATTAGTAAACATCAGATAGCTAGTTATGCATAGCCTTACTTTTCCCTTAAATTCAGACTCAACAGATGTAAGCCTCCCTACAAATTTACGAGTAATTTTCTCGTACCACTGCATGTACTCCTTTTCGTCCACATCATCATCGCCTTCCACGACATAAAATCTACGCATTGCCCACTCATCAAGCTCATATTGCATTTTACCCAAGATGTCAACACCATGATCATATGCACGGCTCTTTCTCTCCCATCGATGAACATCATTTGGAATTCCTTGAAGCATGCCAAATTGCCTAAGGCAACGATCTGGGAGGTGTCTTTCTGCCTTTTCAAAGCAAATGAGCATAGTCCTTGATGCCCGCAAGGTCAAAGTATTTTTAATATCTTCTGGTATTACTGTATGGTCAATATCTTTGTAAGGAAGCCACTCTACCTGTAAGTCAAAAGCACACCAATTGGATCATATCTTCTTGACAATGCATATAAGAATTGACACTGACTAACATGTATATAAACTCACATCAGAAGGTTTAAGAGAATCCAAGGCTTTCCGATAGGAGACTATATTACATTTCATTCTAGAACCACTTTGTTTTCCTTTCCACCAGAGCACCAATGGGAAGCAACCTTGGTTTGGTTCCTGATTGAACCTTGGTCGGCCAACATTCAGGCGATAGTAACTCCAACACTACAGACACATAACAAAGAATTGAAGTCAGCATTATGACTGAAAGTCATCAACATAGCCAAATTCCAATTGCTTCACCAATCGATATTTAAAATCACAACCCTGCCCCCCGACAGTTATTTATCTGAAACAAAAAGAGAAGCAAAGAAGACAGTTATTTATCTGAAACCTGGAGTAAAGTCAAAGAGCCGCTAATGGTGCTTTGAGACTTTAGTGAAGCATTGCCAAGTGCTCTATATAAGAATGCCAATGCTGCTGCACCCCATGCAAACTTTCCCGCTTTGTCAAAATCCTCAAACAATGAAAGGTACATGACAGGGACTTTGTTACCGGTTGTTGTGGAAAATATTGTGCTGCCTACCAGGTATAGAAGGTAGGCACGTGTTCGGCACTCAATCTCTTCCACTGTTGCATCTTTGGGACATTGAGAAAAGAACTCTTTCAACCAGGTAAGCTTCACCATTCCACCAGTTAGGTCCTCTGGTACTCTTCCTAGTAATTTTTCACACAACAAGCTGGGTGTGCTGCTTGTTACACCTATAACAGGCTCTCCATCAATTGCCAGTCCAAGTAAGAGTGCTACATCTTCAAGGGTTATTGTCATTTCTCCAACAGGCAAGTGAAAGGTATTTGTTTCTCTCCTCCACCTCTCAACTAGCGCTGCTATGAGGGCACTGTCAAAATTAATTGCGGGAATCATTCGTAAGTAATGAAATCCAGCCTTCCCAACCAACTCGATTTGTTCAGCTGTGAGCTTCCATTGGTCAAGCAATGAAGTGTGTTCATGACATCTAAGCACTCCTCGCTCCTTTAAATGTTGCAATGAAATTATAAGCAATTGCAGTCCTTTAAAATATTGGGAAAAAACAAATTAAAACAAAAGGAGAGATATGATAGATATTGTCAAACCTGCCCATCCCAAACTGCTGAAGAGACATGGCTATCTTGATCATAAAGTACAACATTATCAATTGGACCGGGATCTCCAGTGGTCTCCATTCGAGCTTTGTAACAAACTACAAGCAAAAAAGGGAATGCTAAAGTTAGCTGCATATAGTAGTAGCTCAAGAGCAGTAATTCGAGCTAAAAAAAATAACTTGCAGTAGCATTAAACTAGTTTCAAGTTGATTTTCAGACACAACAAATATTTTGGCCAGTTTAGACCTTGAATTGACAAGACTCACATTTGCATGACCCTTAATACATAGTTGAACAGATAGAGATTACAAAAAAGACAAACAAATGGTTAAGGCCACTAAAATCAATGCTTTCTTCATTGTACACTACCCTTACTTCAAAAGACACAGAGTTTGAATTTGAGTGTAAAGCTGAGGCTCCTTCCAATACATACAAAAGCAAAAAGGATTAACAAGTAAAGAAAAGCCTAACTTCCATTTAATTTACCTGAAATTATTCACTTTCCCTAACCAAAGCAAAAAGTAAGAACATTTACAACTAAAAAAATGAGTGAACAATACTACTTTCTTCACTGTACATAAAGCCGTAGTTCCATATGCAAAGATCAATAATTAAACAAAAAGCCTAACTTCCATTTAATTTTTAGCAAACACCCAATTTCTCTAAATTTTAGCTCTCCCTTTTGAATTCTGTCTTCTGTGTCCAAAAATATAATGAATAATTTCCCAGATAACAAGGAAAATAGTAAAGAATTCAAGACCGGGTTTTTATTGAGCAAATCCTAAAAGCATTTTCCTTTCCTTTATTTCTTACTTCTTACTAACAAAAATGCTTCTCTACATCATCAATTACTATATTCTTCCTTAAACAGCTTGATTAAACCATGTTTTTCATCGAAAACTTTTCTGGGTATTTTCCCATAGAGACAAACAGAGCTTTAGCAAGCAATTGCAGCACCCAAACCCACAAATTAATTAAAACCCAGAGGATAAGATTAAAAACCCAGATCAAATATAATATTTAATTTAAAAATACTAGGACAAATAGTGGTAAAGGTTCAAGCTTTCAAATTCAGTAACGAGAAAAGCAGACACACAAAAATAAAACCTTGACGACATATAGGAGAAAGAACAGGAAGAAGAAGAACGACATGATTAAAGAGTAATTCACATTCACTGACCTGAAAAATAATTTAAAAAAAAAAAAATGGTATATTTGGCGAAACGACGATGTGCAAAGTGGGAAAGTTGTCGACGACGGCCACGGAAGTGTCGTACTTTGTTTTGAATTGGGGAACTCTGGATTAAAAAAAAAAAAAAAAATCTTTAAATTACGAAAGTGTTAACTGATAAGATGATTTAAAAAAGGCCAAAAAAAAAAAAAAAAAAGGCTCGGATAAGAATAATACTAGATGGTTTTGGACCTTTCTCAGCTCGGCCCAATTCAAAGTCCAAAGTACAGTACTAGTTTTAACTTTTAAACTCACTTTGATATAATTTTATTCTAATTATTATTTTGTACTCTCATGTGACGTTTGATACAGGGTAATGTTTTAAAATTTTCAAGAATATTTAAAAATTCTCATGTTTGGTTACAAATCAAACCAGGAAATCAAATGTTAAGAGAATCTGGATTTCCTCTTTAAACCCTTCTTAGTAAGAATGTGGATTTCCTTTAAAACATGTAGGTATCTAGATTCCCAAACTTAAAGGAAATTATATTTTTTATAAATTGACAATTTTAACTCTTTTCCTTATCATTTAAGCAATTAAGATAAAATATAAAAAAAATTATCAATATTTTTTCCCTTATCTTTATTTTTTCCTACCAAAATAACATAAACAGGATAGACAACTTTGTTGATATATTCTTTAACAAAGTTCTATTTAGATTTCACGTGTGGAAAAAAAAAAAGTTTGAAGGGGACCCTCCATTATTGCTAGGTATTCACTTTTGCTGTTGCGTGTGTGTTGCTCAACAAATTATTAATATTTTATATTTTGTTTTTTATTATTTATTTAGGAGATTTTTTTTTTTAAATGACTTGGTAGTTCATATTCAAATTTAAGGATACAATAGGAAAAATAAATAATTCATTTAAGATTCTTGGGAATAAACCAAACATTATTATCTCACATTCCTAGGAATTTTAAGATATTTCCAATGAAACCGAACATAAGAATAGCTGCATTTCTAAGCATCCAAATTGTAAGGAATCACATTCCTAGAAATATGGATGCTAGAAGTAATGTGGATTCCCTCGTACCAAACGCCACATCAGAGTTTTAATTTCTTTTGCTTCTTTTGGTCGTTTGATTGGGGATGTGAAGGTTATAGGAGAATTATTTATTGGTTTTACTATTTCTCATGTTAAGAGACATGGAAATTCTATTGCTCACAATCTTGCTAAACATGTTAATGATTTAATGGTGTGAATGAAGAGTGTTCCTCCACATCTTAATGTTGTAATTGTTGCCGACTTGGCATCCCTTATTTAATAATATTAGCTTATAACCCTCTGCATATGCATGAATACACTTAAAGATATACAATAAGATGCATAATATAATATTTATATATATAATTTAAATACTATTGATAGTCATTTTTATATTTTGTTAACTCTTTAAAAAATTTTGTAAGAATTTTATTAGGTATAAAATATAAATTGTCCATTTTAAAAAAAAATTATTATGAAACATTTTTTTTTTTATGATTCATTTATTCTAGACTCTTTGGTTTTTGTACTTAATAACTCACTTAGATGAATATTTATGATGTGGTCCAACATTAGATTCTAAAATTAAGAAATAAAACTCTTTAAAAATAAATAATTTAGGATACATGACGCAAAATTGGAATTCTAATTTGGAATTCTAATTTGGAATTCTAATTTGAATTTCTCTCAGTTTCATTTATTATTATTATATATATATATATATATATATATATATATATATATATATATATATAGATTACAGCTTTCTACTTCTCAAAAAAAAAAAAAAAAAAAAAAAAATTTACACATGATGTGAAGAGTATGAATACTATTGAAGGTAAAATAGTCAAAACTCACAATTTTATGGTTCTCAAATTTGGCTGGAGCTTTTTCTTATTTATTTTTTTTACTTGATAAATTTGATAGTTAAGAATGGAGATATTTAAATCTTGAATGTTTTCATTAAAAAATATCATGAGGTATTAGTCAAGTTACAAGGCTCTTTACAATTTTATGGAGCTTGAGTAGCATGTAGATTTCACTACAACAAAATGTATTTCGGTGATGAAAATTTTTGTCACAAAATGTCCTCATTTCTTTGCCTATAACATTCGGTGACGAAACTACTTTTTGTCAAAAATACTCGTCACCAAAAGGTTCAATTATTTTTTAATTTTTAATTTTTTGCAACAAAACCATTTTGTCGCCTGATATTTTCCTCACTAAATACATTATCTAGCAATGAAATAGTTTTGTCGCCAATGTATTTTATTTTTTATTTAATCATATTTGGTAACAAAATATTTTGTCGTCAAAACCAAAATTTTTATTTATTTTTTAATTTTCCATATTAGGCGACAAATAGTTTCATTGCCTAAACCAATATTTGTTTCTTTTTACTTTATTTTATTTTAAATTTTACCATGTTAGTCGAAAAAAATTTCGTTACCAAATGTTGTTAACGTTTTCTGTTCAATTTAATAGCGATGAAACATTTTGTCACCAATTCTTTTTATTCCATCCTATCCAAACTAATAATGACAAAATATTTTGTCGCCAAGTATTTATTTATTTTAGTCTAATTTTCTATTTTTATTTACTATTTTGATATTAACCTGTCATTATATTATTAGAACCTTACATTTGAACAAAAAATTTATAAAGAAACTATTTATACAATCCAAAAGTAAATAAAATAAGTATTAGATTTAATCCATCTATATAAGTTATTTGCAACACAATTCTAACAAAAGATGTCTTATAATAATAATAAAAACATATTAAAGATTGAATTGATGTCATTATGTAGTTAATAAAATTTGTACTTGACATTGTACTAAAAAAAAGTTGGACTTGACTTAACTAAAACTTATTTTAACCTATTTATTTATATTTTAAAATCTATTTCTTGAATTAGTCATTCGAGTTGAATTATTACATTGTCACATAATTGAATATATATATATATATGTGTGTGTGTGTGTGTGTGTGTGTGTGTATAAATGGAGTCAAAGACATGACTTAGAATCCGTTTGGATAAATGTTTTCTCCTGTTTGAATTAGCATTTTCTTGGACAAAAACCATGATTAAATCTTAGTTTGGAATTTTAAAATCATTTGGCATTGTGTTTTTAACTAGATTGTGTTTATGAAATTGTAAAAAATTGCGTTTTAGAAAAGCAACTCCCAGGTGCTAAACCCTAGAACTTTGATAAATATTTGTTGGTGCTACAACAAAACGACAAGGATGTTTCTCTTTAGGATTTGAAGTTCCCTTATGCTAGTTGTTAGAGATATATTAGACATATTAGCTCAATGTAATAGGTCCAAGCTCACCTAGTATGTGTGTAAGAGAAGTCTCCTATCTGTACTAATAGTTTAGGGTTTAGTCTTCTATAAATACTCATGTTATGGTTCATTGTAATGCAAACTTTGTACTACACTTTTACATAATAAAGATGTAGCTTTTAAGGGTTTCCTCTATGGACATAGGCTGTCAAGACTGAACCATGTAATCCTCGTGTTCTCGTATTCCTATTCTATGCTTCCTCTTCTGCATCTACTTTAGCATATACAAGTATACAACATAGTATGCACATCAATGCTAATATTTAACATGGTATCAAAACTAAACTTCATTCTTGGCATTAAGCAAAATATTTCTACCCAACAAAGAAGATTTCCACACATATAGCACAGATCCACAACAGTTCCTATGCTTGGCTTTAGATCTGGACCCCACAGCATCACACAGCTCCCACAGAACCACCATCACTGCCTCGTTGTCAGGTGATGTCGACTAATTTTGTAACGGAAATCGTAGTGTTGCCAAGGTTGTCGTTCCACCAAGAAAAGGAAAACAAGAACATGTCAAAAACACTAATAACATATAGAAAAATATGATTGAAACTATGGAAAAATAAAGTTTGGTAAAATTCAATAATTAAAATTACTAGGGCATTAGGGTTTGTCCACCAATATTGTTAAGCATCCACTACCAGTCCAATTTAGTACACAGTTGGGTAAGTAAACACATAAACTATCCGATTGAAAGATTTAGAAATAAGCTTTATTAATAAAAATATCTTTGGTTGATTATATTCATCAATTGTTCCAACAATTTAGTCTAGAAAATAATAATTTTGTTAGAAAAACTCAAGAACATCGCATACCCTAGAGGCAATACTATGGAAAAAGTAATATCTAACAAGATTACCACGTTTTGCTAGAGAGATTATAAAGCCTTATTCTAACAATAAGAAGATTCAAGAATAGACTCATGAAAGAATTAGAAATTAAATATCAATCGAGAAAAAAAATTATGAAAAGAGAACAATTGATTTCAATACTTGAGGTGTTTTAAGGTAGAGATGTCCTTGTTGATGACCTTATTTCTTGCAAGAGGTTCATAGGAGATGATTGTCTGGACCTTGGCTTCCTTGGTTGATTGAAATTGAAGTTGATTGTGAGCTTTAGGTTGGCTACCATTGATTGCATCAATGCAGCTATTGGTGGTAGCCATACCAAGTTTAATTGAACTAGCTATTGTTGAAGCTTGAATGTTCTTGCTAGAGGCCATTGAAGTTGGTAGCAAGATGATGAAGATTTATTTCTTTGAAGGAGAAGTAGATAAGAGACAGAGGGGCCCTACAGTGCGTGCAATAATTTGTTAACGACTAAATTTCTAATTTGAAATAAATTAAACAAGTAAAATAGTTTCATAACTATGAATTTGTATTGATGATTATGTGGTAATTCTCTGAAATTACAGAAGAATGATCTTTTGATTCGATCTTCTTGAGATGGTTGCTTATTGGAATTGTGGTAATGTGATTTTGACTTGGACACCAAATATCCTTCAATTTGGCTAAAGGATGTATCGAAGACCCTTGAAACGGAATTACAACAAATCTCTAGTTATGAGCTTGTTAGAAATTCTTTATTCTTCATGTTCTTTGTGTGTTCTTCATCTTTGAAGGTTTGTGGGGGAATTTTTTTGGGGCTTTGGAGGCTTGAATCCATATAGCTTCACTGATTTGTGGTTTCTTGAAGTTTTTAAAGGCTTTTGAGCTTGATTTTAGTGAACTTTGAGATTTAGGAAGATAATTTGAATGATTCTGTTTCAAATGTTCTTCGTATTTTAGGTTGAAGTTCTTGAAGGCTTTAGGCTTAATTCCAGCAGAGCTTCTATACTTCTGAATCTTCTTTGATGCTACTTGAAGTGCAGATGTCTTGGTGCGTAGAAATGCCTTAGGATGACTTCTAATTATAGGAGTTTGGGTGTGGGTGATTGACATGTGGTGGAGTTTGATTGGTGACACATGTCACAGCCTGATTGGAGGAGCTTTAGGACTCTTCCTCCAAGACATATGGCATAGTTTGATTGGCCGAAATGTCTTGATTTTCAAGGTGACACATGTTAGCACCCTGATAGGGATAAATCGCAAAGTAGATGGATCCAATTAATAAAGACAATCATAAGTAACAGAGTCAATGGCCTGGTTATTCTTCCAACTATAGAATTAGTAGACGGGTTCATGACCTGGACGGAGAGGCAAGGCGACGGATGGGCTCCTCAAAGTGGATGGGTCCAAGGGAGACGGTTTGTTGAAGCCACGTAGCACCTACGTGGCATGAGTGATCTCCAAGAATCCTAGTATGAAAATATCTTGCATCCTACGCCCAACCATAATCAAAGGAAATCCCTACAAGTAAAGGATCCCATAAAATACAAGTATTAATAAGAATCTTCACTACAAGGAAATACCTTCTCTGCCAAGAAAAAAGATCAGCTCTACACTGTTATAAAAACCCCAAAGCCCTTATAAATCAAGGTACGCGTAATTTTTCCCAGCTTTGGCACTCTAGAGTAGTAGAAATTTTCTCTAACTTAACCTTCGAAGGGTATTTGGCTGGTACCATACCGATACTCTCTATAAGGTCTGTAAGGTTGAATTTAATCAACCATCTTGTTGGCTTTATTCCGTGCCAAATTTGCTTGTATTTTAGCAATTAGAAACCCTATATTTAGGTGGGAATCATGTAAGGGTAGTGTGCGTGAGAGAGTGTGAAGAATTGCTCAAGTGTGTGCAAAGAAGCAGAGACTCGTGGCTGGATTTCGTGGGTGGCTCGCGGCTGCAAGCCGCCAAATTCAAGCACACGTGCCAAGCATGCTAGAAGCTGAAGCATCGCGCCGGCTGTTCACTACAGGACAAAAGTTCCAGGCTGGCCAGGCCGTTTGCTCGCGGCTTGAACTCGCGACTCAACCCAGTCGCGAGGTCAAGCCGCCAGAACACCCTGTTTGGCAAAATATGACGTTTCACATTCCTTCTCACCCTACTATATATATACCCTAATACCCATGATTCAGAGAGAGCTTCCAGAGAGAATTTTGAGAGAGAAACTTTAGAGAAAACAAGATTGATTCATCCACAATCTTTACCTATGAGACTCTTCAAATTCCTCTACTATCTTCCTCTCAATTGTCAAATCCTTGAGAGGCTCTTTATTAAAACCTTTTTTCACCATATCCATTTCTGTGAGAAGGCTATTTGGTGGTTTGGGAAGCAGTTAAGAAGGAACCAATTTCATATTGGTTGATGCTATGGTCAAGTAGCAGAATCCGGGAAGCTAGAAAAGAAATAGGTTCGGCGTAACCTCGTTGGAGCAAGAAGCTTGGAGGGCTTAGGTATATTGGGTAGATTAGGCTTGGAAGGTCTATTACTGTTCATGTATCCCAACTACATTTTCTAGTGGATTACTTACCGCTTGGAGGGCGGCGGAGAGGTTTTACGCCGAGGGTTTCGGTTTCCTCTTCGATAACACATCGCTGTGTTGTCCTTGTGTTTGCATCTCTCTTCCCTTATCTTTGTCTTTTATTTTCTGCTGTGGATGTGTTTTTAAATTGGCTTAGATTGTTTATCAATTCTGTTTATAACTTGTGTTCATTTTCTGCACACTTTGTGTTTGACATATAGCTTGAATTGGTAATTTTTAATTTGGGGGTCTAAACGTTCATAGTGTATTTCACACTATTAGAACTTTCAATTGGTATCAGAGCGGGTGCACTTGTTGTGGTTTAAACAGCCTAGTGCGATCCTTGACCCTACTTTGAGATGGATAGGTCTCAATCTTTAAATGTGCCACCATTTTTTTATGGTAATAATTATGCATTTTGGAAGGTTCGAATGAGGGCATTTTTATGTTCTATTGATGATGCTGTGTGGGATGCAGTTGAAGTGGGATGGACTAAGCCGGAGGCTGCCAAATCCACTTGGGATAAGGCAGCACTAGCGGCGGCTACTGCTAATAGTAAAGCCTTGAATGCTATTTTCTGTGGTGTCTCTCCAGAAGAATTTCACAGGATTTCTCATATCACTATTGCTAAGGAAGCATGGGAGATTCTGAAGACTACTTATGAAGGAACAAAGAAGGTGAAAGACACCAAACTTCAGATGTTGACCACTCGTTTTGAGGAGCTCAAGATGAGCGAGGATGAGTCATTCGACTCATTTTATAGTAAGTTGAACGAGGTGGTTGTCGGAAAATTCAATTTGGGAGAGAAGACGGAGGATTCTAAAATTGTAAGGAAGATCTTTCGATCACTGCCGGAAAGCTTTCGTGCCAAAGTGACAGCTATTGAAGAGAGCAAAGATCTTGACGACATTAAAGTTCAAGAGCTGGTTGGCTTTTTACAGACATATGAATTGTCATTGCCCAATCAAAGAAAGAGCAAATCCCTTACTCTCAAGACTGTAAATGAAAGGGTGGATTTTTATGACTCTTCGGATGATGATGCAGTCGAGAAGGACGTTGCATATCTTGCAAAAAATTTCCAAAAATTTTTGAAGTTCAAAAACAATGGTAAATTTGGTGATAAAGGGAAATTCCAAAGTTCAGGAAGGGAGAAAAGAGAATTCAAAAGGAAAGATGGAAAAGAATCCCAATCTACATAAGATGTCACTTGTTTTGAATGCAAAGGACATGAACACTTTCAGAAAGAATGTACGAATTATTTGAAATCGAAAGGCAAGATGTATGCCACAACATTTAGTAACTCGGATTTTTCAAATTCTGATTCTGATGAAAGCTGTGACGAAGAAGGAAATTACTCCGCATTTATGGCTATTGCTCATGTCGAGTCTTCGGAGGACTTGAATTTGCTTGTGCAAGAACTTGGGGAACATAGTGATGAAGAATCCATAGGAATTGTGGAAGAGTCGGATGTTGAAGAAGATGAGAATGCAGCTTGTCTTCAAGAGAATTATAATTCACTTCTTGAAAAATCAGGAGAGTATGCACATGTGGCCAAGGTGGCTGTGAAGAAGATGAAGAAAGCCAAGAAGGACTATAGGAGTCTTTTAATGCGCCATAAGGAAGCTAAATGTGAGATAGAAAAGTTTAATGGTGAGTTATTAGAACTTACACAAAAGTGAGATTTCTTGAGTAAGAGGTTGTGCAAGCCAATGCCAAGATAGAGAGGGTCTCTATCGAGAAGCTAAATGATGTCATTTCATCTCAAAAACAGTTCTCTGACAAGTACGGTTTAGGATATACCGGAGGAAGTAGTTCTTTAGGTAGTGTCATCAAAGAAGTGAAGTTTATAAAGGCCAAAGAGCAAATTGAAGTTAGTCCTATTGCTGAGAAGCCCAAGATGGAGGAAAAGAGGAATGTGGATGACAAACGAATGGTGAACAACTCTCATAGGCAATCTATGGGCAGGTCTGAATCCCAAGCCAAGTCTCGTCCCCGATCACAAAGAAGTCTTAGATCAACCTATGTGTGTCACCACTGCGGACTTCAAGGGCACACTCAACCAAATTGTCAAAAGCTGAGAGCAATGAATAATGCAAGTGCTCCAAGGTCTTGAGGACCTAGAAATGACAGGAGAAATTGGGCTAGTGAACAGTCAAGAGGTCGAAATGGTGATCTCGGAGTGATAGACGTGATGAAGATGATTGTGGCATTCACCAACTGTTTGGAAAGCTTCACATGAAGGTTTGAAAGCCCTAAATCCCGTACCTAATCCTATAAGGATATCACCCCAAACACAAGTGACGTGTGGGTGAAAAAGGGTACTCATGCATAAGCATTACAACATGTTCATGCATCAATATTTCCTATGCTTTGTGACTTTGTTTGATTGTTTGCTCATTGATTATGTGATTTGAAATTTGTTTGTTTGTTTTTGTACTCTTTCATACAAATTTTCTTCGATATTGCTTTTGTTCAATCTTTTAATTCTTGTGTGTCAAAAATCCAAAAACCACATAAAAAGTAGAAAATCAAAAGTTTGAGTGACATTGTTGAGTTTTGTCTCAAAACTTGTTTTGCCTTGTACCTTTGTGCTAATGGCTTGGTGCATTTACAAACGTAACTTGTTCCTTTGCACTCTTATTGCTGTGAAAGAAATCTTGAATTCTATGTGACTGTTGTAAATAAATCTTCAAACTTGTCATGAATGATTAGTGAATGGTTTTTGTTGATCTTGAGACATGCATAGACTTGTGCCTATATATCTTCCCACTCTTTATTTTATTATTATTATTATTATTTTGCTAAAAAGAGCTCTCCAAATGAAAATCTCCAAATGAAAAGAGATATTGAGCTGCAAAAGCCTGTCGCACATACTAGTATTCGACTAGGAAAAAGGGAAAGCGACCAAAAAATAAAGTATGTGATTGTTTAAAAGGCCAAAGGCTATCCCATCAAGGAGAAATATCAAAAGGCATTCTCAAAATGAAATGTAATTATGTCTAAAAGATCAAAAAGATCTAATGATGGAGTCAAATGTAAAGCTTCAAGTTAAGTCATCAAGTCTTGTGGGAGGTCATATATGCATACTTCTATAATTGAGATAGATCACATGATCTAGTGCTAATTGTGTATGCCTTGATTAAATTGATCATTGAAGCTTCACATTAGACTAAAGACTATCTCATTGTTGATATCCACACACAACACACAAGTTTATGTTCAATGAATGCCATACTCATTTGTGTGATTGTACTTGTTAAAATGTGTTTTCACATGCTCAATCTTTGTTGATTCAAACACAAAAAGATTTTTGAGTGTTTTAGGTGTTTTTGGAAAGTATTTTGTTTTTACAAAAACTGAAAATTTTCAAAAACAATGTTGCCCTGTTTTGGTGACTCAGTCGCAGGTCATCGCATGATTCAGCCGCAAGCTCGTGTGTTAATTTTGGCAACTTGTTCGTGAGTGAAAGGTCCAGTCGCGAGGGGTACTCAGAGATTTTCACGGCTCAGCTCACGACTCCCTCGCGGGTAGACCTTCTAGTCGCGAAAAACATTTAGAAAATTTTTCACAATTTTTTTTTTAAAGTGTTTTGGCAACTAGACCTGGCGACTTGTTGGCGACTCACTTCAGTTGTGAAAAACGCGTGTTTTGCATTTTTAAGGACAGTTTTTCAAAATTTTTCAGTTTTCCCTCTAGTTTCAGTGACTGTTCATTGTCTTCCCCAAAATATCTCTCTCAAACACTCCGTGTCTCTTTTGAAAAAGCTTCCATTTTTGCATCATGTCTTCTTCAAACATCAAGAAAAAGGTAGGGCTTTTCTCTATCTCACTTCATTGTTCTTGATTTGAGTTTTATTTTCCTAATTTGTGAGATACAACTGTGTTCTTCGAAATAATATGTTCGAACATGGGTTTGCCTAAAATGTTGGGTATGATTGTTTGGGGTTGATTTCTCTTGTTGCTGAGTTTATTTAGTGTCATTTTTTTTCCATCAGGTTGCTAGTTTGTGTTTTGAGCATTGTTATTTGATAGAGTTTTTACTCTTTGGGCATATGGGTTTGGGGTTTTTTGTGTTTCACTCTGAATGTGGTTTTGGGTTTATCAGATTGTATGAGTTTGTTGCACCATTCATATCATGTCCTTGATATTTTTTTAATGTTTATTGACTATTTCACTAAATACGTCAACAGTGCTTATGTTTTCTTGGTGTTGACCTGGTTCATGTTTTTGTGATTAAAGTGAAATTTATACTTCACTGTCTTATAACTGAATCTAATCAAACTGATGTTTATTCCTTGTGATATTGTATTTGGTTCTTTGCTGTGTGTCTGCTCTATTGCAGATAACTCGTTGTTCCTCCAAAGGCAAAGACATTGTAACCAATAACCCGTCAACCCCGGTTGCTAAATGTACACGACTATCGTCTAAGCCATCTAGAGAATCTACCATTGAGAGATTCATGACACCTATTGACTCAAAGACCTACACAAACACTTTTAAAGAGGCTTCTCCCATTGTGGAACGAATCGTCAAGTTTGATACTCTAGGGACAACGTTTATCCCTAAGATTTTTGAAGAAAGAGATTGGCCTAACCTTTTTGGGAATTTTGAGGATCCAATTGAAGAATTGGTTAAGGAATTCTACTCTAATGCCAGATTCACAGGGGTAGAGTTGAAATGATGGGTACGAGGAACAAAATTTTCCATCAATGCAGACTACATTGCTAAGGTACTTCACATCACCAGACCAGAAAATGTGGATCGAACCCCATATGATGATAGAGTACTTCAGGCTCAAAACATCCCTCAAGTTCTTGGGAATGAACATGAAGTGGGAAGCACAGGATCATCTATAGGCACTGCATTGTTTTCGCCTGAACTGACAACTCTAAAGCTGATCATGTTCTCCAATCTCTACCCACTGTCTAACACTGCCTTTATTATTCTTGGAAGGGCTAAATTCTTGTGTGACCTCATTTCCGGTGTCCCGATTGACATCTATGCTCACATATTTCAAATCATTGGGGAAACAGTGGCTCGATCAGCAACACGAACAATTCTTCCGTTCTGTAGTTTAATCATGAAGATTATCCTTCGTGAAGGTGTTAGTCCTTCATCAGATGAGAAAATTGTGCCTCATCCTTGACCAATATCCATATACACTCTCCAAGCAAGCAAGAGTCACTTCTCTAAGAAACCTAAGAGTGAGCCATCCACACATGCATCTCCATCTGCTCATGCTACAGTTACTCCTGTTCAATCAACTGGGACTCCATCTGTTCCCCTGGATTTCAAACAGCCAAGCAGAGCCACTTAATTGCAGATATGTTTCATCGGTTATTCGATTTAGAACGACTTCTTTACTCATTCCACAGTCATACTCAGATGCGACTCACAACTACCGAGACTCAACTGGATGCTGTACAGAAAAAGCTCAAAGATAGCTTTTAGCTATTCCTGACAAAAAGGGGGAGAGCAGTTGCACATAGCTAAGGGGAGAACAGTACAAGAACGAGAAGTAGTGTGCATACTGAAAGGGGGAGCTGTGTATAATGCATATATTTTTATACCCATCTTTATTTTTGTTTATGATTATAGTTTTTATGTCTTGGACAATTGTTGTTATTATGGGTTGGGTTTTTTTCACTATGATTATGGGTAATGTTTGTTTTTAAACTTAAAACTCATGGATGCTTTTTGAAAACTTCTATATATTGATGATGTTTTTCAGTATATCTTTTGGTTTGTACCCATGTTGCTTTTGTAAGCTTTTAAGGTTATGTTTTATGCATATCTGTAGGCTTTATGGTGTATACCATGCTTTTATGCAGCCTTTATGCATTGCTTTAATCAGTATTTCTAACTAAATGTCATGCATTTTCCTTTTAAGTACTGTCACTCTTGTGCCCTTGTATGATTGTTTCTAGATGCATATACTTAGTGTATTATAAATTGGTTGAGTGTTGGGCATGCAAGTGATTTACATTGAGCTTATTTGCCTGTATGTCCAAGTGTTCATTCCAAGTATGAATGAGCATTGTGATCACTACCTTACAGTGATTGCTTGTTTGATCAAGCCATGGTTTGTTTCTTAACTCCAACTTTGCTTGATCACTTCATACTTGCTTTATATGCATTTCATGTTTTTCTACATACAATGATCATGGTGTATTGTTGTGTTTCAGGAGATTCATGTTCATATGATTCAAGAGCTTCACAGTTTCTAGAATTAGGTGTGAGTGAGTTATGTTTAACTGTTCCTAACTCACATGTTAAGTCTAAAGTCTGTTTTAGGGTTTTGTTACGGAATAGCCAAAGGGGGAGATTGTAAGGTTGAATTTAATCAACCATTTTGTTGGCTTTATTTCGTGCCAAATTTGCTTGTATTTTAGCAATTAGAAACCCTGTATTTAGGTGGGAATCATGTAAAGGTAGTATGTGTGAGAGTGTGTGAAGAATTGCTCAAGTGTGTGCAAAGAAGCAGAGACTCGTGGTTGGATTTCGCGGGTGGCTCGCGGCTGCAAGCTGCCAAATTGAAGCACACGTGCCAAGCATGCCAGAAGCTGAAGCGTCGCGCCAACTGTTTACTACAGGAAAAAAGTTCCAGGCTGGCCAGGCCGTTTGCTCGCGGGTTGAACTCGCGACTCAAACCAGTCGCAAGGTCATGCCACCAGAACACCCTGTTTGGCAAAATATGACGTTTCACATTCCTTCTCACCCTACTATATATATACCCTTATACCCACGATTCAGAGAGAGCTTCCAGAGAGAATTTTGAGAGAGAAATCCTAGAGAAAACAAGATTGACTCATCCACAATCTTTACCTAAGAGACTCTTCAAATTCCTCTACTCTCTTCCTCTCTATTGTCAAATCCTTGAGAGGCTCTTTACCAAAACATTTTCTTACCATATCCATTTCTGTGAGAGGGCTATTTGGTGCTTTGGAAAGCAGTTAGGAAGGAACCGATTTCATATTGGTTGATGCTATGGTCAAGTAGCGGAATCCGGGAAGTTAGAAAAGAAATAGGTTTAGCGTAACCTCGTTAGAGCAAGAAGCTTGGAAGGCTTAGGTACATTGGGTAGATTAGGCTTGGAGGGTCTATTGTTGTTCATATATCCCAACTACATTTTCTAGTGGATTACTTACTGTTTGGAGGGCGGCGGAGAGGTTTTACACCGAGGGTTTCGGTTTCCTCTTCGATAACACATCGCTGTGTTGTCCTTGTGTTTGCATCTCTCTTCCCTTATCTTTGCCTTTTATTTTTTGCTGTAGATGTGATTTTAAATTGGCTTAGATTGTTTATAGTTTGTGTTCATTTTCCGCACACTTTGTGTTTGACATATAGCTTGAATTGGTAATTTTTAATTTGGGGGTCTAAACGTTCAGTGTATTTCACACTATTTGAACTTTCAAGGTCTTTAGTGTTTTTGCTTCGCAGGTTCTGTCAAGAGCGTGTGAGAACCGTGTGACTTACTGACGATTTTTGGCATCATCGCACTCGATTGGACTACTTATGTCATTGCTTATACGCACTGATGTGTGATTGAAATTTTGCATGCTTTTTATGTTTTTATTTTAGTGACACTTGGTAAATCTTTGTTAGTTTCTGAATGGTGATAGTAGAAACTAGTAGCAATACATGGCACTTTGTAATTGTCCATACGTTGTGAACTTGGTAGTAAAATGTGTCAGCTTGTGATAGGTCAAGAATTTTCCCTCTCTACACTTAGCAATGGAGAAACTTTTTATTTATTTTTTTAAATTTTTTATGAAAGCTTCCCTTGACTTCATTATATAGTTAATAAAAGTTGAATTTAACTTAGCTTTATCTATTAAGGTAAACAAGTTCAATTTCAAACTCGGATTTAGAATAATATAAAAGAAAAAGAATTTCAGAAGATATTTATACAAAATTGCTAATAAAGTAAAAGAACTAAAAATCATAAAATCATAACAAATATACAAAGGAGCCTTGAAAAGGAAGGGACAAAAATTGATACAATCATAAAAATGCTTATTTTATTTTACTTTTTTAAATTGCAAATTCTATAACAACCTATCAAAAGAACCTAGAAAAGGACACAAGAACTACCGGTGTAATATTTTTAGGCATATATTGCTGAAGAGTCCTTTGCTGCATTACACCTGTCCGTTTACACGTCCCACTCAGGAGTTTGGAAAGTTTTTCGATATTGCTTTTCAAATTACGATAAAAGACCCCTTGTCCCCTCATTGCTCATTAGTGCCTTTAGTGAAATGCTCTAGTGTTTGTCTGCTTGCCATTTTTGAATGCCTGTTTGCCATTTTTGAATTGTCGACGTTGAATTAAGTCATTGTACTTGATTATTCTTTGATAACAAAAGCTTCTTCTAAAATTCTTTATCTTCCCGGCTTTTAATGGATTAATTGGCTCAATTAGTAAAATTTTTTGTTCCCAAATAAAATATTTGAGATTTCATTTATTTATACTAAAAGTAAATTGGTGTTTTGGCCTAAAGAAGAATCACCATGGAGCAAACATCACAAATTTAAAATACTATCATATCTCAAAAAAATAATTTAATTTTATTCAAAAGAAACATGTAAGTAAAGATATATTACTTAAAATAGTGATTGTCAGTTTTATGTGAAGCTAAATAGTAATTTTTTTAATAACTAATTCAATTTCTCCAATCAAAGTTGCTTTTTGGATTGAGAAACACTTGTTTCACATGCCTTGTTATGCACATCTTTAATGTAATTTTTTTGCATGTGTGGAGCAACATTCTGACAGTTAGTGTGTCATCCTTTTTTCTTGAGGAACCAATAACAAAGATTTTATAAATACACATAATTAGCTTGGAATACAAGCTTTAGCTTAGAAGAAAGATCTTTTACCTATACATCAAGATCTACAGTAAAAACTCGTCTTCTAGCAAGAAAATGAGCAAGCAGGTTACATTTATGAAAAGCATCCGACAAAGACCCACAATAGTGTTATTTGACGGATTTATTGGTGTGATATGATGTACTTTTTCGTGTTTTGGACTTTAATTTTTCTTTTTTATTTATTTATTTTTTTTACAAGATAGAAATTCTATTCTAGCTTATTTAAGTGTATATGTGTGTGAAATTCATTCCTGAAGACTTGAATCCCAACCCTTGCACCCCACACCTCACACGCACTTATATTTATAGAATGACTATTGTGCCAAAGGTGCACGGTGGTGGACTTTAATCTTACTCCACTTGTATTTTGAGATAATAAAATAATATATCATTTTATAATTGGAAGGCCCAATTTTCTCAGCCAATGTGTACGAGGGTGTATGTTTTTGCTTTTACCTCAAATGTTTTCTTTTACCCCAAATATTTTAGGAAATTCTCCTCCATGTCTGAAAAGTGAAAATTGAGTAGATATTTTTTCTTGTTCTTTCTCTATAGTCTATAAGCAAAAGTCGGATAGATTATTAGAGTACTAGTATCAGCTATGCCAAACTAAATGTTATTTTAACACATCAAAACTTACTTTATCTATTTTACCACACTGTTTTACAATGCGTCATGCATCACTTTTTTTTTTTTGGGTAAACTTTACATCACATTTTCTATTTTAAAATTCTCACATTAAAATAATACTAGCCCCAGCACCTTGCAAGAATTAAAAATAAAAACAAAAAGCCACTGTTGACCCCTCTCTCTCTCCACCAAATTAAAAATCCATTGAACCCTAAATTAAAATCTCACTTCTAAAACCTCAAACCAAATACAATCCCCACAAAATCAAACATAAACAACCAAACAAAGAAAGGGATTCTTGGCTGGAGAAAGAAAAAATAATAAAAGAGAAATAAAAAAGGAAAGTAGAAAAGAATTAGAGATTGGTTGTGAATAGAGAAAGAGATTTGGGAGCTTGACCATGGTGGTCTCGGCCTGGATAGGTTTGGCCATCGTTAACAGTGGAGGAAGAGCTTGTGAGCTTTGGCTATGGTCATGGAGGCTTGATTATCAAATAATTCAATTTTTCCGACCAAAGTCGCTTTTTTAAATTGAAAAATTCTTGTTTCACACATACCTTGTTATACACATCTTTAATGTAATTTTTTTCGCATGTGTGATGCAACATTCTAACAGTTAGAGCGTGTTTCTTCTTTTTTGAGGAACTGATAAGAAAAATTTCTATAAATACACTAAATCAGCTTGGAATACAAGCTTTAGCTTAGAAGATAGATCTTTTACCTATACATCAAGATCTACCATTAGAACTAGAAAATGAGCAAGCAAGTTACATTTATGAAAAGCATCCAATAAAGACCCACAATAGAATTATTTGACCGAATTTATTGTTGCAATATGATGTATTTTTCGTGTTTTGGACGCTAATCTTTTTTTAAATTTTATTTATTTATTTATAAGATAGAAATTTTAGTCTAGCCTAATTTAAGTCTATATGTATGTAAAGCTCCCTCTTGAAACTTGAATCTCGAATCTTGCACCCTACACCTCACACGCATTTATATTTATAGAGTAACTATTGTGCAAAAGGTGCGTGGTGGTGGACTTTAATCTTACTCCACTTGTATTTTGGGATAATAAAATAATATACCATGTTAAGACCCAATTTTCTTGGGCAATTTGTAAGAGGGTGCATGTTTTTGCTTTTACCACGAATGTTTTATTTTACCTCAAATGTTTTAGGAAATTCTCCTCTGTGTCCAAAAATTGGTAGATATTTTCTATAGGCAAAAGTCGGATAGATTATTAGAGCACTAGTATTAGCTGTACCATACTAAATGTTATTTTAACACATCATAACTTACTTTATCTATTTTACTACACTGTTTTACAATACGTCATACATCACTATTTTTTTGGTAAACTTTACATCACATTTTCTATTTTAAAATTCTATCACATTAAAATAATACTAGCCCCACCACCTTTCAAGAATTAAAAATAAAAACAAAAAGCCACCTTTGACCCCTCTCTCTCTCTATACCAAATTAAAAATTCATTGAACCCCAAATTAAAGTCCCACTTCTAAAACCTCAAACCAAATACAATCCCCACAAAACAACCAAAGAAAGAGAGAGATTCTTGGCCAGAGAAAGAAAAAAACAATATTAAAAGAGAAATAAAAAAGGAAAGTAGAAAAGAGAATTAGAGATTGGTTGTGAATAGAGAAAGAGATTTGGAAGCTTGACCATGGTGGTCTCGGCCTAGATAGGTTCGGCCACGGTTAACAATGGAGGAAGAGCTTGTGAGCTTCGGTTATGGTCATGGAGGCTTGATTATTAAATAATTCAATTTTTCTGACCAAATTTGCTTTTTTAGATTTGTTTTACATACCTTGTTATACACATCTTTAATGTAAATTTTTTGCATGTGTGATGCAACATTTTGAGAGTCAGTGCGTGATCCCTTTTTTTTTTTTTTTTTTTTTTTTTGGAACCAATAAGAAATTTTTTTATAAATACACTAAATCTGCTTAGAATACAAGCTTTAACTTAGAAGATAGATCATTTACCTATACATCAAGATCTACCGTTAGAACTCATCTTCTAGCAAGAAAATGAGCAAGCAGGTTACATTTATGAAAAGCATCCGATAAAGACCCATAATAGTGGATATAGGCAACATTTTTATTTGACTAGATTTATTGTTGCGATTTGATGTACTTTTTTCGTGATTTGGACTTTAATCTCCCTTTTTTTTAAAATTTTTTTTTTTTGCAATATATAAATTCTACTCTGACTTAATTTAAGTGTATATGTGTGTGAAGCTTCCTCTTGAAAACTTGAATCCTGACCCTTGCACCTTGCACCTTGCACCCCACATGCACTTATACTTATAGAGTGACTATCATGCTAAAGGTAAGCGGTGGACTTTAATCTTACTCCACTTGTATTTTGGAATAATAAAATAATATACCACATTATAATTGGAAGGCACAATTTTCTTGGCCAACGTGTATGAGGGTGTATGTTTTTGCTTTTACTCGAGATGTTTGGGGAAATTCTCCTTTGTGTCCAAAAATTGGATAGACATTTTTTCTTTTTCTTTCTCAGTAGTCTGTAGGAAAAAGTTGGATAGATTATTAGAGCACTAGTATCAACTATGCCAAACTAAATGTTATTTTAACACATCAAAATTTACTTTATCTATTTTACAACACAATTTTACGATACATCACACATCACATTTTTCTATTTTAAAATTCTATCACATTAAAATAATACTAGCCTCATCACACGCACTCTGCACATGCGATGAGGCTATTTTTTTTTTAAATTTAATATAATTTTTCAATTTGAATTTATCTATTGTTAGTAAGGTTACACAAAAAAGGATTTTTATAAAATTAAAATTTAGGACTTGAAATGGAGTAAACTACTAGGTTTAATGTGTGCAAGTTTTTAGGGAAAAAAATGTATCAAACGTACATAAGATATGTTTAGATAGAAAGTGTGCTAATTTTTAGGAAAAAAATTTCTCCGGTATTTTTTTTGTTTTTATTTTTGAATATTGTTGAATTACAGTTTTACCCCTATTTTTTTATTTTATTTTTTAAAAATAAGGATTATCTAATTAGATTAGAGGTATTTTTGAAAATCTTAATCCTTGTCCCCTCATTACTCATTAGTGCCTTTAGTGAAGTTTTCTAGTGTTTGCCTATTTGCCATTTTTGAATTGTCGATGTTCAATTAAGTAATTGTGCTTGATTATTCTTTGATAACAAAAGCTTCTTATAAAAACCCATATCTTCATGGATTTTAGTTGGCTCAATTATTAAAAATTTTTGTTTTCAAATAAGACATTTGAGATATAATTCATCTATACTAAAAATAAATTGGTGTCTTGGCCTAAAGTGCAATCGCCATGCAACAAACATCATAAATTTGAAATACTGTCATATTTTTTTAAAAGAAATTATTTAATTTTATTCCAAAGAAACATGTAAATAAAGATACATCTCCTAAAATAGTTATTGTCAATTTTATGTGAATAGCTAAATAGTAATTTTTTTAATAAATAATTCAATTTCTCCTACCAAAGTCTCTTTTTTGGATTGAGAAATACTTGTTTCACCATACCTTGTTATGCACATCTTTAATGTAATTTTTTTGCATGTGTGATGCAATGTTCTGGCAGTTAGTGTATGATCCTTTATTTTTTTTTTAATTTTTTTTTTTTTAGGAACCGATAAGAAAGATTTTATAAATACACTAAATTAGCTTGGTATACAAGCTTTAGCTTTGAAGACAGATCTTTTACCTATACATCAAGATCTATCGTTAGAACTCGTCTTCTAGTAAGAAAATGAGCAAGCAAGTTACATTTATGAAAAGCATATGATAAAGATCTACAATAGTGTTATTTGACTAGATTTATTGCTGTGATATGATGTACTTTTTCGTGTTTTGGATCTTAATCTCCTTTTCTTTTTTTTACAAAATAGAAACTTTACTCTAACATAATTTAAGTGTATATGTGTATGAAACTCATTCCTGAAGACTTTAATCCCGACCCTTGCATCCATACCCCACACACACTTATACTTATAGAGTGACTATTGTGCCAACGGTGCGCTTTGGTGGACTTTAGTCTTACTCCACTTGTATTTTGGGATAATAAAATAATATACCATATTATAATTCGAAGACACAGTTTTCTCGGCCAATGTGTTCGAGGGTGTAAGTGCTTTTACCCAAAATATTTTCTTTTACCTCAAATGTTTTAGGAAATTCTCCTCCAAGTCCAAAAATTGGATGGATATTTTTTCTTTTTCTTTCTCTATAGTTTATAGGCAAAAGTTAGATAGATGATTAGAGCACTGGTATCAACTGTGTTAAACTAAATATTATTTTAACACATCAAAACTTACTTTATCTATTTTATCACATTATTTTACAATGAGTCACACATCACATTTTAATTGAAAGACCCGCTTTTCTTGGACAATGTATACGAGTGTGTATGTTTTCTTTTACGCTAAATGTTTTAGGAAATTCTGCTCAGTGTCCAAAAATTGGGTAGATATTTTTTCTTTTTCTTTCTCTATAGTCTATAGGCAAAAGTCGGATGGATTATTAGAGCGCTAGTACTTTCTGTGCAAACTAAATGTTATTTTAATACATCAAAATTTATTTTATCTTTTTTGCCGCACTGTTTTGCAATACGTTGTACGTCATATTTTGTATTTTTGAATTCTATCACTTAAAAATAATACTAACCTCACCACCTTTCAAGAATTAAAAATAAAAACAGACAGCCACCGTTGACCCCTCTCTCTCTATACCAAATTAAAAACTCACTGAACCCCAAATTAAAATCCCACTTTTGTAAACCTCAAACCAAATACAATCCCCACAAAATCAAACATAAACAACCAAACAAAGAGAGGGATTCTTGGCCGGAGAAAGAAAAAAAATTAATAAAGGAGAAATAAAAAAGGAAGGTAGAAAAGAATTAGAGATTGGTTGAGAATAAAGAAAGAGCTTTGGGAGCTTGACCATGGTGGTCTCGGCCTCGATAGGTTCAGCCATGGTTAACGGTGGAGGAAGAGCTTCTGAGCTTCGGCTATGGTGATGGAGTCATGGAGGCTTGGCCGAAATAGAGAAAGATTTGAAGAAAGAGAGAAAAGAAAGGCGGAGAGAGAGAGAGATGAAGCTCATAGTGGCTATTGGTGGTGCCATGGAGGTGCGGCTATGGAGAAGAAAGAAGAAGAAAAAAGAAAGAGAGATTGGCAGAAGATAAAATAGACAGGCAGAGAAGAAAGTGGAAAAAAGAAAGAGTAGAAGAAAGTAAGTCATAAAAAGAGAGAGAAAATGAAAAAGAATCTTAATTTTGGGGCCTACATTTTAGTCCATAGAAATTTATTTTTTATTTTATAAAGGAAGACGTCCGTGGAAATTGAATCAAAATGATTGAGGGGACAAGGAAATCACATTGTGTAATGTTTTGAATCGCATCTCCGGAGAGTCGCATTGAGAGATGGACAGAAAAAGCAAAGGCAAGGCCGTGTTGACAGAAAGTGATACCGGTTTCAATTATTCTCCGGCTGGTCTGAGCATTTTGGTCGTGGATCATGATCAGAAAAGCCTCCAAGAAGTTGTAACAAATCTTCGGAAATGTAAGCACCAATACAAAGGTCTGTTCTGGTCTCCTTTTTGACTTTCTTTTCTTTTTGACGGGGTGTTAATAGATACCAGTCATATTTGTGAAAGGTGTTTCTCTTTAAAAAAATTCAAAAGGGTTTTTTGATGACTTTCTCATCTTACACTGGTGACCACAGCCCTCTCTTCACCTTTTGCATGTTGCAGCATCAGTGATGTCTCATCTCTCTCTCTCTCAACACTGTCTAAGTGAGAGAGAAGGACATTCCTCGATGCTGATGACGACCTTTTGTAGACGGATTGTGCAGATCACTTCGCATGAACATGGGTCACCCTTTATTTCTGTGTATCATGTTAGGGTTAAGGGAGATGGAGTGAGAAAGTGATGGATGTCCTAAAGTTTTTCCTTCTGGTATCTTTCTCTCTCCTCTTTTCACGCTCAATCTTCTTCTGTCCTCAACATTCCTTTTAAATGGAGGGAGATGACAATCATCAACAAGAAGGAAAGAGAAAAAGAGGATAACATTTGTTTTGTTTGTTTGTTGTTTTTTTTTTTTTTTTTTTTTGGCTGAGAGTTTGTTGTTGTTGTTGTTGTTTTTTATTTTTTTTATTTTTTATCATTGCTTATTAGAGGGAACGTAGGAAAGGATAAAAACAGAGAATTGTGTTTGCTTCGTTTGTAATAGAAAAAGCTGAAAATTAAGAGACTGAGGGATGTTGAGTTTTGACTTAAATTTTTTCAATTTTGGACTACTATATAGTTGTTACTCACCAGATCGAGTAAGTATACTTATTTGACTCACTGGACTATTTCAGGGAAGGAGATCATCTGCTACCTGTTCAGTTAAATCCAGTGCAATTAATTACCTTGATTAAGTTCCATATTGCCTAGATAGGGGAGGTCCTAGACCTTATATAGAGGGTCTTTTATTGGTACGAGACCTTTTAAAACTTTGAGTCTCAAGTTTGAGTCAGTAATGGTGATTGGCATGTTTTAAGGTAGGGACTTTTAGGCCTTTGTATAGATTGGGATTGTTTTGTCCATGTGGGATTTGTGTGTCTTGTAAAATGTGTTTTTTCGTGTTAATAAAATTCTTCCTGATTTTTTTTTTTTAACGGGCAATAACTGAATGCAAAATATTTACATATCTCAAATATGACACGTATCCGTTTGCGCCCCATGGATGTTACACTGAAAGCAAAAATACTTTTCAGTTACTGAATGCAATCAAGTGGAGGAAGCTTTGACTCTACTTAGGATGGACTTCAGTGGTTTTGATATTATAATAACTGAGCAACGCCTGCTTGGTATAAGTGAATTTGAGCTTCTTCGAATTGGCAGAGAGAAGGGCTTGCCTGTCGTGGGTAAGTATACACAGCTTGTTCAATTCCTTCAATATGTTATATATATTTTTAATGATACTTATACCTTTTACTAAAATATATATGCCATTTGTAGTTTCATTAATATTTAGCATGTTTTGTGAATCTAACATCACACTATTTTTAATGATATTTAGTAACATCAGAGGATGATGGAGTTGACACTATTCAGAGGAGTTTAGACTATGGAGCTTGTGCCTATCTGGAGAAGCCTATCCCAATGCGTGATCTCAACATGTTGTGGACACGTGTATTCCAGCCGAAAAAATAAGTTGGCTCAAGTGCAGAAGCCGGCAAATGATATGTCCAGAGCGAAAAAATGTCGAATGTCTTGGAAAATGGACATTCAAGAAAATTTTGTAGAAAGTGTGCAAGAAATGGGCATTGATAGTATGAATCCTTTTCCTAATCTTAGCTACATTAATTTTTGTTCTCACACTCTGGTCATTTATCTGCTCATGCTAAGCACTTTTGTCCATTGCGTTCAATGGTGTAAGTTGGTGAAGTCAAATTACTATCAACTAATTCAATCTTTCATTTATGAAAAAAAAAGAAAAGAGAAAGGGTTTGCTATACATGGGAAGGAAAACATATGCATAGCCATGATGCAGCAGCTAATATGCCTATATAATTGTAATTATAATAGGGCTATGTTAATAAGTGCTTTTAAGAGAATTGTTAACAATTTGTTTTAAAAAAGTTTTGACACCATTTTTATAAGAAATAAAAAAAAAAAAAAAAATCCAAACATTATTTTTTTTCTTCGTAAAAACTTTCTTTAAATAAATTTTTAATTATAACCCTAAAAATATCGATTAACATTCCCCATAATATGTGATAAGTAGAGTATATTGTTATAGTTGGCAAGATGTTAAAAAAGCTACAGCTGCTGATTAGTTAGTTACAGGAATGAGTAGTTAGTAATATGTTGGAGCAGAAACAGTTAGGAGTTTCTTAGGCTTATGCCACATGGCAGCGGCCTACACATTTAATTAGTCATTTTTTTTTGGGTAAAAACACATTTAATGTAACCTAGGGCAGTTAATACTTGAGTGCCTAGCTATAAATAGCCCATTGATGTACTTGTAACTCAGATTTTGGATGATAAGACTGATTTAGCCTAGGTACTAGTTAGTTTCCAAAAGGGTGGTGCTCTTGAAAGGCTGATTTCCCAATCTTGTATTTCTAAGCAACTTAGCCTTTATTTGTTTCCATAAAAATTTGTATGTGAAGATAGTTTTTTCATATATAAAAAAATGGATTAAATTAAAAAAAAAAATGTCTCTTAACTTTCTTTATTTAACGTAACTTAAGATAGAGTTCTTCTTCACTAAATTTTTTCTAAAAAACAGTATTATCTTTATACGAAGCTAAATAAGGAAAATAACTTTATATTACATAAAAATATATAAGAAAAGTTAAGAGATAATTTTTGAACTTATTTTTAGATCGCTATTAAATATAAGAAAATAAGATAATTTTCTATAAAATTCATTTTGGAAATAATTATCATGTATCTCTCGTACTTGTATCTCACTTCATGCAAATGATATTAATTTGGAATCATAAGTTCATGATTACTTCAATCATTTTATTGGTGGTTGTTTGGCCAAGAAACTGAAAATATAAATATTTTGTTTTGTTTGTTTCTCTATATTAGTAATATTACGGTATATCATGTTGATGTAGAGGCTACTCCCAAGAAAGTTTTGGAACGCATGAAAACTAAGGGTGTCCAAAATGTTTCTAGATCAAGTTTCTAGCCATCTTCAGGTATTTGTTATTATGGGTAATGTTTGTTACACACTTTTTTGAACTGAAATTATGAGTTGAAAACACAATTTCAATTCATGATTTCAAATTCAACTCACGATTTCAGTTCATAAAAAGTGTGTGCAACAACTTTTATCTATTTCTCAAATTAAAATTTCTCTCACAAATAAAAATCTAATTTAACTCAAACAGTTGTATTAGAATAATCATTAAACATATAAATATCATTTTTTTTTTTTAATATAGTAAGTTTTTAGGACAAGTGTTAATTTATCATGGTAGGAAGTTAGATATCTTTTTCGGTAATACTAGTTTATCAAGTCAATGAGTTAGATTCCTTAATGGTAGTTTATGAAGTCGGATTCCTTTTCTTTGTTGGTGAAGGACACTCACAACTTCAGTGTATGATGCAGAAACACCGTTTAAAATTTCAAAAACAAGCTCCTCCATTACATATGCAAGGGTACAAAGATAAAGATGGTACCAGTTCAGGGCATGTTGAATCTAGACATGAAATGGAGCATCCACCAATGACTCTGCTCAATGGATTCCTGAACACCCCGGATCCAAATCAGCTAGATACAGTGGCGGAGTCAGGAATTTAGGTTAGGGGGGGCAAAATTAAAAGACAAGATTGGAAATAAAACATTAATATAAAAAACAAATCAATATTAATAACAAAATAAGTAAACAACTATATGATAATTTAATCGTTATACAAAATCTAACATAAAATGTAAACTTTAATTTATTTTTTCACATCTAGCTTATTTTACTCAATTGTCCTCAACAATTTTTCATATTTTGAAACCGCTGCATGATTTCTTTACACTTAATAGTCTTGAATATATCTTTCTCAATTTATGTAACTAAGCAATCATTCATCCACTGATCTCCTATTTGATTGCGTAATTGATTTTTAATTATGTTCATTATTAAAAAAACTCTTTCAACAGTAGCTGTTGCAACTAGTAAGATCAATGCCAAAGTCACTAATGAGTAAACCAATGGATATGAAACATTCTTTTTAATTTCTACCATCTTTTCAACAAGCTGTCCAATTCCTCTAAATGCTGAAAACTCTTCAATGGACTGCATGTCATGGATGTATATCTCAAGTTGGTTATCTAAGAAAGAAACTTGAGACATAAAAAAAATTATACAGACAGTTTGGTCTAGTCCATCAAGTTTACTAAGTGGGACCCATTAATTTTATATATAGAATTGTACTAGGAGTAGAAGTCATCTACTACTACTAATAAGAAAGCTGAAAATGTAACGTGAATTCACTTAATTGGGTTATTTATTTATTATTTATTATTTTTTGTTTTTAGTGTGGGGGTTTATTTTTTATTTTTTATTTTTTGTCTTTAGTGGGTGGGGGGGGGGGGGCATTTGAAATTTCAGGGGGGGCAGGTGCCCCCCTCGCCCCCCCCCTCCCTCCGCCCCTGGCTAGATATATTATCACAACAGCAACGAGCTCCAGCAGCAATAAAGAACACTCATGGCTTTCAAAATTTACCATTGCCTGTTGAAGCCAACTTCTGTACCGTTGAAGGTAGTACTATTTGTGCAAACCAAAAGTACACATTGATGACTCAGATGACTCAAGCACCGTTAAGTGAGCAGATATGCAATCAGCTCACGGGACATCAGCCTTTTATCTACCACTTACCCAATGATGTACCAGCGAATGTACTTGTCAATGAGGTTGGATTGCCCAACTTTGATACTCTTCAGGGGGGAATTTCTGGAGATCCTGGTCTCTTCTCTAATAATACTCATCTTCCCAGCTCTTCTGAAAATTTTGGTATTGATTATAATTATATCCCTTTTTAATATGGAGCTTATAGTTTCTGCTGGAATGAGAGCTGCCCGGTTGGAATATTTGAACATTTTACTGGGGAAGATATAGCTCACGATCATTCTGAAAACCTCTTCTTTGATGATGATACTAGTTCGTAAGATGATTCCATTCATGGATGCTACTTGCTGGTAAAAAAATTGTATAACTTATTCGCATTTTGGTAGAAGTTATAAGAATTTCTTCCATCTAAAATAACCGAGATTTTTTAGACAAAATTGAGAGATTTATTTATTTATGTTCTCTTGCAGCCAGCCACTGGATTATCTGAAGCCAAGGACTAAGTCTGGTGAGGTCATCCCAAATTCCAAGGAAAATGCTTCTTTGTTGAATACTCTCATAAGAAGAAGAAGAAGACAAGGAATGAAGATCAAAGCAAAGAAGAAAGAAGTAGTTGTGTTAAGTTTAATAAAGCTACTGTTGTTTTGGTACGAGCATCATAGCATGGTAAAGATAAAAGGAGAAATTACACTTTATTATTCTAAACTATAATTCTAACTACATTTTGCATTCTAAATTTTGAAATTTTGTTCAAATTAACAGCAAACTTAACGTCAAAATATAAAGTGTAATAATGGTTATAAGTTATGATGAAAAATGTGCATTTGAAAAGTTTTATGGTGTAAAGTGTAATATGTGAGTATAGTTTAAGGTGGTAAAATGTAATTTTCCCTTACTATTGAGTCTTATTAACACAGCTGTCTTGTTTTTATTGGTTAGCTTCATAACTGTATTTAGGGAATTAGTTAAGAGTTAGTTTCTTCAGTAAGTGTTCTTTGTTGCTATAAATAAAGAACAAGGTCCCCTGTAATTAATCAGTTAGTGAAATAAGATTTTATTTCTACATCTTCTTGATTTTGTTATGGTATCAGAGCATATGTGTTGATTGATAGTAAAACCATTTCTATGGCGTCAACAAACTCAACAACCTCTACACAAACCATCGCCATTGATGAGTCTCATCCTTTCTTTCTACACCAAGGAGAAATTGCAGATGCTATACTTGTGTCAAAACCTCTTCTTAGAGGAGAGAATTATCCAACCTAGGCACAATCTATTCAAAGAGCGTTGAGTGTGTAGAATAAACTAGGGTTTTTTGATGGCACTGTTTCTCTCATTGCATCAATGGTGCAAGGTTGGCCATGTTGTAACAACATAATTATTTCATGGATCTTGAATTGCATTGCTCCAAAGATTGCTACTAGTGCGGTTTATCACAACACCACATTGGGAATCTAGAATGATCTAAAGGATCGATTTTCTCAAGGAATGGACCTAGTGTCTTTCAATTGTACAACGATTTTGGAACCAATTCACAATCTGAGCTTTCCATCACAGATTATTTCACTCAATTGAAGGCTTTAGTTGACACCCCTTTTGCAACTTTCATTAACCTCACTTGTATTGCATTGTTAAGAAAATGCTAATACTATTATTAGTTTTGTTATGGAAAATTTACAAACTGATGTTATAAAATTATAATCATCCCACCGTCATTTTTAATTTGTAGAATCAATTACATTTAACATATCTTGAGTTTTACCAAACATCTGAACCAAACGAAGTTCCACTAATGACTAAAACAACTTAATATTCGTAAGAGACCACAACCTTGGGTTCCCATTGTTGAATGAGATATGACCCATATAAATGGGTAAGGTTGTGTTAATTTCCCCTCAAAGTGTGCGGGTTGACTACTTATCATATTTGATGTTGGAATTTTACCTAGAATTTATTTCCAAAGAATCAAATATAATACATTAATCAATTAACAATTATCATGACCAAATATAACAAAAATCAACTACAAATTATGAGAATTTTCTTACAAATTTACGTTACTCAAGAACCTCGCAAATAATTAGTATGCTATCCCTAGCTAGTTAAGATTAATAAGAACTCTCCCTAAACTGTTTGTTGAGGAAGGTGATAAATTTCTTACAAGTTTGCGGGCCCTAAGAGCTTTGTATTTATAGCTTGAAATGGGACCAAAGGAAAAAATAAAAAAATCTAGCTACAATAGACCTTGGGCATATGTTATCTCATAAATAGCCCAAAATTATCATTAATTATAATTTATTTCACCATAATTAAAAATATAATTGCTTTCTAGGTCTCATTGAATTACACAAGGTTTCCTTTGACTACCTAAAATTTCATTTAATACCTCCATCATTCATAGTAAAATAATTGGGTGAGTTTGGATCTTGTTTAAGTGGGTGGATAAATTAGTTTGGGTTGATTTTGCCACCTCTAATATTAAAAAGTAAAACATGGAACAACATAGCCTCATAATAGCACAGTGTTGAATATGAAATGAGTAGTTGTAGGACTACAAACTGTTTCACAACTTTTTACTACATCTCTAGTATAGTAGATTGTGAGTAATTGTCTATCACTTACGTAAACCTATCATTTTTTATTCACATCTGCCCAATTACACTTATGGCATAAAAATTGTGTAACAATTTATGGTAGTAGATTTTTTCTATGAGTAGTTCGGAGGAAAAGGAAAACTAAAAACTGTAGTTAAATGTGGAGCCCTCTAGTTCCCTGTGCACTAGTTCCTGTACTTGTGCGTGTGCTAACATGCATTGTTCATATCATTAGGATAATCTACAATTGATACGAATATCAAACCTGTGATTCATATCAAACAAATGATACGTCAAATCTTTTTGACATTCTTTATATACTGACATTGTATAGAGCTTAATGCTGTACTAATTTTCTTCTTCAGTCTGCATTTAGATTTAAATAGTTCAATTTCTTTTTTCTTTTTTCTTTTTTGCTTTAGGGTTTCATCTCTTCTTCTTGTTGTTGTTCTTCTTCTCTCACAAACAACAGTCTGAAGAAGTTTCAGTACACGACGCCCTGTACCTCGCCGTATTCTAGAGAGAGAAAGGAAGAGAGAAAAAAAAAAAAAAACTTTTAATTAGTTCAATTTCGACAGATTAGGAAAATGAAAAGCGCATTGGAGAAGAGTGATAATACTTCCAGTGAGTTCCCAGCTGGAATGAGGGTTTTAATTGTCGATGGGAATCCGGAAAGTCTCCACCTGTTGGAAACGATGCTTAAGCAATGTGATTACGAAGGTATATATATGCTCTGGAGTTTGGTCTCATTTTTCTTTTCCCCCCTTTTTTTTTGTTTGGATGTGAGGAAAATAATGGAATAACAAATAATAATATTCGTGACCCGTGTCACTATCTAGCTTTGTCCTTATCTCTAATGTGTGCTACCTTACCACCTACATTGTTTAGGTTTCTAAATCACACATCATGTTGTGGTGTTGTGTTTGGTATTGAACTTTAATCAAATTTGTTATGTGTTCTTCCAATATATTTCTTCACCCCTACTGTGTTACATTAAAGTGAACATAAATCATTTCAGTTGCCAAATGCAATCGAGGGAGGGATGCTTTGAATTTGCTTAAAAATAGCAGAAGCAACAAATTTGATATTATTTTGACTGAAAGATGCCTGCCTGACATGGATGAAATTACGCTTCTTGGAAAATTGAGCAAGGCCACTGATTTGCCAGTCATAAGTAAGCATCTATGCAGCTTGTCTTGTTCAATATTCAATTTACTATATTCTTTCGCCTTTTACTATGATATATTTCAATTGCAATCTCATTATTTAACAGCATATATGCTATATTATTATGGCTTAAGAGGGGCAAGCTTATTGTCAGGCCATGTCTAACATCCCAATATTTGTTATTTTACAGTCATGTCCGAGGTTGGAGATAATAGCACCATGGTGTATAGCATAAAATATGGTGCTTGTTATTATCTGGTGAAGCCTATCCAAATGGATGAACTCAAAAAGATTTGGATTCATGTGTTAAAGCATAGGATAAGTAAGTGTTTTGAAGTGCCACCGCAGCGGAATGAAGAGAAAAAAGAACGGATGATCTGGACATCTGAAATGAGAGAAATATTTCACCAATGTCATCTTGGGCTGAGACATGGTGTGAATCCGTTCCCGGCCCTAATCTTAAGCTTCAATAATTTGTTATTCTTACAAAATTCTCAATCCAATTAACCCAGCCCAATATACATTATCAATAATTTAAAAAGGACAAAGTTTGACTTGTAGCTCACTAAACAAATTAAAATGATTGTATATTTTAAAATTTAACTATTAAATTATATGTTTTTTATATTTTTAAATCACATGTTTTTTACTATATGTTTCAAAAACTTATTTTTTAATATATAATTTTAGACTACAAAAACTCTAAATTTAAATATTTAATTGATGGCATAGTTATTAATTTTTTATTTTATTGAAATTTTGTAAGTACGAAGATATAAAAAAATAATGTAATTTAATAGTCGATTTGTTAAAATTTACATTTTATTAAAAAATATTAAGTAGAGTTAAAAAGTTTGTTGACAAACTTTGTCAGTTTAAAAAAAATATTTTAAATTAATTATTTTTATTTTATTTTTTCAGACTTGTTATTCCCATCACTCTGTTTATATGGACTACCACACAATTTTTTTTTTTTCATGAGTGTGGAATAATTATCACTTTGATATGATTAGTGCACATTATGTATTATTTTTCTAGTCAATGTAGAATTCCAAAACCAATAAATAAATCTCTATAATTCTCCCACTAACTTAACATTTTGTGTATGTAACTCCCAAGAATAGAATTTTTGTTTCTTACGAAGAGAACTAAACAGTAAATAGAGCCATTGCGATTGTTTGAGCATCCCATTCCTTTCTTCTCTAATACTAATATTCATGTCTGTATGACAATATCTTGTGTTGCTGCAGAGGCTACTCCCAATAAAATTTTGAATAGAATGAAAGCACAGGGTGTCCAAAATCTGACTAGAGAACATGTTTCTAGCTATCTGCAGGTGCTTGTAACTTCTTTAGCTGGTTTTTACCTCTATATTATCAAGTTAAACCGTCATATTAATTCCTTCTTCGGTGATGGACACGTACAACTTACAACTTCATGTCCAAAATACAGAAATACCGTAAAAAACAGCCGAGCGGGAATGACGAAGTCCTGAACACCAAGCAGCTTGAATTATCTAACATTGGAACTCAAGCCGTTGGGAATGTAGCGTTCCGTGACAGGTCAAGTATTACTGAAGGTAGTACTAGTTATGGAAACCGATGTGATACTTTTATGACCGAGAATGTAGCTGCCATGGGAGGCAAAGGCCCAACTTATTTTCCTGCGTTAGAGCTGTCTAACCACGACAATTTTCTTGGGGACAATCCTGGAGATTCTGCTGGTATCAACTTGGATCAGTTGGATGATATTCTTGTTGATTATGATGCTAATATATAAGAGGGGGCATTCATGAAGGTTAGTTTACTGTTTTTTCCAAGTCTTTTGGTACAAGTTATAAAAAAATTTACTGTCTAAAATATTAAGAATTAAATCACATATTTTCCTTTTGTTCTCTTGCAGCTAAACGCTGGATTTCCTGAATCCAACTCTGTCTCTGTCCTAAAAAGCTGGATTACGTTTAGTATCAGCTTAAAAAGTTTTTTTTTTTTTACTATTTAGTTTATTTTATAATACCCAAATGAGATGCCATCGATTGAGGATGTGAAAATTTTGGTGCCCCTACAAATGTTGTAAATCATATGATCTTTGTGTGAAGAAGTAATAGTAGAACACAAAATTTTTATGTAGTTAGTGTGACAAATTATTATTGAAATAAAATTATTTTTATACGGGTAAAATGTTGATTTTTTTTTTTTTTTGAAAAACTCAATTGGTGTTGTATTTGATTGAATATAATTCGTTTTCTTTTAATTTGCTTTTGATAATTCGATATTTATGAGTTTTCTAGTGTGTGGTCCACAGAAAATAATTGATTTCTTTCAAAATTTATTTTTTATATCTTAATTATTTACTTATCATTATAATTAATTATTTCTTACTACTAATAATGATGAAATATAATTTTTCTAAAAAAAAACTAAATTTATTTATTTTTTAAATAAAAAATTCAAAATTTGTAAGAAAGAAAGAATTTAAGTATTTAATGATCATTATTTTAGAACCGTTATTATAAACTCTTTTACCATCCTTGTAATTGATTCCCCAGCGCCCCCCCCCCCCCCCCCCAAAAAAAAGAAAAGAAAAAGAAAAACCACCCTGTACTTTCTATAAACACATTCAAATTCACCACCACAGCCTTCTCCCCCTCTTTATTATTATTATTATTTTTATATGTGACCGAATTGCCTAGTTCTGCTCTGGTCTTCATGTCTCTGCGCTTTTGTCGGCCCTGTGGCTGTGCTGTGGGGCCTTAAAGTTTTTCTTCTCCGTTGAAATTTATTGACTATCCCGATTCATCAAAAAAGAAGATTAAAGAAACAAGAAAAAAAAAAAACCAGCAAAATACCATTCTTATCTAGAAAGAAAGATGCACTCTTGTTTCCAAAAGTTTTGAAGAGGATTTTTTGAGAGCCTATTTCTTTATGTTAGAGATATATTAGCCTATTAGTATAGATCGAAGCCTAATTCAACTTTGTGTGCAAGCCAAGTCTCCTACTTGTACTAGAAGTCTATTAGTCTAGGGTTTAGTCTACTATATATATACATATGTTATGATTCATTGTAATACAGGATTTGTACTACACTCTAATATATTATTGATGTAGCCATTTAGGGTTTCCTCCGTGGATGTAGGCCGTTAGGCTGAACCACGTAACCCTCGTGTGTTATTGTGTTCTCAATTTTATGCTTTCGCTTCCGCATCTATACTAGCATATTCAACATGGTGTATCAATGCTAATAGCATAAAATTGAGAACACAATAACACACGAGGGTTACGTGGTTCAGCCTAACGGCCTACATCCACGGAGGAAACCCTAAAGGGTTACATCAATAATATATTAGAGTGTAGTACAAATCCTGTGTTACAATGAATCATAACATGTGTATATATAGTAGACTAAACCCTAGACTAATAGACTTCTAGTACAAGTAGGAGACTTGACTTGCACACAAAGTAGAATTAGGCTTGGGCCTATACTAATGGGCTAATATATCTCTAACACCCCCTCTCAAACTCAAGATGGAAGCTTGATGAAATCTTGAGATTTGATAAGATTGAGAAGATCCCTTGAATGAAGTTTGGTTCTGTGACGGTTGTTTGAGGAAGGCAATGGTCTTGCAGTGTTGATGCGACTTCTAACGGTGACTTGACTATACCAGAGAGTTTTGACGGCAGCAGTAAGAAGCCAAAGAAGATGAACGCAGCGAAAAAAAAACACCGAGGAAGACAAAGATTGCTCTTAAATATACCGTAAAGACAGAAAATCATGGCCACAGGAAGGTGGCTCTGATACCATGTTAAATATTAGCATTGATACACCATGTTGAATATGCTAGTATAGATGCGGAAGCGAAAGCATAAAGTATAAAACACAAAGTAGAATTAGGCTTGGGCCTATACTAATGGGCTAATATATCTCTAACACTTTATTTTTCTTTTTAAGCAAAATAATTTTATTCAGTTGTGTCTAGCAGCAGTGGAATTTGGAGAAAGGGATATCACTTTCAATAAGTCTCCCGGTTATAATTATATTCTAGTGAATTGAGAACAGACCTTCCAACTATTAACTCTATAGAATAAGAACAGAGGAAAGGAAATAGACAAAAATTTCAACGGGCATGCATGGTTTAGACTTACGTGCATGCGTGGTTCATGTTTTGACTTACGTGCGTGCGTGGTTCATATTTACACTTACCAGCATGGTTAATGTTTTTTTTTTTTGGTTACTTTTTTTTTTTTTGTTGAGAAATGGTTAATGTTAGTTGGACATTTAAATTGAGTTGGGGAACAGAGAACATTCAATACGAAAATGTTCAATTCTTTATGTTATCAAAGAGAATAAGAATGAAAGAAGAGAGGCACCTCTACCTCATATTTTAAGTTTTCAAGTCACACACATACACATGGACCAGCACAGTAATTGTGCGGGGCAGAGCAATGACGCTTTCTTGGTACATTGGCAAAGGGGGCTAGATGCCCAAAACCCACATAATGTTTTGCATTCGAGGCCACGAGCACGCTCACGTGATCCACAATGGCAACACGGAGGCCGCAAGGCACGTGTGGGATACGAGGACGGCTTCGAGGCCTTGCCGACACCCGCAAGGAGCGTTGACTAGGAACAAATCAACTAGTTGGACAAGTGCCTTCAAGGCAAGTATGAAGCATAGGCACCCAAATTGCGTCCGAGGCATTGAGAGATGCTCGAAACAACGCTGATTGGGAGCACGCTGATTGGGAGCACGTTGATTGGGACTTGCTTTGCCCAGCAATGGATGAAACTAACACCATCCGCGTTGCGATAGCATGCCCAAGCTATACCAAGAATGCAAGCATCCCCCCACCACACAGCTGTTGAGACCATTAACCTCCTGCTAGTAGGCATGAGTGGGCGTGGCTTCGAGGAAAAGTGGCATTGGAGAGAGCTTTCACAATACGTTTGATCATCACCTTAGGCTTGCTCTGCATGACAATGAATGAAAATAACACCATCTGCCTTGCAAGAGCGTGCTGCAACTATACCACCTACACAAGAAATGCTAACCTGGGTCCACCTAGGTGATGCATTTAGGACACACCTCACACCATGGAGCACGCGAGGTTGGGCCCTAAATAATGCGTTATGCGAGGTTGGGCCCAATAATCATACTAAATAGATAGCCATAGGTTAAAGATGTATTGCTTAAGGGACTGAATCAACCCAAGGTGTGTGGCCTACATATGGACAATGGTAAAATGAAAGTAAAGAAGCATAGTTGTTACCCATTTATTAGAAATTGTATTTTAGATTAGTCTTTTTATTTTGTATGTTGTATTTTTCTCTACACATTTTCCATATTTTCAACATGTGGATTTATATTTTACATGCACAAGTGATTTTAAAGGAATCAGTTAGTTAATTTGTTAGTGGTATTTTCTTAGGTTAGCTTAACAGGTGACACCTGGAATTATTTTCAGGGTGGCCGATAAGAAACTTAAATTATACAAAATCTAATAAAAAGAAAACTTTATATATAGACCAAAAAAAAAAAAAAACATAAAATCTTATAATTTCCTTCTACAAATTTTCTTATTTTGAAATTGTTACATGATAGTCTCATTATCAAAATGCTGCAAGCTACATATATATTTTTCAAAATTTTAGTTGAATAAAATTTTTCTTGGACTTTTTCTTTTTCTTTGTAAGGACCTAATATATTGTTAAAGGAGCCAAAGTTTAAGGACAAAATTTGGCCACAAACTTAGGCTACAACTCTCACTAAACAAATTAATATGGTTACATATTTTGAAAATCTAACTATTGAATTGCATAGTCTTTATAGTCTTAAAAAACATGCCAAACTTCATGTTAATTGGATGTGAAAGTTTGGATTTGTGTGAAAACACAAGAGCTTGTTTAGACTCACAATAAAAATTACGGCTATATTGTTTTTACTCTAACTTAAACTAAGTGCAGAATAAGAGTAAATGAACGCAAACAACCGATAATACTACCCTAAGCCATATTCATCCATTATTAACAATAAAAGAAAAGCTTAAGATACCATTGAGATGTGTTATCGAAGAAGAAACCAAAGAACTCGGCGAAAAACCTTTCTGTGATCTTTCAAGTCGAAATTGATCCACTAGAGAATAAAGTTGGAGTACATGAATAACAAAAGACCCTTCAAGCCTAATCTACCCAATGTACTTGAGCCCTCCAAGCTCTTATTACCTACTGGCTTCTCGGAAACTTGTCTTCTCTAGCTTTCCCGAATCCCACAATTCAGCCCGATTGCATCCGCCAAATCCAATGAATGGCTCCTTCCAATGCTTCCTAGCAGCACCAATATCTCACTTAACACTCAAATTGGGTGTGGTAAGTGTTTGAGCTATCAACCTCTCAAGGATTTAAAGATGGAGAGGTAGGAGTAAAGGAAAACTACAAGAAAATGTGTAGATGATTGTGAGTATAACAATCTCTAACTCTCAAGTGTATTTTCCAGGGTTTTTTCTCTTAAAATCACTCTTTACAATATGTAGGTAATGAGGGTATATATAATGTGGGTAAAGACTTGGTAAAACAAAACATGACATTTTGCCAAACAGAACGTTTCGCGAGTATTTCACGGGAATGCCTTACCTGTGAGATACTCGCGAAATCCTCCAGGCTGGCATGACTCTTCACCTTCTAGTCATGTGTTCTAAACTTGGCTATTTCGTGGGTAAGCTTCTCATGAGACACTCGGGAAATCCACTTGTTTATCCTTTTAAGCTTTAGTCTTCACACTCTCTCACACTCATCCCTTACAATTAAATATCCATATAAATACAGGGAAATATGATTGAAGAAATTACAATAAAATTTGGTACGAAATTAAAGCCAACACAAAATAGTTGTAAATTACAACTTTACAGGATGTTATTTACTATTTAATTCATAAACTTATTTTTTTATGTATAATTTTAGATAGAAAATCTAGAAGTTTTTAAAATTTGATTGATGATATAACTATTGATATTTTATTTTCTTAAAATTTTTCAAGTATGGAGAATATAAGAAAAAAAAATGTAATACATTGATTTGTCAAAATTTACATCTAATAAAAAATATTGAGTAGAGTTGTAATCTTAGTCTATAACCAAGTTTGTTGCTAAATTTTTTTTTTTCAAAATGTAATTATGTTGGGTTCAAAAAAATTTAGGATACAAGAAGTTATTTATTATACTCTTTATATTTTGACTTGTTATCAAGGCATATTTAACTTCTTGGCATCAATATCATCTTTTCTTTCCTTTTGATTTTAAGACTAGCACAACAAGTTGATTTCTTTATGAGTTTTTATATTTTGAAATCATTACATGATAGTTCATTATCAATTATAAAGATAGTTTATTATTAGTTGTTATTATTTATTGTCAATGTGTGTAGATGTGACCATTTTATTTTGTTAAGTTTGTATAGCATTTTTATTTTTATGCAGTTGTCATTATTTATTTGGCATTATTTTTTATAAAAATATTGTAAACTAACTGACAAATATCAACCCACTTGCCCACATAGTCACACTCATCCGTATATAAATAATACACTAAGTGTATGCTTGAACAATTACTAACTTTACTGTTTTTTTCTTGAATCACTAATTTTATAACAAAAAGTTATTATAATTGGATAATAATATACACATTATAACAAACTCTTTGTATTTTCTAATTATTAAATTATATATAATTATATTATATTTGTACTATATATACACACACACACCCATGTGCTCATTTACATACATTACAACTCACACAAATTTATAACATTATAACAAAAATAAAAATAAAATAAAAATAATGCACACAATTAGTATCATGTGTAAAAGAGATATCTGTGATTTGTGTTGTTTGATTTTGAAATAGGCTTATCTATGTTGCTATTTGATTTTGGCCTAGGTTGATGTGTGTGCAAAAATGTTTTTGAGAGTAAATTTAATTGGTAAAAATATACTTTAAATCCATGTAAAGAAAAATTAAACATCTTTTTGTTTGTTTGTTACTTTTTATGAAAATTAAACGATTTCTTTACCATCACCTCTTATGACTTTCTCTTTCAGAAAAATTAAACGTTTTTTTTTCTTCTTCATTTCAATTAATTTAATATAGCCAAGTTGCCACCTAATCATTACTAATGGGTGACCACTGTCCACTCCCAATCAGCCACCAATTGACGTTAACGTTTTTTTTTTTTTTTTTGGAAAATTTTATTAACACATGTGAGGTTTGGACTAACAATTTTTCGTGTTTGTACCAATCTGAAAAAATAGAAGCCCATGGTCAAGTCTAGTTATGTGCGTTTGAGAGAGAGAGAGAGAGATGCCGATACCCATTGCCGAGCTATTCGTACAACATTATAAAGTGGCACTGTTTTAGCACAAGCATTGGGGCTTTCATTGGCACCAATTCCGTAAAAGAAGCCCGGGATGCTTTGTGTAGAAGTGAGGGAGAACAAAAGTGACACTAGGTCACTACCAGAGGACATTAGTATTGAATTGCATCACAAACTCTTCAGAAACTAAAGATTCGTTAGGTACGTATGTTTAAATAATAATTTTCAGTTTTTTTGGAAATACATGTGGGTGAAAAAGTGTATGAAAATACGTATAATATTGTTTAAAAGCTAAAAAACATGTATTTGAACTCGCGTACCAAATGGAACCTAATGGTCCGTTTAGATTGAGGGGAATGAGGGGAGCGAAGTAGAATATAGTAGAATTAGGGACAAAATGGGCTTCTGCCCTTTTTAGACAAATTAATTAGCCTTTTGCCCTTCTTCCCAAACTAAATAGGGAAATGTCCCTCTTTTGAAAATCGAGTTTTTAAAAATCGAGTTAAGCCCTATAGTGATGTTTTTAATGACCTATAGTGGCGTTTTAAAGGACCTATAGTGACGTTTTGTAACTTGATATCCATGAAATCGAGTTATAGGCAATTTTATTGCCTATAACTCGATTTCATGGATATCAAGTTACAAAACGTCACTATAGGTCCTTTAAAACGCCACTATAGGTCCTTGAAATTTTTTTTTTTTTTTTTTAACTCGATTTTGAGAAACTCGATTTTCAAAAGAGGGGCATTTCCCTATTTAGTTTGGAAAGAAGGGCAAAAGGCTGATTAATTTGTCCGAAAAAGGGCAAAAGGCAATTTTGTCCTAGAATTAGTCAAAAATTAGTCTATTTTTAACCAATTTTACTCTACTCCTCTTCACTTTCTCTCAACCCAAACAGACCATAAGATAAATAAAATCAGCAACTTACAGCATGTGTGCTGTGACATTCCTAGCTAGGTGCACAAAATAATTAATTTCTCCCAGAGCTCCCAGAGAAGTCCATGTTAAACTTCAGAAATACAGTACTGTGTGTTAATACTTCGCCATTTTAGACATATTGCTGAATAGCAATAGCATTAAAACCAAAGTATTCTTACAGCCCGAATAATGTTGATACTTATGTGGAAACTATCATGGGATTGGGAGCCCACTCCCAACTAATTATGACAAATTCACGCACGAGATAAGTAAAAGTAAAAGTAAAAGTGTCACAGCCTTTTGTGTTGTAGTGTAGCTATTGGAATTTACATTTTTGGACTAGTTTTTGTATTTTGTAGACTGCTTACATTTTTTAATATTTATTACATGTGATCTTGTAAATCCTTAGAATTAGTTTGTGGTTATATGGTTACCTCTTATATATAAGAGTGCTTAATGATGTAATTAACACATAATAATATTGTTTCTCAAAAAAAAAAAAAAAAAAAACACATAATAATATTAATAAGTTTCTTTTTTACTCACACTAATTTTTTTATAGTACCCAAATGAGATGCCATGCGATTGAAGATGTGAAAATTTTGGTGCCCCTACAAATGTTGTAAATCATATGATCTTTGTGTAAAGTAATAGTAGAACACAAAATTTTTAAGTAGTTAGGATCCGTTTAGAATTCACTTATTTTGCTAAAACTAAAATTTTTTTACTGAAAGTATTGTAAATAAAGGTAAAAATTATTTGAAATAATATAGAGGAACTCATGAATAATACTACAAAGTGCAGTGAGACTCATTAATAGTAGCAAAATGGGCTGAATAGTAAAATAAGTTGGCAAAAATTATTTTTGCCAACTTATGATTGAAAAAAAAAATTATTTTTATATAGGCAAAATATTGAAAAAAAAAATGAAAATCTCGATTGGTGTTGTGTTTGATCGATTAGAATTCGTTTTTTTTTTTTTTTTTCAATTTTTTTTTTTGATAATTCAATATTTATGAGGTTTCTAGTGTGTGGTCCACAGAAAATAATTGGTTTATTTCAAATTTTATTTTTTATATCTTAATTATTTACTTATCATTATAATTAATTATTTCTTACTACTAATAATGTTGAAATATAATTTTTTAAATTTTTTTTTTTAAGAGAAAAAATTTGTCTACAACAATTTTACAACAAATCTTAAGTGACAGATTGTTACTGGTTGTTATTATTGGATTAAAAAAGTAATCTCAGTGCTAAATTCAAATTTGAACCAATAATAACTAATTACCCATGATTTGTTGTAAAAATATTGTAGACATAGCACCTCTCTTTTTTTAATAAAAAAACAAAATTTATAAGAAAGAATGAATTTAAGTATTTAATGATCATTATTTTAGAACCGTTGTTATAAACTCTTTTACCATCCTTGTAATTGATTCCCCAGCCCCCCAAAAAAAGAAAAAGAAAAACCATCTTGTACTTCTCCCCCTTTTTATTATCATTTTTTTTTTGGGTATGTGACCAAATTGCCTAGATCTGCTCTGGTCTTCATTTCTTTGCGCTTTTGTCGGCCGACCCTGTGGGCCTGTGGCTGTGCTCTGGGTCCTTAAAGTTTTTCTTCACCGTTGAAATTTATTGACTATCCCGATTGATCAAAAAAGAAGATTAAAGAACCAAGAAAAAAAAAAAAACACAGCAAAATACCATCCTTATCTAGAAAGAAAGATGCGCTCTTGTCTCCAAAAGTTTTCAAGAGGATTTTTTGAGAGCCTACTTCTTTATTTTTCTTTTTAAGCAAAATAATCTTATTCAGTTGTGTCTAGCAGCAGTGGAATTTGGAGAAAGGGATATCACTTTCAATAAGTCTCCCGGTTATTATATTCTAGTGACCTGAGACCACACCTTCCAACTATTAACTCTAGAGAATAAGAACAGAGGAAAAGGGAGAGACAAAAATTTCAACGGGAATGCATGGTTTAGATCGACTTACGTGCATGCATGGTTCATGTTTAGACTTACGTGCGTGCGTGATTCATGTTTAGACTTACCTGCATGGTTAATGTTAGTAGGACATTTAAATTGAGTTGGGGGACAGAACATTCAAGAAGAAGATGTCCAATTCCTTCTGTTATCAAAGAGAATACGAATGAAAGAAGAGAGGCACCCCTACCTCATATTTTAAGTTTTCGTGTCACATCGCTTAGTAGTGATTTTAGGATTTTTTTTTTTTTTTGGATGTTTACTAAAAAATTTAAATTACGACAATAATTTTTTTAGTACCATTTTTTTAAAGAAAAATGAAATTATAAATTATTTTTATTGAATAGGTTAAACAAGCTACAAATTTTATCTTTTTGTTTTATAATAGGCTTTTTTTAAAATAAAATTTTCACTTGTTGTTGTTTGGTCTTGTCTTGTCTTTGTTTGGTTTATGTTTGTTGTTTTTTGAGCTAATATTTATTGTCGTTATTTAAGCTTAAAAAAAAAAAAAAAACTGAAATTAAGAATTATGTTTGGAGTAAGTATTAATTTTGGAGTAATGCAACGTTCATAATATTTTTACAATAAATCTTATGCAAAAAGCTGTTATTGGTGGGTAAAAAAATAATATTAGTATTTGGCTCAAATTAGAATCAATAACAGCTTACTATATTAAATTTGTTGTAAAATTATTGTAAAAATATTATGAATGTAGTAGCACTACTTGATGATATAATTATTACTATTTGATTTTCTTAAAATTTTTCAAGTATGGAGAATATAAGAAAAAAATGTAATCCATTGATTTGTCAAAATTTACATCCAGTAAAAAATATTGAGTAGAGTTGTAAACTTAGTTTTATAACTAAGTTTGTTGCCAAATTTTGTTCAAAGTGTAATTATGTTGGGTTTAAAAAAAAAAAAATAGGATGGTCACAATTTAGGATAAAAAAATCTTTTTTTTTTTTATATATAATAATTAATTTTTTATTTTTTATTTTAGTAGGTTAGGATGGTCCTATGACCTCCTTGAACCTAGAGAGAACCTAGAGTGGAGCTGCCCCAGGCTAGCTCGTGTATATATATATATATATATATATATATATATATATATATATATATATATATATATATATATATGAGTGCTTAGTGATGTAACATACACAACAATAATACAAGAATTTATTTATTATACTCTCTGTATTCTAACTTGTTATCAAAGCATATTTAACTTCTTGGCATCAATATCATCTTTTCTTTGCTCGGGATTTTAAGACTAGCACAACAAGTTGATTTCTTTACGAGTTTTCATATTTTGAAATTGTTATATGATAGTTCATTATTAATTGTTATTATTTATTGTCAATATATGTAGGTGTGACCATTTTATTTCGTTAAGTTTGTATAAATTTTTATTTTTATGTAGTTATCATTATTTATTTGTCATTATTTTTATAAAAATATTGTAAACTAAATGACAAAACTCAACCCACTGCTCCCACAATCACACTCATCCATATATAAATAATACACTAAGTGTATGCTTGAACAATTACTTACTTTATTGTTTTTTTCTTGAATCACTAACTTTATAACAAAAAGTTATTATAATCGGATAACAATATAAACATTATAACAAACTTTCTGTATTTTCTAATTATTAAATTATATATATGTGTGTGTGTGTGCGCGCACATTTACGTACACTACAACTCACACAAATATATAACATTATAACAAAAATAAAAATAATGCACACAATCAGTATCATGCATGAAAGAGATATTCGTGATTTGTGTTGTTTGATTTCGAAATAGGCTTATTTGTGTTGCTATTTGATTTAGGCCTAGGTTGATATGTGTGAAAATATTTTTGAGAGTAGACTGAATAGGTAAAAATATACTTTGAATATATATTTTTTAAAGTTAGGGGACAACCCTAAAGTATATGTACACCTACCCTTGTCTACCCGCTAAAATCCTCCCCCGCCTTTCACGCACAGGTGGGGTGAAACCCCTATGTCGGACCTATGAGTGAAGTCCACTCCCTAGTTATTATGATAGAGTCTTGCAAGTGATGAATCATATGACCTTTAATTTGTGTGAGGAAAGAATCTTTGTAAATGGAGATTTGAGATCATGTGCAATACCTAAGGTATTGCACCTGATGCAATAATAATGAATGGTTGAGATTGTTCAATCTCAACCATTAAATAAAAAAATATTAGATACAATAGTAATGAAATGACTGAGATTGAAAGTTGTAAAAAACAACTTTTAATCTTAACCATTAAATAAAAAATATTAAAAAGAAGAAAAAAGTTAAAGTTAAAAAATTAAAACAGTAAAAAATTTAAGAAGGAAATGAAGTAATTGCATTCACCTGATCTCAATCGGTAAATGCATACACGAAAAAGAAAAGTGGAGAGAGATATGGAAGATATGTTTTCTGTTTAAAAAGAATGGGGGATAACATTGTTGATCGCAGCTGTTTTACTTTCCACGAGTAGAAAATAAAGTGGGAAAAGAAAAGGGCCCCGCATAGAAAAATTAAACGTCTTTTTTGTTCGTTTGTTTCTTTTGATGAAAATTAAACGATTTCTTTACCACCACTCTTTATGACTTTCAGTTTCAGAAAAATTAAACGTCTTTCTTTTTTTGTTTGTTTCTTCATTTCAATTAATTTAATGTAGCCAACTAATCATTACTAATGGGTGCCCACTGTCCACTGCCAATCAACCACCCATTGACGATAACGTTTTTTTTTTTTGGGCAAATTCTATTAACGCATTTGAGTTTGGGCCTAATGCTAATCAAGTCTAAATTTTTTAAAAATTTATCAATTGGGTCCCTAAAACATATGTTATGTTTGGAAGTTTAGAAGAAGAGGAGAGTAAAGGGGAATAATTATCCTCAAACTTATTTGGATGTTTTTAAAATTAAGTTAGGGGGAAGAAAATAATTAGCTTTTTCATAATTTGTAATTTTGTTAATATGGTTATAGTAAATTTAGTAATTCATTTGGTCAAGCATTTCTATACTCTATTCTCAATCCAAATCTCTCTAATTTGGAGGAATGAAAACTAAGAGGTTAGAAGTTGTTAGAACCCCTTCAAATCCCTCCCCCTCTTCCCTTAAAAAACATTCAGATAAGGTAATTTAACTTATTCTCCCTCCCTCTATCTACTCTACTATCTATCCATCCAAACAAGCTAATAGTTTCTAAAAACTGTTAGGCCAATTAGTAGGGATGGCAATGGGGCGGGGCGGGGCCGAAGGATGAGATCTTCACCCCCGCCCCGCATGGATTTTTCTTGCCCCATCCCCGCCCTGTCCCGCATGACGGGGAAAATTTCTTGCCCCATTCCCGCCCCTTAAGGCCCCACGGAGACTCGCGAAGCCCTGTCCTACCTCATCAAACTTTATTTCTTATCAATTTTCCCTACAACTATTACCATTTTTTCAAATAAAATGACATATTTCAATAATAAAAATATACTTTAAATTATAAATAAATTTATCCTATCAAATCAAAGTAATTTTTAGCAAATGGGACAAAGTCTCAAACCTGTACCTTATATTTTTTAATAAATATATAGAAAACAAAATTAAATTGTATATAATTTTTGTGTGGAGGAGAATGATCAGCTAGAGCTAATACATGATTGATGCCATTATATCGGCAATCAAACCAATGGGGAAACATATTCCTCATCATCTTGTTCTCCATTCACCACCTCATATTTCTAACATGAAAATTCAAAAACAAAAACCTAACTCATAAAATATATATGGATTTTGACAAGCATAAAGAAGCAATGTTGTTAAGTAAAGTGAAATCCCAATAGGAATTCCAAGTGTTAAGAGAAAAAGGGGGTGTGTGTAACTGGGTAACAGTCTGTGATGACATACCTTATATTAACAGCCAAATGCCCACACAAAATTACAAAAACAATGACACAAACAAATATTTAGAGCCTCAGACCCGTACCTCATTAAAAAAAAATTATATTATGTTCATGATGAAAAATAAGTTAAGAAAGACGTATGAATCATGAATGAAATCAGTAATTCAATAGTATATAAATTTGTTTCTAATAAAAATAAAAGAAAGCGTTAAAATTTGTACCTTATTTCCAACTTTGCTAGAGAGAAAAAAGAGGTAGAGTCATATTAGATAGAATAAAATAAGTTGATGATATTTTTGTTTAAATAGTAGGGTTTTAGGGTATGAAAAAATTACAATTCAACCCTTATTAATGCGGACCGGGGTGGGGCGGGTCTAAAAAGTGTAAACCCATCCCTGCCCTGTCCCGTGGTGCGGGTCTAAAATCTCGCCCCATTCCCGCCCTATCACCTTTGCGGGGCGAGGAAAACCCGCACGGGGCGAAGCGGGGAGGGGCGGGGCAAAATTGCCATCCCTACCAGTTAGTCATTTTTCTCAACTGTTTTAGGCATTAAGGACCAAATTAATATATTTTAAAAGTCTTGAATCTAGTTAGCATTAGCTTAAACTTCAAAGTATGTTAATTAAATTTACCATTAAAAAAAATGTTAATGTCTTTGCCATTATATATATATATATATATATGTTGTATGATGTCTTAACTATAAACTCTTATAAAATGTTATATTAACTAATTTAATTGATAGTAGGAAATATTTTCTTATATAATAATTATTAAAAAAAAAAAAAACTATGTAATAAGGATATAATAGCAAAAAATTTATATAAACTATTTTTTTCTATCATCTTTTTTTTTTTTCCTCAACCAAACAAATAAAATTTATATTTGTTGTTTATTCTTCTACTTTTCCATATCCCAACCATTTTCATCCTCTCTAGGTCTCACTTTTCCATGCTCTTAACCAATCAAAACAATGTTAGTTATAATTATAGGAACATTATAGGTACATTACTAATACAATTTTTTATTTAATACTAATCATTATATGTCACATTAATAATTATGAGGAAAAAAAATATGATATACGTTTTGTCTTTAGACTTATTGTTGTTCAAAGAAATTGAAAATGAAAATAACCTTATCTTTCCAAAAAATTTGACAAATTTAAACCTAACTACCATACAACGATTGGTTGAAAATATTAGTTTTTTAGTGTTTGGTTTTTTTTGGGGGTGGGGAGGGGAGTAAAGGCAACATAGAAAATAAAGAGTCTGGTCAAATGGAAAACTAACCCTTTGACTTGGTTAATTTTAAGATTAATATTTAGACCCTGCAATTGAGTTGTTAATATAACATTTAGAAACATCACTTGACCCAAAAGGTTCAAGCCTATAAGTTTGGGCTCAACTATTTTCTATTAAACACTCTCTTCTCATTCTTATTCAATGTAAAACTTTATTCACACGTGTATATACTCAATAATCTCCCTCTCACATATAAGTCTCTGCCTCTTTGTGGTTCACGAACAAGTCATACTCACTCCCCCTTGTCTATGAGCTTTTTCCATCACCAATGTGTCATCTATGGGTATAGACACCCCATTGTAACTAACACTTAACCTCATAATGTTTGATTCACATCTCAGAGGTAAAAATGTAATTTTGACTATTTTATTTCCAAATGTATTTCAAAAAATAAATCTTAAAGTCACAATGATCAAAATGACAAGTCGTGGGCTTAATATGCATTTACATGAATTGAATTCTGACCACATGTGATTAATGACATGTTGTAACAATATTGATTGAGGATATGATTTATTGTGAAGTTGCATGCATCTAATTTAATTCAAGGGACAAAGCATTAATTAAATCCTAAAAATTTGGTTGAAAATAATTGATTTACTTAGGATCCGTTTAGGATTCGCTTATTTTGCTGAAATTGAAAACTTTTTGCTAAAGAACTGTAAATAAAAATAAAAGTTAGTTGAAATAGTACAGTGAGATCCACGAATAGTACCAAAAAGTGTAGTAAGACCTATTAATAGTATAAAAAATAAACTGAATAGTAAAATAAGTTGGCAAAAATAATCTTTGTCAAAGGACACTTAAGGAAGTTAGAAATTAATTGGCTAAACCTGATCTCCCAATGAGAGTATGGAATAGTTGAAATTTGGAGAGAATCAAAGCATTAAAGTTAGAGTCACACAAAAATGGATAGAAATTTACCATTGCTGGGCCAAAGTTCCAATCAACTTTTGCAGTAAGCAAATTCTTCCCTTTTTCGGTTTTGCTTGCTCCCCCACCCAGGTCAGACCTTCCCTACTCTAAATTTCAATCTAAATTCATATTTTCCATAGTTTCATATGTTGAACAATCATTGTTTTAGTTGTTTGGTTATTCTCTTCAAAATGATTGAAGATAGTTTTCAAAGGGAAACTTTTGCTAACATTTATGTAGTGTTTATCTTTTTCATAACCAGGAAACATAAATATTAGTGTCAAAAATTTTCTGAGCAAATGCATTATCAATTTTTAGTTCTGCTTTGTGTTTCTGAGTCTCCAAGAAGAGAATTTTATTGCTTAAGAAGAGAACTAAACAATATATAGAGCTCCTGTGATTGTTTGTGCACTACCCCTTCCCCCTTTCCCATTCTTCATGCCTATATTACAATGGATCCATTTAATTAGGCGTTTTGGGAGCTTAAAAGAACACTTTTAAACCCAAAATTCTGTTTTACAACAACTATTCTTTATAGTTTTTTTACAAATGTTCATTTTAAACTCAAAACATCGTTTTCCGACAGCTTATATAAATACATCCGATATCTTTTTTGTTAATGCAAGGCTTAAACCAATGAAATTTTGAAATGCATAGAAGCTAACGGTGTCCAAGGCCTTAAAAGAAAACATGTTCCTGACATCGTCGGGTATTATTTATATAACTAGTTTCCCAATCAAGTTAAACTATCAGATTCCTTCTTCGATGAAGGACACTCACAACTGCATCTCCATGGTACAGAAATACAATGAAAAAATGAAATAAATAAATAAATAAATAAAGTTTTTCCGCTACATATGCGGGGGCACATAGACAAATCCAAATGAGCCAAATTTAGCAACATAACTTTAACAAGCTCCAGTGTTAAGGAACATGAGTTTGCAACTTAACATAGAAAATCAAAACTTTCAAAATTTATCATTGCATGTTTCAGCCATGGCTCACATACCGTTGATTACAATGTCATGTATAGATAACAGAGCAACACTTTAATGACCCAGATGGCGGTTTCAATTCAGGGCAGTTTGAATTGAGATATGAAATGGAGGAACATATAAGCAAGAACCCAGAGCAACACTTTAATGACCCAGATGGTCGTTTCAATTCAAGGCAGTTTGAATTGAGTTATGAAGTGGAGGAATATATGAGCAAGAACGATAAACCAATGAATTTACTTGATGAATTCACCATTTATCAAAGTCAGCCAGATTTGGCAACACAACTGCAACGAGCTCCAGCAGCAAGGAACATGAGTTCACAACTCCAGACTTTCAAAATTTACCATTACCTGTTGTAGCCAGCTCATGTGGCATTGAAGGTAGTACTATTTATGGATGCTAGAGTAACACTTTGATGACCCAGATCATGACTCAAACTCTGTTAAGTGAGCAAATATTCAACGAGCTATCGAAACGTCGGCCTTTTGTCTACCACATATCCAATGATAAACCAACGAATTTACTCGCCAATAATGCTCAAGACCAGGCCTTGGATGAGAATGTGGCAGTCAAGGTAGGCAATGACCCAACATGCTGCCTTCTCCAGCGTTGCTAACTTTGATTCCCTTCTTTGGGGTGATTCTGGAGATCACAGCTTCATGATCTCCAATTATACTTCTCTTCCAAGTTCTTCTAAAGATTGTGGTCTCATCTTCAACTTTGATAATACGACTACAATCTGTGATGATATTCTTTTTGATATTGTTACTAGAGATTGTAGTTCCTTCTTGAATGACTGGTACCCTAGGGAAGTAGAGTAATTTTCTATCCCAATTTTAATATTACACTTATTAATCGCAGCATGCATGATACATGTCTATTTGTTCTGTTCCTTATAAAGTAAGTACAATATGGCATTAAAAAAACACGTATAACATGAAATACTAACAGTGAAATAAAGAAATTTTATTCATTAGGTTACTCTCTTGCATGTCTTTTGTTATAAGAATTTCTACTACTAAAATAATAAGAACTAATTAATTTTGATTTGGTTCTCTTGCAGCTAAGCACTGGATTCCCTGAAACCAACTTTGACTGGTGGTCATCCCAGGGATTATGCTTCTAGGATACTGTTTTGTCTTTTTTTTTTTTTTTTTTTTAATTATATTTATTTATTTATATCTTTTTGAGATAATTGTTTTGTCCTCTTTGATTCTACGCAGGTGCGCATTGTTTCTCTTAAATTTTCTTTCCGGAGACACGTTTCTCCTAACTTTTTTTTAATAACTAAGAAAGATATATAGGGTCCATTTGGATACAGCTGAAAACTAAAAAATACTGTAGCAAAATAATTTTTAAATATGTGAATAGTACCGTGGGATCCATTTTTAATGAAAAGGTTATTGAAAAGTGAAATTTGTGGGTCCATGAACAGTGCATGGTGTGCACTGATTGGCTGAAAAAAGGTAAGAAAAGTCAAACTTTGCGGCTACTGTTCATGCACAGTGCATGAACAGTAGCCGCAAGTCTCAAAAACGCGTGGAAAAAAAAAAAAAAAAAAAAAAAAAAACAGAAAAACGCAAACGCAAATGTGGTTCCCAAACATAGCCATATTCAAAAGGCGAGTTTGTGCAGGAAAAGTACAAGACAAACCAAAAATTACAAAGAAAAGAAGAAAAAACAGAAAAAGAAAACGAAGAAGAAAATTAATTACAAAAGAGGAGAGAACAAAGGAACGAAGAGAGAGAGTCACTAGATGTAAATCCCCAAGTTTGAGCCCAGTTAAATAGAGAACCACTAAAAGCAATGAACAATTGATCTCCGGCGCAATCCAATTCCTCAAAAATCCGCATATTGCACTCCTTCCACAGACACCACAATAAGCACAACAAAACTAAATTCTAAATGTTAGACGAGTGCTTTCCCAACCAATTCCACCAAGCAAAAAGCAAATTTGTGACTTGTTAGTTTTTAGACCCCTTAAAATCACAATTGGATTAACCTAGGTAATTAGCCAAGTTGTTACTTAGTCAAATTAAACAGATCTAGGTTATCACAAATAAACAATCATATCATGTAAAGCAGCGGAAATATAAATAACACAAGATATGATCACCCAGGAAATCAAACTGGTAAAAACCTAGGGATGATTTAACCTACCTATCCTCAAGGTAAACTTGAATCCACTATCTTGAAAGAATCGAAGTTCATACAATAAGACTTACAAGCCTCCATGCTCGACTTCTTATTGCTACCCACTAGTAGAACTTACTAACATAACCACGTGCAAGCTCCGAATCCACGAACTCCTTCACCACCAAATACAAGCACACCCGCTTGTGTTTCTTTAGACTTCAATAGTAACAACTGGATTGATTATCAAGGTGTAGAAAACTTCTTCTCCTTGAAAACCCTAAGTTTATGTGAAGGAAAACTCCTCAAAGATCTCACAAGAGATTCACACAAACCGCAATATGAGCAACAATACAACTCTCAAGCAACCAAGACTTTAGAGAGGTTTGGGTACAAAACCTTAAAACCAAAATAGGCACAAGAGACACTCTCATCTCTCTCTCTCTCTTCAGTCTAAAAAATGTGGCTTAGGGTTTCCTTTATATAATGAGAGAAGTAGATCTGAAACCCAAATCCTTAATGGGCTTAAGTTTCTGTTTGGGCCGACTTAAAATTCTGCAGATACGATTTTCGATTGATCGAGCCTATTCTTCAATCAATCGAACCAGGCAAAATATGAAGTCTTCTTCCTGCAGCTTGTATGTTCTTGAATCTTGACTTGAATCATCTTGAGCATTGTCTAATAAAACCTATAGACTCTAAGATTTATATCTAGACAAGTTTGTGTTCACGATTTGCCAATTTTTCTAAACATTTAGAACCTAACAAACTCCCCCTTTGGCAATTCGTGACAAAACTTTCATACAAAATGAAATGCTCAAATACAAGAACAACCCAATACAATAAAATGTCCATTACAACAAATTCAACCTAACTACTATCCATCAGTTGCAAGTGTAGACAGCAATTCAATTGAATCAACCTGTATATTTCCTGAAATACTAAACAAAACGCATAAATGCATATGTGGAAAAATAAACAGGAAAACAAGAAAACAACAAATATGCAAACTAACTCTCCCCCTAAGTTAGATACAACAAAACATCAACAAATATGCAAACTAACTCTCCCCCTAAGTTAGATACAATAAAACATACTTGTATTTTCCACTATCATAAAAAATCAATGTATCTCCCCCTAAACAAAACAAACAGGTCATTTATGTCTCCCCATTTTTGTCACGTATGGACAAAGATTACCTAATCAGAAGGTAGACAGAAAACATACGCAACAGAATAAGAGAAATAGAGACAACTCCCCCTATGAAGAGCAACAATTCCCCTTAAGAACCACAAAAGTTAAAAAACAATTTATCCCCCTATAAAATTAGGAAAAACAAAACAAGTTTTGGGAAAAACAGTTTTGGAGAAAAATAAAGGGGGTGGGGAAAAATAAAAACACACAAACCAAACTAAAAAAAATTAAGTTGAGGATACACATAAAGAAAAAATATTCTTTCTTTCAATAAAATGCAAACATAGCACTATGTGACCCATAAACAGTTGCATGAGTAGAGAAAATATTTACACATTGATTATCCATCATATCTCTTAAGAAAAATATTTTCTACAGTTCACACATAAAAAAAGGCATATATTAGAAAGTACATGGCTCAAAAATTGATCAATCAATTTTTTGATCAAGTTGAGTACCCAATGTAGCAAAGTGTATGTATGTTATGTGTGAAAACAATAAAAGATATGACTGCAAAACTGCAAGATGGATACAAAAACAATGCAATGCATGTGAATCCTAAACATAAATGATGCAAAAAAAAAAAAAAAGATTTAATCAATTTTTCCTTAAAACTCAAATATTAAACACATTTTGCGTCAAAATCAAGGAACATATAATTTTGATGGCCACGACAAAATCACACACAATATAATGTACCAAGTTTAGCAAAGAGTAACTTGTGTAGTGTGTGCAACTAGCAAAAGCTTGAGATACGTGTGAGGTAATATGTGAATAGCAATTAATCACAAAATCTACAAAATTCATCGCATAGAATTCAAAAGAGACTATCACCAAAAGAGTTACAACATATAACTCCCACATCTCCTAGAACATAAGCTTGCAATCATGTAAGTTTCTTGAAATTTGTCTCATAATATACACACTAATTTTTAATTATGTGATTTGGCATTAAGCCTAATAGTACACACCAATTTTAAGCAATTATCAATTAAACCAAGGTTTCACCTTATATTCTTTTTGTGCATGTGCTACACTTTCTCGAGCACAAAATCTTATGATATGCACTAAGGTGTTCATGATTGACTAGTGAACAGTGGTGAGATGGTTATTTATGCCTTTCTCAAAAGGATCAAGTCCGACAATCAAATAACATGTGACTTCAAGGTTAAGACAAAGTGATAAACACCATAAACATCTTTCCCACACAACATGCACTACAAAGTTTCAACTAGTCAAGTGCAATAAATAAGCTCATCAAAACTAAACAAGGTACATAAACTTGTTATGTAAAGATAATATGGCCAATCCTTGATTACAAATCCAAGATGTGAAATACAAAACACAAAAATCTTTTTGATTTAAAAAATTTATGACCAAAAACACAAAGCACACATTATGCTAAATGAACAATGCAAATATAATGCATGACAATACTTAACTAAGCTATAGAGGGTACACAAGATAAGAAATATTAATTTCTTAATTAACCCTTGAATATATGTACAAATTAGTACATACTCACACAAAATCAGAAATAGCTTAGCACTTATATAACACATACTATTCAAGTTTCTCCACAATGTTAAGCATGTTCTAAATCAAGAGAGAGATATCATAATTCATGTAATCCTCAAGAAAAATAAAACTAGACACAAAATAAAATATTTTTTGTCTTTTTGAAAATTTTCAATGTTTTTGGATTTTTTTTAATAAAAAAAAAACAACCTAAAAAAAACAAAAACAAAACAAGTCCACAAACAATTGAAAGAATTAAATCATGGACAAGTAAACAACACTCATCTTAGAGAATCTTTTCTCACCCATATAGCACGAGTCTTCGGCTTTGTAGGTAAAAATCTATGAGAGGCAGAGTGTATTTGAGGAATTACACCAATCTTCTGAGAGAGATTGAAATCCTACAAATTCCTTTCACAAGCCAACAAGCTCAAATTTTTCAAAAGAATATGAAACAATTTATATGGATTTATGGCAGGAGAAATATTATCACATATCCTAGATTGAAACACAGAATGCTTAAATTTCAATTTATAACAATTAGGACAAATGTGACCACGGACATCACAAAAATGGCAAACAGCAACAAATTTAGGAACATCAGTATTCTTAGTGGGGTTTCCGATCACAAGCTTTGGTTCTTGCCTTAACAAAGAGCAATTTGATCTAATATGACCAACAACACCACAGAGGTGACAGGTAGGCACAAAAACAGATTTATTATGCTCTCTAACAGTAGGTTTAGACATAGGTTTAGAAATTTCAGCATCTACATCAGAACTTTTACCTTTGTCTAACCTAGTAAAATAAGCATTTTCTTTATTATTCCTCTTGAAATGAGGGATATAAACTTTCTCAGTTTTAGGCTTAAGAGAAACAGAAACACTTCTGTTATCAACAGCAGGCTTGGTACTAGTTAAAATTTCAATTTTAGCTTTAGATTCAACTAACTCTTGTTCCAAGCTTTTCATCTTCTCATTTTGAGAGGAAATTTGATTTCTCAAAAATTCATTCTTTTTATTAGATTCATCTAATCTAACAACCAATTCCTCTTTTTCAAGATTAGCCAATTTTAACTCTGTCTCGAATTTCTTAGCAATTTTCATAGATTTTAATAATTCCTTTCGAAGAGTTTCACAGGCATCAATAAAATCAATAAAAGCATGAGCAGAAACATGATCAAAAAGACACTTCAAATTATCCATAACAACAGAGGTCAAGGATTAGCTCTTAGATCAAAAGATCTAAAATAAAAGAGTTACCCGCTCTGATACCACTTGTTAGTTTTTAGACCCCTTAAAACCACAATTGGATTAACCTAGGTAATTAGTCAAGTTGTTATTTAGTCAAATTAAACAGATCTAGGTTATCACAAACAAACAATCATATCATGTAAAGCAGCGGAAATATAAATAACACAAGATATGATCACCCAGGAAACCAAACCGGTAAAAACCTGGGGAGGATTTAACCTAGTTATCTTCAAGGTAAACTTGAATCCACTATCTTGAAAGAATCGAAGTTCATACAAGAAGACTTACAAGCCCCCACGCTCGACTTCTTATTGCTACCCACCAGTAGAACTTACTGACATAACCACGTGGAAGCTCCAAATCCACGGACTCATTCTTTCTTGGATTCACCACCACATACAAGCACACCCGCTTGTGTTTCTTTAGGCTTCAATGGCAGCAATTGGATTGATCATCAAGGTATAGAAAACTTCTTCTTCTTGAAAACCCTAAGTTTATGTGAAGGAAAACTCCTCAAAGATCTCACAAGAGATTCACACAAACTGCAATATGAGCAACAATACAACTCTCAAGCAACCAAGACTTTAGAGAGGTTTGGGTACAAAACCCTAAAACCAAAAGAGGCACAAGAGGCACTCTAATCTCTCTCTCTCCAGTCTCAAAAACATGGCTTAAGGTTTCCTTTATATAATGGGAAAAGTAGATTTGAAACCCTAATCCTTAATGGGCTTAAGCTGCTGTTTGAGCTGGCTTAAAATTCTGCAGATACGATTTTCGATTGATCGAGCCTGTTCTTCGATCGATCGAACCAGGTAGAATATGAAGTCTTCTTCCTGCAGCTTGTATGTTCTTGAATCTTGACTTGAATCACCTTGAGCATTGTCTAATAAAACCTATAGACTCTAAGATCTATATCTAGACAAGTTTGTGTTCAAGATTTGTCAATTGTTCTAAACATTTAGAACCTAACATGACTGTTCTTGGTATGACCTACGAAATCCCATTAGATTTAAAAACAAAACTTCATAACTGATAAACCTTCTTATAATGAAACAATAAGTGGTCACAGTCTCCCCACATGTCGACACATAATATACCAGTCAACAAAATCAAAACCCCCAAGTCTCAAATTATCACCCATAAGAATCTTATTCTAAGCTATTATCCAAACGAAGAGGGAAACATGTCGAGGGGCCTTAACTTTCCAAATACCTTTCTAAGGAAAGACAATGGAAGAAGAACCTCTCAGCTTATTGTAAAACAAGCGGATGTCAAAATTTCCATTAGGCTTCAACATCCATCCTATCCACTCCCCAATATCTATTGAAGGAATATTGGATTCTAAGATGAAGAGAAAGTTGTCCCCTGAAGCCATCTCACAATCATTAAAATCCTGATAAATCAAACATCCCAACTTCTCCTTTCTCCCGCCCCTAACCTTGTCAAAGGAGACTCAATGGAGGCCTCCCCGTCAGTATAAATACCATATAGCCTCGAGAAAGTCAGTTGGAAAGGTCGATTCCCACACCACCCATCTTGCCAAAATCTCACTCTATTCCCCCTCCCAACTACAAACTGGGTATTTTTTCTAAAATCCTCTCAATCCATATGAATACCTCTCCATAAACTACACCCATGAACACCCCTACCCAATTAAAAGTCCATCCCCCCTACTCTTCCCCAAACTTCGAAGCTACCACCCTCTTTCAAAGCTGAGTCTCCTCATTCCCAAACCCCCAAAGATATTTTCCTAGTAAAGCTTTGTTAAATGTAGTTAAGTTCCTTATACATAAACCACCTTTGGCCATAGGCACTCACACTTTGTCCCATCCTACCAAGTGAGTCTTGTTATCACCCTACAAAAAGCCCCTATGAAACTTTTCGATTATATTTGCCACATGAGTAGAAATAGTCAAAAGTGTTAAGAAATAAGTAGGAAGACTAGATAACATACTTTTGAGCAGCGTCAATCTACCACCTTTTGATAAATACAGCTTCTTCCATCCTGCCAACTTTCACTCAATTTTTTCCAGAATAAAATTATAAATTAAAAGAGATTTATTTGAAGCCCCTAACAACATGCCAAGATAGGACATAGGCAAAGTTCCAAACCTGGAACCCAAAATCTCAGTTAAAGCATGCACATTATTTACCTCCTCTATTGAAACCATTTCACTCTTCTGCACATTGACCTTCAAGTTTGTCACAACCTAAAAACAAAGTAGCAACATCCGAACATGAAGGATTTGCTCCACATCTACATCACAAAACAAAATTGTATCATCTACAAATAGAAGATGTGAAACACATTCTCCGCCACCCCGCCTACCATTAGCCTTGAAACCACGGATTAAGCCAACACCCTCCACTTTGTTCAACATCCTATTTAAACCCTCCATTATAATCAAAAATAGGATAGGATATAGTGGATCCCTTTGTCTCAAACCCCTTGAACTACCAAAGAAATCAACTTGATATGATCCTAGCGTCTCACATGGATTAAGTATAAATTTAACCATGTGTTTATAAGCTCTTTGGCACTTTCCTCTTGCAAGCCAGTTTTTAAGGGTGAGTTCTACCATAGATTCCTAAACATTTGGTATCAAAGCCAACCACTACCCCGAGTAATTGGGTGTAGCTAATTGAGTATGGGATCAAATGAATTGGGGCTTTGTGGTTGGATCCCCAAAGGGGCGGCCCAAAGGCTAGATTAAAATAATTGATAGGTAAGTGGAGCCACCAAAAGAGAAAGGGCTACCATCAGGTCAGTGTCGCTAGAATGAGTGGTCGTGGACGTCGGCTGCAGAGTGTGGTAGTATTTTATTATCTTAGTGTCCCACATAGATTAAGTATAAGTTTAACCATGTGTTTATAATCTGTTAGGCACCTTCCTCTCACAAGCCAGTTTTAAAGAGTGAGTTCTACCCATGAATTCCTAGCACAATTAGAGACCCATTGACTAAAATAGAAAATTGAACTGTGGATATATAAGTTCGGATCCACCTACACCACTTCTGCCCAAAGCCCATTCTCTTTAACAAATCTAAGAGAGCCTCCCAATTCACATGGTCATATGCTTTAGCAAAGATTTTCTTAAAAATTTGATATTTTCTTCCTTAAACAACTTAATTAAACCATGTTTTTCATTGAAACTTTTATGGGTATTTTCCCATAAAGGCAAACAAAACTTTGGCAAGCACTTACAACAACTAAACCCACAAATTAATTAAAATCCAGATATAAATATTTAAAAACCCAGTTCAAATATCAAATTTAATTTTTTTTTAAAAATCTAAGCCAATTAATGTTAAAGGTTCAAAATCTCAAATTCAGTAATGAGAAAAGCAAATACAAGAATAAAACCTAGATGACGACAAATTAATGACTTTACACATAATTTAGGACAATAATTACAAAACAACGTCGGTTAAAATTATGATGCTAGAAAATATGGAGAAACATTGGACAAAGAAACCTTGATGGATTTGGAGCAAATGTTGCTTTCTAGTTAAATTAAATTAACCATTAACGTTTCCACATTCGACAAACAACAAGATAATACAATTCAATGGAAATTATCTGCTACTAATTAATTTTTTATGTAAAGTTTCATTAAAAAAGCTGAAGGGCGTCAACCAAGTACATTGACATTCACAAAATGTGGGAGTACTTAATAACAAAGCCTGATGATGCCGAAAATACCACCAGTAAGTCACACGATCCTCGAACGCTCCTAATGGCACCTGCACAACAAGAAGAAACGATCTTTGTGGAGTGCACCGGTGTGGTACCGGCCAAATGCTCTCCGAAGATTAAGTCAGAACTATTTTCACTGCTCTAGAGTGCTAGAGAGGGTAAATTATGCGTCATGCCTTTTATTTTAAGTCATTTGTTTCGTCATGGGTTAATTACAAAATTACCCTTATCAGCTGCCCCCTACTCCATAGTCTCGTTAGCTTTAGCTGATGGGTTATGGAGTTAACGTCGTGGAAGGGTCATTTATGTGTGATGCCTCAAGATATGTTTTCGCAAGTTTAGAGACGCACCCGTCTATTTAGTTAGGTCCGTCCACTTGTTGTGGATCCATCCATTGTTTTGTGGATTTTATTTTGTTAACCCATCTTCGTGGGATGAACCAAATTACGGACCTATCTGTGTTTAAGTCCGTCCATTTATGGTGGATCTGTCCACTGTCTTGTGGACTTTGTAATGAGGTTGCTCACTTTGTGGATTTAGTAATAATCTCGTCCACTTTTGTGGGGTCGTCCACTTTGTGAACTTAGGCTCATCTGCTTCGTAGACTTGGTAATATGCCCGTCCACTTTGCGAGATTGGGCTGGTTTGCTTTGTAAGCTTGGTAATGGTTTTTTGTCCAACTTTTGGACTTATATTAAACTCGTCTACTTTGTAGACTTTGGTGATAGGCCCATCCACTTCGTGGTCTTAGGCTCGCCTACTTTGTAGACTTGGTAATAAATTCATCCACTTTGTGGACTTAGCAGTAGACTCGTCCACTTTGTGGACCTAGTAGTAGACTCGTCCACTTTGTGGACTTAGGAGTAGACTCATCCACTTTGTGGACTTGTTGAGGTGACCAAGTGTTGTTACCTTGTCACCTTGTAAGTCGTCCACTTGGGGTCGTGGACTAATTGAGGTGACTAAATTTTGGTGCCTCGTCACCTTTTTGGGTCGTCTACTTGTAGGCGACTTAGTATGGTGATCATCCACCCATAGTCGACTTCAGTCATGCGTCTACCTGTAGGTGACTTAACGTAGTGACCGTCCACCTGTAGGCGACTTTGGCCAAGCGTCTACCCGTAGGTGACTTAGCGTAGTGACCATTTACCCGTAGGTGACTTTGGCCATGCCCTTCCGCAGCCCATTTGTGAAAGCGGCTACAAGTATCTTGTCGTTAGCTTCATCGATTGAAAGCGCCTCTTTGTTAAAGCGTGCTATGTAAGACCTTAGCGTCTCATCTTCCCGCTGCTTGATACTTACCAAGCATGCTGTAGACTTCTTATACCTATGTCCTCCGATGAAGTGCGCAGTAAATTGAGCGCTTAGCTCCTTGAAAGTGCTAATGGAGTTGGGCGTCAATCGGCTGAACCAAATTCTTGTTGCACCCTTCAGTGTCGTAGGGAAGGCCCTACGCATGATTTCATCCGCAACTCCTTGGAGGTGCATCAAGGTCTTGAAGGTCTCCAGGTGGTCTAGAGGATCCTTGACTCCGTCATAGCTATCTATCTGCGGCATGCGAAACTTGTGCGGCAGGGGGAAAGAGTTGACGGTGGTAGTGAACGGGGAATCAGTGCGGTTGATGAGATCGTCAAGATCGCTGGACACTCGTCCCTTGAGAGCGTTCATCATCACCTCCATTTGCTCCTTCATCGCCTGTATCTCCGCGACAACAAGGGGTAGAGTCGCATCCATGAGGGATGGGATGCTTACATTTTGCCGCTCCAGTCTGCTCGGGGCGTTACTGCCTTCCGGTCCTTCGCGGTCTCGTCGCTCAGCACTGGAATCTTCTAGGTCCTCTACAATATTGTTGCCTGTCTTCCGATGTAGTTGCTCTTCCAAGACCTGGTTTTGCTTCGTGAGGCGTTCGACGGCCGCTGTCAGGATCTGCACTTGCTTCTCTAAAGCAGTTGGTCGCGGCCCGTCTTCCTGAACGTTGTTGGTGGTTGCCATTGATCGAGTGAGTACCATGCAACTCTTTTGTCAGGGAAGCTTTAGCTGTGGCTTACGACACTACTCGCGTTTCCCACAGACGGCGCCAACTGATGATGCCGAAAATACCACCAGTAAGTCACACGATCCTCGAACGCTCCTAATGGCACCTGCACAACAAGAAGAAACGATCTTTGTGGAGTGCACCGGTGTGGTACCGGCCAAATGCTCTCCGAAGATTAAGTCAGAACTATTTTCACTGCTCTAGAGTGCTAGAGAGGGTAAATTATGCGTCATGCCTTTTATTTTAAGTCATTTGTTTCGTCATGAGTTAATTACAAAATTACCCTTATCACAAAGCATAACATAACTTTCTTGTTTAGATTGATTCAAAAGTTCTTCAAACTCTTTTTTTCACAATTTCTTATTCTTATACAGCTATCCTAGCTATACTTTTACTTTAAATCTCCATAATTCTTTCTTTATTTATTTATTTATTTTTTTTTGGTAGCCAAAAAAACTTTTATTAAACATGGAATGACAAAATATAACAATACAATGATAAAAGAAAAAATTCTAAGTTCCACTGAAGCTTTTAGAACAAAAAAAAAGAAGAAGAAGAAGAAGAAGAAAAGAAGCAAATAGAGTGATACAAAGATAAAATTCTCTAGCACAAAATATTCATCCAACAAAACTAAGGTGTCAAACATGAAGATAGAAAAATCAAGATACTTTGATGGCATCCATAACGAAAAAAATGCTCCCACACCCCCTGAACTTTAGATTAATGGTCACTACACCTCTTAAATTTTTATTTTGGCCAATTTACTCCTTAAACTTTATTCATGTGCCAAATCACTACTTCCATTAGTTTGCTGTTAAAATTATAACAGAATATGCACTTGAGACACGTTATTTTTAAAATACCAAATCTGAAATCTGAACCTAGTGGAAGAAGAGAGAAATATTTTGAGTGAGAGAGATGATCGGTCAAAACCACCGCAACATCCCTCCCTCCACCGGCGGAAATCCATCTTGCCATCTGTGGTCTCGCAGTGCCATTCAACAGTATATATTGATCTGCACCACAAACCCAAAAAAAAAAAGTCTTGAATTTCTAAAACCAATTAGTTTCAATTTTAAGAAGGTTAATGGATCTGGACAGGGGAATTATGCCTCTAGAGCTCCTAGACTTTGATCTCCAAGAAGCTTCAATAAAACAAAGGTTTTTTTTTTTTTTTTTTTTTTTTTTCAATTTAGTTTCTGATTAAAGGAATTTATATGTAACTCTTTTTACCAAAAAAAAGGATTTTGATGAATTCGGTGTGCATTGCTGGGATTTGGAATTGGATTGGTGGGTTTTGGTTAGTTTTCTTTGTTGGGTTGGTAAAGATTGTGGGGCACTCGGCTATTTGGGTTATTGGATTTGGTCTAGTTGTTGATTGCAACTTTCAAGGAATTCATCATCAAACATCAGTGAAGACATCCAGCCTTGTAAATCAGAGTTCACTGTAAGATAATAAAGTCTCAAAATTGATGCATCTTGGAAAATATTTGGAATGCAAATGTAAGTCACATGGTGGCTATCGAACAAGAGATGGATATGCAGTTGAACAGCGTGACGAGACCATGGACGACAGGACAAAATTTCCGACGCAGAGGGAAGGATGCCACGGTGGTTCTAACTTCTGATCATCGTGTCACTCTCACTTTAGAACGTTTCTCTTCTTCTTAGATTTCAGATTTGGTATGTTAAACATCACGTGTGTCTCACATGCATATTCCGTTAAAATTTTTAACAGAGACTAACTGAGGTAGTAATTTGGCATATGTGTGAAGTTTAAGGAGTAAATTGGTTAAAATAAAAATTTAGGGGGTGTATGAGCATTTTTCCTCATCCATAACCACTAGCTTTCTTTTAGCATTTACTCCATCTGTAGTTTGCTTAGAAACCCTAACATTATTAAACATATAACATTTCAGTTAAGTCCATATTTAAATTCTTGGCCAATCACAGTGATCATCCATTAATTAATCATTACTCATTTTCATGACCATATTTAACAAAGAAAGAGGAGGAGTTACTCATGCCATATATCTTATTTTAAATCAAAATTCAAATATACAGAGATGCAATTCATTATTGCACTAAATGGAAAGGTCAGCCAAAAGTCAAACATCTTTGGTTTTATATAAATATATATATATATATATATACACACACATACCAAAAAAAAAAATCATAACAACAATAAACCCCATGTCTCTTAGACTTTTAAATTAATACAAGTAGAATGCGCAAACTTAATGAACATACACATTAACTTATAGGGAATCTAAAACCATATTATATGAAAACTAATATATTTCACTATTAACAATCAAAACAATAAAATGGGTACTGGCTGTGCAGTAAGCATCACCAGCAACAATGAATTATGACACAATTAAGGACACCAAACATGCTTAGAATAACCACGTTATGAGTTATATCAAACCTTTAACAACAGTAAAATAAGACAAAATATTGTACCTGTCAAAAAAATCTAACTAACTCCTCAATCAAAATTATCCATTGAATGCACACCTTCTCACAATGAGTTCTCTGCATACCAAACCTCCTTAGAAACCACCTATTCTCTTTAAATACAACTCTTCTAAGCCTAACACAAAGTTCAGTTGATAATCCACTCCTTAAAATTTTAAAAAAACCAAATAAACTATAAAAAAAAAATTAAAAGTGAAAGTTCAAAAAGTGTGTAAAACACCTTGAACGTTTAGACACCCAAATTACAAATGACCAATTCAAGCTTATTATCAAACAATGTATGTGTGGAATATGAACATAAGCTAAAACAGAATTGATAAAACAATCTAAACCAAATAAAATCATAACCACAACAGAAATTAAATAGCAAAGATTAAGGAAAGAGAGATGCAAACACAAAGACAACACAGTGATGTGTTATCGAAGAGAAAACCAAAGTCCTCGACGTAAAACCTCTCCACCGCCCTCCAAGCGGTCAATAATCCACTAGAGAATGAAGTTGAGATACATGAACAACAGAAGACCCTCCAAGTCTAATCTACACAGTGTACCTAAGCCCTCTAAGCTTCTTACTCCAACGAGGTTACGTCAAACCTTTGTCTTCTCTAGTTTACTGGATTCCGCTATAGTCCATAGCATCAACTAATATCAATTGGTCCCCTCCTAACTGCTTCCCAAGCACCAAATAGCCTCCTCACAGATATAGGTATGGTGAGAAAAGGTTTTGGCTAATGTACCTCTCAAGGATGTATCAATGGAGATGGTGAAAGTAAAGGAATTTGGAGAATCAAAGGATGAAAATTGTGGATGAGTCAATCTTGTTTTTCTCTAGGGGTTTTCTCTCAAAATTCTCTCTGGAAGCTCTCTACAATACGTGGGTATAAGGGGTATTTATATTGGTGCGTGTTTGGAATGCGAAAGGCCAGTTTTTCCCAAACAGAGTAGTATGGCGACTTGGCCTCGCAATTGGACTGAGTCGCGACTTCAAGTCATGAGCTAACTACCTGGCCAGCTTGGGACTTTTGTCCTATAGTGCAACAGCTAGTGTGACTCTTTAGCTTCTCTGCATGCTTCACACATGTGCCTCTTTTGGTAACTGGCCAGCCGCGAGCCACTCGCGAGATCCAGTCGCGAGTCTTTGCAAAATGCACACTTCTGAGCTTTTCTTCACACTCTCTCACAAACTACTCTTACATGATTCCCACCTAAATACAAGGTTTCTAAATATTGAATTACAAGCAAATTTGGCACAGAATAAAGCCAACAAAATGGTTGATTAAATTCAACCTTACAAAAAGATTTTCTTTATTCTTTTTCTTCTCTCATTTTCTTTAGCAAGCAAACTGAAAACAAAACCGAATAACTTTGAACTAACATAGCATCAGCCACGCCAAAATTTTGATGGAACCCCTAAACAAAAGCTATTTCCTGCATAGAGTGTCATGCTAATGGAAATATTTGCTTTCCTTCTGCCAAATAAAATTCATTTAGATCTCCTTTCAACCATAGAAATGCAAATACACATTTCAACCATGCCAGATAAAATTCATGTAGATTTTCTTAAATCATGTCAATGCAAATACACAAATCAATGTTCAAGTTGAAGAAAATCAAGATCATTAAAATAATAAAAAATAATAAAAAGAAAGAAAAGAAGAAGAAGCAAATCCAAATTCAAAATAGCATCGATAATAGACACAATTAAGATACAAAGATAATTCAAAGAGAAGGATCACTTACTTAAAATCAAGTAGCAGATATTTGCATCAATATGACCCTTCGAGGGATTTGCACCAACATGACCCTTTAGGCATTTCTTCATGAAACTATCTTCAAGACCAATAGAGTAAAAAGCATTAGGAAAATTTTCTATATTAAATGAAAATTGATGTAGAACAGACAACACATTGCCTTCCTAGAGCCGCAGGGGTGCAAGAAGTCACAATGCAAGATTAAATGGGGTACCAATAGAGGCCATCGGGGCAATAGTGTCGAACTTGCATGACATTTGGCAAGTTGAAGGAAAACGGCATTTGATCCAGACTCATGTCATGAGTGTCGCCTAAATTTAGGCAAATTCCTTCGTTAAAGCCCTAGACTCAAAATAAAGTCTCGTTTGTTTTGGGACAACCCTTAAAGTCAATAGTTTATAATTCTACATTTAACTCAATTTTGCCATTTTTGGTAAATTTCAGTATTTTATCACTTAATCACGTAATTAGTGCAAATTAGAGTTTTTAGACGTTTTTCTCAGTATTTATATGTTTTGTAGCTGTTAGAGGCAAATCAGATTATTATAAATAAATACAGACTTTTGTCAAATTCTTTCTTTGGTGGATTTTAGTTTTTCTTTTTGTGAATTCAGGGAAACCTTTCGTATATTTGATGTTTACTACCAGAATCTAATAGTTTAGTTTCTATTCCATCAAAAGAATATCGTGTGTGCTTTCTTTAGGTTTCCATGAGATCAAAATTTAGAAAATTAAATAATATGGATTACAACTGAAATCAAATAGAAGCATTTAAAGAAAAACCATTAGCTAATTACTCTAGCGAATAGTGTTTTTTTTTTTCTTAATGAAATTACTGCAACCGATGAATGATTAATAGTGTAACAATATGCAAAGTTAGCAGTTAACATTACACTATCATAAGAACATCAAGGGCCAAATAGAAACTTACCCGAGAGTTGGATAGAGTAAAATGTAATAAGGCCTAACAATATATAATGCATTCTAGATACTTTGAAAAAAATATTCACCTTAATGACTGCAGAAGAAGAGGACGATATTGAACATAGTAGCTGCACGCACACAATACATTATCAAGTTGTCATATTGAACAAAAATAAGGAACCAATTTCTTTAAGGTATCTGATCCTCAAATATTATTTGTTGAGCTTGTTGGAAGTTGGATTTCATTGGGTTTCCTTTCAATATAGTGAACACTTACACTACCTGATTGCAATTTATGCCTTTGGATCATTGACTTAGTCCCTACATGCACTCTTGATTGACCTTAATTTTATATTGAGAAATAATTGCATGAATTTTTCTGCGAATTTCAGCTGCATTCATAAATATTGAGTGCATATGCTTGTCGAACCTTGAACATCAGGCTAATTCTGAGCCCAAGTCTTCCCTAGAGCGAACCATAGAGGACCTAGCAAAGACCGTCCAAGTCTTACTTGAAAGGGTAGATGGAATAGGTACTCGACTTGAGTCAGCTGAGGCATCTCAAAAGGTGACCAATAACTATGAAGGAGAGATGTCCCACACAGGAGGAAATAATGAGCTTAGAGACAATAAAAAATGGGGTCTCGCTACTTATCAAAAAAAAAAAAAAAAAAGGTCTCGCCTAATAGCGCCTTACTAGCTAGGCCAAGAGGATAAAGGAAAGAGAGTGGTTAGCGAACCTTCAAAATAAGGATCTTGCCTCCGATGTTTCAAATGTAATGTAGTTGGTCATATTACGGATAACTGTCCTTCTAATTAGACCCCTGTCAACCAAGAAGAGGAAGAGAAGGTAGAAGATACGAAAGAACTTGTCTGTGACTCAAATGTTGAAGAGACGATCCTAGGATGTTGAGGCAGAATGGGAAGACCATCCTAGCTACCTCACATGCATTAAAGTCAAATCTGCCCAAATTGATGATTTCAAAGACATTCTTGGTGTCCTCAAAGTGAATGTAGTAAGGTGTGCTTTGGCACAATAAAAGGACAAGGATGATTGGCAAGGGAGTGCCATCTTCCAAACTTACACTAAGTGTGAGGTCAAAACTTGCAACGTTATTATAGATAGTGGGAGTTGTATTAAAGTAGTGTCTTCTAGCGTTTTTTCCTACCTAGGCTTGAAATCAGTTCCATACCATAAATCATATAAAGTGTCTTGGGTAGATACCTCCTCCATAGCCATAAAAGACAGTGGGGGTGTCCACGAGTTGGTTAGGTTCGGGTTTGGACTCAATCTAGAGCCGATGGGATCCCCTTGGGGTGGCAAGACAAAAGACCCATTGCCAACTACGAAAAACCAAGGGTTGAGTTGGATCGGCCTCAAGTGGACAGCGATTGGCTTCTACTTCAATTGAAAGAGAGAGATCAAAGACCAAACTTGGTACATGAATAAAAAATCTAAAGAACAAATCTACAAACCCAAACACCAGTAGACCACAAATCCAAAGAACATAAACAAAAATAGAGAGAGATGATAGCAAATCTAAACTTGCAAGAGAATGAAATGAAGAAATAAAGAAAGAACATGATTGAAAATCAAACTTGAGAGAGAGAATCCCAAATAGGGAGTCAAATTGGTGAGTTAGCGTGGGGGCGAATTGAAGATTTGAATTGGATGCGTTGGCTGTTGAGACAGAGAGAGAGAGAGAGAGAGTGAAGAGTATGAACTGAGGAGACATTAAACTGACTAACTAAGGGTCATATATCACTATTAGGTCGAGTGTATTAGGTTTTCGAAGGGAAGACCTGTCACTTGACCTGCTAGCATCAATTTGGAAAAGTAGGGACCCACATTTGACCATCAGGTAGTCAAATCAGGTGGTAGACAATTCAGGTTCGATCGGTTTGGTTGGGTAGGTTAGGTCTACTGTTTGGTTGGACAGACCTAAAAGAGAGATGTGTACTCTTGCCTCAATTCCTTACTTAAGGATGAAATATGGTGTGATGTGACCCCCATGGATGTAGGGCATATTATTTTAGGTAGGCCTCGACTTTATAATTTAGATGTGAACCTTTATGGACGAACAAATTCTTTTTCATTTGTATTTAAAAGTAAGAAAATTATGCTCACACCATTGAAACCCAAGCGAATTGACATGAGCAAGAACAAAGATGTGACAAAAGTGAAAGGTTTGAATATCATAAGCCCAAAGGTGTTTGAAAGGGTAGTAGTTCAAGAATCAGTTGTGTTTACCTTGGGTGCCAAAAAGATTACTATGCATGCAAGTGAGGAGCCACCTGAAGAAGTGAAGTAAATTGTCATGCCCCAAACCCAAAAGGGTCCAAAGTGTGAGGGGAGAACCATTAAGAGCGAGAATGTAGGAGATTTTTTCCCTTTTCTTTCCACAAGATAAGAATAAATAACCATACTAAAATCTCCACATTACAAGTCAGAACTTTATAACATATTTACAAACAATAACTAAAATCATTTGCCTCCAAATACTACATGAATATATTTTAGAGCTCCAAATGGATAACACAAAACCACAATCCATTCTAGAATACGCAACCTCAACATTGAATCTAGGCCTACCACGCCTAAGGCTAACAAACATCAAGTGCCCAACCTTTACTAGAATTAACAATGACCTCGATAAATTTAGTAAGTTGAGTCACCAACAATTTATAGCACAAATCTCCCACTTAGCATAGTTTTCTAATCACTACCAATAAACTAAGTCCCATGCCCAACGTATAGTTAATTTATCTGTAAAATTGTTGGAGAGTGGGATGAGATAAAGTCCAATGAGTAACATAATTAATAGGGGTGAGGGAAATGCAAGTTTCATGATAATGAGCATTTTACAAAACATGCTATAATTTGGGAATTTTGATTTAATTTATGCAAAATCAATTTCATTAACAACACAACAAGAATTATAGAAATAATATAGCACCAAGCTTCCCAAAATAACTATGAAACTATATTTTATTCACTGTGAGCCATAAAAAATATCTAATACTATTTCAAAACCAAAAATCTCACCCAATGTACCACAAAGATAGAAATGTCACCAAGACATCATACCACCATAGATAGGTCAAAACCTAAACACACTAGCATAAAAAATATCTAATACTATTTCAAAACCAAAAATCTCACCCAAGGTACCACAAAGATAGAAATGTCACCAAGACATCATACCACCATAGATAGGTCAAAACCTAAACACACTAGCATGATATGTACCACTTTTGACATGTGGTCTATCGGCCCTACCTAGCGCCACCCACACTCTCAAGGATTTACCTATCCCTCCATGGGCAACAGGGGATAATGCACCATGTGATGTAATACCTCTTTTGCATGTAGTCTCTTGGCCCTACCTAACCTTACCACACACTCAAGGATTTACCTCTTCCCCTCATGGGCAACAGGGAATGACACGTCACACAATACTCCTTTTACATTTGGTCTTTTGGCTCTATGGGCAATAGCCTCACCCACACACTCAAGGATTTACTCGTATCATGCAAAGTGGGAGCCTCTGACCTGGCATGTCGGCATAAAGATGGGTTAATCACACGTCATAAAGACATTGTCACAAAAATGGAGTAATCACACATCACAAAGACCGGGAAATCACCAATATCATAGTACAAAGGCAAATCCACATCAAAAGCTCACAAGTTAAATGTATTCAATATACATAGTTTACTTTCAAGTAGTTTCATAAAATATTTCAATAACCAAATATCCACAATATTCTCAAAATCTTCAAAACCATTTCTTGTCAAAAATGTTTTGCATCAATTTCTCAAATAATACAAGTTAAGAAAAAGCATCTTTAGTATTTCAAATAATACCATAAATCCATGAAATCCATTATCAAAGGAATTCAAAGATGCTTGTCTTTTCCATGACACATATTCATGCATTTCCCCATATGCAATACCAAATATGATGCACTTTTTATAAATAGTCATATATAATAGGGTCACAACACAATACCTTTTAAGAAAACATAGTTTCACAAATAATTTTCCAAAATGTATTTGACCCAAAATGTATGCAACATGGTTATTTTCCAAAAATCCCATTGAAAAGCTACTTACCTCAACGGTCCAATCCAAGTTTACCTCAACTGGGCACCTCATTCAACCAATCAAGTTACTAGGTCCATCACCACGTACCTTGGAACCTAGAAACACAAGTAACAAGCCTATTAATAGCAAGACCTACTGCAAATTACACTACCATATTTGTCTCCATAAATAGGAAAGGATCCCCTTCAAAATTAAACCTAAGGCCCTAAACCCTAACTTAACCATCCTAAGTCAAGTTCCCCTACCCAAACAAGAACCAAGCAAGCATACAAGAAACTCAATAGGGTTTATAATAAAACCTTTTATTTTCCTACCACAACCACAAGTCAAGCAAATTCAACCTCATAACTCATTGAGGTCATCCGTCAACCACTTGACATGCCTACATCATTTAAACAATTCTATAGTTACATTTTCATCTACCATCCACATAGCTACACTCATTTTTGCATGTCACAAAACCACTCAAAGATGCAAAGAAACACATTTTTAAAATCAACTAAATTTTTTAATTTAAAAATTCACAATCACAAGAACAAGAAAAACCATATGATCGTTCGAGAAAACCCAACCCTCAAATTTAGTTTTCAAAACCTCCTTTCCATTCATCAAAATAAATGGCTAGGCATCAAACTAATTTTACAAAAATATTACACAAAACCCAAACCCATAGATGCCATGAATTAAAACTCACAACCTATAACTTGAGATTTTTGGCCATCCATCCAAGACCACCTTCCATGTTAAATTGAACAAAGCTCTAAGTAGTACTATTAATTAAAAATCACTTGGATCCACCGTTAATAACAAACACCCATATTTAAACTAAACTACCAAAAGAACATGAAGATTACCTTTGTTTTTATGATGGCCAACTATACAAGGGAAAATTAGAGCCTTCATATGAGATTGCAAGGAAGAAACCACCAAGAGAGAAAGGTGGAGATGTCTATGGAGTGTGTCGGCTACTAAAGGAGGAAGAGAAAGAGAGAATTTGGGCATTCTCATCAAAGATCTCAAAAAATTTAGCATTTAACATCTCAAAAACCTACTTTATCTATTTTAAAAATTCACTTTACAATTCACCCAACATCAAAGGTTTTATATTTTTTACTACTTCATTAAAATATTATTATTTTTATTATTTTGTATTCTCAATCTCATCTATTCCACTACCCACAAACCCATTTCCACCAATCACAGCCGCAACCACAGCCACCACTACCCAACGCCCAATCACCAAAATCACAAACAAAAACAAACCACCGTAAAACTAGTAAACCCACAGTCACCACCAGCCACCATCACCCACCCACTTGCCACCACCATAAACTCCAACCCAAAATCAACCCACCAATAGCCACCACCACTACAAAACCACCAAATCACAAAATGTAGCCATCAAACAACCAATCACAAAACAACCACCAAACCGAGCCATCACAAATCACCAATTACAAAACAACCACCAAATCCATCCATCACAAAAACCATATCACCAATCACAAAACAAAAACCCAGCCACCAAATCACAAAACAACCACCATCACAAACACAAAACCTAGCCATCAACAAATTTCACCCACCACCAAATCCAATCCACCACCAAACTGTGACCCACAACCCAGACCCACCATGACTAGGTGACCCACAGTGACCACCAAAGCACTGTGACTCACACCTATGGGAAACCAGTGAGAGAGAGAGAGAGGGATGAGCAAGAGAGGGCAAAGGCGAAAGGGCTGGAGAGAGGAAGAAATAGAAAGAACCAGTGAGAAAGAAAGAAAAAAGATAGAGAAGAGAGAAATTGGTGAAAGAGAGAAGAAATTAAGAAAGAAGAGAGAGAAAAGAGAGTCTGGAGAAAGAAGAAAAAGAGAGAATAGTGAGAGCGAGAGCGAGAGCGAGAGAGAGATAAGATATTTTAATTGAAAATGTATTAAAAATTTATTATTTTTATAATATTTGAGCTACAGTGGACTATCATAGATAGCAGTTCACTGTAACTCAATTGCTAAAATTTTTAACAATAACACCTTTATTGTAGTGTGTTTTTTGGAATGAAATGCTAAAAGATAGCATTTTTAACTTTTGAGAGCTTTAATGTGAATGCTCGTAAGAGATGGAGAAAGAAGAATAAGATGAGAGAGGTGGGGGGGTCTACCGTATGGTGATAATAGAGGGAGGGAGGGGGGGTGGTTGTGGAACAATGTGGACCACTTTTCCACTTGAAATATCTTAAGGGGGAAAATTTACAAACATATCTTCACTTAAATATATTGCCAAACCTTTTTTTTCCCTTTTGTTTTTGGAGTGTCACATTCCTCCCCCTTAAAAGGATTTCATCCCCAAAATTATACTCGTAGAGAGATATTTTAAACAAAGACCAAGCAATCATTGTCATTAACATTTTCGACATAAACCTTTAAACTCAAAGGGTCATAGAGCACTTCAATCAATTATCGCATGAAAATTTATTTCATCATAGAGTTATGCCTTCAACTATGACTTAAAGCTTCAAACATGAATATGGAGTTCAAAATGAAAGTGCTCATATTCAATATGGGGTTTGAGGGTAACCATTCTTGAGACCAAGAGTATTAGTGTAGTCCACTAGATCCTTTCATCAACCAAATTGTTTGTTAGCAATGTTACTGCCAAGAAAATTCAAGCGGCACCTTACCTTCATACCAGAACATATATATGAGATGAAAAGACTCAAGAAATTACCTGGCAGGGAAGCAAAAGTAAATAATCCTTTTTCACTAATATTGTATATTATTGAGTTTGGATAAATTAAAGTGAGTGATGTTCTAATTGTTGTTCAAGGAGGAAAAGACGAACCTGTGATGGTGGTACTCTCGATTCTTGGTAGATTAATTGCTTATTATGCCAAGAGTAGGAGCACGAAGGAGATAGAGATTTACCTGCTTAGATTGTTAACACTGGAAATTAGGCTTAAACTCATTACTCATCACTACATTGAATCATTCAGTATGTTTGAAAATCTTTGATGGTAACATTTTCAGCAATAGACTTCTGTGAATTTAATTTCTATCATGTAGCGCTTACAGAAAATCATAATTTAGTCATGCTTGTGTTTTATGGAGTTCTATATAGGTTTTTGAAACTTGTGATCTTATGAAGACCTTGAAGGAATCGGTAATAAGCTTCAAACTTAAAAAATTCTTGAAATATAGAAGATTGTGTGTTCTTCAAAGATAATATCCTTTGTAAAAGATTATCTCCACCTAGAGTCCCAGAAAGATGAACCTTCAGATGCCAACATTGAAGTGAAAAATAATCTTTGAGTGCACTTGGATATTCCCATGTGTTAGGTTCTAAAGATTTAGGATTAAATTTTTAGAATTTCATCTTGTATGTGTTGGCAAACTGAGAACCAAAAACATGTCTAGAATAGATGTTAGACATTGCTCAAAGTTGTATAGGTCAAAACTCAAGAATGTACAAACTGCAGGAAAAAGAATTATTTTTCTGTGAAGCTCGACCAATCAAATTGTGAAGCTTGATTGATCGAAAATCGCAAAAATAGAATTTGTGCAGAAGTTTAAATAGGCCCAAGCCTACGAAAACATTTAGGATTTTAGTCCAACTCTCCTACGTATAAAGAGAAAACCCTAGCCATGTTTTGAAGACTCTTGGAAGACTTGTGAGTTACTCTTGTGAGATTTGAGAGATTTTGTACCTTTTAACTTTACAAGCATCTACCAGAACAAGATCTACAATAAAGTACTGATGGAATCTAGTTGCTGTATAGATCAACAAGCCGTAATCTAAAACATTTGAGTGAGATCATAAAGTCACAAGTGTGGGTGCTTGTGTGCTGTAAATCCAAGAGAGAAGGAGTTTGGGGATTCAGAGCTTGCACGTAGTCGTATCAATAAGTTACTACTAAAAATAGCAATAGACTTAGGGTTAAATCGATTTGATTGTAAAAACTTCGATTCTCTATAGTGAATTTGTTTTACCTTGAGGATAATTAGGTCAAATCCTCCCTAGGTTTTTACCTTGAAACTGCTGGGTTCATTGGTTTTCCTAGGTCATCATATCATGGTATTCTTTATTTTCCGTTGTTTGCATGATATGATTTATTATTGTTTAACCTATATCTAAATAATTAACCTAAATAACTACTCGGCTAATATATTAGGTTAAACAATCTATTTTAAGCAGTCTAAATAAACAAACACTATGAAAGATGAAAATATCCAAAAGTAGAAAATGCAAAGTGGTAGCTGCAAAATAACTTGTTACTTTGTGTTCACATCATTGTGAACTCATTGTTTTTATTATTTTTATCAATATAACTATTCTTATTACCTATCAAAATAATAATAATAATAATAATAACTTCGACCTCTGCTTTCATTTACCTCAGATAATGCTATGTTTCCTCAATAATTTTGTTTATGGATTTAGCATTTTTCCATGCATGTTTCTCCCTCTATATTGGCAATTCAAAGTCTACCCCATAATTCGCTTCGTGCTTACTGCACAACTCCATAAGTCTACCCCATAGTTGGATAAAAAAGGGATATGGATAGTCTATGCTTTCTATCTTAATAATCCAAAAATAGATTTAACGATTCTATTTAAACCTAGAGCTAGTAATATTTTATGAATTAGATGGGTATGACTTTTTCAATGCCTGCAAGTCAAAAGTTTACATATCTTTGACCTCTTATATGATTGCTATCTCCACATCTATTGGACGGAAAACCCTATGCAGCAATTTGGATTTGGATACTTCTCCATGATCTGGTGATATAAGACTTGTTTAGGTCAGGGCGGCTTGTTACATTTAAGGGCTAATGTGAAAATTGATTATATTGTTTTAAATGCAAAATTACTATTAATTAACATAAACAACATAAAAATTTTTCTTTTTCTAGAAATTTTATAGACACAAAATTTGACAAAACTTTTCACACTTGTTCATGTGACAGATTGATAGTGGTAAGTAAAAAGATGGGGTTAATGGTAGATCTAGATGAAAACTAGTAAAAATTTGTTAACTCAACTCTTATTATTATTTTATTTTTTAGAAGTGCTACATTTACAATATTTTTCACAACAAATCCTAGGTTTTAAGTTGTTTCTTGTTTTCTATTTGAAAACACCACTATAATTATTTTTTTGCCATAAATAATAGACTGTAACAACCTATTATTTTAACATTTGTTATAAAAGTGTTGTGAAAAATATTATGAACACAACATTTTTCTATCTTTTTTGTTTGTTTTTCATTTGATAAAAAAACATTGTTTTATTTATTGATTATAAATAACACTGTTAATTAAAATTTGGAGACCTTTTTTTTGCTTGGGGCCTTAGGCAATTGCATCGGTTGCTTTTACTATTCAGCCGGCCCTGCTTTAGGTAAAACAACAATGAACATACACACTACGTATTAGCCACTTGAACTACGTAAGGAAACAAGTTTCTTTTGGTTGGAAATATATAAAATTATAAAAAAATAAAAGAACACACAAGTGTGAATTTACCGTTGTAACAAGATACAACAGATAGCATGTTCATCCACCTTTGAAACAACTCATCTAGAAGACTGGCATAACTCATTGATGAAATGATTAAACTCAGAAACAAATCCTGGTGATCACAGGATAGCGAGAGGAAGATTTCACTCATTTCTTCAAAAATGATCACATCTTCACTCTGAACACACACACACGCAAAAAAAAAGAAAATAATAAATAAATTTAAATAAAACATGATAACCACTTGGTGATTAGCAAAAGATATATATGCTACTCCAAATTTGATGTTAGTGCTTCCCTTTGCACTATTTATATTCCAATTTCCCATCTACTCAATGTAAGATGATAAAAAAGGGTACAAACAGCACTTCCCTCAAGAAATTTTAGTGGAATTAGGTATGATAAAAACACCAAAAGGCAAACAGGAAAAAAGAAACTAAAGATACCTTAATGCAGTTGATAGCCCATTTCAAAACTTTAAGACTCATCAAGCTTTTCAAGAAATTGCTTCATATCATCCATGCTAATGTTAGGATTCCCAGGTTAAAACTCAAACTTCACTTCAAGTAGATATGAGGTGTTTATAGAATACAACGGCATTTTATTGTTCTATAGCTCAATTGAGAGTATATTTGGAGCATTAACATGCACAACCATCAGAGTTGGAACCAAAAACTAGATTCTGAAATACATAGTCAAAAGTAGACATAATACCACTCTTGAGCTCCAAAGTTGTTAAAGCTGAAGCAAGAAATCAAAGAAAGCAGTTGAAGAAAATAGCACCGTAATGCAATTGCAGCAAAAGAACAGAAGAAACTAAAAGCAAAACGATGACGTGTAGTTAAATAAGAAACGTTGTCGCGTAACTAGAGCTCTTCTTCTTAGATTCTTCCAGAAATTTCCTTTCTTTACAAAAGTAAAACCTGATAAACACAACACTGTTAGATTCCTGGTATCCAGGAAATTCCAAGGTAAGCTGTAAGGTATAAATTGAGAATGGTCAGACCACAATGAATGGAAATCCATCATAAGATCTCTCTCTCTCTCTCTCTCATCACCCTTTGCTGCCATGCAAAGACATTGTTCCAAATGTAAAATTGATTCTTAATTGTAATCACAAAATTCGATGACCACGTTGAATTGCTGTACCCTCATGGCCTCATGTTTTTCTCAAGGACACACTCCAAAGATTTGTCTATAGATTCCATTAACTTGTTCCTCTTCATCCCAGATTATTGTAATATCTTTCTCAGCAATGTGCATTGATCAAAGTCCATTGTATGAAAATTCAAGATTGGGAATGTGGACATTGTACGTTGCCATTCCTTTGACAACTTACTGGTAGGAGCTGCATCTTTCAGGTCGAGCCTAAATAAGATCTTGATTCTTGTGAATGATTGATTTGTGAAATCCTATTTACGTTTGTTTCATCCACTCCATCGTTTTGGATGCTAAAATTTGTCTTTTTATAGTGTAATCAATAAATAATTTCTAGCAGAGAGAGAACCACAAATCTTATTAGAATTAGAAATAAGAAACAATAATAGCACTGCCACTATATAGAATTAAGCACTTCCACTAACCTATATAAATTCATCAGATATATAAAGAAGCAAGCACTTCCCCTTACTTCCATTCACATAATATCATTCAAAAACATAAATTCATTGCACGCCACACACAAATAAATAATCACATCTTTCACCAAGTAATGGTACTATTAAAATCAAGTCAAAATTTATACTCATGCTGTAATCAAATCTCCTCTGATTAAAAATATGAGATAAAACTATTGATAGTGACAACTTAGCAAATCAAACAGTTCCAATTTCATAAGCCTATATATTCAGAGCCAATAGGCTCTCTTGATTTTCTGTGATACGGCCGTCTCTTTGCTCTAAAATCTCGAAGCATTAAGTATATATATAGGTAGGGTTAACAAAAGGCTTTGCAAACAGTTTCAAAACAGACTCGGGAAAACAGAATTTGTGAATCTCGCTTGAGCGATGGTCAGGCGTGCTTACAGGTGGATTAATGACTCACTCAAGCTGTCAAGCACCAAGAACATCTGCTAAGTGAGCCTTGAGTGAAATGTCCAAGTTTTAACTTCTGTGATTAGCTTTAACCATTACTTATTCTTCGATAAATTACACATTTCAAACATTTTTCATATTACACTGTCAATGGGGTATTGCCAATCTAAAACCTAACATACACCTCGCATCACTGGATTCTTTTTAATTGTATGCCACATTTAATAGACGTAAAAATTCCTTTGTTTAATAATTGTATCCAAATGCCCATAAATAATAATAATAATAAAGATGATGATATCAAAAATCATACAACTTACAATTTGGATAATGATTGTAGGGGCCTTTTTTGGTAGGATTGGGCTGCCTCCTGCGGTAATGGGCTGGGCTGCCTCCTGGGATGATAGGCCCTAGTATTTTTGAATAAGGGAGCTATGGCCGGTCCAATTGTAACTCAACTTGGGCCGGTTTGTGCACAAACTTATGCCATGTCTGCCAGGATCAAATTTACGGCAAGCAGAACTGTAGCAGACAAGTTATGACAGGCTAAACTGTTGCAGACAAGTTATGGCAGGTTGAACTGTTGCAGACAATTTATGGCAGGCAGATATAATAATTCCTAAAACAGAGTATTCTGCCTATTTAAATAAATTGCTATGTATTCCCTGCTAATAAAGCATGATTACAATCATAATGATATCAATCACAGAAAAAAAAAAAAAAAAGAGAATAATACTGGCTAATTTAAATGGGCATAAATTAAGTTTTAAGCTTAGTCTGCCGCAGCAAAGCCAAAGAGGAGAGAACGCCTATTCTCAATGCAAATAATCCCCCAGGAAAAAGATCCTGCCGTGGGGATTAATGGCTTTGAGGGAGTCGGACTTGAATGGTTATTGCCCCAAAAGAAAGAGTCTTTGTTTACGTTTTGGAAAAATGTAAGATTTGAAGGGGGAGAGAGGGAAACCGATCTATTGGTGCATGCCCATTGAACTAACTCTCTTTTTTTTTCTTAGTTTCCTTTCTTTTCTTTTCTGCTTTCTTTCTTATCTTTTTTCTTTTCTTCTTGCTCTGATTTTTCTTTTCACTTCATAAACTATACTCTGTTTTTCGATCCCTCCCCACAGGGCATGGCAAGGGCCTTTTTATAGCGCCCGCCGTGGCTAGTGTTTTACAGTTTTTCCCCTTAACCGCCTTTGTCTGGTCTGGGTGTACTTGCCGACCACACTGTGCGACACCCACCCTCGCCAGACAGAGGCGAACTTGTTTTATTCCTCTGTATGTCGTAGCATTTCTTCCTGCCACGACATTAATGCCTTCTCTCTCCACTCTCAGAGCATGCACCCAACGGTTCCCTCTCAAATTGCCTCTTTTGGGTGGTCTATCATCCCAGCAGGACGTACCTCCCAAAAGAGGCTTAGGCAGGAGCCGTGAATAGATCTTTTCCCCTCTCCCCACCACCAAACCACACCCCCCCTTTACCTCTTACCTCTGGCCCATGGCCCCACCATGTCCTATATTGGCTGGGTACAGGCTGGTGGCGCCTGGGTCTTGCGCATGCTTCCCTTTCAAATTTGTCCAAGAGTCTGCCTGCTGCTCATGTGTCTGCCGCAACTTGGAGACTCTCCGTCTGCGTTTCCTGGCCTTTCATGCGGGCTTTCTTTTGGTTTTTCGCTCCATTCAGGAGCTGGGCCTCGTATGATAATGGGCTATACATTTCTTTGGCCCACTTTTGATTTTCTTCACTGCCTGCCACGTTGAATTGTTATTTCTGCCGTAATGACTTAATCCTGCTGGACCCCTTTTTGGGCCAGCCGTTTATCCCTTTTCTCAGTGGCCTGTCACGGGCACTGTTTTGCTTTTACTCATGGGCTCCTATGTCCCTTTGGGCTTCCCTTTGGGCATCCACAGCTCAATTGCTTTCTTTGGGCTTCCTTGGCCTATTTGCTAATTCCACACTCCCATGGGCTTTTTACTAACTTCATTGGGCTTCCCCGGCCCAATAACCTTATCCTTATCTTTGGGGTTCATGAGCCTGCCATAAACCCCTTACTCTCTTAGTTTACACTGCCTTGGGCCTGCGGCGACCCTTTCTCACTTTTCTAACTCATACTCTGCCCATGTGATGCTATTTCTTTCTTTCCTGGCTTCTTTGAGCCCGTTTGCCTTTTCAAGACCCATGTATATATTTGTTAGGCCAGTGACCCATTATTCCTGCCGCTTGGGCCTAATGGGCTTTTTTGCTATTTATTCTGTCAATTCTTTGTGGTCCTCATCATTGGGCTCTTCTGTCTGCTGGCTTCCACAAATGGCCCTCAACATTTAGCCCCCTGAACATATGAAACGTTTCTGCGATTCATATGTGAATGAAAAGACGCTTCTGCCCTTCTCTCATCTTCTTTCTTCTTTTCCTTTTTCGCGGGTCTTTTTTTTTTAAGCTGTGGACCCCCTTCTTATTCATACATATATCCTCCTTCCTGCCGCAAACAGGGTTGTCTCTTCGAATTTCCCAGTTTGGCAATTATTTTCAAAACAGAGCAGCCGCTTCATTAACTCCATTCCTTTCTGATGGCTGACCCTTCACCTCTTTTCGTGCTGACATTAATGACTTGGGTATTTCAAAAGGAATCCTTCTGCACTTTAATCACAAACTCCTTCCTCTCCCAAAACACACGCTCTCTGTCTCTTACTCTTCTTCTTCCTTTCAGTCAACCATACCCACTTTCTCCGACTAAACTTCCTCACCATGTCTCCGGTGAAAAGTCCAAGTTCTTCCCGTCGCAAGGGGAAGACGATTGCCTCCGATTCCCCTGCCGTTCCTAAGGAGGTGGAACGTTCCGATTCGGAGCGGTCCACTGAGGAGGAGATGGAGCGCGACCCTGACAGCGAGTGCGCTCCCTTGATCGATCTTTGGTATGAAATCAACCCTCATTTCCCAAAAGTCCCCGGCGAATATGTACCGCCGCCGCCGGGCCGTGTATTGATTACCCTTGTCCGGCGAGACCCCGATGTTTCTTGGGCTCCTTTGGCCTCTTCAGTCCCCGATCTATCCATTCGCCAAGGTGTTTCGCTTCCTGTACCCCTTCATTTTGAATTTGGGTCCGGCGCATCCTCGGGTTGGAAAGAATGGGTTGACAGCGAGCTTTCCGACACGGGTTTTATGGGTTTGTTGCAACGGGCCTGCGTTCTGAAGGCTATAGTCTCGTCTCGCTGCTTGTCAAATTTTCGTGACCTCTATAACCTCCGTCATTTGGTTCGGCAATGGTGCACTACCACCCACACCTTCTTTTTCTCGTGCGGCGAACTCACCGTGACTCTCGAAGATGTGGCTGACCAGTTGCTTTTGCCCATTCTCGGCGATACCAATCCTGCCGCCTTAGAGCTTTCTCCTGAGGAGGAGGCCATTGAAGTTGAACTGAGGAAAAGGATGATCGGAAACGCCAAATTGTCCTACTGGGTGAGTTCCTCCTCTAAGTTTTCTGCTGCCGCCCGCCGCGCGGCTTTCATTGCCTTTTGGCTTTGCAAGTTTGTTTTTGGGTCCCACCCCCACTATGCCATAAAACCTTTGTACTTTCGTTTGGCTATCAAAATATCTGCGGGGGTGAGCCTGCCGCTGGCTCCTATGTTTTTGGGGCACTTATACGTTCAGTTAGATATCCTTCATAACGATGAGAATCAGGCTGGGTCCTGCCACATTGTCACTTCCGTTCATTGCACCATACTCCAGCAGTGGTTGTTTGAGCGTTGTGCTCAATACTTGACAAAATGTAGACCTGCTCGGTTTGCCAGAGAGAAGTACCCGAGTTGTCCGAGAGTGATCACCGATTTTTGTGGCAGGTTTGAATCTAATTTCCCGCTTGCTTTTCGTTGGTTTGGTTTGAAGCTGATTGGCTATTCTGTGGTTGAATCTTTTGATGAAGGTGTGGGTTTCTCTTAGAGAGCCTATAGAAATTTGGGTACCGGTTACACTTGTGCGGACTCTGTCATGGGTTCGTTTGTTGACACCGTTGGGACTACTACTCCATTGGTCGGCTTTGATGAGACTGGGATCACCTATCTTGCTGCTACCAATGCCGGATGGCTGCCTTACCTAGCCGATGAAGGCATTAGATTTGTTCACTACCCTGCCAACCGGGTGAGAAGGCAGTTTGGACTGGATCAAGACATCCCCGATGACCTTTCTTCCCTCATGAGAGCTCCTACTTCAGTCCATCCTTTCCTGTGGCACACTGCCTTTGACTTTTGGAAGAAGCGTTTTGATGCCGTTACAGTTCCTGGTTCACTGAGGGAGGGTGTCTGCACTTTTCCCATGCACGGCTATTGGCATGCAGTGATGGATTCATTTGTGGCTGAGTTAACGGGGAGTCGTGGCTTCTCCCTTATTCCTCGCGAAGGGTTGAGTATGGTTGCCTCGGTTAACCCTCGCCTACTGCTTCCTTCTAGGTCCGTTTTGGCGTATGCTAGAAAACAGAGCCGGTCAGCCATTTTCGAATGGGACGCAGAGAAGAAAGGATAGTTTTGGCACGCTGGCGACTATCCCCCTGGTTGGGAGAAAAAAGTTAAGGTAATTAATCTTCCTGTTCCAAGCAAAAAAGCACCTGCCAAACCCAAGTCTGCTGCCAAACCCAAATCTGCTGGCAAAACCAAGCCTGCTACACCACTGCCTCCTGCAGGTGCTCCGCCGGCTAGCAGGACTCGTGGTAGCAAAAGGAAAACTACTCCTCACCCCGTGTCTGCCACTGAACGGAGGGTAAGTTATTCCTCTTTTTTTTTTTTCCTTCCTTTTTTTTTTTGATAAAATTTCTTAATTGTCTTGCGGCTAACTCGCCAATTTCTTCTATCTCTTTCCTTTTAGTCCAAGCATAAGGAAGACTCATCAGTTACCCGCCCCATTTCGCTTGATGATTCTGAGCTTGAGGTGAGTCCTTTTTCTCCACTTCTCTCTTCTTTCCTTTTCGCACGCATCTGCCACGGGTCTTCTGCCCATTTATTTATTTATTTTTTTTATTTATTTTTTTTTTACTTAACAAAAATTTTCTTTTTAGGAGGAGCCCGAGCCTCGGTCCGTATATCGCCCCACTGCCGAGGAGATTTCCGCCTCCATGGGTGTGCCTATGGAAGGCTTCTTTGATGGAGCCGAGGCGGTATTAGCGACGCCTTCCCCTCCTGCTGCACACAAGGCTCCTGCCAAAACTCCCACCCCTTCTGCCGAGCCGGTACCTAGAGAGGGTACTCATGTCGAAGGGGTTGGCGAGACTACACCCTTGCCTACTGAGAGATTCACTCATTCAGAGGGTGCCATTCCTCCTGCCGTTGTTCAAACCAAAACTACTTCTCCCATTCTGCCGCTAGTGATTTCGACTAGCGATCCTTTTGCAGATATTCCCCAGGCTGCGAAGGGTAGTGCTTCGCTTGTTGTTACTCCTTCCTCGATTCCCGGCTCCGCTACCCGTGGTCTTGATCTGGACCTATCTTCAGAGGGATCCGTTGACATTTTTGAGGATCCTGATGATGCACCCGTGCTAAAAAAGACAATTTCTGACTCTGATGAAGAGGGTAGTGCTTCGCCCGAGCTTGACTTTATGGGTATGTATCTTCCTTTCCCTTTATCTTCTTTCTGTATTTGCGCATCATTTGCATACTTATCTCCCCACTTGCAGAAACTTCTGAGGGGCCAGAGATTGCAGCAGGCGTGGGAATGACTGCTCCTGCCGCACCTGTAGCGCCTATTCCTGCAGCACCTTCAGTACCTGTTTCAGCCGTACCTACTGCCCCTGTTTCTTTTGTGCCTGTAGTACCCTTTCCTGCTACACCCGTAGCCCCCATTCCTGGTAATTTTGGCACTCTTTCTTTCTCTTCTTATTTCATCCTTTTTTTTCTTTTGTAAGTCTTTTCTTCCCGCGTCATCTCTTTCTTTTTTCTCATCTTGCCTTGCGTTCCACTCCCCCTTTGTTGTAGGTCCGCTTCCTACTATTCCTTCTCAGTTTAAGGCGGGTAGTAGTTCTGCCGCCGTCCCAGATGATGCTGCATCTTTCTTTGTCCGTTTTGACCAGCCAGAAGTTAATGACCTTGGTCCGGCAGAGTTCTGGGCTTCCGGTCCTCCCTATGTGGACTTTTATGGCTTTCGAGTCCCTGAGGACTATGCCCCGCACTTGGTGATGCTCTACAGTCGTCATGGCAATTTTATGCGGGAGTTTCGCCTTGGTCGTTCTTCTAGGGAGCATTACTTGCGAATGCTGGGATGTGTGCTGAATGACATCAAGCACAACTTCATCGACTCTGTTTCTGCCGGGAAGATCCTGCAGTGGAGGGCCGTAGTACAGGAGCTCATCAGTGTGGGTTTCGCTATGGAGTTTATTCTTGAGCATCTACGTGAGATTGCCCGAGCCTTTTTTATGAGGAGAGTACGGCCAGCCGTTGAGGCCATAGATGCCTGTATTGAGCTTTTGAAGAAAGAGGTGGCTGATTTGGAGGGTCGCCGTGAGCGTCTTCTTTCCGGCGTTGGTGGACCCAGTCGCTTTGGGGATTAGAGTCTCATTTCTGGACTTCACTGATGATGGCACCGTTTCCTTTCCTTTTCTTTGTTTCTCTGTTTTTGTTATGTCATACAAAGCACTTTTATGTTTCCTGCCGTAGTTACTTGGCTTGTGTTTGCCACAGTTTGAGTTTGTAATAATGCTACACTTTGCTATTTCTTTTTTTTTACTACTGCTATAATATGATGCTAATACTTCATACTTTTTCATTGCACACTCATGAAAGCACGTTACAACTTTTCTTGTGACATAATCACTTTAAGGAATAAAAGAAAAGATTTAGTAAAGGAAGACATAAACAAACAACTAAGGAAAGGTGGTCAACCACATAACTTCCTTCTCTAAGCAAAATAACGCTTCAGCCATTTTCCATTGACGGGGTACATCAAGTCGCTGCCATCCATTTGAGTTAGGCGATAATACCCACTTTGATGCGCTTCTCTTATCACAAGGGGTCCCTCCCACTTTGGTGCAAACTTGGATGGTCCTGCCAGACCTCGCCTGACATAGTCTGCCACTTTTAGCACTAGTTGTCCTTCCGCAAACACTCTTTCCTTGGTCATCCTGCCGTAGGCTTCAGTCATCTTCTGCCTATATCTGCGGCTGCGTTCCTGGGCTTCTTCCTTCTTTTCATCAAGTTCTTCCAGGTTCTCAAACCTTTCTGCCGCAAAGACTTCTCCCTCTTTTTCTTTTTCTTGCATCTGCATAACCCTTAGGGACGGTGTCATTATTTCTGCCGGACTCACTACTTCAGTTCCGTAGACTAAGGAAAAGGGTTAAAAGCCTGTGGCTGACTTTGGTGATTTTCTGTATGCCCAAAGAGCATCTGACAGGTGCATTGCCCATCCTCCCGCATACTCTTGGCTCATCTTGCTGATGATCTTTATGAGAATTTTGTTTGTTGCCTCTGCCTGCCCGTTCCCTTGAGGGTAATAGGGTGATGATCTGTGGTGCTTGACTTGATAGAACTCTAGCATTCTCCTCACATCGCTGTTGACAAACGGTGTGCCGTTGTCGCTGATGATCTTGTGGGGCACTCCAAACCTCACAATTATATTTTCTTTGATGAAGTTTGCCACTGCTCCTCCTGTAGCCTTGCGGAGTGGTACCGCCTCCGCCCATTTGGTAAAATATTCTGTAGTTACCAATATCCATATGTACCCACGTGATGGCGGGTTGACTGGCCCTACCAAATCTAGCCCCCAAGTGTGAAAGGGCCATGGGGTGACCATGCTGTGCAAGCCTTGTGGATGGGTATGGATTAAGTTGGCTTGTACCTGACAACTATGACACTTCTTTACAAATTCTGCCGCATCTTTCTTCATGGTTGGCCAGTAGTAGCCCATCTGCAGCAGGCATCTGTAAAGCTTTTTCTTCCCCTGATGTTCACCACATTCCTCGGAATGTACTTCTTTTATCATTTCTTTAGCCTCTTCAGGACCCAAACACCTCAAAGGGTCTCCATCATATCCCCTTTTAAAAAGGACCGTGTTGTGCAAGAAGTAACGTGTTGCCAACCTCTTAAGCTTGTACCTCTCGCTGTGTCTTTGTGGCAGAACGCCTTCTACTAGGTACTGCATGAAAGGGCTCCTCCAATCCTCGCTGATGAACACAGCATAACTCTCCTCCCTGTCTGCCGCAAGTTGGCAGGTCGCACATTGGGTTTGGACTTGATCTGCGTCCTTACCAATGCTTGGCCAATAGAAGCCTGCTCTTTGGAGTCTGCGGTAAAGACTGACTTCCCCGCAGGACCCACAGGTCTTGTCATGTATTTCCTTCAATTTTCTCTGGGCTTCCTCCTAGCCCACGCATCGGGATAAAATCCCACCTGGCATCCTGCGGTACAGCTCTTCTTTTACCAAAGCATAGTCTTTCAATATCTTCAATTCTGCTGCGTCGTCTCTCTTCACCAAGGTTTCCTTTATGGGGATTCGCCAATCCCCTTCGCCCTGTTCTTCCCGGAACTTTTCCTTCAACACTTAAATGATGGATTCCTCCCTTTTGCTAACTTCTATGTTGGTGCTACTCCCTTCAAAGATTATTTACGAACCCAATGCGGCTAACGCGTCCGCAAACCGATTTTCATTTCTCGGAGCGTGTTCTATCTCAAAGGTTGAGAATTTCTCTTCCATTCTCTAGGCCATTGCTCTGTACGGAGCTAGGCTGGGTTCTTTTAAGGAAAAACTTCATTTGGCCTGGCAGACGACCAAGTTCGAATCTCCCAGTACTTTCAAATGTTTGACTCCCATTTCGAGTGCTGTGGCAAGCCCAGTTAGATAGGCCTCGTACTCCGCCGTGTTGTTTGAACAGGGGAATTCCAACTTAAACGATAGTGCCACTGCCTTGTCTTCTTCATGATACAGAACTACTCCCACCCCTTCGGAATGGGTAGTAGAAGACCCATTAAATTTCATTACCCACTATTCCCTGACCTCCTCTGCCACAGCTACTTCCCCTGGAACTTCATCATCCAGTGGGAATTCTTCCTCTCCTGGAAACTGTGCCAATAAATCCGCTATAGCCTGACTTTTCACTGCCTTAGGTGTCCCCATTCTCAATTCGTATTGTGATAATTGTAACAATCACTGGGATATCCTGCCGGAAAGAATCGGCTGTTGTAACAAAGCTTTAATGGCATGTGACATGGTCATCAGCCATACTTCGTATGCCAAGAAATAGTGACGCAACCTCTGCGAAGCATACACGATGGCTAGGCACGCTCTCTCTGCCCTTGGGTAACGAGTTTCGACGTTTTTTAAGGCGCGGCTGATATAGTATATTGGCTGCTCAGTACCACCTCCGTCTTCCTGAGCGATTAGTGCGCCAATGGCGTATGAGTTGGTGGCCAGATAGAGTAGCAGTGGTTTCTTGTGAATAGGAGCCTGCACCGTGGGGAGGTTCATCATTATCTGCTGCAGCCTCTTGAAGGCCGTCTGCTGCGCTTCCCCCCATTCAAAACTTTGCCCCTTCTTAAGTAACTTGGTGAAAGCGGAGGTAATTGATGTCAACCCAGGGATGAATCTCCGGATATATGAGACTTTTCCTAAGAAGCTCTTCAGTTCTTTTACTGTGGCAGGAGGTCTCATAGTTGCTATGGTCGTGGCCTTGGCCGGATCCACATCTATGCCTCTGCTGTGAACCAAGAAACCCAAAAATTTCCCAGAGGATACTCGGAATGCGCACTTGAGGGGATTCATTCTTAACTTAAAACCTCTACATCTTTCAAATACTCTTTTTAGCACCCGAAAGTGTTCTTCCTTTTTCCTTGACTTAACCACTATGTCATCCACATAGTCTTCCAACTCCTGGTGCATCATGTCATGGAATATGGCCGTCATTGCCCGCTGGTAGGTTGCACCCGCGTTTTTCAGCCCGAAGGGCATCACAGTATAATAGAAATTGCCCATGGGTGTCCTGAAGGCAATTTTCTCTGCATCTTTTGGCGCCATCTTGATCTGATTATATCCACTGAAACCATCCATGAATGAGAACATGGCGTTTCGTGCCGCAGAATCTATCAGTAAATCCATGTTTGGCAATGGAAATTCGTCTTTTGGACAAGCTTTGTTGAGATTCCTGAAATCTACACAGCATCTTATCTGCCCGTTCTTCTTTTTTTACCGGTACTATGTTGGATAGCCAGCAGGGATGCTGGATAGGCTTGATGAATCCTACGGCTAGCAAATTCTGTACTTCTTTGACTATTTGCCCTTCTATTTCCGTGTGGAATATCCTGGCAGGCTGGGCCACCGGCTTGGCCTCTGGGTCCACATTCAACGTATGCGCAACAAGCCCGGGATCGAGCCCTGGCATTTCATTGTAATCCCAAGCAAAGACGTCTTTGAATTCTTTCAACAGTAGTATGAGTTCTGACTTCTCTGTTTCCGTCAGGCTTGCACTGATTGAGATGGGCCTTGGTTCTTGCGAGTCAGACCCCAAGTCAACCTCTTCCAATTCTTCTTCTGCCATAACCTGGATGTCCCTTTCTGCCGTAACTGCCTCATCCTTCCCTCCTTCTTTTCCCAAACTTCCTTCAACGACGCAACATGCCAAACTCTTGTGTTGCCCTTTTTGGGCGGGACCCACTTGCATCTCACCCGTGGGTCCCACGCACCTTCATAATTTGTAGACAATCTTGCCATCAAGGCCTCGGACCCTGATGCACTGAGGTACTTCGTCCGGCTCTGCGGCAGGCGCTTCTTTCCTTTTCTTCTTTCGTGCCAGTAGCTCTCTTAAGTCAGGTTCTGGGTCATGTTGAACATCTTTCCACCTAGGCACAAAGGTGCCTTGTGGTTTTGTGACCACATTTTCTCTAGATGGAGCCCATTGATCATAAAACATGGTTTCCACCAAGTGGGCCTCTGCCTGCTCGAACGGCGAAGGGTTCGCCGCTATACGTATCATCCTGTCATTCAATCTTCCCTTCACACATTGGTGGTAGGTGGATGGGACTAGTCGGTGTTTGTGTAACCAAGGCCTTCCCAAAAACACATGGTAAGATACTTCCGTTCTGACTACGTGGAAGCGAGCTAGAGAGGCTATAGGGCCTACTTTCAACCATAACTGAATGTGGCCTGCGGTGTATTCACCTCTCCCACCGAATCCCGTTACTTCCATCGGGCATCCTTGGATCTTTTTTTCTGAAATTCCTGTGGCTTGCAGGGTGCTTAATGGGATGAGATTTACGGAAGCACCTGTATCCACCAGGGCCCTCTTGATGGGGGTTTGATTTATAGATGCTGCTAAATAGAGAGGCCTTCGATGATCTGGGTGCCCTACTTCCATATCTTCACTGCTAAATGTGATTTCTGTTGATTCTTGCAGGAGGGCCCTGTCTTCTGGCATCTCTGCTGACAGGCATTCCACCCCTGCTCCAGAGGCGATGCTTACCAAAGCCTCCGTGGCTATTTTTCTTTCTTTTGCTGTAAGTCCCAACTGGTCAAATAGATTTTTGAACTTGGCACTCTGCTGAAGAGTGGTAATCGCCGCGGCAGGCAGGGCCAAGTTTTCTTCCTCGTCTTCTCCCGGGTCTGCACATATCACTACTGCTACCACACCCTTTCCTTTGTGGTTTAGGAGTGGATTTCTTTGGACTTCCTACTGGGTCAGCTCTAATGTGCCTTCTTTAATCCTGCGGTGCACCAGCCTGCGGAGCGCCTAGCATTCTGCGGTGGGGTGTTATACATAGTTGTGCAAGTGGCAAAAGCGAGGATCTCTCATTTCTTCCTCCGTTGGCTCTCTAGAAACCTGGTTGGGTTTAAAGATCCCGTCCGCTATCCATTTTTCGAGTAGCACTTCCAACTCCTTAAGAGTGCATGGTAGGGGTGGAGGTGTATCATACTCCCTCCCCTCTGTTTTCCTTCTCTGGTTTCCAGTGGACACGGCCATAGCCTGCGGTGCGTTCCGCTTGTCTGAACTGGGTTTCACGGACTGAGCCGTCTTTCTAGCTTTCTGCAATAGCTGCGCAAACTGGGAAATCTCCAGATTCTCCAGAACAGCTCTGAACTCCCGAATCATATTGTTCATGCACATTTCTACCAACGTCCTCTCCTCACAGTGATCATAGCAATCAAGTGCTATGTCCTTGAACCGTTTGATGTACTCCATCAGATCTTCTCCGTTCCTTTGCTTTGTCGCCTGCAGAGTTGCAAGCGTCACCGTTTCTTCCCCGTGAAAGTATTTAGTGCAAAATACGTCCACCATGTCATCCCAAGTTGGGATTGATCCTGGTTTTAAACCGATGTACCAGGTGTATGCCCAGTCGCATAGTGACTTTGAAAACTCCCGCAGGCATAAGTCTTCGTCTGCCGCGTAAGGGCCAAGGGTGTCAATGAATTTGCTCACGTGCTCTACTGCGCTTCCCTTCCTGCCATCGTACTGGGCAAAGGCCCTTGGTTCATACCTCTCGGGGTACGGCTTGCTGAGCACTTTTAGAGGATAGGGAGGTCTCCTTGCGTAAAATCTCTCCTTTGGTGTTCTGGCTCTCTCTTGCTCCAAGAGAGCCGCTACCTCGGCTATGGTGTTGAAACGTTGTCCTGCGTTCCGAGGGACACCTCCTGCCAGTGTCTCTCCTCCGTCTGTCGCATGATCCAGGTCATGCTAGCTGCCTTTTTCTTTTGTTTTGTCTGCCTTTAGTTGGTGGATCTCTTCCATCATTTGTTGCTGCGAGTGCTGCAATGATTGCAACACTTCAACAAGGGTGTTGACATTGTCTACGGGGACTCTTGTTTGAGGCTGAGGATCAGCCCCCGTTCTGTTGGCACCTTTTGTCTGGTTAAGTTGCTCTTGGTGAGGCGTCGTCGGCCTAGATTCTGCTTGTGAGGGTACGGCACTCATATTTCGTGTCGTCCTAGACTTGCGTGGCATTGTTTGCGAGGGGTGCTGTTTTCTTTTCCTTCGCCCTTGTCTGCTTCCCAACTCCCCAGTGGAGTCGCCAATTTAATGTAGGGGCCTTTTTTGGTAGGATTGGGCTGCCTCCTGCGGTAATGGGCTGGGCTGCCTCCTGCGATGATAGGCCCTAGTATTTCTGAGTAAGGGAGCTGGGGCCGGTCCAATTGTAACTCAACTTGGGCCGGTTTGTGCACAAACTTATGCCATGTCTGCCAGGAGCAAATTTACGGCAAGCAGAACTGTAGCAGACAAGTTATGACAGGCTGAACTATTGCAGACAAGTTATGGCAGGCTGAACTGTTGCAGACAAGTTATGGCAGGCAGATATAATAATTACTAAAATAGAGTATTCTGCCTATTTAAATAAATTTCTATGTATTCCCTGCTAATAAAGCATGATTACAGTCATAATGATATCAATCACAGAAAAAAAATGAAGAGAATAATACTGGCTAATTTAAATGGGCATAAATTAAGTTTTAAACTTCGTCTGCCGCAACAAAGCCAAAGAGGAGAGAACACCTCTTCTCAATGCAAATAATCCCCCAGGAAAAAGATCCTGCCGTGGGGATTAATGGCTTTGAGGGAGTCGGACCTGAATGGTTATTGCCCCAAAAGAAAGAGTCCTTGTTTGCGTTTTGGAAAAAGGTAGGATTTGAAGGGGGAGAGACGGAAACCGATCTATTGGTGCATGCCCATTGAACTAACTTTCTTTCTTTTCTTAGTTTCCTTTCTTTTCTTCTCTGTTTTCTTTCTTATCTTTTTTCTTTTCTTCTTGCTCTAATTTTTCTTTTCACTTCGTAAAATATACTCTGTTTTTCGATCCTTCCCCACAGGGCACGGCAAGGGCCTTTTTATAGCGCCTGTCGTGGCTAGTGTTTTACGGTCTTGCCCCTTAACCGCCTTTGTCTGGTCTAGGTGTACTTGCCAACCACACTGTGCGACACCCACCCTCGCCAGACAAAGGCGGACTTGTTTTATTCCTCTGTATGTCGTAGCATTTCTTCCTGCCACGACATTAATGCCTTCTCTCTCCACTCTCAGAGCATGCACCCAACGGTTCCCTCTCAAATTGCCTATTTTGGGTGGTCTATCATCCCAGCAGGACGTACCTCCCAAAAGAGGCTTGGGCAGGAGCCGTGAATAGATCTTTTCCCCTCTCCCCACCACCAAACCACACCCCCCCTTTACCTCTTACCTCTGGCCCATGGCCCCACCATGTCCTATATTGGCTGGGTACAGGCTGGTGGCGCCTGGGCCTTGCGCGTGCTTCCCTTTCAAATTTGTCCAAGAGTCTGCCTGCTGCTCATGTGTCTGCCACAACCTGGAAACTCTCCGTCTGCGTTTCCTGGCCTTTCATGCGGGCTTTCTTTTGGTTTTTCGCTCCATTCAGGAGCTGGGCCTCGTATGATAATGGGCTTTACATTTCTTTGGCCCACTTTTGGTTTTCTTCACTGCCTGCCACGTTGAATTGTTATTTCTGCCGTAATGACTTAATCCTGCTGGACCCCTTTTTGGGCCAGCCATTTATCCCTTTTCTCAGTGGCCTATCACGGGCATTGTTTTGCTTTTACTCATGGGCTCCTATGTCCCTTTGGGCTTCCCTTTGGGCATCCACGGCCCGATTGCTTTCTTTGGGCTTTCTTGGCCTGTTTGCTAATTCCACACTCCCATAGGCTTTTTACTAACTTCATTGGGCTTCCCCGGCCCAATAACCTTATCCTTATCTTTGGGGTTCATGAGCCTGCCATAAACCCCCTACTCTCTTAGTTTACACTGCCTTGGGCCTGCGGCGACCCTTTCTCACTTTTCTAACTCATACTCTGCCCATGGGATGCTATTTCTTTCTTTCTTGGCTTCTTTGAGCCCGCTTGCCTTTTCAAGACCAATGTATATATTTGTTGGGCCAGTGACCCATTATTCCTACCGCTTGGGCCTAATGGGCTTTTTTGCTATTTATTCTGTCAATTCTTTGTGGTCCTTATCATTGGGCTCTTCTGTCTGCTAGGCTTCCACAAATGGCCCTCAACAATGATTTATTACTCATTCCACTATTTGATTTACAGAATCAATGTCAGTTCTAGCAATTGCTAAAACAATAAACTATAGGTGAAAAAACAGAATCCATATTTTAACGTTTGGCATATTAATCTTTAATGTTCTTAGTTGTGCATTTCTGCCAATTTTTTTCACAACTTGAAGTTTTAACATTACAGATTAAATAGATGGCTGCTTTCTTTTATTGTTAGTGTCAACTTTACAGAAAACTATGAATGTATAGAGGCAAAATTTGGTATTTAGACTGATTTTAGAAAATTTTTTGGTGAATAGTATGCGCGTCAAACTAATTAGTTAGTTGGACTGATTTTGGAACTCGAGTTTAGCAAACTCGAGTTCCAACCCAAAAAAACATGGAACTTAAGTTTGCTAAACTCGAGTTCCATGTGGTTTTTTTTTTTTTTTTAATTCCATGTCAGATTTATGTTGGAATTTTTGGACTAGAACTCGAGTTTGTCAAACTCGAGTTCCAAAATCAGTCAAACTAACTAATTAGTTTGACGCGCATACTATTCACCAAAAAAAAAATTAAAATCAGTCTAAATACCAAATTTTGCCATGTATAGATAACCACGCTGCACAGTAGCAACTAAGATTCTGAAGGATTAAACTTCTGTACCACACAACACATGAACTCAATTAAGTGGTTTTTAACATAGAGGACTTTAACAATCAAAGCTTCTTCTCATAACTTTTAGTAATATGTTTCGAGTACAAAGGATTAGAACTCAGTGATGAAATTCTCAAGAATGCACTCTTTTGGATAAATAAAGTAAAAGGCACCAATATCTTAGTGACTCAGAAATCATAATTAAGAAAAGAAAAATACAATTATTTTTTTGACAAGTAATAAGTTTTATTGATATCAAAAAGGGACACCCTACTACACTAGAAGTGTACAGGGGTCAACAGTCAAGTACAAAAACGAAAATAATCAAGAAAATCAAGGAAAAAGGTGAGTGATTGGTTTTGCAAAGCAACCAACCAATCCAATAAAGTTCTAAAGAAAAATAACTTGAAATCTATATAGATCTCTCATTATTTTCAAAACACCTACTATTTCTTTCATTCCAAAGACACTACATTAACAATGGGGGACAATTAACCATATATGATGACTAAGCTTGCCTTGCCAACAGGCTAGGAGCCCCACAATAGACCGCAGCATAACCCAACTTACTCCAAATAAACCCAAGACCATAGACTATAAATCCATAGCAACTAGACAATGAAGAAAGAGATGGTCCACCGATTCACCATTACACTTGCACATATAACACCAATCCAATATCCAGACCTTCGAGAAAGAAACAAAGAAAGCCACTCAAGAAGGGATCTTTTGCTTCCAAATACTTTTCCTTGGAAAACAACTATCATTAGAGCCCACCAGAAGTCTATAATAATCATTAACCATGAACCCCTTATTTCTATTTGGTTTCCAACCCATTTTGTCCTCGTCAAACCCCCTTACTAAAGAGCCATATATGGTATCCATGAAGCTCAACACAACCTCTAATTCGTGAACACCCTTGAAGAAACTTACATCCCAAAAAATGACCCCATTTGTGAACTTCATAAGCTTAGCCACACTTGCCTCCTTATCTCGGCAAAATCTAAACAATTCAAGATAGTTGGCTGCAAGAAATGTCTCCCTACACCAACGCTCATGCCAATACTTCACCCTTGACCCATCACCAATATCATATAGAATATGACGTGAAAAAGATGGCCATCCCCAACTAATATTTTTCTGCAAACCAGCACCATATGGACCAAAAACAGATATAGTATACTAGCTACCCCATACACATCCATATTTCACATCTATCACTTGCCTCCAAAAGGCACACCTTTCAATCCCAAATATCCATATCCACTTCCTAAGCAAAGTTTCAGTAAAAATTCTTACCTTCCTTATCCTCGAGCCACCCAAAGAGAGAGGAGTACAAGCATTAGCCCATTGAACTAGGTGAAATTTAGGCTCATCACCTAGCCCACCCCATAAAAATTCCGCTGAAAGTTCTCAATACTGTTAGCTACAGCAGCAAGTATAGGGGATAAAGATAGAAAATAAGTAGGTAAATTAGATAGAGTGCTTTTAATTAAAGTGACTCTACCTCCCTTAGATAAGTACAAAAGTTTTCATCCTGCTAATCTCCTTTCCATCTTTTCCAATATCGGGTTCCATATTGTCTTATCCTTGAATTTCGCACCCAAGGGAAGACCTAAGTATTTCATTGGAAGAGTACCTTGCTTGCAGCCACGTGCTAGAATAGAGGAGAGTACGCCCCGGCCAAGTGGACCGTGGTGGAGAAAAAGTGGAGTCGCCACCTAGATTAGGTCTAAGAAATATATTGAGCATTTTGGGTCAATCAATTACATACATGGGTCCACATACTAGATTATGGGTCTAGAGTTTGGATACGGCTTGGGAAGGTGTTAGACACCTAAGACCACCCGGCTTGTGGGCCGACCTCCATTATGTGTTGCTAGGCCAAATTTAATTAAAGAGTATCTTTAACCTAAACATACATCAAGCACTTAAGGAAATAACACACATAACATATTAAAAATCATAATATGAAAGGAAACAAATAAAACATAATCAAACAAAAGAAATTAAACATGGCAAGTTGACAATTAAACATAAACACACAAGGAAAAGATATTAAATATACTAAATATGGCAAAAAGATTCAAATAAACATGGTAAATAATTAAAACATAAATAATTAACCTAAAACAAAGTCAATCAGAATCAAATAACATGTTAAAAAGTGATTAAAAAAAATATTTTACCCTAATTAGGGTTCGGGGTGCGTACGCTGTACGCATACTCAATCATGCGTCCATGCGTGTGCATGCTCAAAGATGCATACACATCTTTTAACACAGATTCGAAAAAATTACATTCTTATAGATTTAATCATTCAAAGAATCAAAACAGAAATCAAACAAGCTTGTTAAAACCCTAAACATTTAAACTAACATGAAGCAAATAAAACAAACATCAACATAAACAAATAAACATGAAACAAAATCAACAAGTATACTCCTATCAAAAAAGGAAAAAAAAAATCAACAAGTATACTAAACTAACATAAAATAAACATGCATGTTATACTTTTAATGAAACCAAAATAATGAAACAAGAACAACCTAAAACAGATTATAAAGAACCTAAAATCATAGTAAAACATATCAAACATAATTAAAAACATCAAACAAATCAAATATAACAAATGGAGAAACTATATCAAGAAAATCATGTGAATCATATTAAGCAAAGTGGAAAACCACGGAAAAGAGGCTCACCTTGCTTTAGAATCACATATTTGAAGTTGTTTAATAGACCCCTCAATGCCTACAACACAAAGATTAGATGGAGAAGACAAAGATAATCAAAGAACACCATAATTATTAGTAATCACAACTCAAGAACAAAAAGATTTGAAAAATGTTTTGAGAAATCAATTTTGGAAAATAGTTTTTGCCTTAGAACTAACTAAAGAGAGGTTTTTAATTTGTAAAAAACGTGCTAAGGGGCCGTGTGTGAGTTTTGGAAAAGAGAATTAGAGTTTTAGAAAAAATGGAGGCCAAAAAAGAACTCTCTCTAGCCAAGGTTTTTATTGGAGACATAAGATGAGTATTTATAAGTTAAAATTATGGTTTTGGGGTCTTTCTAATGATCTTTGGATAATGTCTAGGGCCTATGGACCGGTCCACATCAAAGCATGATATTTTGGGTCCTTAAAATGAAGTTTTAATACCTAGAAAATCGGACTGCCTAGTTAGCTCAACTTCAAATGGTCATAACTTACTCAATAAAATTAGGCAAAATTTATGTCCAAATGAAAGCGTAGGATGTCTACTTTCCAATGAAACAAACCTCACTCAAAAATTCTTTGTGGATCAAAAGTTATGGTCAAAACAATTTGCAAATGTCATTTTTTAGTATCAATTTCAAAGAAATTTGAGTACTTTTGAGTTGTGACTACTTCCAAACTATTGTGAACTCTTTAACTACCCTTGGTTGATATACGTCAAGCTCATTATTGGAGCTGGAAACCAAAATTTATTAACGGGTACAAAATTTATTAACCCTAGCAAACCAGTCTTCAATCTATTGTCAAGGCATTCATTAGTAATAAGTATAGGATCAAGGATCTACATGTTCCTCACAAAAGCATTCTGAGAAGCTAAAATTATAGCTTCCATTACCATGCATAGTCGAGTGGCCAAGACTTTAGCAACAATTTTATAAACCCCTCCAAAAAGAATGATGGGGCGAAAATCCCTAACTTCACTAACTGCATTTTTTATTGGATAAGAGTAATGAAGGTGGCATTTAAACTTTTCTCAAACTGACCTTTAGCAAAAAAATAATGAAATACAGCCATAAGATTAGGTTTGAGAATCCCCCAGCAAGTTTCGAAAAATGCCATTGGAAAACCATCTAGTCCGAGGGATTTATCACCATTGAAATTCTAAATGACATCATAAATCTCAACCTCCTCAAATGGTCTCTCTAACCAATCTGCATTATCGTCGGATTTAATAGGAAATTCCAACACATCTAGAAATTGACGATCAACTTGCTGCTTAGAGTCTAAATTCATGAAAAATTGAGTAATACAATATGCATTCATACCCTGATCGGAAGACAAACTACCATTAACCATAAAGCTCTCAATACCGTTATTTTTTCTGTTAGAATTAGCTATCCTATGAAAAAATTGGGTATTTGAATCCCCCTCCCTCAAGTGCAACAACCTAGACTTTTGTCTCCAACTAATCTCTTCTAATAGAGTCAACTTCTCAATATCTATATGTAGATTAACTTGTTCTAATTTTTCCTCAGCTGTTAAATTAATGAGTCTCCTCTCTAGCATCCCAAGCATTTAAATTACTCCAATGCTGCTATTCCTTAATAATAACATTGCCAAACTCCATTTCATTCCACTTTTTTAGATCCAACTTCAAAGCTGCCAACTTCTTAGCCAATATAAAACTAGGAGTTCCTTAGAACAAATAAGATGCCCACCAAGCCTTCACTTTGTCAACAAAATTCTCTGCCCTCAACCACATATTTTCAAAACGAAAAAGCACTTACCCTCCAACATAATTGGAAAGTGGTCCGATAGTACCCTAGATAGCCTTTTTTGGGAAAAAAGAGGGAAAATCTACCAAGAGTGGAGAGAAAAGAAACTAATCTATTCTAGATGCAAAGGATGTATTAGACCAAGTGTAAATGCCCCCTTCTATAGGTATATCTATTAGCCCATGAAGAGAGATGAACTCAGAAAATCCATGCATAGCCTAAGTATAACTTACAGCCCTTAATCTCTCTGATGGAAAACAGATTATATTAAAGTTACCTCCCAGACACCATGGCAAATCACACCAACTAATAAAACCGGTCAATTCCTCCCACATTTTTCAACACTTCTTATTTGAATTTGGCCCATAGACTTATTTACTAAGCATGCAAAAAGTGAAAAAGAGACCAATTGATTGAGATGATATTCGTAACTTATAAACAACCTTACAAAAAGAAAAGATACTAAGTGAAGGAAAGCAAGATATGATAGTCTTAGACTGAAAGTAGGGAAACCCCCAAATCCCAACCTAAAAATAAAATCCCAGAAATGCCGAATGGTAACTGCCATGTCAACAACATATCATCTCATCATCAATTTGAACAAGAGAGACAAAAATGACTTTTTGGAAGAACAGCCAAGATTGATGGAAGAAATAAGAGCACCTCCTCCCGTTGTTGTTGTTGTTGTTTTTTTTTTTTTTTTTTTTACCCAAATAATGGGAGAACCTCATAGGAACCAAAATTTTTCCTTTATCAATCTATGAGGATTTGAAAAATAAATGCAAACTAAATTATAATATCATGGGCCATTTAAACATATAATATAAAACACTTTCTCAATGATAACATTTAACATCATTGTAGATTATGAAAGATATCATCAATTTTTTTTCAACCAATCATTGACAAGTATCTACCAAACAAATAATAACAATAAGCATAAGAAAAAGTAGAATATCTCCCTCTTTGGAGCATCTAAAAAAAATTTATTATTGGAAATCTGTCAACAATAACTAAGGATTCTTCAAAAATTTATTTAAATACAAACAAGAAAAAGGAAAGGGAGAGAGTTAAAACCATTGCCCTATTCATAAGCTCAAGTGTGCAATCTCAGGTGGAAAATCTGCTACTGATTGTGTAAAAACAAAAAACTCCACAGTCCCTATTGTAGGAATGTGGGAATACCACATGAGAGAACAATTAGTACCAAAATATGAATAATTACTACCAAGAGAAAATTACCATGAAACAAATCATATTTTGTTATCATTTCTAGTAAATTTTTGGCTATTCCAATGCTATTAGTTTACTACCAACCAAGAGCACAAAAATTTTCAATGTATGTTCCCATCTAAAAGCATGAAGCTCTAAACGATAACACAAAAACTTGAAAATCCTATTTTCATACACATAACATCATAGTTTTAGCATCACATTAACATAAAAATCCAAAAAAAAAAAGAGGCAAAATACAAAGAGATAAACTAAAAACTCTATGAAGCATTTCAACAAACACCTTCAATGCCCACCTAAAAACCTGCTTTAAAAATGCCAATAATAACAATTATTGCTAATACCAGAAATCCATCAGCTTGTCTAATTTAGCTCATATAAAGACGTTTTTGCAAACTACAGGCTAAAAACATTCGGGACCTAGAAGCATAGAATTCGACCACTATAGTCTATAAAATTGAACTTGTAAAATAGAGATTTTAGGTAGCTCCCCTATAGCACTGATTATCCATTTCTTTAATTCTGCTAGACCAGATTTCATATATTCCCCATTTGAAAATGTGCAACATTAACGTGGCAACAAAAGACTACCCAAAAAAAAAAAAAAACCTCGTAACAAAATCTAAATAATTATGATGTAGACAATTTACTATTTAATTATTATAATTTATTAATTTTGGTATTTAATTTGTAATTTTTGCTATTTTTGGTATTTTTCAGTATTATTGATGATAATGCTTGGATGATCAGTGGGCTGAAACTGTCTTCGACGTTACCAAAGGTCGCTAGCAAATCCTGAAAACAAAGACTAAAATCAAAGGTGACCGGTGGAGGCCGGCCAAAAATCCTCCGATGGCAAAGTTAGTATCTTTGTGATTTTTGTTTGAAGGAAAAGTGAATGGAAGTTCTGAATGAATCACCTTGTTCGTAGATCTGTGCTTTTATAGCACACCCACGGAACAGTCGTCTCCCTTCATGTAAGTCGACGGTTTTAACAGTAAGTTATAACTGTTTTTGGTACCATATCGTTTGGCCCGATTGATCTAACCGTCGTTGGCAACGGTTCCCATCAATTTTGTCGATTACGGAAAGGTGTAATGTCCCATGTCTGGTCAGTGATGTTCACCGCCCAGCTTACTCAGGACGAGGTTAGGCTAAGGACGAGATTACCTAAAATCTCGTCCTTCCTGTTCAGCTCAGGACGAGTTTTCCTCGTCCTGACTTTCATGAGTTGAGGTCGTAGATCAGGACAACCCATCATGGACGAGTATAGAGTTGTAATTTTTTCCTAGTATCATCAGTTGCCCCCTTGTCCATGGGTCGTCCAGAGATATCTGACTTCTGGGTACTCTGCCAACAAATTGGTGACACGTGTCACAATTTAACTCGCAGGAAATTACGTCGATTTGCCTAACCGAGGAAAGTGCCACGTGTCTCCTTTTCATTCATTTGTGTCGTTTCAGATGTCAGGGCCCATTGCCTATAAATAGTTGATTTCCATCGTTACCCCTCTCATTTCTGAAATTTCCCCGTTCAATTACTCTCGTCTTAGAGCCTCGTCTAGAAGTATTCCGCGTCCATAAGTTTCCCTCGTCCTAGATCCAGGTATATTCCTAACTTCGTCCTTAGTTTTCTTGTAAACTTTCCATAAAATGTCAATTGTTCTTTCCTCGTCTAGCGATAGTGTAGATAAAGCCATAGATGAGTATTCTGACCATAATAGTTTTAGTGGGTCTAGTGACAGTGATAGTAGTAGTGGTAGTAGTAGTGGGGGGAACACTACGGACGAGTACATATCTGGTGTCCCTAGGGTTCCCTTAGAAGTTCTCCAGGAAGGGTTACAGACGAGGTTTGAGTCCGGGGCTCAGGCCGGAACTAGTGCCCCCTCGTCCACAGTTCAGGACGAGGATGAGGAAGTAGTGTACAGTTGTGCTATAGGTATAGATTCAAAGACAGATGATAGGAAACTGGAATTACTTAAAACATGGTATCAAATCCCAGACGAGCTTAGCCCTAGGTTAGCCGTCCGTGGAGAGTGGTGCTGTCAGCCTCGTTTTGGTATAGGTATTTATGAGGCTTACCTTTTGGGAGGGCTTAGGTTACCTCTGAACGGTTTTGCTAGGGAGTTATTGTCTAGGTTAGGTTTAGGAATTTGTCAGTTTAACCCTAACGCATGGAGGTTGGTCGTGTCCATGCAAGTTTTGTGGAGGGAGGTGTTTGAGGGGAACCGTCCTCTCACTGTGGACGAGTTCCTCTTCTGTTACAAGCCCTCCGAGATTAACCAGTCCCTTGGCTTCTATCAATTTACAGCCAGGGGAAAAGATTATAGACTAATCAAATCCCTAGTCACCTCTGATAGGAACTGGAAGACGGAGTTCTTCTTCGTCTCAGGTTTCTGGGCTGGACGCCCTATTGAGGTTGACAGGCACCCATTCCCTCCATACACTGGGGAACTGGGAAACCTTCGTCCTGAAGGTATGTTCGTCTCAACTTTATTTAGTTTCTAATATCTTTTACAATTCAAAAATCCTAACTCTTTTTTCCTCGTCTTTACTTTCTATCAGGTGCTAGACGACCTCACTTGGATAGGTTTCACATTAAGCGCATCCAGAAGGCTCGTCTATACACCGACAGGACGTTCCATTCATTAGTTAGCCTCCAGCGTCTTGCCACTTGGGGCTTAGGTCCTATACCTTCTACTGAAACCCTTGCACACGAGATTACTACTCGCAGACGTAAGTTATTTTCATTGGTTATATATTTATTTATTTTTTTTTAAAAGGAAAACTGACGTCTTTCCTTGTAGGAATGGCAACAATGAAGGAGAACAAGGGCAAGGAGGTTGTGGACGAGGGAGCTAAGTCTCAACCTCGTCCACCCACAGGTGAGAAGAGGAAAAACATATCCTCTAGAGTGGACTTGGGTGACCTCCCGAGCAGACGAGGGAAAGATAAAAAGCACAAGTCTTCCAGACTTCAAGGTGCGAAATCTCCTCCTGCCTCTAGTCTGGAGTCCCCTGTGCAGATCCTCACTATTGATCCTGAGCCAAAAGATCCTCCGTCCAGGAAGATTTCGTCCATGGTTCACGCACCCACCTCGTCTACTGCTCCCAAGGAAGTTTCTCAACACCTTTTAGGAAACGAGGACTTAGCCTGGGAGAGGTTCTCAAGGGCAGTGACTGATGTGGACGTGGGTGCTTGTTACAACATGTCCTTGAAGGACTTTGAACACTTTGGTGTTCATGATCTCTTCAAGGTAAGCTCTTAAGTTTTTTTTTTTTTTTTTTTTTATATGTATATATGCACATGTCTCGTCTTTAATTAATAACACTGACCCATACTTAAATTTCAACGCGCAGGCCATGTCTAAGTTCATTGCCGCGTCCAGGCAGGCCACTGAACTGGACAAGACGAGGCTGCTTCTGGAGACGAGAATAAAGGAGGTAAAGGAGGAGAGCAAGGTGTGGGCTGAGGTGGCTGCCAAGGCCAGGGAAGAGGCTAAAGAGCTCAGAGACCTTAATGAAGAGCTCAAGACGGATGTCCTTGAAAAGGATACTCGTCTTGACAATCTTCAGAAAAGGAATAATGAGCTAAACGCCCTTCTTGAAAAGGCGAAAGAGGACGCAGTTGCAGAGTTCCAGACGTCCAAGCAATTTACTGACCTGCTGGACAAGAACTACGCAGCTGGGTTCGAAGACTTCAGGCTAGACGCTGCAGAGAACTTCCCCAACATTGATTTCAGCGTCATAAAGCTCAACCTTGGTGCTGCCACTAGCTCTCTCCTTCAAACAAGCTCAGAGGACATTAACATCGAGGACGATGCCAGCACACTACCCCCTCCTGCATGAAGACTTTGTTTTATTTTCTGTTGTTTTTTTTTTTTTTTTTTTTAAGGAAATGTAATTCAAGTACATTTGTCTCGTCCATGGTTTGGGACGAGACTTTGAACAAATTCAGGGTGTTTGGACGTTTAGTAGTCCGCCCTTAAATAATTTGATCAACTATTTTTCCTTTGTTTATGTGAACGAGAATTTTTCTTACTAAAATATAAGTTCTTGCTCGTCCATAGGAGTAATTTTTATTAGAACTCCAGTTTTAATTCGTCTTCGAAAAAGCATGACGGGATAGTAATTTTTCATTACGTCTTTAAACTTGTAGTTTTCACCTTTTCCTCGTCCACATGTTGGATTGTTTTGGTGATATATTCATTTCCCCGTCCATGGTCTGGACGAGTATTTTTGACAAGTTTTTAAGTACGTATGCATTTCATCGTCCATGGGTTGGACATATTGAATATTTGTTCGTCCATGGGTTGGACGGTGCTCAAATCCTTTGCCCAAGGTTTTTATCTCGTCTTATATTTGGACGAGTATACCTTGTAATGAAGGGCATACTGACGTTTCACCTCTGTCGTCCAGAGACTTTTCTCGTCCATGGAGTGGCGGATTTGAACAAAAATTTAAACAAGAGTAATATGGGGATTATGGATTCACACAACACTATGTATATAACATAAATATTGTTCACAAGCGGGGCACATACTCATAAGTTAGTGCCTTATAGAAAGCTAAGTACATACAAGCAAATCCACCACCTTGTCCATAACCATACCATAATAACAATAAAATAACACTATAGAACACACTGCAAATACATATAATAAACCATCTCATATACACTCGTCCAGGGGAACCTTCATTTAGGCTGGCATTCTACTGATAATACCTTCTCAGGTGTTCAACATTCCATGGATGCTCCAACTTCCTCCCGTCCAGGGCTTCCAAGTAGTAGGACCCTTACCTCTTAGAGTTGATAATTCTGTAAGGTCCTTCCCAATTGGGCCCCAACTTCCCATGAGCTGGGTTCTTGGTTGCCAAAGAAACTTTCTTCAAGACGAGGTCTCCAATGTTGAATCGCCTCGGCTTAACCATCGCATCATGTTGCCTAACCATGAGATTTTTGTACCTTGCCGTTCTTTTCTCTGCATCTGTCCTTACCTCGTCTATGAGATCGAGGTTCAAACGGAGTTGTTCTTCATTATCCTTGTCCTGATACATAGTCACCCTATGGTTGGCCATATGTACCTCTGCAGGTATGACTGCCTCGCTTCCATAGGCCAGCTTGAAAGGGGTTTCCCCTGTGGGGGTTCTGATAGTCATTCTGTATGCCCATAATACACCCGGCAGCTCATCCGGCCATACTCCCTTTGCCCCTTCAAGACGAGTCTTGATAATTTTTAACAAGGATCGGTTTGCAACTTCTGCTTGACCATTTGCTTGGGGATGGGCTGGTGAAGAATAATGATTTTGAATTCCGAAGTGTTCACAAAAATCCTTGAAGAGTGAATTGTCAAATTGTCGTCCATTGTCGGATACCAACACTTGGGGCACCCCAAACCTGCATAGAATATTTTTCCAGACGAAGTTTTTCACATTTTGTTGTGTGATGCCCACTAAGGGTTCAGCTTTCACCCATTTAGTGAAATAGTCAATTCCTACAACCAAGAACTTCATCTGCCTGGTTCCAACTGGGAAAGGACCCAAGATATCTAGACCCCATTGAGCAAATGGCCATGGGGCCATCATGGGGGTGAGGTATTCCGACTGCTGTCTGGGGATGTTACTGAATCGCTGACACTGATCACAAACTTTCACATAGGCTTTAACATCTGCCTGAATAGTTGGCCAGTAATATCCAGCACAGACGACCTTATGTATAAGTGATCTGGCTCCTGAGTGGTTTCCGCAAGCTCCTTCATGGATTTCTCTCAACACATAGTTGGCCTCTTCTGGCGACAAACATCTAAGATAAGGTTGTGAAAAACCTCTTTTATACAGTATGTCGTTCAGAAGGATGTATCTGGCTGACCGAACTCTAAGTTTCCTGGCGTCGTCCTTTCCTTCCGGGAGAGTTCTGTCCTTCAAATATGATATTATCGGGGCCATCCAACTTCCTTTATTCTGTACTTGTAGTACGTCAAGAATGTCTATACTTGGAAGATATTGGATTTCATCAAACTCGTCCATAGATTGATTTGCTGAGGCTGCCTTTGCTAGTGCATTTGCGTCCATGTTCTCCTCCCTTGGGATTTGAACAAAGGTAGCTTCTTTGAATTTCTTCACTGACTGCAGTACTTTCTCAAGATATTTCTTCATTCGCTCTTCCTTGGCTTCACACGTCCCGTTTACCTGACCCATGACTAACTGCGAATCTCCCAGAATAAGTACTGATTCAGCTTCTATGGACTTGGCCAGTTCCAAACCTTTTAAAAGGGCTTCATACTCAACTTCATTATTGGTTACTTGATATTGCAGGCGCACCTTGTACGTCAGCTTATCTCCCTCAGGGGACTGCAACACAACTCCTATCCCTCCTACATGCTGTGTAGACGAGCCATCCACATGAATGATCCATTTTTTGTCTTCCACTACTTCCGACTCACTGTGACTCGGAGTAAACTCTGCGATAAAATCTGCGAGAGCCTGAGCTTTTATCGCGTGCCTTGGCAGGTACTTGATATCAAATTCACTGAGCTTGACTGCCCATTGGATCAATTGTCCCGCAGCTTCTAACTTATTCATTGCTTTTTTCAGCGGGTGATCCGTCATGACGTTGATGATGTGAGCTTGGAAGTAGTGCCTCAGTTTCCTAGAGGCTGTGATCAAGGCAAAAGCCAACTTTTCTATTTGCGGGTACCGTGCTTCCGCTCCTCTAAGTGCTCGACTGGTGTAGTAGACCGGTTTCTGCACTCTTCATTCTTCTCTGATCAAAGCCGAACTTACAGCATGCGGGGTAACAGCCAAATACAGATATAACTCTTCTCCTAACACGGATGGACTCAACAATGGGGCAGATGTAAGGTATGCTTTCAGGTCTTCGAAGGCTCTCTGACAGTCGTCCGTCCACTTAAATGCTTTTCTAAGAACTTTGAAGAATGGAAAACATTTATCAGTGGCTTTGGAAACAAACCTGTTAAGGGCTGCAACTCGTCCGGTGAGTGACTGGACTTTTTTAACATTTTGCGGAGGCTTCATATCCAGTATTGCTTGGATTTTATCAGGATTAGCTTCAATTCCCCTGTGTGAGACCATGAAGCCCAGAAATTTTCCCGATGACACTCCGAAAGCACACTTGCTGGGGTTTAACTTCATGTTGTACTGCCGGAGTGTATCAAATGTTTCCTGTAGGTCGTCCAGATGAGTTTTCTCGTCCTGACTTTTCACCAGCATATCATCTACATAGACTTCCACATTCCGCCCAATCTGCGGATGAAACATGTGGTTGACCAACCTTTGATATGTTGCCCCTGCATTCTTCAGCCCGAAAGGCATTACCTTATAACAAAATAAGCCTTGACTAGTGACGAATGACGTTTTCTCTTGGTCCACCTCGTCCATCCTTATCTGATTATATCCGGAAAAGGCATCCATAAAGCTAAGTAGCTTATGAATGAAAAGATCGGAATTAACGCCATTGTGGAATGCCGCCAGCAACAACTTATCATCTACTTCGTCCACTATCAGAGCTTCTCGATTGAAGCGAGTGATAAAGGATCGCAGACTTTCATTTTCTCCCTGTTCTATGGTCAGCAGGCTGGACGAGGAACGTTTATGCCTCTGTCCCCCAATAAAGTTGTTAACAAATAACTTGCTCAACTCTTCGAAGGAACTTACTGAATTGGGGGGTATCTTACTGAACCACACTCGCGCGGGCCCCTTGAGGGTGGTTGGAAAAGCTCTACACATTATCTCGTCCGGAACCCCTTGGAGGTGCATCGTAGTCTTGAAAGTGGCAATGTGGTCGAAGGGGTCACGCGTCCCGTCATATGAATCTAAGGAAGGCATCTTGAATTTCGGAGGGAGAGGGTAACCGTTGATGAGTGCAGTGAAAGGGGAGTCAGTCCTATGAACTAAGTCCTCCACTGGATTTTCCCTTCTCATATTCTCTCTCATCTCATCCATGACCCTTCTCATTTGGTCCATCTCCTTTTCCAGATGCGGTATCCTTCGCTAAGTGGTACCTCTTGACTGGCTCTCAAGTTCAGCGTTCCTTGTATTTTCTTGACTTTGGGTATGCCCTTTGACATTTTCGTCACGATGCTGTCTCCTTGAATTAAGTTGTCTGGTCAGTTCCTGATTCTGACGGGTTAACTCTGCCATGGCGACAGCCATGGACTGCACATGCTAGACAGAAGATGGCTGCATGGCGGGCGCCGACTGGCGGTCGCGGCGAGGATTACTGGAAGCGTCCCTACTCTCTTGTGGGCCTGGACTGGTAACCCTTGATCTTGTTCGAACCATTTCAGCCCTTTATCAGTGAAAGGAAATACAGAATTTCAAAGAATCTAAAAATTCTATATAACAAGTTTTTTTTCCCCACAGACGGCGCCAACTGATAATGCTTGGATGATCAGTGGGCTGAAACTGTCTTCGACGTTACCAAAGGTCGCTAGCAAGTCCTGAAAACAAAGACTAAAATCAAAGGTGACCGGTGGAGGCCGGCCAAAAATCCTCCGATGGCAAAGTTAGTATCTTTGTGATTTTTGTTTGAAGGAAAAGTGAATGGAAGTTCTGAATGAATCACCTTGTTCGTAGATCAGTGCTTTTATAGCACACCCACGGAACAGTCGTCTCCCTTCATGTAAGTCGACGGTTTTAACAGTAAGTTATAACTGTTTTTGGTACGTATCGTTTGGCCCGATTGATCTAACCGTCGTTGGCAACGGTTCCCATTAATTTTGTCGATTACGGAAAGGTGTAATGTCCCATGTCTGGTCAGTGATGTTCACCGCCCAGCTTACTCAGGACGAGGTTAGGCTAAGGACGAGATTACCTAAAATCTCGTCCTTCCTGTTCGGCGCAGGACGAGTTTTCCTCGTCCTGACTTTCATAAGTTGAGGTCGTAGATCAGGACGACCCATCATGGACGAGTATAGAGTTGTAATTTTTTCCTAGTATCATCAATTGATATTAATAAAATTTCCGATTTTTGTCTATTATTTCTCTAGTAGATTTCAGAACCCTTTTTCCTTGTGGATTTAAGGACCTTTGTGAATTCAAGGAACCCCCGTGAATTCGAGGTTATTTTCAGAAGCAAATGTGTTTTATTTCTTGTTTTCTAGAAGTAGGCGTGTTCTGCTTTTTGACGCTTCCGTATTCCCATATCAATTGGTATCAAAGCCTTGACTTATCCTAGTCTGGTGATTGACATATGAGATGGTAGCAATTCTAGTGACAGAAAACTTAGTAAGTATTATGAGACATACAACTAGCTCTCAAAAATATTTGTGCTAAGATTTCGTCGTTGGAGCATGGAAACAATAAGGATAACTGTTGTGGAGACATAACTCACAGGCAACCTATTGGTAAGCAAATTTCATATAGACCTTATAAAAGAATTGCAAGTTTAAATGGTTATTTTTATAAATAAGATTTTTTTGATTGGTTACTTGATCTAGAGGATTTGTTTGACTATGAGAATATTTGTGATGAGTGAAATGTTGAACTTATTTTGTTTAAACTCAGTGAGTATGCCTTACATCGGTGGGAATGAATACAATTTGATAGAATTAGACAAGATAAAGAAAAATAAGATTCGTTCATGGCCAAGGATGAAAAAGATGCTTGCTATCAAACTTTATCCTTTGGATTGTGATGAACTTCTATCATATACAAAACAAGATTATTTTTTACCAAGAAGTTCACACTTGAATTATTTTGAAGAACCACATATTCTACCATTAAGAGAAAAATTGTATATTGAAAAACATATTTTTCTTGAAGAAAATATAAAGATTTGTGAGAAAATTAGTAAAGACATTGTTATAAAAGAAGAATCTAAAATTAAGATTGTGGAGTAGATTAATGAAGACCTTATTATAGATAAAGATCTTGAAGTTGAGAAGGCAGAGACAATTGAAGATGAAAATTTCAAGGATTTCAATGAAATCAAATCATATGATTGTCAATCTCAAGATCTTTTTATTTTGGTGGTAAGCGATACACCGAAGTTTATTGATTTTGATGGGGTTGATAGATTTGATTCAATTGTTAGTTCTTATTTGGTAAATCTCTACAATTACATGAAGACTAAGGTAAAAGAAATTCAAGTTGATTTGTTTATTCCATTAATAAGTTGCAAGTATGGAAAGAAGATCAAGGGGCTCAAGCATTCGAAGTATTTGTTTATTTAGAGTGGAAGATTTCAAATTTCAAAGCAAAACTTGAGGACGAGTTTATTTCAGGTGGAGAGGTTTGATGTAGGACACAATTTACTATTTAATTATTGTAATTTATTAATTTTGTTATTTAATTTGCAATTTTTTTATTTTTTTATTTTAGGTTTAGGGTTGTTATTTCCTTTTTTTTAGGTGCTTTTAATATTTTTTAGCTCAAATTTGGTTCCTGTTATGGTTAGGTATTAATTAGAAGTTATTTTAGAATATATTTTATTGTTTGTTAAGTTTTACAGAGCTCTTAAATAGCCCCTTAAGTCTGTAAACGTTTTTCAGTATTATTGATATTAATAAAAATTCAGACTTTTGTCTATTGTTTCTCTGGTGAATTCCAGTACTCTTTCTCTTTGTAGATTCAAGAAAAGCAAATGTGTTTTGTTTTTTATTTTCTAGAAGTAGATGTGTTCTGCTTCTTAATGCTTTTGCATCCCGCATCAATAACTATCCCATTGATGAAATATAGATTACTAGTAGACGTATAGAATTAAAATCAAACCCCAACAAATATTTTACATAAGTAATTTTTATTTTGATTAGATGTATACAAGTGAGAGAATTCACCTCCTTGTGAAGTCCGATGTAGGAAGCGGCCTAGGAATCACAAATAAATCTGGTCGGCACCGATGATGACTATACTAGTGGGGATTTTAGGGATTTTCTAATGAGAAAAAGCCCAATATTGTCCGAACCGAAGACCTGGGCTAGTGTTTGTGCCGTGAAGAGAGAGAGCTTCAATCCTGAGAAATTTTGATTTTTTTGTTCAAGAGGAAATGCATTCGGGGTTTGAAATTTTTTAGGGATGAAATAATCTTTTTCCAATTTGATGAAGTGTCAAATTTAAGAGACATCAGATTGAATAAACGGATGAGATTTGAGCTATTGCACCCCGTCCCAGTGCAATACCCTTTACAACAAAACTGGCCTATTGTTTGTCCGCCATCTTTGACTGCACTCTCTGGTATTCATGTTTACTGAGAAAAGGACGAAAAAGAAATGGAAGACATTGTTTCGGATCATTTGCAAAAAAAGTTCATATCTTTTTGACTTAAAAGATCATATCTTTAGTTTAAAAAAAAATCATGTCTTCGGTAAAAAGAAATTGTATGTATGAAAAGATCATACATACAATTTCTTTTTACCGAAAATATGATCTTTAACTCAATTGGTTCTCGACTTCTCGTTACCAAAAAGAAAAAAAGATCATATCTTTTTCATATATATATATATATATATATATGAAAAGATATGATCTCGAAAAAGAATCACGCGCATTTGGAAGTTGCAAAAAAGATGATACTCCTATCTTTTTGACTAATAAAAGATCATACCTTTAATAAATAAATAAAATCATATCTTCGGTAAAAAGAAATTGTGTGTATATATATATATATATATGAAAAGATCATATCTTTTTCATATATATTTCTTTTTACCGAAAATATGATCTTTAACTCAATTTGTTCTTTTTACCAAAAAAAAAAAAAAAAAAACCCGAGATTAAACAAAAGAGAAAGAATACAATGCAATAGGCTCCCCTACCAACCCTCTAAATAGTCAAATAAAAATAATACGATCCAATAGGCCAACACGCGTGGAATTGATTTCTGCAATAAGACCAAAGTTCAACTAAAAAACTACTTATCCCCAAAAAAAAAAAAAAAAAAAAAAAAAAACTATCTTTTTCCTGAATTCCCTCTAAAATTTCAAATCAAACAGAAAAAGACAGATCCTCTCCCCTGTTGAACAATCCACCGCAAGTAGATGGCAGAACACTCCTCTATCCACTTCTTAACTATTATGATGCTTGACCGCATGAATATTTTGGTGTTCCTACAATCTTACATTTAATATCATGTTTATAGCCTCCTTTCACCAGCATAATTCATACAGACTTCACATCCGTGAGATATTTGTAGAGGTTACATAAAGAGTCTAAGATTAAAAAGATTTTATGAGTATATTCTATTGTAAATGTTGCTCCATAATGTATTTTTTAATGGGTTTGAATTAACACTGTCATTTTTCAATTAAATATATTAGATGTGTCAACCAATTAAATTACAAAGTTTTTTAATATTATTTTAAATCCGTTGCTGCTCTAATGGTGGTTGATATATCTACTTATGTGTATAATCCAAAACTAACTTACAAGTCCATCAATAAATGTGCTGCATAATTGATCAGGGATCTAAACAAAGTTATTTTAGAATGGAAAAATATGTATTAATAATATGCAAGAAAATTTTTCTTTTTCTTTCTTTTTTTTTTTTTTTTTTCTAGTTCGCATGACCTTATATTTTTGTATGTCAATTAAATTATTAATTAATTAATTTTTAATTCTATATATTAATCAAAATTTTATGAATTAATATTTTTTTTTCCAATCTTCTTCCTTTACTAAAATTTATGCTCTTGAATCTTGCTTACGCTTATTTGTGTTTTGGTTCTATGTAAGGAAGGGTGCCCTTCCTTTACCCATACAATTTTGGCAAGCGTGGGTGGCCCAAGTAGAGAGACGAAAAAGGGGGGGGGGGGGGGGGGGGAATAACACTCTATGAAGCGGGCTCCACTGAGAGCATTACTAAAAAAATGTAGCTTTCAACGCCTTACTTTTATAATACACCATACGTAAAAAATTTTATTTTTATATACAACCTATTAAAACAATATAAACAACCTATTAAAATAATTTAACCAACTCAACATATTCATTTCTCTATAATCTCTCTCTCTCTCTCTCTCTCTCTCTCTCTCCAACCCATGAAAATAAATGAATTAAATAATAAAAGTAATATACTCCAATAGTCTGCCACTAGTAGTCGATCACTGTAGCATATTGCTAATTTTTTATTTTTTTTATTTAATTTTTTTAGCTTTAGCACTTTTGATATAGCATGTATTTCGGTGTTTGAAGGGCTATATATATATATATATATATATATATATATATATATATATAGTGATTTTACTATTTTAGAGCATCCACATCGATGAAACTAAATTTTTTAGCATTTAATACCTTAAAAAGCTACTTTATATATTTTAACATACAATTTCACAACATATCATGAATTAATGGTCTTATTTTTACCATAATCCAAACAATATTCAATTTTTTTTTCCTTCTCACTTCCTCTCTTTTCCTCTTTGCCATGAAACCCAACTAAGTGATAAAATAATATTTTTTTATGCTTTTTTGCTATTTTACCACCACTAATGGTGATGCTCTTACAACTACCACTATGGTGTTATCTTCCAATAGATTGTGTAGGTCATAATTTGGAAATAAATAAATAAACAAAAATTCAATTATATAATGATTAATGTGAGATAAAAAGCTAAAAAATTAGTTTAATTTTAAAATTTTAAAAATTAGTTCATTTTGAAATAAAAATGAAAAAAAAAAAAAGGTAGCTTTAGATCCACATTCCACTAACAATATATAAAATAAAATAAAAATAAAAAAATTAATTTTGTAGCGGGCTCCACTGAGAGCATTACTAAAAAAATGTAGCTTTCAACGCCTTACTTTTATAATACACCATACCTAAAAAATTTTATTTTTATATACAACCTATTAAAACAATATAAACAACCTATTAAAATAATTTAAACAACTCAACATATTCATTTCTCTATAATCTCTCTCTCTCTCTCTCTCTCTCTTCATCTCCAACCCATGAAAATAAATGAATTAAATAATAAAAGTAATATACTCCAATAGTCTGCCACTAGTAGTAGATCACTGTAGCATATTGCTAATTTTTTTTTTTTTATTTAATTTTTTTAGCTTTAGCACTTTTGATATAGCATGTATTTCGGTGTTTGAAGGGCTATATATATATATATATATTTAGTGATTTTACTATTTTAGAGCATCCACATCGATGAAACTAAATTTTTTAGCATTTAATACCTTAAAAAGCTACTTTATATATTTTAACATACAATTTCACAACATATCATGAATTAATGGTCTTATTTTTACCATAATCCAAACAATATTCAATTTTTTTTTCCTTCTCACTTCCTCTCTTTTCCTCTTTGCCATGAAACCCAACTAAGTGATAAAATAATATTTTTTTATGCTTTTTTGCTATTTTACCACCACTAATGGTGATGCTCTTACAACTACCACTATGGTGTTATCTTCCAATAGATTGTGTAGGTCATAATTTGGAAATAAATAAATAAACAAAAATTCAATTATATAATGATTAATGTGAGATAAAAAGCTAAAAAATTAGTTTAATTTTAAAATTTTAAAAATTAGTTCATTTTGAAATAAAAATGAAAAAAAAAAAAAGGTAGCTTTAGATCCACATTCCACTAACAATATATAAAATAAAATAAAAATAAAAAAATTAATTTTGTAGCGGGCTCCACTGAGAGCATTACTAAAAAAATGTAGCTTTCAACGCCTTACTTTTATAATACACCATACCTAAAAAATTTTATTTTTATATACAACCTATTAAAACAATATAAACAACCTATTAAAATAATTTAAACAACTCAACATATTCATTTCTCTATAATCTCTCTCTCTCTCTCTCTCTCTCTTCATCTCCAACCCATGAAAATAAATGAATTAAATAATAAAAGTAATATACTCCAATAGTCTGCCACTAGTAGTAGATCACTGTAGCATATTGCTAATTTTTTTTTTTTTTATTTAATTTTTTTAGCTTTAGCACTTTTGATATAGCATGTATTTCGGTGTTTGAAGGGCTATATATATATATATATATTTAGTGATTTTACTATTTTAGAGCATCCACATCGATGAAACTAAATTTTTTAGCATTTAATACCTTAAAAAGCTACTTTATATATTTTAACATACAATTTCACAACATATCATGAATTAATGGTCTTATTTTTACCATAATCCAAACAATATTCAATTTTTTTTTCCTTCTCACTTCCTCTCTTTTCCTCTTTGCCATGAAACCCAACTAAGTGATAAAATAATATTTTTTTATGCTTTTTTGCTATTTTACCACCACTAATGGTGATGCTCTTACAACTACCACTATGGTGTTATCTTCCAATAGATTGTGTAGGTCATAATTTGGAAATAAATAAATAAACAAAAATTCAATTATATAATGATTAATGTGAGATAAAAAGCTAAAAAATTAGTTTAATTTTAAAATTTTAAAAATTAGTTCATTTTGAAATAAAAATGAAAAAAAAAAAAAGGTAGCTTTAGATCCACATTCCACTAACAATATATAAAATAAAATAAAAATAAAAAAATTAATTTTGTAGCGGGCTCCACTGAGAGCATTACTAAAAAAATGTAGCTTTCAACGCCTTACTTTTATAATACACCATACCTAAAAAATTTTATTTTTATATACAACCTATTAAAACAATATAAACAACCTATTAAAATAATTTAAACAACTCAACATATTCATTTCTCTATAATCTCTCTCTCTCTCTCTCTCTCTCTCTCTTCATCTCCAACCCATGAAAATAAATGAATTAAATAATAAAAGTAATATACTCCAATAGTCTGCCACTAGTAGTAGATCACTGTAGCATATTGCTAATTTTTTTTTTTTTTATTTAATTTTTTTAGCTTTAGCACTTTTGATATAGCATGTATTTCGGTGTTTGAAGGGCTATATATATATATATATATATATATATATATATATATATAGTGATTTTACTATTTTAGAGCATCCACATCGATGAAACTAAATTTTTTAGCATTTAATACCTTAAAAAGCTACTTTATATATTTTAACATACAATTTCACAACATATCATGAATTAATGGTCTTATTTTTACCATAATCCAAACAATATTCAATTTTTTTTTCCTTCTCACTTCCTCTCTTTTCCTCTTTGCCATGAAACCCAACTAAGTGATAAAATAATAATTTTTTATGCTTTTTTGCTATTTTACCACCACTAATGGTGATGCTCTTACAACTACCACTATGGTGTTATCTTCCAATAGATTGTGTAGGTCATAATTTGGAAATAAATAAATAAACAAAAATTCAATTATATAATGATTAATGTGAGATAAAAAGCTAAAAAATTAGTTTAATTTTAAAATTTTAAAAATTAGTTCATTTTGAAATAAAAATGAAAAAAAAAAAAAGGTAGCTTTAGATCCACATTCCACTAACAATATATAAAATAAAATAAAAATAAAAAAATTAATTTTGTAGCGGGCTCCACTGAGAGCATTACTAAAAAAATGTAGCTTTCAACGCCTTACTTTTATAATACACCATACCTAAAAAATTTTATTTTTATATACAACCTATTAAAACAATATAAACAACCTATTAAAATAATTTAAACAACTCAACATATTCATTTCTCTATAATCTCTCTCTCTCTCTCTCTCTCTCTCTCTCTCTCTCTTCATCTCCAACCCATGAAAATAAATGAATTAAATAATAAAAGTAATATACTCCAATAGTCTGCCACTAGTAGTAGATCACTGTAGCATATTGCTAATTTTTTTTTTTTATTTAATTTTTTTAGCTTTAGCACTTTTGATATAGCATGTATTTCGGTGTTTGAAGGGCTATATATATATATATATATATATATATTTAGTGATTTTACTATTTTAGAGCATCCACATCGATGAAACTAAATTTTTTAGCATTTAATACCTTAAAAAGCTACTTTATATATTTTAACATACAATTTCACAACATATCATGAATTAATGGTCTTATTTTTACCATAATCCAAACAATATTCAATTTTTTTTTCCTTCTCACTTCCTCTCTTTTCCTCTTTGCCATGAAACCCAACTAAGTGATAAAATAATAATTTTTTATGCTTTTTTGCTATTTTACCACCACTAATGGTGATGCTCTTACAACTACCACTATGGTGTTATCTTCCAATAGATTGTGTAGGTCATAATTTGGAAATAAATAAATAAACAAAAATTCAATTATATAATGATTAATGTGAGATAAAAAGCTAAAAAATTAGTTTAATTTTAAAAAGTTAAAAATTAGTTCATTTTGAAATAAAAATGAAAAAAAAAAAGTAGCTTTAGATATACATTCCACTAACAATATATAAAATAAGAAGAAAAACAAGTAATTTGTAGTCATTTGTGAGAGGGAACACAAACTTAGGTAGGAACCAAAAGTATTTATTCAGTAGGATATAGATCATGTTAATAGATGCTCTTAGAGCTTGTTCGGAATGTGATGCAAGCTTTAGTTTATTTTATTTTTTTGTTTCTTTTTGATAATATTCGTGAGTTTCATTGTACTTTTTGGTAATATTCATAGATCTTATTATACTATTCAGCTAGTTTTTAATTTTTTTTTTACACTTATAACAACAAATTTTCAGTTTCAGTTAAATAAACTATTCTTAAACAGACCATTACATTAATTGAAAATAAATTATTTCAAAAAAAATTTAATACCACTTTTACAGAAAATAGAAAAAATTTTCAAAATATTAATTACTTTATTTTTTTCTCCCTAAAAACTTTGTTAAACTAGTTAATTATGTCCTAAAAAAAATTTAATTAAGAAATAGCTCAACTTTTCCCTTAATATATATAAAAAGTATCTGTGATGTTTGTGGCTGTGGGACCCGTACATTCCAGCAAGCGTTCCTCTTTGAAAATGTGGGGATTTCAAAAAGTATATAATGAAATTAGGTTTTTTGAAAAATATTGATAATTTGATAAAAACTATTAAAATGTACTTTTTGAAAAAATTGAATATTTGATTAGCACTTATAAAAACGGAAGTTCGAGTAATAAATTATAAAAAAGGACTATATATATATAAAAAAGAATTCTTTATTTTAATTATCTCTTTTAATGTAAGTTATGGACATAATATTTTTATAAAAATTTCACAATAAAATCTATATGACAGGTTGTTAATAGTAGATAAAAAATAATAATGTCTCCCATAAAAAAATAATAATAATAATATCACTAGTAGGTCCAAATGAGAACCAATAACAACTTATTGTATAAAATTTATTATGAGATTGTTATGAAAATATTGTATCAATAACACTATTTTTTTCTAAAGAAAATAGCACTAATTTAAAACATCCAAAAATACAATAAAATGTGATAATATTTTCACAAAACTATTTATTTTTAGTTGTGATCAATCGTATAATAAAAGATTTGATACCTAAACTTTTTTTTTGAAACTTTTGTGATAATTTGTTATGTTGTTGTAATTTTCATTTTGTAAATTTCCTTGCATGGACACGTATTCTACTGTACCTTTTACTTTTTTTTTTTTTTTTACTTCTTTTTTTTTCTCAACCACACGTTTCCTTTCACCATCTTCTTCTGCCTTTATATTCCCTTCCTTATCTGCTTTCTCAACATCTCATTTTCTTTCTGCTTCTCAAGTTCTCTAATCTCATAAAAAATCAATTAAGGCTTGTTCTGTAGCAGAGCAGCAAGGAGAGGCTTGTTCTGTAGCAGAGCAGCACGGAGAGGACCTTTGTAGCAGCACAGTGGGCAATTTGGTAATTTAACATTGCCTCACTTTTTGCCTTCTGAAAGTGCAAACAAACGGGCACTATATCAAACAAATCTTATCCTTATCGGTACTAATTCATTTGAATTGTAATCCACATATCAAATTCGAACACAGGTTTTTTCCATTCATCATGTTCCACATGAAGAACAGTGGCAGTGCCGTGTTGAGGGAAAGCGACACAACTTCCAATAATTTTCCCCTTGGTTTGCGCGTTTTGATTGTGGATCACGATCAGCAAAGTCTGCAAGAAATGGAGGCGAACCTTCGGAGATGTGGATATGAAGGTTACTTCTTATTCCTTTCTTTTTTTATTGAGTTTATACTGCAGGTCTCGAATGGCTGCGAGTTATCATGTTAAGGGATTGAGTTCAAGCGGTATCACAAGGGCCACCATCATATCGGATTGAGTTGAAGCGTTATCGCAAGATCGTCGGCACAGCCACGGTAAAGGTTTTTTTATTTTTATATTTTAGATTTGGGTATGAAATATGATTTAGTTTTGGGTATGTTGGATTGCTTTGATTTAGGTGTTTGGATTAGATTCGATTTTGTTTTGGGTTTTCTCTTTGAAAATGTTGCTTCTCACATGCGAATGGTGCACCAATTTTTATTTTGCAGTACTTTTTAAATGTTGCTTCTCACATGCGAATGGTCGAATTTTGCAGTTATTTTGCAGTACTTTTTTTCACATATGGTCGAATTTTGCAGTTATTTTGCAGTACTTTTTTTCACGAATGGGAATGGTGCAGTAAGTAGCACTTCACCTGAAGTGCACTTGTAATTGTAATTGTAATCGTTGACAAACCCATAGGTAGAACTCACTCTTAAAAACCAACTTGCAAGAAAAGGGTGTCCTAGAGCTTATAAACACATGATTAAGCTTATACTTAATCAATGTGGGACACTAGGTTCATAACACACTCACAGCACTTTGCCCATCACTGCCACTCGCAGCAGCCAACTGCTGTCTACGGTCTACCAAATTTTTCCCTACCATTCTCAGTCCTGATGACCAGTTTTTGTTTCTCTGCCTGACCAAACGCATTTGAGCAACACTGAAACATAAACACTGTGTCCCCTTGGAGAAATTTGTCATTTAGCATCATTTTAGCAACTATTTAGTTAGTGGTCAACGCCCCTGATAGGATTCCCTTCTATAATTTTTTTCTAATTTAAATGGCAATTCGACCACAAATATTTTGCAGTCACTAAATGCGTTCAAGTGGAGGATGCTTCAACTCTGCTATGGAAGGAGGGAAACGTATTTCATATTATTATAATTGAACAATGCTTGCTTGGTGTGAATGAATTTGAACTTCTTCGAATTGGTAGGGAGATGGATTTGCCTGTTATTGTTATTGGTAAGTACATAGTGTGTGTGTTTTTCTTGGATATGTATGTCATTTTCTGTTTCATTAACAATTTTGTGAATCTAACATCTCAATATTTATAATGTTACGTAGCGACATCCGAGGATACTCAACTAAACATTGTTCAATGGAGTTTGGAAAATGGTGCCTGTGATTATCTGCTGAAGCCTATCCCGATGAATGTTCTTAAGATGGTGTGGAAATATATGTTTTTCAAGAAAGACAATAATGTGTCCAAAGTGAACAATCAGCGGATGTCTTGGACACCAGACTCTCATGAAAAGTTTGAAGAAAGTGTGCGAAAACTGGGGGGCGCTGATAGTATGAGTCTTTTTTCCTAATCTTATCTGCATTAATTTGTTGTTCTCACACTCTAGTCATTTATCTGCTCATGTTCACTTTGTCCATTGCTTTTAATGGTGCAAGTTGGTGAAGTCAATTACTTTAAATAATTTAGTGGCCTATTTATGACTAAGAAAAGAGTTTGTTAGATATGGGAAGGAAAACATATGGAGCCCCTTTACTGGAACTAGTTTTCCATAAATTAAATATGTCCATTTTAATTATTCTCACTGAGAAATATAGCACATTGTATGGAGCCTTAATTCTGTAACACTTCTGTACGACTGTTTGCAATCATTCAATAAATTCATATAATGCATCTGTCCTCTTTTTTTCTGTTCTTTTTTTCTTTTTCTGAAGGTAGTGTAATTTACACGCACGCTGTTTTGCACAAACGTCCATACACAAGTTATTTTGAACTGAAATCGTGAGTAACTCATGTCTTCAACTAACAATTTCAGTTCAAAAATACCTATGTACGAATGTGCGTAAAACAGGTTTTACCCTTTTTTTTTAAGCATATGCATTTATCATACTAGCACGTCACTTTATGCAGCTAATATTTCCTTTTTTGAAACAATAACTAATGTTAATTTTGGAATCATTAGTTTGTGGTTAGTTCAATGAGGTTGAAAATAATCATTTTATTAGTTGTTTGGGTTATTCTCTTAGAACAACTTCTGGGAAAAATATTTGTACTGAGGGTTATTATTATTATTTTTTAAATGCAATCTGTTAGGGTTGTTTTGTGTTTCTGTAAGTTCAAGAATAGAAAATTTTGTTCCTTAAGAATGGAATTTTTTTTCTGAAGACAGGTAATTAAACTCAGCCGTTATGATTGGTTGTGCACTCTATCCCATTCTTCAGTATTAGCATTTTAGCCTGTATTACAATATTTTATATATGTTGATGCAGATGCGACTCCCAAGAAAATTTTGCAACTCTTGCAAAGTAACTTTAAGGGTTTCGAAGATGTTGATAGGGAAAAGATTTCCAGCCATCTTCAGGTAATTGCTATTCTTATTGTATCCTTAATTGATTTTTCCCCAGCATCTGCATATCTTTATTTAAACTCAAACAATCATATTAGAATAACGATTATAAAGGTCGTATCCAGTTAGGACCATGCTAATTTAACATGATATCAAGTGTTCTTGACTTGAAACTTGGTGTGAAATGGTGATTTATCAAGTTACCGAGTCAGATACCTCTTAAGGAAAAATCACACCTGTTGAGTGATAGTTTATGACGTCAGATTTCTCTTTCGGTAAAGGATACTCACTATTCACTATTTCATGGTGCAGAAATACCGTGATAGCCTTAAAAAAGAGGCTCAGCCAGCAATGACCACGGTAAAGGATACTCAAGGCTTTCAGAGTGTAACATTGCCTTTTGAAACCATCGTACCAACCATTGGAGGTAGTACTAGTTGTGGAAACCAAAGCAACGTTTGGATGACCCAGATGGATGCATCTTCAAGTGAACAGATGCGGAATGAATTCACTGGAAGTCAGCCTTTTGACTGGGAAAGCATTCTCAATGTCCCGGATGAGCTTTTCAGCCTTGAAACTTTTCTGGTAGGTATATCTGGAGGTCCTGATTTTTACTACAATAATGCTCCTCTTCTGGGTCCTTTTCATACTGATCATGGAGAACATGGTTGTTCCCAGGATGGAATAGCTGAAAATTTTAATGGGGATGTTAGTGCTTGTGAACATTTTAACGACCTCTGATGCCGGTACGTAACATGATCCCATTCATGGTTGCTGGTAAGAAATTTTTATAACTTGTACCCATTTTGGCACAAGTTATAAAAAATTCTTCTATAAAAAATAACCGACATTTATTCAGGAAAAAATAAATAAAAAAGGAGATTTATTTATTTATTCATTGTATCTCTTGCAGTTTGCTGGATTATCCGAGTCTGAAGTCTCACTCAGGTGGCGTCATCCCAAATCCCAGAAAAATGCTTCTCTGTTGAATGCGTCTTTGTTCTCTTTGATTCTACCTGTTTTCCTAAAAGTGTAGTATTATTTTGTTTTCAGCTCAGGACATCAGCCCTTGTTTGCTTTAAATTCCGTCTGTCTGTCTGTCTGTTTTAATAAGGGTAATCTTCCAAGTTCCATCGAGTCGGTTTGTAACAAATTCAGGATTTCAGCCCAAATTCACACGTGTGTGCAACCTGGTATGTGTAACAGTTTCTATACTTTCATAAAGGACAGACTTTATGGGGGTGTTTGGTTTATGTTTTCAAACAACAATTTTTAGTTTTCAAACAACATTTCACGTATTTTAACGCACTTTTTCACCCACACGTATTTCTACAAATGTTTTTAAACAACAATTTTCAGGTTTTAAACACACATATCAAACGGACCCTATGTCACTGCGCTATAGCTATGAAGTTTAAAATCGCTATTTAAGTCGGTTGTCTCAAATGAGGTTTTGATATTTCAAAGTTAATCGAGAATGATAAAAAAAAAGTGCAGTTTTTATCTGGTAATGTTAAGACCGATTCTGGTTAGTGACGATAAATAATTAATATCCACAGATTCCTTGGCCATCGGTCATTCATTCATGCATGAAAAATTCGTAGAAAGCGTGCAAGAACTGGCCTTTAATGGTTTGAAACTTTAATAATCTGTTTGGTACATGTGTTTGAAAATTGAAAATTGTTGCTTGAAAATATTTATGAAAATACGTATAGGTGAAAAAGTGTGTGAAAATATATGAAATGATGTTTAAAAACTGAAAATAATTGTTTAAAAACACAAACCAAACATTCCCTAAATCTTTTTCCTAATCTTAAGCTTCATTAATTGGTCATTATCACACGACTCACTTTCACTTATCTGCACAGGCTTTTTACTTCCAAAAAAGAAAAGAAAAAGAAAACATGTAAAGGACTTCGTCCGTCCGTCCGTTGAATTCTACTTCTATGATGTAATTTGGCAAATTCAAACTACTTTTGTTTTGTTTCACTGATGCACACTAGTGTACTCCAAAATAATTCACGGTCCATTAAAAAAAGAGAAAAAAAGTTAACAATTGTTTTTTTTTTTTTTTTTTCAAGAATAGTTGGATGTGGAAACATATTTATTAAATTCAGACCGCAACTTGACACGGAATGGGTTTCAAGTCAGAGTCATTGGTTTAACAAGATAGTCATCTGTCAAATCACAAGTTTAATTAAAATTTTAATTAAATTAAATACATTTATTTTCTTCTAAAAAAAATTAAAAGAGAAATATCTTGGTTGACTAATCTTTTATTGAACCTTGCGAATACTAAATTTAATCAACTAATTGTCTCCAGACATGACAGAGTTATTGTCACTTATAATCCAACCAGGAGAGGTATCATAAAAAACAAAGGGAAAATTATACTTTACCTTCTAAATTATGATCCTTTTACACTTACCCTCATAAATTATAAAGAAGAACATTTTTACCATCTTAGGCTATACCCCCTCTACATTCATCCCCCTAAACTATGAAAATGCATATTTTACCCCCTAAACTATGACTTCTTTTACACTTACTCCACTAAACAATAAGAATGCACACTTACTTTCCTAAATTACTACCCATGGGGTGGGGGTGGAAAGTGTTACATGAGTAATAGAAAGGTATGCATTATCATAATTTAGAGGGACAATTGTTACATTAGTAATAGTTTAGAGAGTAAAGTGTATATTCTTCTAGTTTAGGAGGATAAGTGTGGTATGCATTCTCATAATTTAGAGGGACAATTGTTACATTAGTAATAGTTTAGAGAGTAAAGTGTATATTCTTATAGTTTAGGAGGATAAGTGTAAAATGGGGTATAATTTAGGAATCAAAATCCTTTAGAGTTCTTAGGATACTCTAATAGATATAGTTCTAGTAATCCTAAAATTCCTTTTAAAATAAAAGGCCAAGATTTTGCCACCTCATCAATCTATTAAAAATTAATTATTTTCATAAAAAAACTCAAACTAACTCACTATTAAACCCAAAACTGCCCCATTCTCCCCTTTTGCTACCAATCGTTGGTGTTTTATCTAAGGAAGTCAATTTTGTATTGGAGGCCATTTCAGTTTGACTAGGGGAACGAAATATTTCGGCATCAATTGATACCGGTGTATCGTTTTGGGATTACTACTATTTATATATTTCTATACAAAAATATATATACTTTTTTTTTTTTTAAGTATGAATATATTAAATTTTATGTTTATCAAGATAAAATTTAAAATACACATATTTTATACAAATTAGCTTAAGTACATTAACCAATGTATAAGCTTAAATAACAATTTTTTTTAAAAAAAATTTATTGTACTGGCCGAAACCCCAATACATGCTGGTATAGGCTGGTACAACCCGTTGTTTTTTTAAAAAACATATTGAAGGAGTACTAGTATTGTTTAATGGCTGGTACAACCGGAACCGATATGATATTGACTTCATTGGTCCTACCACCACACTCCAATTAGACACCACCACCAACCCAGATCCAATTTGGGTATTCTTATCTTTCCCAAATGTCTTACATTGCAGTCAATAGTCTAAAAATCAAAAGATCATCCACAGGTTATCAAGAAAAGGAAAAAGAATGTATATTTAATTTCAATCACAAAACCAGCCACAGGTTTCACACAAGTCATAATATAACAACAATGGCAATTAAATATATATTGTCACTTCTATTACGAATTTCCTGTTGGTTTTCCTTTTGGATTATGGTATGTATGTATGATTGAATTTGGCCACGCGCAATGGATCTATTCCCGTGGGTTGGGTTTTTAGCGGATTCATGTTTGGTATGAGTTTGGGTTGTCACCAGAGATTGGTATTAGGAGGGGAGAGTGAGGCAGTTTTGGGTTTCCATGATTGAGTTTGAGTTTTTTTTTTTTTTTTTTTTTTGGAAAGCATTATTTTTTAGGTTTGTGATTTGATGAAACGGCATAATCTTAGCCTTTTATTTTAAAAGGAAGGTGAGAATTAAAGGAATTTTACCTGGTAGAATATGTCCTAGAAACTTTAGAGAATCTTAATCCATAATTTATGAGAATAAAGTGTAATTTCTCATGCACACAAACTGACGAAATTAAAGCCTGCATTTAGATGAGCTTATTTTCATCATATTATTTTGTTTATCATGTAAAAACTACAGGTATATATTGAAAAATAATAATAAGCTGAACGAATAGGCCCTACAACTAAACTACGTTTTCTTTATGCATTTCCTGAGAGCACTTTCTTTCTTAGCCTGACGAAATTAAAGTCTGCATTTAGATGAAATTATTTTCAACATATTATTTTGTTTATCATGTAAAAACTACAGGTATATATTGAAAAATAATAATAAGCTGAACGAATAGGCCCTACAACTAAACTGGGTTTTCTTTATGCATTTCTTGAGAGCACTTTCTTTCTCAACCTAGCAATCAAAGAAATTAAAGATTGTCCAATACAAATTCAATATGTTCGGTGTCATTATGATATATATATTGGATAGGTATAGTGACACTAATCACTATGTATTAAAAAAAAAATAGAGATGTTTATCCTACATTAGTTGTATGCGTTAGAATTTTAAGTCTTATAACCTCAAGCTACTACTACAAAATTTAGGTCATTTTGTAGTAGTATTCTGATTATGTAATATATTATAAGTATGTTTAAAAAACTCTATATACTATTTTTATGTTCGTGTGTTCTAATAAGTATTACTGTTTCCTAAAAAAAATCACTATGTATAGGATTAGAGGTTTCGGACTAGAGGGAGGTGTATATGAAAGTAATATGATTTAATTACAATCTATCGTCTCTATAAATTAGAAAAGTAGTATAAAAATTATATTCATTGCATTGCTCATTCAAATTCCAAGAGATTGCCAAAATTCTTGAAAGTACAAACAAGTCAAAACATTACTCAAAAGTCAAACGTACAAAACTCAAATGAGGGAAAAAATGAGTAAATATCCTTAATTTGAAAATTATGTAGTAAAATATTCATCCGTTCAAAATATTTAGCAAAATGCCCCTGTTTTGGAACTCAATTTTAACAAAATCAAGTTCTGTGTAAAATTCGATATCCTCAAATTTAAGTTTTATGTGTATTTTTAAGTAGAACTTGACATTAGCAATGTCGAGTATCGCTTAAATTAGGACAAAGTTTAGCTGTGTACTAGTACCTGTTTACTATAGCATGTAGCCAAATTTTTTTGGCTATGGCACCATCAATGAAGCACAACATTTTGTAGTTCGAGGAGGCAAAAATAACATTATAGCAATATGCCTTCACCAATAATCATGCTCTAAACAAGTATACCTGTTTACTATAGCAAGTTGCTACTTGCTTTTAATATATTTTTTAAAAAAAATTCTTTTCTCCTCTTTTTTTTTCTTTTTTTTTTCTTTCAACTCATCTCTCTCTCTCTCTCTCTCTCTCTCTCCCCTGATACTGTAGCAAGCCCTCTTCAATTCACTCACTTCCCTGTTCGCCTCGTTGCCTTTGCTCATCGACAAAATCATGTTGCATCCTCGAAACCTCAGTCTCGAGCTGCACTGCTCTCTTGGCCACCAACTCCAAAGTCTTTAGCTCTTCTCCAGACCATTCGATCTCCTTCTCCATCTCTTTGAGCTTTTCCTTCTTCAATGCATTATCATTTTGAAGCTCTTCGATCTCCAAACTGAGTTTCTTGATTCGCTCCTTGCTTTCCGAATTGAATTTCACCATCCGAAGCTTCTTGCTCTCCAAAGACTCGATCTTCCTATTCAGCTCTGAAACCCTGGCATCATAATTGCCACTGTCACCGGGCTGATCAAGATCGTAGGAGCTCTCCCCTGTTTGATCCAACTCAGCGCCATTAATGATTATCTCCTTGTCCACCATTGCTAATCCAACAAATACACAAATAAAAAATTAAACAAAAAACAAAAATCCTAGACCCCTATTTGGTTGCCAAGAAAAATCAATCAACTTAAAAATCCAAACCAAACAACATAAAATAGAATGGTGGTTGTGGTCGTTGGTGGAGGTGGCTATGGTGTTTGTTTTTTTTTTATTTTATTGTGTTGAAAGCTAAAATAAAACCACTAATGTTGGGTGTTTTGTAAAGTGAGGTAGTAAAATAGATAAAGTAGCTTTTTGCGGAGCCAAATTGCTAAATTTATGACTCCACCATAGCGGATGCTCTAAGGTGTTAGTGGTGTGCAATTGTAACTGTACTGTAAGTCTCAGTAAGTTAGTAGACTACATATATTTGCCTAGAAACTGATGAGTGATGAAAAAAAAATTTAATTTATCAAGATAAGAATAGATTTTGTACCAATGAGAGGAAGACACATGTGGGAAGCCTTATCACTTTAATTAAAAACCAGTGAGGGCTGAAAAAAAAAAAATATATATATATATATATATTTTGAAAAAAATTTATAACTTCAGTTGGGTCGGGCTATATGGGTTTCAAATTCTTCAACCCTCCACCTGAGCTGAATAATCATTAACCAAAAAAATAATCTGTCATGAACTAAAATGTCACATTTTAGTTACCAAAACAAAGGAGATGATTTCTCATATATGTTTAGCACATTACAATTTAAAAACAACTACTTTTTGAAGCTAATTGAAAGGGTGATAGTGTGACATGACACCAATACCAAATATAAACCCACAATTACTATATCATGTGAATCAAATATGGATGAAAATCAACTACTTTTATCAATATCTTAGTTAACCGAATGGAAAACAAGTGCATCACAATTTTTCATTGAATCTTATGACATACAACTTTGGGGAAAATATATTTTCATTTTCCAAACAAACATACATGCAAAGAAAATGAAATTGGCCATTGAGACCTGAATGCCCTTAAGTGTATGGAGACAAATTACATAATATGCAATATGCTTCACAGAACAAATGTGCAAATTAGTCAACCAATAACTCAATAAATAACTCAGCAACTTTTCCAAAAATGTCAAATAATGTTTTTTTTTTTTTTTTTTACAAGAGAGAAATTCTACTCTAGCCTAATCTAAGTGTATATGTATGTAAAGCTCCCTCCTAGAGACTTGAACCCTAGCCCTTGCCCTCCACACTCCACAAGCACTTATACTTGTGAAGTGACCATCGCACCAAGGATGTGCGGTGGTAAATAATGTTACCATTGATGTGATTATGCAATCTTAAATTGTTTATAAGATTATGTCTAAATATAAAATGCATTATGTTTTATTTTATTGTACAAAACTTACGCAAATTATGAATAATTTTATATGGCACCTATTTATTATTGAACCTGCCAAATATACATTATTTTTAATTGTTTATAAGATTAAAAAGAATTAAAGAGGGTGACAATAGAAAATTTGATAAAATAAAATCAAGAAATATACCTAATCTTTTCATCTTTATGAAAACATAAAATGATAATTCAAATCGAGACCTTCCAATGAGACTACAATTTCCATATGGCGTTAGTAATAAAAGCCCAACAATTTGCTTATTGGGAGTAGCTAGACACAATGGAGATTTCTCGTCTTCATTTAAAAATATATGCCACGCTTGGATCTCCCTAGAACAAAAGATTGATGGCTTCATAATAAAGAGGAAAAAAAACATAGATTCATGTAAAGCAGTGTTTCCTATGCTATTTCTCATTTGCAACTCTACATTAGAGCTATTAATGAGGACTTTCAAAACTTTCAAATGTTTACTTTTTGTGGTCACGTCAATTGCATTGTCCTCTAGGATGTTTTTCTTGGTAAGAAGGAAGGGGAAATGATCAACGATGAATTTTGCGATCTTAGTACTTCCAAAACTTGTTGTCTCATGTAGCAAGAAATTCCCCTAGATGGGCTCTTTTGAGAAAAAATGTTTGATAATGAGAGTTGTTTGTTGGTTGACATGTGTTCCAACATGCCAACAAAACCAATTACATCATCATTGACTAATGGTTGATGAAAGGAAGCAAAATCAAAGTCACGGAGGGCAATGTTCTTGGATTGGTGGAGGTTTGGAAACTTTTTTAACTTTAAAGCTTCCAACCTTTCATTGAGAATGTTTTGGGCATAAATTTGCACCAGTATGTCCACAACCATTAATAAGAAAGGAACTTGATTTTTTTTTTTTTTTTTGGTTGAGAAAATCAAAAAATGTTTATTGCAATGAAAAAAATCATTGCAATAACATTAGAGTCATTGCAATAGTTGATATAAGATGTTGCAATAAAATTTGAGGTAATAGTTTTGTGCAACAAAAAATTTTGTTGTAATAAACTCCAAATATTTTAATAACAATTTGATACAATGATATATATATTGTTGCAATAAACAATTTAAAGTTTCGAATATCTTGTAGATATAGGCTATTATTTCACAAATCTTATTGCAATAGATTGTAAATAATTGAACAAAATAAGTCAAATTAAATTATTGCAATGATATCTTCATTGTAATAGATAATTATTTCATTTTGTCATTGCAATGGATTATGAAATAACTGATAATAGGTTATTACAATGATATATTCGTTGTAGTTTCATGTTTGTCATTGCAATAGATTGTAAAATAATTAATATCAAATTATTGCAATGATAACTTCGTTACAATAATGTATTTGTTCGAAATTTTCATTGCAATAGAATACAAAAATAATTTGTATCAATTTATTACAACTATTTCTTCATTTTAAGTTATTATAGCAATTTTGCTAATATATTAAAGCTTCTATTGCAACAAAAAATTATTAGTTATTGCAACTTATTATTGTTGATGCAATAATTATTTGATCAATCATCAATGATAAGATCATTTATACCTGTCTCATTATCAATTCATTTTGTCAAACGATGTCCAAAGGTGTCAAACCTTCTTTATTTAGATAACTGAAGTTAACTCTCCTATCCCATATAAGAGAACACATAACATTTGAATGAAAATTGATAGAGGCCAAATGCAAAGCTATGTGTCCATTCTCATCACTTTCATTTAGAAGCTTCTCAAACCTTAGGTTTGACAATATACTTTTCACCAACATGTCTTGCCCATGCTTTGTCGCCACATGCAATATATTTTGACCTAAACTATTCAATAATTTAGATGGATCGCGCCATTGCTATTCTAGAAATATTTCAACGGCCTTAATGTATCCCTTCTTGGTTGATATATGGATAGGAAGGTCACCCTTTAGGCTCTATAAAAGGGTCTGTTGTTTGAATTTTGTTAAAATGAACTGAATTCCCTCAATGTAATTACTGGCTGCAGCTAAATGCAGAGGTGTCTTCCCTTTTTGGTCTCTTACGTGAAAGAATAATGGGTTCTTGCTAAAAACCTCTTCTAATACATCTAAGTTAACCCAAAAAAAAAAAAAAACTAAATATTTTAAAACATGAATGACATTTGAAAAAATTTACTAAAATATATTAATTTAGAACATGCATGACATGCAATTGTTTGTTACAATCAATGTGGAAAATACAAAGTATTTTTTTTTTTTTTTTTGAGAATAAAAAAAAAAAACCAAGTGAAAAATACAAAGTAAGTGTGATACAAAACATGCAATGCATTATGTTTTATTTTATTGTACAAAACTTATGCAAATCAGGAATAATTTTAGATAGCACCTATTTATTATTGAACCTACCAAATATACATTATGCTCAATTGTTTATAAGATTAAAAAGAGTTAAATCACATGACAATAAAAAATTGATAAAATAAAAGTAAGGAATATACCTAATCTTTCCATCCTTATGGCAACATAAAATAGTAATTCAAGTCGAGACCTTCCAATGAGACCATGATTCCCATATGGCGCTAGTAATAGAAGCCAAACAATTTTCTTATCGGAAGTAGCTAGGCACAATGGAGATTTTCCGTCTTCATTCAAAATATATGCCGCGTTGGAATCTCCCCAAAATAAATGATTGATGACTTCATAACAAATAGGAAAAAATATAGCTTTATGTAAAGCGGTGTTTCCTATACTATTCCTCATTTGCAACTCTACAGTAGAGCTATTAATGAGGACTTCTAAAACTTTTAGATGTTTCTTTTTTGTGGCCACGTGAATTGCACTGTCCCCTAGAATATTTTTCTTGGTAAGAACGAAAGGGAAGTGATCAACAATGAATTTTGTGATCTTAGTACTTCCAAAACTTGCTGCCTTATGGAGCAAGCAAGGAATTCCCTGATGGGCTTTTTTGGGAAAAAATGGTTAATAATAGGAGTTGATTGTTAGTTAATATGTGTTCCAACATGTCAACAAAACCAATTACATCATCATTGGCTAAAGGTTGATGAAAGGAAGCAAAATCAAAGGCAAAGTTGGTGGTGTTTGTGGATTGGTGGAGGTTTGGAAACTTTTTTTACTTTAAAGATTTCAACCTTTCATTGAGAATTTCTTGGGCATAAATTTGCATTGGTATGTTGACAGCCATTAGTAAGAAAGGAGCTTGAATTGTAAACATTACGAGAGAAAAAAAATTTATTGCAATGAAAAAAAAATCATTGCAATAACATTAGAGTCGTTGCAATAGTTGATACCAAATGTTACAATAAAAATTGAGTTAATAGTGTTGTGCAACAAAAAAACTTTTGTTGTAATCAACTCTAAATATTTTAATAACAACTTTGATGCAATGATATATATATATATATATATATATATATATATATATATATATATATATATATATATATTGTTGCAATAAATAATATATTGTTTCAAATATCTTGTACGTATAGGTTATTATTTCATGAATCTTATTGCAATAGATTGCAAATACTTTATCAAAATAAGTCGAGTTAAATTATTACAAAAATATCTTCATTGTAATAGATAATTATTTCAATTTGTCATTGCAATAGATTATGAAATAATTGATACTAGCTTATTGCAATAATATATTTGTTGCAATTTCATGGTTGTCATTGCAATAAATTGTAAAATGATTAATATCAAATTACTGCAATAAGGTATTAGTTTCAAAATTTCCATTGCAATAGATTACAAAAATAATTGGTATTAATTTATTGCAACAATTTCTTCATTTTAAGTTATTACAACAATTTTTCCTAAATAATCATGTTAATATTATAAAAGATGAAACTCATAAAATTGGGAAATAAAATTTACTTTATCATTAATAGTGATACCAAACATATGAATCAAAAGCATAATACAAATTCTAAGAGATATCTCTAGATGTTCATGCTTTTCAAACATTTTAACTTTTCAAAATGTATGACGAATGCCAATGATAAATACACTATTGTATTTGAAGACTTGGCTATCAAGACAATAACATAACTTATTAGGAGATATAACTTGAAATAGAATAGCATAAATTTTTCAAGAGAGGTTCATGATAATAAAGGATATTAAACATAAGTAATTTCCTCTTTGATTATGACCAAAGTTGTGGGTGCAACTATTTACGACTTATAAAATGTAATATGTTAATCATTTTACTATACCTATTTAAAATTAAAGCAATTGAGTTAGTCATAACTTCCTTTTTTTTTTTTTTTTTTTTTTTTTTTTTTTTATTTTAAGTTAGTCATAAGATTCTATTTAATTCATAACTGCGTACACAAGCTTTTAATAACTTTTATACATGTTCATTCAACATATTCTTCATCCAAAATTTCATATAGCCATAAGCAATTCATCTCCTCTCTTTTTTGATACCATTCATAGGGAGATAAAAAAAAAAATCAAAAGTCACAAAAGGGCTAGACTAAACCAGCATTGGTTCATTGGCACACGGGTTGCCAATTTAGCTATAGACCAGACCTCCTTTACAACCAAATGGGGAACTAAGATCATATTATAGGAAAGACCATGTTGAGTTAGGAAAATTAGATTAGCCATTCTAGAACTATCAAGCCAATCTGGAGCCTTTTTCTTCTTAAAGGATTGAAGAAGTTCCCTACTATAACTTAGAAACAAAATTTGCTAAAAACCATGATTTCTTGCTGTGATTCCAGCTTCCACCATAGCCTCTAGCAATGCCTCACCCGTGGTTCTGGCTTTGCTACTAACTACACCATAAAAGATTCTATCTCCCTAGATATTGACAGCTTCATAAGCAATACCACTCCTATGACGTTTTCTACCCCTAGCACCCACAACTTTGATGATCAATTGTCATTACCTTGCTGCTGATTGGTGCTCTAGCCTTGGGCTTTTGTTGAGTCTGTTGTTGTATGGGTGTTCTATGAAGGTTTCCTTGTACTTATAAGATAAATATTAGGCAGTTAGAATCACATCCATAGGGTTGGGGTTAGTTCCTTCAGTTAAGGTCCAAAATATTACAAGTATATAAATCCAAAACTAACGAGCCCTTAAAAATAGAAAAGGCCTAATACGTGAGCTAATGCCCATTTAAAATGGGTAAAAGGAAGCCCAAGCTCATAAATGGGTAAGCCTTAGGCCTTAGAGAAGGAAGAAAAAAGCAGAGGAAGCTTGGCGTAGGCTCTGTGAGAGAAACCCCCAAAGAGCCTAGAAAGAGACTGGACCAAGATACTGAGAAGCTGCCAGAACTAGGGAGGGGATCCTTAAGAAGTGCCAGGAAAGAATCAACTGGGTGTTAGACAGCTCAGGGAAGCATGCTCAAGGGCACAAGGAACGAGGAAAGACATGGCCCATCAGTCTCCTGCAACTAAAAAAAAAAGGCTCTGGAAACAAATGATGACTTAGGAACCAGCATCTATGAAGGGAAGCCTGGTACCACGGGAAGGGTAGCATATTGAACCATGAAGGAAGGTGGCTAAGGATCTTTCAACTTGACAAAGAGAAATCTACCTATTTAGAGAAAAAAAGACAAAGGATGAGGTAGCCAAAATAGGGGTTCTAAAAAGCCTCTCTACAAACCTTGGGTAAAATTCACTTAGGGACTTTTTAGATGGAAACCTCAAAAGAAGAATATAGTGAGAAAATAAAGAAAGGACCAGCCACCAATGTTGCTAACACAACATTGGTTCTAGTACTCAAGATAGCAAATATAAGGAATCAAGGGTACACCAAAAACCCTAGGAAGGTACTATAAAGGGGGATCAAGCCATCAGCAAAAACCATTCAACAATAAGGAATTAGAGCACAAAGACCCTTTGGAAAACTCCTTTAAATCTCAGGAAAATAGAAAAAAGGGAAAAACACTATGAGGGATCTTAAGACAGGTACTAGAGGATACACTTGGATTCAAGGGGATTCAAACCTCACAAGTCTTGGAAGTCTATATAAAGCTATCCAAGTTTTTGACTTTTGAACTTATTTGAATCTTGTAACACATCCCAGTGAAAAGAAGGGTCAATATACTAAAACTTAATATAATGAAATATCATTTTATTTTCTGAGAATCCCTAACGTCCTTACATGCTTTTTCTTTATTTCTTTATTTTTCCTTAGCTATTTACTTTATAATATGTATATATTTGCATGTATGAATATATATGTGTTGTAGGATCCATGCTTTGTGCACAACTTGGTTCATAATTAGCTCAATATAGCTACGGTGAACCAAACCCAGTCCACCAAACAACAAGTATAAGGTCCAGGATCCTTGTTTCTACTTGGGCCTAGGAACTGTCCAAAAAAAAAACCCACACCTTGATGAATCACCCTATTTCTATGGTTCCAAATGGTCCATAGAGTCGTGAAGATGGCCTACAGGACACTATTGAATCTGTCCCTCTTACTTTGTATTTAGACAAGAGCAAAGTTAACCAATGTTGAACAAATATGTTACTAAAATATGAGGAATGAATGGCTAGGGTGGAGTCATGCCAGTAAGCTCTAGTAAAGGGACAAAGCAAGAAAAGGTGGGTTGTAGATTCATCTTCTTCATTGCATAGAGGGCATGTACTAGAGGTTGAAATGCCTCTATTTTTTAGGCTAAGTAAAGTGGGTAGGCTATCATGCATGAGTTTCCACGTAAAATTGTTGATTTTTAGAGGGACCTTAACTCTCCAAATTAAGTTCCACACCCCTTACTAAGTCTGAGCTTGCTTAGCAAGGGTTGAATGATCCATCACCAGGAATTCATATGCCTTTTTGACCTGATAATCCCCATTCTTTTGGGTATTTCCATAGAATTTTATCTTGAACTGATCCTGTTTTGGAAATAGGAATTTGCAAGATTGTAGAGGCTTGGTTGAATGGGTATAAGGATCTAATCCAATCTGTTTTCCAAGTATTGGTATGTTGATCAATTAAGTCTCCCACTTTACTAGTAGTAAGGCTTGGGTGGTTCAAGTTCAAAGAAGGGTAATGAAACCAATTTTTGTGGTTGAGTGGAATACCATAACCATTTCCAACCCACCATTTCCCCTCTCTTAGTTTTCATCAATTAAGTCCCCCACTTTACTAGTATTAAGGCTTGGGTGGTTCAAGTTCAAAGAAGGGTAATGAAACCAATTTTTGTGGTTGAGTGGAATACCATAACCATTTCCAACCCACCATTTCCCCTCTCTTAGTTTGTGGTTTTCTTGTTGGATGATGTTTTTCCAACACTAGGAGTGGTGAGGTTTAGGTCTACATTCCTGAATTAAGCAGCTAGGGAAATATTTAGCCTTAAAAGTTCTAGCCAACAAAGAGTGAGGATTATGGCTGATTCTCCAATAATTTATTATCCAAAATTTGTACCTCAAGATGTGATCAGATTATTTGGGAAAAAAAACGCTATCCAAAACTCGACCACAAACTCATCATCAATCATGGCCCATAAATGCTCTCCTAGAGTTCACAATTGCCTGTAAAGAGATTTGAAGAACCTAATTAGGACAAAGTTTAATTGTGTACTAGTACCTGTTTACTATAGCATGTAGCCAAATTTTTTTGGCTATGGCACCATCAACGAAGCACAACATTTTGTAGTTCAAGGAGGCAAAAATAACATTATAGCAATATGCCTTCACCAATAATCATGCTCTAAACAAGTATACATGTTTACTGTAGCAAGTTGCTACTTGCTTTTAATTTTTTTTTTAAATTCTTTTCTCCTTTTTTTTTCTCTTTCAACTCATCTCTCTCTCTCTCTCTCTCTCTCTCTCTCTCTCTCTCTCTCCCCCCCCCCCTAATACTGTAGCAAGTCCTCTTCAATTCACTCACTTCCCTGTTCGCCTCGTCTCCTTTGCTCATCAATGAAATCATGTTGCATCCTTGAAGCCTCAGTCTCAAGCTCCACTTCTCTCTTGGCCACCAACTCCAAAGTCTTTAGCTCTTCTCCGGACCATTCGATCTCCTTCTCCATCTCTTTGAGCTTTTCCTTCTTCAATGCGTTATCATTTCAAAGCTCTTCGATCTCCAAACTCAGTTTCTTGATTCGCTCCTTGCTTTTCGAATTGAATTTCACCATCCGAAGCTTCTTGCTCTCCAAAGACTCGATCTCCCTATTCAGCTCTGAAACCCTAGCATCATAATTGCCACTGTCACCGGGCTGATCAAGATCGTAGGAGCTCTCCCCCGTTTGATCCAATTCAATGCCATTAATGATTATCTCCTTGTCCACCATTGCTAATCCAACAAATACACAAATAAAAAATTAAGCAAGAAACAAAAATCCTAGACCCTAGTTTGGTTGCCAAGAAAAATCAATCAACTTAAAAATCCAAACCAAACAACATAAAATAGAATGGAGGTTGTGGTCGTTGGTGGAGGTGGCTATGGTGTTTGTTTTTTATTATTTTATTGTGTTGAAAGCTAAAATAAAACCACTAATGTTGGGTGTTTTGTAAAGTGAGGTAGTAAAATAGATAAAGTGGTTTTTTGTGGAGCCAAATTGCTAAATTTATGACTCTACCATAGTAGATGCTCTAAGGTGTTAGTGGTGTGTAATTGTAACTGTACTGTAAGTCTCAGTAAGTTAGTAGACTACATGTATTTGCCTAGAAACTGATGAGTGATGAAAAAAAAAAAAATTATCAAGATAAGAATAGATTTTGTACCAATGAGAGGATGACACATGTGGAAAGCCTTATCACTTTAATTAAAAACTGGTGAGGGCTAAATTAAAAAAATATATATTTTGTTTTGAAAAAAATCTACAAACTTCGATTGGGTCGGGCTATACAGGTTTCAAATTCTTCAACCCTCCATCTGAGTTGAATAATCATTAACCAAAAAAATAATATGTCATGAACTAAAATGTCACATGTTAGTTACCATAACAAATGAGATGATTTCTCATATATGTTTAGCACATTACAATTTAAAAACAACTACTTTTTGAAGCTAATTGAAAGGGTGATAGTGTGACATGACACCAATGCCAAATATAAACCCACAGTTACTATATCATGTGAATCAAATATGGATGAAAATCAACTACTTTTATCAATATCTAAGTTAACCGAATGGAAAACAAGTGCATTACAATTTTTCATTGAATCTTATGACATACAACTTTGGGGAAAATATATTTTCATTTTCCAAACAAACATACATGCAAAGAAAATGAAATTGGCCATTGAGACCTTGAATGCCCTTAAGTGTATGGAGCCAAATTACATAATATGCAATATGCTTCATAGAACAAATGTGCAAATTAGTCAACCAATAACTCAATAAATAACTCAACAACTTTTCTAAAAATGTCAAATAACCTTTTTTTTTTTTTTTTTTTTACAAGAGAGAAATTTTATTCTAGCCTAATCTAAGTATATATGTGTGTAAAATTCTCTCTTGGAGACTTGAACCCTGGCCCTTGCCCCCCACACTCCACAAGCACTTATACTTATGAAGTGACCATCGCACCAAAAATGTGCAGTGGTAAATAATGTTACCATTGATGTGATTATGAATCTTAAATTGTTTATAAGATTATGTCTAAATATAAAATGCATTATGTTTTATTTTATTGCACAAAACTTATGCAAATTAGGAATAATTTTATATGGCACCTATTTATTATTGAACCTACCAAATATACATTATATTTAATTGTTTATAAGATTAAAAAGAATTAAATAGGGTAACAATAAAAATTTTGATAAAATAAAATCAAGGAATATACCTAATATTCTTTTCATCTTTATGGAAACATAAAATGATAATTCAAGTCGAGACCTTCCAATGAGACCACAATTTCCATATGACACTAGTAATAAAAGGCCAATAATTTGCTTATTAGGAGTAGCTAGACACAATGGAGATTTCCCGTCTTCATTTAAAATATATGCCGCGTTTGGATCTTCCCAGAGCAAAAGATTGATGGCTTCATAATAAAGAGGAAAGAAAACATAGATTCATGTAAAGCAGTGTTTCCTATGTTATTTCTCATTTGCAACTCTACAGTAAAGCTATTAATGAGGACTTTCAAAACTTTCAAATGTTTACTTTTTGTGGCCACGTCAATTGCATTGTCCCCTAGGATGTTTTTCTTGGTAAGAAGGAAGGGGAAGTGATCAATGATGAATTTTGCGATCTTAGTACTCCCAAAACTAGTTGTCTCATGTAGCAAGAAATTCCCCTAGATGGGCTCTTTTGAGAAAAAATGTTTGATAATGAGAGTTTTTGTTGGTTGACATGTGTTCCAACATGTCAACAAAACCAATTACATCATCATTGGCTAATGGTTGATGAAAGGAAGCAAAATCAGAGTTAAGGAGGGCAGTGTTCTTGGATTGGTGGAGCTTTGGAAAAATTTTTAACTTTAAAGCTTCCAACCTTTCATTGAGAATGTCTTAAGCATAAATTTGCATCAGTATGTCCACAACCATTAATAAGAAAGGAACTTGATTTTTTTTTTTTTTTTTTTTGTTGAGAAAATCAAAAAATGCTTATTGCAATGAAAAAAATCATTGCAATAACATTAGAGTCATTGCAATAGTTGATACAAGATGTTGCAATAAAATTTGAGGTAATAGTTTTGTGCAACAAAAACTTTTATTGTAATAAACTCCAAATATTTTAATAACAATTTGATACAATGATAGATATATATATATATATATATATATATTGTTGCAATAAACAATTTAAAGTTTCAAATATTTTGTAGATATAGACTATTATTTCACAAATCTTATTGAAATAGATTGTAAATAATCAAACAAAATAAGTCAAATTAAATTATTGCAATGATATCTTCATTGTAATAGATAATTACTTCATTTTTTCATTGCAATAGATTATGAAATAACTGATACTAGGTTATTACAATGATATATTCGTTGTAATTTTATGTTTGTCATTGCAATAGATTGTAAAATAATTAATATCAAATTATTGTAATGATAACTTCATCACAATAATGTATTTGTTCGAAATTTTCGTTGTAATAGACTACAAAAAATAATTTGTATCAATTTATTACAATTATTTCTTCATTTTAAGTTATTATAGCAATTTTCCTAATATATTAAAGCTTCTATTGCAACAAAAAATTATTAGTTATTGAAACTTATTATTGTTGATGCAATAATTATTTGATTAATCATCAATGATAAGATCATTTATAACTATCTCATTATCAATTCATTTTGTCAAACAATGTCCAAAGGTGTCAAACCTTCTTTATTTAGATAACTGAAGTTAACTCTCCTATCACATGTAAGAGAACACATAACATTTGAATGAAAATTGATAGAGGCCAAATGCAAAGCTATGTGTCCATTCTCATCACTTTCATTTAGAAGCTTCTCAAACCTTGGGTTTGACAATATACTTTTCACCAACATGTCTTGCCCATGCTTTGTCGCCACATGCAATATATTTTGACCTAAACTATTCAATAATTTAGATGGATCGTGCCATTGCTATTCTAGAAATATTTCAACGACCTTAATGTATCCCTTATTGCTTGATATATGGATAGGAAGGTAACCCTTTAGGCTCTATAAAAGGGCCTGTTGTTTGAATTTTGTTAAAATGAACTAAATTCCCTCAATGTAATTACTGGCTGCAGCTAAATGTAAAGGTGTCTTCCCTTTTTGGTCTCTTACGTGGAAGAGTAATGGGTTCTTGCTAAAAACCTCTTCTAATATATCTAAGTTAACAAAAAAAAAATTATAAAACATGAATGACATTTGAAAAAATTTATTAGAATATATTAATTTAGAACATGCATGACATGCAATATGTTTGTTACAATCAATGTGGAAAATACAAAATATTTTTTTTTTAGAATAAAAAAAACCAAGTGAAAAATACAAAGTAAGTGTGATACAAAACATGCAATGCATTATGTTTTATTTTATTGTACAAAACTTATGCAAATTAGGAATAATTTTAGATAGCACCTATTTATTATTGAACCTACCAAATATACATTATGCTCAATTGTTTATAAGATTAAAAAGAGTTAAATCACATGACAATAAAAAAGTGATAAAATAAAAGCAAGGAATATACCTAATCTTTCCATCCTTATGGCAACATAAAATGGTAATTCAAGTTAAGACCTTCCAATGAGACCACGATTCCCATATGGCGCTAGTAATAGAAGCCCAACAATTTGCTTATTGGGAGTAGCTAGGCACAATGGAGATTTTCCATCTTCATTCAAAATATATGCCGCGTTGGGATCTCTCCAAAATAAAAGATTGATGACTTCATAACAAATAGGAAAAAACATAGCTTCATGTAAGACGGTATTTCCTATACTATTCCTCATTTGCAACTCTACATTAGAGCTATTAATGAGGACATCTAAAACTTTTAGATGTTTATTTTTTGTGGCCACGTGAATTGCACTATCCCCTAGAATATTTTACTTGGTAAGAAGGAAAGGGAAGTGATCAACAATGAATTTTGTGATCTTAGTACTTCCAAAACTTGCTGCCTCATGGAGCAAGGAATTCCCTGATGGGTTTTTTTGGAAAAAAATGGTTAATAATAGGAGTTGATTATTAGTTGACATGTGTTCCAATATGTCAACAAAACCAATTACATCATCATTGGCTAAAGGTTAATGAAAGGAAGCAAAATCAAAGGCAAAGTTGGTGGTGTTTGTGGATTGGTAGAGGTTTGGAAACTTTTTTGACTTTAAAGATTTCAACATTTCATTAAGAATTTCTTGGGCATAAATTTGCACTGGTATGTTAACAGCCATTGGTAAGAAAGGAACTTGAACTGTAAACACTACGAGAAAAAAAAATTTTGTTGCAATGAAAAAAAAATCATTGCAATAACATTAGAGTCATTGCAATAGTTGATACTAAATGTTACAATAAAAATTGAGTTAATACGTTTGTGCAACAAAAAAACTTTTGTTGCAATCAACTCTAAATATTTTAATAACAAAAAAACTTTTGTTGCAATTAACTCTAAATATTTTAATAACAACTTTGATGCAATGATATATATATTGTTGAAATAAATAATATATTGTTTCAAATATCTTGTAGGTATAGGCTATTATTTCATGAATCTTATTGCAATAGATTGCAAATACTCGATCAAAATAAGTCGAATTAAATTATTACAAAAACATCTTCATTGTAATAGATAATTACTTCAATTTATCATTGCGATGGATTATGAAATAATTGATACTAGCTTATTGCAATAATATATTTGTTGCAATTTCATGTTTGTCATTGCAATAGATTGTAAAATGATTAATATCAAATTACTGTAATAAGGTATTAGTTCAAAATTTCCATTGCAATAAATTACAAAAATAATTGGTATTAATTTATTGCAACAATTTCTTCATTTTAAGTTATTACAACAATTTTTCCTAAATAATCATGTTAATATTATAAAAGATGAAACTCATAAAATTGGGAAATAAAATTTACTTTATCATTAATAGTGATACCAAATATATGAATCAAAAGCATAATACAAATTCTAAGAGATATCTCTAGATGTTCATGCTTTTCAAGCATTTTAACTTTTCAAAATGCATGACGAATGCCAATGATAAATACACTATTGTATTTGAAGACTTGGCTATCAAGACAATAACATAACTTATTAGGAGTTATAACTTGAAATAGAATAGCATAAATTTTTCAAGAGAGGTTCATGATAATAAAGCATACCAAACATAAGTAATTTCCTCTTTGATTATGACCAGAGTTGTGGGTGCAAATATTACGATTTATAAAATGTAATATGTTAATCATTTTACTATACCTATTTAAAATTAAAGCAATTGAGTTAGTCATAATTTCCTTTAAAAAAAAAAGTTAGTCATAAGATTCTATTTAATTCATAACTACGTACACAAGCTTATAATAACTTTTATACATGTTCATTCAACATATTCTTCATCCAAAATTTCATATAGCCATAAGCAATTCATCTCCCTTTTTTTTATATCATTCATAGGGAGATAAAAACAAAATCAAAAGTCATAAAAGGGCTAGACTAAACCAACATTGGTTCACTGGCACACAGGTTGCCAATTTAGCTACAGACCAAACCTCCTTTACAACCAAATGGACAACTAAGATCATATTATAGGAAATACCATGTTGAGTTAGGAAAATTAGATCAGCCATTCTAGAACTATCAAGCCAATCTGGAGCTTTTTTCTTCTTAAAGGATTGAATAAGTTCCTTACTATCACTTAGAAACAAAATTTGCTGAAAACCATGATTTCTTGCTATGATTCTAGCTTCCACCATAGCTTTCAGCAATGCCTCACTTGTGGTTCTAGCTTTGCTACTAACTACACCACAAAAGATTCTATCTCCCTAGATATTGATAGCTTCATAAGCAATGCCACTCCTATGAGGTTTTCTGCCCCTAGCACCTACAACTTTAATTTGATGATCAATTGCCATTGCCCTGTTGTTGATTGGTGCTCTAGCCTTGGGCTTTTGTTGAGTCTGTTGTTGTGTGGGTATTCTATGAAGGTTTCCTTGTACTTACAAGATAAAGATTAGGCAGTTAGAATCACATCCATAGGGTTGGGGTTAGTTCCTTCTGTTAAGGTCCAAAATATTACAAGTATATAAATCCAAAACTAATGAGCCCTTAAGAATAGAAAAGGTCTAATCTGTGAGCTAATGCCCATTTAAAATGGGTAAAAGGAAGCCCAAGCTCATAAATGGGTAAGTCTTAGGCCTTAGAGAAGGAAGAAAAAAGCAAAGGAAGCTTGGCCTAGGCTCTATGAGAGAAACCCCTAAAGAGCCCAAAAAGAAACTGGACCAAGATACTGAGTAGCTACCAGAACTAGGGAGGGGATCCTCAAGAAGTGCAAGAAAGAATCAACTGGGAGTTAGACAGTTCAGGGAAGCATGCTCAAGGGCACAAGGAACGAGGAAAGACATGGCCCATCAGTCTCCTGCAACTAAAAAAAAAAGGCTTTGGAAACAGATGATGACTTAGGAACCAGCACCTATGAAGGGAAGCTTGGTACCTCAAGAAGAGTACCAAGATGAACCATGAAGGAAGTTGGCTAAGGATCTTTCAACCTGAGAAGAAGAAATCTGCCTATTTAGAGAAAAAAGACAAAGGATGAGGCAGCCAAAATAGGGGTTCTAAAAAGCCTCTCTACAAACCTTGGGAAAAGAGATTAAAAGTCAGCTTATAGGACACCCCCCCCCCCCCCCTAAAAAGAGGAAATTCACTTAGGGACTTTTTAGAGGGAAACTTCAAAAGAAGAATATAATGAGAAAATAAAGAAAGGACCAGCCACCAATGTTGCTAATATTGGTTCTAGTACTCAAGACAGCAAATATAGGGAATCAATGATACACCAAAAACCCTAGGAAGGTACTATAAAAGGGGATCAAGCCAACAACAAAAATCATTCAGCAATAAGGAATTAGAGCACAAAGACCCTCTGAAGAACTCCTTTAAATATCAGGAAAATAGAAAAAGGGAAAAACACTGTGAGGGATCTTGAGATAGGTACTAGAGGATACACTTGGATTCAAGAGGATTCAAACCTCATAAGTCTTGGAAGTCTATATAAAGCTATCCAAGTTTGTGACTTTTGAACTTATTTGAATCTTGTAACACATCCCAGTGAAAAGAAGGGTCAATATACTAAAACTTAATATAATGAAATATCATTTTATTTTATGAGAATCCCTAACATCCTTACATGCTTTTTCTTTATTTCTTTATTGTTCCTTAGCTATTTACTTTATAATATGTATATATTTGCATGTATGAATATGTATGTGTTGTAGGATCCATGCTTTGTGCACAACTTGGTTCGTAATCAGCCCAATATAGCTGTGGTGAACCAAACCCAGTCCACCAAACAACAAGTATAAGGCCTAGGATCCTTGTTTCTACTTGGGCCTGGGTACTATCCAAAAAAAAAACCCACACCTTGATGAATCACCCTATTTCTATGGTTCCAAATGGTCCATAGAGTCGTGAAGATGGCCTACAAGACACTATTGAATTTGTCCCTCTTACTTTGTATTTAGACAAGAGCAAAGTTAACCAGTGTTGAACAAATATGTTACTAAAATATGAGGAATGAATGGCTAGGGTGGAGCCATGCCAGCAAGCTCTAGTAAAGGGACAAAGCAAGAAAAGGTGGGTTGTAGATTCATCTTCTTCATTGCATAGAGGGCATGTACTAGAGGTTGAAATGCCTCTGTTTTTTAGGCTAAGTAAAGTGGGTAGGCTATCATGCATGAGTTTCCACATAAAATTGTTGATTTTTAGAGGGACCTTAACTTTCCAAATTAAGTTCCACACCCCTTCCTGAGTCTGAGCTTGCCTAGCAAGGGTTGAATGATCCTTCACTAGGAATTCATATGCCTTTTTGACCTAATAATCCCCATTCTTTTGAGTATTTCCATAGAATTTTATCTTGAACTGATCATGTTTTGGAAATAGGAATTTGAAAGATTGTAGAGGCTTGGGGGAATGGGTATAAGGATCTAATCCAATCTGTTTTCCAGGTATTGGTATGTTGATCAATTAAGTCTCCCACTTTACCAGTAGTAAGGCTTGGGTGGTTCAAGTTCAAAGAAGGGTAATGAAACCAATTTTTGTGGTTGAGTGGAATACCATAACCATTTCCAACCCACCATTTCCTCTCTCTTAGTTTGTGCTTTTCTTGTTGGATGATGTTTTTCAAACACCAAGAGTGGTGAGGTTTAGGTCTACATTCCTGAATTGAGCAGCTAGGGAAATATTTAGCCTTAAAAGTTCTAGCCAGCAAAGAGTGAGGATTATGGCTGATTCTCTAATAATTTATTATCCAAAATTTGTACCTCAAGATGTGATCAGATTATTTGGGAAAAAAAATGCTATCCAAAACTCGACCACAAACTCATCATCAATCATGGCCCACAAATGCTCTCCTAGAGTTCACAATTGCTTGTAAAGAGATTTGAAGAACTTAATTTCCATAATCATTTAAGTCTGATGGCCTTTTCTCACATCATATTTAATCTATTATGGAACAAAAGAGCCCAACTATTTAGCTCCATATCTAGTTAGCTATCCCGTAATTATATATAATATTATATCATATCAAAAAGCAATTTGATATGATATAATATTATACATCATTTTTGATAGTAACACCAAAAAAGTACATTGAAATTGGTTGGAATCGAAATGTTCCATTCCAATGGAAAAGCTGAAACTAGGTCCAAAATAGTATTTTGAACATTTTTAGTCTTAAAAATTTGTTCTCTTTTAAACCAAAAAAAAAAAAAAAAAGGTAGGCTACGGTTGTGTAAGTACACACATACATAAGGCGAAATCTGATTGGGCTTTGGAGAGAGAGAGAGGTACATGTATATATGTGATTGGGCTTTGGTGAGATATTTGGGCTTCAGGGAAAAAATGCGAGATGGGTTCAGATTTTGGGCTAGATGGGTTAAGCCGGACATGCTCGGTTATACATTAAATTAATGAAGGCTTGAAGCAGTTGTGAAGCTATGGAGGTTGAAGGAGAAGACGGTTCCAAAATTGTGTTACAAAATGCGGGGGACAAGGTCGTGTTTGGACGAGGCTTTGGTTTTAACACGAAAGACAAGACAGTGTCACGTCGCCACGTTGTGTTTGAACTAGCGAAAGGTGGCGAGAGCCAAACTGGGTCCAAGTACTCCAAGGTTTCGTTTGAGGTTGTTGGGAAGAATCCCATGTGGGTGAGGGAACATGGGAGTGGGGAAATCCGGGCTTTCAGGAAGGGTGAGAAGGGTGACGTGGCTGAAGGTGATTGGCTCTGCTTTTTGTCTGGGAATAGACCTGCTTGGTTTGCTGTGAGGGAAAGTGAGTTTGGGGAGAGAGCAGAGAAGAGGGTTTTGGAGAGTGAGATTGGTTTGGGTGAGAGTTTGGGAAGTGGGTTTGAGTTTGATGATGGGGTTGATGTAGAGGCTTTGGATATTGACCCTGTTAAAGGTATGTGTTTTTTTTTTTTTTTTTTTTTTTTTTTTTTGTGTTTCTTACTTGCTTTGCTTTGATTTTGCTGTGTTTGGTTGTTGAGAAAATGTAGGAAAGGAAAGTGGAAATTATAAATCTCTTTGTTTTCTAGCTTAGCTTTGACCATTTTTCGGTATAACTTATATGGAATATTTATTTTTTGTGGTGAACTTTTTTTGGGACAATCTTGGTTTTTCAATTTTATTAATGTATATAGGAATAGATATATGTCATTCTGTGTAGCTGAATTGTAGAAATGCATGCTGTGGAAAATTAAAGTCCTAGGGTACATGTAATTTTGGAAATTTTGATGTAATGCTTAATACATAATACTGATGCTAATTATTGACTAATTAGCTTGACACATCAGTTTGAATGATCCTCTGACTCACTTTCAACATCAGATTCCTTTCATATGATTATTTTGTCTTTTCAGCTATGAAGAAAGTAGAATTGAGTATGTTTGTGTATCATAGAATTTACTCTCTACCATAATCTTCTCTCTCGTAAGAGTTATAATAAATCATAGTGAGATGCTGAGAATGGTTGGTGGTAAATATTGGGATCATATATCTTAACGTTGTCTTCTTTATTCCACAGACATTGTAACACTTAGAGTTCAGTGTTTTTTATATGGATTCCAACTTTGCACTAGCACCCTTAGAAATGTCATTTACATCATGTTTTGCTTCACCCCTAGTAAAAGGGAAAGAAAGAAAACTTTTAAATTACCTCCTTTGCTGGAAGAAGAAAGTGTGTCGAAGATATTGACATATTTTCCTTGTAGCTCACCAAAATTTTACACTCAAACTAGGTGAGATTTGGAGTAAAAGTTAAGTGTAAGTGATTTGAGATACCAAAGATAGACCTTCCTCTTTTTTCTGTCTATTTTCTCTTTATAATTAAACAATTATCAATTCTAGTTCTTTTGTTCTCTTCAGTTTATTTTCCATTCTAATATTGATTGCAACTTCAGCATCAGAGAAATATTTTTCGTAGCAGGCTGTTTGTGACATCGATACTTTTGCCTTTGTGTGTGTGTGGGTGTGAGTGGGCACACACATGCATGCACTTGCTAGACAGAGTCTGAGACTGATTTCTTACAGCTTGTTTACCATGTAGAATCAGATTTTGTTCTATTATGTGCCCGAGATACATAACAGAAGTTCTGTAAAATATATACTGTTGTTGTAGATAACTAGTTCAGGTGTCTGTTATGCAGTCTTCTGTTTGAATCTCTGTCTTAGTTTCATCTTTAATGTCATGAAGCTTTGGTTAATTAAAATTTGGGAAATGCAGAGTTTGGTTTTCTTGTGATGGGGCATGAGTTTGATCACTATCCCAAGCATATGCTGCATGATATAAGAAATTGGGACTGGTTTCTTGAGGAACCTAAAAGAGAAAGTGATGATGACGAGTATCTTGAGAAGAGCGGAAAGAGGGGAGTGATGAAAAGGAGAAGGAAAGCTGCTGGCAATGATGATGATGATGACTTCACAGGTGAGAGTGATGATGACAAGGAGCTTGTCGCAAAACTAAGAAAGGTTGACAGACCTAAATATTCTACAAGATCAAAAGACCGTGACAAGCCTCACAAGGAGACCAAAGGTAGTAAGAACTTTTTGCAAAAGAAAACTAGAGGTGCAAATGAAGATGATGATGAAACACTTGGAGGCTTTATTGTTGAGGAGGATGATGTGGAACAAGAAGAAGAAACTGATGAAGATGAAGAAGAGTTTGTTGAAGATGACGATGAGGAAGAAGTAGATGATTAACACCAAATCAAGGAGCAGATACATAATTTTGTAAATGATGCTCAAGATGAACAGTTTTGTATGCGTAATTTCTTATACGTGTTTTTTGTGTTATATTTTGTACCATTTGTTTCTATAATCTCTCTGTAGCTTGTTTGATAGAAATTCCTTGTGTTGTAAAATATGGAACTTTCTTTTTAGATTTTAGACATTGGAAATTGAGAGTAGCTAACATTGTGTTTTACTGAAACAATCTTTCAGTTACTTGTAGTTGATACATCTCATTTCCTATATATGATTTCAATTTATTGTACAAGAAAGTAGCAGAACCATTGAGACATGTATTACCCTGGCTCCTTTCCTGAATTGGCAAAACAGAGATCTGAGTCAATGTCTTCAAAAGCTTTGGGGGGTTTGGTGAACTTCCAAATAGTCGAGTACTTGAAAATTACGGAATGGTTAAACTGGTAGGAAGGTTCTTGTTTGCTTTACTATGCTCAGTAAGATAAGAAGAGATGAGAGTCAGAGTGGTGTTAAGGCATGAGTGTCCAAGATTTAAGTGTAGCTTTTGTAAAGGAGGAACCAAAGAAGACTCCAATTGGTAATTTGGAAACGCATGGAAGATGGAAGATCCAATTGAAGTTAATGGGTGATGTAGTATGAATTATTTTCAGGTTGCAAACTAGAAATGCTGATAATTTGTGAGTACTGGCTGAGGTTAAGAACCAATTCACCAACACCTCTCGATCATCATGTTCAACCTTTGACTTGTACGGCTGGAGATTGCTGAGATTCTCAGTGGAATGTATAGACTATAGAGTTTTTATGTGCTACAAAATTGGAGATAATCATCTTGCTAACGTTGGATTCAATTCCAGGTCTGTTACTCAATAAGGAAAAGCTTCATTAATTGAATCAACACCTACCAAATTTCTAATTCAATTTAACATTTAAAATACCTACTACTGTATATATTTAATTGTGCCAATTGTAACTATTAATTTTGTCAATTTCATCAATCAGCCTTAAGATCAACTCGGAAAATTTCCTTAATTAAGAGAGTTTTTAATGATAAAATTGACTTGATTTACAAAATTAAAGGACAAAATTGACACAATTAATAATTGAGTAGTTTTACAAAGTGAGTGTTTGGATTCCGCGTTTAGTCACGTCTACGTTTTCTGCCTTTTTTTTTTTTTTTTTTTTTTGCGCGCGTGAACAGTAACCTCACATGGGTTCACTGTTCACGCACTGTTTTGCACTGTTTATGTACTGTTCACGTATTAAAAAATATTAAAAATGGGTCCCACGATACTATTTACACAATTAAAAATTATTTTGCTACAGTGTTTTCAGTTTTCAGTTTTCAGTTTTCAGCAACAATAAGCTCAATCCAAACGGACCCAAAGGAGACTTGTACCTTAGTGACATACTTGTCCTTCTTTATTATGGGAACTAGAATTCTTTGAAACCAAAGAATTCTAGTTCCCATAATAAAGAAGGACAAGTATGTCACTAAGGTACAAGTATGGGAACTAGAATTCAAATCCACCCCTTTCATTGTTACAAAATTGAGATATAAAATAATAAAAAAGAAGAAGTTAAATAGCTTTAATTTAAAAGAATGATGAAACTGACATAATTTAATTTATAGGGATGAAACCAAATCTGTAACAAAGTTTAATAAACCAAAATTATAGCTTGGCCTTCACAAAATAACATTCAAACAAATATATTTATATATAGAAAATAATAAGCAGAAGTTGGAGATTGAAATTCTATCGCTAAGAGTCTTGCTGCTCAATTACCATCTTCTAGTGTTTCCAATAAAGACATTTGGACTCAAATCTTCCCATCCCTACTGTAACTATAAAATATTTATTAAAAAAAAGTTGAAATTCTATCTTACTTAAAATAGAATAGAGTAAAAATTATTATTTAAAGAAAAAACAAAAAAAAATCCTGTGATTGAGTCCATAAGGCCATAAGGCCCATAACCGAATGAAACGATCTAAGAAAATCAAGTGCAAAAGGCCCATATATCCACTTTGTGCTAACAATAAAAACGACATCGTTTCCAAAACGAATCCCCCAGCTAGTATTAAATAATAAAAAACCCCAACCGAAAATTTCAAAAAATAAATTTCACCTCGTGAAAATCTCTCTCAATACGCGCCGTTTCGAGCTAGGGTTTCTGCAACACCAAGAAAACCCAAAGAACCAAACAAACAAGCTCAACCAAACCTAGCTAAGTCCTAGACGAAGCTCAAAACCCCCAAAATTGGGAGCCTCAAATGGAGGATTACGCAGAACAATCTCATTTCGAAGACGACCAATTCGCTTACAATGGCGAAGAATATCGCGAAGATTTTGAAACCCTGGACCACCGCCACCACCACCATCAGCGGCGAGAGCAATTCGATTCAGAGCGCGGTTTTGAACCGGAAGATAATATAAATAGCTCAGGCAATGAGATAAAGCATTCGTCGATTGTGGGTCACCGTGACTCTGCCTCTCTAGGGTTAGTTTGAGAAATTTCGGTTTTTTTTATGTTTGTTGAAAATTTTCGCACTCTTGGTGATATTGATGGAAATGAAAATTTGGGTGTTTTGGTTTTTGGGTTTCTTTGGTGTGTAGAAAGCTTTTTGTTGGAGGCATTTCGTGGGAGACCTCTGAAGGTACTTTCTAAAGTTTAAACCTTTTTATTTTTATTTTTGTTAATTTTAAGTTATTGTTTTTAGTAAATTCTTCATTATGTGTGTTTTGGAGTTGAATCGTTTTGTTAACTTTAACTTTATTGTGTGTGTATGTGTAATGAAGCATTATTGGGTATAATGATATATTAGAGTTATGGGTATTTGGATAGTTATGCGGTGATATAAATGGGATTAGTGGTGTTTGTGTAGATGTTGAATGGGAAGGTGAATTAGGGGAATGATGGGTTTTATTTTTTTTGGTCTGCCTTCTAGTCATTTAGCTATGGAGAGTATGTGGATTGATTTTTTTTTTTTTTTTGATAAATAATGGAATTGTATTAATCAAAAGTCCAGGTACACCAGGGGTGTACATGGATAATAGTACATCAAACGCATAAATTACAAAGATCAAGCATTTCTAAAAAATTAGAATGAGGAAAAAGATTAAAGGAATAACTCCACTCTAGCAAGGTGTGAAGGAGAAGAGATTTAAATTCTGAAATAGACCGTTCCTTCCCTTTGAAACATCTTGAGTTCCATTCTTGCCAAATACACTATAGGACACAATATGAGACAGCCCTCCGTAAATCAATGCTCCAATGCCCACCAAAGGAACCTTGCCAACTCGAAAATAAATCAGAGACACCAAGCAGCATAACCCATTGAAGATCAAATAGAGTCCACACCATAGTCCACACCATAGGACACAATGGATTGACTTTCTTGTAATGGTTGATCATGCATTATCCCGGTTTACGTGGTTGCTTGTTGTTTTAGTTGTAATTTAAGTTAATCATTTATTCTGCATCTTTTTAAACTAGAATTAGTGGGGTAGTGGAAGCTAAATTAGATTGGTCTTTACCTTTTCTGCATTTGTGGATCATATGGGATAAGAGAAGTCTGTGAATTTTGGTCCTATAAAGGTGGGCCGAGGCAGCAATATATGGCCATTGGAATATAAGGTGTTGTGAATCTTGTGACATCTTGAGTTGGATGGAACTTTTCTGTTTTCATCCTAGTGTGTTTCTCATTTTCCTCCCCCCCACCCTCTTTTTTATCTCATACACTGAACTTGCTTATTTAGGTCATTTTGTCTCCTTTTGGTCAATATTTCTTTTTGTTGATTAAATGCTTTATTTTTGATAAGTTATTGTTGATTTAATGCTTGAGAAAGGATGTTGATATAATGGTATTTTACATTATGTGGGCAATTTATATTGGATTTAGAATTTGATTTTGTAAGTGGTGACATATATAGTTTTATATCTGCTCCATCACATGTCATTTTAAAACTTCTTGGTTTGTTTACTTGAATGAGGATCTATATCTCCCTTTTCTGATTGGGGGAACATTATGAGGAAATAAGGATAAATACGGGTCATAAGTTGAATTGTGTCGTGGGTTGAGACTAAGTGATGGTGTAGCAATTTTTTGTTCTATGTTTTTTTTTTTTTTTTTTTTTTTTGAGAACCTCTGTTCTATGTTATTTATTTATTTATTTTTGATAGGTAAGTATGAATTTTATTTATTTATTTATTTTTGATAGGTAATTGCAATTTATTAAAAATCAGAAAGTGTATACAGGGAATATACAAATCAAAGAAAAAACAGGAAAACAAAATATGACTAGAAAATAAAATACAGTGAAACCAGCTGTATAATTAATGGAACAAAAGTAGAGTATCTAGGAAATCCATTAGAGAAAACATGGAGAGAGTGGAGGACTTCAATCCCCATTCATAAAGAGTCTTCAGAAATAGAAACTTGAGGTTTGGTCCAGTGGACTCTTTGTCCTCAAAAATGCCACAATTCCTTTCACCCCAAATGCACCAAATCAACTGTGCCAGGGCTGCCTCCCACACTGTCCCATATCTATGAGAACCTAACATGCCACTCCAAGATTCTAGCATTGGAACGACAGAGTTTGCCATAACCCAAGGAAACCCAACTAGGCAGGACTGTGAATATCAAGTATTGCTAGGTTTTTGTCATAGTTTAAGAGCGCCAATGCATTCTCAGATTTCTACAGTGAAGATTAAAATTCATAATGTGGTTTTGTTTGCTACTGTATAGCAATAAATTAGCACACATACTTTGTATGATATCCTTTGTGAAGGCGCAATGTAAAGTTCTGAAGGAAGAAGTAGTTTGGTCTCATGGATATGATTCTACCGCTTGATAAGGTTATAGATCAAGTTTTCTGCAATGTAAGAATTATAGTTTGACATCTAAAGAGGCATATATTATGGCTTGGGGCAGTCTGGTTTATAATGTGTGTGTGTGTATATATATATATATTAAATTCATGGTTGTCAAGTAATTGTTTTTGTGAGTATAATTCTCAAGTATGTTTGTGGACCTAATCAGTGGAAATTATTGCTGTAATGCCTATGTATCTGGAAAAGGTTTATTAAGTTGAGTTGAGTTGCATAAAATTTGTTTATAAGCTGGCTTGCGGGCAAACTCAGGCAAGCATGGTTGACTCAGCTCAATGTACTCCCTGATTACAAAAGTGTGGCTTTTGTGGGCCTGTTGCAGTTGTGAAAATATGGTAAGCTGACATTTGAATCCTGTGGATTAACCATAACAAAATTATTCCTATTTGTTTGTCATAGTCTATGAAAGCAAAACATTTACTAAAATGTATTCCTACTGAAATTGGGATCATCATCACTACTAAAGGAAATTTGACATAGTTGTCACTTAATCAAATTTTAAAACAGATATGATACGCGCCACAAACTAATGTATGCCATGTCAACTGCACTGGACTTATTTAATAGTGCAATTGTTAATAGCTGGCTTGCTGCAAGAATATGATACATAACAATGAATTTTATTTTAAACTCTATAAAATCTCATTAGTATATTTGTTCGAATAGTATCTCCGTTGTTAGTTTATAGTGTTCGTTTTCATTTGTATTTCTATGTTGGTTCTTTTTGTGGGAAGAGGGAGTAAAAGGATATATAATAATTATGTGATAGAGATGTTGCTTTTGTATATTTGGTTCCATTCCATATTGCGTATTCTCATCCCTTTTATTCTCAAGTAGTTGGGACTCACCTTTTTGTCCTATTGACCTTTTGTGGTTATCTTATTTTCAGATACCTTTGCTAATTACTTTGGTCAGTATGGAGAAATAACAGATTCTGTAATTATGTTGGATAAACATTCGGGAAGACCACGGGGGTTTGGATTTGTAACATTTTCTGACCCAACAGTTGCTGATAAGGTTTTGGAGGATGAGCATGTTATAGATGGTAGAATGGTAACATTATTATCCCATTTCTCAACTGTATGGTATTTACAGGTTTTTTGGTTTACCACACATTTTCCCTAGTATTCTCCCCTTATGGGTAGTGGAATTGTTTCCCAATCAGGTTGAAGTGAAGAGGACAGTCCCTAGGGAGGATACAGACTATAAGGGGGTATCAAAAACGAAGAAGATTTTTGTTGGTGGAATTCCACCATCTTTGACCAATGGTATTTTAGTCCAACAAAAAATTTTGATTTTACTATAAGAAAATTCAATGCATTAATTAAAAGAGAGTTTCTTTTGACTATATGTTTAAACATTGCAGAGGAGTTGAAGGAATACTTCTCTTCTTATGGTAGTATTGTTGATCACCAAATTATGGTGGATCATAAAACTGGGCGGCCTAGAGGCTTTGGTTTTGTCACTTTTGAGAGTGAAGACAGTGTTGAAGAAATTTTTTTGGAGGGAAAAATGCATGAACTTGGAGGCAAGCAGGTTAGTCAAAAACCATTTTAAGACTTCTAATTGGAAATAGTGTTCTGTGCAATTTTTTTTATATGAAATCTTAATATGATGTTCACTGTAAATCCGAATGTAGGTGGAAATTAAAAAGGCAGAACCCAAAAGAGCTGGCGGTGATTACAGGGGCAATGCTGCTAAGTCATATGGTGGTTTTGGCAGTGGTGCAGCTGGATATGGAGGGTATAATTCCAGAGGTCGGGGTAGTGGAAAAATGGACAGGGGGTATGGTGGGTATGGTGTCTATGGTGCATATGGCGGTTATGGGGGAGGCTATGGTGGAAGTTCTGCAAGTTTCTATGGTGGCTATAGTGGATATGGATATGGATTTGGGTATGGTGGGCCCATGTATGGAAATGCTGGATATGCTGCTGCCGGTTATGGCATTCCTGGTGGTTATGCTGGTGCTGCTGGATATAGTGGTAGTCGAGGATATGGAGGAGTTGATGGCGGTGGTGGTTATGACAATGGCAAGGGATATGAAAGGACTGGTAGTTCTGTGTCTGGAAGATACCATCCTTACAGAAAGTGAGATAAAACAGAAGATACCTTTCTTACAGAAAGTGAGTGAAAATCTCCTAACTTCATAGTCTGGATCAACATCTGATAATGATTGGAGATTTCTTGGTTTCTCTCCTCGGAAGCAACTGGAGACTAATCGGTTTCTTCTTGGAAGACAAATGGATTTATTTTTCGAAAGTGGAAGTATGCCTACTTCTTTGAACATTTCTTGATAGCTGCCCGAAGGGGTCAATTAAATGTACTGTAATTGTGAAAAGAATTTGAATGGTAGTGTTGAAATTTGCTATACTTTGGTCTTCACAAACTGCTTCAATCAGAAGATTAATCTATAGAAACTTTAACCTTGGTAGCATGAGAAATCTTGATATAGCTATTTTCCCACGTGCTCTGTATATAAAATGAGTGTGCAGGTTACAAGAAGATTTGTAAGCAATAACCTGTAAATCTCACTCTCATATGTTCAACTCAATTCTTATCGAATGTTGTAAACTTGTGGTGTATATAGAACTGCTTCATATTGGTACGGTGCAGTCTTGTACCATTTGGTAAAAAATATAAATAAAAATAAAAATTGCTCTCTTTTTTTTCTCCTCTATTTTGTCATTTTTATTTCACATTTAGCAAATAAGTTATTGATAACTATGGCATACCAAATGGGTACGTCCATAGCGTATTGTAGATTGTAGCCTTGTAAGTTGTAGGAATCAATTAGTAAAGTTCCAGAACCTTAAACGACAGTTGTTTTTGTTTGATGGTAAGTCATAATAACCATGAACTCCAAAGGTTTGGTTTGGAGGTTCCAAAATTTATGATTTTTCATCATGTAGTCTTAGTTGGATCCTCTCCGCTATTATTCAACCTACCTTGTGAGTTAACATATCCTGTTAGCATCCCTGTAATTTTGAAATATACATGATCAATCAAAAAGGATTGGGGAAGCCAAAAATAGCACATAAAAGGATTGAGGAAGCCAAAAATAGCAAATTTAATTTAAATGAATGATCAATCGATACCTAATGTATAGTTCAAGAATGGTTTGGCTTGGATCCAATGTTCTAGGTTTTTAGTGCATTGGACCTGACACGATATGTACATGTGTTCAAAAGTGACTACATGTTAAGTTCAATGTTCTAGAGCACTAGACCCAAGTTTAGCCCATTCAATACTGGCTTAATAATTGATATGTTAAGGAAAAGTCTAGTGATAAAATGATACTGACATATTTTGTAGTTCAAATCCTAGCTCCTTCTCGCTATCTATCAATCTCAAAATGGAACAAATTCTAATCTATATTCGCTGTTTTTACCTTTTTTAGCATTTTTTAAGCCTTTAGCATATATGAAAATAATGTTTAGATTAATCATTTTTAATTATGGAATTTAAAATGATAAAATTAAAAATTCAGGTTTAACTTGTCACAAGAGAGTGGAGATCAATTTAGGCCTTTTCTCAAAACAAGAGATTCATACCACCAATTTACAAACCCCCACCCCGCCAATTTATAAACCATAGTTTGACTCGATTCGAATAACCAAATAATAACTTGCAAAAGGGAAAGCCTTAATTAATTGCAAGGATAACCATGGAGTGGAATTTTTGTTTAATTTAGTATTATGATTAGATGGAGGAGCACATTATGCCTTGCATTTGCGAGGACAATATGCTCCATCTAAACAAAGATTAAAGATGCATGTCATGATAGAGTATGACAAAAATGAGGGTAGTGATTTCTTTTTGGAAATCAAGCGGATGATTTTAATTCTATAAATTTTTTTTTTTTTTTTGATGAAAAAGGGGGGGAGAGGGGGGGGGGGGGGCGGGGCAAGGGCAACCATATATGACTTACCTCTCAGTGCGTGACCCAATAGGGGCACCCTTTGCTAGGGAATATTGGATTGAGTCATAGCTACTGTGACCGGGATGCCACAGACTTCACCCTAGCACCCCAAGAGAGCCAGCGGATGAGACGCAATATATGCTAGGAACCTACCCCTCACATGGTACCCGCCACGACTCAAGTGAAGGACTTCATGCATGCATGCGGGATCCCACACCACTGGGCCACCTTTCTTGGGGCAATTTCAATTCTATAACATTAGAATTTAGAGGTGATATGCAATATGCTCTATCTAATCTTTGTTTTAATTTAAAAAAAGATGTACAATCTAAACTCTAAACCCACACTAGGGGATGGTGATTTATTTTTATTTTTATTTTTATTTTTTAAAAATTAAGTTGATGGTTTCAATTCTATGATATTGGATGATATGCATAGTTTATCTAAACAAATAGTAGAACAAAGATTAAAGAGTCCGTTTGGTTGGAGTGAAAACAAGAGAGATGGAAAATGGGGGAGAAATTTTTTTTTTAATTAATTACAAGTTAAAATTTCATTAGATTGAGCTTTAAGACAAGGATATAAAAAAAAAAAAAAAGTGATAATTCTACCTTAAAATAATAATTTTTAGATAATTTTATATCTCATAAAATTAGATGATTAATTAAAATCTAAAATGCCTAATTATTCTTTAAGTTGCTCAATGGGCACAATAAATTGTCATAATTCTTTTGTAATAGTTAGGTGTTGGTCTTGATAGGTCAAAAAATAAAAACTCACTACAATTGAAAACAAGGGTGTTGTGACATTTTGATATGTCCCTACATTTTTTTTTTTTCATTTTAGTACATTAAGTTCTTTTACCGGCACAACAAAAAATTTTACATAATTTTTTCAAGATGTAAAAATAAATTAAAATAATGCTGTGAAAATGTGAATTTTTTTTTTTGGGTAGAAAAAATGTGAAATTTTGTTGTACGTTTCTAAGCTTTTTTATTTTTATTTAGGTTAAAATGCAAAACTGACCCTCTAATTTTCTACAGATTTTATATTAGTCCTCTAATTTTACTTTTGTTCATTTCAGTCCTTTAAGTTTCAGATTTATTTAATTAAGGTCTTTTCGTTAACTTTTGTTAAAATTTTTTGAAAGTAAAATTTGAAAAATATTTTTCAATCATTAATTGAATTTTTTAATTTAAAAAATTTTAATTTATTTTTATAAAATTGAAAAATTAACCACAATATATAATAAAAATTAATAAAAAATTTTAATTGAATAAACTTGAAAGTTAGATGCTGAAATGGAAAGTTAGAAAACTGAAATAAAACGGAAGTATCTTATAAGTTCAGTATTACATTTTATCCTTTTATTTTGTAAGATACTCCTAAACTTTCTCCAAGCCCTTCTATCCTTTCCTTTGTCCAAACGATTGTAAACTCAACTTCAGTTTGCCTATAATAAGGCCAGCTTTGTCACAACCGTCAACCGTTGGAAGTTGGAACTCACAGACCAAAAGTAAAAGTGGCGGTCATGAGCTGCTTGGTCAAGACCAATTACAGTCACCAACTATCTTCAACGGCCATGGCCATGTGCTCAAGCTTTTGCCCTCAGATTCCAAACCAGTTAAGAGCAAGACCCATTTGCCCTTTCCCCACAAAACCACTATCTACTCTATCTGTCAAAGCTTTCTCTTCTGAGACATCCAGTGCTTCATCTAAAGGTACTTTCTTTATCTATCTTTATGCTTCTTTGATGGGTATTCTCATTTTTCGCTTAAATTTTTGTCTCTCCCTGGACCTAATAGAACAATATGTCTGGATTTCGGATAAAATTGAATGGTGAAAGAGAAAACATGTGGCCAATACTGATTAATTTGATGAGGAGACATAGCTGGTTATTGTTGTTGTTTTGAGTTGTAACAACCAAAATGCCTAAATGTTGCTATGATTGTGATATGGAGAAGCTGTTTTTTACTTTAGTGGTTATGACATGAATAAGGTGGTTGGAGAGGAAGCGAGATAAGAATTTCAGTGTCTAATTTGGTTCTGTTTTGTCTTTAATGAAGTCTAGAAAAATCTTTGCAAGTTACTAAACTAAGGAGACGGTTGAATTATCTATGCACAAAATACTATGAAGAAATGAACGATTACAATTGAGTACAGTTGTAATGCATTATGCTCAGCAATAGTGGATGTGGTGTGATGATCTTTTAGATAGTTGTAGGCATAGTGGTGAGGCAATGGTAAATACAAGTTGGCGAGGTGGCAGTTAAATTGCTGCTGTTGATGAAATTTACGGAAAATCTTTCCCTTTTTTTGTTCATTTTATTTGAAAAAAGAAAGCTTATCAAATGCTATGTTCTTTGTCATTCATGCTTTCTTTGTAGCATAGTACTTTGATCTAGACCCCCCTTTAGTTTAATTAGATGTTGTCTTACATGTTCATGGTTTGTAATGGCCACTACATCTAGTGCTATCTCACTTATCCAATTATGATCATCAATTTGCAGCAGATGGATTGTCAGCCCGGATTGGCTTTCTAGGTCTTGGAATAATGGGTTCTCCAATGGCACAAAACCTTATAAAGGCTGGGTATGATTAAAAATTTTCCTAATAAGTAGAGAGAAGCAGCACATGAGACCATTTTTATTTTATTTTATTTTATTTCTTATGATTGAATTCATTGAAATATCTATTATGTTAAAAACATAGGGATAAAACCTTGTTGAATTGATTATATCCTAATAATTTTCTAGGAAAATTATTGTGACTATAATATTCATAGGGTGAAATGGTTATCCATTAATATGAGATAGATTGATCTCAATATTTATTCTCTGGATTTTAATCCACTTATTGGCATGTTACAGGTGTGATGTGACTGTTTGGAATAGGACCAAGATCAAATGTGATCCCCTTATCAGCTTAGGTGCAAAGTAAGTAGGTGTTAGGCTTCCAAATTAATTTTTCCTTGCACTACCACATTATTTTGCAATACCCTCAGCATTGATGATCCAAATGTTGACATATTTTGGATTATATTCTTTAGGCTTTCAGCATTCACCACAACACACTATTGGTCTGCCTAAGGACTGGGTTATACCCATTATGTGAATTGTTGGCAGGTCCAATGGCTCAGTCCTCCAAAGTCTGTATTCACCAATGGGAATATTGGCTTTCACCTAATGGGGCTGGAAAATTGTTGTTTATCCATGAACCTGGGGCTTTGTGTACTTTCGTAATTACTTTTATACGCTAAAGTCAGAGAAACAGACAAATCCACAACGGGTAGAAAGTTCATCCATCTTATAGTTTGTACACATGTAAATCTTGGCATGCTCAATATTTGAACACTATATATGAAAAGGAGGTCTTCAGGGTGCATCATATGTATTCTATAGTAGTAAATTTGATTCATGAACATGCTTGTCTGGCTTGTCACTTTATCTACTGGGAACTAGTTTCTCATTGAATTTTTGCTGGTGCTTTCATCTGCAGCTTCATTAAGCCCGTATTGAGAGGCTCCAATATGGGAAATATTTGTTATCATGGTAGTTGTTCTTCTATGCAGATATAAATCCTCCCCTCAGGAAGTAGCTGCTTCTTGTGATGTCACATTTGCCATGCTAGCTAATCCTGAAAGTGCAGTGCGTATGTTTCATTTAGATTTTACCTTGTTTGCACAGCTATCCTAGTATAGCAACTTATTGCTTCTGTTTTTCAGTTGGAGGTTGCTTGTGGGGAGCACGGGGCTGCAAGTGGAATGAGCTCAGGCAAAGGGTACTACTACTACTACCTCTTTGTGTTCCCTACTACTACTACTACTACCTCTTTGTGTTCCCTACTACTACTACTACTACCACTTTGTGTTCCCTCATGGTAATATGTTTTCAAACCATGATATATCGGTCATTGCTTTTTTAAAACTGTACCAAAAGGCATAGGTAAACTAGAATGCTGTCAAATGCTCTTGTGTTTGACTTGCTATTGGCATCCATGTTATTTAGTTTACATTTAAGAATCTATGTTATACCCACAAGTTTCTACACCATTGACCTTTGGTTTTCCCTAACTGTATGCTTGTTCTTCTCAAGCTGATCAACAGCATGTATGATACCATTGATTGGCATTGACAGGTATGTGGATGTTTCAACAGTTGATGGTGCCACTTCTAAATTGATTGGTGGACGCATTAATGCTACTGGGGCATCATTTTTGGAGGCAAGTTTTTTTCTGGTTTCATTTTAAATATGAAGTATAAACACTGTGTCCTTGCTGCATGCTCTTCAAGGACATGGCGATAGTGTTTAATGAAATTTTATTGAGCTTTGGTACATTTTCTACAGGCTCCAGTTTCAGGATCCAAAAAGCCTGCAGTAGATGGGCAACTGATATTTCTTACAGCAGGTAGGTCAGTATTTATATATTTATTGAATTCACTGTTGGATACCAGACTTAAGGCTGTTACCCTATCTAATACATATGTCACACCTAATTACCAAATTCCAAAATTATGGAACTTTTATTTTATTATTGATGTATCTGCAAATTGAATTTTTTATATGATCATATAATATTTCTGCTTCAAATTTCTATACCATCCTTGTTTTATCCATTGTTTAGAATATAACCTTTTGTACACTTTCAAAATCTATGTCATGTGACATATTGTAGGAGGCCTAACAGAAATAAACCATTAGATGCTTTTGTTTTCAGGTGACAAATCTCTGTATGAATTGGTTGCTCCACTTTTAGACATCATGGGGAAGGTATTATCCTTTTTTGATATATGCTGTTAACCTAGTATTCTTATTACCATTTTTTATTCTGTCTGAGAATTTATGCATTTTCCAGTCAAGGTTTTACCTTGGGGATGTTGGGAATGGAGCAGCAATGAAACTAGTTGTGAACATGATCATGGGAAGGTTCTGCAGAATTTTAATTCCACTTAAAATTCCTTTTATCATGTGCTTGTTTTGTTTATGATAGTGAAATCTTTCTTCTTGCATGTTCAAACAATGTGTAGTATGATGGCATCGTTTTCTGAAGGATTGCTTCTCAGTGAGAAAGTAGGACTGGATCCAAGTGTACTAGTAGAGGTACAATTCAAACCATCTCATACCTTGCTGAATTATTTACTATATGCCACCTTCAACAAAACTCCACATAAATTGATTGGATTTCGCCTTTTTTTTTTCATTGTAATTGTAATAATTTAAGCATATGTAGATTTGGGTTGCAGAATAGTTGAACACAGGCTGCTAGGTAGTTCTTGCTAGTTGAGTGTGGTTTGAAGGATAACACATTGGATCATGATATGATCTCACATGCAGGACTTTTCTATTGTGTTTCAGTCATTTGTTTAACCCATTTCAGTGTCTCCACCCACCACTTTGGGCACTGAAGTAAATTCTCCTAATCAAAACATTAACCTGATATGCATGGTGGAAATTTTTAAGAAGTCCAATCATTTTGATGCCTTTTGTCAGAAAAGTAAATAAGCAAATAAATGTAATTGAGTTTCCCTTTATGTCTTGCTATATGGTCCAAAAGAAGATAAATCTACATGGTTTCAATGATGGAAAGCCTGATGTCTTGTTGAAAAAGAATTAAATTTGGTTGCACAATGTTTTATTTATCATACCAAGAATCTACCCATATCAATAGTCCAAGAGTCTCTCCTATTTGCTGGCCAATTTTTCCTTCTGGGTGTGGACAAAGGGTGCCAGGGTTTTGTAGACAAACAAGTTAGGACTTTTTGCATTATTTAATCAGGGATTAATTGAAGTTAATATCTCAATGAGTCTCGGCATTGGATGATAGTCTATAAATGAAAACCAAAAACTTTTTCCAAATTCCAATTTTCTTCGACTTAGTGATGTATTCTTTTCTTTTCTTACATGAACTGCTTGTCCCAAAAAAAAAAAAAAAAAAAGAACTTGTTTCCTTTACAAAAGAAAGTAGTCATGAAGTTTCTTTAATATCTTTTCATCTCCATGGTATGTAGGTTGTCTCACAGGGTGCCATTAGCTCACCAATGTACTCAACCAAAGGTCCATCAATGATCCAATCCATGTATCCAACTGCATTTCCTTTAAAGCATCAACAAAAGGTTTGTAATTTTGCTACTGTCAGTATCACATTGACGCCTTCCCTGATCTAATCACGACGTTAAAATGGTGGCAGGACCTGAGGCTTGCTCTGGGACTAGCAGAATCTGTTTCCCAGCCTACTCCAATTGCAGCAGCTGCAAATGAACTATATAAGGTTGCAAAATCTCATGGCCTTAGTGACCAAGACTTCTCAGCAGTTATTGAAGCATTGAAAGCTAAATTGCAAAACCCACCAAAATAGAAGAATTCATCTTCTAGGAGAATAAATATGAGTATGGCCTCTGATATTGTAATTGGGTTGGGCTCTCTAATTACCATCAGTTTGAGGTTTTTGTCCATTTTACAAGAGAACCCACCTCCTTTTAGATCCTAAAAATCAGACTGAGTTTTAAAGTTTTGTTTACTTTCAGTCACTGGCTCTATATAACAATGCAATTCAATTACTTGCACGAAATATGTTCCTCACCAAATTAATAATTATGCATATGGAATACAATTCCAGCTCATAAAATCAAACCCACTTTCTAATTTTGGTCAATTAATTGGGAAAATGAATCCTATTTAACAACCACTTAAAAAGTACCAAGAATTCTCTGCTTGTTTGTACACGTTTTCTCTTTGTTTTTAAAGCTTTAAGTTACATACACGTTTCCTCTTTAATACTTGGTCATAGACATGGCAAAACGGGCGGGTCGGGTCGGGTCAATCGGGTCGCGGGTCAAAACGGGTCACGGGTCAAAACGGGTCATTTTTAAACGGGTCAATCGGGTTGCGGGTCAAACGGGTCACGGGTTGAGTCGGGTTGCGGGTCAAACGGGTCGCGGGTTGAGTCGGGTTGCGAGTCGGGTCGAGTTGACCCGTATTTTTCAAAACTTTTTTTTTTTTTTTTTGGAAGTAGATGCAATCTGTCAATTGTTTATGAGTTCCTTAACTATAATTAGATTTTCACTGATGATATTGTTACCAATTATCACTAAACACTTGACTTGATACCCAAATTTAGTGCAACTCCTATTCCAGCTTTCTAGAAACTAATCTTGGTATCGATCTATTTAAAGTAGGAAGAGAAAATGAATGTGGCAAGCAAAGAATGACAACCTATAATGGAGTACATAACATATTAAGTAAAGAATAATAAGTAAATATTTTATAAAAATTACACCTTAATCTCAATCTACTCATCATTGGTAGACATGGCAAAACTGGTGGGTCGGGTCGGGTTCGGGTCGGGTCAATCGGGTCGCGGGTCAAAACGGGTCGTTTTTAAACGGGTCAATCGGGTTACGGGTCAAACGGGTTGCGGGTCAATCGGGTTACGGGTCAAACGGGTTGCGGGTCAAACGGGTCGAGTCAAACGGGTCTGACCCGTTTTGCCATGTCTACTTGGTCATACATGATTGTATCGAATCCTTTTCTAGAGACTAGTTAAATAATCTCTTTCTAGTGGCTGTAGAACAATTAAAGAGATTCTATAAAAGCAACAAGGGTAATGCTTCGAGTGGTAACATGCTAATATGCTATGGGACCATGTACCCACTTACATAGGGTCAAATCACTATGTTAGAAATATTTGAACAACAAACTCTTCAATCTCATAAATATTAATATCAAATCCCATCAATTAAATCGTACTCTTGAAAAATACTACAATATATTAGAAATTAGATTTTACATAAATTAAATTCTATTTAATACTCTACTGTCTGCACATAAATATCAATAAAAGCCTACACTTTATGAATCAAGTTTATTTTTCTTCTAAATTTGCATTATAACTCTTTCTTAATTTGTAATTTTTCTATACTACTATTTAAGGGGCTTTCCCTGTTTGGATTACTTATTTTTTAGTTCAAAAATACCCCTACACCCCTATATTTATGTATAGACAAAATTAAAGGACAATCCGGTAAAAATGCAACTCTAACTCCCACTAAAACATTGCCTAAAAAATAGAACAAGTTTCCTATTAATTTTCAAATTGTTTTATCTACTTATAAATTAGATTGTCAAAATAAAAATTATATATATAAAATAAAAACACACAGTTTTTTTTTTTGCTAAAAAAAAAAAGCCTCATCGCACGTGCGAAGCGCGTGTGATGAGGCTAGTATATATAATTGATGTCTTCACTTCCCAACCAACTGTATTTATGATCTTTTTGACTTGGTATCTATATTCTCTATATGAGAACATGAAGAAGTTAATTGAAGTAAGAGATGGGAAAGAATTGTTTGGAGTTGTCATAATAAAACAAATTAACAATCCACCTTTACCTTAGGGAAAAGTCCAATCCAAGTGTAGGCTAAGAGTGGTGACACTACCACAACCACCACTGGCACCTCGACCACCACCACCACCGGCGTATATACCTTGACCACCACCACCACATCCTTGAGGAAACCTAGGCCACACTCCACTCCCCCAGTAATCAAATGCCAATGTCATAATAGTATATGCATTTGATATTTTGGTTCATTTGGAAGATTACAACCACACCACTAGGGAATGTGAGGTATTACCAATATGGGAATGCAAAGATTATAAGGACACATTTGGTACATTGAATCTTGATTATGATAGGAATGATAATTTTTATTAGTGAGAATATAAAATGTTGTAATGGAATAATTATTCATATTCATAAGAGTGGTTGTAAAATATGAATAAAACCCAACATTTGAATTTATAAAATATCATTTGTTATAACTTACAATAAAAGGACAAGGAAAATAAGGACGAGGAATGAAATTCTTAATTCTTCTTATAAATGAGGTTAAATAATATCAATAAATTATAAAACTCTTGACATTTAGTGAGCATTTGACAACCAATTAAAAACTATTAACTTTTTGTCTCACATTAGTATTATGCAAATAAGTTATCAAAGTTAAACAATTTTCAAGCAGACACATTATTTCATTAAACTCGTTATAAAGATCCATAAACTTACTACATGCATCCACTTTTATCTCATTTTAAAATTTATTTATTTAACCCAATATTGGCATGAAAGAAATTTTAAAATTCTTACTATTTAATTTCAAAACAACAGGAATAAACTATAAATATACCAAAATGTTTTTGAAATTTTAAAATTTTTACTATTTAATTTCAAAACAACAGGAATAAACTATAAATATACCATAATGTTTTTGCTAATTATAAAATGATAGCAAAATCTCGAATTTTTGAATGTTTTTCTCCCAAAAAAAAATTGTATAAACACAGTTAAGTGAGGCCCAAGTGCCCAACTCAACCCCAACTAGCACCTTCACGAAATGACCACTTAATTGGCCCGTGCATTCCACGCTCTCCTAAAGCACGTGAACCACACACCCTCCACCTGATCATCATCAAAATCAAATACTAAATAAAAATCCAAAAAATCGCCGAACCTTTAAAAACGTAAGGGAAACAAACTCTCTCTCTATTTCATTTTCCCTCCTTTTCTCTCACTTTCTTTCTCTAGGGTTCATCTTATTTTCTCGCCTCCCAAACAGAGAAATCAATACGAAAACGAAATGAGTAACGACAAGAACAACTTCGACTTGGCCGATCTCGGCTCCTCTCTCCCCGCCGCCGCCGCCGGTATCTCCAAATCCCTCTCTCTCAAGCAAGAATTTTGAATTCTTTCATGATTTTTGTTTTTTGTTTTTTTTTTCCCCTTAAATTTTTATGTTGTATCATTGAGTTGTTTTTGTTTTCTGTGTTGTATTTTTGAATTTGATGTTAGTTTTAGAATCATGCGATATAAGCAAACACACACATATTTGTATTTATATGTTAGAAATTTTGATATTACTAGCATTTTTTAAGCTTTTGGAAATGAATGGGTTATAAACTGAGTGTGTTTGTTGTTGTTTTTTTGTTGTAGCTCTTAGTGCAGAGGATCGTGCCGGTCTTGTTAATGCGTTAAAGGCAAGTTTTTTCTCTGTGCTAGTGAGAAATGGTTTTGGTTTTGGTAGAGTTTAGTTAGTAATCAGTTCATTAAGGGCAATAATGTTTTTTGTGAATTGGGTAATGAGAATAATGTGAAAAATATGCTTTGGTGGCTAAAAGCTTGGTTTGGGGATATGTTTTTGAAATGGATTGATTTTAGCTGAGATAAAAAAAAGGGGTTTGTGCATTTTCAAAGAGGTAAGCTAAAATGACTGGGAAATAATGTGTTCATTTTCAAGATTAACTATAGTTGTAGGAGGTGAAAATGGTATTTAATTTGATTGCCAAATGGATGTTTTGATTTGCGGGTCTTATTTTGCTGACGATGCGTTGTTGGATATGTTCTGATGTTTGTGCAGGATAAGCTTCAGACTTTGGCAGCTGGGCACTCAGATATCCTGGAAACTCTGTCACCCAAAGTCAGGAAGCGTGTTGAGGTTCTGAGAGAGATTCAGGTTAGCTTGCCTCTAAATGCTATCAGTTATGAGTGTTGTTTTGCTTTGGTTTACCTTTCTTGGATCCCTCTTTTATTAGTCTCTATATATATAACCTTGATGATGGGGTTTGAGTGATAGCCCAGTGGTGCCAGCACCCTTGTGATGCTCGGTGTTTTGGGTTCAAAACCCAACCACCCCCCCCCCCCCCCCCCACCCCAATTTTTCCTATATCCAAAAAAAAAAAAAAAAAAAAACTCTTTGATGATACCTTGGACAACCATTAGAAAGTCAAGCACATGCTGAATTACATCACTTGCATGATTGTTAATCACTTGAGTGTAATGCTGGGTTGGCTAACGTCATGCAATGCTTGAGAAATGGTTATGATTATTATTATTATTTTTAAATACTTTTTGTAGGAAGATTGAATATCATTGAACCCAAAAAAAGGGGCCCCTATGTTCTGGGTTAAGGGAAGCATAAATTGAGGGTACTAAAGTAAATTTGACAAGAAAGGTATCGGTTTAATGGGATTCTCATGTGTAGCACCTGTTACAAGGCACTTGATTTAGTGCTTCTGAAAATTTGCATGCCTTTGAACTTAGTGGGTCTTTGTGAGATGTTTGTTAGTAGTGGCATATGATTCTTTTGATTTTTAAATATTGGGCTGAAGATAATCTTAGACATTTTAAATTTGCAGAACCAGCATAATGAGCTGGAAGCAAAATTTTTTGAGGAGAGAGCGGCATTGGAAGCTAAGTACCAGAAGCTTTATGAACCACTTTACACAAAGGTATTCATGATATTGACAGGCAGTAAGTTCTGCATCATATTTATTGATATCACGACATTTTTATCATTAGCATGTTTTCCAGGTTAGAGATTTATAAATCACGTTTAGCCTTGGGTCAACTTATTTGGATTGCAACTCCAGTGCTGTTCATCTACAGGGTTGGTGTATGTATCTTTTCAATTAATTTGTTGATTGGGTCCTTGCAGAGACATGAGATTGTGAATGGTGTAGTTGAAGTAGAAGGAGTTACAAGTGAAGCTGGTGTGGACCAAGAAGAGGACAAAGCCACAGATGGTACCTGACTTCTGGATTACAGTTCAAGTTTTCATTTGATTGAGAACTATTATTCCTTGAACTTGATTTATGATTTTCTCTGGGAATGCAGAAAAAGGAGTGCCTGATTTCTGGCTTACAGCAATGAAGACTAATGAAATACTAGCCGGGGAGGTGACAATCTTTTATAAACTATGATCTATTTTGGATATTCCCCATAGTTTTGGGACTAAGGGTTCTTTGTTATATATTGTATTGATTGTGGAACTATGATATGCTGTTCCCTTGGATTAGATCACGGAGCGTGATGAAGAGGCTCTTAAGTTCCTCAAAGATATCAAATGGTGTAGAATTGATGACCCAAAGGGTTTTAAGCTGGAATTCTTCTTTGATACTAATCCGTTTTTCAAGAATTCTGTCCTTACAAAAACATATCACATGATTGATGAAGATGATCCTATATTGGAGAAAGCAATTGGGTAATTTCATCTCTATTGTTCTACTGAAATGTTTTGTCTCCTCTTTCTTTGAGTCTCTTCTTATGTTGGGGTATTCCATAGGACGGAGATTGAATGGTATCCTGGGAAAAGCTTGACGCATAAGATCTTGAAGAAGAAACCAAAAAAGGGATCCAAGAATGCCAAACCCATCACAAAAACTGAGAATTGTCCAAGCTTCTTTAGCTTTTTTAGCCCTCCACAGGTCCCTGAGGATGATGATGATATTGATGAAGATATTGTAAGTGCAGTTTCTTACATAACAAGATGACAATGTAGTTGGAAGTGTAATATAATTTATTGTCTTTGTGATCTATTGACAGGCTGAAGAACTTCAAAGTCAAATGGAACAAGACTACGACATTGGGTAAGTCATGAGGGTTTGATATTTGGGGAGCTCAGGTTTTTTCTATTATAAGAGATAATGTGTTTTAGCTTATCCATTGATGAGCATCCTTAATGTCTTGTGAATATAATATATATATATATATATATATATATATATATATAACCATTTTGTGGTGTTTGTTCTACATTGGATTAAACCTGCTTGATGCTTAGGGTTTGCTGGGCATTTAATAAGAATTGCTTTACCCTTTATGTATTGTTTGTAATTGTAGTCATTACAAATGAAACGTGTTGTACAGATGTGTTGGAACACATAAATGTTTCCTGAATAAATAAATTACGGTGACATAGCATGAAGGTTGATGCCTTACATGCCATATAAAACAAAATGAAGTTTGAAGACTTATTTGAGCTGTGATCTATTCTGCCAATGTCTGAATTCTCTGAAGGGTATTTAGCATGGGAAAGGGTATTGACTTGTGTCTAGTTGTCTGAATTTATTATTGTTTTCTGAAATGACCTTTAGTTGGTATTGCTGTGTAGATCGACAATTCGGGACAAAATCATACCTCATGCAGTGTCTTGGTTCACTGGGGAGGCTGTACAGGAGGATGAATTCGACGATATAGGAGATGATGAGGATGGTGATACTGAAGATGAAGATGATGAAGATGAGGAGGATGATGAAGACGAGGAGGATGACGATGACGAGGAAGAGGAAGAGGAAGAGAAAGGCAAGGGCAGGAAGAAGGTATAGATATCATCAAGATTTTCACTTGCATCCTATGCCACATTTCTTAATTTGAACACACTAGAATTATAAGTTTGAAATTCTAATGTTTTTTTTTTTTTTAATCGTTTCATTGATTCTTGCAGTCATCTGCTGGACCCAAGGTGAGATGATTATAACATTTGTATTTTCTGGTAATTTAACATATGAGTTAGTTCTTTTGGATTAGCGACCGAATGACTTCTGGATTGCTTTTTATAAACTGCAGAAAAGTGGAAGGGCAAAAACTGGGGAAGGTCAGCTAGTTGAGCGCCCTCCTGAATGCAAACAACAGTAGTGTTATTTTCTTTTCTTGTTATTCTTTTTGTATTTCTCCTCTAAGAGGCTTCTGTTGGGTCTCTTGGTGTTTATTACTCAAAATAGTATATGTAAAATGCACTATACAGTCTATACTCTCAATTGATGTCGTTTGTCAATGATTACGGACTATTTGTACAATTTTCATTTGTTAGGTTTCCAACATTAACAATTACCTAGTATAGCAAAGTTATCCAATACTCATTTGGTTTGATTCCTTTGCTAAGTAGTAAATTCACTTTACATGAACTGGGTGCAATGAGTTGGATTTTGATAAGGCATTACTCTTACATATTAGCTTAAGCAATTTAATGTGTACGGAGACTCGAGTTGACGGCGTTGGATCTAGAATTCACACAAGTGATTGCCATTTGGTTGTTTCTTGTTAGGGACCACGTTCGTCTTTGTTGGCACATAGGCGATGTTCTATTGTTTTTCACTCCTTTAACTAGAGGTGTGCAGAAAACCCATCAAACTTGACCCGATCCAACCTAACTCAACCTGTTGGGTTGGGTTGGTTTTTAGGATTTGGTGGGTTGGATTGGGTTACAAAGTATTTTTTTTTTTTTAATTTAAATTTTAATTTTTTATAGCGGGTCGGGTTGGGTTTGAATCATAAAATTACAAATCCGCCAAACCCGATCTGACCCATCCATATTTTAATGTGTTTAAAATATATTATATATTTAGTAATTTTTTAAAAAAAAAACCAGCTGTAGAGCACTTCCTTGGTTCTTATTATCATATATAATATAAAATCTTATTAGTTCTTTTAATATATATTTAAATATAGTATATAATTAATAAAATAAATTTAAAAATTTTAGATATATTTTGTTTATAACTAAGTTAAGAACTCATGTATATTTTGTTTATAATTGAATTAGGATACTAGTTTATTTATATTTTGTTTATCAACTCAGTTGGATACTTAAACATATTTTGTTTACAACTAAGTTGGAATATTAGTTTATATATTAATGTATATTTTGTTTATCAATTTAAGTGGCAAGTGTGACATTTTTTTCTGCTCAATTAAATAATAATAGTAATAAAAAAAATTGTACAACCCATGAGTTCAACCCAACCCAACTCAAATTGGGTTGGGTTGGATTGGGTTGGGTTGGACTTATGTGATGGGTTGGATTGAGCTAAATATTTTTTGTCCCACTATAATGAGTTGGGTCAAAAAATCTCCTCAACCCAATCCCTGCACACTCCTACCTTTAACTGGTCCTTGCCAAAGATAGAATAATAAAAACTTAGTTTCTAGGCCGGTTATAATTGTTGGGCTTTATGGCTCGTTACAAAACAAAGCAATCATTTTTTCCATGCTAACCTGCCCGTCATACTAGTGGGTTAACCCAATAAGCTTTGCATTCGACTTAGTTCAACCCTCTTTTGGTCCAAACACAGCAAATCCTAAACCTGAACTGACTTTACCCAATCCAATCAATTAACTAGTGCTATAATGTGTAAGGAACAATGTTAATTTAATTATATACATACATACATATATATATATATATTTATATACTCAATATTTTTTAATTGAATATAAATTTTAACAAATTAATCATTGGATTATATTATCTTTGTGCATTTTTCATGCATGCAAAACTTCAAGATGATTAAATATTAATGGTTATGTTATCAATTAATTGTTTAAATTTAAGTTTTTGTAGTTTAAAATAATACATAAAAGTTGAGTTTATGGATTGAATAGTAAATAAAATTCAATTAACATGAAAATTGATATGAATGTTAAGAACATATAGAATATGTAATTCAACGATGAAAATTTCAAATATGAATTCTATAACAAGTTATTGGTTAGATTACATGTTCTATATATTTTTAATATTCATACTAATTTTCTTGTCAATTGGATTTTATTTACTATTCAATCCATAAACTCAACTTTTATGCATTTTTTTAAATTACAAAAACTTGAATTTAAACAATTGATTGATTACATAGCTATTAATCTTCGATTACCTTGAAATTTTGCAAGCATGAAGAATATACGAAGATAATGTAATTTAACGGTGGATTTGTCAAAATTCGTATTCAATTAAAAAATATTAAATGGTGTAACATTGTTTAAAGTTATACTAGGTATAACTTGAACCCAATCTTATTAGGTGAAGGAAAAGCCCAACCGACTAATGTTGATTGATGAGTTAGGTGACTTTGTTTGTGGGTCACTTACTAGCGAGCAATAAGATAGAGTTGGTTATTTTTTCTTTTCTTTTCAATATTGAAATTAAGCTAGCAATTTCCTTAGCAAGAAGAAAAAAAAAACCAAAAATTGATAAAGGGATTTTCGAGAGAGATGGATTTAGAATTTGAATAAGTAATTGTGTGAGAGCAAAGGAAAAAGTGAAAAGAGTTTATAAAACTTGATGAGGGTAAAATTAGCCTGTTAAGTTGATAGTAAGACAATCTACAATGGGTTGATATAGGAAGCAAAGCATGATTATGGCTATCCATGACTCGCCTAGACCCAAAGCTCTTCACCTGAAAACCACCTGATCAAAGCTTTGTTTCAGTTGGATGTGGGTCGTCGGCGCTAAGGCTCAAGATCGTCGGTTCGAGTTGCAGGTTGGCTGTCTGAGAAATCGACGAACTCGAACCGCTTGATGAGTTGTTCTTCCCCCATCAGAAATCACGAGTTTCGGCCAAAAATCGATAAGTCCAAACTCTTAGTTTGATGATATAGGGAGATTTCAGCCAAATCTCGACAGATCCATTAAGATCTCGGCTTGATCTTTATAGATTCAGAGGAAATATCGGCCAAAATTCGTTAGATCGGGCCGATCTGATGAGATTTGGCAATATTTTGGCCAAAATCTGGCTAGATTTTGCTCCATTGTAGCAAACCCAAAACCGACCAATATGAACTTGAAACCGATACGACTCGAACCGGCAAATTTGAAACTCTATTCGGGTAAGTTATGGGTTAAAATTTTCCCCACTCGATGCATTCAGGTCAAGTTTGGGTTGGGCACAAACCCAACCCATAGACAACCCTAAGCATGATGTTTAGAAGATATAAATTAAATAACCATGTTTTAGAAAAATTGAGTTAAATGGGTGAGATTTTGTCTCACTTAAAATCCGGCCCAAAATGTATAATTTTTAAAGCCTTTTAACTCAAGGTCTACACAATACACCATTTAAATTTGCCTGTGACCATTCGGATTTGACCTGGTCTGGTTTTTTGGGTATGTATTATATTAATTTTGAGTTGTAATTTCTTTTTCTTTTCTTTATGAATCCCAACAAGGGGTGTTTTATAGAGAGATTAACACTAATCAACTGACTCTAGGGTGTAGTTTTATTTATGTGTATTGTACTATATTAATACAAGTTGTGCAAGGTACATGTAGAATTGAACCTGTACTGATGTCTTTAACATTATGAATTAAAATATGATCGTAATAAATGAAAAGTAAGATGAGGTGCTCAATTATATAAAGGTGTAGGGGGTGTTTCCCTCCTATAAGCCCTGGGCCGAAGAAGCTGGATCAGAGCAACAATTTGAGGATTTGGGCCAGTCCCAGATCCCATGGAGGGAGTCTAGAGGACATAAGGGCAAAAGGCTAAACTTGGATCTTCCTGCTAAAATAAGCTGAGGATTGTCACTGAACGGTACGGCCGAGGAGGAAGGCATTACCTAGAAGAAGTGCCGAGGATCTTGAAAAGGTGGTACACAGCCCAAAGTGATAGTCACCTCTGCGTTAATTAAATGTTCCTACCTAATGCCAACTACATTAAATGATGAATGACCAGCCTGAATATTATATTCACCTCAAAAGTCTTCTTTCATGATGAAAAGGAAGGAGGGAAATATCTAATGGGACAAATATTCAATTCTTTGACATCTAGTATGGTATTCCGCTACCAGAAGGGAGAATAGCTGGGACTATGAAGAGTACCTTCCCATTGAAGGAGGGAGGAGAAAAAGAAAGAAAGAAAAGATAGGAATTTTTAGCTTTGAGAGTACTCTAAATTTGTAAACTGTTGTATACTTCAGCAAAAGTCTCTTTAGATTAATTAATACGAAAAGAGTTCATTTCAATTTCAGATTTTATCTATTTAGTCTTCCCATTGTGGTTTACCCTCCAGTTTTGTATAAATTAGTTACGACGATTAAGAGCATTGGACATTTTATGTATAAATTGCTTATGACGATTAAGAGCATTGGACCTTTTATTTTGGTCTCAATGTTTTTGACCCCCACAAAAGTGATAAAATATTAATGGCCTGTTTGGACTTGATGAAACCAAAAATACAATAAAACTAGCTGAAAGTTTGAATATGAGCTAGGGTTTTGGAGAGCAATACGTTGTTGTTGTTGTCATCGCCGTCGTCGTTGGCATCGTAGGAAGATAGCTCGCCTTCTTCTTTGGCTTTGGAAGGCTTTTCAGAGAACTTCGTGTTGGCAATCGAATTCATAGGCTCTAATACTAGTGCTTTTGCCTTAGCTAGTTTGATTCAATTTTTCATTTCATTCATCTTAGTTTTCTTAGGAAACAAACAAATATTTTTTACATAATCAGTTTTTTTTTTTTGACGTTAAAAAACCTTGTAATTTTTTTAATATAATAAGGGTAAATTAGGTAATTTACATATTCAATAATTTATGTACTCTACTCTCCCTCTAAATCTCTCCAATTTGGGGGAATTAAAAATGAGGGGTTGGAGGTAGTTGAAATCCCTCCAAACCCCTCCCCATCATTCCTTAAAAAACTTCAAAATAAGGTAATTGAATTACTCTCCTTCGCTCTACTCTACTCCCCCTCATTTTTTAAACATCCAAACAGGCCATAAGAGTGATGCATGTAGCCATATTTGATTAAGTTATTATTTCTATCAAATAATATTGTGGGTGATACAGAAACCACACTCCCAATTTCAGTGTCAACTTTTAATTGATTAGGGCTTTCTTCATGCTCCAAGCACTCATACTTGTGATTTGAACATTCTCAGTTCCATTATTGAAGACCTGCAATTGGGCTTGTCCATCAATTGCCAATGTAGGGTAAACTCTAGCTGCGATAACAGATTTTCCTCCTCCACCAAAGCTCTCCACAATTGAATGATCAATCTGTGTGAAAGGATAGACATCAAATGCATTGAGTCAAAAAGACAATGATGAAATGGGTAAAAGGAAGAATCAGCGTAGGTCATATAAGGACTTAGGAAACTATAAAGTTGGTATAGTACGTATGAATGCCGTTATTGCCTTATCGGTTTGAAACTGCAAGAACATTGCTCATGCCGGTTAACAATTGTGGGGTCTGGGGCAAGTGACTCCTTTATCAAACAGGCTTCATCCATGTTTGGTGGTCAAAATCTCTTAAGACCCCACCTTTTTTTTTTTTTTTTTTTCAGTTGCATGGAAGAGGGACAGAAATCACATATATAGACGTATCAAAACGGATTCAATATTTGAGAAAGGAAGGGTAATTGTTAGTTCACACATATTGTTGCATATAATGCGTACACAATTTATTTTTTGAACTAGAATATATGTATGTTGTGTGTAATAAGAAGAGTGTAATAGAAACTGCTCTTTATTTAAAATATTAAAAGTATCAATTGATTTATGAGGTTCTAATGAATATGGTTTTATTTATAAATTTATAGAAAAACGTAATGGATAATAATTTGAGGCCGATTCAAAAATATATATACAGGAAAAAATCAAAGGCACTGTGGCTGCATTTTGTGAATAAGCTTTGGTGGGCAAGAATTTTAGGAAAATGACCAGATCTTGAAGTGTTTGATAAAAACTTTGGTGGGCTAGACTTTTTACACATGGTGCAGTTCTGCTTCCCAGAAATGCGATGTATGGGGGAAATGATCATTCAGATAGGTTGACTTTCACTTAAACATATAGAAAACTAAACATAATTTATAAATTTCATAGCAACTTACCAAGCTTCTAAGTGACAGTTCCTCATGAACGGGGTCCACATCCAGAAAAGCCCCATAATTGGCTTTATCAGTACTATCATTTAAGGAGGACCTGTCAACCAGAGAATTGTGAGTTCAAATCTTTGAAGTTTGTAAAGATTATGATGGCTTAAAAAAGATAGAGCTTTGAGGGACACCTGCTTTGGTCACTGCACATAAGCACCGCATATTTATTTTGACCTTTGAATATTCTATAGAACACTGCAGTGAATTCTTGCAAGCCCTTTGAAGCCAAAACTAGCAGCCCGAATGGTCCAAGACTCCCTTTTACTGATGCACTTTTTTGTTTACAAAGTACTTGTGGATTGGTCCAGCTTGGGTCTAGCACTTCTGCTTTCTCTAAGTCACTTGCTTTGAATGAAATCACAACATCTGCCTGTAAAAGATAAGAACAGAAAACAAAAAGAATAATAGATAAGGAAAAGTAATAGCTAATAAGCAATATACTTTGTAAGTTACAAGTGACTTGCACTGACTTTTTGTGCCTGAAATCTATTGGTATAACATTGACTTTGGTACCTTATATTTAAAAATTGAGATTTGTTCTTTGAAATTTTTTTTAAAAGAAATTAATTTGGTGCCTTCATCTATTTTTCTATTTATTTGATTAATGGGATGTTGAGACACTCATTTTTTAGGAATATAATCAGAGAAAATTTACATTTAAGGGACTAAAATTGAACCAACTCCATATTTAAGAGATCAAAATTGAACTAACCATATATTTAATGGAACGAAATCAAACCGGCCCCATAGAGAAAATATAATTTACCCAAAAAATAAAATACCTGTGCTGCTGTGACACCAGAAACTTCAAGTGCTAATCCTCCTTTAAGCACTTGCTGAGGTAGGTTGACTTGTTGTCCCCGCAGCATTTCAATTTCTGTTATGGGCCATTGCACTAATTGTTTTCTGGATTTATCCAGCCAAAGAGTCCTTGGAATTGCCTGCAAAATGTGCCCCAAATGACCTTAAATCAAACAAATTCTATTGTGCCATAATGCCATTAACCATAACATTAGGGTTGTCCATTCGATGCAACCATCCGATTCATACTCGAAAACTGGACGACCCGACATCGGGTGACAGTCGGCAGTTGATCTCAACCTCTAGCAACCGAGACTGGTGGGCCAGTTGACAGAGCTTCTCTTCAAAATCTTATTCCAACCAACCTAACCAGCTTATACATCAGAATCATGTTAATTTTCGAAGGTAAGAGAAGTTTCTGGTAATTTGTTACTAGATATGTCAAGATTTGTTGAGATCTCTTTGAGATCATGACTAGATCTCATCAAGACCCATCAAGATCTCTTTGAGGTCAAGTAAGTTCTCTTTGAGATCTTGCCAGATCTAGCCATATGTTGGCCAAATTTGGTGAATTTTGGCCAATTCCAGCGCATTTCGGCTATATCCTTCTTCCCCAACTTTGACTGACCATCGATTGAGATCTAACATGCTTGATCCAACCATTTTTATGGGTTGGCGGCTGGTCTAGATTTTGGAGACTTGAAGTGGTTAGGTCGGTTTTAAGATGGGCACAGACCCATCCCAGACAGCCTTACATAACGTAATCTTGTAAAAGTTTTTTTATTTTTATTTTTAAGGAACAAATAATATTGTAAAAGTTGGTAGGCTTAGACTTTTTCTATAAATTTATTAAAGCAATATTACACAAGTAATTACCTGAACTCCAGCCCATCCCTTCTTTCTATCATCGGCGGGAACCGAAGACTCATTTAGCCATCCCCACAAGATTCTTCTATTTTTTAAACTATCAAAGAAAGTTTTTGAAGCATAAAATTTCCCATAATCATACCTCAAGCCCAAATCACTTTCCACGGATCCAATATTCGGAATATAGATATCCTTGTCAAGGTCATAAGTTCCAATGGTGTAGTATTCATATTTAGTATCATCCAAGCTCACCTTGAGCACATGTTTAACTTTAGGACCAAGAGTTGATGTGTCAACACCACGATTGGAATCAATCGAAACTGGGAAAAAATCAGGACACTCCCACATTCCATTGCCTTCAACTGAATGAAGTGGGTGCTGGGATAAAATCCAAGTAATGAAATCTTTGCTCCTATATAAAATTGCTAATCCCCTACGGTCCGTTTTGCTTCCAATCACCACTCTCCAAGTCCCATCAGGGCCTAACCAAGCGGTGCTTGGGTCCCTGAATGAGCTTGCATTGATATGGTTCTCTGGAGAAGGTGCCATTACTGGATTCTTTGGTGACTTAACCCATTCTGTAAGGTATGGATCAGAAAGGTTTTTGGGCATGGCCAAATTTTGGACTTGTTCCTGCTTGGGGTTGATTCCTGTGTAGAGAATCACTGGTGTGCCGCTGGGCATGATTGTGGTGGAACCCGACCAGCAACCCTTGATATCAGACGGCTGAGATGGGTAGATGATTGGATCATGTGGGGTCCAGTTCACTAAATCCGTTGATGTTGAGTGAGCCCAGACAATGTTGCCCCAAGCTGTACCTTCGGGGTTGTATTGGTACATGAAGTGGTAAATTCCCTTATAAACCATTGGTCCTGTATACAGAGTAATAGACATTAATCATATGAAATGGAATATATCCTCTCTTCCTTTTTTTTTTTAATTTTTTTATTATTTTTTATTTTTTTTAAGTATATAATAAAACAAAGGAGGCATCCTCAAAGCATTTTCCAGAATAACCATACTACAAAACTATTCATGCAAACACTCCTAGTATTGTTGTGTTTTTATTATTATTTTATTTTGCATGGTTACATGCATTTATGTTTATTTTAGATTGGTTCTGCAGTATTTATGAAGAGGCCATATTTATTCGTTTCTAAACTAGAGTGACAATTTTTTTTTTTTTTTTTTGAAATGGGATTAAAAGTTGGGGGAAACCAGGTCAGAGAGAAGAACTAACCATTAGGATCTGCATATCCAAAACCCATTTGTCCATTTCACCATCAGAACACATTAAAAGGTAAAAAAAAAGAATGAAAAAAAAGTTATAATAAGAAATATGAAAGTATAAAAAATGAGAGGAAGATAAGAGAGAGAAAGAAAGTTGGTGAAAGAAATTAATACCATTGATCCAATTTTTGGGGGGTTGGAAGTGATAAGAAGTTCTATATGGTTGATATTCAGGAGGAGTAGTTGAAGAAACTTGAAGGTTTGGGTCAACATGGTGTGAAGCTTCAAGCTCAAGAACACCATGGCTGAGAAAGAGAGAACATAAGAAGAAGAATAGCCAAGCAGAAGAGATGGCCATGTTGCCTTTGTGGGAATGAGAGGGAAGTCAATACTACGAGTATTTATAGAGAGAGGTTTGGATATGAGGCTGTGATGTGGAGAGGAGGATAAAGTTAAAACTCAGATCATGTTAAATGTTTACAAGCCATAAAATTTGGAAGATCCATAAAATCCATTAACTTCAGTAAAAAATTAAACAACTTTGTTGGGTATTAATGAAAAACGAGAGAGAGAGAGAGAGAGAGAGAGAGAGAGAGAGAGAGAGAGAATTGAGACACTGTATCAATCAAATTAAAATCATATTCTACCCTAATGTCGTCAATTACCACTTGAGTAACTAGTCACATGCCCTAGCATTTGCTGCGCAGCTTTTCTACGAGGCACACTTGTTACAAAAATTGAACTTAAAAAGTACAATATACTATAATTGAAAATTTAAAATGCAGTATTGTTTACTGCACTTGTATATATTATTCAAAAGATAAAAATATTTTTATTATGGAATAAAAACAAAATCTTGCATTATAATTTTGGCATAAAACTTAATGTATGTGGCATTTATTAATTGCTTTATAGAAATAAATTTATTTTTTGTCAAAACTTAAAGTGGCATTTATTTATTTATATAATATAGTAATTTATTTAAGAATAAGATTGTAACAACATTAAGACATTCATATCCTATCATAAATTAACAAGTAATTAAGCATGCTTTGATAAGAGTATAAGTGGGATAGATAAACAGTATACTACTTTAAATCTTTTATTAGTTAAATGGTAAATAACAGTCTCCTACATCCAAGTAGTATTGCATTATATATGCATGAATTGAAGAAGAAAATTCAACAAAATTAAGTGTATATTCATTGTCTACAATAAGAATAACTAATCGCAGATTCACGTGATGCGTGGAAATAGATAATTATATTTTAGTTATGATATAATATATAATTTGTTCTTGAAATTTTGTGGAGAATAATTTTTTCTTCCAAAAACTTAAACAATTTCTAAAATTATTTTTCATTTATTTATCCCAAAAAATATATTATCATTTTATTATTTGGATTTATTTCTTATCATTTTATCATTTTTTAGGCGGTCCACATTTTGATAAATTATGTTATCTTGCGTTATATTTTCTTAATTTTTTTTTCCTGTACAACTAATCTGTTTGAGTTTCAAATATATTATTCAAAATTTTCATCCTCTTAAAAAGAGATCATTATATTTATAATTTTTCTTATCATAGGAGTAGTTTCAAACTATTGATTGAGTTTTGTTTACTAATATATATATAGATACATGAAATTAGAACTGCATATTTCTTAGACATTCCTAAGTGACTATACCATATTATAAATTTAATATTTAAAATAATATGTAGGAAAAAAGTAGACTTTAAGTCTAAAATTGAACACTTCATCTATTGAAATGAAAGAAAATAATCTGTATAACATAAAGAGAATATGATCTTTTTTTTTGATTACATACACTTCTATTTATTAAGATTTTATTGCCTTTAATTGAATCTTTATATCACATTTTTGTTACTATGCTCCTACTGAGTCTTCTCATTTGTCACGTCATTGGCCACAACATTATTCTTTTTGGTATTTATTTTTTACTTTTAATTTTTGAAAATATTAAATATATAAATATATTGGCTTTACAAATTCATCTTAGGCAGATTTAACTTTACATATTCCTTTACTTTAATTTTGATGTTATAACTAAATAATAAATAAATGAAAAATAAAAATAAAAATATTGTCTATATATATTCATCTTGGGTGGTTTGATTTTAATAGTTGATAGACACATTCAAATACATAGCCAACATTGTATTGTGATATAAATTCAAAATCTCACTTCCAAAATAACTAATTATTATGTCAAAAAAAAAAAAAAAAAATCAAACAAAAGCTAAAAGAGGGAGAGAGAAGACTTGTGATGGAAAACTTAAAAAATCAAACACACTACCAAATCATATTAACCCAAAATAGTATTATATAAAATATACAATGATTCATCAACCTAAAGTAAAGTTGCAAAAAAGAATATATATAAATATATATCTCGAGAGAGAGAGAGAGAGAGAGTAATAACCTTTTTAAGGAGAGAAATAGAGAGAAAAAAAAGAAGAAGTATCAAATAAAAAATATAGTCATAAGTCAAATACCGAACTATCCAAACCATGATATATAATAGAATAACATTATATTCTTGTAAACGATATTTATATGCAATAAAATAACATTTAATAATTATAGAAAAGAAAAAAGATAATAACTTAAAAACACAAAACCAAATTGCAACACAAAGTAAAATTCTAAAGAACACATAAATACATCAATCTAAAGTAGAGATACAAAAAATAAAAAAAAATTCACACAAAAATAAAGCATGAGAGAGAGAGAGAGAGAGAGTAATAACCTTTTTCATATGAGAAAATATTTATAGAATGGGATAGAGAATGTCATATTTATAGTAATAGAATAGGGATAAAAATAGTCAAAATAAAAGGAAGAGGAAGCCATAGATCAAGAGCAACATTAAGGTTAAGAGTAGTGAAGAGATGAAAACGTAAAAAAGAAGTTATGGTTAGAAGTAATGGAGAGAAATGTCAAATATGAGTAGATGATGTGGTTGTTGATGTGGTTCAACAGAAGCATAACAATAATAAATACTATATTTTAGCTTATATATATATATATATATAATGAATTTATATGAAAGTGATAAAGAAATTTTAATCTAATCGATGGTGAATAATAATAAAAAAATAATAAATTTATATAAAAGTGATGATTCGTTATTCACAGTCGACTATTTCAACAAGTTTTATTAAAAAATTTACTAAAGTGTATGGTAGTATAAGAGCTGAAACTAACTTGTATAGACTAAAGTAATCTCCACAAGCGAATACGTCCAATGAAATTGTTCCGCGCGCTATCATTTTCAAAGCTTTGTGCTAATTAAACTTTGTAACATTGGCATGCAGGTACGGCCGACTTTCTTGATCTATGTTTCTTTATTATGTACATGTTTTAAGTGATTTCTTTCTTATAATACTCAAAAAGTATTAAGGGATGCTATTTTTTGTTTGTCAAAAAAAAAAAAAAAAAAAAAGGGATGCTAGATTAATTAACTACGAGAATATTCACATATGGTTTGAAAATTTCGACCAAAATTATCAATTAAATAAGAGTCACTTTTTTCTATTTTAATTGATCACTTTTACAAAAATCCTATATCTCAGTTTCAATTTTGTAAAACATCATATTAGATAATCTAAAATTATCATTTTATGTTTTTTCTTTCCTCCACAATACCCCTTGTGCCTAGCTCAATTGATCACACAAGATTGGAGCCAGATCAGCCTACCCCGAACCTCACCCCAACCATTGCAGGCTTACAACAAGGATAAAGTTTAGCTACAAAATTGATTATAACTTTTGACAAATCTACTATTGAATTACATCTTCTTCTTATATCATCTATGCTTGCAAAATTTCTAGAAAATTAAAGATCAATAGTTATGTCATCAATAAATTATTTTAATTGCAAATTTTTATAGTTTAAAATTATGTATAAATTAGAAGCTATAGATCATATAGTAAATAAATTTGATTGACACAAATTTTGATATATGTATTAAGAATGTAAAGAACATGCAATTCAACGGTTAGATTTTTAAAATATGTAATAATGTTTATTTTATTGAATAAGGTTACAACTAATTTTGTGGCTAAACTTTGAATTTTAAAAATGAAAACTCCACTGAGATTTTGAGCCAAACGGAACTAGCCTTGGCTTATGGGTATTTTCAAGTTACAATTATGAGTTATTGGGTGATGAGTTTAGAATAATGAGATATGAGTGATGAGTGATGGGATATCACTCACTCACCACCCAAACAACCCCTTAGCTACTCACGGCTAGATTAGCCAAGATTTGCTCTAGTTATTGCCTTTGCAGCCAAAGACAATAAATTTAAGTGGAGCCTTTTATTTAAATATTAATTGAACAAATTTATTTTATGCTAATTAATTAAGCCAAGGTTAATTTGTTGATTCTTCTAAAAAAAAGGTTAATTTATTTTATGCTAATACCAAGATTAATTTCATATAGAGATTTAAATATCATAGTTCAATTATAAAACTTAACAAAATTAAAGTCTCGAGTTATTAAGGGAAATTAATCATCATTGATGATATAGAAAATTTACAATTTTTTTTTTCATACAACTAACAATTTTATCACGAGGGGAAAAAGCACATCTAGCAATGGACAATGACATATTGAATTTTAGAAGTGGAAAGCATGATGGCACTGAAGACAAAGAAGAGAAAGATGATGGAATGACAACTTTAGAATGCCAGAGCAAGGAGAGTAGATAGAAGACTAGATACTTCCATGTTAACAACCCCATCTAATTCTAGACAAATGAAAAGTTTGAAAATGTTTTTGATAATTGTGAGGGATGGGATGAGTACAAGATAAACACTTACATATGCTACCAAGTCAACCCAAGTCTTTCAGTGGCATAATTTTTCAATCAAGATAAACACTTAGATCAGATTTTTCGAAATGTATATGATGTTAAAAAAGTTAACGAAAAATCGGGGTTTATTGGCTTAGAATTATTTCTTTTCTTCTTCTTCTTCTTCACTAGTGTTCAGAAAAGGACACGACTTATGGAATGAATGGGTGGGACAACCTTCTTCTTGTTATATGAAGTCTTTTTTTATTTTTAATAAACAAGATATTTAGACATTTTCAAGTATCTGATTATTCTTTTGGATATATGTAGTTCCTTGTCTTACACACACTGAGTTATACGAAGTCTTCACTCTTTGAAACACGCATCCTCTAAATGAAAGCTTCCTAGAGTCGTCATTTAAAATTGTCCAAGAGCAATTAAAAATTGTACCCCACCAGAAAGAAAAATATGGTTAATTCTGGGTACCACACCATCGACTTGATCACTAACGTTTTGGAAATATCAAATATGTGTCCTTTAAAAGGCGTTGTTATTATAGTCCATGACTTTCCAATGATTAAGTTATAATTTCCTTAAATAACTCGTGGGCCCACCCCTCTGTGAGAGAGAGAGAGAGAGAGAGAGAGAGAGAGAGAGAGAGAGAGAGAGAGAGAGAGAATAGTCCGAGACTCTCTGATAATTAAGTTAGAATTTCTTTAAAGATTGCAAGAGCGCTAAAAGTCTTAGAGTTAGGATTTTTTTTCACATACCTCTAATTTGGTGAGGTCTAGTCTTTATATAGGGGATTTTGAGTGGGTCTCTTTATTTGGTGGGAGTGAATTGTGGGAAGATTGCCCCCATGTTTTGAAGTAGTGGGCTTATGTGATAAATCTCATTTTTGTCAAGTGTGGTTAAGTTTTCCTAAGTGTTGAATCATAGTGTTTATGGATGAGTGTGTTAATCTTGATGATCATCTTCTTGTGGAGGGTTTTTAGCAAGCTTAGCAACCCTCTAGACATGATGTCTATTTTATTTTGTATCAATAAATTTTGTCTATTCTTTTGCCGTAGTGTTCATGTAGAACTTAAGTTTTATGGAAGAGTTGTAGTTATTGTACATGTATTATAGATTCTGATTTTATACACTACGCTACATAAGTTATTATAAGAGTCACACTATTCTATGTTATTTGGTGCCTGAGTAAGGCTAGGTTCCTGCCATGGCATGAAGAGGAGCACATAGGGGAAGGCATGTTGACATAGATGATGTGTATGAATGTGATGAGGTTGCATGCAATGCACAAAAACCGACATCCAAATCTTTTAAAGGATAGAGAAATTGTTTGATATCCTATTAGAGTAGCTCATCACTTTCACCTCAAAACCGGCATCCAAATCTGTGTTATGTGGAGGAGGAGGAGGAGGAGGATTTCAATCTCGAGGAAGAGGATTGCGATGTTAAAATAGTTGATACCGTTGACTAGGATTATTCACCAATTTATGAAGACTATCTTGAAGAGCATAGTCGAGCAGACAAGATTAAGATTGATGAAAATAAAGTCATACGCATACAAGGTGAGCTCATAAACTACACTCGAAGTTGTTGATGTTATAAAACACAATGACTCATCGAAACAATTTAATAAATAGAGTTTCAATCTCCCAGAGCTTGAATATATTCAAAACTATGATTTCTTTGGAGTTTATGGTTTTCTCTTCAATTTTCTTGGTGATAAAATTAATACTAATTTGAAAGTTTTAATTGAAAAAAAAAAAAAAATCTTCTTTTTTGGAAGTTTTTGTTGAACAATAATGAGTAGAGTTGAGGCTAAGGCATTAAAGATTGTTGTTGGGTAACCTTTATGGAGGAAGTATGAATTTTATTAATCTATGCATGGATTATTCTTTAGGGTTCGCTTCATGTATCTCATCATGGAAAAAAATGTTAAGAATTAGAATTCTTTCCACAAGATATATTATGAATAGGGGTGTTCACCAAACCGCACAAATCAGAAAAATTGCACAAAAACCACTTGCAAAATGGCATAACTGCACAGCACCACAAGTAATAGTGTACTGCACTGCATCGTATGATGCAGTGTGGTTTGTGGTTTTATAATAAAAAACCACACAAACCGCACCCTCTCTATATATTAATATATTTATTTATTTTTAATATTAAATATATTATTAATAGTTTAATAAACCCTAGTTTTCCCCAAAAAAAAAAAAAGTTTAATAACCTTAGTAAGTGTTGACTAGGAAAGCCAGCCTAAAATAAAGAAAAACTAGCTCAATAGTTTAAAACTTGGTCCAAAATAAAGGGAAAAATTAGTTTTAGGTTGGGTAGGAAAAGCCCAAAATTCGAAAAATATACTGACTTCAAATCGTAGTTTATACACCACACTGCACATGTAACCGCAAAAATGAGGTGCGGTGCAGTTATGGTTTTGACTAAACTCTAAACCGCATCACACTGCACATGTGACCATAAAAATAAGGTGTGGTGCTAAAAATGGCCTAAAATTGCACTGCACCTCACCGTGAACACCCCTAATTATGAGTGAGAAAAAAAGATTCATAAATAGCATATTGATTCATCTTGTTTTGCAAAAGAGAATAGAGTGGAGAGTATTATTTGGGGTTCCAATAGATTGTGGAAGATTGCCCCCAAAACTTGAGGACAAGTTTTTTCCAACCCGAGGAGAATGTTGTAGATTGGCTGAGAGAGTGGAAGATAATCTTTGTTATTTTATGTTGTTTACCATTTCCTAGTTGAATTAGATTTGTATTGCCCATTTTTAGTTGAATTAGGATTTTGTTTTATGTTCATTCATTTTTTCTAGTTGAATTAGAATTTTATGTTGCTTTCTTTCCCAAAGAAGTTGCTTTCATTTTCTCTAATAGAATTAGAATTTTGTTATTTCTTTTTCTAAATAAAGGAGTCCAAATCTTCTATCTCATCAATTGTGCTCCACTCCATATTCTACCAAAAAAACTTGGATAGCCAGCCTCTCCCATTAAGTGAGATAACCCCCGATGTTAACGTTAAAATAAAATTTAAAAAAAAAAAATTTCTATTCCGTAGCTTTTGTTTCTTCTCTCTTGTTTTGTTTTGTTTTTTTGTTTTTTTTTTTCTCTCTCTATATGGTTGACATTAACCTAAACTCTTTTGATTTTTGTCTCTTGCCGCAGCTTTATTTCTCCTCTCTGTTGTCTCATTGTATTCCGATCTTTCTCTCAAAGCTTTATTGTCCATTGCCATAGAGATTCCTTTTGTCCTATATCTCCAGATTTATTTTCAACTTTTGAGAGACTTCTACTGAAACAAGCAACCTTCAACGCCTTTTAAGTATTGTTTAGTCACACAGTAAGTTCTCCATTTTTGGTTTAGTGTAAATAAATTTCTTTTAAAAAAAAAATTGGATTTATAACAACTTTCTTATACACACTTGTGAGTTTGTGTCTAAAGTGTGTGTGTGTGTGTGTGTGTGTGTGTGTATGATGATGCACAAAAATCGTTAGTGAGTTGATCGTCCACACACGTGTCAATGGGTGCACTTGAAGAACAAAAGAGTAAAACCAATCAAAGAGCACCGGTGGGGTACCGGCCAAAGACCTTCTGAAAGTTAAATTAGTGATGGAAGAATCTCTAAGAACTCAATAGTGCAAGAGATAGAGAGAATTCACGTACCTTGATTTGTGAGGGTCTTGGGGTTTTTATAGTAGTATAGAGCTGGCCTCAGTTTCTTGATGAAGAAGGTATTTTCTTATGGAGAAAATATTTTCCAGCGTCCATATATTGTAGGATTCTTTCCTTGTAGGGATCCCTCAGATTGCGGTGGAACGTAGAATGCAAGGCATTCCCAAATTAGTTTCCTTGGAAACTACTTAGGTCAAGTGGGTGCCATATGGCTTTGCCACCTGACAACCCCTTGACGATTAATTGATACGTGACGACCATTAGTACTTGACGACCCCTTGGTACATGAGGACCAATTGATACGTGACAACCATTAGGGCGAGGCGTGTCGTGCAGTGTCAAGGAGGGTACCTGATGACCCCTTGGTATATGATGACCTATTGATACATGACAACCGTAAGGGCGGAACGTGTCGAGCGGTGTCAAGGAAGGTACTTGACCATTGTTGGGTCCTTGATGACCCCGTGATACATGAAGACCAATTGATATGTGCCAACTATCAAGGCGAAGCGTGTTGCGCAATGTCAGGGAGGGTACCTAACGACCCTTTGTGATCGATAATACTTTTGGTGACCGAAGATTCTTTTGGTAAGCTTATGATGCTTTTGGTAATCAAAGACTTTAGGGTGTTAGAGAAAATTTTCTAACTGGTGAAAATATTCCCTAACATTGCGCGACATGCTTTGCGTTAACGGTTGTCACGTATCAATTGGTCGTCATGTACCAAAGGGTCGTCAGGCACCTTCCCTGACATTGCGTGACACGTTTCGCCCTGACAGTCGTCACGTATCAATGGGTCGTCAGGTACAAAGGGGTCATCAGGTACCAAAGGGTTGTTAGGTCGTAAAGCCATGTGGCACCCACGTGACTTAAGTAGTCTCCAAGGAACCTAATATGGGAATGCCTTGCATTCTATGTTCCATCGTAATCTAAGGGATCCCTACAAGGAAAGAATCCCACAATATATGGACACTAGAAAAGATCTTGTCCATAAGAAAATACCTTCTCCATCAAGAAACTAAGCTCAGCTCTACGCTACTATAAAAACTCCAAAACCTTCACAAATCAAGGTATGTGAATTCCATCTAGCTCTTGCATTATTGAGTTCCTAGAGATTCTTCTGTCACTTATTTAACCTTCGAAGGGTCTTCTCTTTTGTTTTTCAGGTGCACCCATTGGCATGTGTGTGGATGATCAACTCACTGACAATTTTTGTGCATCATCAGTTGGCGCCGTCTATAGGGAGCATGTCACGTTCTGTTAGGGTACCTGACGACCCTTTGGTACATGACGACTGTCAGGGCAAACCGTGTCGTGCGGTGTCAGGGAATGTACCTAATGACTGTTGGGTACCTAACAAGGTACTTGACGACCCATTGATACGTGACGACTGTTAAAGTGTCGTGCGGTGTCAAGGAAGGTACTTGACAACCGTTAGGTACCTGACGACCCATTGATACGTGATGGCTGTCAGAGCAGACCGTGTCGCGCTGTGTTAAGGAAGGTACCTGATGACCATTGGGCACACGGCAACCCTTTGGTACCTAATGACCCTTTGGTATGTGATGACCGTCAGGGCGGGCCATGTTGCGCTGTGTCAGGGAAGGTACTTGACGACCGTTGGGTACCTGACGACCCCTTGGTACCTAACGACCCATTGATATGTGATAATCGTCAGGATGGACCGTGTCGCGCGGTGTCAGGGAAGGTACTTGATGACCATTAGGTACCTAACGACCATTTGGTACCTTACCCATTGATACGTGACGACCATTAGGGCAGAACATGTCGAGCGGTGTCAAGGAAGGTACTTAACGACTGCTGGGTCCCTGATGACCCTTTGGTACATGAAGACCAATTGATATGTGCTGATCGTTAGGGCAAAGTGTGTCGCTCAGTGTCAAGGAGGGTACTTAACGACTGTTGGGTACTTGACAACCCCTTATGACCGATGATACTTTTGGTGACTGAAGATTCTTTTGGTAAGCTCATGATGCTTTTGGTAATCGAAGACTCTAAAGTCATTACCCTCAAGAATCTACTAATCAACAATTAAGCAATTACAAGTATAAGGAATCTTACTAATTACCCTAGCCTATCCCAAAATATCAACCTATAGTTGAATCTTTGCTCCAATACCCAATAGGACTTGATCTTGTAGTAGACTTCTTTCCTTTGATGCACAAACCTTCAATTTATGACTAACCCTTTGCATGGATCTCAATACGTGACTAACTCCAGCAACTTGAACAAATGTTGTTGGTTGCAAAGTTCTTCACTTCATTAAAAATGAAGATCATGAAGCACTTGGTTACAAAACCCTACGGCATATAAATGCAGTAGCTTCACATAGAAAAAATAAGTCTCTTGGTCTTTGTATCTGTGTGTGACAACTCTTAAAATAAAGTTTATATATGTCTAGGGTTGTGAGAAAAGAAACCCTAAACAAATACACAAAATTGGACCAAATTTCAGATTGGGAAATTCTAAAATCGTAGTTCACGATAGATCGAGCTGTTGTCAAGCTATCCATCGAGCTTCACATTAAGTCTCGATAGTAGGCATTTGTCAAGCTATTAGTCAAGACTTAATGAATAGCTTTTCTTCACTTATTTCTTGAACCAATCTTCATGTTTCTAATATTTGACTTAAATAACACGTTTCTTGAAGTACTAAACCTATCTTAGATTTACTCAATTACAAGTAAAGTGTATTTTGTCAAAGGATTAGCCAATTACAATAAAATATTACCCTAATAGAAATAATTTTTCCTGACTTGTTAGTCAAGAAAAAAAGTCAAGAATTCCCATAATTGACCAGTACTTCTTAAAAAATCTTCTAATTTTATGCATGCCAATCAATTCCTTGATTTACCAAAAATCCCAAATTTAAGAGTTCTCTCGTGTTGGTTGTTCTTAAGAAATTTCAAACCTCTTTCTTCTACTCAAGTTGGCCAGCGACAAGAATTGTCTTTCTTTAAAATCTTTTGCATCTCTTGATTTATTAAGGAAGCAAACCCTAATGTCAATTGTTATTCGCTTTATGTTTGGATCCAGAGGTACGTCGGCAGTCTTTAACAAAGGTAAGGTTGGCGTACAGTAAAGAGTCCATAATTGGAATATTTTGATCCCTCCTTTAGAACTTCCCTAGCGTACGGTTAAGTTTTTCCAAAACTTTCATTCGACCCATCATATATTGTTTAGGATTCCCTCAGTGTACAGTAAAGAGTTCTTTGAATATTTTGATCCATCCTTTAGAAATTTCCTTGGCATATGATAAAATTGTTCTAAAAATACTTCTCTTGGCTTGAATCAATGATCACACAGGAGTTTCGAGGTTGTTCTACGTTGTTCAAAGCTAGTCTCCATGCAAACCATCAATTCATACTCGTTCTGTATTTTAGTTTGTGTAACCCACATACAAAAACGTTTCTCTGACAGTGTTGCACACTATTAAAGTGATGCAAACAAAATCCACAACCTAAAAGCCTCACAAAAATCTGTAAAACACAATGCGAAATGCAAAATTCGTTCTCTGTATATTGGGTACTACTCATGGTGTTTATACATACACCACTTCATTAATATTAAGTGAGATAGTGGAGTGGAGTAACAATTCAAGCCATTACTATATAACTCCTAATGTTACTTTTGGGGGAGGTATACAGAGGGATGTGCTCACTTTGAGTGTCCTATATTCCTAACACCATCTTTTAGAACTTTTTCCTGGAGTATGGTTAAGTTGTTCTAGAAACATTTTCCTCAGTAGTAAATCCCTATTGATAATCCATCTTTTAGATTTCCCTTTCTATACAGTTAAGTTCTTCTAAAACTTCCTCTTGCATATTGTCAAGTTGTTCTAAAATCAACTTTCGAAATTTCCCTCTTCATACAGCCAATTCCAAGCATGGACAGCGTACGTCCTCCTTTTCACTTTGGTTTAACTTAGGTCACAAAATTCAGGTGTCCTCTTTTACATTAATGCTCACCTTTCAAGCTCCATATAATGAAGGGCATTCTGTAAGCAGTAAGCACCCCATTTTGCAACATTTATTAAACCTCATTTTAACTGCAAAACAATCATTCCATAAGTATAAGGAAAAATCATAATCTTGACCATTTGATCTTCCAACACAGCAGTAAAAATAAATTTAGTTCTAACAATATATAATATACTTAAATCGAACCGTTAGATTAAAGGATATAGTTGTATTAAGTTTTAACAGTCCACTTGCATTTGCACAATTAAAGTGAATCAATTATGATTATTACTTCCTTCTCATAAAAAAAGAAAGTATGATTATTACTTCTATAAAAAAAAAAAATTGATTATTACTAATTAATTATGATTGGTTTATTATTAATACTAGTGTTTAACCCGCGCAATGCGCGGAATCATTTTATGAATTAGAAAACAATCAACTTAATATATTATACTTCATGTGATGATAAAAGAGGGAAGGGGTTTGATGGTTAGTTGTTCAGATAATGATGTTAATGTGTAGGTGTTCTTCTAATAGACAGACATAACTTAACATCAACACATGTCATGGTTTGGGTTCCTGTCTCCTTAGTGAGCAAGGATATAGAGGAACAATCCTATAGAACAGACCTTGTTCAAGTAAGGTTGTAACACATGTGATGGTTAGTTGTTCATTTTCGTGGTTTTTTTTTTTTTTTTTTTGCATGTTCTTTCCTGGAAGCTTCATAGGTTTTAAAGTGTATTTTTGGGTTGTTCAAAAAAAAAAAAAAAAAAAAAACTATTTTTAATAAAATAAAAAATAATTATAATAATGACCATGGGTGATTCATCGACTTTGGGCTTGATCAATTTATCTTGACAGGCCCAATTATAAATCCCTATTTCTATCTCCTCATAATCATTTTTTCTCTTCTTGGAGGAATATGAAACTTAATCTTAAAATGAAATTTCAGACTCTAACCCTTCTATATTTTTCTCTATAAAATTGAATTACAATGGCCTTTAAGATTATGTATTTGAAAGTTAGGGGAAACTGATAAGCAAGTTTGGTTTGTTTATGATTTCTTTCTTGGTGGCTTTGTGCATTGAGATTAGAGTTTGAATATGTGTGGGAAACAACAAAGTTGAAGTGCGGGTATCATATTCTCTCTACCAGTACCCACATTTACCATTCCACACCATCCAACTGATTGCTTGCACATGTTAAAAACATGGTGAAAATAGCACTAAGTTGAAAATTCCATATGATCATTGACAGACAAATTTTAAAATGGTCTTTAACCATGATTAGATGTCCATATTTTATTGGTGTAGTAGAATTTTGAGCAAATTTTTAAGCATTATTTCATTCTCATAATGACTAATAAAGTATCTATATATAAATCACTTTCTCAATAAAAAGAAGTATCTGTAAATCAATCAAATCTTTGATACCCCTTTGCAGCTTTAGCTTTGTGGTCATGCCACATTGGCTGCTGCACACACAATGTACATTACACTTTTAGATTTCAAATTCTACAATTTCAATTACTCTTCAAAAACAGCAGAATAGCTAGGATGGAAAACAGGAATTGAAAATTAAATTGAATTCTGTAGTTGCTATTTTGCCTTCTGATCTGAGCGTGCTAGCTGCTACTTCATTTCGAATAGTGATAACGCTTTCTCTTTCTTAGCACTCCGCCCCCCCCCCCCCCCCCCTTTGAATAGTAAGCGGTAAGTCATTGGTTCAAATCCAATAATAGGTAAAACCGACTGAAACCTTTATTTTTGCTGGCATGACAGCAAGTACAGAAGCTAATGTTTAATACCTGGCAGTTCAGAAACAGCACACATCAAACAATATTCCCGAAAATTTTGAATCTGGAAAGAGAACTAACAGAAGTATATGAGCTTGTATAAAAATCATTAGTAATAAGTAGGACAAAACAAGAGAGATGAAGTCAGACCAAATCAACCATTTGTTCGACAGGTAAACCCTTTTCTAGTATTACATTAATACATATTAATGTCTTGAACATATTATGAGTGAAATTGTCAACCAAATCAATCATTCACATGATAGGTAAACCCTTTTCTACTATTTCATCAATACATATTAACGTATTGAACATCTTCAAAAGAGCACAACAGTATAGTAAAATTTACAAATAGTTATATATGAGGGATTGAATTTATCACCAACCCACTACACTGTAGGTAACACACTTCCAATTTTTGGAATACATATCTATTCTATGCAAAGTTAAGTTTTGTGGCATCATACATCTTCATGAGCAGTTAGTGTCATAACTTGCAAGTCCTAGCAACTCTGGACCTTCTAGCTAGGGATTATTCTCAAAGCTACACCATTGGAACAAAATAAAGATAAATTCCTTTGGCCACTGGTTTAAACAGACCTCAAAAAAAAAAAAAAAAAAAAAAAAAAAAGAACAATTGGTAGCAATGACATAAAATATATGGCAAAGCTTTGGTTATGGTGCAAGCCCTGCACTGTAGAAGCAGCAATCACATAGATACTGATATGCAAATGACTTTTAAACCAGTAAATTTGTCACTACAATCCTAGTAACTATCTGATTCCACAAAAGCGAACTATAGGACGATCTAGATTGATCCTTATATTTATCATAGTACAATCCTACAATCTGGAATATGATTAGTTCGAGACCCAGCTTTAAGTAATTGAGCATTAGAATCTTTTCAACTAAAAGGGGAAAACATTTGAAGATACCAAAGCATTGGTAAATCGTTTGTTGTACTGAGGATCCCTAAGCAAAGAATACCCACTGCACCAGCACCATAACCTTTAAGAAAATGACAGGAACCTCACAAATAAATTTTTTATTTGTTTTTTGAAGGTTAATAACGATTCCTGTAGCATAAGATCAATAGGATGCAAAAGAAAAAAAAGAAGTGTAATAATTATGTGATCACAAAAACAAACCCCTCATTTTAAGTATTCAGTAACTTTCAGATTCTAAAAGGCCAAGAAACTACACTACAAATCATATTAAAAACAAAACGAAAACTCTCCCTTTTTACAATCAAACATCCCTCTTCACCCATGTATCAATAGATTAAGGAAGTCTCAATCCTGGCATAGAGACATCAATGTACTTATTCTAATGATAAAATAAGTTTATCAGTAGAATAAATTTACGCTGTTGCTGCCCACTCCATAAACAGAACCCTTGAAAATTGAGTAAATAAGAAAAGGGTATGAAGAAATGAACTTGATGCATAATTTTGAAGCATTTTTTATGTTAGAATTAAATGATTTCAAATTTAAGGGGAAAACGAAAAGGAAAACAAAATCTTACAAAAATCTACCAAACAGGGAAAAACATTCTAACCAAATAACAATAATCGACAAAACAGAACCCAAAAAATTGGAAAAATAAAATGGGAAATCAGGTTACCTTTAACCTTGATTCAATCATTTTTTTGGCATAATGACTCCTAGAAATGTATTACAAAATTTAAAAGATAAGTGACTGATTGGAAGCCAAAACTTTTTTTCTAATCAAAACATAGTCACTAACCAAATTGAGTCTTATGAATTGAAAGTGGTCTCTACCATATTTAGCCGTACCAAAATCAAGACTTCAAAATATGGTAATCCAGTAACAATAATTAAATCCAAGCTCGTAATTATAGCATTTGGCAATCATAAGATCATGAAGTATTATCTTTTTTAATTTTAACTATAATGTAAACTTCTAGACATATAAAATTTAGGTACAAGCAACACTTCATGTGTGGGAATCACTAATTTTTTTTTCATAGAGCATGATCAACACTTACAAAATATCACTAATAGAACACAAAACCATCAAAAGCAAGACAATGTAATCATTGAGTTAGACTGAATTGGAAAACCTCAAAAACACAAATAAGCCAACTTGATTACAAAACATAGCAGACAAAATAATTCAAAGAGAACTCTATCTATTTGGCTATCGGAAGAAGATTGAAAAAGATTAATGGAATCATAATAGGGTTATAGGTCAATTGAATCCAAAACAAAAGCCAATTCAAACCCAAATACATCAATTGGAAAAATTTAACTGAAAATATGAGATAAATAGAGGAAAAATCAGACTGTCCTAATCTTTCAGTCTGATTCAGTAACTCTTCTTAAAAAACACCCAAGTGTCTTATCTGAAAGAGAACTCCCTAAATTTTTGCTTCAACAAAAGGATGGGAAAAGGAGGTTTCTTAAATTATAGAAAATAAATTGAAGTTATAATCTGGCTTGAATTGAAAAATGTGCAAGATTGATCCCATAGTACCATTAACTGCTCATGGGACACCAAGACTGAACTGGTTCGAACATATTTCTAAATTTATCCATTTAAAAAATATTAAATTTCTTAATACTCTACATATCAAGAAAAAGAATAAATATACATAGATTTAGGAGTAAGCATTGTTCTAAAAAAAATTACTTAGAAACAGATGGACTGTGGGTAAGAGTTCTAAAGACTTTTCCAAAAGACACCATCTCTAGATAAATGGTAAAATTTATAGTATTTGACCAAATAGAATAACATCCCAAAACAATAACTAAATATATCCTTCTGTGTCACTCTTGTAAACAACATCCATCCCATATAGCATCTTGCCAAAGACAACATGGCATTCCACAAAAAAAAGAAAAAGAAAAAAACAAATAAGACAACATGGCAGTCCATCCAACCTTTTAAAGGAAACAAAAAGCAAGCATGTAAGAAAGGAAAAAAAAAAACCAGGCTATAAAAATTGTGCACTAAATAGATGGTACAAATTATCATTGTTCAAAAACATTTTAAAAATAATATAAAAAATCCTCCACACCATTAATATAGCCAGCAAATGTCACCGAGTCTTAGTCTTCTTCTCCTATGTTACCTCATGTAAAGATATTGCCTTAAGGTGCACACATGTTGCTAATTCAGCACATGGACACTCAAATTCATGTAATGAGTCTACCCACACCTAAATATGAAAAAAGATCTTGATCTACCTTAATCGATAATATCTTCAAATTAGCACTTGAATCAAACCATTCACTTACAAACCAACAACTTTGAGAACAACACTACTTATTTAATAGGAAAAACAACAGCCTGAGCCTATATGCAAAAATTAGTGAAATTAAGATGGATTTACTTGTTCCAAATGGGAATGGGATGAATGTTTTGCAACATGAATCCACCCAAAAATTACACCCAAGACAAAATAAGCACAGCTAAGCAAAAGCATCGTGGGATTGCAACCAACTACTTGAGCCTATTTATAAAGGTATTATATAAAGCAATTAATGAGCTTGTAGATGTACCAAAGCCTGAAATTTTTTAAATTTAATGTAACATATGTTTTCAACATTGTAACCACATGATGCAGGACCAAATTATTAATTATAGAAACGGTGTGAGTCAATAAATATCTCAACCAATAAAGAAATCAAAGCAAAACAATCAAACCACTCTGATTAGCAAAAAACCATTACCAAATAGGATAAAACAAATAAAAAAAGTTAGTTTATACCTCTTAGATATAGAAGAAGGTTTTGATATTCTTTGCCCGATGACTGTTCCTCCTTCGGTTTAGTATTTTGTTCCACAACTGATAAAGTTAAACCACAAACTCAGTAACTGGAATAAAAAAAAAAATGAATTGAAAGAAACAGAGAGAGAGTCAGCAAGCAAACAAAAAGACCATTGAAAAATCAAACAGATGGACCAAAATACAATGGAAAGTCAAATTCCCAAACTTTGATGGGTATATTTACCATCGCAATGAAGAATTGCAATGTAAACCAGCAATCTCAAACTCTGTAATTCAAGAAATATATCAATACAAATTAATTGAATTTCAAATTCATATTCACATCTTTATATAATTAAACAAATTATTAAATTTCAGAAAAGCAATAAAATAAAAGTGCAGAATAAAAGAAAGGTCTTACCGTTTAGTGCTCCTTTTTTCTATAGTACTACGTGCTGCCTCTCTTTATGCCTCCATAATCCTCTTCTTTTATAGTTAAGAAACCCTAATTGTTTGTCTACCATTGACAGAGAGGGAAAGAGCTCTTAAGGGTTTGGGTTTTGGGGTTTTGAGAGAGAGTCAAAGAGGGAGAACAACTTACGGGTTAGGGTTTGGGGATGCAATTGTGGAATAGTTTGATGATCCGTAGTAGAGCCCTCAGATTTCTCTCTCCTTCTTTCTCTACCTACGCGCGTTGTAGATGCTTTTCTTCTCAATGGCATGGTACAGAGCGAGTGAAGTTGGAAACTGATCGAAGATAAAAATTGATTAAGTTTGATGTTCTGTTTTGACCCTGGGGGCGTACAATGAATGGTTTTATGTGATAACTGTCTTTTTTCCCTAAAACCCAAAACGAAAATGAATCAAATCTAAACCCATCCAACAATAAAACCAATTAAAAGTAAAATTTCATACCCAGATCTAAAAAATGGAAAAAAAAATTTACCGGCTAGTTCCGAAGATTCAGGTGGTTGATTAATGGTCTAATGGTTTCGTTCTGTGCTTGCTGTTCTGATGGTCTAAGTCCCTTGGATATTTCTCTCTTTCTCTTCGAGTCCGACGAACAACTCTGTTCTCTCTCTTTCTCCATATACGGGCAAGCCTTTTGAATGTAATTTACCCATTTAAGCAGTTAGTGTTGTATTTATATTCAGAGACATTAGACTGTTTTAACGCTGTGATAGGGAGCCTCTCCAGACGATGCACCGTACGCTTTTTTAAAGATTAAACTGTATACGTGTCTGAATTTTAAACAGGCACTTATCCTATTTTTTAAAATATTGAAATGATGTACCATGCAAATATTTTAACTTAAACTTGTGTACGTGTTAGTACGTCCTTAATTATAGTAGGAATCCACTTTCTTTCAGCTTTTGCTTTTATATATATATATATATATATAGATAGATAGATATAGATAATTAAGTAGGTGTCATAATCTTATTGATTTCCCATAATGGTAATTGTGGAGATGCATACGTACAAGAAATTTAAGAGTTTGAATTGTCATTAAGTCCAAAAGTTTTAAACAAATTATTGATTATCTTAATTAAATAATTAGGTGCCATAATCTTAATTGATTAACTAATTAATTAAGCGTTTAGTGTTATAGATATTTAAAAAATCAATTCAATCTCGTAGGAGGTTAAATTCAAACTCCCTAGTTAAAAGAGTCAAAAATAGTTTAGACTCAAAACATTGCACAAAAGGAGGACACGGACACCTGGATGAAGGATACAAGTGTCGATTGGCACTAAGAGGCTTGATTCATGTGCCGATTCGGCTCTTTAGCCTAGACTCCTCCCAAATTCCTTTTTTCTTTTTTGTGATTTTTTCAATTCCAGCTCATAAATGACTAGTTTATCTGAATAATTGCTGAAATTCAACCCATAAGGAGTTTCAAATTCATCTTAACCCTTATGTCAAAGACTTCTACCCCTTTATAAATAGAAGAGACCCCCTTCATTTGCAAGGCGCTCAAAAATCTTTAAAAGTTCTTTCGGGAAAGAGCCATAAGGTGACTATTGATCCTTTGCCAGTCATGACATTATACCCCCTCAAAAGTCTCAAAGTTTATAACATCTTTAGTATAAAGTAAAAACTTGACTCAAAGAAGACCTTCAATATGTTTTCACACACCAATCATCCACGAATTGTCATTATTCAACCAAGATTCACAAAAAAACATGAAGAACACCTTGAAGGAGTCAACCAAAGCTCTAGATATCCAAGCTTTGATCCAAGAGGTGCTGCCCAAACCACCCCAATTAGAATCAGGGGGTGCTAGTGCTCTACCCAAGCCGTCCTGATCTAATCTAATGGTCCGTTTGGATTGAGAGGGAGGGAGGGGGAGTAGAGTAGAGTAGAGTAGATTTAATACAAAATTAGCTTATTTTTAGCCTACACTACTCTACTCCCCCTCCTTCCCCCCTCCATCCAAACAGGCCATAAAGAGGTTCTACCCATCCATACCAATCCTTGATCTAAACCAATAAGTCAAACCACCTCAAAGTGCAGCCCAAGTTCTATGCTTGAAGGAAAACGTGCTGCACAAAAATCCAAAACCAGAAAAACATTCTAAATCATTCCTGAATCCAATTGCACGCATGCTTAATTCCAACATGAAAAATACTCATTTCACTTTACATGACCTGGGCGCAATAAGTTAGATTTTGATAAGGCATCACTTGTTGGCATGGGCAAGGTTGTCAAAATTGGGAGCCTACGTAAGATCGTAGGATCAGATTGTAGATTGCAAGATCCTACATTATTTGAGAAAAAAACAAATTAGTATGTTAAATAATTACATAAATTATACATTCATTCATAAATTTGCATCAATTTGATGTAATTACCATATATCACTACATCAATTTATAAGCATCATTTAAAGAGGCAAAAACCTCGTGACACTCTACTGGGATATTTTTCATTTGAGTCAAACTGAGCTTTTATTCAAATTAAAGAAGATTACAAGAAATCAGGATCATTTGGAATTGTCAAAATTGTACGATCCTATCAATCCTGAACGATTACAAAGATTCTTGAAAGATCCGGATAATTTTGAGTAGGTGGGATCGTAATATCCAGATTGAGATTTTGACAACCATGGGTGTGGGTGTATGTTTCAAGCACTTTTATTATAATTTATTTTCTAGCTATTGAGAATTTATAAGTAACTAGCATTGGCTGCACGTGCAAGGCACGTGCTACCCCCAGTGGTGAGAAAATTAATATAGATTTTGTGTGTGGAACCGTGAATTTTGGTTCATCCAATTTGATTATATTAAAAAAAAGTCTAAGAATACAACAAAATATCACAATATTTTCACAATATCTTCGTTTTTAGAATCCGAATAGATTTTTTTTTAAATTTTATTTGAGAGAAATGCTACATTCACAAAATTTTAAGAACAAATTCTAAATGACAAGTTATTATTGGTTTTAAATTGATAACATTGTTATTGTTATTCTCAAAACATTTATTTTCTGTTGTCATTGGTCATAGTTTCATATTTTATTATTTTATTTCGACTTGTAGGAAATTGACACTTCAATATTTGTAAAAATATTGTGAAATTTGTTGTGTCGGTATACCAATATATATGCCAGCTTACATAAATATTTAAAAGAAAAAAAAAACACAAACCGATTACTAGGAAAAAAAAACTTTAGGCACAGTAGAAATTAATGTTAAAATGTTGTGGACTTAGCATTTTTTTATTTGATTCATAAGAAACTGAGATCTCAACAATTGTGAAAATATTGTGATAATAATAAGTGTTGTAACACTTTCTCAAAACATTTATTTTCAGTTGTGGTTAGTCACACTCTCATATTTTATTATTTTATTTTGACGTGTAAGAATTGGCACGTCAATAATTGTGAAAATATTGTGAAATTTATTGTGTCGGTATAACAATATATATGCCAGCTTATATAAATATTAAAAAAAAAAAAAGCACAAACCGATTACTGAAGAAAAAAAAAAAAACTTTAGCTATAGTGCCAGTTGAATAAACCAAAAGCACTGTAGCTCTAGTGCTATCCATCAATAATAGCTTACCTATGATTTGTTGTAAAATTAATGTTAAAATGTTGTGGATTTAGCAATTTTTTATTTCATATATAAGAAACTGAGATTTCAATAATTGTGAAAATATTGTGATAACAATAAGTGTTGTAATATATTTTTAAAACATTTATTTTCAGTTGTGGTTGGCTACATTATCATATTTTATTATTTTATTTCGACTTGTAAGAAATTGACACGACAATAATTGTGAAAATATTATGAAATTTGTTGTGTTAGTATAAAAATATAAATGTTAGCTTATATCAATATTTAAAAGAAAAAAAAACACAAACCGATTACTAAAAAAAAAAAAAAAACACTTTAGGCACTGTAGCTACAGTGCCAGTTGAATAAACAAAAGGGTTGAACCAAAAAAAAAAAAAAAAAAAGGACTCACGAAACCAAAGCACTATTGTAGCTACAGTGCTACATAGTGCCAACACTCTGGATGCACAGTGCCGAAGCATTGTAGTGGCATAGTCGCTTTTATTATAAAACATTTATTTTCAGTTGTGGTTGATTACGGTCTTATATTTTATTATTTTATTTCGACTTGTAAGAAATTGACACGTCAATAATTGTGAAAATATTGTGAGATTTGTTGTATCAGTATAATAATATAAATGTCAGCTTACATCTATATTTAAAAGGGGAAAAAAAAAACACAAACCAATTACTAAAAAAGAAGAAAAAACTTTAAGCACTATAGCAATAGTGCTAGTTGAATAAACAAAAGGGTTGAACAAACAAGGGAAAAAAAAAAAAAACCTCACGAAACCAAAGCACTGTTGCAGCTACAGTGCTGCACAGTGCCAACACTTTGGATGCACAATGCCGAAGCACTGTAGTGGCATAATTGCTTTTATTATAAAACATTTATTTTTAATTGTGGCTGGCTATAGTCTCATATTTTATTATTTTATTTCGACTTGTAAGAAATTGACACATCAATAATTGTGAAAATATTGTGAAATTTGTTGTGTCAGTATAACAATATAAATATCAGCTTACATCAATATTTAAAAGGAAAAAAAAAAAAAAAGACTCACGAAACCAAAGCACTGTTGCAGCTACAATGTTGCATAGTGCCAACACTTTGGATGCACAGTACAACATAATTGCTTTTTATATAAAGAAATAGCTGTATGACAATTATGAGAAAAATAGCCGTTGGGCAATAATTGATAATATAGTCGTTGGACTTTTATGGGTTATTAGTAACCAATAACTATATACTATTATTTTCATAAGTAACCTATATAATACTCACCACAACACCTTTTCTCGTAAGTCTTTTTACTACTCTATATTTAGATATATACAATTCTATTATCTCTCTCCCACATATTTTTCTAAAAAAGTGGTTGTTTTTAAGGAAAGACAATAGAAGATTGATCTTAAACCTTTATGAGTGAAAGTACGTCCATTATGAAGGCCGACGCTATAGTCTAATCTTAGGAGGTTGTTTGGTCAAGAGAACTAATTGCCCCAAGTTTTACTTTAGGTAACATGAATCAACCTTAAGGACAATGCCCTTTGCATGATTCTATAGCACTATAAAATTGTTCCTAAATTTACATATATTTATTTTGTTATTGCTTATTTACATTCTTGCTAATTATTTGAGATATTGTTTGTTGTATTAAACTTATTTATTCATTATTATATTTCCAACATCACAATAATTATTTTCTGGCAATCATATTAGAAATTCATATGGACTTCCAACAAACCTAAATAACTAAAAATGACCATCTTGTAGGAAATAGGAATTTTATAACAGGGCATGGAATTATGCCAAGCTCGTAAATTTGTGATGAAGTTGTATAAGATATATATTATTCTTGTATTACTCTTATGTATTAGCTTAAGCAGTAGAATGTGTCCAGACTTCATATACTCGAGTTGATAGTGCTGGATCTAGACTGAAAAATGAAAACTTTGGGCCGTTTAGAATTGATGGGCTTCATGGCTCATTACCTAATAAAGCAATCATTTTCTCCATGTTAACCGGCCCGTCATACTGGGTTCAACTCGTTTTTTACTCAAACCCAGAAAATCCTAAACCTGGACCACTTGACCCGATTTGACCCACTTACTTTTTCTTTTCCATTTTTGTTGATGAAATCTGACCCACTTGCTTTAGTCTACGTGATGTCTAAAGACCTAGAATTAAATTCTTTCTTTGACTGTGTTACTGTTGAAGACAGTCCTACTCTGCATTTACAAAGACCACGACAGAGGTTGAAGAAGGAGAAGGAAATCCAACAAAACACAAAACGCACCGTATCACTAAATGGTTAAATGTGAAACGCACCGTACTCATGTAAAGAAATCTTATTAGTGATACGGTACCGTTTTGATTAAAACAGAGGCATAACTCTAACAAACTTTGAACCCAGAATTAGCGCCGGATTATACGGAGGATTAGTTAAAAATCAGTTATGTTATTGTAATATAAATACAGAGCACAAAGCTCAGGTTAATGTAATTTTGGGATTTTTACAATTGATGAATACAGAAATTCTCTCTTCATCTCTCTCTCTTTTCCTTTCCTTTTCTCTCACTTTCTGTCACTTTCTCGTTCTTCAATTCCACAGCTTCATAGCTATAAGCTTGACTGAATAGCTTCATTGATCTTAGAATCAAAGGTTTTCTTCATGGTATCAGAGCAAGCAACTGCTGCTACTACTCAGAATTCAACAATGGCCGCCTCAACAACAACAATGGCTTCTTCATCTTCATCTTCTGCTTCATCCATTTCTGCTGTGAATCTGGTAAATCAACCTCTCTTGCTTCTGTCTAATATGTCCAACATGATGACTGTAAAATTAGATAATACCAACTATATTGTTTGGAAACACCAAATCTCCATGATTCTTGAAACCTATTCTCTATTTGAGTTGCTTGAAGAGCCTCAACATGTTCCTGAGAAATTTCTCAGAGATTCTTCTGGAAATTACACAACAATTGTGAATCCCGATCATTTGATCTGGAAATCAAAAGAAAAGGCATTACTTACCTTCATAAGTTCAACCTTGACCCCTTCCATTCTAGCACTCACTGTTGGATGTGCTACTGCCATTGAAGTATGGAAGGTACTTGAGAATAGATTCTCTTCAATTTCGAGGTCTCACATCATGAACCTCAAAGGTGAACTTCACAATTTGAAGAAAGGAAATGATAGTATAGATATCTACCTGCAGAAGATTAAAATTGTAAGGGACAAATTGTTAGCAGTTGGAGTGGTTATTGATGATGAAGAACTACTCCACATTGCAATAAAAGGACTTCCTAGGGAATACAATGCCTTCAAATCTGCTATTAGAACTAGAAGTGCTCATCTAAGTTTTGATGAACTTTCTACTATGATGAATGCTGAGGAAGAGTCACTCAATGAGGGACTAGAGGTCAAAGATACAATCTTTGCAATGGCTGCATCAACAAATCAGAAGCCACATGGTGGTGGTTACAGTCAACATTTTAATAGAGGAAGAGGGAGAGGAAACTTCAATCACAGAGGGGGTAGAGGTGGTAGAGGCTCAAATGGCCAAACCTCCTTTAATCCATCACAGTTCAGTCCTTTCAATCAGTTTCAACAGTTTCCTTCTGGTTCTGGTGGAGCAAAATCAGAGAGACCAATATGTCAGATATGTGGAAAAGCTGGACATATAGCCATTGATTGCTATCATAGGATGGACTATGCCTATCAAGGCAAGCATCCTCCTACCAAACTTGCTGCAATGGCTACAGCATCAAATGCTTGTGTTACTCAAGAGCAACCTTGGCTTGCGGATAGTGCTGCCACTGACCATGTGACTGCTAGCCTTAATCACCTTAACTTTCCAAAGCCTTACACAGCTCAAGACCACCTCACTGTTGGGAATGGTCAGAACTTACCCATTACACATATAGGTACTGCACTAATTCCATCTTCTGTGTCTAATCTTCATCTTAGAAATGTCCTTAGAGTACCTTCAATTACTTCCAATCTTGCCTCTGTGCATAAATTGTGTCAGGATAATAATTGTTGGTGTTACTTTGATAAAAACATTCTTTCTATTCAGGCCTTGGACACGGGCAAAATCCTTTACCAGGGCAGGAGTAAAGATGGTGTCTATCCAATCTATCCACATCAAACTTCTCAACTTACCTTACCTTTCAAGAATTGTAATTCTGTTTCTAAAAATTCTGTTTTCACTAGGTCTTTGTGGCACATGAGACTTGGTCATCCTCATGATCAAGCTCTCAATACCTTGTTTCCTCATGATAAATCTGTATTAAATAAGTCAGACACAGATATTCAGCCTTGTACTCATTGCTTATTTGGCAAAATGCATAATCTCCCTTTTCCTAATTCACAGTTTACTGCTTCTGCACCTTTTGAACTTGTGCATTCTGACTTATGGGGTCCTGCTCCTGTTAATTCTGTGAATGGTTTCAGATATTACATACTCTTTGTTGATCATTACTCTAGATATACTTGGCTCTATCTTCTTAAATCTAAAACTGAAGCTTTCTCTAAGTTTGTGCAATTTCATGCCCTTATTAAGAATCAATTTTCTGCCAATCTTAAATGTTTTAGATCAGATGGTGGGGGAGAATTTACCTCAAATAATTTTAAGTCCTATTTGTCCCAACATGGTATCTCTCATCATCTGTCTTGTCCTTACACTCCACAGCAAAATGGAGTGGTTGAGAGGAAGCACAGACATGTTGTTGAGACTACTGTTACCATGTTATCTCAGGCTTCCCTGCCATCCTCTTACTGGTCCTTTGCAGCCCAAACTGCTGTTAGTCTCATCAACATTCTTCCTACATCTGTGCTTCATTGGGTCTCCCCTTGGACTAAACTTTTTTCTACCATTCCTGACCTAACTCAGCTCAAAGTCTTTGGGTGTGCTTGTTATCCTAACCTTAGGCCTTACAATACTCATAAACTTGAGCCTAAAACTAGAGAATGTGTCTTCATTGGATATCCCTCTAATTCAAAGGGTTATCTTTGTCTTGATCATCACACAAATCGTGTCTACACTTCTAGGCATGTTTATTTTAATGAGACTAAATTTCCATTCTCCACTCCTATTAATCCTGTGCTTACTTCCTCTTTTTCTCCTGCCACCATACCTTCCTGGTTTTCCAATCAACTCTACCTGCATTCCACAAATCAACCTTCCTTACTTGGTGCTTATTCCTCTTCTTCACCTATTACCCCTTCATTTCAACCTACCACATTAGATTCTCAAGTTATTTCACAACCTGCACAGTCTTCACACCCTGCACAACCTGCACAGCCTTCACAGCCTGCATCACCTGCTCAGCCTTCACAGCCTTCACAGCCTGCACAGCCTGCACAGCCAGCACAGCCTGTCCCTGCTCATCATACTGACCTTATTCCTATCTCCCTTACTTCCCAACCTGTCAATGCTCATCCTATGCAGACCCGGTCCAAAAGTGGCATCTCCAAACCAAAGTCCAAGCTTTGTTACAAAGTTGCTTTGGACTATACCTTTACTGAGCCTCCCTCCTACAGAATTGCCTCTCAATACCCCAAGTGGTGTGAGGCTATGGATGCTGAATTTCTTGCTCTTCAAAAGCAACATACTTGGTCTCTGGTTCCAGCTCCTCCCAATGTGAATTTGGTTGGTTGTAGATGGGTTTATAAGCTGAAACTCAATAGTGATGGATCAATCTCCAGGTATAAGGCACGTTTAGTTGCTAAGGGTTTTCATCAACTAGCTGGTGTGGATTTCCATGAGACCTTCAGTCCTGTGGTTAAACCAGCTACTGTGAGGCTTGTGTTGGCCATTGCTGTCAGTTGCAGATGGTCCTTAAGGCAGCTTGATGTTTCAAATGCCTTCCTTCATGGCTATCTTAAGGAAGAGGTATATATGCATCAACCTCCGGGTTATATTGATTCAGCCCATCCAGATTTTGTGTGCAAATTACACAAATCTCTCTATGGTTTGAAACAAGCTCCAAGAGCTTGGTTTGAGAGATTTGCTTTTCATTTACTACATTTGGGCTTCACAGCATCAGTGGCAGACAGTTCTTTATTCATTTTCTGTTCTGACAGAACTATCATCTACCTCCTTTTATATGTTGATGACATTATTGTCACTGGGAATGATTCCAGTCAGATTGCCTCTCTCATTGCTGCTCTTGGCACAGTCTTTGAACTTAAGGACTTGGGAGATCTTCATTATTTTTTGGGCATTCAAATTTCTCCTATTCCTCATGGTCTACTCCTCTCTCAAACAAAATATGCTTCAGATATTCTTCATAGATTTCACATGGAGAATGCCAAGCCCACCAAGACTCCCTGCTGTCCTTCCACGCGTTTGGTTCCCTCTGAAGGTGTGCCTCTTTCTGACCCAACAGAATATAGGAGCATGGTTGGGGCACTTCAGTATTTAACTTTCACGCGTCCTGATCTTGCCTTCAGTGTTCACCAGCTATGCCAGTTCATGAGTCATCCTACCTCTACTCATCTTGAAGCTGCCAAACGTGTGTTTCGTTACATCAGAGGTACCTTGTCGTTTGGTATTTCATTTACTCCTGGTCCTCTGTCTATCACTGCCTTCTCAGACGCTGATTGGGCTGGGGACCCCTCTGACCGGCGTTCTACTACTGGCTTACTTGTTTTTCTTGGGCCTAATCCCATTTCTTGGTCTGCCAAGAAACAGAGTACTGTATCTCGCTCCTCCACAGAAGCAGAATATCGGGCATTAGCTACCACTGCAGCTGAGTTGTCATGGCTTCGCATTATGTTTAAGGAGCTGCGTATCTTTCTTCATCATATCCCTGTCATCTGGTGTGACAATGTCTCTGCTATTGCCTTGTCTGCCAACCCTGTTTTTCACTCTCGGACTAAACACCTTGAGGTGGATTATCATTTTACTCGCGAGAAGGTTCTTCGTAAGCAATTGAAGATTGGTTTTGTCTCTGGCAGGGATAACTTAGCTGATATTTTCACCAAATCTCTCCCTGCTCCTTGCTTTCAATTTCATCGTGCCAAACTTCTGGTTGATTCCTCCCCCATTAGTTTGAAGGGGGATGTTGAAGACAGTCCTACTCTGCATTTACAAAGACCACGACAGAGGTTGAAGAAGGAGAAGGAAATCCAACAAAACACAAAACGCACCGTATCACTAAATGGTTAAATGTGAAACGCACCGTACTCATGTAAAGAAATCTTATTAGTGATACGGTACCGTTTTGATTAAAACAGAGGCATAACTCTAACAAACTTTGAACCCAGAATTAGCGCCGGATTATACGGAGGATTAGTTAAAAATCAGTTATGTTATTGTAATATAAATACAGAGCACAAAGCTCAGGTTAATGTAATTTTGGGATTTTTACAATTGATGAATACAGAAATTCTCTCTTCATCTCTCTCTCTTTTCCTTTCCTTTTCTCTCACTTTCTGTCACTTTCTCGTTCTTCAATTCCACAGCTTCATAGCTATAAGCTTGACTGAATAGCTTCATTGATCTTAGAATCAAAGGTTTTCTTCAGTTACCATAAAAGTATTCCAACTCGTGAAGTTTTAGGTTCAAGGGGCATAAATCTTGACATGGCATGTGAACTATGTGCCCTGGCCACGGAATCCATATCCCATGTCTTAAGAGATTGTATTGTCGCAAAATTTTTTTGGAAGTTGCTCAGCATCCCTAGTAAGCACCATGATTTCTTCCTACTCGATCTTGAGGAATGGATGAAAGGGAATTGCTCCTCCAAGAGTACATCGAGGCACCATCAGCTGCCTTGGAAGATAGTCTTTCCGTTTGGTATTTGGCAGTTATGGAATCAGAGGAATTCTTTTCTATTCTCTTCTAGTACGATGACTAGAAACATCCAGGACATTTGTATTAAAAAGAGTGCTGAATTCTTTGCAATTGTCGGTGACAAACCCAACAAGAATCCGTGAACTAATATTTAGGTAAAGTGGACCAAACCTCCTATGGGGTGGTTGAAACTAAATACATATGGATCTGCTGTTGGTAATCTTGGGATAGCAGGTGGTGGAGGGTTGATTCGTAATGAGAATGGTGATTGGATTATAGGATTTGCTAGATCACTGGGAATTACTTCTGGAGTCATGGTAGAGTTATGGGCTTTAAAGGAAGGTCTCACACTAGCTTCTCAACTTTGAATTGCTGACATTTGTGTTGAGCTTGATGCTAAGCTTATTGTTTTACTTCTCAATAATTACTTGATAAATAATCTCATGCTAGAGCCTTTGCTTAGTGATTGCAGGACCCTATTGAAGAAATTCCATAGTGCAATTGTCCAACACATTTTCAGGGAGACAGACTAATGTGCTAATGCATTGGCTAAATTTGAAGCCACCATTTCGTTGGATTTTGTTAATTTTGTTAACCCACCGCCTGTAATGGAGGATTTGCTGGCTTTTGACAAAATCGAGCTTTATTGTAACAGACTTATTAGTACTTAATCTATTTTAGTGTTGGATTACCAAAAAAGAAAAAGAAAAAAGAGCAGCGTTAATTTATTACTAGCCTCATAGGCTATACTTTTTTTTAATTGAAATAATGCTCAATTTTCTAGCCAAAAAAATAAATGCACATGACTAGGTGAATCTTAAACACTTTTTTTTTTCTTTTTTTCTTTTGCCACATACCTTGTATGCAACATAACCTTTCCCAAAACAAATTTAGAGTATGCATAATCACCTCCTCGGCTATTTGTATGATTTTTTTTTTAATTATTGAAATTAAGCTAGTAATTTCCTTACCACAATGAAGAAAAGTTTGAAATTAAGAGAGGGATTTTAGAGAGAAAAAGAAAAATTGAAAATATATTAATAAGAAGAATGGTGTCTAAAAGATATTAATTGGTGGGTTCTAGTTAGTTCAACTAGTAAAGTCTTTGAAGGTTGAATAAGATATTTGGGATTTAATCATTATCTACACCAAAACCAATTGGTGTGTTGGTCTGATAATAAAGAATTATCATTTAGAGCGGACGTCACAGATTGAAATTCTCTTTAAAAAAAAAAGAAAAAAGATATTGATTGAATAACCATGTTTTAGACAGGATGGGTACCTGACATCCAACCCAAAATCCAAAAATTTTAAAATCTCTTAATTTAAGGTTTGCCTAATCTATCACTTGTTAAGAGGATAAAGAGATCCCAACAAGGGGATGTTATATAAAGAGATTAACCCTAATCATAAACTAACTCTAGAGTGTAGCATAAAATAGGAGTATTATATTATAGAATCAACGGTTGTACAGCGTACAGGTACATTGAACTTGCACTGATATCATTAACATTAGGAATTTTAAGAATGACATAATAAAGAAAAACTAAGACAATATGCTCATTTATGTAAAGTGATACAATATAATTAAGAGTGGTGCATGTAGCTAAATCTGATTAAGTAATCATTGCTTTCAAATATATTGTGGGTGATACAGAAATAACACTCTCAATTTCAGTGTCTACTTTTAACCGATTTGAGCTTTCTTCATGCTCCAAGCACTCATACTTGCGATTTTGACATTCTCAGTTCCGTTATTGAAGACGTGCAAGTTGGCTTTTCCATCAATTGCCAATGTAGGGTAAACTCTAGCTGCGATAACAGCCTTTCCTCCTCCACCAAAGCTCTCCACAATTGAATGATCAATCTGTGTTGTAGGATCGACATCAAATGCATTGAGTCAAAAAAACAATGATGAAATGGGTAAAAGGGCTTAGGAAACCATAAAGTTCTTATAGTACATATGGAATGCTGTTTTTGCCTTATTGGTTTGTAACTGCATGAACAGTACTCATGCATGTCAACAATTGTGGGGTCGGGCCCAATAATATTGGGTGGATTCTTTGCAAAAGACTCCTTTATTAAACTGGCTTAATCCATGTTTGGGGGTCAAAACCTAAGGCCTTCTCTTTTTTCTTATTTCTTTTTTTCCTTCAGTTGCATGGAAGAGGGACAGAAATGAGGGTTTGCACTTAAACATTTTCGTTGGAGGGTAATTGTTAGTTTACACACTATATATACAATTTATTTTTTTGAACTTAAATATGTGTATGTTATATGTAATAGATAAAATGTGTAATGGACACCACTTTTTATTAGAAATAATAAGATGTATTAATTGAATTATAAGACTCTTAACTGGTGAATACAGTTTTATTTATTTATTTATAAAAATGAAATGATTCGTTTGATTGCAATGATTTGTGACCAAGTAAAATATAAATATAAATATAAATATATATATATATATATATACTATGGGGGCAGCATTGTGTGAATAAGCTTTGGTGGGCAACACTTTTAATAAAGATAAAAGCTTTAGTGGGCAAGACTTTTACACACGGTGCAATTCTAACAAGCTTCCCAGGAATGCGATGTATGGGAGGATTGATTATTCAGATAGGTTGACTTTCACTTAACATATAGAAAATTGCACATAATTTATAATTTCGTAGCAACTTACCAAGCTTCTAAGTGATAGTTCCTCGTGAACGGGGTCCACATCCAGAAAAGTGCCATAACTTGTTTTATCATTATTATTATTCAAGGACGACCTGTCAACCAGAGAATGGTGAGTTCAAATCTTTGAAGTTTGGTAAAATGATGATGGCTTGAAAAAGAGAGAGATTGAGGAGCACCTGCTTTGGTCACTGCACATAAGCACCACATATTTATTTTGACCTTTGAATATTCTGTAGAACACTGCCGTGTATTCTTGCAAGCCCTTTGAAGCCAAAACAAGCAGCCCGAATGGTCCAAGACTCCCTTTAACGGATGCACTTTTTTTGCTGCAAAGTACTTGTGGATTGACCCAACTTGGGTCCAGCACTTCGGCTTTCCCCAAGTCACTTACTTTGAATGAAATCACAACATCTGCCTGTAAAAGATAAGAACAGAAAACAAAAAGAATAATATCTGTTTTAGCATAATGGATAGGACCAGTAACAAATAAGCAATATGCCTAGTGGGTTACAGGTTACTTGCACAGGCTTTTCATGCCTGAAATCTAGTATAACTTTTTGACTTTGGTACCTTAAATTTAAAAAATTGAGATTTTGGTCTTTGAAATTTTAAAAAGAAATTAATATGCTGCCTTCATCCATTTTTCTATTTATGTGATTAACAGGATGCTGAGATACTAATTTTTTAGAAATATAATAAAACCAAATGCACATTTAAGGGACTAAATTAAATTGAACCAACCCTATATTCAAGGGAATGAAATCAAATTGACCCCATAGACAAAATATAATTTACCCCCCCAAAAAAAAAAAAAAAAACAAAACCTAACCTGTGCAGCTGTGACACCAGAAACTTCAAGTGATAATCCTCCCTTAAGGACTTGCTGAGGCAAGTGCACTTGGTGGCCACGCAGCTTTTCAATTTCTGCTATGGGCCATTGCATTAATTGTTTTCTGGATTTATCCAGCCAAATAGTCCTTGGAATTGCCTGCAAAAGGTGCCCAAAAAAAAAAAAAAACCCTTTTATCAACCATAAACATTACCTTGTAAGTTGGAAGGCTTAGACTTTTATTAGAAATTAATGAAAGCAATTGTTCACAAGTAATTACCTGAACTCCAGCCCATCCCTTCTTTATATCATCCGTGGGAATAGAAGACTCGTTTAGCCAACCCCACAAGATTCTTCTATTTTTTATACTATCAAAGAAAGTTTTTGAAGCATAAAATTTCCCATAATCATACCTCAAGCCCAAATCACTTTCCACGGATCCATTATCCGGAACATAGATATCCTTGTCAGGGTTATAAGTTCCAATGGTGTAGTATTCATATTTAGTATCATCCAAGCTCACCTTGAGCACATGTTTAACATCAGGACCAAGAGTTGAAGTGTCAACACCAAGTTTGGAATTAATCAAAACTGGGAAAAAATCAGGACACTCCCACATTCCAGTGTCCTTAGCTGAATGAAGTGGGTGTTGGGATTTAATCCAAGTAACGAAATCTTTGCTCGTATATAGAATAGCTAATCCCCTACGGTCCGTTTTGCTTCCAATCAACACTCTCCAAGTCCCATCAGGGCCTAACCAAGCAGTGGTTGGGTCCCTAAATGAGCTTGCATTAATTTCGTTCAGTGAAGAAGGTGCCATTAATGGATTATTTGGTATCTTAACCCATTCAATAAGGTATGGGTCAGAGAGATTTTTGGGCATGGCCAAATTTTGCACTTGTTGGTTCTGGGGGTTGATTCCTGTGTAGAGAATGACTGGTGCGCCCCAGGGCATGATTGTGGTGGAACCTGACCAGCAACCATTGGTATCAGACGGCTGAGATGGGTAGATGGCTGGATCATGCGGGGTCCAGTTCACTAAATCCGTTGATGTAGAGTGGGCCCAGACAATGTTGCCCCAAACTGCACCTTTGGGGTTGTATTGGTACATCAAGTGGTAAATTCCCCTATAAACCATTGGTCCTGCATATAGAGTCATAGACATTAATCACATGTAAATATGTCCAAAAAATTTTGAGTTATATAATAAAACAAAGGAGGACTACACTCAAAACATTTTCCAGAATAACCATACTACAAAACTTTTCATGCAAACACACAGTCCTAGTACTGTTGTATTTTATTTTATTTTTCACATTTACATTTATTGGTTCTTCAGTATTTATGAAGATGCCATATTTATTAGTTTCAAGAATAGAGGGACCAATTTTTTTTTTTTTTTTGTGTGTGTAGGAAAACCAAGTCAGAGAGAAGAACTAACCATTAGGATCTGCATATCAAGAGACACCCATTTGTCCATTTCACCATCAGAACAAGTTATAAGGAAAAAACAAAGAACGAAAAAAATGTTATATTAAGAAATATGGAAGTATAAAAAAAATGAGAGAAAGATAAGAAAAAGAGAGAGAAAGAAAGTTAGGTGAAAGAAATTAATACCATTGATCCAATTTTTGGGGGGTTGGAAGTGATAAGAAGTTCTATATGGTTGATATTTAGAAGGAGTAGTTGAAGAAACTTGAAGGCTTTGGTCAACATGGTGGGAAGCTTCAAGCTCAAGAACACCATGGCTGAGAAAGAGAGAACATAAGAAGAAGAAAAAGCAAGCAGAAGAGATGGCCATGTTGGCTTTGTGGGAATGAGAAGGAAGAAACTTGGATGAGTATTTATAGAGAGAGAGAGGTCTGGATATGAGGCTGTGATGTGGAGAGGATAAACTTATATTTTAGATCACGTTAAACGTTTACAAGTCATAAAATTTGAAAGATCCAAATAGCATTAACTTCAGTCAAAATTAAACAACTATATTGGGTGACAAACACCAGAGAGAGAGAGAGAGAGAGAGAGAGAGAGAGAGAGAGAGAGAGAGAGAGAGAGAGAGAGAGAGAGAGAGAGAGAGCTAAGACCTTGTATCAATCAAATTAAAATCATTTTCTACCTTAATGTCTAGTCAATTACCACTTGAGTAACTTGAAGCAAAAAAAAAAAAAAAAAACCACTTGAGTAATTAGTCACATGCCCTTCTAGCATTTGAGCTGCTTTTCTAAGAGGCACACTTGCTACAAAAATTGAACTTAAAATGTAGATTTTTGTAACATAAAGGTACATTGTAATTGAAAATTTAAAATGCAGTATATTGTTTACTGCACATGTATAAATTATTCAAATGATAAAAATATTGCTTAATATGGAATAAAAACAAAGTTTGCTTTGTAATTTTGGCTTAAAATTTAATGTATGTTGCGTTTATATATGGAAAATGTTAATTGATGCCTTAAAGACATCTGTTAATGAACCATTTTAGAAAATTTTTTTATGGGAAAATAAAAAAGTTAGTTAACTTTTTTGCAACTTTTTCTATTTTCATAAAAGTTGTGTCAAAATTTTCTTAAAATAATTTGTTAACAGTTACATTAAGAGCGCCTATTAACATGATCCTTAAATTTTAACTTAATTTTATTCAAAAGATTAAAAATATTGCTTCATAAAAATAAAGATTCACATTGTAATTTTATCTCAAAACTTAAAGTGGCATTTATATAATGGATTAATTTATTTGACAATAAGATAATAACAACATTAATACATTTATATCCTATCATAAATTAACAAGTAATTAAGTGTTGCTTGGATAAGGGTATTGTTAGGTTCAAAATATATATTCCTAAATGTTTAGGTTCTAAGTTTGTTGTATGTTGGCTAATCAAGAACAAAAACTTGTCTAGGATTAGATCTTAGGGTCTTTGAAGTGTTATAGGCATTGCTCAAGTTGATACAAGTTAAGATTCAAGAACGTATGAGCTACAGAAAGAAGAATTCAAAATCTGTTAAACTCGATCGATCGAGAGAGAGCTTCGATTTATTGAACTGCAAATTTGCATAATTTTAAATAAAACCCACCAACCCACGAAACGTTTAGGGGTTTGAGTCCAACACTACTAGGTATATAAAAGGAAAACATTAATACATGTTTTTCAAGTCTTGAGAATTACTCCTGTAAGATTTGTGAGGTTCTATACCTTCTAACTCTATCAAGCACTTATCAGAGATCAAATCCATATTACTAGTACTAGTGGAGTAAAGTTGCAGTTAAGCTTTTAGCTATCAATTGTACTGAAGATCAAGACATGAACATGTGGGTAATGTGAGAGTAGATCCAGATCGAAGAAGTCTGAGGAATTCAGAGCCCAATTTGGTAATTGTGTTAGATTTATTACGAATTGGTATTCTTGACTTTAAATCTCAATTTGATATAGTGGATTGTTCTCTTCGGATAGTTCCTCCCAAGTTTTTTTTACCTTGAAATGAGTTATTTCATTAATTTTCCAAAGTCATCATACTTATATGTGATGAATGTTTACCTACAAATTGCTGTGCATGTTATATGTGATGAATGTTTAACATAGATCTTAATAATTAATCTAAGTAACTAATTGGCTAATAAATTAGGTTAAACATATTGTGTTGTCCAAGAGTCTAAAACTTAATAGGTATAATTAGTATAGACATTCCATCTTCTATATAAATGGTAAATAACAAACTCCTACATCCAAGTAGTATTTTTTAATATGCATGAATTGAAGAGGAGAATTCAAAAATATTTTTTATTTTTTATTTTTTTATAATGAATTCAACGTAATTATGTGCATATACATTGTTTAAAATAAGAATAATATGTAAGCTAACTAAGATAGTATAAGGAGAAAACTTTTATGTTACAACTTTCATTGCAATTATGATGTAGTCAACTTTGAGTGATAAAGAAATAATGATGAGTGTTTTTTTTTTTGGTAGAAAGAGAAAATATCATAAAAAACTAAATAGGAACAAAACGGTCATAGGCCACCCCGGCAAAATCAAGACTCAAAAGCAAGGACACATTTGTCGAGGGGTCTAAGAATATTACAAAGTCTTAGGAGAGCAAAGCTTCCCTTCTAGCTAGCGCATCAGTGCACTAATTCGCCTCGTGATAACAATGATTAATTTGGACTCTAGTAATATAGCCTAATTTGGTCTTACAGTCACTTACTAAAGCATCAATGCAATTCCGATGGCCATCTGGTTTCTGCAGTAGATCAACAATAAGCTTGGCATCCAATTCTATAATCATAGCAAGAAGCTTGAGAGTAATGCATAATCTGATACCATCGCGTAAAACCCAAAGCTTTACAGCCACACTAGTCGAAAATCTCACATTTCTAGCATAACCTTTCAGCCACTCACCTTTATCATTTTGGATTAGGCCTTCACCACCAGACTTTCCCGGGTTGCCAAGCGAAGAGCCATCCAAGTTAAGCTTGAACCATGTAAGGGGAGGAAAACGCCAACTGACTGCAATTTGCCTTCGGTTTGAGGTCTGCTTAGCATGGATACCAATGTAAGCAAATTCCATAGCTTTAGCGAGGACATCTAACTTTAGATTTCACTACCCATTCTCCTTTCTAAACACCACACCATTCCTATTCAGCCATAATGTCTAAATGCAGCAATTCTGTCTAAGCCATTTCGAAGTGTTTAAACCAAAGATATTAGAAGCAACCACAGGAGGTGATAAAGAGTTCCAAAGATTATGGGCAACATGGCAATCTCTAAGGACATAAAGAATGGACTTCGAACCTTCTTTACACAGCTAACACACCAGTGAAACTTCCATACCTCTTGTTGCAAGAATAGTGCTGACCGGAATGCTCTTGTGAAGGCACTGCCACACAAAACACTAAATTTTTGGGATAGTGAATGCCTTCCAAATCCAATCCCCATCAAAGCAGCCTGTGTAGTGTCCTTCCTCATCTAAGCTTGCGAGTTTATAAGCTTCTTTTAGCTTAAAATTCCCACTTGGAGAAGAAGACCAAGTGATGCGATCCGCATTTTGAGCATAAAAGGAGATGGGGGTAACCTTAATTTCTGAGATCAACCTGTCAGGGCAGGAGAAAGAGCAACCACGCCAAGACCAACCCGAGAACCCAGTTACATCTTTCAAGGAAATCTGCTCTTCCCCCCTACTAAGGCGTCTAGCAATTAAACTCTGAAGCGGCCCTCTATCCAACCATTTATCAAACCAAAGAGATAACTTGCTGTCCTTGCCAACTACCCATTTCGCTCCGTTTTTGAAGACAAATTCACCTTTTCGAATAACTGACCAAGTAGCTGAATAAGGCTTGAACCAAGCATTAGACAACCTCCTTGGGTAGCAATACTTTTGGGAGAGAACTCTAGCCCAAGGAGATGAGGATTTAGTATGAAGACGCCAATTTAACTTGGCTAGATTGGCAACATTCTTAGCTTTGGCAGCTTGGATGCCCAAACCCCTATCTTTCTTCAATTTTGTAATTTTCTTCCAGCTCACCAAATGAAGCCTCTTCTTGCCCTCTGATGAACCCCAAAGAAAATTGCAGCTAAGTCTATCAATGCTATTCAGAATCTTTGTGAGAAGAGCTATGCATTGCATGGCATAGTTGGGGATTATGGTATTCACGGCTTGGGTTAAAACAAGCCTACCAGCAAAGGAGAGTAGGTTAGCTTTCCACCCAGCAAGTTTGCTTTGCACCCTCTCAATAATGAACTCAAAGTCTTGGGGTACAGGCGAGTGTTTAATAGGAATCCCCAAGTATTTCCCTAACGAAGGAGTAAAGCGGAAGCTTAAAATGTCACACAACTCAGCCCTAGCTTTAGAAGACACATCGGGAGAGAAGAAGACACAATATTTCTCATGAATAACCTTTTGGCCTGAAATACTACAGAAGGAGTCCAACACCTCCTTAATCACCACACAATTCTTCCGATCAGCCCTTACGAAAATTACCAAATCATCTGCGAAAAATAAATGAGAAAAGGCCAAACCGCTCTGAGAAACCTTGATGGGATTCTAATGATTGGAATTACACTTATCAGCAATGAAGGCACCTAAAACTTCCATACATAAAATTAAGAGATAAGGGGAGAGGGGGTCACCTTGTCTAAGACCCCAAGATGACAGAAAAGGCACCACCATTGAACAAAATGGATATAGACGAAGAAGAGATACAACTCATAATTAAGGTGATCAACTGGATGGGAATCTTGAAAAGAGTGAGAGTGTCTCTAACGAAACTCCATTCAAGCCGGTTATAGGCTTTTTCCAAGTAAATTTTGATTGCCATGCTCCCACCTCTACCCTTCTTCCTAGACATGGAGTGGATAATCTCGTGCACAATAATGGCATTATCAACCCTTTTCCGACCCGGCACAAAAGCTGTTTGAAGCGAAGAAACAAGCCCAAGAAGCAATGACCTTAGTCTAGCCAAAATAATCTTAGTGACTATCTTATAAACCATGTTACATAAGCTGATTGGACGGTAATGATTAAAGGTTTTGGGAATTTGACATTTAGGAATAAGAGTAATGATAGTCTGATTGAGATAATCCAGAATCCTCCTTGAGGCAAATATACCCTTCACTTTCTCATGCACAGTGTCACAAACCAACAACCAAAAGCGTTGAAAAAACCCCGCATGAAGGCCATCAAGACCAGGCGCTTTGAATGCCTTAAGATACCAAAAACCAGTAGCAATATCATCATTGGATACTGGTCGAACAAGATTCTCAACCTCAACCTCATTTAGACAATTGTTCCAAAATGGAGAATTTTAAGCAGACCTAAAGGCAAACCTGTGACTAGTAGTAAAAAGATCCGAGTACCCTTTCCTAATATAGATAGCTATTTCTCTTTCCCCTTGAATCTAATTACCAACGCTATCTTTCATGCACGAAATACGGTTTCTCCTTCTACGAACCAATGTCGAGGTGTGATAGAAACTAGTATTCCTATCCCCTTTGTTAGGGAGATAAACGCCTTGGGGAGCTTCCTTGAGTAATTGATATAACATATAGAGACACACTTTAACCCAAAAGGCCTAAGCCCAATGGGTATGTGCTCAATTATGTTATATTAACCACTCATTTTTCTCATATCTATTCGATGTGGGACTTCACTCACACGTGTAACCCAACAAATCTCCCCCTCACGTGTGAGTCTCTACCTCTCTATGGGTTTCAAGACCTCTTTGTGGGCCATGAACAAGTCTTACTCACTCTCCTTTGCCTAATGGGCTTTTCACTTCAACAGTGCGTCATCCATGGGTCTCGCGTACGCCATCCATGGGAACCACGTGTCAATCCCGCACGCACATCCATGGGAACCCTGTACGTCCATGTCCATGGGAACCTCGCACCACACCATTATTTAGCACCATTAGCAATATTCCTTTGTTGGGCTTCTTCTTTTTTTTTTTTTTTTTTTTTCTCCAGGATCTTTGTGTGTGGGCCATTTAGGCTTTCTCTATCCCTGCTGGGTAGGGACCATGAACACATCACCACTTTTGCCGCACACCACCATGGGCTCTGATACCACTTGTTAGGGAGAAAAATACCTTGGGGAGCTTCCTTGAGTAATTAATATAACATATAGAGACACACTTTAACCCAAAAGGCCTAAGCCCAATGGGTATGTGCTCAATTATGTTATATTAATCACTCATTCTTCTCATTTTTATTCAATGTGGGACTTCACTCACATGTGTAACCCAACAATCTCCCCCTCACGTGTGAGTCTCTGCCTCTCTGTGGGCTTCAAGACCTCTCTATGGGCCATGAACAAGTCCTACTCACTCCCCCTTGCCTAATGGGCTTTTCACTTCATCAATGCATCATCCATGGGTCTCTCGTACGCCATCCATGGGAACCACGTGTCAACCCCGCACGCACATCCATGGGAACCCCGCACGTTATGCCCATGGGAACCTCGCACCACACCATTATTTAGCACCATTAGCAATATTCCTTTGTTGGGCTTTTCTTTTCTTTCTTTTTTCTCCAGGATCTTTGTGTGTGGGCCATTTAGGCTTTCTCTTTCCCCGCTAGGTAGGGACCATGAACACATCACCACCTTCGCCGCACACCACCATGGGCTCTGATACCACTTGTTAGGGAGATAAACACATTAGGGAGCTTCCTTGAGTAATTAATATAACATATAGAGACACACTTTAACCCAAAAGGCCTAAGCCCAATGGGTATGTGCTCAATTATGTTATATTAATCACTCATTCTTCTCATTTTTATTCAATGTGGGACTTCACTCACACGTGTAACCCAACACCCTTCCACCAGCCAAGTTATTCGGGACTTCATGGCCTAGAACTCTTCCTCCAACTTGGCAATTTCGTGGTATTCAGCTCTCAAATCTCTCTCCAAATCCACCAGAAAATTATTAGGATTAACCGACATGGCTGTTTGGATACCCCCAAGTCTGGCAAGGACTCTTTTCTTATGATGAAACAATTCCTAAAAATATTCTTATTCCGTATCCTTGCTTTATCCACAAAAGTTGAAATGGCCACAATGAGCCTAGTTGGGCTAGCCCATGCCTCTCTCACAACCCCGGGGAAGTCCGGGTGGGTCAACCACATTGGCTCCTATTCAGACACAGCAACATAGGGCAGTGATCAGTGTTAGCCCTTTCAAGGTGCTGAACAGATGCTTTATGAAATAAACCATTCCACTCCGTGTTGACAAATACCCTATCTATTCTTTCTTGGATTAGATGGGTTAATCGACACTGATTCAACCACGTGAATCGGGTCCCAGAAAAACCTATGTTGATCATCCTACAAGAGTCAAGACATTCGTGGAATCGTAAAGCTCTGCTAATATTCACAGCTCTCCCCCTGAATTTATCCTCTCCCATTAGAACCTCATTGAAGTCCCTTGCCATCACCGAGGAAAAAGAATGGAGATTAGACATAGTCTTCAAATTATCCCAAAGCAGACGCCTCTTCGCAAATCTCGGACTGGAGTAAACTGCAAACAGTAACCATAGAGTGCTGGAATAAATTGGAGTGACCAAAGCATGGATTTCTTGTTCCGTCTTCGAAAGCTCTGATACACTCACCCAATAACTATCCCAATGTAACCATAAGCCACCAGATAAACCAATAGTATTAGTAAATATTGCCCCATCAAAGGGTAACCTGTCAGCAATCCTTTCTGCCCTATCGTTGATAGCTTTAGTCTTAGTTAGGATCAAAATAGCAGGATTGTGAAGACGAGTCAACTCAATAACATTATTATAGAAGGTAGGGTTAAGAGTACCCCTATAGTTCCAGATAATTAAATTTATAATTACAAAACAAGTAAAAGTAAAACCAGAAACTTAGGAGAAGTTTGGAACCTCACCTCCTTCATCAAATTGCGTATCCTCACTTGGTACCTCGAAGACCACTAGTTGGTCATAATGAAGCTTAACTGCCACTATCTCGTTTGTCTCACCCTTTGCCCTTTGCCCTGATCGAAGTGCTGGGTCAATTCGCTTTAGGGGACAAGTCGTGATGCACACTACGACGTGCTTTGAGCTCAGCATCAGGGGCGGTCTTTCCACAGATGAACTTGGAATAATCACCATCCCATCCTCACTGCTGGTTACTCCCATAAGCTCATCCACCTTCAACTTAGTTCGGCCCTCACTACTTTCAAAATTCTACTTATCCCCATGAATGCCTTTATCAAATGAGCTTACAGTGGGATCACTTGAACCCCCAACTTTGAATACCCGAAATTTTGGCACCATAAACTTCGATGAACCTAGCAAACTCATCTCTTTGCCGACCTTCGTTGACTGATTAAATGGGTTAACACCCACCTCTTTCCAAATTGCAGAAGATATTTTTGCGTTACCATTCCTACCTACCACTCCTCAAGTCTTCTTTTTTGTCTTCATTTGTCTTGGGCTTGATGCACTGGGCTTAGCACCTAAAACTTTATCACCATTCATGGGCTTGTTCAAGGGACTGGGCTCATTAGTGTGCTGACCTTGGTTTGGACCAATATTCGGGTTTAAAAAATGACATTTGTGCTTTCTCCTAGCTATCCCCATCAGCTTTATCAGAGTTTAGAGCATGCCTGAGTGGGCTAGGAGCATTGTTAGGCCTTGGGTTTTGTTCTTCAGGCCCTAAATTAGAAGTTTAACTTCTGCCTTTTGTAGCATTTTTGGCGGGTTGCCGTTTTCATGCAACAAGGACCCAAGGTCCCAAAGCATCCTTTGCCTCTGTTGAAATTTTTTGTTTTCTTTCATCTTGGTTGTTTCCCGCTTCAACTTTTACCCCTTCCTTCGTTGGAGCCTTGATCTTATAGTGGCAGTTCTTCGCCTTGTGCCCCACACGACCACACGCAAAACATAGGGAATTAATCCCCTCATATTGGACAGGTTGGTCAATCCCTCCCATCTTCAGGAGTTTAACAATCGGCTCATTGAAGTTAACTTGAACGCAAAGCCGAGCAAACCTTCCTTGGGATTCAGTTGCCGTCTGAGCATCAATCCTTAATATAGGTCTGATAGCTTCTCCCATTTCCTTCAACGCGGATGGCTCATAGTACTCTATTAGGAGTTCAGGAAGACGAATCCATACTGCCACTGATGAAAGGTTCACTTTGGATGATTTGAAGTTAGGCTCGCAGCACCTAATAGACAAGTAGTGTCCTCCGACGAACCATGGCCCTTCTGTAAGGACTCTAGAATAATCCTCCTTAGCTTGAAACTTGATTAGAAATAAGTCATTTCCTAAGTCAACACAATCCATTCTCCCTATAGGTTTCTATAGACTAGTGATGTGAGAATGCAAAAAATGGTATTCCACAGTTTTCCCGAAAACCTTGAAAATTAGTGCATTCATCCATGGCGCTCTAATTCTCGTTTTTGTGCTTCTGAAGAACTTCACAGCCTTTTCCCCGATTGGTAGCTCCGAAAATTAATCATCTGACTCCACTTCAGTATCCATACTAAGCATCTGACTCCCCAGGCATCTCTCCAAGCAATTTCTCCTTGTAAGACTTACTCCCCTCCTGTGATGACTGGGTAGAGATAGATTGTGAGAGGCCCAAACTGTGGTGTTCCTTTACCTTTTTTGTGCTCCGTTGAAGCTCTGCATCCTCTTGGCGTGACCGAATGGCTGTTTTACTCATCCTCTTGGAAAGGAGATGTCAAAATTTAAATATGGCTAGTCTCTCTATAATGATGAGTGTTTATTATTTATAGTTAGCCACTTTAACAAGTTGTATAAAAAATTATATCAAAGTGTGTGGTAATAAAAGAACTTAAACTAACTTGTATAGAGTAAAGTAATGTCCACAACTGAGTACATCCAATGAAATTTTTCTGCACACAACTACTTTGGAAATAACCCTATAAAGCATGGATGCTGCTTTAAAGCTTTGTGCTCAACTTTGTAACATTGGAATGCAGCTATGACTGACTTTCTTTTTCTATGTTACTTTACTATGTACTCGTTTTATTTTGTAAAACATCATATTAGATAATCTAAAATAATCATTTTAAGTTTTTTGTTTTTTTGTTTTTTTTTTCAAAATAGCCCTTGTGCCTAGGTCAACCTACCCTGAACCCTACACCAACTATTGTAGGCTTGCATCGATCAACCACTCACGATCAGATTAGCTAGTGTCTACTTGATATAGTTTGCGGCCAAAGATAATAAATTTAAGTGGAGTCTTTTATATTTAAATATTAATTAAATAGTTATATTTAATGTTAATTAATTAAAACAATGTTAATTTGAGGAATTAATACTAAATAACTAAGATTAATTTCATATAAAGAATTAAATATTATAGTTAAAACATAACACTTAACAAAAATAAGTGAAAATTTATTATTATTATTATTGTGGGGACCAATTGTATCCGGTATTCAAACTACGCTGGAAGAGGCCAGGCCTAATATCTGATCTCATATGTACAAGCTGTGTAAGAAAGGGCCAGACCCAATGTCCAGGGTGAGAGAATATCCAAGGACAATCAACAAAAGAAGAGATAAGATTATCCTCTGAGGAGAGGTAAAGAATGCTCGTGGGGGATTTGACCGTGTCCGAGGACTATAGTCACCTCGGGACTTCTATCTGAGGTGTCTGGTGAACTTATCAGTCATTTAGAGTAACACCTCGGACAAACCTTACAGCAAAGTGAAGGGGAAAAATATCAAATAAAGATAAGAGTAAGCAGTAACAAATATCTAAAGGTACTGTCACCTCCGCATTAAATGCCGCCCAGCTAACCTTCTGGCCGCATTAATGTGGAGGTGATACCTGAACAGTGAACGGGCAACCTTCCAGCTAAGAATGGAAGATTCAAGAAAGGGCAAGAGGGATGGTGAAAAAGAACTTTGAACGCCAAGTCCACACGTGGATGATGAAAAAGGTAAAAAATGCCATAGTATATAAGACGAAGGAAGGAGAAAGGAAAGGGGACTGAAAAACCATTCTAAAATCATAGCACTAGGGCATGTCCGAGGATACTCTTTGCATAAACTACGCTTGTAGCTCTAGCCTCTTTACGCTAAAATCCAATATCTTGGCCCAAGATTCAGACTAGCTTTCTCTCCTGCACTCTATAAATTTATTGTTTGGGCTACGTGGGCCTGGATCCATTCCTATTCTGGATTCAAGTCAAATCTGGTCCTTACAATTGGCGCCGTCTGTGGGAAACTGCTTGATCTGATCAGAAAGAGATTTGGGTTTAGCGCATAAAATGGAAGAATCAGGTTCGCATCAACCAACGGTAGGGCCACATCAGGATAATGACAATCCGCACCAGGCGGCATCGGGAGGTTTGCAGCATAGCTACTCGGAGGTCAACCCTCAACGAAGGAGAGACCGTGAGCAAAGTGGGCAAACCATGCACACTAATAGGAGCCAATTGCGTGGGAAAAGTCACGTGTCCCATGCAGAGAATGAGAAAGAAATGCAACGTGAAATTAACGAGTTGAAGAAGAAGTTACGTCGTGCGTGGCGGAGGCGAGCATCAATTGAATCTGAGTCTTCTTCTGGGGATACAGAGGATGATACGTATAGGCAAAGATCTAAAACTCCGCCCAGTGAGACCTTCTTTGGCGACGAAGAGTACAGTAATTACAGGTGGAAGGGTAAAAGTACCTTGCATAAGGACCTAGGTAACAAAGCTATGAACGAGGCCTTAAGCCAAGTAGCCAAATCGCCTTTCACACGTCGGATTGAGTGTGCCAGCCTTCCTCGGCGATTTAATCAACCAACCTTCTCTCTTTATAATGGCCGGATGGATCCGGTGGAGCATGTTAGCCATTTTAATCAAAAAATGGCCGTCCATTCAAAGGATGAGGCCCTAATGTGTAAGATCTTTCCGTCCAGCTTGGGTCCAATGGCCATGAGGTGGTTCAATGGTCTCAGGGCAAATTCCATTGATTCTTTCAAGAAACTTACCCAGTCCTTTGGCGCCCGCTTCATCACATGCAGTAGGGTACCTCTGCCTTTAGGATCTTTGCTATCCATCTCCATGCGTGAGGGAGAGACCTTGAAGGCTTACTCGGATAGATATTGGGAGATGTTTAACGAGATAGATGGGGACTATGATGATGTGGCCATTAGTACATTTAAGGCAGGGCTACCGGCGGAGCACGATTTGAGAAAGTCACTCACTGGCAAACCTGTCACCAGTGTACGCTTGCTGATGGATAGGATTGATAAGTACAGGAGAATTGAGGAAGATCAATTGCAAGGTAAAGCAAAAGCGAAGGTGATCCCCCAAGAGAGGAAGGATTCCAGGTCGGATTGGCTGCAGAACAATCGTCCTCGGAGAGACTTTTTAGGGCAACCTGCATCTGCCAACGCTCAAGCGATCAATGTTGTGTTTCGAGAACCAGTGCAGAAAGTCTTGGAGAAAGTAAGGAATGAACCATTTTTTAAGTGGCCGAATAAAATGGCAGGAGATCCAAGCAATCGTAACCAAAACCTGTATTGCCAATATCATCAAGATCATGGTCATGCTACTGAAGATTGTCGGAACTTATGGGACCATTTAGAGCAACTGGTCCGAGAAGGGAGGTTAAAGCATCTATTGCATCATTCCAGTGGCCGAGGAGGCCAGACTGGTGCAGCGTTTCAGGGAAATCCTGCATCCAAGCCTCCTCTGGGAACCATCAATGTTATATTCGCCGCCCCAGGGAGGACTGGATCCTGCCCAACTAGGATAATGTCAGTATCACATTACACCGATGATGAGCCTAATTCAGTGCCGAAGAGAGCCAAGACAAATGTCCTTCTAGTGCTGAGTTTTTCAGAAGCGGACAAACAGGGAACTATACAGCCACATGATGATGCTCTGGTGGTTACCCTTCGAATTGGCGGATATGATGTGAAGAGGGTCATGATTGACCAGGGAAGTGCAGCGGAAATTATGTATCCTGACCTTTTTAAGGGTCTGGGTTTAAAGCCTGAGGATTTATCTACATACAGTTCGCCTTTGGTGAGTTTTGAAGGTAAGATGGTGGTCCCTAGGGGCCAGATCAGACTGCCTGTGCAAACTGGATTGGATGTGGTTGAGGTAGATTTTATCGTGGTAGACGCCTTCTCTCTGTACACGGCCATTATGGGGCAGGCCATGGCTGCATTCCTTGGGCGCCGTTTCTTCCACCCTTCATCAGAAAGTAAAATATCCTACTGAAGGTCAAGTGCTGGAGATAGTGGGAAGCCAGTCTATGGCTAGGCAATGCTTAATTGCAGCAATTCAGCACAAACCAGAGACTGGCGCCTCAGCCAGTAAGGAAAATGATTTATAGCAGTTAGGGGCCTCGTCGTCACTGCGCGGGGGGCCAGATAACGAGATGAATTGTGAGGGCCTGGAAAGGGTGATTATAGGGGACGACCTTGAGAGATTCTTCCAGGTTGGGGCTCGGCTGCCCCTACAAGAGAAGGAAGAGTTGGTTGAGCTTCTGAGGAGAAACGTAGACATTTTTGCATGGGACGCCTATGAAGCCCCTGGTCTGAATCCAGAATTCATCTGTCATCGTTTAAATGTAGATCCTTCAGCTACTCCAAAAAAGCAACCTCCTCGGCGCCCCTCGAGTGAACACGTGGAGGCAATAAAGACTGAGGTGGTTAAACTCAAACAGGCAGGGGCTATTAAAGAGATTTTCTACCCCCAATGGCTGGCTAATACCGTAGTGGTGAAGAAGAAGACAGGAAAATGGCGTGTCTGCGTGGACTTTACAGACCTTAACAAGGCTTACCCCAAAGATCCTTTCCCTATGCCGAGGATAGATCAGTTGGTAGATGCGACAGTAGGCCATCCTCGGATGAGTTTCTTGGACGCCTTCCAAGGTTATCATCAAATACCATTGGCAGCGGAAGATCAGGAAAAAACAGCTTTTGTCACTCTTGTGGGGAACTACCACTACAAAGTAATGCCTTTTGGCCTAAAAAATGCAGGATCGACCTATCAACGGATGATGACAAAGATGTTTGAATCACGGATGGGAAAAACTATTGAGGTCTATGTTGATGATATGGTGGTGAAGAGCAAGTTAGTATTTGAACACTTAGCAGATCTTACAAATGTTTTCAAAATCCTGAGGTGGCACAAGTTGCGTCTGAATGCCTCTAAATGCTCCTTTGGAGTAGGGTCAGGAAAGTTCCTCGGATACATGGTGACTCATAGGGGGATTGAGGTAAACTCAGATCAGATTAAAGCAATCAATAGCTTGTAACCACCCCGGAATCCAAAGGAAGTCCAGAAGCTTACTGGGATGATGGCAGCATTAAATCGGTTTATATCTAGATCGGCAGAAAGGTGTAGACCATTCTTTCTTTTGTTGCATAAATGGAAAGAGTTTCAATGGTCCGAGGAGTGTGTCAGGGCATTCCAAGAGCTTAAACGTTACCTATCCCATCCGCCCATAATGTCTAGCCCAGTGGTGGACGAAGTCCTTTTTTCTTACCTCGCCGTTGCCTCACATGCCATAAGCCTTGTGCTCATACGGGTGGACGATGGTGTACAACGACCAGTTTATTATGTGAGTAAGTCGCTTAACGAGGCTAAGGTGCGTTATCTGCCACTAGAAAAAGCGATACTGGCTGTAGTGCATGCCACGAGGAAACTTCCCCATTATTTTCAGGCGCATACTGTGGTCGTTCTAACTCAACTCCCCCTCAAGTCAGTGCTCAGAAGCGCCGACTATACAGGGAGGGTAGCTAAATGGGGTACGATTCTAGGGGCTTTTGATATAAAGTACATGCCCTGTACCTCTATCAAGGGACAGGTTCTCGCTGACTTGGTGGCTGAGTTTGCTGAATCTCCAGAAGAGGTGGAAATGGGAGATGGATCAGTGGAGGAAAGATCGGTAGGCGTAGCCTCTATTCAGAGCCTACAGCCTTGGGAATTGTATGTTGATGGAGCAGCCAATCAACGGGGATGAGGGGTGGGGCTAGTACTGGTATCCCCTGAAAAGATTACCATAGAGAAGTCCTTAAGACTGAATTTCTCCGCTACGAATAACGAAGCAGAGTATGAAGCTTTGCTGAAGGGAATGGAGATGGTGCAAAAAATGGGGGGAAAGGCAGTGAGAGCTTTTTCGGACTCAAAACTGGTTGTGGGACAGGTAAGAGGTGATCTAGAGGCGCGAGATTCAAGGATGCTAGAATATTTATGCCAGGTCAGGAGTATACAAGAAAAGTTTGAAGTTTTTGACTTGTCTCATATTCCTAGAAGTGGGAACACCCATGCAGATTCTTTGGCCACCCTTGCCACGTCCTCAGCCCAGGGTCTGCCTCGGGTAGTATTGGTGGAAGACCTATATACGCAAGCTCTAACGCATCATGGTGCTCCACGGATACATCAGGTTAAGCTGGGTTTGAGCTGGATGGATGCTGTATCACTGTTTTTGGAAAAAGATGTGCTACCTGAAGAAAAGTCTGAGTCTGATAAAGTACGGAGGAAAGCTCCTCGGTTTTGGTTATCCGAGGACAGAAAACTGTACAAGCGTTCGTTCTCTGGGCCTTATTTGTTGTGTGTCCACCCAGAGGCATCGGAGTTACTTCTAGAGGAATTGCATGAAGGGGTTTGTGGAAGTCATACAGGGGGAAGGTCACTGTCTCACAGGGCTCTTACCCAGGGATATTGGTGGCCAAACATGCAAAAAGAGGCGCAGGAATATGTCAAGAAATGCGATCAATGCCAGAGGTTTACACCAAACATTCATCAGCCTGGAGGGGTGCTTAACCCTTTGTCTAGTCCGTGGCCCTTTGCTCAGTGGGGCCTAGACATTGTGGGTCCTTTCCCAAAGGCTGTAGGGAACAAGAAATACCTCCTAGTATGCACAGATTATTTCACTAAGTGGGTCGAGGCTGAGCCTTTAGCCAATATCCGAGATGTGGATGTCAAAAAATTCATTTGGAAGAACATAGTTACGCGATTTGGGGTTCCCAACGTCCTCATCTCGGATAATGGTCTTCAATTTGACAGCAAAGCTTTTAGGAAGTACTGTTCTGACCTGGGAATAAAGAACAGGTATTTCACTCCGGCTTATTCGCAAGGAAATGGGCAAGCTGAGGCTGTTAATAAGGTCATTGTGAATGGACTTAAAAAGAGGTTGGATGATGCCAAAGGAAGATGGGTTGAAGAGCTACCACATGTTCTTTGGACTTACAGGACGACACCTCGGAAGTCTACTGGGGAGACCCCCTTCTCAATGACGTATGGGGCTGAAGCTGTAATCCCACTGGAAAACGGTTTCCCTATTATGAGATCTGGCGCGTTTACCTCGGATGGAAATGACGACTTGCTAAAGAAGAACCTGGATCTAATTGAAGAACGACGAGAAAATGCTAGGGTGCAGTTAGCCTACTATCAACACAAGCTAAAGCAAGGCTACGATATGAGCGTGAAGTTGAGACCATTGGCCCCATGGGACTTGGTTTTGAGGAAAGTTTTGGGAAACACTAAAAACCCTGCCTGGGGAAAATTGGGGCCCAATTGGGAGGGACCATATCGAATTACGACGGTGGAAGGAATAGGAGCCTACTACTTAGAAGATTTAGATGAAAGGGCTGTACTTCATCCTTGGAATGTAAATAATCTGAAAAGATACTACTATTGATAAGAAAAGTTACATTGTATTTTTTTTCCTTGTTTTCATTTATCCTATGACATCTATTGAAATATTAAACAGAAACTAAGTTAAGTCAGGTCCTCGGACCACAAACTTAGTAGAAATTAATATCCTATGACATCTATTGAAATATTAAACAGAAACTAAGTTAAGTCAGGTCCTCGGACCACAAACTTAGTGGAAATTAGTATCCTATGACATCTATTGAAATATTAAACAGAAACTAAGTTAAGTCAGGTCCTCGGACCACAAACTTAGTGGAAATTAATATCCTATGACATCTATTGAAATATTAAACAGAAACTAAGTCAAGTCAGGTCCTCGGACCACAAACTTAGTGGAAATTAATATTTCAGAACATCTCTTAAAATGAGAGATAGTAAATCATCGTTGTTTTGTCCTCGGATTATGAACCTTGTAAAAATCGTTGTCCTTACAGTGCTGAGGAACATATTCAATGGAATATATGTTGTGTCAAAGTCTTTAGAACATGATTGAGAATATACAAGTTATTATTTTCTGGATTAAGTCTTGGCCTGTTTCATAGGTCTTGATTGAGTTCATGAATGTCAAATAAGTGTAAGTGTGTTTCAAAATATCCACATCCTGCTTATTGTCTAGGTGTTGTGATATTGTTTGGAAATTGCGGAACTTATTAGTGAACTTGGCAAAAGGGAAATCCATTTTTGAAAGTTGACGTTAGGTCATATTAATGTACCATATTCCTTAAAAATGCAGGTTGGTTCCTTGATAACGTTTTATGTTTTGGAAGTAGATAGGGAACAAAGCAAAGCAGATATCATACAACTAAGTAAAACAATAATTCTGACAAAGTATTACTTCAAATAAAGAAAAATATTTCATACATTACCAAAATTGATCTCTAAGTACAAAAGATGACAGTACAATTATCATTATCCTAAAACAAACATAAAATCTAAGGCTTCAACTTAATCTGGAGCTTAGGTTTAGAAGCCTGGTCAGCTGCCTCTAGGGGGCTCTTCTTCTCTTTCTCTTGAAGAGACCCTTCAACAGGTACCGTAACTAAGGCCAGTTGCTTCTCAAAGTCCTGAGAAGCTGCCTCAGATTGAGGGGCCTCAGTCACTTTACCCGATAAAGAGCCTTTCAAGGTCTCTTGCGCGACGCCCTGTTCTGGCTGAGCAGCAGAAGGGGGGTGTTGAGGAGGGGCTTCATTAGTCATTGGTGGCGGAGGAGGGGCTGACTCAACCTGCTTAGGAGTTTGCAGGGCTAAGGGAAAGATAATGCTCTCTGGTTTCCTTAGCCCTGATGAAGCTTCAACCCTAGCCTGGTTGAGAGCCTCTTCCCAAGTCTGGGCACAATATGCACGACAGACAGCAGGGACCTCAGCCCGAAGAGCGTCCTCGGTTTCTGCTACCCCAACGTCGTAGCCATGTTGTTTAGCCTCGTCCCTCTCCTTCTCGGCCTTCAGCTTGTCCTCCTCAGCCTGCGCTTTAGCATTCTCAGCCAAGGCCTTGAGCTTGTTCGCCTCCTCTAGTTGCTGCCTTAGGGCAGCGATCTGCTCCTTGGCTGTGACCAACTGCCCTTTAATATCGTTGGCCAGCTTCCTTTGGCTCTCAGCTTGAGTTTCGGCACCCTTCAATGCGGCCTCAGCGCTTTTCCTTTGTTGCTCCTCAGTCTTCAACTTCTCCTTGAGGTCAGCATTACTCTTCTTAGCGACGGACATCGTCTGCACCGCAGCGATCCTTCTTCTTCTCTCCTCATCCAACTGCTGTGCGACGGAATGGTAAATTTCTTCCATCCTAAACGTGCTTTGAACAGCTTGTTTAAAAAAAAAAAAGGGAAGAAGACAACGACAAAATAAACAAAAAAAAAAAAAAGGGGGTTGAAAAAATAACAATACATACCATCCCTAAACATCGCTTGGCTTGGAGAAAGACCTCGTTCCTCCTCAATCCTCGTAGTTCCACCATGTCTTTGGGGAGCAGGAGGGTTTCTTCCAACGCCGAGGCCACCTGGCAGCCAATGCCCCCGTTGTAATCTCTGATTGACGCATCGTCGGTCAGAGGCTCACCCCCAAGCATGGGAGCCGGAAGCCATGCTCAGGGTTCAGACTGTTGAACCTCTCCCATCTCTAGTCCTCGGCTGGGGGCATGGCCGATTTTCAATTGCTTCATTGGCCTATGGGCCTCTTCTTCACTGGAAGAATGAGTCCTCCCAGTCTCCACTACCTCCTTGCCCTTGGGCTCCCTTCTCCTCTTAGGGTCAGGTTGTTCGATCCTAGAGGGAGGAGCTGGCTGAGGGGCACGAGGAGGAGATTTAGGAGGAGGGGGAGGAAGTTTTTGTTGGGTGGGCCTCCCAGCCTCCCCCCTTCCAGGTTGGCTCTCCAAGAGTTCCTGTAGACTGTGTTGGGGTTTCCTCTGAATGCCCATATCCTCGGGAGTGTTAGGTGATGGAGTGAGTAAGTCGAAAACTTCGTAGTCGTCTGTGGCCGAGGCAAGATCTACAAAACCTTCTTCCTCTCGTTCAACTTTTTCTTCCTCCTTTACTTGAGAAACGTGGGGAGAAGATGAAACAACTTCTGCGAGGCTGGCAACGGGCAATGCCTCGGTATGCTGGGAGTATTCTGGAAGAGGAATGCCTTGGGGGACTAGGAACCCTTCGTAAGCAATGCTAATTCTGCGAAGCCGAGAATCCTTAGCCTTTATCACGCACGAGGGAGCTTGGAATGCGCGTGATATAGGACTGTAGCCGAGGATGAGATGAGCTGCTCTTAATTGACCGTCTGATGGGTTGACGTAGATTTTGGCTCGGAGAACTCTATCCAAGCTGGCTTTGTTAACTAAGCGCAACGATGGTGTAGTGGCGCGGGGATCTACAGTGTCAGTAGAGATAATAAAGAATCATTTTAGTATCAGCCGACGACAATGGGAATACTAGAATATGAAAAGTTAAATGTGAAGATTAAGTAAGTTAGATCCCCACCTGGCTCACCCTCTTTAACTGGGCATGGTAAGCCATCATGCCACTGCCCAGAGAAGATTAAGAAATCTTCTTTTAATCCCTTATTAGATTGAAGGAGACACTGAATCATCCTGACCTCTGCCTGTCTGGATTTTAAGTAGTACCCCTGGTTTTTTAGGTGCTGGAGGTTGTAAATCCAGTTTATATCATGGTGGGTCAGGTTCAGGTTCATTCTTTCGTTCAGGGCTTCTATACATCCTAATACCCTGAACATATTCGGCGCGCATTGTGTGGGGGATAACCTAAAATACCTAAGGTAGTTCCTAGTAAGGGTGCCCATGGGAATGGTCATCCCCCCTTCTATGAAGGCGATCATAGGAATGACAACCTCGTTTGTTTTTCTTTCATCATACCACTCGCCTTGTGCCGTGTACCTAACGCCCACATGAGGAGGGATGTTATACTTAGTCCTAAAATTTCTCGTTCTCTCCTCGGTATCAACTAATTCCTTAAATCTACCCATTTTCTAAGAGGTCTTATAGGGGAAATTTTACAATAAAAGGAATAAGAGTTGGAGATAGTTTAGGAAGACTTACAGGTGTGAGAAATGGTCCTCGGACAGGATTTTTGTATTTGTAGACGCGCAAAGGAGCGAGAGAAAGAAAGAAAGTATCAGGTTCTAGAATAGTGCAATCGTTTAAAAGTGACAAGAAATTGATTTGAAAGTCTACTTATAGTTGCACAAAAATTAGGAGCAGGAGTTCGCCCGCCCAAATTCCCAGAAGGCTCAACCACCGTTGGATTGTCATCTCACCATTGAACGTGGGAGACAAAGGAGTTGCCAAAATTAAATGAAGGCGCTTACTGGACACTGAAGAGTCAGGAGCGAGTCGCGAGAAGATAAACATGTGTTGTTGCGATTTGACCCAATAAAACCAGATCACAAGGCAGATCCGACAAGAGAATCAAAATCCTCCTTTTCTCCCGAGGAGCCGAAAAGCAAGATTTTGAGGGGCTATTGTGGGGACCAATTGTATCCGGTATTCAAACTACGCTGGAAGAGGCCAGACCCAATATCTGATCTCATATGTACAAGCTGTGTAAGAAAGGGCCAGGCCCAATGTCCAATCTGAGGGTGAAAGAATATCCGAGGACAATCAACAAAAGAAGAGATAAGATTATCCTCCGAGGAGAGGTAAAGAATGCTCGTGGGGGATTTGACTGTGTCCGAGGACTATAGTCACCTCGGGACTTCTATCCGAGGTGTTTGGTGAACTTATCAGTCATTTAGAGTAACATCTCGGACAAACCTTACAGCAAAGTGAAGGGGAAAAATATCAAATAAAAGATAAGAGTAAGCAGTAACAAATATCTAAAGGTACTGTCACCTCCGCATTAAATGCCGCCCAGCTAACCTTCTGGCCGCATTAATGTGGAGGTGATACCTGAACAGTGAACGGGCAGCCTTCCAGTTAAGAATGGAAGATTCAAGAAAGGGCAAGAGGGATGGTGAAAAAGAACTTTGAACGCCAAGTCCACACGTGGATGATGAAAAAGGTAAAAAAAACCATAGTATATAAGACGAAGGAAGGAGAAAGGAAAGGGGACTGAAAAACCATTCTAAAATCATAGCACTAGGGCATGTCCGAGGATACTCTTTGCATAAACTACGCTTGTAGCTCTAGCCTCTTTACGCTAAAATCCAATATCTTGGCCCAAGATTCAGACTAGCTTTCTCTCCTGTACTCTATAAATTTATTGTTTGGGCTACGTGGGCCTGGATCCATTCCTATTCTGGATTCAAGTCAACTCTGGTCCTTACAATTATTATTATAAATAAATAGGTTTTCTTTATCTTGGATACTAAATAAAGTTGTAATCTAATTTTCAATTTTATATTTTAGAGATAAGAGAGCTATACTAGATTAATTTTCTATTATTCTAGTATTTTGATGGCCATTTTTTTCATTCATCAAAATAGCAACTATCTCATCAAGGAGTACAATAAGTTGCTTATAAAGGATTGTTAAACTCTAATTCTAATTGGTTAGAAAACTCTAATTGTCTTACTACAAAAATAATCTTATTTCCAAATTAAAATAAAAATAGCTTAATAAACTATTAGGACCTAAAACATAAAAATAAAATTGACTTGCAAACATAAATAATACTAAAATAAAAATCCTCTTGCATCTCCCACATCAAAAACCTTCCCAAAAAACAATTCACTATAATAAAGAGAAGTTTAATATCTAATACAAAACTTTTGTCTCTAGACTTGAAAATCCCAGTAGATTAAACTACAGTAGAAATCTTCTACCATTTCAGAACCTCTTAAACTCTCCAATATATGAACAAACCCCCCACAATTACAATTGGAACCTCCAATTGACTTCAAGAACCTTTTGAATGTTTTCTTCATAGCAGCATGTTTGTGGTGGTTGCTATGACTTCAACTTCTTCACCAATGGCAGCTTCAAATTTACTTTGAAACTCTTAGTTATGGTGAAATAGAAAAAACTTTGTTACAAAACCCAAGCCACATAAATGGAGTGTTTTTCTCTCTAAAAAGTCTTCTAATAGATGACTTATAATGTCCTTTAAATATTGGTTCAAACAGATCTCAATTCGGGATTCAAACAAATAAGTTATAGGCTTTTTCGCGTTGTTAATTTTTGCTGATCCAAAAAACTTGATGTATCAAGGTAGTATCAAACTTCTATCGAGAAGGCAGTAGGTTTCTTGATGTATCAAGAGGTATCATGGAGTTATTGAGATTGCTATCGAGGTACATGTAGAAAATGCACTTTTTTTTTTCTTTTTCTTTTTTTAAACCTTTTTTTGAGTAAATTTTGCATCTTCAACTTGGTCTTCGATTACAATTTTAAGACACATCAAAACTTAATTAAACATACATAATTTGACATGGTTTAACAGTACCAAAACACATGGCTCTAACAATCACATCCCACTAATGCACTTACACGAAATGGTAATGACTTTATATACAATCCAAATGACAAAATGTTTTCAAGATTATTTTTGAACTCACAAGTAAACACGGGAAAACATTTTGTCAAAACAAACAAAACATCAAATGAATAAAGATCAAAATAAAAGCTTCTATCATCGGAAGAATTAAAAATGTGGGGCCAAATACTATGTACGTACTTAATCAAAACGATCTTATCTCAAATGTTTTTTATAGGTTCTAAAGTTTTAGGATTAAATGTTTAGAATTATATTTTGTATGTGTTGGCAAACCAAGAACAAAACATGTCTAATCTATGTATTAGGCATTGCTCAAAGGTGTATGTTTCAAACTTTAAGTTCGAGCTAACTGCAGAAAAGAAGAGTCAAAATTTGCCAAGTTCGATCGATTGAAAATTAAATTTGACCGATCGAAAATCATAGAAATCAGATTCTACAAAATTTTAAATAAGGCCCAAGCCCACAAAAATGTTTAGGGTTTCAATCTAACTTGTCCACATATAAAAGGGAAACTTTAACTACATTTTGGAGACTTTTGGAAGATTTGTGTATTAATCTTTGTGAGATCTGAGAGATATTGTACCTTCTAACTATACAAGTGTTTACTGGAGCAAGATCTATAACCAAGCATTGGTAGAACCTAGTTGCTGCTACACAGATCAACAACTGAAGGTGATTTGAAACCTTTGAGTGGAATCTCAAAGTCATAAGCGTGGGTGCTTGTGTTGCAGTCAGTTCAAGAAGAGAAGGAGTTCGTGGATTCGGAGCTTGCATGAGATCGTGTTAGTGAGTTATTACTTGAGGTAGTAATAAATTCATTGGTAGAACCTAGTTGCTGCTACACAGATCAACAACTGAAGGTGATTTGAAACCTTTGAGTGGAATCTCAAAGTCATAAGCGTGGGTGCTTGTGTTGCAGTCAGTTCAAGAAGAGAAGGAGTTCGTGGATTCGGAGCTTGCATGAGATCGTGTTAGTGAGTTATTACTTGAGGTAGTAATAAATTTAAGATTAAATTTGATTGTAAAAACTCAAATTCTCTTATAGTGGATTTGCTTTACCTTAAAAATTGCTAGGTTAAATCCTCCCCAGATTTTTACCTCATCATATTGTGGTGTTATTTACTTTCCTTTATTTTGCATGGTATGATTTATTATTATTTAACCTAAATCTAAATAATTAACCTAAATACTCACTTAGCTAAGATATTAGGTTAAACAATCTGATTTAAGGGGTCTAAACAAACAATTTTATCATCATCATCATCATCATCATGCTCTTTGTTTGTTGCATCATCATCATCATCATCATGCGTTACCTTAAGAATACATGCATGCTTATGTTGTTGGTAATGCTTTCCTCCCTAAACTGGATTGTTACTACATCCACGAAAAACGTTGATAGCGAAATCCTTTCTTTGAAGTTCCATTCGTAGTAGTACCCATTCAAAGACACACCAAACCACCCTTCCCCACCCCCATAACAAAGAAACAGACACTATGGAAACTATGGCCATGGAAAACTCTCTTCTTTTGTGATATATAGAGTTTTAACTGAAAAGCTCTTTTATTGTTTTGAGTGATTTGCAAATTACTATGAATAGGGCTTCAAAATTCTAGATTATGCATAAACTATGAATAGTAAATTATACAGAATTTTTTTTTCCTTAAAAAATTCCCAACTTCCATCTTCAGCCTAGAGCTGCTTTCAGCTTTTTAATGACCTCTTAAAAATTAAAAGTTAAAACAATTTTTAGTAGGTTGTTAGACACCTCAATTTTAATTTAAAGTGATTTTCAACACAAAAAACGTTTTATGACTATGCTAATGCTGAGTTTGACAAGCCTAATCATAAATCTTCGTAAAAAGAAAGTCATTGTCTTCCCTTCCAAGTAAACCAAAATATTAAAATTTTATATTAAAAAAAAAAAAAGGAACTCCACAAATTGATCACATCAAACTTGAAGTTGAAGACATTGTCCCAACATACTCAAATTCAATGCCCTGGGGAATTTTAGAAGTGCAGCTCACTTTCTTCATTTTTAATGTTTGTGAATAGTGATCCAGCTGTTTGATTGGCTAGCAGGATCCACAGGTTATTTATTTGGATTTGATGATTAACAGCATGCCATCCTTTACAAAATGGGCAATGTCTATTACATACTATCTTGTTACATATAAAATACACATAATTTAGTTTTTAAACTAAAATCATGACTTCAAAACACAATTTTAATTCAAAAAATACAGTATATGTAATAAGATGTGTAAGATACATTACCCTTAAAAATTTGTACATAAACAACTAACTTAAATAAAATTCAAGAACTTTCTCAAAAAAAAAAAAAAAAAAAAAAAAAAAAAAAAAAAAAACTTTCTAAGAAGAAAGCTATTCCAAAACACATTAATTGAATATCCATCACAAAATGTTTCTGACATGAAATAGCGGAAGCACTGCTTATCCCATGATCATTTTAACTTTTTTAGTTGGGGCGACGAATGATGGTGAACTGAGTAGTGAGCAAATTGTGTCGGTTTGAAGACTCATATCTTTTTCCCAAAAAGTAAGAAAAAAAATTGGATAGGATAGAAACCACGGAGGATAAGAGATATAAAAGACACGAGAGTTTACAAAATTTCATGCCTTTTTTTTTTTTTTTTATAGTCAAACACGGCATTGAAAAATTTGTCAAAGTTGTACAAAAGTATGTTGATCCATCTGTTATTATTAACATTGGGAAATATGCTCTTACATTCTATTAGTTAGAAATACCTATAAGTGCTTTTATTTATTTATTTATTTATATAAAGTAAGTGTCAATTAGTTGAAGTAGAAGACTTTTGCTAGGCCTTTTTACATTTAAATTTGTCAATTCTTTTAAATTTATAGTTAAATGTGAGATACATTAAAAATTATCTTATGTGAGGATGGAAGGAGATAGGGAGAGAGAATAACAAAGATGACTAAAATGTATTAAACTTCAGTATATTTTGGTCACCTTTTTTTTATTCTCTTCTCTTTTTTGTTTGTTCCAAACATACCCTTAAATGGGTGAAAGGACTCTCCAATTAGTTTTTCTTATTAATTTTTTAAGATACAAGTAAAGAAAAAGACTTTGTCAACCAAAAAAAAAAAAAAGGAAAGAAAGAATAAAAGAACAACAAACACAGTTCAAATTCAGGAGACAACATTGACCATTGATGGTTTTGCCAAACATATTACTATAGTAGAACACATGCATTAAATAATTTAAATGGTGATGTCCAGAACTGTCATTGGATTGCAAAGATTGTATATATTGTCAAATGATGTGGAACTCAAGTCAAATTTTGATTAGTTTTTTGTTTTTGTTGGGATAAGAAAGACTGTAATGCTGTAGCTCATGTTTTACCTAAGGTTGTTTCTCCCCTTTTACCCTAGTTTCAAGTGTAATAATGACTCGCTCCTTTCTGTTGTGTGCGAAGCTTGAGTGAAAGACATGTTGCTTGTAGATGCTTTTTCTTTTGCTGTTTAATAGAACTCATGCATATTCTTTTCAATAAGATGATAGAAAAGGACGAACAAAATAAGTGACCTCCGCAATTTCTTTTTTCTACATGCCATTCTCTTTTGGCTTGTAGTTCAGTTCGGTTTGTAAATTAGTAGGAGGAAAAGAATTTTTCGAGTCCGACGTGTCGTGCACCATTCCCATTATGATTATTATTTGGTACAAAAGTTAATTTTATATATTCCATAATCATTATAAAATTTTGGAAGTCCTCCACGAATCATCTGATGATGATAATTGATTATTCAATAAAAATATATATACAGATGTTTAAAAAAGAAATTTAAAATATTTTTGTTTGAAATTTGTTTTTCATTTGTATACTTTGATATTTTTGTTTAAATTTTTTTTTGCCCTCATGCCTACTTAATTTTGGATAATTGGTGAGTTTGAGAACATAATTTTTATTAAATATCTTTTTAAATCACTATAAATATCTTTTTTTTAGATATTTGTACATGTCTATATAAACAAGAAATTATTTGAGTTTAGAAAGACGGTGAATTATTAAAAAATAACTTGCAAATATATATATCTTTTTTAGATATTTGTACATGTCTATAAAAAAATAAAAAAAAATAAAAATTATTGAGTTTAGAAAGATAATGAGTTATTAAAAAATACCATGCAAATATATATATATATATATCTTGATTGGTATATCATTGCTATAATCCGACCTCTCTAGGCAAAAATTATTAATTCCACCCCAAGTAAGATTAAATTCAAGAAGTTTTGTAAATATGTCAAATACCCATTATTTTTCTGATATATCATGATAATCGAGATTAAGAATTACCTCATCAAAATAAATATCTAAAATTAGGAGTTTTTTCTTTATACATTTTAAATATCTACTAAAAAAATGAGGATTTCGTTGCAAATCATATTAAATTAATCAGATGAAACATAACATGCACGATAGCTTATCCCAAAAAAAGAAAAAGAAAATTCTATGCATGATATGTATACGAAGGATGACAAATAATCCAATAATGAGATTGATAAAATCTAATTTAAAATTATCTCAAATGTTGTAATATGTAATATTTATATTAGATGTAATATGAATCCAACTATATAGTTTTAGGACAGAGATAACTGCTAACAATGAAAATGATTTATAACAGGTTAATTAATGCATCATAATCAAAGTAGCGGAGTGGTCACGAGTTTGATCCCATTTGCTTGTGTAAAGTTAGCTTGCATATCTAAGTGTTGGCATGCACCATCAACATTCGTGATAAAGTATTTAACTTATGGATAAAATTATTATTCAGTAATCCAATGAATTTGATGAAATACAAAATCGACACAAGATTTTGTGAACACGTGTTGCGTTCGTGTCAAACGCAAACCAAACTACTAACCCATTACCAGTAAAATAAATGCCGACAGAATCTGATCTTACGCGTACACCCGTGCATGTTATTCAACGAGGCAACTTAATCATGTAAGCCAGAGCTATGTATGATTTTTTTATTGCGAGTCAAGATACATGATGATTCAACAACATTTCAAAAGGAACCAAAATTCATAAACTAATCCAGAAAATAATAATACTAACCGTAATTTGCATAAGAAATATCATTCTTTATTAAATTCTAATAAGAGACCAGAAATTCAATTAAAGGAGTACAAACTCTGATGGAGCTTTGACAAGTTGTATATGGCTAATATTTTAAATATTACATGGTGAGTAGTCTCGATTTCCATCAATGGCGTATTTGTTTTGCAAAGAGATAGTCATAACTTGTTATCATATCGAATCTAATTATGAAAAAATTGATAATAGTCATGAGGAGGACCGTCCTCTGACCAAAAGGATAGTGATCTCACCTTCTAAAATATTGCTATTGGGTCACAAATTGGAATCATTATTTTCATTAAATATATGTGACTTCATAATGTGTATATTATTTTAAGTAAAAGCTTAAGCGCATGGACAGCATGTTAAAAGTAAAGTAGGTAATACAATGATTCCTGTTTTTTTAATACAAGCGCATGGAGCATTACACAATGGTTCCTGTTTTTTAAAAAATACCAAAACACAATGATTTCATATCTGTAGCAAATTAAAAGAAAACATTATTTTACCAGCAAATGACCCCAAACGAAATGACCCCAAACGAAAAGCACTCGAAGTTAAAGGAGTTAAAAATAATGCAGTCAAAAAAGATGGCCAGGTTTGGTCTAGTCTACTCCTATTGTTCATTTCTATCTGATTATCCTAGCTAAAGCAAAGTTGAAAAAAGCTGGTTTAATTATAATGGGGTCGGAATATGGAGGTCTATTAACAAGACTCTTTCAAGTCTTATTAATTTCTGAATAATCATAATCCTCTAAATTTTTGAAGAAACTATATTTTATAATTTTTTTAAAATACTTGAATAAAACAAGATGAGTTAATGGTGATCATAAGTATGGATATTAATTCTATTTAAAAGAAGTAAAATCATTAAATCTAAATCAACTCCTTTTATAATAATAGGTTAGGGTTTATGCTTATGCATGTCAACTTACTGCTTTCAGTACTAGCATTAAAAATAAAATACTGCTTAAAAAAAACCACACACACCAACAAGTATATTCTTTCGCCTTTTCATGAAGTGGAATATTGCTAAAAAGCCACACAGACACCATTTAATATTTATAATTGATTAAGTATATTCCTTTTTACTTTTACTGAAAACTTTGACATTGATAATTAATATGTACGTACATTCTCTTTTCATTACGGTCCGGCACTAGCTGCTGCCCTAAAGCTTTTATGTCAACAGGAACTTACCTTATGCAAGCACGTTTAATGAAAATAAATAAGATAATCCAAGTTATTCAGGAAAAAAAAAATGATAATCCAAGTTGGTACGATTATTACCTTTCCAGAAGTCAGAGATTGTATTTTTGGGAGGCCTTTATGTGGCATAGAAAAAAGTCACAACTTGCTCAAGTGGTTAGTTGTGGTTAATAGAGGAGTTGTGGTGGGACACTCATTCACCAACCACAACTCATCATTTAGACAAGTTGTGGCTTTTTTTGTACCATTTTATATGGCACAAAGACTTTTCCGTCTTTTTGGCTTGGGTTTGGTCCTCGTTAACTTTAATTTATATTGGCAATTCCAGAAAAGGAAAAAAAAAAAATCAATATTAACAAACTCTCCAAAATGTTTGAGTTTTAGTTTAAATTTAATGTAGGTTATAGTTAGCTCAACTTGTAAAATTGTGTATAGTTAAATAAAAAATTTTGGTTCAATCTCCACCTATATCGAAAATTGATTGGCGTTTTGATCTAATGATAAAGAGCGCAATAATCAAAAGTGGATCCCATAAGTTAAAACTTAAAAAAAAAAATTAAATACAAAATAAAAATGGGTTGCTTAGTATTATGTTAGACTAAGGGTTTGTTTGGATATCGCTTATTTTGCTGAAAACTGAAAATTAGAAACATTATAGCAAAATAATTTTTAAATATGTGAATAGTGTTGTGGGACTTATTTTTAATGAAAGTTTTGTTAAAAAAAAAGGTTTGTGAGTCCCGTGAATTGTTCACGAGACCCACTGACAGACACAAATTTTGCTGGTCAAAGAGGTTATGAGTCCCGTGCACAATGCATAGATCACTGAGTTTGTGCACGGGACTCACTGAGTTTGTGCACGAGACTCATTGATAGACAAACTCCCATGTGAAACCGCTTCTCAATTAAAAAAAAAAAAAAAAAACAGACACACACACAAACGCATAGATCAGAAACACAAATCCAAACACATACTAAATGTTTGTTTGCATGCACCTATTTTTTAAGGTTAATTTATTTATTTGATGAAAAATATAAAATAGTTATATTTTAAAAAATTTTGGAGCTTGAGAAAGCTAGGAGCAAACTCACACTTACATCAGCATGATGATATTCAAAAAAATTGAAAGGTAACCATTTTATCTCTCTCTCTCTCTCTACCCTCCATGCTTGGTAAATATCATGATTGTTCCAAAAAAAAAAAAAAACTATTATTTATTAACTTTGAAATTGTTCCCAAAAAATATTATGAGTTTAGAGATTAAATAATAAATAAAAAAAACATGAAATTTAACGTGTGCATTAAAATTTATAAAAATATGTAATTCAATAGTTTATTTGTTAAAATGCTATTTTCAAATTGCAATTTTAATGAAGAGTTATGGAGTGATATAATATGGCATGAAATACATGACCCCCTTCCCCCCACCCCCAAAAAAACCCCCACACACATATTGCTTGGGAAAGATGGATTTAAGTTCGGGTTCTTCCCATAAAAGAAATCAGGTAATATATAACATTGAACCGCATATTATTAGGTAATATTTAAAGGTAAATTTTAATAAATACCGTGCGATGCTTGTTAATATTACACTAATGTGAGATCCATTTGATAGAAAATATTGAACAAAAAGGAAAAAAAGGGTATAAATTGACCCCACAACTTATATTAATAATTTGTTTTCTCTCTAAAGCTAATCCCGTAATCTAAAAGCTACAAAAATATAACATAAAACTGTAAAAATAAAAAAAATAATTAAAAAAAAACAGTACAAAGGCCTATAGTTAACGGGCACCAAGGTGCCCGTTAACACAACCCATATTCAAATGCTAAAGTTTGACATGCAACAGAGCTAGGTAATCCCACCCCTTGGTGAGGGGAGGTCCTATTGTATGTATGCTATTTGTTTGCCAAAACCATAGTTTTCAGTTTGTAGGGTACATTTTGGACTAAGACAAGACATGAAGAGACTGTACTAAAATTAAACATGCCTCATATTCATATTAAACATTGCTTCCGCCAAGCTAACCGTTGTGTTGACAGACTTGCTAGAATGAGCTTCAGTCAGATTTCTAATTTCTCTTTATTTGATAGTCCGCATGTGGATATGATTGATGTGATTGAGGATGACCTCAATGGGATGTATTTCAATAGATTATGTCCTGAACTTTGTAGTTCCACTTAGTTTGTTTTAGTACCCATTTGGATCCACGTTATTACGCGTCTGCGTTTCATAATTCACGTTTCCTTCTTTTTTTTTAACCACATTGTTGACTTTCTTCCGTGAACAGTGTATGGGTGTACTATTTACGGGACCCACAACTTTCACTTTTTAATAATTTTTTCATTAAAAATGAGTCCCATGACATTATTCACACATTTAAAAATTATTTCGCTACAGTGTTTTCAGTTTTCAGTAAAAATAAGTTGTATCCAAATAGTCCCTTAATGTATCGTCGTTCAAAAAAAAAAAAAAAAAAAGAAAAAAAGAAGAAGACTGTACTAAAATTTGGACAAAGAATTTAACATATTTTTAATGAGTATCACATGGTCACCAGGACTCTTTGTACCCCACGTAGATAAAAAGGACTTTTTGTTCCCCATGTGGATAAAAGACAACTGAGTTTCTCACAGGATTTTTGCCCTAGATATTATTTGCAACTGAGTTTCTGTGCTACCGAATCTAACGATGGAAAAAGTTGAAGATGGTGAGGTGCCTCCAGTTGCAAAAAATATATAGTCACACAATCTGAAGTATACTATTTGTCAGAAATTTAAATAATTTTCCTAAAACTTGGTTTCATTATTTATTGTTCATGCTTGTGCTCATGGAGGGCATGCTAAAAGTAGAGCGGATAGAAACACAAGATATGAGAAATAATATAATGATTTCATTTCTGTTAAAGAAAATTAAAAGAAACTGTTTTTTTTTTTTTTTGGTTATTACTATATACAAATAAATACACATAGCACTTTCCCAAAAATCATATGTTTGTGCCATTGTATATGAGATTGTGATATGTATCCTAATTCAGGAACAAAAAGATTTTGATTGTTCTAAAATCTCATGAAATCTTTGAATATATTTTAAAAATCCTAAAAAATTAATCATATTACTAGTGTAGCTTTAATTTTTAATATATTATCTTGCGTTTTTCTAAAGTGGTACATGATTTAACATTGATAACTTGTAACCAAGATATATTATTTTAGTAATCAAGGGCGATCGAGCAATGCTGGTCAATAATTTGCATGATAGGAGAAAGAAAATAGTCTGGAGAGATTGTAGTTTTAGATTCCAGCTTTCACACCAACCCCATAATTGATATGTCTTCATCTTTTTAGAAAGAAACACTACATTTTATCATAGGCAAAACTCATATTCAATTGTTTAAGTGTTATAAATTTGGTTCTTCAATTGAATTTAACTATAAAATCGTATTGACAAATGCAATAGAAATAATGTTGCCTTTTACAAATTACAATTAAATTCAATCATATGATTTATAATTCAATATAATTACATGATTAAATTCAATTGAAAAACCTACAGTACATCATCTAAGCAATTGTACCCAAGTTGTACCTTTTTATCAAGTATGTGTTGCAAAACAAGTGCCTTTGGAAATGGAATTTATTCAATAACAACTATAGTTCTTTAACAAGAGTGAGTTTAAAATTTAAACCCTCTTTTGCTATTCTAATTATATTTATAATAATTTCCTAACCTATTTTAGCTTTTTGAACTTGAACCTGCAATTTATATTGTTTTGATAATCAGGGGTGAGAAATGCATGGTTAATAATTTACATGATACACCCTCAAAAAAAATTAATTTACAAGATTGGAGGAAGAAAACAGTTTGGAAACTGTAGGTTTTAGATCCCAAATTTTAACACTAAAACCCATAATTTATATGTCTTCATCTTTTTACAAAGAAACACATTTTATCATATAGAGGTAAAACTCAATTCTTTAAATATTATAAATTAATTAGGTTTTTCAATTGAATTTAACTATATAATGGTATTGAGCAATATAGTAGATATAACTACAAAGTACAGTTAAATTCAAATGGAAAACCTATAATTGATCATGATACTGGTATATTTTTCTCTTTTCTAATTAAAGTGGGACTTGTCGCTGATAGCTAGTAACCAAAAGATATTATTTTGGAAATTGGGAGTGAGAAATGCATGGTCAATAGTGTAGAAAGGGAAAATTTCCAACCTATCACAAGCTGACACGTCATACTACCAAGTCCACCAAATACAGCAAATTACAAAGTACCACGTATTGCTGCTAGGTTTTACTATCACTACTTAGAAACCAACAAAAATTTACCAAGTGTCATGCAAAAACTAAATCACATATCAGCGTGTGTAAGCGATGACATAAGCAATACAACACGTGTAAGTGATGACACAAGCGAACCAATCAGGCTGTGACATGTGTCACAAATCAGACTCCGTCACGTGTCGCTCACCTACCTCCTATAAATAGAAGCCTTCCTAAGGCATTTCAGGAGATCTTGGAGGGGATCCTAGGGAGATCCTAGAGGAGAGCTGGAGAAGATCCAAAGGAAAGCTGGAGGGGACCAAGATTCAGAAGCCCAGAAACTCTGTTGGAACCAAGCCTTGAAACCTTCAAGAACTTCAACTTTGAATACGAAGAACATTCAAAGAGAAATCATCTAAATCATCTTCCTAGATCTCAAAGGTCATTGGAATCAAGATCAAAAGCCTCCAGAAACCTCAACAAACCACAAATTGATGAAGCTCTATGGATTCAAGCCTCCAAAGCCCCGAAGAACTTCCACCACAAACCTTTAAATACAAAGAACATTCGAAGCAGAATCATCCAAACTAATTGCTTAGATCTCAAAGTTCACTGGAATCAAGCTCAAAAGCCTCCAAAAGCCTCACAAACCACAAATCAGTGAAGCTCTACAGATTCAAGCCTCCAAAGCCCCGAAGAACTTCCACCACAAACCTTCAAATACGAAAAACATTCGAAGCAGAATCATCCAAACTACCTGCCCAGATCTCAAAGCTCACTGGAATCAAGCTCAAAAGCCTCCTGAAACCTCACAAACCACAAATTAGTGAAGCTCTACGGATTCAAGCCTCTAAAGCACCGAATAATTTCCACCACAAACCCTCAAAAAGGAAGAACGAATGAAGAACACAAAGAACACACAAAGAACGTGAAGAACAAAGAATTTCTAAACAAGCTCATAGCCAGAGATTCATTATAATTCTGTTTCAAAGATCTTCGATCCATTCTTCAGCCAAATTGAAGGATATCTTGTGTTCATATCAAAATCACATTACCACAATTCCAATCAACAAATATTTCAAGGAGATCGAATCAGAGGATAACTCTTTTGTAATTACAGAGAATTGTACCACACAATCATCAATACAAATTCGCACTTGTGACACTATTTTACTTGTTTGACTTTATTTCAAACCAAGAAATTTAGTCGTCCACAAATAGTGTGTAAAGAAAATAGCTAGGAGATTGTAGGTTTAGATCTTAACCTTTTACATTGAAACCCATAATTGATTTGTCTTCATCTTTTTATAAAGAAGTGCATTTTTATGAGAGGCAAAACTCATACAATTCTTTAAGAGTTTAAAGTTAGATTATTCAACTGAACTTAACCATATGATCATATTGACTAATATGGTAGAAATAATGTTATTTTTTTCAAAGTACAATTAAATTATCATATGATTTATTAGTCAATGTAATTACATGATTGAATTTAATTGGAAAACTTAAAGTATATCACCTAAACAACTGTATCTAATTTGTGTGTGTGTATATATATATATATATATATATATTGTTGGGTTCTAAGACTTTAGGTTTACGTATTAAAACTTCAATTTGTAATGTTGGCAAACCATGATCAAAACATTTTAGTCTTTGTTTTAGAATTGCTCAAAGTATGTTTATATGTAAAGTTGGAATCGAGTGTTTTGCAGGATTTACTATGTAAATCTGCCTGGCTCGATCGATCGAGAATTAGACTCGATTGATTGAAAGTCGTGCAGATTGTTTTTTCTACAGAATTTCTAACTCAGCCCAAGCCCATTTGTTGTGTAGGGTTTTATGTTTTGTCTTAAGTATAAAAAGGAAAACCCTAGCCACGTTTTAGGTTGCTTCTTATGCTGTGTGTGTGAATCTTTTGTGAAATCAAGAGGTGGTTGCCTTCACACATGTTTAGGGTTTTCAAGATTCAAGATTATGTCAAGAACTTGATGATTAATTCAGTTGCTGCTTTAAGATCTTAAAGATACATAAGTGGGTGTGCTTGTACTTGCTAGGAATCCAAGAAAGAAGTAGTCCGTGGACTCGAAACTGTCACGTGGTTGTGATAGTAAGTTTCCTACTCAATGTAGTAATAGGATATTAGTGGTCTAAGTCACTATTATGTAAATTTTAATTCTTTCAGAGTGGATTCAGTTTTACCTTGAGAATAACTAGGTTAAATCCTTCCTACCTTGAGGATAGCTAGTTTTACCGGTTTGGTTTTCTTGGGTTAACATTTTTTTGTGTTCTTTATTTTCCGCACTTTACAATAATATGATATTTGTGTTAACCTAGACTTGATAATTTGACTAAATAATCACTTGGCTTATTAACTAGGTTAATCTAGTTGTGTTTTAAGGGGTTTAAAAATAAACATATATACACACACTTAAAGCACTTGCTTTAGGAAATGTAATTTTTTTCAATAACGACCAATCAACTAGTTGTTCTTTAAGAAAAGTGAGTTTAAAGTTTAAACCCTCTTTTGCAATTCTAATAACCTATAATAATTGCCTAACCTGCTTTAGCCTTTTGAACTTGAACCCGCGACTTATATTATTTTGGTAATCAAGAGTGAGAAAGGCATGGTAAATAATTTGCATGATAGAAGGAAGAAAACAATTTGGACTATGGAGATTAATTGTAGGTTTAGGTCTCAACATTTTACAGTGAACCCCATAATTGATTTGTTTTCATCTTCTTACAAAGAAACTCATTTTATCATAGGCTCAACTCATATTCAATTCAATTCTTTAAGGGTTATAAATTAGGTTTTTCAATTGAATTTAACTATAATCGTACTGATCAATACAGTAGAAATCATGTTATATTTTTCAAAGCATAATTAAATTTGACCATGTGATTTATTAGTCAATATAATTACATGATTCAATTCAATTAGAAAATCTAAGGTACATCATCTACGCAACTGTGCCTAAATTATATCTTTTTATCAAATATGTTTGTAGAACATGTGCATTTGGAAATGGAATTCTATTCAATAACAACTAATCAACTGGTGGTTCTTTAATAAGAAAGTGAGTTTAAAGTTTACCAACTGGTGGTTCTTTAATAAGAAAGTGAGCTTAAAGTTTAAACTCTCTTTTGCCATTCTAATTACCTATAATAATTGTTTAACCTACTTTAGCTTTTTTAACTTGAACTTGCAATTTAGCAAGAACCACTAGAACTGTAACATGATTCAGACTAGAAATACCTTTAAAATTCCTTTCTTTCACCTACAGAAGTAAAAAAGAAAAAGTGCACACTAAACCATATCTAAATTTCTAATTTGCGGCACACACACACTAAACCATATCTAAAGGTTAGGATAAAAGAGAAGTGTCACTGCGGCACACTTACATAGAAATCAAATTTGGCAAAAATCTAAAAATGGAATAATGTGGTAATCAACATAATTTGGGAATTATTGTCATGTGATGCATGTATAATTAATTAATGCTTAAGATGCACCTAAATTCAAGGCCATAGGGTTAAAGGAACGAATTTGTCTGTAACCATTAGAGCTTTGGTTGTCCAAATTAAGAACTCTTTTGAGAGAAACAACAATTAACTCTTTGGTTGTTTTTTGGTTTGAACAAACAACTCACTAGGAGTTACTTTGGGAGAAACTAACCATTTAGACTTAAAATGGTTTGGCTTTTAGAGTAGTTTTGATACGCAGCCTCTCTCAAATTGTGTCACTGGGACTGTTCTTATATGAGATAATTTTAGTTTGAAACATTAGCCTATAGGGAATATATACAAAATTCTCAAATCTGTAAGATGCAAAAATATAGAAAAAATATGCGCCAAAGAAAACAATTACACAAGACAATATTTACGTAATACGGTAATTTGCCTACATTCATGGAGTTGCAGTGATTTCATTATTCACAGGAGAAAAATACTAGATACGGCAGTACAAGTTTCTCTCTCAAAACAACACACTAAACCCTAATCTCCAAACAACAGTTTTTCTATACGGCTTTGGCTGCTCCGCTCCATGGACTAAGACTCAAAAAATATCTCATTAAGAACCGTAACACTTTTATTTAGGGTCGGATCATAATCCGAATAAAATATAATTAGGCTTCACAAAGCCCAACAAAGACGAGTAAAGTTAGTTTACTGTTTGCTGCATTCTTGGTCAAGCAAATGTGTTGTTTGAGTTTTAGTCAAGTGTGGGTTGCACGAAATTTCTGTCATTAGTTCACTTGAGCCAATCTTCTAGGCTTGATTTCTTGCTTCTTGACTGATTAGATTCAACTTAGTCAGGACCAAACTATTTAAATACATCCATCAGTAACACTTGTTTTGATACATAAATTACTTAAAAACTAGCTCTAGACTAGCTTGTTATTAAGATGTAATTAGTTTAAAGAATGATGTTCAACATGATGAAAATGAAGGAACAGAGCAAGTACATGGTACAATCTACTTGATGAATTTTATGGATGATGTTTGAGCTTGAATATAAGCAGCAAAATCTTGTCTACATTTGAAGGACAATCATGCAAGCATCTTATGCGGACTAGCCTACTTAGGCTATTGTCAACAGTTCTATTTAGAAAAAGGTCTAAATCATGCTTTGATGTTTGGTTTTACTGTAAAAAACAAAAGGGTTAGATATGCACTGTTTCCTCCCCTAACCCAATTGAAATCTTAAATTGTTTTAAAGGGCTGAAAAAAAAAACCTTGTGCCTATACTAAATCATCATTGACAAGAGAAGTTATCTCATGCACCCAGCGCATTTGAAATTTTTTCCATTGACAATCAATTTTCTGTGCACTGAATTTATTGAACTATGCACAATTGAAAAAAATTGGTGCATTATTGAAAGCATATAATAGTTTCAACTGATTGATGATTAATATCAGGACTAACCAGTAAGCACCAATTCATTGAATATGCTCAAATGGGAGCATTATCATATTATTTTTTTCAATTGGTGCATAGTCAAATAAAAACATATGAACACCATAAATTCCAATTATAGTTTCAATTGATTTGAGCTTTCTTCATACTCCAAACACTCAATGTTGTGATCCCAACGTTCCCAGTTCCATTATTGAAAGCATATAAGTGGGCCTCAGCATCTGTAGCCAATGTGGGATAAACTCTAGCTGTGATGCAAGCTTTTCCTTCTCCACCAAAGCTCTCCACTATAGAGTGATCAATTTGTAAAATGAAATAAAACCTCGAATGCATTAGGACAAAATGGCTAAATGGGTAAATGAAAGGAAAAAAAGATCACAATCTTAAGCATGCAAACACAAATTCAGCAAAAAGGTGGTCAGATTCTATCGGCAGGCTTGTTGTCGATATGTAGATTTATGTAGGTATAATCATTGTATGAATGAAAATTAAAGAATCTTTTAATTAAACAACATTAGACTGGTGGCCTTCATTTTATTTGGTTGTATGTAATTGGTATACTTTTTAAATAGGTATCTTCCATTAGAAAACGTACAACCAAGTAAAATATTGAACTTGAAAAGAACATAAACTATCAAAACCAATGTGTGTGTGTTTCAAATTCATACATTATTAAAGATCTAATAATGCACATGATAATGTATAATAATCATTAAATAACTAATAGACATCTACTCAAAGCTTAAAAAAGAAAGTTAAGCTTTTGTACTTAGTGGTGCTTCTATTTAGTTTTGATTTGGTAGAAGTAAAGAGAAAATTATCCTCGGCCTTGATTATCCATCCGAAAAAAAAAATAAATATGGGTCCAAATGAGTTTTTATTTTTAATAAAATACAATATATTAATTAAATGTATAAATCCAAAGTAAGACAGGAACAACGGATCGGGTTTAAGGGGGAAACCCCCCTTTTAAACCAAATCGGTTAAATATTTCATATGCTAAATCTTTATTATATGTTAGAATTTCCATATCAAACTCATCAACCCATGAATTTTGTCAAACAGGTGGGTCAATTTAACCTTAATTAAAAAGGTTAAATGACTTATATATTTAGTCCTTCATCTTTCAAAATCAAATCAATTTCATCTTTAGGTCCCATTTCCATTTAAAAATAATTGAATTAATCGTTAAAGTTGAATTGATTTTGAAAATTTTACACTATCTATACTAACCTTTTAACTTATGCTTCATTTTCTACATTAATTAATTCTGTTAAAATTTAAATTAATATAGCGATGATTTAGAGATGAAATTGGTTTAATTTTGAAAGCTATGAGACTAAATTTGCATAATCAATAGTTGAATAACTTAATTGATACAATTAATAACTGAGATATCAAATCGAACTTTAACCTATAATTGGAGGACCAAATTAGTAAATTACCCAAAAAAAAAATATATATATATATATATATATAATATGTTACTAAATTAAATTCAAGCATTAGTAAATTAGTAGATACTTTTCTAACAAATAAAATAAATGAGAGGTACATTTTAATAATTTAAATGCATATATAATTGTATTGGATTCAAGAACCTAAGATTAAAAATCCAAATCCAGTCAATTTTAAAATTTTAAAACCCAAACCTATTTCATACCCATTAAAAAACCCCCCAAACTCATCTTATTAGAGTTTAGTAGAATTGAAAAACCTACCAAATCGTATTCATTATCATCCATAGGCAAGGCTTGAATAGGTACGATATTAAAAATAGAAGTGTCTTCGCTTACATTCAAAGCATTGAATGTCACACGGATACATTAATGATTATATGTCAGTTTCATTTCTGCTACAATATATATTGGAGCACTAAACAAAAGTCTCACCCCCAAAAGAAAGATGGTTAAAGTGTTTTGATGGAAATTATGATGAGCTATAGAAACATCTTGCACTTCTTAAGTAAACCATGAATGCAATGTAATCTGATTTACTTTCCATCCCTAGGCAGGTATGGAGTAGGTAAGACATCCCAAAAAAGGAAAGATTCTAAAGTGTTTGATGTAAATTGTGATAGGCTAGACACTGAAACATGCTGCAGTTCTTAAGTTTCCAATGAATGCAAATGTGCAATGTGTAGACAACATGATTATTTTTGCCACCCACCAAAAAAAAAAAAAAAAAAAGAAAAGAAAAAGAAAGACAACATGATTATGTAACTTTGTGTTTTTTGAAACGTTTTCTTTGGTTTTATATATAGCAACTCACCAAGCTTCTGATTGACAGCTTCTCATGAACAGGGTCTACATCCACAAAAGCAGCCAAATTGGCCCAATGCCACAATTTTTGGAAATTTTTAGCAAGAAAACACTGTTTCGGAAATAAATAGCAAAGTACCACTTTTTCTAGAATTCGAGTTTCAGAAACTCGAGTTCCTCATTAGTTTTCCACCGTGGCACTGCTGAGTTGGATTTGTGCGATTAAAAAAATTTTTGTGGTACTCGAGCTTGGTAAACTCGAGTACCATTTACACAGTACTCGAGTCTACTAGGCTCGAGTACCTTTTTATAAAATAAAATAAAAAAAAAATTTACACAGTACTCGAGTTTGGTAAACTCGAGTACTGTGTAAATTTATTTATTTTTTCTTGTTTGGGGATAATAAAAAAATAAACATAAAGGTAAACTCGAGTACTGTGTAATTTTTTTTTTCTTGTTTGGGGATAATAAAAAAATAAACATAAAGGTAAACTCGAGTACTGTGTAAATTTTTTTTTTCTTGTTTGGGGATAATCAAAAAATAAACATAAAGATAAAAATAAGTAGTTTTTTTATGTTTTTATTTATTTAAATAGAGGCATTGTAAAATATAGAGATTTTAATTTCGAAATATGAATTTAATTTCTACATTAATTAAAACTAGTGTATGACCCGCACAATGTGCGGGTTAATTAGTTTTATTTATTTATTTTGAATTAGGATACTCTTATTTGTTATTTATGGTAAAATAAATAAAACTCTCTAATTTATAGGTATGGTATCTTAAAATTTTAAAGAAGCTCTATTAATATGGTATTACAATTTTCACTTATTTTATGAAGCTAACAAAATGAAAATGAAGTGACGATAATTATTTTAGAATATCTGTCATCACTCACTTGAAATGTCAATGCTAGGTTTGTAATGCCCTTGATAATAACAGCCTTCAATCTTCTATATGATCCAATCCTTAATACATATTGGGTTACACCTCACCCACATAAGTAATAACCACTAACCATATACTTAATAACCGCTAACCATATACAAAGTATATGGTAAACTTCATTCTCAAAAAAAAGAAAGTAAACTTAATAAATTTAATATTGTGTTTTATTTTTAGGACCCAATATATAATGATTGTTAATTTTTTAAGTGAAAGAAAAAATAAAAAGAGTGATTAGATTCTTATTAAAAATAAAAGCAAAAAAATTGTCCTAGTGTAAATAAAGATACATATTGGGTATTTTGTGAAGTATTTTTCCTTCGAAGAATGTTCCTATTCAATTACTTTTACTATTCCCAATCTCATCCATGATTGAGATTTATCTCACCTCTACTATTCCTATAAAGTTACTTTTCCTTTCCTCCATATTCTTCTTCAATTCTTTACTTCTTCCTCGTTAGTGAGCCTCTGTGAACTCCCATCACATCTTTTTTTTTTCCCCTTTTCACCATGCTTTTCTGCTAACATTTTTAAGTTTTAGTTTTTTCTTTTTTTAATAATCATTCAGTCTCATGAAAAATAGCACATGAAAATATTCTCACCTTTCAACTAGCTGTAGTAAATCCAACAACTTTCTTGCCATAGTAAATTATTCTTGCAGAGCGAACATTAATTCGAAACTTCTATAACTTTTTGTAGGGAAAAAATGGTTCAAAAGGTAAATATAAATATGTTTAGAGGTTTTGAATGGAAGATGGTCGTTGTAGTTAATTTCGCAACTACCTAAGATCACGTTGTTTCGAATTTCTGTTAATTGGCTGAAAGAGTTATGGGCTGTGTTTGTTGATAAAAGTTGGCAAACAATAGTCCGCTTAAGCATTTTTTAAATGTAACGGTTCCTAAAGCATTTTTCTTTCAATGGCGAAGGAGTGCAATGCTTGATTTTTTAAATCTTGAAGACATGAAAGGCACAACGTTTCGCTTTTTATTTCATGCTTTTGACTGGTAGTGTGGCAGATTTTTAAGTGGGATTTTTTCCTACATGTCACAACCTCCTCCTTAATTGCAGGGCAAGGTTTCTGCTATTATATATAGTAGCTAGTCGCTAACCCGGGATTATATAACTCTATCTAGTCGTAGTTGGTTAGGCATTGAGTTATAGGAATTTTACCATTTGAATAGAGCTAACCAGACCCTGGAGGTAAAATTTGAGTTGGTATATGGCAAGATAATTCTTTGCCAAAAGCACATAGTTAGAGAAATACCATACCATATCATAAGCTTTTTGGAATCCAACAGGCAAACCCATCATTGTTCGCTCTCTTTTTTGCATAAATTATTTTCTATTCACTATTTAAAAAATTGTTCACTGTTTTCTCATAAAACACCTAGTGAAATCGTGTTTTCTAAATTTAAACACCAAATCTGAATGTTTTTTCATGTTTAAATTTCACAATAATCGAATTTTTTTTTCTGCATTGATAAAATCGGTTTCTATGTTAATAAAATTTGCTCTCTACACATCATGTTTACTGTATATTCGAATTTTCTTACTGCATTCATAAAATCTGTTTTTTGCATTAAGTAAAACTGTTTGCTGTGTTCTCATAAAAATTGTTCACTGTTTTCTGCATAAAAGGTTTTTAGCATTGGCGCAATTATTGCACTTAAATTGTTTTTGTGTTTTTTTAAATATGTAACCATATGAATAATGGACAAACTCCATGAAAGAAAAACAAATTCATGAATAAACATTAGACGTTGTTGTTAATGTCTACACGTTTTGTACTTTTAAGATTTTATACAATCAACAAATTCGAACGATCTGTACATCTAAATTTTGTTTTTTTCAAATTCGAATGATCTGTACATCTAATGTACACAATTTTCTCTTGAATTTTCACGATTTCGTACTTTCAACGAAATCAAATTTCTCAACAAGTCTAGAATATTTGTACATCAAATGTACACAACTTTCCATTGAATTTTCACAATTTGGTACGTTCAACAATTTTGATTTTCCATTAAGATCTCACGATTTTGTATGTTCAACAATTTTGAAATTTTCATCAAATCAAGATGATTAGTACATTAGTACATAGTTTTAAATTGAATTTTCATGATTTTGTACATTTGACGACTTTAAATTTGGAAACAAATTTGGATGATCTGTACATCTAATATAATTAATTTTCCATTAAGTTTACTCAATTTGTTATGTTCTTCAATTTGCATTTGAATTTTCATGATTTTACACAATCAACTAATTCAATTTTTTCAACAAATTCATACTATCTGTACATCTAATATACACAATTTTCCCTTGAGTTTTCACAGTATGTACATCTGACGTACATACTTTTCCATTGAATTTTCATTATTTTGTACTTTCAACAAAATCAAATTTCTCAACAAGTCTAGACTATCTGTACATCTTATGTACACCTTCACGATTTGGTACGTTCATGGATTTTCCATCGATTTTTCTAGAATTTCAACATTCAACTAATTCGAACTTTTTTACAAATTCGAATTTTTCGAGGCATTTACCATTAGGTGATTTATACAAATCATTCATTTTTCTTTCATGGAGTTTGTCCATTATTCATATGGTTACATATTAAAAAAACACAAAAACCATTTAAGTGCAATAATTGCGCCAATGCTAAAAACCTTTTATGCAGAAAACAGTGAACAATTTTTATGAGAAAGCAGTGAACAGTTTTACTTAATACAAAAAACAGATTTTATGAATGCAATAAGCAAATTTGAATATACAGTAAACATGATGTGTAGAGAGAAAATTTTACTAACGTAGAAACAGATTTTATCAATGCAGAAAAATAAATTCGATTATTGTGAAATTTAAATATGAAAAAACATTCAGATTTGGTTAACTCTATATTCATATTTCAAAATTAAAATCTCTATATTTTACAATGCCTCTATTTAAATAAATAAAAACATAAAAAAGCTACTTATTTTTATCTTTATATTTATTTTTTTATTATCCCCAAACAAGAAAAAAAAAAAAAAAAAATTTACACAGTACTCGAGTTTACCAAACTCGAGTACTGTGTAAATTATTATTATTATTATTATTTTAATAAAAAGGTACTCGAGCCTAGTAGACTCGAGTACTGTGTAAATGATACTCAAGTTTACCAAGTTCGAGTACCACAAAAAATTTTTTAATCGCACAAATCCAACTCAGCAGTGCCACGGTGGAAAACTAATGAGGAACTCGAGTTTCTGAAACTTGAGTTCTAAAAAAAGTGGTACTTTGCTATTTATTTCTGAAACAATGTTTTTTTGCTAAAAATTTCCAAAAATGGTGGTATTGGGCCATTTTGGCCCACAAAAGCTCCATAAGTGGTCTTATCATTATCATGATTCGAGGAAGATCTGTCAACAATTAACACCCCATAAGAACCAAAAAAAATGAGTTTAAAAAAAAGTTTGAAGTTTGGCAAGAGAGAGAGAGATAGAGAGACCTGCTTTGGTCATTGCACATAAGCACCACATATTTGCTGTGGCTTTTAAAAATTCTATAAAACACTGCTGTATATTCTTGCAGGCCCTTTGAAGCCAATACTAGTAGCCCAAATGGCCCAATACCACCTTTAACTGATGCACCCTTCCGGCTGCAAAGCAATTGTGGGTCGGTCCAACTTGGACCCAGCACTTCAGCTTTACTGAGCTCACTTATCGCAAATCTAATAATCACATCTGCCTGTAAAATATTATGAAAAAACAAAAAACAAAGTACTTGTTTTAGAACATATAAGCTATTTTAACCATTTAATTTTGCTTTGTACTATGACATGTGGCAAAATCCCACTACTGATTTTTTTTTTTTTAATTATAATTTAATCACCTGGGCTGCAGTGACACCAGAAACTTCAATGACTGATCCTCCCTTAAGCACTTGCTTAGGCAAGTTGACTTCTTTTAAACGCAGCGTTTCGATTTCTTTTATTGGCCATTGCACTAATAGTTTTCCAGAATTATCGAGCCAAATACTCCTTGGAATTGCCTGCAAAATGTGTCACAGAGATAATTTATTTAAATTCTTCTTCCTTTTTTAAAGAATGTTCAAAATACTGAATAATTATATTATTTTTCTTGAGAATGAATTATCCATGAAATACCTTTATATAAAAAGCATATGTGGTGGGGCCTAAAAACCTAAAGTGGAAAGGAAAAAAAAAAAAGTCCAATGGACCTGTTAACAAACAAAACTTGTTGTATTACTTAAATTATTTTAGTGTTAAATTAAACATTTTAGTGTTATTTCATGGATAATTATTTTAGTGTTATTTTCAAAACACTCCATTAAATTATTTTTGTGTTATTTCAAAACTAGCGAGTTTAATTCAAACATTTCTTTAAACTATGCATGGTTTGGATTGATTTCTTGCTGAAAAAAACCTATTTGTTTAAAGTTGTTAAAAGTAAAATTACACTTATAAAAAATGTAAAACTTTAAAAATTTGTAAATTAAAAAATAAGTTAATAAACTAATTGGGAAAAAAAAATCCAAACTGACTTAATTGAATTATTTTTCTAATGGAACTTAAAATTTAATAAAGTAATTATGTAGAGCTAAAACTACCTGAGCTCCAGACCATCCCTTCTTGATGTCATCCTCTACACTCGAAGATTCATTAACCCAACCCCATAAGATTCTTCTATGCTTTGAGTTTCCTTCGAAGAAAGTCTTTGAGGCATAAAATTTTCCATAATCATATCTCAATCTAAAGTTTTTATGGAATGGTCCATTATCCGGAATAAAGATATCCTTATCTTGGTTATAACTTCCAATTTAATAGTAATCATGTTTTGTATCATCTAAGCTCACCTTGAGCACGTGTTTAGTATTGGGTCTAATCCTCGTTATTGCAGATAACCACTCTGATGGTCCCATCAAAGTTAGCTTTAACAGAATTTCCAGACGGAGGCTGCCATCGCACCGAACTGGGTCTGATCCTCATTACCGAACCCTATTTTCCTTGCTGAAACTCGGCCAATAGAGTCGAGGCAGAGTGGGCGACTCTTGAGCAAGGCTGAGGATTATCATTTAATCTTAGCTTGTTTCTCCGCATCCAGATCAGCCACACTATCATCTCAAACAACTCCAGACTCTTCCCTTCCGCCTTAATGAAGCTCACAAGTTCACTCATGGATTGAAAGTTCTGTCTCTTTCTCCTCACTTCCGCAAAAGCCGGCGCACACCCTTCACGGACTTGCACACAGTCCCATAAAGCGTGAACCTCATCTTTAGCCATACACCCACATTGGACATACATAGAGTTGTCCACCAACCTTCTTCTTTGGAAATTTACCATCGTTGGGAGAGCTCTTGAGCAAGCACACCATAAAAACACCCTTACCTTATTTGGAACTTTCAGCTGCCAAATATCTTTCCAGAAACTTTTTATCATCTCAACATTTAAGCTAGAAGGCAAGGAATTTTGCTCAGTCTCGCACAACAATTAATAGCCGATTTTTACAAAGTAGGAACCTGACTTGCATCTCGGCCAAGAAATGCAGTCTTCTTGATCCGTGACACACAAAAGGATACTCTTGATTCTTTGGGTTTCAAAAGGCAGGAAAATGCCATCCACTAGCTGCTCATCCCAGCCTCCTCCACCCGGCTCCAACAGATTTGCAACTACCAAATTTGAGACCTTCCCAATTTTTGGAGAAACTAAAAAAGTCGAGGCCCCCCCAGGCAGCCACCTATCGTTGTAGATGTTGATCTTTGTGCCATTCCCTACTCACCATAGTAAATCGGATTGAACTAGTTTACTAGCCTTTACTCAATACGACCTCGATGCTACCTTAGCATAAAAAACTGACCCATTTGGGAAATACTTCGCGCTAAAGACCAGGTAAAAGAGGGATGATTGGTCTACTAATAATCTCCACACTTGCTTGGCAAGCATAGCCTCATTTAATTTTTCCAAATCTTTAAAGCCCATACTCCTAACGCCTTAGGCTTGCACACAGTTTCCCAATTCTTCCAATGAATCTTACGTTGGTCACCACATTGGCCCCACCAAAATTTCCTTATCATCATCTCTATGTCATTTAATAATTCAAATGGGAGTTTGAAGCGACCCATCGCAAAGGTGGGTATAGCTTGAACTACCGCCTTGAGGAGTACCTTCCTACCCGCTTGTGAGAGGAGCTTTTCCTTCCAACCTTGAAGCTTATTCCAAACTCTCTCCTTGATGAAATTGAGACTCGCCTTTTTATTTCTCCCCACCACTGCCGGAAGACCAAGGTACTTCTCATATTTTCGCACTTCACTTGCCCCCAAAACATTTGTTATCTCAACCTTCCTCGCGTCCGGAGTAGCCTTGCTAAAGAACACGATAGTTTTTTCTCTATTTAACTTTTGGCCAGAGGCTTGCTCATACAACCCCAAAATACTTTGGATAACATCCAAATCACTCTTTGTAGCTCGACAAAAAAGGAGGGTGTCGTCAACAAAGAACAAATGAGAAATTTTGGGGCCATTTTTGCAAAGAGAGAATCCCCTAATAGCTTCGGACCTAGCTACTTGTTGCAGCTGGCAATTTAGGGCTTCAGAACAAATTAAGAGTAGATATGGAGAGAGAGGGTCCCCTTGCCTAATACCCCTCGATGGCCGGATATCACCCTTAGGAACTCCATTCACTAGAATTGATTAAGAAGCTGAATTTATACAACTCATTATCAAGGCCACCCACCTCACATCAAAGCCCATCTCCAACATAGTGACCTCCAAGAAACTCCACTCTACCCTATCATAAGCCTTGGTCATATCAAGCTTCAAGGCCATGAAGCCCCCTTTTTTTGATTTTTGGTTCTTCCTATGGTGCAAAGTCTCAAATGCTACAAGAATGTTATCTGAAATTGCTTTGTTCGATGGAAATGCACTTTGAGATTCTGAGATAATCAAGGGTATCATCCCTTTAAGCCTATTTGCGATCACCTTTGATACAAGCTTATAAATTATATTACATAAAGAAATAGGGCGGTATTCAGAGGCTTTTGTGGGACTTTTTACCTTTGGGATAAGGTGATGAATGTCTAGTTTATGGATGGAGGGATGACACCCAAGGCGTGACAACTCAACACCGCTTTAGTCACATTTGTGCCCATTGACGACCAATAATGCTGAAAGAAATGGGGAGGGAGTCCATCTAGACCCAGGGCCTTCAAAGGGTCCATTTGATTCAGGGCCATGACCACCTCTTCCTTGGTGTACTCACCATTAAGCACTTTGTTCATCTCCTCCGTCACGGAGCAAGGCACACCCGCCACAACTTCCTCCATCCTACACGAATTTGATGTATTAAAAAGGAGTTGGTAGTAATTAACCAATATATGAGAAATCCCATCCTCATCCGTGCACACCTCCCTACTCGGATCTTCAAGAGCGTCAATTCAATTTCTTCTAAACCAATGGGATGCTCTACTATGGAAATACTTAGTATTGTTATCACCCTCTTGCAAACATAGAGCTCGAGATCGTTGTTTCCACCTTTGTTCTTCCTTTACCAAAAGCTTTGAAATTTCTTTCTTCAACCTTTGAACTCGAGTAATACTTCCACCTCTTATAACCTCTTCCTTGGCCACTCTCAAGAGATCTTTTTTCTCCCTAAGGCTTCAAGTCACATTACCAAAGGCCACTTTGCTCCACCACTTCAAGTTTTTGCAACATCTCTCCACTTTCCCTTCCACTCTACTCATCGGGCCACCTTGATAAACATGGGACCATGCATCCTCAATTACTTCTCTACAACCCTCATCCCTCATTCACATTTATTCAAACCTCCAAGGTTTGTTCACCTGCTTAGGTATACCTAATAAGTGAATCATAATCGGCTTGTGATTCAATGTACCACACTCCAAATGAACCACTTTAGTAGCCGGGAACATAGAAAGCCATTCTACCAACCACTCTATCGAGTCTCTCCCACACCGTATGCCCCTCCCCATGCCCATTACACCAAATGAATTTGTTACCACTATATCCCAAGTCTTGAAAACCACATTCATCCAATATGTCCCTAAACTCCTCCATTTGCCTACTTGGTCTATGTCTCCCTTCCAATTTCTCATGTTCTCGAGTAATTTCATTGAAGTCTCCCACACATAGCCAAGGTAAGGTAAATTTTGCTTTTAGTCTTCTCAAAGTGGCCCAAGAAATATAATGATTATTTTTTTCGGACTCCCTATAGAAGCCGGTGAATCTCCACTCCCCCTCATTTCCTTTATTAATGACTACATCAATATGATTCGGTGATTAGGTATCAACCGAGAAATCCATTTCTTTCTTCCAAAAAACCACCACCCCTCCACCCCTCCCTTCTCTAGAAAGTTCAATCATACCATCATACTTCAACTTGTCACGTAAATAACTTAGCCTAGCTTTTTTCAACCATGTTTCGGCTACAAACACGATTAAGGGAGAATGAGCCCGAATTAAATCACCAAGCTCCTGCTCTGTCTGAAGGCTCCTAAGTCCTTGACAGTTCTAGCATAAGAGATTCATTGTTGTTGGTAGGGTTGCTCCGTATCCTCCACCATTAAAATATTGTGTTCCTAACCAAAGCAAGAAACCATTCTCTTCTTGTTAGGTAACTCACTGTGATCCCCTTCAAATGCTAGCCTTTTAGTGCTTTTTTTTACTACCCTAGGAGTAACATTCTCCACTAGCCGTGCATGATCTTTTTTCCTTATCCTTTTGACTTTTTCCACCCAAGAACTACTTTTCCTAGAGCCAATAATATTTGAGATATCACTTAAAGCTGATTGGGTGATAGGAATACTTACCAAGACCTCGTCCTGCTCACGTGCTTGAATAGTCCCCATCTCATCCCCTACTTTTACTTTTGTGCTTTCCACTGCCGTGTGAGTAACTTCAGCCCACCTAGTTGTACTTTCATCCTTATTCCCATCATAGTATCCTTCTTTGGAAGACCCTCAAGTCACGCCAATCCCCTTGTCAAATCGCGCTAGATCCATGTCAATCTCAACTAGCCTTTCCTCAAAACTCTCCCTTGAATCATGGCTTTCCAATACCGCCACATCAGAGATCATGGCTTCCCCTTCTAACACCACTGATGCCTCTTTAAAAACACCCTGAAAATTTGCTGCAATCTTGGTTTGCCCCAACACCACCGTGGGAGATTGAAACACCGATGGCACCACCGCACTCTTATCTTGGGAGATTGAAACACCGACGGCACCACCTCACTCTTATCCTCAACCACCTTTTTCTTTTGGGCTTTCTTTGCAGGGTAGAATCCTGGAACTTTGAGGACTTAGCTTCTACCCTTTACATACGGTGTTGCCTGAATCCATGCTCCATAAGTTTGGTGCTCCTTAGTAAGCTTACCTTCACTCTCAATCCACAAATCACAATCTCTGTCTACATGGTTCAGACACCCACACCAGTAGCAGATGTTGGGAAGTCTTTCATACTTGAAAGACACCAAACTTTGCTCACCTTTGGACAGAAAGATTCTTCTTCCCCTGCATAGAGGCTTGCTAATATCGATAACTACCTTCACACGTAGAAAACTCCCCCCATCTGTCTCTCCCTCATCAATGCTTTGACAAACTGCCCCCACTACTTCACAGAGTTTCATTGCCATTGTTTTGTTCATAAACTTAATTAGAACGTCATGTATTTGGACCCATATCGGAATCCTATCAAACTCTAGGTCCCAGAGGAGGACTTCCTTATCATACCACTACAGCACAACAAGATGCTTATCAAAATTCCAAGGGGCGTTGCTCATTATCCTTTCTACCTCCTCTTTTTTTTTTTCAAAATTAAACAAAAAAATGTGAGCACTGATTCTCCTAACCTTAAACCCCTTCACCGACCTCCACAGAGGGCTGAAAGTTTTGGTCACTGCCTCCATGTTGAGTGCTTGTTTTGTCAAAAATTTCACTGCCATGGTGAAGTTCTTGGTTGAGAACTCATCATCCAACCCCAGCTCGTCACCTTTGCTGGCATTCAGTGACAGGCTTTGCCAATGTTTTGTAAGGTTCTCCATGTTCTAAAACTCTCACACAACACTTATGTCTCCCAAGCCCCAAGAAAATAAAGATGAAAAAAGAAAAGTGAAAAAATGAAAAATGAGCTAGACTTCGAACCACCCCCAAGCAAAAATTTGCTTGAGATACAGAGAATCCTCACACCAGGAACGTTAGATTCTACAACCTAAAGGAAGTTTTCTGGAGCCCTAGAGAAGCTTCCCTAGCGACAGAGAAAAAAGGAACCTTCCTCTCTCTTTCTAATCTGAGGTTGGTCTTAATAAGCTCTATATGTGTGTGTGTCGTTGTTAGAGGATTAGCATCCGGCTTCTAAAAAATATCACATTTTACCGTCTCAAAAGTTACTTTATTTTTTATACCATATTATTTTACAATACACCTAACATCTCAAGTTTTATTTTACCACACAATACATTAAAATAATATATCTACATAATAAAATAATATATCACAAAACTATCTCTATTCTCTTTCATTTCTTTCCCCACTTTCATTTTTGTCTCTCTTCCTCTATCTCTCTCTTTCTTTCTCTCAACAATCTAGTACCACCCATTGGCACAATTACCGACTCAAACCCAGACATAATATTCAAGCAAAACCCAATTACCCAAACAGGAACTCAAAGCCAATACCCAAATAAATCCCAAATCTCAAACCGCCTTCAACAGATTTAATTTTCTATTAAATCAAGGCAGACAGCATAAATGACAAACTTCTTCAAGATCTATGCATAGAAAAACTTCCAATACAAAAGGTTAATAGAAAGTTGATGAAAAGTCCTTTCTGATCAGTAATGTCAACCTGCAAATAGAAACAATTGATATCCTTTTCAATATGCTAAGGTACTTTTTGAGGGCCCAAAATCAGGAAAAAAAAAAAAACTGTAAGAATAAAATCAGATTGTTAAGACCAAGGTCTCAAATGTCATTGCCAATGGAGATGTAGTGATCCCAAAAGACCGTAACCATATTTACATTGATGTTTATACTTGTATGGAAAACACAACTACACCGACAACCACCCAGCTGCGAACTCAAGACAATATTACTTCTCTAGAACCTGAACAAATATGAGACAACGCACGCACAAATTAAGAGATCTGATTATAGAAACGACAATGGTATCCAAACAGGACTACACCACCGCGCCTCCATCACAGGACCATGCCACAGCTTAGCAACAACCACGCCACTGCAACTCAGTTATATGTTTAAGGTTGCTACAGTATTATAGTAAATTTAGGATGATATCGTAGCTCAATTATAATTTTTTTTTTTTTTTTTTTTTTACAATTACAACTTGGTAATGCATGTTATTATTGATTTGATGCTAAAATTTAGCATATTCAACTCTCAGAAATTGATGCTCTTATTAGGAGGAGAAAGGTACTGTTGAATTAATAAACAAAAAAGGTTTATCTCCTTCAGAGGCCATGGTCATTAGTCAATGTTATGGGTGAGTTTGTACACGTAGGCTTGTAGCATTGATGACCCTGAATTATCAAAAGTCGTTATATATATATATATATATATATATATATATATATATATATATATATATATATATATATATATATATATATATATATTTAAGAGGCTTCTGTTGTTTGGATTTCTCATTATTTAATTTAAAAATGTCCCTACAATCTTATATTTAAACTAGCCTCATCACACGCGCTTCGCGAGTTCAATGAGGTTTTTTTTTTTTTTTTTTTGTTAGTGGTCCTATTTTGTAGAAAAAAAAATTGTGTTTTTTTATTTTATATATATATATATATATTTTTTTTTTTTATTTTGAAAATCTAATTTATAAGTGAATAAATCAATTTGAAAATTAATAGGAAAGTGGTCCTATTTTTTAGGCAATTTTTTAATAGGAGTTAGAGTTGCATTTTTACCGGATTGTTATTTAGTTTTGTCTCTACTTAAACATATGGGTATAAGGGCATTTTTGAACTAAAAAATTAGGAATCTAAACAGGGAAAGTCCCTTAAATAATAGTATAGATAGATAGAGATAAAACTAAAAAACAATCCGATAAAAATGCAATTCTAACTCCCACTTAAACATTGCCTAAAAAATAGGATTTCTCACCTATTAATTTTCATTTCTCATTTTGTTATCTACTTATAAATTAGATTCATAAAATAAAAAATTATATATAAAATAAATATACAGAATTTTTTTTTCAAATAAGAAAAAAAAAAAAAAAAAAAAAAAGCCTGAGGAATCGGTGTGTATGAGTGCATAGAATTATAAAATAATATTCAGTTTTTAGAAATCTCTCTCTAAAGCTCTCTGTTTCTTTTCTCAAAATTTTCCTTTACAGTTTCTCTCTTTTTCTTTCACTTTCTTTCATTGATCAATTGTGAAATAGTGTTGCTTTGCTTCAATCTCTATCTTTTCCAAAGATCAAAGGATTACAATTATTCGAATTGAGATTCCAAGCAGTAGTTAGAAGATGAAAAAAAAAAAAAAAAAGCGCTTTTTGACCACAAGATTCACGTGTAAATTAAAATAGAATAAATGATTTTGGCGAAACTACATTGTTGGTCTCTCAAGTTTACTTTGTGTGCGCAATTGGTCCCTTAAGTTTCAAGTAAGCACAATTAGTCCCTTAAGTTTTCAAAATGAGCCATATAAGTCATTTTATTAACTTCCATTAGTAATGTTGCTTATGTGTCTAACGGAATAATGATATGTCATTTTTTTTAGTGAGATGACATTTCTTTTTATTAAAAAATTAAAAAAATAAATTTACACGTAAAAGAAACCTGACCTGTTCTAATCAATTCTATAATTACACTATCTTCGTCTAAATACAATTAGAACAAGACAAGGTATTACTAAAGTTTATATGCAAAAATGGCCCTAATATCACTGGTAGAAATTGCCAAAACAACTGAATCCAAACAGCTTAGCTAATCAGATATCTAAACAATACTAGAAATTAACATATATATTCTTATACCATTCAAAAGAACCTATCAAACTCAACAATCGTTATCCCTGAGACCCTGACTTCTCAACTTCTCAAAGACACCAAGAGCTTCCATTGATATTTGCCATGGATACATATAGCCTTTGACGTAACACATTCTTTCTCTCTGCAACTTTTATTCTTTTCATTTTCTTTGTGTCCCAGCCTCCATATCTGAACCCCTGCTTTCTCTCTTACGCATACATATGCCTTTTGACACTCCCAACAATCTTCAAAAAGTCTCTGAAAAGCATAACAGCACAAGAACCATATTCCTATCCATAGAATCCAGTCACTGCCGCCACCACCACCACCACACCTCTGCTCCGAGGTGCGGCTTTGCCGAAAGTTGAAGTGAGATCCAACCACCCTGCCACGTCGGAAACTCCTCTATCTCCGGCCACCGAAAACAATTGTATTGCTCAGTTGTTGCGAACACTGTAGTCATTCTCATCATCTTCTTCTTCTTCTTCTTCTTCTTCTTCTTCTTCATCTCCTCCATGGTCAATATCGAGCTCTTTGTCTTTGCTTTGAAAGATAATGGCCGGCGGAACGATTCAATATCGCTATCGTGGGTTTTACTTGAATTAGAACGGGTTTTTTTTTTTTACTTGTAAATACATTTTTGTAATTTTTGAATAAAAAAGTACCACATCATTAAAAAAAAATGACATGTCATTATTCCGTTAGACACATAAGCAACATTAATAACGGAAGTTAACAAAAGGACTTATATGGCTCATTTTGAAACTTAAGGAACTAATTGCGCTCACTTGAAACTTAAGGGACCAATTGCGCACATAGAGTAAACTTGAGGGACCAACAGTGTAGTTTCGCCAATGGTTTTCACTTTTGAGTGCAGTTCGGTCATGGTCTGCCGCAATGAATGAATGCATTGAAATAGTTGCAGATAAAAAGTGCAAGAGGAAAATGCAAGATAGTATTAAAACTTTGTTTAGAATTACTTTTTGGTAGTGTTATTCACAGGGTTCATTGTTTTACTATTATCTTCTCATACTAGTAATCAAAATGACTACTTTTGTGTAGCGTTATTCACGTTTTCCCTATCATTATGAATTGAATTCTAGCTATTATTTAAGGGTTTTCTCTATTTGGATTCCTCATATTTTGGTTTAAAAATAGGCAAAACTACACTATTGATTCCTAAAGTTTGCCTGTTAAGCGTTTTTAGTTCCTGAAGTTTCAATGGAGTGCTATTAGTCCATAAAGTTTTAAAACTAAACACAATTGCTCACTTCAGTAACTTCTGTTAGTTTCTTTGCTTACTTGTCTAACGGAAGAATGAGTAGGCATATTTTTAATGATGTGGCAACCCTGTCATATCAGCTGCAATGTCTGAAAGTAAAATCGTTGCAATGTAACTTAAGTGGCCGAATCAAAATTTGACACTTCATTTAAAAATTGCGAAAAGCACCTTTTAGTCCTACATTTTCAGGCTATTCCCATTTTAGTCCCTATAATTTATTTTTTCCACTTTTAGTCCCTATCCTAAAAAACGCTTCCTATTTTGGTCCCTGCCGTTACATCAGAAACGGAGAAATTAACATGGCAAACGGCAAGAATAAATAATACTAAATTAATGTCCATGTGGCCTAAATTAATAATAAAATTTTTTTTTTGGCATTAAAAAATGCCACGTTAGCATCTAAATTAAAAAAAAAATTTATTAATTTTAACTAAATAAGAAAAATTAAAAACAGAATTAAATCATATGAATTGAGATCTAAGTGTATCTTGAACAAGAACACAAACCCAAAAAAAAAAAAAAAAAACACAAATTGGCCATAGATCGTCAACAAACCCCAAAAAAAATCTGGATCCTCTATGCAAAAAACCAAGCCCTTTAATCATAGCTTCACTTCGAAACAGTGAAGACTGAAGAGTACGTTAAATTTTTTTCTCTCTATTGTTTTAATTAAGCTCTCCCTTTCATTTGGCAAGTTTGCATTTCCATTCACCTTCTCATTTCCATAATTCCCAGGAAAAAAAAAAAAAAAAACCTCACAATATCCACTACAAACCCAGAACAACCCAAATTGCAAAATGGAGTTGAAACCAAACCAAACTCAAATTCCGAATTAGAACTAGAACCACAACCCAAACCATCAGACCCATTGCCTCAGCCTGAATCACAACCAGAGCAAGAGGCTCCATAACCGAAACCAGAACCAGAACTAGAAATCACCAATGTGGATCCAAAGCTTGAAGATCCGAAACCAAGTTCGATCCTATCCAATGGATCCGAGAACGCAATGGACAAAGAGGCTCAAATTTTGAAGCCAGAGCTGTGCAAAGATGAAGGGAGCCAAACTTTCATGATGAGAAAGTTGCTCCATGGTTTGAAAACCGATGAAACCGATGCCACCTCGCTGATGCTCCAAGCAAAGCAGAAACTTTCTCAGCGAAAAAGATTTTTTTTTTTTTTTTTTTTTTAATTTCTGGATTTATGTTCTTGGATTTGGGTTTGTGTTCTTGTTGTTCTTGTTCAAGACACACTTAGATCTCAATTCATATGATTTTTAGTTTTTAATTCTATTTTTAATTTTTTTATTTAGTTAAAATTAATAAATTAATTTTTTTTAATTTAGATGTTGATGTGGCATTTTTTAATGCCAAAAAATATTTTTTATTATTAATTTAGGCCACGTGAACATTAATTTAGTATTATTTATTCTTGCCGTTTGCCACGTCAGCTTTCTCTGTTTCTAATGTAACGGTAAGGACCAAAATGGAAGCGTTTTTCAGGATAAGGACATAAAATGTAAGGACTAAAATGGGAATAGCTTGAAAATGTAGAGATTAAAAGGTGCTTTTCGCCTTTAAAAATACAACCCAGAACCAAGTCACCAAAATTCTAACGGAACCTTAAAATCTCTTTTCCTCTCCAGTACTCCTTTCTCTCTCTATAAATTTTAGCCAAACATGAAACATCAAATAGATATGGCAAGACAAGGAGGACTCAAGACAACAGTCACTTGATTTGGATCAAAGTCTCCGAAGACCTTCAGGCTTCAGATCTTCAAAGAGAGGTAGCACACCTGAAGTCTTATAAGATCCTAAACTAAAACATTCACAAACCCCAATTTTTAGCGTATAAATCTCAAGAAAGCGACGCTCAAAGAATTTATCTAAATTGTCATAGTTTTCTTATTCAACTCAAGCTGAATTTTTGCGTAGAGATTAGGCCAATGATCAAGTCATACCAAGACAAATTATATAATATTAAAAAGAGAGAGAAATAGATAGAGAAATTGAAAGGGTCCTATTGGGTTACTGAGAAATTTAATTTTAAATGTTCACAGCAAGAGATCTGCTCCAAGTATTGCATATATGTAGGACTATGTAGGCTGTGCACTGATGTACGCAGCTCTCGCTTGCGGATCTCCTTGTCTTGCTGTCTCTGGAGATTTTTGACATGGATTTCATCGAAGTTACATAGAGAGAGAGGATGGGAGGTAACGGAGAGAGAGAGGGGTAACGGAGAGGAGAGATTTTTGGGATTTTTTAAAATAAAAAATGTTGCCATGTCATTAAAAGTATGCTTACTCATTTTTTCATGGTATAAATGTACTTTTAGTCCTTACATTTTGGCTTTTTTCCATTTTAGTCCCTACATTTTAATTTTACCACTTTTAGTCCCTAAACCAATTAACGTGTGTTATTTTCATCATTTCCGTCGGTCAACTGATGGAAATAGCTGAAGTGGCAGTCGGAGGAATTAAAATATTATAAAAATGCCACATCGCCCATGACACATCAGCATATAAATTTTAAAAATTAATTTATTAATTTTAACAAAATTAAAAAACATAAAAAACAAAATTTAAAATATAAAAATACATCAGATTTGAATCAAACACACAAAAACCCAAAATTGTGGTGACTTTTTTTCTCTCTCTTCATTCTTTCATCTCATCTCCCTCTCTCTCTCTCTCTCTCTCTCTCTCTCTCTCATGTTGCTCTCTCTTCTCTTCAAACCCATTCTCTTTAAGGCTAAAACTCATGGTCATGAACACCATCACTAGAGCCACCCATGGCCAGACCCACTGTCACAGTCCACTGCAAGCCACCACCCACTCTCTTATTATTTCTCTTCCCTCTCTTCCTCTTCTCTCTCATTACAGATCAGCGGATGGTGTCGAGATTGGTGTTTAGGGTTTGGTTATTTGAAGATCGGCATTTGGGGCGTGGAGATCAGCCTTTGACGTAGTGGAGATCATCATTTAGGGTTTCTATGGGGCGTGCAGATTAGCGTCGACATGGTGGAGATCGGCGGGTTGTGGAGGTTATAGGCTGTGTGGGTCATGTGGTGGAAGTTTTGGGATGTGTAGGTCATATGGTAGAGGTGGGTTATGTGGCAGTGGCGCGGTGGCAGTTTCTGGGTTTGGTTGAGTGTGTGTGTGTGTGTGTGTGTGTGTGTGTGTGTGTGTGTTGATTGTGTCAGTCATTGGTGGTGGGATCTGAGTTTGATTGTGTTGGTTTGGGTTTGATTGTGTTTGATTGTGTTGATCTGGGTTTGTTCTGATTGGTTTCTTGATCTAGGTTTAATCTGGGTTGGTTTGTTAACTGGGTTTATGGGTTTGATTTGCTAAGAATTCGGTGTTGATTGTGTTAGAATTTGGGGAAGAACATGAAGAATTCGATGATCTTGATTTGTGGTAGATCTGATGGTGCTGGGTTTGATGATCTCTGAGGTGTTGAATTTGAGTTTTTTCTTCTTGTTTTCATTTATGTCCTAGTGATCTGGGTTTGAGTTCTTGGGTTGTTGGGTTTGTGTTCTTGTGATGGGTTTGAGTTTTTGGTTGTTGGGTTTGATTTGGGAAGAATATGAAGAACAAGTTGTAAAATGAAGAACAATCTTAATTCATGTGAATTTTAGTTTTTAATTCTGTTTTTATTTGTATTATTTAGTTAAAATTAATAAATTAATTTTTTAAATTTATATGCTGATGTGTCAGGGGTGACGTGGCATTTTTATAATATTTTAATTCCTCTGGCTGCCACCTCAGCTATTTCCGTTGGTTGACTGACAAAAAGGACGAAAATAACACGCGTTAATTGGTTTAGGAACTAAAAGTGGTAAAATTAAAATGTAGGGACTAAAAGCACAAAACTAACAGTAGTTGATGGAGAGACCAATTATATTTAGTTTTGAAATTTTAGGGACTAATAACGCTCAGTTTAAACTTTAGGAACTAAATGCGCCTAACAGGTAAACTTTAGGGACTAATAATGTAGTTTTGCCTTAAAAATACCCCTACATTCCTATGTTTAGATAGAGACAAAATTAAAGAACAATTCAGTAAAAATATAACTCTAACTCCCACTAAAACGTTAAAAAAAATTAATAATCTAATTTTACTGTAGCTTGGTCAACAGTCAACTTAACCTTGGAGAATCTAGCTGTCTTCTTCATTAATCTATCATGAAAAATGGCAATTTCAGTGAAGTTTGAGTGACTTCTCTTATAATTAATATACAACTAACCTATATTAAACGTATTTAACTTTCTCAACCTCTCTCTAATTGTCTTTGCATGCATGTTCTCTGTCATTTCCTTCATACTTTAGCTTATCATTATATTTAAAAAATGGATACACACCTACCTAGTTACACACTCATATTTTAATACAATTTTAAAAAATTGGTATTTAACAATACGTGTGCAACAGGGTATATGTAACAAACACTACCCATAATTTAATATTGAATAAAATTGAGAATTAACCGGATCACGTTATTAGTATAACCTTAAAAAGCGTTATCATGTTATTGTTTAATTAGTTAAACTCTGACCTAAAAAAACAAAAGAGGGTAGCTCATATTTCTCACAAAGTAATGCCTCATAATAATAATATTGTTATTATTATTATAATAAAATAAACGTCTTTGATTTTTTTTTTTGGTTGATTTTATGCTGTCATTTAAGTTTTTGAAGGTCCATATATTTCCTTACTGTTAATATAATACATGTTTTTAATTTTTGTTAATTTACTATTAATAAAGCTAATTAAAAATAACTGTTTTATTAAAATAAAGCAACCAAGCACTAAAAAAATCCTAATTAAATTAGGTATTATTAATTTATTTCTAAATAAATTCTAATTTAATTATGTTAGACTTCTATATTTATTTTCTACCAATTCGTTGATTTGGATTTTTTTTATAGATATGAATAGCTTTTTATTCCTTAATAAATATTTAAATATAAATAATTCTCCATAATCATTAACCTTTTAGGTGCACATGTGGTATGGACCAGCCAATAGTATTTTAAGATTGATTTAAACTTAAAAATTGTACGTATTAATTAAGTATTAACAACTAGTTTTCATCACAAAAAAAAAATTAAAATTAAAAATAGTGGGTTTTAGTTCACTCATCTACACCAAAAATTAACTGATGTCTTGGTCTGATGATAAAAAATTATTATCAGAAGCGGACGGCATAAGTTAAAAATTTCTTTAAAAAAAATTTTTCATAAAAAAAAATATTAACAACTAGTAATATTTTAAAATTTATTAACTTAATTAAAGACAAAAGCAATGAGGAATTTTTTTTTTTTTTCAATCTTGGGTCTACGAAATAAAAACCATGGGCTATAATCAACTCTAGGTAGTTTTGCCCTAGTCGTTTTTGCACGTGCAAGGTTCTGATCCCCACTGATTTGGAAAACTTCGTTAACTTTAATGCATATGATAATATTGATGAGTGATGTGTTGTAGTTAGATTCGAAGTCTTCTTGATTATCCCAAAAAAAAAGATTCGAAGTCTTCATTCATGTCTGCTTACTTTCTTTCCCGATGTCTCTCATTATTATTCTCTCAAAAAAAAAAAATGTCTCTCATTATTAATTATTGGGTACGGTAGAATCTTGTCCCTTTATTAATTGACGATTTCAGGTGCTTTATAATACACTCTCTTTCATCAGTCTCTAGATACATAAGGGTAGAATAAAAACAATAATACGTAAAGTAAATAGTATTTTTGTAAATTTATATAGATAATGTAGTAATTTTGTCAATTTACACATTTTTTTAGTTTGACTGATATGAGTAATTTTAAAGGTTATATCTGTAAAATTGATATCTTTTTCTATTTTGTATTACTTGATGTAAATGCTCTTAGGGGCTTGGGGAAGATCTTCAAATAGGCACATACTAGTTTTGTAAACTTATAGATTGTCTTTAGTATAAATAAAACTACCAAAAACATTTTGGGTATGGCACAATACTCACTACATACATTACAAATTATTGGCACCGAATTGTATTTTTTTTTTAATTAATTCAAATATTTTTATTGTCAAGGAAAAAGATATCGAACAAAATAGTAAAACTTAAGTTCAGTACCTTAAATGCAATACAATATATTTCTCAATTAAAATGCATGGTTGTATTAATTGACCAATGAAGTACAAAAAAAATGCTTTTTTTCATGAATAATTAATACATTATAGTTATGTATCTTAATTGTATTGGGTAACCAAATGTAGTGCACCTTGATTTTACCCTATACAAAAATACAATAGTTATATTCAAGTAAATCTTTTTTTTTCTCCCTTCCAAATCTTGAAAACTAAGTTTTATAGCCTAAATGATCTAAGCCAAGTTGAATTAAAGTAAGTCTAAGCTATTTGAGTTCAAGCTCATTACCAAATTTGATAAGATGTTCAGGAGTTACTTAATTAACTTATTCTTTCCTATATAATAAGCAATGCGACTAAATTTTTGTTTACCCATTTACAAATCTATGCGAATAATCAATAATTAAATTTTAGTGAAAATTATATTTTTTGAGTTAATTAGATAGAATGATCTTATTTTATGAAATTATAAAAATTAGATTCATCAACTTCGTATTGTTAAAAATTTGTTGTAAGGACACAATTTGGCTCCCAAGCCCAAAGGATGGATGACCTTAGGCCCAAAGAGCCCAATACAATGAATTTGTAGAGAGTGAGTTGGAAAACTAGCTTTAATGAGTCAGCCAACAATTAAAATGGATCAAAAAGACTAGAAAATGAAGATAGACTGATTTAAACTAAAGGAAATCGTCCTCAACACAATCCTAGGAGATCATTTCTTATATATTTCTTCTTAAGTTTGATTACAAGTTCAATTCTTGATTGCTATAGTGTTTCTCTCTAAATTTCTCGATCTCCTCTCCTTAAGGTCTTTTATTTTATTTTATACTATTTTCCTTCTTTCCTCTTTACCCTCAATGTGTAGGGCAGATTGCTAGTATTGATCCTTGTCCCATCAGCACCTTCCTGAAGTCTCTAGTAGTAACTGTAAAGCTAAAAATTACTGTTTAGATATCACCTCCACATTAACGTGGCCAATGGTTAGGTGCAGAGCATTAAATGCGGTGGTAGTAGCTTTCTCCTTAAATATTTTAGGTCTTTCCTCTATTTTGTGCTTCTGTGGTGTTTATCCATACCAATAGAATCTCCTAGAACACTGTCCTAGATGGTAGACCACCACCTTGGACCTCGACTCTGATTAGCCGAGGAGGCTTTCATCCTCGGACCACTTTTATGGACCCTTATAATCAAAATTAATCTCCTCACTTACTAACACGAACTCCTCTGATAATGTTCACCCTTCCTCGGACTACTTCATGTCCTCAGATTGGGTCCCAAGCCCAATATATTCTACTAAGCCTAACATCCCTATAATAGCCCCTCGAAATTCCCTTTTTTTGCTCCTCGGGCAAAAAGGAGGATTTCGATATTGCCACAACCACTCTACTTTTACCATACATCACATTTGTTTGCGCAAATGCCTTTTTAGTTGCCCAATGCACGCTCTTAACGTTTGGACATCTGAGACGCACCTTCATTAAATTTTTGCGACTCCATGTTCCCCACGTTTTACAGCGCGATGCGGACCCAACGGCTAGAGATTTTGTTGGAACTCGGGTGGGAATTTTCCTGCTTGTAACTTTGTTTTTGATATAAATATTGTCCGAATCAATCATTCATCTCACTTTAGCGCCCATACACTAAACCTGCAAACTTACCCATTTCACTCGTACCCTCACACCTACTAAAAGCCAATCCGAGGAGTGTTCTCTTCTTCATGTAAGTCTTCATAAATCTTTCCATTTATTCTTTCTAGTTACTTTTTTTTTCCGTGTCTATTCCTCATCGGCCTTCTCAGTTTCTCCCTTACTGTCTTAGCACCTTCAAGCCTTATCTAAATATGGGCAGATTCGCTTATCTGGTAGACTTCGGGGAGGTAATAGAGAACTTTAGAGCTCAGTATAGGATTCCGCCAGGAGTGTCAATTAGGTATTGTAAGAAAGGGGAATGGCACGTGAAAAGGCAAGAGAAGGAGGTGGTAATCCAAATGATTGTCTTTATAAAGGGAGGAATGAGAATCCCTCTGGGCACCATCACTAGGGATTATCTTAGGGCTTATAGGTTAGCTCCCACCCAATGTGCCCCGAATATGTTTAAGATTTTGGGAAGTATAGATGCCCTTAATGAGAAAATGGGCTTAGGGTTTACCCACCATGATGTTAACTGGGTTTACAACCTCCACCACCTAAAAAGGCAAGAGTATTATCTAAAGTCTAGGTACCTTAAGGTTAGGCTCATCCAATGCCTCATTGATTCCAATAAATGTCTAAACAAAGACTTCTTAATCGTTTCAAGGGAGTGGCACGATGGCCTCCCTTGCCCAACAAGAGAAGGGACACCAGGTGGGGTTTTAGGTCTAGGTTGATTATTTCAAAGTCATCTCCTTCCCATATCCTAGAAGGCATTCTCACCACTGATCCTATACCAGAAGGCAAACCAAAGGTAGCCCAACCATTGTAGTATACAATCGGAGAGACCACTTTTTCTCATCCTGCCATCACAAAGGAAGAAGAAGAAAAAGAAGAAGAGGTAGTTGAAGTGTCTGACTCTGAGGACGAGTTTGAAGTCTTTAATTAGCCTTTGTCCCCAGAAGCCTCAACTAGTGACCTCGGTCATCCTTTCTTGGCCCAATCCAGTCACCACTGAGGAGTTACTTCCATACAAGATGATATGGGGGTCCAACACATGCTGAGGTCCACCCTGCAAGAACTACTAGAGTCCTAACTAGGGTGAAATGCACCTAGGAAGGTAGCCTTGACTAGGCTTCCCACCCCTCTACCCACCCAGCCCCTCCGACTTGAACCCACCGACCTCAAAAGGAAAAAGGGCCAGAAGGATAAGGAGATAATGGAAAGAGGAAAAGTCCACCCCTCCCAAGAGAGTGAGGCCCAAAGAGGGGCCAAACGAGCTAGGGTAGGGCAAATGGGGGCAAACAAGAGGAGTGACTCCTAGGTCGAACCTCCGTCTTAGACCCCTACTCCGATGCTGGATAAAGCTCTTTTGCTCGCCAATGCCTCCATCAGGGACTTCCACCAAGGAAAGGATGGTTATGTGGCCGATGCAATGGAGCAAGCACTGCAACTCTCTAAAGATATGGCCAACCTAAGGTCCCTGAGGGGGCACGAGGTCTTCCTTAGTCTAAAAAGGGACCTCGCGATGGTAAGTCTTTCAATTAACCCCTCCCTCCCTTTTTTTTTTTTTTTTGCAAGTTTCCTCCCCTTTCTTCCCTTTACTATTTCCCTCTTGTCACCTTTACCGTGTTTCTTTCCTTGGCAGGCTATTCAAGCCACGTTCCAGGCAGAGGAGATAACAAATTTCTGCCACCGGCAGATAAAGGAAGAAGAAGGGAGATGAATCGAGAGTAATCAAGAGTTCAAGAGTAAGCTGATAAAGGCAGAGAGTGACAGAAAAAGTGCTGAAGCTACCTAGGACAAGGCTGAGAGGCAGGCTGAAGGTCAACGAGTGCTCCTTCACCAGGCTGAGGACTAGTTGGCTGCCTCCAAAGAGCAAATTATCACCCTGAAGAAGAAGTTGGAGGTGGTCGAGAAGGCCAGAGATCAAGTCGAGCAAAAGGGCAATAATGTAGGGGTGGCAGAAACCGAGGAGACCCTCAAGATTGAGGTTTCGGGAGTATGTAGAAATTACTGCCTCTAGGTGTGGAATGAGGCCCTTAACCAAGCTGGGGTTAAGTCCTCTTCCAAATTTAGGAGGGTAGAGTGTGTATTCTACCCCTTTGCCATTTGTGCACCAGCCTCAACTAGCTTTAAGGTAAACACCCCTTCCAAGGTGGCAGAGCTTGAGAAAGATAGTCTGAAAAATGTCCTTCTCTCCTCTGGTAGCCCTCCAAAAGAGGTCGAGTAGCTCGGGGTTACTGAAAAAGAGGCAGACACGACCAAGGGAGTGGCCCCTGATGCCACTAAGGCCCCAGCTGCTCCTCAAGATCCCTCCAAAGAAAAAGAGGTACCTCCCATAATAGAAAATTTTCTTGCAACTCTTCCAATGCCTGCTAAAGGTGACCCCAAGGGTAAAGACCAAGGATCATTAAAGGCAGCCTTCTCCTAATCTTTCAAGGCCCTACCAAAGGAAAAGATTATAATAAAGAAAAATTAGTTTAGAGTAGCTTCTTTTTTTTCTTTTTCTTTTTTAACTATTGTTTTTATTTTCAAAGTTTTTAATTAAGTTACCCTTTTGTATCCAATCCGCCTCTTTCGAAGGCTCTAATTAATGAAAGTTATGAACATTTTCTTTCTTTCTATGATTCTCATTCAATTATTGATATAGTTTCTATCTTATTTAACACTTAATGACCGTGACAATGAGACACAGCCCCATTCACTTATTTGCAAAAGTGGTAGCATAGTTATCACATCCCACATGATTAGCAACAGAATAAGTTAAACCTGCTAAGTCCATAATCCCAGCAAAGTGTAACCTTAATCTCAAGAACATACATAATTGCAAAGCATCTATTCATATCAGGCTCCACTTAGTTTTCCACTTATCAATAAGTCTAAGGAACTAGGGATGAAAATCAATTTTCAAACAAAATCATGGACATACTTTCAAATGCTTTAAGTGATGCTCATGAGTGTTCATTTGATCATGTTATTATAATAAAGATTTTTGCCACTTAGCATGGCCGGTTCTACTTGATACTTAGATAAATAACAGAAAGTATGAACTTGCCCAATGCATGTAGTCTGAGGAACCAAGTGTAACTAGGATTCTGTTTAACACTTAGGAACCAAGGTATGTGGTCCGAGGAGCCAAGCATGATCCAGGTTCTGTTTGATACTTAGGAAAATAGTTTAAAGTATCAATTTACCCAAGGTATGTGGTCCAAGAAGCCAGGCATGACTAAGGTTCTGTTTGATACTTAGGAAAATGATAGAAAGTATTAATTTACCCCAAAGCATGTGATTCAAGGAGTCAAGCATAATTAAGGTTTTATTTAACACTTAGATAGATGTCAGGAAGTATTAATTTACCCAAAGCATGTGGTCTGAAGAGTCAGGCATAGCTAAGGTTCTATTTAACACTTAGAAAAATAACTTAAAGTATCAATTTACCCAAGGTATATGGTTCGAGGAGCCAGGCATGACCAAGGTTCTATTTGATACTTAGGAAAATGATAGGAAGTATTAATTTATCCAAAGCATGTGGTTCGAAGAGCCAGTCATAGCTAAGGTTCTATTTAACACTTAGAAAAATAGCTTAAAGTATCAATTTACTTAAGGTATGTGGTCCGAGGAGCTAGACATGATCAAGATTCTATTTGATACTTAGGAAAATAGCTTAAAGTATCAATTTACCTAAGGTATATGGTTAAATGAGCTAGACATGACCAAGGTTCTGTTTGACACTTAGGAAAATGATAGGATGCTTGACGCATGATGTAATAACCCAAAATATGGTAAAGAAAACTTTCATTAATAATAATACGTTATCAGGTTGTTTACATTGCAGGGGCGTGGTACAACATTTTCATCCAAATCTTCAAGATAATATGCACCTATTCCAGCCACTGATGTGATGCGATATGGGTCTTCCCAGGTAGGCCCTAACTTTCTTCATGCTGGGTTCTTGGCAGTACCCAAAACCTTTCTTAATACCAGGTCTCTAGGCGCTAGTGGCCTTGACCTTACATTTGAGTTGTAACCCTACTTAAGCTTGTGCTGATAGTATGCCAGCTGAACCATAACATTTTCTCTTCACTTTTCAATTAAATCTAAACTCTTCTCCAATAGCCCATCACTGTTGCTAGGAGTAAAAAAGCTTGTTCTCAACATTGGAAATCCTGTCTCCAGAGGAGTCATAGCCTCAGCCCCATAAGTCATTGAAAATGGTGTTTCTCCAGTGCACCTACGAGGTGTAGTTCGATATGTCCAAAGGACGTATAGCAACTTTTCCACTCATTTTTCCTTTGCGTTATCCAGCCTCTTTTTTAACCCACTTACTATGACCTTATTAACAGCCTTAGCCTGTCCATTTTCCTGTAGATATGCTGGGGTGGAATATCTATTTGTTATGCCCAAGTCACAGCAATACCTCTTAAAGGCTTTGCTATCAAATTGAAGACCATTGTCCAAGATAAGTGTACAAGGGATTCCAAACCGAGTGACAATATTTTTCAAATGAATCTTTTGGCATCCATATCCCTGATATTTGCTAGTGGTTTAGTTTCAACCCATTTGGTGAAGTAATTTGTGTCGACCAGCAACCATCTTTTATTCCCTGCTACCTTAAGAAAGGACCCTACAATATCCAAGCCCTATTGAGCAAAAAGCCAAGGGCCAGACAAAGGATTAAGGACACCTCCTGGTTGGTAAATGTTTGTGATAAATCTCTGGCATTGGTCACATTTTTTCACATACTCTTGTGTTTCCCTCTGCATATTTGGCCACCAATATTCCTGAGTGAGGGCCTTGTGAGACAAAGATCTGCCTCCTGTATAACTTCCACAAATCCCTTCATATAACTCTTCCAAGAGTAGTTCAACTACTTCAAGGTGTATACATAGCAAATATAGTCCAAAAAAAGAGCGCTTGTATAACTTTTGGTCCTCAGACAACCAAAACCTAGGAGCCTTTCTTCATACCTTATCGGCATCAGACTTACTCTCGGGCAAAATGTCTTCCTTAAAGAATAGTATAATGGAGTCCATCCAACTAAGACCCACCCTTATTTGATGAATATGAACCACGTTTCTCCCTACTTCAGTAGTTTTACACAAGTTTTCCACAAGGATCACCCGAGGTAAACTTTGTGCTAAAGAGGTTACCAGCGTGGCAAGAGAGTTTGCATATGTATTTCTACGTCTAAGGACTTACGATAAATTAAAAGACTCAAATCCTGAGTATAAGTGTCTAACTTGGTTCAAATATTCCTGCATTCTGAGATCTCTGGCTTCCAACTCTCCCCCTACCTGGCCTACAATCAATCTCGAATTTGAAAACATCTCCACTGCCTTTCCACCCATTCTCTGAACCATAGTCATTCCGATCAGTAGAGCCTAATACTCGGCCTCATTATTGGTGGCCGAGAAGCCCAACCTTAAGGATTTTTCAATAATGATCTTTTCAGGAGAAATTATAACTAGCCCCAATCCAGATCTTCTTTGATTCGCTGCCCCATCAATGTGTACTTTACAGGGTAAAGGCTCTTGTAAGGAGACCATGCCAACTGATTTTCCATCCATGTTCTATTTCTCAACTTTTTCTTTAAATGGGGTTTGAGCAAATTCGAGCACCAGATTAGCTAGGACCTGACCCTTAACAGAGGTGCGAAGCATGTACTTTATATCAAAAGCCCTTAGGATCGTACTCCACTTGGCAATCCTCCCTGTGTAATTAGCACTTCGAAGTAGAAATTTAAGAGGGAGCTGGGTTAGGACAATAACTATGTGTGGATAAAGTATATTTTCCCTCAGGGAAATAAATATTTTCATAAATTCTGTATGTCCACATTACCTCTATATGTGGACAACAACTATATTTTCCCTCAGGGAAATAAATATTTTCATAAATTATGGTCTGAAATTTTGAAAAATGATGCTCATGATGGTGAATGGATAAAGTATCCTAAATCAGAACACCCCAAATTCATTAAGTACCACATATAGAGGTAATGTGCAATCGTCCAATTGGTTATCCAAAATGCAAAAAAGGTTTTCCATGGTTGGTCTATATTAGGGAAAATAGCAAGGAAGTGGCATTGGTACTTTTTAAGGTAATCATGGAGGGTTTTAATAATTCTTTTGGATCTGGCTTCAAGGGTCAAGGTCTTGATTTGGTCTTTTATTTCTAGGGAAAGGTTTTCTATCATATTAAGGATATCATTAGGGTCTGTAGAGGAAGAGCCTGAGGATGAAGATGGGTCTGTAATAGGATATACACATAAAGGTGGAGGGATAATTGTGGTATTAAGGACTGGAGGTTTCCTAGAAAGGTAATCAGTGATAAGGTTATAGCACCAAGCTCATCGCATAGGAAGCCACTGCGATGTAAGCAAACAAAACCTCATCCACTTCAGGCCTGGACATAATGGGAGGCCGAGATAGGTATTCCTTCAACTGCTGGAAGGCCAGGACACACTCCTTGGTCCATTCAAATCTCTTCCACTTGTTCAATAATTGGAAGAAAAGTCTACACCTATTTGTTGACCGAGAGATGAATCGGTTTAGAGCAACAGTCATTTCTGTCAACTTCTAGACCTCTTTGGGATTTTGAGATGGTTGTGAATTGTTAATCTCTTTAATTTGGTTAGGATTGACTTTAATTCCATGGTGTGTAACCATGTACCCCAAGAACTTTTCTAATCTGACACTAAAAGAGCACTTAGAAGCATTAAGTCACAGCTTGTGTCTCCTTAAAATCTCAAAGATATTCTCGAGATCATTAACATGCTCGGATTCCAAATTACTCTTAACCACCATATCATTTGTATAATTCTCAATGTGTTTTCCTAGCTGTGGTTCAAACATCCTGATCATCATCCTCTGATAAGTAGACCATGCATTCTTTAGACTAAATGACATCACCTTGTAGTGGTAATTCCCAATAAGGGTGACAAAAGTTGTCTTCTCCTGATCACACAAAGATAAAGACATCTGATGGTACCCTTGAAAGGCGTCCAGGAAACTCGTTTAAGGATGACCCACAATGGCATCCACCAACTGGTCTATCCGAGGTATGGGAAAAGGGTCCTTGGGGCGAGCTTTATTCAAATCTGTGAAGTCCACACACACTCGACACTTTCTGTTCTTCTTCTTCACTACCACTATATTGGCCAACCACTCAGGGTAGAAAACTTCCTCAATAGCCCTAGCTTGCTTAAGCTTGTTCACCTCCTCCCTAACAGCATCAAAATGCTCTTTAGATAAGCACCAAGGTGGTTGCTTCTGAGGGAGGACAACTGGGTTGACATTTAGATGATGGCAAACGAATTCTGGATCCACGACAAAAGCTTCATAAGCATTCCATGCAAACACATCGATATTCCTCATTAGAAATGCTAATAGTTCTTCCTTCTTTTGAGGAGGCAATTGAGCTCCGACTTGAAAAACCTTCTCTGGATCACCATCTATAGCAATTTCTTCCAACCTCTCACACTTTACCTCTTTAGACACCGCATCCATAGATAGGATCAGAACCCTTGATTCCTATGAGCCACCCTCAGCAGAGGCCGAGGACTTAACTTCAGGCTGATGCATAATTGCTGTTACGAGGCATTGCCTAGCCATGGATTGACCTCCCACAAGCTCTTCAATTTGGTCCCCCGAGGGGTATTTCACCTTCAAGTGCAAAGTTGAAGAAACAGCTCCTAGGCCGTGGAGCTAGGGCGTTGCCATAATGGCGGTGTAAGGGAAATAAGCATCCACCATAATGAAGTCTACTTCCATTACCTCTGAACCTGCTTGCACGGGTAATCTAATCTAACCCCTTGGGATGATAACTTTCCCATCAAAGTTTACCAAAGGTGAATCATAGGTTATCAAATCCTCAGGCTTTAAATTCAAACCTTTGTACAAGTCAGGGTACATAATCTCTACACCACTGTCCTGGTCAACCAACACCATCTTCACGTCATACTCTCCTATCCTGAGGGTGACCACTAAAGCATCATCATGTGGCTGTATGATTCCAATCTTGTCCTCGTCCTAAAAACTCAGCGTTGGTTGGATCTCCACTCTAGCCCTCTTCGACTCAGAATTAGAGTCCTCAGCGGGTAGTCGAGCTACAGACATCACCTTGGAAGAATAAGAACCAGTTCTCTCAAGAGTAGCAAATATGACAATAATTATGCCCCAATGGGGCCTTGAAGAAGCATTCCCTTGAGCCTCTGACCTTGCCTAGTTTCCTTGCCCATTGGGCCAATACAAAAACTGTTGTAACCTTCCATCTCTGATCAGTTACTCTAGATGGTTCCATAGAGTTTTGTAGTCCTCGGTGGTATGCCCTCACTCCTAGTGGTATTGGTAATGAAGACTTTGGTTGCGCCTCATGGGGTCTTCTCCCATCTTGTTTGACCATTTGAAGTATGACTCATTCTTGATCTTCTCCAAGACTTGATGTACTGGCTCTTGGAATACCGTATTAACCGCCTGAAGAGCCATAGGCCTAGATTGCCTAGCAAAATCCCTTTAGGGCCTGTTATTATTATATCTGTTCGACCTAAAATCCCTTCTATCCTGAGGGATAACCTTAGTCTTTCCCTTCCTTTATTGTTGGTCTTCCTCAACTTGTTTGTATTCGTCAATACGATCCATAAGCCGATGCACACTCCTTACCGGCTTCTTGGTCAAAGACTTTCTCAAATCATGCTTGATAGATAGGCCGACCTTAAAAGTCCTTATAGCCATGTCATCAAAGTCCCCATCAATCTTGTTGAACATCTCCCAGTATCTGTCCGAGTACGTTTTCAAGGTCTCCATTTCTCGTATGGACATGGACAATAAGAAATTCAGGGGCCGAGGAATCCTACTACACGTAATAAAATGAGATCCAAACGCTCAAGTGAGCTTCTTAAAGGAATTAATGGAACTTGCACCTAGGCCATCAAACCACCTCATTGCCACAGGCCCCAAGCTGGACAGGAATACCTTACACATCAAGGCCTCATTCTTGGAGTGCACATCCATTCTCTGGTTGAAGTGGCTTATGTGCTTCACAGGGTTTGTTCGACCATTGTACATGGTGAATGTGGGCTGGGTGAACCGCCTAGGAAGTCTCCCTCCCTCAATTCTGCTTGTAAAAGGTGATCTGGAAATTTGGTTGAGCGATTTGTTCATCGCATCATTTCTCAAGCCTTTGGAAGATGGATTCCTATTTCTGCACTCATGGTGGTAGTCCTCATCATATAAGAAAGACTCATTAGGAGGAGTCCTTGATCTGGGTCTATTACTACCATCCTCATCATCGTCAGAAGAGAAGTCAGAATTGGGGGGGGGGGGGGGGTTCACCTTCGCCATTGGTGGCGCAACTTCCTCTTCAAGTGATCAATTTTTAGTTGCATGGCTTTGGTATTCTCCTCATGAGAAAGTTGGCTCCCGCTTCGAGACTGGCTCCTGCTATTATAGGTGGTAAGCACACTAACTTCCCGATCCCTTCTACACTCAAGATTAACAAAATGATCTTGACATTGGGACCCCATAGATTCCTCCAAATTCGAACCTGAACCTACCATGGTTGGACGTAAAAATCACTACAGCACCAAAAATTCCTACAGACGGTGCTAATTGTAAGGACACAATTTGGCTCCCAAGACCAAATGATGGATGAACGTAGACCCAAAGAGCCCAATACAATGAATTTGTAGAGAATGAGTTGGAAAACTGGGCTTTAATAAGTCAGTCAACAATTAAAATGGATCCAAAAAACAAGAAAATGAAGATAGTCTAGTTTAAACTAAAGGAAATCGTCCTCGGCAGAATCCGAGGAGATTAGTTCTTACATATTTCTTCTCAAGTTTGATTACAAGTTCAATTCTTGATTGCGACAATGTTTCTCTCTCAATTTCTCAATCTCCTCTCCTTAGGATCTTCTTTTTGTTTTATACTATCTTCCTTCTTTCCTCTTTACCCTCCACATGTAGGGTAGATTGTTGGTATTGATCCTTGTCCCATTAGCACATTCCTGAAGTCTCTGGTAGTAGCTGTAAGGCTGAAAATTACTATTCAAGTATCACCTCCACATTAATGTGGCCAATTGCTTAGGTGCAGAGCATTAAATGTGGTGGTAGCAACTTTCTCTTTAAATATTTTAGGACTTTCCTCTATTCTGTGTTTCTATGGTACTTATTCATATCAATAGAATCTCTTGGAACGCTGTCCTAAATGGTAGACCACCACCTCGGACCTTAACTCTAATTTGCCGGGGAGGCATTCATCCTAGGACCACTTTTATGGACCCTTATGATCAAAATTAACCTACTCACTCCTTGGACTACTTCATGTCCTCGGAGTGGGCCCCAGGCCCAATGTATTCTAATGGGCCTAACATCCCTACAATTGTAATTAATTTTACTACAAAATTATTTATCTATATTATCAAAAAATTATGAATAATAATTTGATATCTTATAAACTTATCTACAAACTCACAAAATAAAATCCCGAGTCCATATAAATATATTTAAACATTTAAAGATATAAACATATAATATTATATATACTTTAATTGGGTCTCATACTCACAAACTTGTTAATAATTGCATAATTAAGTTTGAATTCAGCTTGTTTAATAGTTAAGCCTAAACTTAAGCTTGAGTTGTGTTATTTGCTAAATAAAAAAATATAAACAAATTTTTTTTCTTACCCCCAAGGCAAGCCTGAGCTATTTGGACAACTCGATTCATTTACAATCCTAAACTTAGACCATCAATAATATGGTTCACTTTAGGTTGAATAAAACTTGGGTAGATTGTTTTAAATCTCACAAGATCTCACAATCTTAAAATATTGGTCATTTGTTCAAATATCAAGATATATCAACCTAGTTATTAAAAAAAAAAAAAAAATCTGAAATATTGGTTTAACACAAATGATTATATAGATATTATTAAAAATGTATATGAAAGGGGGGAAATTTTAAAGATATCACTTATGATGGAAAATTTTGCATAACATATAAAAATATATCAAATTAAGAAATATCAATTATGATGAAAAACCTCAGCCAGGCCTTGGCGAGATCTCAATCTCCTTGGGTTACTCCAAAATAGTCTATATTTCCTTTGTACCATATGATGTTGTTGGGCTCTGGCCTTAGGCTCCGCTTGGGAGGAGGGAATGGAATGGAATGGAATGAAATAGAATGAAAAGAATATTTTTAGAATATTCTTCCCTCCCTCTTGTTTGGGAGTTTTAACAGAGGAAATGGAAAGTTCATTTCCTTATTTTGGAGTTTAAGTGGGAGGGAATGGAATGGGTAGGAGGGAACCCTAATTCCTCTCTATTCCCTGAAAACCTCAAATTTTCATTCCCCCTGAAATTGGGAGGAATTAAAGGGAATGAAATTAGATTTAATGATTTTTTTTATTAAAACTCCCAAAATACCCCTATATATTCAGCAATTTATTTTAAAATAAGGGTCTAATGGTAATATTGTCATAAAATGATTCCATTGCATTCCCTCCATGTTGCTCCCAAACAAGATTACTTAGATTCCATTCATTTTCATTCCTTTCCATTCATTTATTTTAAAACATCCAATCAAGGTTACTTAATTCCATTCTTTTTCATTCATTTCTCTTACTTAAATACATTCCATTCCATTCATTTCCATTCCCTTATGATCATTCCATTCCTTTCCATTCCTTTATAAACTCCTAATTGGAGCCTTAGGGTTTGTATTAAATTATCAACATATTAATTTGTTGGGCTCTGGCCTCAGGGTTTGTATTAAATTATCTATATTTGAATTCAATTTGATATATTTTATTTTATTAGTTAATTATAAATTTGGTGAGATGTGGGTTTCACTTAAATCAATAGATAAATTTGTTTATCTTGGAATAAGAGATTTGAGTTTGAGTCTTGCCTACACTAAGAGAATTCTCATTAAGAATGCTAAATGCTATAAATGCTAAATTTTAACATCAAGTTTGTAAAAAGCACCAAAAAACAAGTTACAACAAACATGCTAAACTTTAAAAAAAAAATAGCAACTAAGCTATAGTGAGCTTTCATCTTTGAAAGCTCACTGTAGCTCCAATCTTAAAAAAAATATTATTATTTTAATGCTTGTGATGGAAAAGGTAGTTTATGTAGTTGTTTTTTTATTATTATTTTAATGAGTAGTTTATATTATTTTAAACGAAATGGTAAGAAAATAGAACTTTTAATGTTTGGTGTATTGTAAAATGAGTTATTAAAATTGATAAAGTAACTTTTTTTTTTTTTCTTTTTTGGAGAAAGAAATAAGTTATTTTATTCAGCAATAGGCAAATCTACCTAATAACCAGCAAGTGTGTGAGATGGAACATCTTCCATCCACACTGAAAAACCAGTGACATGACATGCATGCCTAGCTAGGTTGATATGCTAAATGCTAAAATTTTTAAAAGTTTTGATGGGAATGCTCAAGAGTCAATTACTGTTTTTACCTATTGATAAAAAAATAATTAATATTGAGGGGCATTGTATATTCCAATTCCACAGTAATTATAAAGTATAATACTTACTCTAAAGCAATTTTTTATATTATATTAATAATGGTGTTTGTCTCTAAAAAATTAAAAAAGAAGAAGAGTAATGATGTTATGCATAACTATTACATCAAAAATTATTTTTTCTCCAAAAAAAAAAAACATTTAAAATAATTTTTGCACTGTGAAAATTATTTAAATGAGTAATATTGTTAATCTACTTAGAGGATAAGGGAAGAAATCAATCTAATTAAGCCGTGTGATGTGTCCTTGCTAACTTAAAAATATCCCACCAATAAAAATTATCTTTGCACTGTGAAATTTATTTAATATAGTATTATTGGTTATCTACTTTAAAAAAAAAAAAAAAAAAAAATCAGAGAACAAGAAATAAATCAATATTTAAAAAAAAAATTATAATTTGATAGTTATAATTAGAATAGAGGAATTGAATTTTAAATGTTTTGGTTGGAAATTCCACAACATGACAGTTGAATTACAAAGCTTTTTAACACTGTAAAATCAATCTAATTAAGCCCCAACACCAATTAAAAGTACCAAGCTGTGTCATGCAGCCTTGCTAAGTTAATATATAAAGTATTATATTTTCCAATGTAGTACATTGAGTTATGTTTTTGAATTATTTTATATCATATACTATTGAGAACATGTAAAAATTATTTAAATATAGTAATACATTAATACTAGTAGCTTCCTTAATTCCCCTGCTGCTGACATTACTGCACCAAGAGGAAATCAAATTGTAAATTATTATTCAGCATATTAGATACAAAACAAAGAGACCATGAACACCCAATATTTCCATACATAAGTTTCTCCCAAAAAAAAAAAAAAACCTCCATACTTGTAGTGTCATATTTTCCCAAATCAACCAAGTTCTCATTTAGGACTGCTAATTGTTTATTGGCTTAAAAAATAAGCTAGACAAAAGCGGAGATTTATTTTTACACAATCTAAAGAGATAGGAACGCACTCTAATAATGTTTTGCTCAACGCAAACAACACAAGACGAAGCTGGGGGCAGCAGAATGATGATATCCAAGCCGAGCAAGAGGATTGAGTTTCTTCACAATGGAAGGTAACTGAGCAAGGCGATCCAACAATTGAAAGTGGCAGTGAATGGATGATCTCAATTCAGTCGGGTAGTCTACCTGAAGGTGGTTGTTTTGATGGTGTTCGGGCAGGTGGTGGTGTTATAGTGGAGAAGGATACAAACTTGCTTGTGAAGAATCACGTCCCCATTTTTTGAGGAATTGGTTACGGAGCTTGATTGTGCTATCCAAACTAACTCTGATTTTTGAAATCCAAAAGTGACTCCAACTAACTGCGTGACAAAAAATTGCGTGATTTCCTCTGATTTGATTGAGGTGGTAGTCATGGATGAGGATGATGTCCTTCTCAATCGTGACTTAATGGGGAAAAAAAGTGAGCAAATATCTCCATCGGGTTTTGAGGGATCAGATATAGGGTTTAAGGTTGGTGTTGGTAATGAGCAAGGAAACAAGAACAAAAGTAAGGGCCGGCCCAAAAGAAGTGGGAATCAAGAAACAAGTGTGAGTCATTTTTGTATAGCCCAAAAAAGGTTGCGTCTGTGGAGGAGCCTACAATTGGAAGCCCGAAAACAATGAAGAGTTGGAAGAGGCATACCACAAGACCTCAGATTCTTTCTAATTCTTCAATTGGTGACGTGGACTCAAGGCATAAAAGGAAGCAAGCAGAAAATTCGAATAAGGATGCTATAGGGGTTAAGAGAGAAAAGAAACATAGAATTGTGGAGAATAAGCATAAAAAATTGGGATATTAATATTAAGAGTTGGCAATGCTACATCATCAATATTGGCTTCTAAAAAAATTTTGCATTTTATCTTTTGAAAAAAATTTAAATATTGTAATTGGCTTTCCCATAATTTATAAATCAATTAAAAAGTCATATAAATTATTGTCACCCTCGTAAGGGAATTTTTTTTTCCTATGAGATTTTTTTGGTTATGAATTATTGAATTATGATATTGGTGATTTGTGGATTTTTTGTTATGTTGTATTTGGACTACGGAGGGGCCACGAGCCCAAAGAAAGGGTTAGGTGATTAGTTTCTTTTGGGTTATTTGGACCAATCCAAAAATTTGAGGGGGGCCAACTATAAAACCAATATACTACTTAAACCAATGCTCTGTTATGTTTGATAACCTATTGATAGTTCTGCACTTCTGCTACAATGGTTTTTTTTTTTTTTTTTTTTTTATTTAAAAAAAAAATCAAATCAAATCAAACTACTTGTCAGGAAGAATGAATTATGCTCTATTATGAATTATTGAATTATGATATTGGTGATTTGTGGATTTTTTGTTATGTTGTATTTGGACTATGGAGGGGCCACGAGCCCAAAGAAAGGGTTAGGTGATTAGTTTCTTTTGGGTTATTTGGACCAATCCAAAAATTTGAGGGGGGCCAACTATAAAACCAATATACTACTTAAATTTTTCAAAGAAATGGTTTTTTTTTTTTGCCCCCCCCCCCCCCCCTAGTGGGTCTGTCCCTGTTCATAATTCAAAATGGAATAATGTGGTAATCGACATAACTTGGGAATTATTGTCATCCAATGAATGTATAATTAATTAATGCTTAAGGTGCACCTAAATTCAAGGCCATAGGGTTAAAGGAATGAATTTGTCTGTAACCATCAAAGCTTTGGTTGTGCAAATTAAGAACACTTTTGAGGGAAACAACAATTAACTCTTTGGTTTGAACAAACAACTCACTAGGAGTTACTTTGGGAGAAACTAACTGTTTAGACTTAAAATTGTTTGGTTTTTAGAGTACTTTTTGTTGTATATATAGGTATATACATGGATAGGTTGTAATAATGATATCTGAGTTTGGAGAATATTGTTTCATAAAGTTGTTAAAGTGAGAATTCAAGTTTTGGAATTTTCTAAGTGAAAATTTGAAGTTAAGCTTTTTCGATCGGTCGAAGCTTTGGCTTGATCAATCGAAATGGTAAAGAAAAAATCTGGAGTCTCTGAATGTCTTGATTGCTGCTCGATTCCTATTCGACCAATCGAAAAGATCACTCGATCGATCGAAAGGAATTTTTGACCGATCAAAAGTTGAAAATCAGGATTTTTCTGTAGAATTTTCTGGTGACTGTTCAAAGAATTTGAAGTGATTTCAAGCCTTGTGAATGGTTTTATGAAACATTTTAACTCTCTATACGTGCCTTTTGATGAAATATAACCCTATGGGTATAAATAGAGGCTTATGTTCACTTGCAAAATAGTAAGTTAGAGAGAAACACAAGAAATCTTATGGTCATTCTTAGAATTGCTATCTATAGAACCCAATATCTTGGGGACAAATTTGCGATAACCCTTTAGCAACAAAAGTGTGAAGGCAAATATTGTCTAAGGAAAATGATATTGTGCCTCCAAGTTATCTATTTTCTATTTGTCTTTTTTGTTAACATTGTTCTTCCATTAATACTTCGTATAATATTCCCAACACTTTTGATATGGCAGCCTCTCTAAAATTGTATCACTAGGACTGTGCTTAACTGCTTATATGGGATAATTTTAGTTTGAAACATTAGGCTGTAGGGGATATATACGAAATTTTCAAATTTTTAATATGGAAAAATAGAGAAAAAAATATGCATAAAAAAAAAAATTACACAAGACAATATTTACGTGGTTCGGCATTTTGCCTATGTCCACGAAATTGTAGTGATTTCACTATTCACAAAGAAAAAAATACAAGATTCAGCAATACATTTTTCTCTCTTAAAACAATACATCAAACCCTAATCTCCAAACAACAGATTTTCTATATAGCCTGGGCCGCTCTGCTCCATGGACTAAGCCTAAAAAAAAAATCTTACTAAAAACCGTAACACTTTTATATTAGGTTGGATCATAATCTGGATCAAATATAACTAAGCTTCACAAAGCCCAACAACGACCAACAAAGTTAGTTTACTGTTTGCTGCATTCTTGGTCAAGTGAATTTGTTGTTTGAGTTTTAGTCGAGCGTGGGTCACACAAAATTTCTGTCATGAGTTGACTTGATCAGCCAATCTTCTAGGCTTGATTTCCTACTTCTTGACTGATTAGATTCAACTTAGTCAAGACCAAACTATTTAAATACATCCATCCATTAGTAACACTTGTTTTGATACATAAATTACTTAAAACCTAGCACTAGACTAGCTTGTTATTAAGATGTAATTAGTTTAGAGAATGATGTTTAACATGATGAAAATGAAGGAACAAAGCAAGTGTACATGGTATAGTCTACTTGATGAATTTTATGGATAATGTTTGAGCTTGAATATAAGTAGCAAAATCTTGTCTACATTTGAAGGACAATCATGCATGCATCTTATGCCCACTAGCCCACTTAGGCTATTGTCTAGGGTTCTATTTAGAAAAAGCATGCATCAAATCATGCTTTGATGTTTGGTTTTATTGTAAAAAACAAAAGGGTTGGATATGCATTGTTTCCTCCCCTAACCCAAGGGTTCTATTTAGAAAAAGCATGCATCAAATCATGCTTTGATGTTTGGTTTTATTGTAAAAAACAAAAGGGTTGGATTTGCACTGTTTCCTCCCCTAACCAAATTGAAATCTTAAATTGTTTTAACGGTGAAAAGAAACCTTGTGCTTATGCTAAATCATCATTGACAAGAGATGTTACCTCATGCACCACGTGCATTTGAAATTTTTCCATTGACAATCAATTTTCTATGCACTAATTGAATTTATCCAACTGTGTACAATTGAAAAAAATGGTGCATTATTGAAAACATATAATAGTTTCAACTGATTGATGATTAATATCAAGATTAACCAGTAAGCACCAATTCATTGACTATGCTCAAATGAGTGCGTTATCATTATTTTTTATTTTTTAATTGGTGCATGCTGCATAGTCAAATAAAAACATATATATGAACACCATAAATTCTAAGTATAGTTTCAATTGATTTGAGCTTTCTTCATACTCCAAGCACTCAATGTTGAGATCCCAACGTTCCCAGTTCCATTATTGAAAGCATATAAGTGGGCCTCAGAATCCGTAGCCAATGTGGGATAAACTCTAGCTGTGATGCAAGCTTTTCCTTCTCCACCAAAGCTCTCCACTATAGAGTGATCAATCTGTAAAAAGAAAAAAACCTCGAATGCATTAGGACACTAAATGGGTAAATGAAAAAAAAAAAAAAAAAAAAATCTAAATCTTAATCATGCAAACACAAATTCAGCAAAAAGGTGGTCAAATTCTTTTATGTAGGTATAATCATTGTATGAATGAAAATCAAAGAATCTTTTAATTAAACAATATTAGACTGGTGGCCTCCATTTTATTTGGTTGTATGCAATTGGTATTCATTTTAAGTAGGTATCTTCCATTAGAAAACATACAACCACGTAAAATATTGAATTTTAAAAGAACATAAACTATCAAAACAAATGTGTGTGTTTCAAATTCATACATTATTAAAGATCTAATAATACATTATACACATGATAATGTATAATAATCATTAAATACCTAAAGGACATCTGCTCAAACCTTAAACAAGAATGTTAAGCTTTTGTACTTAGTGGTGCTTCTATTTAGTTTTGATTTGGTAGAAGAATAGATAAAATTATCCTCGGCCTTCATTATCCATCTGAAATAAATAAATAAATGTGGGTCCAAACGAGTTTTTATTTTTAATAAAATACAATATATTAATTAAATGTATAAATCGAAAGTAAGACCAAGAATAATGGATCGGGTTTAAGGGGCTGGGAAAACCCCCTTTTAAACCAAATCTGTTAAATATTTTATATGCTAAATCTTTATTAAATGTTAGAAATTCCATATCAAACTCATCAAACCATGAATTGTGTTAAACAGGTGGGTCAATTTAACCTAAAATAAAAAGATTAAATGACTTATTTAGTCCTTCAACTATTAGGTTGAGTTCAAATTGGCCCTTTAACTATTAATTATGTCAATTTAGTCCCTCAACTTTCAAAATCAAATCAATTTCATCATTAGGGCCCATTTCCATTTAAATATAATGGAATTAATCGTTAAAATTGAATTGATTTTGAAAACTTTACACTTTCTATACTAACCTTTTAACTTATGCTTCATTTTCTACATTAATTAATTTTGTTAAAATTTAAATTAATATAGCGATGATTCAAAGATGACATTGGATTAATTTTGAAAGTTATGAGACTAAATTCGCATAATCAATAGTTGAAGGACTGAATTGACAAAATTAATAATTGAGATATCAAATTGAACTTTAACCTATAATTGGAGGACCAAATTAGTAAATTACCCAAAAAGATATATAAAATGTTACTGAATTAAATTCAAGCATTAGTAAATTACTAGATACTTTTCTCACAAATAAAATAAATGATAGGTACATTTTAATAATTTAAATGCATATATAATTGTATTGGATTCAAGAATCCAAGATTTAAAACCCAAATCCTGTCAATTTTAAAATTTTAAAACCCAATCCTATTTCATACCAATTAAAAAAAAAACCCACACTCATCTTATTAGAGTTTAGTAGAATTGAAAAACCTACCAAATCGTATTCACTATCATCCATAGGCAAAGCTTGAATAGGTACAATATTAAAAAATAGAAGTGTCTTGGCTTACATTCAATGCATTAGATATTACTCGAATACATTAATGATTATATGTCAGTTTCATTTCTGGTACAATATATTGGAGCAATGTACGGAAGTCTCACTACCAAAAGAAAGGTCGTTAAAAGTGTTTTGATGTAAATTATGATGAGCAGGTATTGAGTAGGTAAGACATCACAACAAAAGAAATATTCTAAAGTGTTTGATGTAAATTGTGATAGGCTAGACACTGAAACATGCTGCAGTTCTTGAGTTTCCCATGAATGCAAATGTGCAATGTGTAGACAACATGATTATATAACTTTGTGTTTTTAAAGCGTTTTCTTTGGTTTTATATTTAGCAACTCACCAAGCTTCTGAGTGACAGCTTCTCATGAACGGGGTCCACATCTACAAAAGCCCCATATGTGGTCTCATCATTTTCATGATTGAAGGAAGATCTGTCAACAATTAACACCCCATAAGAACCAAAAAAATGAGTTTAAAAAAAAGTTTGAAGTTTGGCAAGAGAGGGAGAGAGAGAGAGAGAGAGAGAGAGAGAGACCTGCTTTGGTCACTGCACATAAGCACCACATATTTGTTGTGGCTTTTAAAAATTCTATAAAATACTGCTGTATATTCTTGTAGGCCCTTTGAGGCCAATACTAGTAGCCCAAATGGCCCAATACCACCTTTAACTGATGCACCCTTTCGGCTACAAAGCAATTGTGGGTCGGTCCAACTTGGATCCAACACCTCGGCTTTACTGAGCTCACTTATCTCAAATGTAATAATCACATCTGCCTGTAAAATATTATGAAAAAACAAAGTACTTGTTTTAGAACATATAAGCTATTTTAACAATTTCATTTTGCTTTGTACAATGACATGTGGCAAAATCCCACTACTGAATTTTTTTTTTTTTAAATCACCTGGGCTGCAGTGACACCAGAAACTTCAAGGACTGATCCTCCCTTAAGCGCTTGCTTAGGCAAGTTGACTTCTTTTAAACGCAGCATTTCGATTTCTTTTATTGGCCATTGCACCAATTGTTTTCCAGAATTATCGAGCCAAATACTCCTTGGAATTGCCTGCAAATGTATCACAGAGACAATTTGTTTAAATTCTTCTTCGTTTTTTAAAGAATGTTCAAAATACTGAATAATTATATTATTTTTCTTGAGAATGAATCATCCATGAAATGCCTTTATATAAGAGGCTTCTTGAGAATGAATCATCCATGAAATGCCTTTATATAAGAGGCATGTGTGTGAGACCCAAAAACCTAAAGTGGGCTTATTCAAAAAAAAAGAAACCAAAAGTGGGCCCAAACCCTAAAGTCCAATGGACCCGTTAACGGACAAAACTTGTTGAATTACTTTCTTCTTCTTCTTCTTTTTTCTTTTTTTTTTCTTTTTTGAGGAAAACTTGTTGTATCACTTAAAAGTGAAAAATAACACAGTCCATTAAATTATTTTAGTGTTATTTCAAAACTAGCGAGTTTAATTCAAACATTTCTTTAAACTATGCATGGTTTGGATTGATTTCTTGCTGAAAAAACTTATTTGTTTAAAATTGTTAAAATTAAAATTACACTTATAAAAAATGTAAAACTTTAAAAAGTTGTAAATTAAAAAATAAGTTAATAAACTAACTGGGAAAATAAATCCAAACTGACTTAATTGAATTATTTTTCTAATGGAACTTCAAATTTAATAAAGCAATTATGTAGAGCTAAAATTACCTGAACTCCAGACCATCCCTTCTTGATGTCATCCTCTACACTCGAAGATTCATTAACCCAACCCCATAAGATTCTTCTATGCTTTGAGTTTCCTTCAAAGAAAGTCTTTGAGGCATAAAATTTTCCATAATCATATCTCAATCTAGAGTTTTTATGGAACGGTCCATTATCCGAAATAAATATATCCTTGTTCTGGTTATAACTTCCAATTTTGTAGTAATCATGTTTTGTATCATCTAAGCTCACCTTCAGCACGTGTTTAGTATTGGGGCCATCAATTGATGTGTCAATACCAAGTGGGCTTTTGATCAAGACTGGATAAAAATCTGGACACTCCCACATACCTGATTCTTTGGACGAGTAAAGTGGATTTTTAGCTTCTTCCCAATGAACAAAATCTTTGCTCTTATAAAGAATTGCTAATCCTTTTTGGTTAATTTTGCTCCCAATGATTACTCTCCAATACCCATCACGGCCTAGCCAACCAGTGGTTGGGTCTCTGAATGAGGATGAATTGATTTTGTTATAGGAATTAGGGGCCATTAGTGGGTTATCTTGGGACTTAACCCATTCCCTAAGGAATGGATCAGAAAGGTTTTTGGGCATGGCCAAGTTCTGGACTTGATGGTTGTTAGGGTCTATCCCGGTGTAGAGAATGACTGGTCGACCCTTGGGGAGGATCGTGGCGGAACCCGACCAGCAGCCGTTGATATCAGACGGTTGTGATGGATAGATGGCGGCTTCATGTGGGGTCCAATTCACAAGATCCGTTGATGTAGAGTGGCCCCAAACAATGTTGCCCCAAACTGCGGCTTTGGGATTATATTGAAAGAATAGATGGTAAATTCCCTTATATAACATTGGCCCTGCAAGAAGATCCACATATAACACATTAACGTACTACCACACTAGGTAGATTACATAATCGGTAACCATAATGAGCTAAACTATCAATTAATTATTGTGTTTGTATGACTGAGATTTATAAATTACATTCCCTTGAGATTGAGACCTGACTCACCCTTTTGGATTTTTTTTTTCCTTGATTTAGTTGATTATAATCTAAAAGGATGAATTGCAGGCAGCCCTTGAAACATTTACTCTACTTATCCCCCACACACACAAGAAGAAGAAGAAGAAAAAAAGAAACTGTGTCCAATAGATCCATTTTTGTGATGTTGTACGCTTTTTTTAATCCTATTAATATTGTTGAAATATGAAGTTTAACTATTTCAGATTGGATTCTGCCCCATGTTTAACTCGCCTGTATTATTTTCTAAGTTTTCTTACTAAAAAAAAAAATCTACTACTTTTTAGAGATGGATTCAAAATTCATTTGGTATCATTTTTGTTAGTTAAAAAAAGTTTGGATATAAACTTGGCTATAGCTTATGGCTACAACTCCTACTAAAAAAATTAATATTACTACATATTTTGAAAATCTAACCCTTGAATTACATGTTTTTTATATTCTTATCATAAATGTCAAATTTAGTGTCAATCAGATGTTATTTACTATTAGGTACATAAACTTTTTTTTTATAAGTAATTTTAGACGACAAAAATTTAAAATTTAAATATTTAATTAATGACATAGTTATTGATCTTTAATCTTCTAGAAATTTTACAAGTATGAAGATTGTAATTCAATAATGAATTTGTTAGAATTCACCTCTAATAAATTGAGTTCATAGTCAAACTTTGTCTTTGTTAATTTTACATCAATCAATATGTTTTTATTAGATGTGTATTTTGATAAATCGATTCTTATTTATATTTTATCATTATACTCTTCATAGTTGCAAAATTTCAAGATAATCAGAGATCAATAATTGTTTCATTCAAATAATAAATAAAGTCCAATTAATATGAAATATAACATGCATACAGGTAAAGTGCTTATAGGGTGTGAGGAGTAAGGGTCAGGGTTCAAGTTTCTAAAAGAGAATTTCACACACATATATATCCAAATTATGTTAGAATAGAATTTCTATCTTATATAATAATAAATAATAAAAAATAAAAAAACCATAAAATTCATAAAACATGAATCACATAAAAAGTTACAAGTTTTGTAACATTTAATAAAAAGTTATACTTGATCTGTCACTACTTTCAAAGTTTTTTTTTTTTTTTTTTGATAATTTGATGAAGAGTGGTGGAAAGATTTGAATCATTGGTATTCCTATGGGAAAAAACTAGAAAGGGTCAGCCAATCAAACTATAACTCTTGACATCACTACTTTCAAAGTTGAATATAAAAAGATAAAAAGAATAAAAAGAAATGAAAGAAACTAATGAAGCCGGAAACATTGTAATTGTAAAATGAGAACATGACTAGAAAGAACATACCATTAGGATCTGTGCATCCAAAGACACCCATTTGTAATTGTTTAGTATTGTCACATTGATAAAATCAAAGATGCAAAAACAAAAAATACACCGTTAGAGCTATATAAAATAACAATTAATGACAAAATTCAATAAAGAAAATCAACAAATCATACCATTCATCCAATTTTTGGGAGGTTGAAAGTGATAAGAAGTTCTGTAAGGTTGATTATCTGCAGTAGCCTCAAGCTGAAGAACACCATAGCCAAGGAGGAGGGAGATGAAGAGCAACAGACATCTAGAAGATACAGCCATGGTGGATTTCTTGGGAATGAGGATATAGATAGAAAGCTGACTACTTACATAAGAGGAAACTAACTATACATGGTGAAGTGTAAGCAAGAGTTTTGATGAGATTCAAAGCATAATACGATTGGCATTGCAAAACTTAACCCCTAAATATCTTAGTCAACTTCTGATGAGATTCAACATACTAACAGTTATTCATCGGGATCGGGCAAAGTAAGACGTGAAAGGTTAAAAGAGAGAGCATAATATTCCTAGGAGAGAGGGTACATCAAGGAAAATACGTTTATAGACTTTCCATCGAAAGAGCCAAAAAGTCAACACTAGTTTTCTAATTATTAAATTGATTAATGTTGCTTCAATAAATTAAAAAAATGAGGACAAGAAGAATCTCGAGAAATGCAACATATATTATTCATTGTTGGATGGAAGCTATATGAGCGTTTGGATTCAAGGCACGTTTTCACGTTTGCGATTTTTGCTTCTTTTTTTTTTTTTTTTTTTTTTTTAACGCGTACTGTAATATCACATTAATTTACGGTGCAAAAGACAAAATGCATTGTTTACATACGGTTCACGGATCTCACGACACTATTCACACATTTAAAAATTATTTTGTTATAGTGTTTTTAGTTTTTAGTTTCAACAAAAATAAGTTGTATCCAAACGGACCTTATATGAAGTTTTTTTTTTTTTTTTTTTTTTTGTTATAAGATATATATACATATATATATATGGATTTTACAAATGTTTGTGTGTGCGAGCAGTTGTTAGAAGATTAGCATCCAGTTTCTAAGAAATATCACATTTTACCGTCTCAAAATTTATTTTATCTATTATATCATACTATTTTACAATATATCCGACATCTCAACTTTTATTTTATCATATAACACATTAAAATAATATATCTACATAATAAAATAATATATCTCAAAACAATCTCTATTCTCTTCCATTTTTCTTTCCTCTCTAATTTTTGTCTCTCTTCCTCTGTCTCTCTTTCTTTCTCCTAACAATCTAGCACCACCCACCGGCACAATTAGCGACTCAAACCCAGTCATAATACTCAAGCAAAACCCAATTACCCAAATAGGAACTCAAAGCTAATGCCCAAATAAATCCCAAATCTCAAATAAAACTCAAAACCCAAACCGCCATCAACAAATTTAATTTTCTATTAAATCAAGGCAGACAGCATAAATGACAAACTTCTTCAAGATCTCTGCACAGAAAAACTTCCAATACAAAAGGTTAATAGAAAGTTGATGAAAAGTCCTTTTTGATTAGTAATGTCAACCAGCAAATAGAAACAATTGATATGCTTTTCAATATGCTAAGGTACTTTTTGAGGGCCTAAAATCAGGGAAAAACCAAAAAAAAAAGAAAAAGAAAGAAATTGTAAGAATAAAATCAGATTGTTAAGACCAAGGTCTCAAATGTCATTGCTAATGGAGATGTAGTGTTCCCAAAAGACCGTAACCATATTTACATTGATGTTTATACTTGTATAGAAAACACAACTACACCGACAACCACCCAGCTGCGAACTCAAGACAGTATTACTTCTCTAGAACCCGAACAAATATGAGAAACTGCACGCACAAAGAGATCTGATTATAGGAACGACAATGGTATCCAAACAGGACTACACCACTGCGCCTCCATCACAGGACCACGCCACAACTTCGCAACAACCAAGCCATCGCAACTCAGTTATAAGTTTAAGGTTGCTACGGTATTATAGTAAATTTAGGATGATATCGTAGCTCAATTGTAATTTTATTTTATTTTATTTTATTTTATTTTTTACAATTACAACTTGGTAATGCATGTTTTTATTGATTTGATGCTAAAATTTAGCATATTCAAATCTCATAAATTGATGCTCTTATTCTGTGGAGAAAGGTACGGTTGAATTAATAAATAAAAAAGGTTTATCTCCTTCATAGACCATGGTCATTAGTCAATGTTACGGGTGAGTTTGTATTCGTAGGCTTGTAGCATTGATGACCCTGAATTATCAAAAGTCTTTTTTTTTTCTATATATATATATATATATATATATATATATACACTTATATTTAAGAGGCTCCTGTTATTTGGATTCCTCATTTTTTAGTTCAAAAATATCCCTATACTCTTATATTTAAATAGAGATAAAACTAAAAAACAATCCGATAAAAATACAATTCTAACTCTCATTTAAACGTTGTCTAAAAAATAGGACTACTCTCCTATTAATTTTCATTTCTCATTTCGTTATCTACTTATAAAATAGATTCATAAAATAAAAAATTGTATATATAAAATAAAAACACAGAATTTTTTTCCCAAAAAAAAAAAAAAAAAAAAAAGGCCTGAGGAATCAGTGTGAGTGCATAGAATTATAAAATAATATCCAGTTTTTAGAAATCTCTCTCTAAAGCTCTCTGTTTCTTTTCTCAGAATTTTCCTTTACAGTTTCTCTCTTTTTCTTTCACTTTCTTTCATTGATCAATTGTGAAATAGTGTTGCTTTGCTTCAATCTCTATCTTTTCCAAAGATCAAAGGATTACAATTTTTCGAATTGAGATTCCATGCAGTAGTTAGAAGATGAAAAAAAAAAAAAAAAAAAAAGGCTTTTTGACCACAAGATTCACGTGTAAATTAAAATAGAATAAATGCTTTTCACTTTTGAGTGCAATTCGGTCATGGTCTGCTGCAATGAATGAATGCATTGAAATAGTTGCTGATAAAGGGTCCGTTTGAATTGAGTTTATTGTTGTTAAAACTGAAAACTAAAAACTGAAAGTACTGTAATAAAATAATTTTAAAATGTGTGAATAGTACCGTGGGACCCATTTTTAATATTTTTTAGTACGTAAACAGTGCTGTAAACAGTGATGAACAGTATGTGAATAGTGATTTTTGTCCCCTACACAGTGAACCCATATGAGGTTACTGTTCACGTGCAGGAAAAAAAAAAAAAAAAACGTAAAACTGAAAAACGTGCCGCAGGATTCAGTTGAATCCAAATGGTCACAAAGAGTGGAAGAGGAAAATGCAAAATAGTATTCAAACTTTGTTTAGAATTACTTTTTGGCAGTGTTAGAGTATTAGCATTGGGGAATGCTAATGCCTAAGGAATATTTGGCATTTTAAGTCCTAAAATGTATTGCATCAGGAAATGTTATTGTTAAGTATTGTAAATTTTTTTGCAATAGTGCTACAGTGCAATTCTATCTTTAGAATTGTACTATAGCGCAATTCTATAAAAAAAAAACTAATATTTTATTATGTCTCTCTCTATCCATTACTGTAGAATAAATGTTGATGATTAGGGAAATATTATTTTATTGTGTAGATATATATATTATTTTAATGAGTAGAATAAGAAAATAAAAGTTTGAATTGCTGAAAGTATTGTAAAATGGTATGGTATAATTAATAAAGTAGCTTTTTGAGATGGTAAAATAAAATAGAGTAGCATTTCCTGATGCTAATGCTCTTATCCATGGGGTTCATTGTTCTACTATTATCTTCTTATACTGGTAATCAAAATGACTACTTTTGTGCAGCGTTATCCACGTTTTCCCTATCATTATGAATTGAATTCTAGCTATTATTTAAGGGTTTTCTCTTATTGGATTCCTCATTTTTTTGGTTTAAAAATAGGCGAAACTACACTTTTGGTTCCTAAAGTTTGCATGTTGAGTGCTTTTAGTTCCTGAAGTTTCAATGGAGTGCTATTAGTTCCTAAAGTTTTAAAACTAAACACAATTGCTCATTTCATTAACTTCCTTTAGTTTCTTTGCTTATTTGTCTAACGGAAGAATGAGTAGGCATATTTTTAATGATGTGGCAACCCTATCATATCAGCTGCAATGTCTAAAAGTAAAATCGTTGCAATGTAACTTAAGTGGCCAAATCAAAATTTGACACTTCATTTAAAAATACAACCCAAAACCAAGTCACCAAAATTCTAACGGAACCTTAAAATCTCTTTTCCTCTCTGGTACTCCTTTCTCTCTCTGTAAATTTTAGCCAAACATGAAACATCAGATAGATGTGGCAAGACAAGGAGGACTCAAGACAGTAGCCACTTGATTTGGAACAAAGTCTCTGAAGACCTTCAGATCTTCAAAGAGAGGCAGCACACTTGAAGTCTTATAAGATCCTAAACCAAAACATTCACAAAGCCCAAATTTTAGCGTATAAATCTCAGAAAAGCAAAGATCAAAGAATTTATCTAAATTGTCATAGTTTTCTTGTTCAACTCAAGCTGAATTTTTGCGCAGAGATTAGGGCAATTATCAAGTCATACCAAGACAAATTATATAATATTAAAAAAAGAGAGGAATAGATAGAGAAATTGAAAGGGTCCTATTGGGTTACTGAGAAATTTAATTTTAAATGTTCACAGCAAGAGATCTGCTCCAAGTATTGCATATATGTAGGACTATGTAGGCTGTGCACTGATGTACGGAACTCTTGCTTGCGGATCTCCTTGTCTTGTTGTCTCTACAGATTTTTGACATGGATTTCATCGAAGTTACACAGAGAGAGAATGAGAGGTAACGGAGAGGAGAGATTTTTGGGATTTTTTTAAATAAAAAATGTTGCCATGTCATTAAAAGTATGCTTACTCATTTTTCCATTAGACACATAAGTACAAAATTAACAGTAGTTGATGGAGAGACTAATTATATTTAGTTTTGAAATTTTAGAGACTAATAACACTAAGTTAAAACTTTAGGGACTAAATGCGCTCAACAGGTAAATTTTAGGGACTAATAATGTAGTTTTGCCTTAAAAATACCCTTACATTCCTATGTTTAGATATAGACAAAATTAAAGAACAATCCAATAAAAATATAATTTTAACTCCCACTAAAATATTACTTAAAAAATAGGCTCACTCTCCTGTTGATTTTCAAATTACTTTATCCACTTATAAATTAAATTCTCAAAATAAAAATTATATGTATAAAATAAAGACACAAGTTTTTTTCTACAAAATAAATGTGTACTATTTGTTCATTTTTTTAAAGTTAGCCTCATGACACTTTGGTTGTATTAATAGTTCTAAATATGTAATATTAATAAGAAAACATGTAAAACTCAAATTGGAATGAATGAAAAATTATGACATTAAAAAAAAAAAGCTCCATCGCACACACAAAACGCGTGTAATAAGACTAGTATTTATTTAATTTTTTATGTGATTCTTCTAATAAAAGAGATAGTTTTTTTTTTTTATTCTCCTAATAAAAGAGATAAATTGTATCATTAAATTATAAGACTTTTGATATTTCTTACAAGCATATTATGTCAATAGAGTATAAAGAAGAGCCAAAAAAATCACATTCAAACATATTTGAGTTTTACATCTTTTGTGCACTTCAAATTACTAATCTTTTTTTTCTTTTCTTTTTTTTCCTAAAAGAAGTTTGTCTTCTATTGGATTCACAACTAACACAACTTTTTTCTTACTATTAATAACGTGTTATTGACAGTGTAAAGTTTGTTGCGTTTCTTGTTTTACCAAATTTTTTCAAAAGCAAAACATTTTCAACTTTTTATAAAGGATTTTATAATCAATGGAAAATATTTAATAACTTTGACTATATTTTACTTGGAAAAAAAAAAAAAAAAAAAAACACTTGAAATGGAAAATAATTTTCTAGAAAATATTTTGCTTAAAAACAAACAGAGCACTAATCTTTTAAAAAAGGGAAAAATTATAAATATTTTCTTTCCTTTATGAAATTTCAAAGTTTTTTTTTTTTTTTTGGGTGTGTGTTTTGACTCCAAGATAACAAAGTTTGGGAGTGAAAAGTTATATAGTAATAATAAGACTTATCAGGGCAATAATTGTCAACCTTTTGTCAGGCAAAGTAGTCATAAAAGAAATTGGTTTTGGAACGCTACCTCTTTTCAAAAGTCATTACCCAAAAAAAAAAAAAAAAAAAAAAAAAATCCTTACAGTGAAACAATTGCCTTAACAAGTTGATTTTCACCACTATAAATACTTTAAAGAAAAATTAATAATCTAATTTTACTGTAGCTTGGTCAACAGTCAACTTAATCTTGGAGAATCTAGCTGTCTTCTTCATTAATCTATCATGAAAAATGGCAATTTCCATGAAGTTTGAGTGACTTCTCTTATAATTAATATACAACTAACCTATATTAAAAGTATTTAATTTCTCAACCTCTCTGTAATTGTCTTTGCATGCATGTTCTCTGTAATTTCCTTCATACTTTAGCTTATCTTTATATTTAAAAAATGGATACACACCTACCTAGTTATGCACTCATATTATAATACAATTTTAAAAAATTGGTATTTAACAATACGTGTGTAACAAGGTATATGTAACAAACACTACCCATAATTTAATATTGAATAAAATTGAGAATTAACCGGATCACGTTATTCATACAACCTTAAAAAGCGTTATCATGTTATTGTTTTTTTTTTTTTTAAACCATTATCATGTTATTGTTTAATTAGTTAAACTCTTACCTAAAAAAACAAAAGAGGGTAGCTCATATTTCTCACAAAGTAATGCCTCATAATAATAATAATAATATTGTTATTATTATTATTATAATAAAATAAATGTCTTTGATTTTTTTTTTTTTTTTGGTTGATTTTATGCTGTCATTAAAGTTTTTGAAGGTGCATATATTTCCTTACTGTACTTATAATGCATGTTTTTAATTTTTGTTAATTTACTATTAATTAAAGCTAATTAAAAATAACTTTTTTATTAAAATAAAGCAACCAAGCACTAAACAAATCCTAATTAAATTAGGTATTATTAATTTATTTCTAATTAAATTCTAATTTAATTATGTTAGACTTCTATATTTATTTTCTACCAATTCGTTGATTTGGATTTTTTTATAGATATGAATAGCTTTTTATTCCTTAATAAATATTTAAATATAAATAATTCTCCTTAAACATTAACCCTTTAGGTGCACATGTGGTATGGACTAGCCAATAGTATTTTAAGATTGATTTAAAATTAAAAATTGTACGTATTAATTAAGTATTAACAACTAGTTTTCATCACAAAAAAAAAAATAATAATAAAAATAGTAGGTTCTAGTTCACTTACTTACACAAAAAATTAATTGATGTCTTAATCTGATGATAAAGAGTTATTATTAAAAGCGGACGGCATAAGTTAAAAATCTCTTTAAAAAAAAAGTTTTCATAAAAAATGTATTAACAACCAGTAATATTTTAAAATTTATTAACTTAATTAAAGACAAAAGCAATGAGGATTTTTTTTTTTTTTTTCAATCTTGTGTCTACGAAATAAAAACCATGGGTTATAATCAACTCTAGGTAGTTTTGCCCCAGTCGTTTTTGCACGTGCAAGGTTCTGATCCCCACTGATTTGGAAAACTTGGTTAACTTTAATGCATATGATGATATTGATGAGTGATGTGTTGTAGTTAGATTCGAAGTCTCCATTCATGTCTGCTTACTTTCTTCCCGATTGCTCTCATTATTATTCTCTCAAAAAAAAAAAAAAAAGCCTCTCATTATTAATTATTGGGTACGGTAGAATCTTGTCTCTTTATTAATTGACGATTTCTGGTGCTTTATCATACAATCTTTCACTGGTCTCTAGATACACAAAGGAAGAATAAAAAAAAGTCTCTACATACACAAAGGAAGAATAAAAAAAATTATATGCAAAGTGAGTAGTATTTTTGTAAATTTATATAGATATTGTAGCAATTTTGTCAATTTACGCATTTTTTAGTTTAACTAATATGAGTGATTTTAGAGGTTAAATTTGTAAAATTGATATCTTTTTTTCAAAATTAATGTTGATGGGGCAACTTCTGAACATGGTAGAAATTCCAGCATTGGAGTGATCATAAGGGATTGCAATGGCCTTGTAGTGGCAGCTCTTAGTAAATATCTGCCTGGCAGATTTGCAGCAGACCAGGTTGAAGCTCTGGCAATGGAGCAGGGCATATTGCTTGCACAGGAGTTGCATTTGTCTCAGGTCATTCTGGAGAGTGATGCTCTTGCTGTGGTTCAAGCTGTGAATGACAACTCTACAGGAAATGAGTTAGGCCATATATTACATGGAATCCTGTTTATGTGTGAATCCTTTGAGTTCTGCTCTTTTAGACATGTTAATAGAGTTTTTAATGTTGTTGCGCATGAGCTTGCTCAACTGGCCCGGAATAGTGAATCTTCTTGCTTGTGGCTTAGGGTCCCCCCCCCCCTGCTGTGTCTGAGTTAGTCCACAAGGATCTGTTATATTTGGCCTAATGCCTTGTTGTGTTTGTCTCTGTAGTTTGTTTTCGGGTCTGCTGTGTTTCCTGATGTATGTTTGTCTTTCTGCTGTGTATTCCTTTCAGGTTTAATGATAATTTCTTCCACTTCAAAAAAAAAAAAAAAAATTGATATCTTTTTCTATTTTGTATTAATTGATGTAAATGCTTTTAGGGCCTTGGGAAAGATTTTCAAATAGGCAGATACTGGTTTTGTATACTTATAGACTGTCTTTAGTATAAATAAAACTACCAAAAACATTTTGGGTATGGTACAATACTCACTACATACATTACAAAGTATTGGCACCAAATTGTATTTTTTTTATTAATTCAAATATTTTCATTGTCAAGGAAGAAGATATCAAACAAAATAGTAAAACTTAAGTACAACACCTTAAATGCAGTACAATAAGTTTCCCAATTAAAATGCATGGTTTTATTGACAATTGAAGTACAAAAAAAATGCTTTTTTTTCATGAATAATTAATACGTTATAGTTATATATCTTAATTGTATTGGGTAACCTAATGTAGTGCACCTAGATTTTAGCCTATACAAAAATACAATAGTTATATTCAAGTAAATCTTTTTTTTCTCCCTTCCGAATCTTGAAAACTAAGTTTTATAACCTATATGATCTAAGCCAAGTTGAATTAAAGTACGCTTGAGCTATTTGAGTTCAAGCTCATTACCAAATTTGATAAGATGTTCAGGAGTTATTTAATTAACTTATTCTTTCCTATATAATAAGCAGTGTGACTAAATTTTTGTTTACCCATTTACAAATCTATGTGAATAATCAATAACTAAATTATAGTTAAAATTATATTTTTTGAGTTAATTAGATAGAATGATCTTATTTTATGAAATTATAAAAAATTGTTCTAAGGACACAATTTGGCTCCCAAGACCAAAGGATGGATGACCTTAGGCCCAAAGAGCCCAATATAATGAATTTATAGAGAGTGGATTAGGAAACTGGGCTTTAATAAGTCAGTCAACAATTAAAGTGGATCCAGAAGACTAGAAAATGAAGATAGACTAGTTTAAACTGAAGGAAATCATCCTCAGCACAATCAGAGGAGATCATTTCTTATATATTTCTTCTCAAGTTTGATTACAAGTTCAATTCTTGATTGCTACAGTGTTTCTCTCTCAATTTCTCAATCTCCTCTCCTCAAGGTCTTTTTTCTATTTTATACTGTCTTCCTTCTTTCCTCTTTACTCTCCATGTGTAGGGCAGATTGTTGGTATTGATCCTTATCCCATCTGCACCTTCCTGAAGTCTCTAGTAGTAGCAATAAAGCTGAAAATTATTGTTCAGGTATCACCTCTATATTAATGCGACCAGATGGTTAGGTGCAGAGCATTAAATGCAATGGTAGCAGCTTTTTCCATAGATATTTTAGGTCTTCCCTCTATTTTGTGCTTCTATGGTGCTTATCCATATCAATAGAATCTCTTGGAACGCTATCCTAGATGGTAGACCACCACCTCGAACCTCAGCTCTGATTAGCCAAGGAGGCATTCATACTTAAATTGCTCTTATGGACCCTTATGATCAAAATTATCCTACTCACTTACTAACACGAACTCCTTTGATAATGTTTACCCCTCCTTGGACTACTTCATGTCCTTAGATTGGGCCTCAGGCCCAATATTTTCTACTAAGCCTAACATCCCTACAATAGCCCCTCAAAATTCCCTTCTTTTACTCCTCGGGCAAAAATGAGGATTTCAATTCCACAACCACTCTGCTTTTACCATACATCACCTCTGTTTGGGCAAATACCTTTTTAGTTGCCCAATGCACGCTTTTGACATTTCGACATCTGAGATGCGCTTTCATTAAATTTTTGAGACTTCATGTTCCCCACATTCTACAGCGCGATGGGGACCCAATAGTTGGAGATTTTGTTGGAACTCGGGCGGGAATTTTCCCGGTTGTAACTTTGTTTTTGATATAAATACTGCCCAAATCAATCATTCATCTCACTTTAGCGCCCATACACTGAACCTGCAAACTTACCCACTTCACTCATGCCCTCACACCTACTAAAAGCCAGTCCGAAGAGAGTTCTCTCCTTCGTGTAAGTCTTCATAAATCTTTCCATTTATTCTTTCTAGTTACTTTTTTTTTTTTTTTTTTCTTCTGTGTCTATTCCTCCTTGGCCTTCTCAATTTCTCCCTTTCTGTCTTAGCACCTCCAATCCTTCTCTAAATATGGGCAGATTCACTTATCTGGTAGACTCTGGGGAGGGTATAGAGAACTTTAGAATTTAGTATAGGATTCTGCCAGGAGTGTCAATTAGGTATTGTAAGGAAGGGGAATGGCACATGAAAGACAAGAAGAGGTGGTGGTAATCCCGATGATTGCCTTTATAGAGGGAGGGATGAGAATCCCTCTAGGCACCGTCACTAGGGATTATCTTAGGTCTTACAGGTTAGCTCCCACCATGATGTTAACTGGGTTTACAACCTCCAGCACCTAAAGGGACAGGGGTATTACTTAAAGTCTAGTTTCGCTAAGTTTAGGCTCATTCAACGCCTCCTTGATTCCAACAAAGGTCTAAACAAAGACTTCTTGATCGTTTCAAGGGAGTGGCACTATGGTCTCCCCTGCCTAACAAGAGAAGGGACACCAAGTGGGGTTTTAGGTCTAGGTTGATTATTTCAAAGTCATCTCCTTCCTTTTTTCTTTTGTTCATATTTGTATATGAGTTTTCCTTTAAATCGCTCTATTTTTTGCTAACGATGTTTTTCTGTTTTTTCCCCAATGGTTTTGCAGATAAGAGCGCTACTGTACCCAACTTCAGCCTTGTCAACCAGATGAGCCTAGACAAAATACTAAAGGCTGAGGTGTTTATCCATAGTGAAGGTCAGCTTAGAGCAGCACATCTAATTCTCGGCTACACCCCCATCTCCAAGAGCTACCAATAGCCAAAGTGCGTCATCAATGCAAAGGACCCTCGCCTACATCAGATCAGTATTGTCGCTTCAGGCTTTCTCACCACCGGTCCTATCCTAGAAGGCAAGCTCACCACTAATCCTATACCAGAAGGCATACCAAAGGTAGCCCTGCCATCGCAATTTACAATCGAAGAGACCACTTCTTCTCATCCTGCCATCACAAAGGAAGAAGAAGAAAAAGAAGAAGAGGTAGTTGAAGTTTCTGACTCTGAGGACGAGTTCAAAGTCTTTAATCAGCCTTTGTCCCCAGAAGCCTCAACTAGTGACGTTGGCCATCCTTTCCCGACCTAATCCAGTCACCACCGAAGAGTTACTTCCATACCAGACGATATGGGGATCCAATGCAAGCCAAGGTCCACCCTGCAAGAACTACTAAAGTCTCAACCAGAAGGAAACGCACCTAGGAAGGTAGCCCAGACTAGGCTTACCACCCCTCCACCCACCCAGCCCCTCCGACTCAAATCTGCCAACCTCAAAAGGAAAAGGGAGCAGAAGGGTAAGGAGGTGGTGGAAGGACGAAAAGCCCACCCCACCCAAGAGGGTGAGGCCCAAAGAAGGGCCAAACAAGCTAGGATAGGGCAAATGGGGGCAAACAAGAGGAGTGATTCCCAAGTCGATCCTCCGTCCTGGACCCCCCCTCCTCGATGCTGGATGGAGCTCCTTTGCCCACCAATGCCTCCATCAAGGACTTCTAACAAGGAAAGGCCGGTTATATGGCCAATGCAGTGGAGCAGGCACTGCTACTCCCTGAAGATATGGCCAACCTAAGGTCCTTGAGGAGGCACGAGGTCTTCCTCCCCTTTCTTCCCTTTACTATTTCCTTCTTTTCACCTTTACCTGTTTCTTTCCTTGGTAGGCTATTCAAGCCACGTTCCGGGCAGAGGAGATAACAAATTTCTACCACTGGCAGATGAAGGAAGAAGAAGGGAGACGAATAGTAGCCATGGAGGCCTTCCACGTGGCCAAAAAAAGTAATCAAGAGCTCAAGAGTAAGTTGATAGAGATAGAGAGGGATATAAAAAGTGTTGAAGTTGCCTTGGACAGTGCTAAGAGGCAAGCTGAAGGTTAACAAGTGCTCCTTCACCAGGCCGAGGACCAGCTGGCCGCCTCCAAAGAGCAAATTATCACCCTGAAGGAGAAGTTGGAAGAGGCCAAGAAGGCCAGAGATCAAGCTGAGCAAAAGGGCTATGATATAGAGGTGGCAGAAATCGAGGAGGCCCTCAGGGCGGAGGTTTCAAAGGTATGTAGAAATTACTGCCTCCAGGTGTGGAATAAGGCCCTTAACTAAACTGGGGTTGAGGCCTCTTCCAAATTTAGGAGGGTAGAGTGTGTATACTACCCCTTTGCCATTCGTGCACCAGCCTCTACCAGCTCTAAGGCAGACACCCCTTCCAAGGTGGCAAAGCTTGAGAAAGATCGCCCGGAAAAGGTCCCTCTCTCTTCTGGCAGCCCTCCAAAAGAGGTCAAGCAGCTTGCGGTCGCTAAAAAAGAGGTAGACACGACCAAGGGAGTGATCCCTGATGCCACCAAGCCCTCAGCTGCTCCTCAGGATCCCTCCAAAGAGAAAGAGGTACCTCCCAGAATGGAAATTGTTCTTACAACTCTTCCAATGCCTATTAAAGGTGACCCCAAGGGTAAAGACCAAGGATCCTCAGAGGCAGCCCTCTCCTAATCTTCCAGGGCCCCACCAAAGGAAAAGGTTGTAATAAAGAAAAAGTAGTTTAGAGTAGCTTCTTTTTTTTTCTTTTTCTTTTTTAACTATTGTTTTTATTTTCAAAGTTTGTAATTAAGTTACCCTTTTGTATCCAATCTGCCTCTTTCTAAGGCTCTAATTAATGAAAGTTATGAACATTTTCTTTCTGCCTATGATTCTCATACAAGTGTTGATATAATTTCTATCTTATTTAACACTTAATGACCGTGACAATGAGACATAACCCCATTCACTTATTTGCAAAAGTGGTAGCATAGTTATCACATCCTACATGATTAGCAACAAAATAAGTTAAACTCGCTAAGTCCATAATCCCAGCAAAGTGTAACCTTAATCTCAAGAACATACATAATTGCAGTGCATCTATTCACATCAGGCTCCATTTAGTTTTCCACTTATCAGTAAGTCTAAGGAACTAGGGTTGCTAATCAATTTTCAAATAGAATCATTGACATACTTTCAAATGCTTTAAGTGATGCTCATGAGTGTTCATTTGATCATGTTATTATAATAAAGATTTTTGCCACTTAGCATGGCCGGTTCTACTTGATACTTAGATAAATAATAGAAAGTATGAACTTGCCCAATGCATGTAATCCGAGGAACCAAGTGTAACTAGGAAAATAGTTTAAAGTATCAATTTCTAAGGTATGTGGTCTGAGAAGCCAGGCATGACCAAAGTTTTGTTCGAAACTTAGGAAAATAGTTTAGAGTATCAATTTACCCAAGGTATGTGGTTAAAGGAGCCAGGCATGAACAAGGTTCTGTTTGATACTTAGGAAAATGATAGAAAGTATTAATTTACCCCAAAGCATGTGATTCGAGGAGTCAGGCATAGTTAAGGTTCTGTTTAACAATTAGATAGATGTCAGGAAGTATTAATTTACCCAAAGCATGTGGTCTGAAGAGTTAAGCATAGCTAAGGTTCTATTTAACACTTAGAAAAATAACTCAAAGTATCAATTTACCCAAGGTATGCGGTTTGAGGAGCCAGGCATTACCAAAGTTCTATTTGATACTTAGGAAAATGATAGGAAGTATTAATTTACTCAAATCATGTGGTCTGAGGAGCCAGTCATAGTTAAGGTTCTGTTTAATACTTAGAATTATAGTTTAAAGTATCAATTTACCCAAGGTATCTGGTCTAAGGAGTCAAACATGACCAAAGTTTTGTTTAACACTTAGATAAATGTCAGGAAGTATTAATTTACCCAAAACATGTGATTCGAGGAGCCAGGTATAGCTAAGATTTTGTTTAACACTTAGAAAAATAGCTTAAAGTATCAATTTACTCAAGGTATGTGGTCAGTCAGACATGACCAATATTATATTTGATACTTAAGAAAATAGCTTAAAGTATCAATTTACTTAAGGTATATGGTCAAAGGAGCCAGACATGACTAAGGTTCTGTCTGAAACTTAGGAAAATGATAGGATGCTTGACGCATAATGTAATAACCCAAAATATGGTAAAGAAAACTTTCATTAATAATAATATATTCTCAGGTTATTTACATTGCAGGGGCATGGTATAACATTTTCATCCAGATCTTCAAGATAATATGCACCTATTCTAGCCACTGATATGATACGATATAGGCCTTCCTAGTTAGGCCTTAACTTTCCCCAGGCTGGGTTCTTAGCAGTACCCAAAACCTTTCTTAATACCAGGTCTCCAAGGGCTAGTGGCCTTGACCTTACATTTGAGTCGTAACCCTGCTTGAGCTTGTGTTGATAGTATGCCAACTGAACCATAACATTTTCTTTTCGCTTTTCAATTAAATCTAAATTTTTCTCCAATAGCCCATCACTGCTGCTAGGAGTAAAAAAGCTTGTTCTCAACATTAGAAATCTCGTCTCTAGAGGAATCACAGCCTTGGCCCTATAAGTCATTGAAAAGAGTGTTTCTCCAATGGACCTACGAGGTGTAGTCCGATATGTCCAAAGGACGTGTGGCAACTTTTCCACCCATTTTCCCTTTGCATTATCCAGCCTCTTTTTGAGCCCACTTACTATTACCTTATTGACAACCTTGGCATGTCCATTTTCTTGTGGATATGCTGGGGTGGAATATCTATTTGTTATGCCCAGGTCATAACAATACCTCATAAAGACTTTGCTATCAAATTGAAAACCATTGTCCAAGATAAGTGTACAAGGGATTCCAAACCGAGTGACAATATTTTTCAGATGAATCTCTTGGCATCCATATCCCTGATATTTACTAATGGTTTAGCTTCAACCCATTTGATGAAGTAATCTGTACCAACTAGCAACCATCTCTTATTCCCTGCTGGCCAAGGGCTAGACAAAGGATTAAGGATACCTCCTGGTTGGTGAATGTTTAGGATAAATTTTTGGCATTGGTCACATTTCTTCACATACTCTTGTGCTTCCCTCTGCATATTTGGCCACCAATATCCCTAAGTGAGGGCCCTGTGAGACAAAGATCTACCTCTTGTATGGCTTCCACAAATCCCTTCATGTAACTCTTCCAAGAGTAGTTCAACTACTTCAAGGTGTATGTATAGCATATATGGTCTAGAAAAAGAGCACTTGTACAACTTTTGGTCCTTAGACAACCAAAATCGAGGAGCCTTTCTCCGTACCTTATCGGCCTTGAACTTACTCTCAGGCAAGATGTCTTCTTTAAAGAATAGCATAATGGAGTTCATCCAATTAAGATCCACCCTTATTTGATGAATATGAACTACATTTCTCCCTACTTTAGTAGGTTTACATAAGTTTTCCACAAGGATCACCCGAGATAAACTTTGTGCCGAGGAGGTTGCCAATGTGGTAAGAGAGTCGGCATATGTATTTCTACTTCTAGGGATTTACGATAAATTAAAGGACTCAAATCTTGATTGTAAGTGTCTAACCTGGTTCAAAAATTCCTGCATTCTAAGATCTCTGGCTCCCAACTCTCCCCCTACCTGGCCTACAATCAATCTCCAATCTGAAAACATCTCCACTGCCTTTCCACCCATTCTCTAAACCATAGTCATTCCTACCAATAAAGCCTCATACTCGACCTCATTATTGGTGGCCGAGAAGTCCAATCTTAAGGATTTTTCAATAATGATCTTCTCAGGAGAAATTATAACTAACCCCACTCCAAATCCTCTTTGATTCGTTGCCCCATTAACGTGTACTCTCCAAGATAAAGACTTTTGCAAGGAGACCATGCCAACTGATTTTTCATCCATGTTCTGTTTCTCAACTTTTTCTTTAAATGGGGCTTGAGCAAGCTTGGCCACCAGATCAGCGAGGACCTGACCCTTAACAGAGGTGCGATGCATGTACTTGATATCAAAAACCCCTAGGATTGTACTCCACTTGGCAATCCTCCCTGTGTAATTAGCACTTCGAAGTAGAGATATAAACGGGCACTGGGTTAGCACAACAACTATGTGTGATTGGAAGTAGTGGGAGAGCTTACACGTAGCATACATCACTGCCGAAATGGCCTTTTCTAGCGATAGGTAACGCACCTCAACCTAATGCAATGATTTGCTCACATAGTAAACTGGCCACTGCACACCACCATTAACCCGTACTAGCACCAAGCTCACCACATGGGAATCCACTGCAATGTAAGCAAACAAAACCTCATCCACTTCAGGCCTGGACATAATGGGAGGTCAAGATAGGCATTCCTTCAACTGCTGGAAGGCCAGGACACACTCCTTGGTCCATTCAAATCCCTCAACTTGTTTAATAATTGGAAGAAAAGTCTACACCTATTTGCTGACTGGGAGATGAATTGGTTTAGAGCAGCAGTCATCCCTGTCAACTTCTGGACCTCTTTAGGATTTCGAGGTGGTTGTGAATTGTTAATCGCTTTAATTTGGTCAGCGTTGACTTCAATTCCATGGTGTGTAACCATGTACCCCAAGAACTTCCCTGATCCGACACCAAAAGAGCACTTAGAAGCATTAAGTCGCAGCTTGTGTCTCCTTAAGATCTCAAACATATTCTTGAGATCATTAACATGCTCGAATTCCAACTTACTCTTAACCACCATATCATTTATATAATTCTCAATGTTTTTTCCTAGCTGTGGTTCAAACATCCTGATCATTATCCTCTAATAAGTAGAACCTACATTCTTTAGACTAAATGGCATCACCTTGTAGTGGTAATTCCCAATAAGGATGACAAAAGCTGTCTTCTCCTGATCACACAAAGATAAAGATATCTAATGGTACCCTTGAAAGGCGTCTAGGAAGCTCATCTAAAGATGGCCCACAGTGACATCCATCAACTGGTCTATCCAAGGCATGGGAAAAGGGTCCTTAGGGCAAGATTTGTTCAAATCTGTGAAGTCCACACACACCCGCCACTTTCCATTCTTCTTCTTTACTACCATTGTATTGGCCAACCACTCAGGGTAGAAAACTTCCTTAATAGCCCTAGTTTGCTTAAGCTCGTTCACCTATTTCCTGACAACATCAGAATGCCTTTTAGATGAGTGCTAAGGTGGTTGCTTCTTAGGGAGGACAGCTGGGTTGACATTCAGATGATGGCAAATGAATTTTGGATCCACCATAAGAGCTTTATAAGCATTCCATGCGAACACATTGATATTCCTCATTAGAAATGCTAACAGTTCTTCCTTCTCTCGATGGGGCAACTAAGCTTCGACCTGAAAAAATTTCTCCAGATTACCATCTATAGCAATTTCTTCCAACCTCTCACACTTTGCCTCTTCAGACACCGCATCCATAGATAAGACCAGAACCCTTGATTGCTATGAGCCCCCCTCAATAAAGGCTGAGGACTTAACTTCAGGCTGATGCATAATTGCAGTCATGAGGCATTGCCTAGCCATGGATTGACTCTCCACAAGCTCTTCAATCTGGTCCCCCGAGGGGTATTTCACCTTCAAGTGCAGAGTTAAAGAAACGGCCCCTAGGCCATGGAGCTAAGGCCTTGCCACAATGGCAGTGTAGGGGGAATAAGCATCCACTACAATGAAGTCTACTTCCATTACCTTTGAACCTGCTTGCATGGGCAATCTAATTTAACCCCTTGGGATAACAACTTTCCTATCAAAACTTACCAAAGGTGAATCATAGGTTATCAAATCCTCAGGCTTCAAATTCAACCCTTTGTATAAGTCAGGGTACATAATCTCTACATTACTGTCCTGGTCAACCAAAACCTTCTTCATGTCATACCTTCCTATCCTGAGGGTGACCACTAAAGCATCATCATATGGCTATATGGTTCCAATCTTGTCCTCATCTAAAAAACTCAGTGTCAGTCAGATCTCCACTCTAGCCTTCTTCGACTCAAAATTAGAGTCCTCGATGGGTAGTCGAGGTACAAACATCACCCTAGAAGGATAAGAACTAGTTCTCCCAAGAGCAGCAAAGATGACATTATTTGTGCCCAAAGGGGGCCTTAAAGAAGCATTCCCCTGAGCCCTTGACCTTGCCTAGTTTCCTTGCCCATTAGGCCAATACAAAAACTGTTGTAACCTTCCATCTCTGACCAGTTACTCCAAATAGTTCCATAGATTTCTGCAATCTTCAGTGGTATGCCCTTGCTCCTGGTGGTATTGGTAATGAAGACTTTGGTTGTGCCTCATGGGGTCTTCTCCCATTTTGTTTGGCCATTTGAAGTATGATTCATTCTTGATCTTCTCCAAGACTTGATGTACTGCCTCTTGGAACGCCGTATTAACCGCCTGAGCAGCCGTAGGCCTAGATTGCCTAGCAAAATTCCTTCAGGACCTGTTATTATTGTATCTGTCCAACCTGAAATCTCTCCTATCCTGAAGGATAACCTTAGCCTTTCCCTTCCCTTATTGCTGGTCTTCCTCAACCTGCTTATATTTGTTAATACGATTCATAAGCCAACGCACACTCCTTACCGGCTTCTTGGTCAAAGATTTCCTCAAATCATGCTCGACAGACAGGCCGACCTTAAAATTCCTTATAGCCACATGATCAAAGTCCCCATCAATCTCGTTGAACATCTCCCAGTATCTATCCAAGTACGTTTTCAAGGTCTCCTTTTCTAGCATGGACATGGACAACAGGGAATTCAAGGGCTGAGGAATTCAAACGCTCAAGTAAGCTTTTTAAAGGAATTAATGGAACTTGCACCTAGGCCATCAAACCACCTCATCGCCACAGGCCCCAAGCTAGACAAGAATACCTTACACATCAAGGCCTCATTCTTGGAGTACATAGCCATTCTCTAGTTGAAGTGGCTTATATGCTCCACAGGGTCTGTTCGACCATTGTACATGGTGAACGTGGGTTGGGTGAACCGCCGAGGAAGTCTCCCTCCCTCAATTCTGCGTGTGAAAGGTGATCTAGAAATTTGGTTGAGCACTATGCTCATCGCATCATTTCTCAAGCCTTTGGAAGATGGATTCCTATTTCTGCACTCATGGTGGGAGTCCTTGATCTGGGTCTATAACTACCATCCTCATCATCGTCAGAAGAGAAGTCAAAATTGGAGGGGGTTCACCTTCGCCGTTCATGGCGCAACTTCCTCTTCAAGTGATCAATTTCCAGTCGCATGGCTTTGATATTCTCCTCATGAGAAAGGTGGCTCCCGCTTCGAGACTGGCTCCTACTAGTATGGGTGGTATGCATACTAACCTCCTAGTTCCTTCTACACTCAAGATTAACAAAATGATCTTAACATTGGGACCCCATAGACGAAAGGACAATTTGGTTAGATGTAAAAATCACTACAACACCAGAACTTCTCATAGATGGCGCCAATTGTAAGGACATAATTTGGTTCCCAAGCCTAAATGATAGATGAACTTAAACCCAAAGAGCCCAATACAATGAATTTGTAGAGATTGGGTTGGAAAACTGGGCTTTAATAAGTTAGTCAACAATTAAAGTAGATCCAAAAGACAAGAAAATGAAGATAAACTGGTTTAAACTAAATGAAATCGTCCTCAGCATAATCCGAGGAGATCAGTTTTTATATATTTATTCTCAAGTTTAATTACAAGTTCAATTCTTGATTGCTATAGTGTTTATCTCTCAATTTCTCAGTCTCCTTTCCTCAGGATCTTCTTTTTGTTTTATACTATCTTCCTTTTTTCCTCTTTACCCTCCACGTGTAGGGCAAATTGTTGGTATTGATCTTTGTTCTATCAACACCTTCTTGAAGTCTCTGGTAGTAGCTGTAAGGCTAAAAATTACTTTTCAGGTATCACCTCCACATTAATGTGGCCAATTAGTTAGGTGCAAAGCATTAAATGTGGTGGTAGCAGCTTTCTCTTTAGATATTTTAGGACTTCCATTTATTCTGTGCTTCTGTGGTGTTTATCCATATCAATAGAATCTCTTGGAACGCTGTCCTAGATCGTAGACCACCACCTTAAACATTAGCTCTGATTAGTCGGGGAGGCATTCATCCTCGGACCGCTCCTATGGACCCTTATGATGAAAATTAACCTACTCACTTACTAACATGGACTCCTCTGATAATGTTCACCCCTCCTCGGATTAGGCCCCAAGCCCAATGTATTCTATTGGGCCTAACATCCCTACAATTGTAATTAATTTTACTACAAAATTGTTTATCTATATTATCAAAAAATCAGGAATAATAATTTGATATCTTATAAACTTATTTACAAACTCACAAAATCAAATCTCGAGTCCATATAAATATATTTAAACATTTAAAGATGTAAACATATAATATTATATATACTTTAATTGAGTCTCATACTCACAAACTTGTTAATAATTGCATAATTAAGTTTGAATTCAGCTTATTTAATAGTTGAGCCTAAACTTAATTAAGCTTGAGTTTGTGTTATTTGCTAAATAAACGAATATAAACAATTTTTTTTTCTTACCCCTAAGCCTGAGCTATTTGGACAACTCAATTCATTTACAATCCTAAACTTAGACCATCAATAATATGGTTCACTTTAGGTAAAATAAAACTTGGGTAGATGGTTTTAAATCTCACAAGATCTCACAATCTTAAAATATTGGTCATTTGTTCAAATATCAAGATATATCAACCTAGTTATTAAAAAAAAAAAAAATCTGAAATATAGGTTTAACACAAATGATTATATAGATATTATTAAAAATGCATATGAAAAGGGGGGAAATTTTAAAGATATCACTTATGATGGAAAAATTTGCATAACATATAAAAATATATCAAATTAAGAAATATCAATTATAATGAAAAACCTCAGCCAGGCCTCGGCGAGATCTCAATCTCCTTGGGTTACTCCAAAATAGTCTGTATTTCCTTTGTACCATATGATGTTGTTGGGCTTAGGGTTTGTATTAAATTATCAACATATTAATTTGTTGGGCTCTGGCCTCAGGGTTTGTATTAAATTATCTATATTTGAATTCAATTTGATATATTTTATTTTACCAGTTAATTATAAATTTGGTGAGACGTGGGTTTCACTTAAATCAATAAATAAATTTGTTTATCTTGGAATAAGATATTTGAGTTTGAGTCTTGCCTACACTAAGAGCATTTTCATTAAGAATGCTAAATGCTATAAATGCTAAATTTTAACATCAAGTTTGTAAAAAGCATCAAAAAGCAAGTTACAACAAATATGCTAAACTTAAAAAAAAAAAATAGCAACTAAGCTATAGTGAGCTTTCATCTTTGAAAGCTCATTGTAGCTCCAATCTTAAAAAAAAAAAAAAAAATATATTATTTTAATGCTTGTGGTGGAAAAGGTAGTTTATGTAGCTGTTTTTTTTATTATTATTTTAATGAGTAATTTATATTATTTTAAACGAAATGATAAGAAAATAGAACTTTTGATATTAGGTGTATTGTAAAATGAGTTATTAAAATTAATAAAGTGACTTTTTGGAGGGGGGGGGGGAGAAAGAAATAAGTTATTTTATTCAGCAATAAGCAAATCTGCCTAATAAGCAGCAAGTGTGTGAGATGGAACATCTTCCATCCACACTGAAAAATCAGTGACATAACATGCATGCCAAGTTAGATTGATATGCTAAATGCTAAAATTTTTAAAAGTTTTGATGGGAATGCTCAAGAGTCAATTACTGTTTTTACCTATTGATAAAAAAATAATTAATATTGAGGGGCATTGTGTATATTCCAATTCCACAGTAATTATAAAGTATAATACTTACTCTAAAGCAATTTTTTATTTATATTAATAATGGTGTTTGTCTCTAAAAAATTATTAAAAAAAAAAAGAAAAAAAAAAGAAGAGTAATGATGTTATGTATAACTATTACATCTAAAATTATTTTTTCTCAAAAAAAAAAATTTTAAATAATTTTTGTACTGTGAAAATTATTTAAATGAGTAATATTGTTAATCTACTTAGAGGATAAGGAAAGAAATCAATCTAATTAAGCCGTGTGATGTGTCCTTGCTAACTTAAAAATATCCCACCAATAAAAATTATCTTTGCACTGTGAAATTTATTTAATATAGTAATATTGGTTATCTACTCAAAAAAAAAAAAAAAAAAAAAAAAAAAAAAAAAAGAGAGAGAGAGAACAAGAAATAAATCAATATTTAAAAATATATATATATATATATATATATATATATATATATATATATATATAATTTGATAGTTATAATTAAAATAGATGAATTGAATTTTAAATGTTTTGGTTGGAAATTCCAAGACATGACAGTTGAATTACAAATCTTTTTAACACTGTGAAATCAATCTAATTAAACCCCAACACTAATTAAAAGTACCATGTTGTGTCATGCAGCCTTGCTAAGTTAATATATAAAGTATTATATTTTCCAATGTAGTACATTGAGTTATGTTTTTGAATTATGTTATATCATATACTATTGAGAACATGTAAAAATTATTTAAATATAGTAATACATTAATACTAGTAGCTTCCTTAATTCCCCTACTGCTGACATTACTGCACCAAGAGGAAATCAAATTGTAAATTAGTATTCAGCATATTAGATACAAAACAAAGAGACCATGAACAACCAATATTTCCTTACATAAGTTTCTCAAAAAAAAAACAAAAAAAAAAACTCCATACATGTAGTGTAATATTTTCCCAAATCAACCAAGTTCTCATTTAGGACTGCTAATTGTTTATTGGCTTAAAACATAAGCTAGACAAAAGTGGAGATTTATTTTTACACAATCTAAAGAGATAGGAATGCACTCTAATAATGTTTTGCTCATTTTTCTACCAACGTATCAATAACACCCTGCTTAGTATGATTCTGAAATGTTCTTTTGCGCTAGGATATCAAATTTAGTTTGATTAGATGTAAGAAGTTGAGGTGCTAGTGCATTAAAAACCATATTTGAATAATTTTTTCATTGCTTTGTTTCAAATCAACTTAAATGGGTGAAAATTGGATTTGGATCTTGATATGACCCCTGAATTGTGTTAGTCTACAGCTATAAAATCCCTGAAAGCTTAAAAATGAGAAAAAAGTAGCCAACAAATCTCTGAATGCGGTTTTCTTTCTATTTAAAAAAAATTAATAATTTTACTTATTTAACTCCATTATTTAAAATTTCTAAAGAAGTCAATTTGGGAATATTTTGGGATATCCAAGGCTTAGAGTCCGCAGCTTAAAAGCTGCTTAAATAATAGTATATATAATATGTTAATCTACTCATAAAACAAAGAAATAAATTAATCTAATTAAGCCCCACTAGTCACCACTTATTAAAATTAACATGTTGTGTCATGCACCTTGCTAACTTAAAATGATTTCACCAATAAAATTATCTTTGCACCATAAAAATTATTTAAATATAGTAATATTGTCTATCTATATAGAGGACAAGGAATGAAATCAATCAAATTATTATTTTTCTTAGACCTCTCCAATTTTTTTTTGTTAGAAACATGAAGAAGTGCTGGTTGAATTGCAACATGCAAGACTTTTGACATTGTGAAATTAATCTAATTAAGCCCTACCACTAATTACAATGTTTGTCATGTAGCCTTGCTAAATTAAATATTTCCCACCAATAAAATGTTTCATAACTTGCTAAGTACTTAGATAAGGACAAAGTTTAGCTGCAAAATTGGTTAAAGTCTTAGGCTATGTTAAAGACATACTTTGTGTAATTGGCTAATCTTTTGACAAAACGCACTTTACTTGTATTTGGGTAGATCTAGAATGTGTTTAATACTTCAAGAAACATTTTGTTCAAATCTAATATTAAAACCATGAAGATTGGACCAAGAAGCAAGTGAAGAAAAATTATTCACTAAATCTGAACAAATAGCTCGACACCTGCGGACAAATAGCTCCACACCTGCTCGACAAATAGCAATCTATCGAGGTTATGGGAATTCTGATTTTCGGCCCATGCATATGTATTTATGTAGGGTTTCTTTTCTCACAACTCTAAACATATATAAGGCTTATTTTAGAGGCCATCACATAAGAGAATACAAAGAGAACATATGCAAAAGGTAATCAATGCTTTATTCTCTCTGAAAGAAGTTACTGCGTCTTTATGTCTTAGGGTTTTGTAACCAAGTGCTTCTTGATTTTCATTGTTGATGAAGTGAAGAACTTTACAGCCAACATTCTTCTTCCTCAAGTTGGTGAGTGAGTCATGTACTGGGATTCGTACAAAGGAGTTAATCATGTACTAGGATCCGTGTAACAAAAAAGGTGACGTTCATATATTGAAGAGTTCAAAGGTTCTAAAGCAGTAGAAGATTTCTACTGTGAGTTCATCTACGAGGATCGTAGAGTCTAGAGACAAAGGTTTTGTACTAGATCTGAAACTTCTCTTTACTATAGTGGATTACTTTTCGGGAAGGTTTCCTCTCAGATTTTTTATTGTGAAACTAGTTTGTTTCATTAGTTTTCTTTGGTCATCATATCTTGTCTTATGTATTTTTTTCCCGCTGCATGATTTGGACATGATATTGATGTTAGTTTGTTTTAACAAGGTTTATTCATAATAAATCTAATTAACAACTTGGGTTTAAAACTGGTTAATTCTATCAACTGGAGTCTTAATTTCCCAACAGACTACAACTTTACTAAATAAAATAAACATGACTACATATTTTGAAAATCTAATCGTTGAATTGCATGTTCTTTACGCTCTTAATATACATATCAAATTTTGTGTCATTCAGATATTATTTACTATATGATCTATAAACTTATATTTCATACATAATTTTAAATTACAAAAACTTACAATTTAAACAATTTATTGATGACATAACTATTAATCTTTAATTTTCTAAAAATTTTACAAGCATGGAGGGCATAAAAAGAAGATGTAATCCAATGATGGATTTGTCAAAATTCACCTCTAATAAAAAGATATTAAATAAGATTACAATAAATTTTGTAGTTAAAACCAATCTTTAGAATAAACTTTGGTTTTTGCTTGGACTATTTCATTTTGATAGTTCTTTCATCTTTGCTCAACCCAAAATAAAGTCTCATATGGATATGGTCTATTGGATTGGGCCTTATTAAGTGTCCAGCAGTTCATTGGGCTTTTGTGAAGCACTGAAGTGAATGAGTTTTAATATTTTTTTTGAACTTGGTCATACCTATTGGTTTATTTGGGTTTCCAAAATTGTAATGGGCTTGACTTTTTTCCTTATTAGCTCATTTTGTGTATAGAAGGACCATTTAGTCAGCGTCCTTGTTTCCATAAAAAGAGAGAGAGTTAAGAGTCCATGTTCGTGGATCATGAAGTCCAACTTGATTTTTAAGGAATCATAAAATCTAGATTGCTTGAGGGTCATTCAGCCCATTTAATTTTGCAGGCTCTTTAGCTCGGCTTTAGCCTTTTATGATTAATTCGGTTTTAAAACCCAATAACATAATGTGGACATGTGGCCCATTTCTAATTGGGTTAATTTCACATTTTACCTTTTGGGTTTTTTCTCCATCATTTTGGGCTTTTAACTTTTTACATATTATTTGTTGTGAAAATGTTGTGGACAAAGTATTTCTCTTTATATATTGAGCTCACCCATTTTTGCCTTGCTCCGAGAGGCAAGAGATTCACAGGAGGTTTTTTGGGAGCTAGTGAGCTACAATGCCCATCTGGCTAAAATCAATAAGTAGAGATAGTAGGTTACTATTGGTAGTTAAAAAAGTTATATCAATTGTGGGTGTGAGGGCTGGCTTTGGTTCTTAAACCCAAAAGATGAATGGATTAAGGCCCAAAGAGCCCAATTCAATGAATTTGTAAAGAGTGGGCTTAAAATTTATGTTTCAATGGATCAAACAACACATACAGTGAATCAAAGACAGTAACAAAGTAAAGGAAAACAAGTTTTGTGCTAAGAAAACCTTCCTCGGCTAAATCTGAAAAGAGTGGTCCTTATGTATATCACTCTTAAACTTGGATACAATTTTAGTTCTTATTTCTATAGTGTTTTCTCTACAAATTTTTCGGTCCATTTTCCCTAGAGGGTCTCTCACATTATATAACCCCCCTCTGGATGATCTGGACCCTTCATTTGTTGATCATCTAGGCCATCACTTTAGTGCTTATCCCATCAAACATCTTTCCAAACCCCTTGTGAGTTGCAGCAGCCAAGACAACACTGTTTAGGGGTCTTCTCCACAAAAATGCAGTCAAGAGGTTTGGTAGGATGTATTAAATATGGAGGCAGCCACCATCCCTTCAGTCATGTTAGGACTAACCCCCTTTCCGTAGCTCTTTCTCAACAGTAAAACCTTCTCTGGCAACATGTTACTGACGGGACCTTATTGTCCAAGGGTGTGATCTCCTCGGAATGGCATTGTCCTCCTCGGCTTTACGTATGACACTTGGCAACACCACTTCATCAAATTTCTATACCCCACAGTGGGTTTTAATAAGAATTATTATTTTCTTTTACGTAGTTTTAATAAGAATCGATAAGACTTTTGTCAATTTAACTATGGTGAAAAATATTAGGAAAATTAGCCTATTATATATTATTTTTTAATGCAAACAGACAATAAATGGTAATTAATCTTTAATCTAAATATAGAAAGGGTTTGTAATTTTGTATGTTAAAGTTACCTTTCGTCTTTTCTTTTTTGATAAGAGTAAAGTTACTCTTTCACTATTAATACTTCAAATGCAAATGTTGCAGTAACGTTTTTAGCATATTCGTATATGAAAACATATGCTCTTTTGGCGTTTTTAGCATATTCGTATATGAAAACATATGCTCTTTTGGCATTTTCAGCATATTTGAATTTGTTGGAGGCATGGTTTTAAATCTCACAAGATTTCACTATCTTAAAATATTGGTCAAAAAATTCTCCGTCTGGATATTGAGATATATCAGCCTAGTTATATATATATAAATAATAATATTAATAATAATTAATTTTTTTTGAAAACAAAATTAAAATAAAATATATTTAAAAATTCTGAAATATATGTCTAACACAAGTGATTATATTGATATTATTAAAAATATATATTTATATATATGAAAAGGGGGAAATTTTTAAAGATAGAACTTATCATGGAAAATCTTGCATATCAAATTATGAAAATATCAATTATATCATGAAAAATCTCAGCTGGGCCTTAGTGAGATCTGAATCTCCTTGGGTGAAAGAAAGATGATTCAATTCAATTAGAAAACCTAAGGTACATTATCTACGCAACTATGCCTAAGTTATATCTTTTTATCAAATATGTTTGTAGAACATGAGCATTTGGAAATGAAATTCTATTCAATAACAACTAATCAACTGGTGGTTTTTTAATAAGAAAGTAAGTTTAAAGTTTAAACTCTCTTATGCCATTTTAATTACCTATAATAATTGCTTAACCTACTTTAGCTTTTTAAACTTGAACTTGCAATTTATAGCTTGAACCACTAGAACTGTAACATGATTCAGACTAGAAATACTTTTAAAATTCCTTCCTTTCACCTACAGAAGTAAAAAGAAAAAGTGCACACTAATTGGACCATGATCGATGCCTCAAACTATAAATATATTAGAAAGTCAGAAACTACATACTCGAAGTGTAACATGACTCAATATAGAAATGCAAACTTTATCCCTTCACCAACTGAAAAGTACAAGTAAAAAAGAAAAAGTACCCTCTGAAAAACTAGGATCTGATGGATGCCTCAATCTGTAATTTTGAAACTTGTTTCAATCTTCGAATGAAAAAATTTATTTATACCCCAATAATCTAAGCAATGGATTAACTGTCATTCATTAATTTCTAATTTTTAAGTCAGGAGTCAACAATTCACCAATTAATATACCTTATAAATAATTCACCACAATCGAAAAATAGTACAAAGTTATAATAAAAGTACACACGGATTTTTGTGGCAAACTGAAAAATTTCTTGAAGAACTCTTTAAAAGAAAAATCACTCTAAGGATGTCCAAGTAACCCAATACCATAAGAAAATTCCAATAGAAAAAATATTATAGATGTTAGAAAATACAAAAAATTATATAGGTCTATTCTAATATGTGACACACACTAAACTGTTAGAGCATTCACATCCCAAAATTCTATCGCATCCTAATTTACCATCCCAAAAATCTACTTTATTAATTATACCATACAAATTTTACAATATTTTCAACATCCCAACTTTTATTTGACAATACAACACATTAAAATAATATTTTTATACAATAAAATTATATATCCCTAAACCCAAATAAAAACAAAAACCCAAAATCCAAAAACCAAGTGTGAGAGAGAGAGAGAGAGAGAGAGAGAGAGAGAGGAATTGATAAAATAAATTAATAAAATATTAGTATTTCTTTTTTAAAAAAAGAATTGGGCTACAATGCAATTCTACATTTAGAATTGCACTGTAGCACTATTGCAATTTTTTTTTGCAATAGTTGGTTTTTACAAGTCCGGATGCATGGGGGGTTTTGGGCTTTTATGCTAAATTTTCCTTACATATGGCATATGCCATTCCCAATGTGAATGCTCTAAAAGTTAGGATAAAAGAGAAGTGTCACTGTGGCTAACTTACATGGAAATCAGAGTCAAAAAAAATCTTCAAAATTCAAAATGGAATAATGTGGTAATCGACATAACTTGGGAATTATTGTCATGTGATGAATATACAATTAATTAATGCTTAAGGTGCACCTAAATTCAAGGCCATAGGGTTAAAGGAACGAGTTTGTCTGTAACAATCAGAGCTTTGGTTGTCCAAATTAAGAACTCTTTTGAGGGAAACAACAATTAACTTTTGGTTGTTCTTTGGTTTGAACAAACAACTCACTAGGAGTAACTTTGGGAGAAACTAACTGTTTAGACTTAAAATGGTTTGGCTTTTAAAGTATTTTGATATAGCAGCCTCTCTTTCCCAAATTGTGTCACTAGGACTGTGCTTATATGGAATAATTTTAGTTTGAAACATTAAGTTGTAGGGAATATATACGAAATTCTCAAATTTGTAAAATGCAAAAATAGAGAAAAAAACATGTGCTAAAGAAAACAATTATACAAGACAATATTTATGTGGTTCGGCAGTTTGCGTATGTGCACAGCATTGCAGGGATTTTACTATTCATAGGGAAAAAATACAAGATGTGGCAATACAATTTTTTTCTCTCAAAACAGCACACCAAACCCTAATCTTCAAACAGCAATTTTTCTATCCAACTTGGGCCTCCATGGATTAAGCCTAAAAAAAAATCCCATTAAAAACCATAACACTTTTATACCATGATGTCGCGAAAGCCTGTAAAAAGCATACATGATGCTCTCTTGATGAAACAGAAACTAAACTATTAGCTTCTGCAAGAAAACCTCGAATCCACGAGGGGTTTCCTTGAATCCACAAAGAGATAAACTAGAATCCACCAAAGAAAGAATTTGACAAAAGTTTGTATTTGTATTTATAATAATCTATTTAGCCTTTGACAGCTACAAAACATATAAATACTGAAAAAGTAAAACTTTAAGACGATTAGGAAACGTTTGAAACCCTAATTTACACTTATTACGAGATTACGTGGCAAAATACCAAATTTTTGCAAAAATAGTAAAATTGAGTTAAATGCAAAATTATAAACTACTGACCTTAAGGGTTGTCCCAAAACAAACGAGAACTTATTCTGACTTTCAAACTAAAAGTTATTAAAGAAAAACAAATATTACTATAAATTGCAAAAATACTATTTTCGGGGATTTAACGAAGGAATTTTCCTAAATTTAGGTAACGCTCAAGATAACTTGAGTCTGGATCAGAATGTCGTTAACCTACAACCTGCTGAATTTCATGCAATTCCGACATTGTCGCCTCGATGGCCTTTACTAACACCCCCTTGATCTTGCGTTGTGACTTCTGACATCCTTGTTATTCCAGGAAGACATGTGTTGTCTGTTCTACATCATAATGGGTCGAATCATAATCGGGATCAAATATAACTAGGCTCCACAAAGCCCAACAAAGGCTAGCAAAGTTAGTTTACTGTTTGCTGCATTCTTGGTCATGCAAATGTGTTGTTTGAGTTTTAGTCGAGCAAGGGTTGCACAAAATTTCTCTCATGAGTTCACTTGAGCCAGTCTTCTAGGCTTGCTTCTTGACTGATAGACTCAACTTAGTAAGGACCAAACTATTTAAATACAACCATGCATCAGTAACACTTGTTTTGATACAAAAATAACTTGGAAACTAGCACTAGACTAGCTTTTTACTAAGATGTAATTAGTTTTGAGAATGGTGTTTAACATGATGAAAATGAAGGAACATAGCAAATACATGGCACAGTCTACTTGATGAATTTTATGAATGATGTTTGAGCTTGAATATAAGCAGCAAAATCTTTTCTACATTTGAAGGACAATCACGCATGCATGCCGACTAGCCCACTTAGGCTATTGTCTAGAGTTCTATTTAGGAAAAGGTCTAAATCATGCTTTGATGTTTGGTTTTATTGTAAAAAACAAAAAGGGTTGGATATGCACTATTTCCTCTCCTAACCCAATTGAAATCTTAAATTGTTTTAACGGGAGCAAAAAAAAAAAAAACCTTGTGCCTATTCTAAATCATCATTGACAATCAATTTTCTATGCACTAATTGAATTTATCAAACTGTGCACAATTGAAAAAATTGGTACATTATTGAAAGCATATAATAGTTTCAACTGATTGATGATTAATATCAGGATTAATCAGTAAGCACCAACTCATTGACTATGCTCAAATGGGTGCATTATCATTATTTTTTTTTCAATTGGTGCATGCTGCGTAGTCAAATAAAAATATATGAACACCATAAATTCTAAGTATATTTTCAATTGATTTGAGCTTTCTTCATACTCCAAGCACTCAATGTTATGATCCCCACGTTCCCAGTTCCATTATTGAAAGCATATAAGTGGGCCTCAGCATCAGTAGCCAATGTGGGATATACTCTAGCTGTGATGCAAGCTTTTCCTTCTCCACCAAAGCTCTCCACTATAGAGTGATCAATCTGTAAAAAGAAATAAAACCTCGAATGCATTAGGACAAAATGGCTAAATGGGTAAATGAAAGAAAAAAAATCATAGTCTTAAGCATGCAAACACAAATTCAGCAAAAAGGTGGTCAAATTCTATTGCCAGGCTTGTTGTCGATGTGTAAATTTATGTAGGTATAATCATTGTATGAATGAAGATTAAAGAATCATCTAATTAAACAATATTAGACTGGTGGCGTTCATTTTATTTGGTTTTATGTAATTGGTATTCTTGTTAAATAGGTATCTTCCATTAGAAAACATAAAACCAAGTAAAATATTGAACTTGAAAAGAACATAAACTATCAAAACCAATGTGTATGTGTGTTTCAAATTCATACATTATTAAAGATCTAATACACATGATAATGTATAATAATCATTAAATACCTAAAGGGCATCTACTCAAACCTTAAAAAAGAATGTTAACGCTCAGTTTGTTTCACTGGAAAACCTTTTATAAACATAGTTTTCCACATTTTCCAGTATTTAGTAGCATAAAAAAAGATTGGTCAGTGGAAAATTATCTTTAGTCAACGGAAAACTCTTATAAAAATAAGGCTTATTTTCTATAGGTTGCTTTCCAAAAAAAAAAAAAAAAAATGGAAAACAATCTCTCTCTCTCACACAGTGTATAGCTCTTATAAATATTATCTTGTTCTAACCTATGAAAAAATATTTCCTTTCGCTCATTCAGCCTTTCTCACAATAAACTCTCTCACTTCTTCTCCTCTTTTTGTTTTTTTACTCTTCTTACACCCTCACTATCACGCCCTCTGGCCTCTTCTATTCCCACATATTTCTCTCTCTATCTGCCTCTCTTCTCTTTTTTCTCCCTATTTCTTCTCCCATCTACAACACCGTTCTTTAATAAGGTTTTTTTTTTTTTTTTCTCCTCACAGATCGGTCAACAGTTCTATAACAGTTTTTGGTATATTTATCAACTATTTGTACTTGATTAGTTTGCCAGTAAAACCATCTGGCCTATGTGGCATTTTGAATTATTTAAAATGGAACTTAAGGTTATAATGGTTATTTTGAATTATGAGAAATATGGTTTATATATATATATATATATATATATATATATTATGTACGTTACTATTCATATACATGAGCAAGATGAATATTTGAGATCATGGAAATTGGATAACTAATTTTGATTGTATCCGTTGTTAAAATTTTAGTTTGAAAAGCAAATTCATTCTTGGTTTTTTATTATTATTTATTTATATTGATTACATTAGGTGGGTTTACACAATACACATATTATACATGTTTTAAATTATACAAGAAAGTTATAAAAACTGTGGATACCAAACACCAGAAAACATTCTCAAACCCATTTTCAAGGTTGTTACCAAACACTGAAAAATAAGATAGTTTTCTACAAAATGCTCTCTGAAAAATGAATCATTTTCTAAAAAACGTTAATATCAAAACAAACAAAGCGTAAGCTTTTGTACTTAGTGGTGCTTCTATTTAGTTTTGATTTGGTAGAAGAATAGATAAAATTATCCTCGGCCTTGATTATCCATCCGAAATAAATAAATAAATATGGGCCCAAATGAATTTTTATTTTTAATAAAATACAATATATTAATTAAATGTATAAATCCAAAGTAAGACGAGAACAATGGATGGGTTTTAAGGGGGGGGAAACACCCTTATAAACCAAATCTGTTAAATATTTTATATGCTAAATCTTTATTAAATGTTAGAAATTCCATATCAAACTCATCAAACCATGAATTGTGTTAAAATCTAAATTAATATAGCGATGATTCAGAGATGACATTGGATTAATTTTGAAAGTTATGAGACTAAATTCGCATAATCAATAGTTGAATGATTGAATTGACACAATTAATAATTGAGATATCAAATTGAACTTTAACCTATAATTGGAGGACCAAATTAGTAAATTACCCAAAAAAATATATAAAATGTTATTGAATTAAATTCAAGCATTAGTAAATTACTAGATACTTTTGTTACAAATAAATTAAATGATAGGTACATTTTAATAATTTAAACGTATATATAATTGTATTGGATTCAAGAACCCAAGATTTAAAACCCAAATCCAGTCAATTTTAAAATTTTAAAACCCAAACCTATTTCATACCCATTAAAAGAACCCCCAAATTCATCTTATTAGAGTTTAGTAGAATTGAAAAACCTACCAAATTGTATTCATTATCATCCATAGACAAGGCTTGAATAGGTACGATATTAAAAAATAAGTGTCTTGGCTTACATTTAATGCATTGGCTGTCACACAGATACATTAATGATTATATGTCAGTTTTATTTCTAGTACAATATATTGGAGCACTAGACAGAAATCTCCCCCTCAAAAGAAAGATTGTTAAAGTGTTTTGATGGAAATTACGATGAGCTATAGAAACATCTTGCACTTCTTAAGTAAACCATGAATGCAATGTGTAAGGACCAGATTTGGCTTGAATCCAGAACAGGAATGGATCCAGGCCCACGTAGCCCAAACAATAAATTTATAGAGTGCAGGAGAGAAAGCTAGTCTGAATCTTGGGCCAAGATATTGGATTTTAGCGTAAAGAGGCTAGAGCTACAAGCATAGTTTATACAAAGAGTATCCTCGGACATGCCCTAGTGCTATGATTTTAGAATAGTTTTCAGTCCGCTTTCCTTTCTCCTTCCTTCGTCTTATATACTATGGCTTTTTTTACCTTTTTTATCATCCACGTGTGGACTTGGCGTTGAAAGTGCTTTTTCACCATCTCTCTTGCCCTTTCTTGAATCTTCCATTCTTAGCTGGAAGGCTGCCCGTTCACTGTTCAGGTATCACCTCCACATTAATGCGGCCAGAAGGTTAGCTGGGCGGCATTTAATGCGGAGGTAACAGTACCTTTAGATATTTGTTACTGCTTACTCCTATCTTTTATTTGATATTTTTCCCCTTCATTTTGCTGTAAGGTTTGTCCGAGGTGCTACTCTAAATGACTGATAAGTTTACCAGACACCTCGGATAGAAGTCCCGAGGTGACTATAGTCCTCGGACACGGTCAAATCCACCACGAGCAGTCTTTTCCTCTCCTCGGAGGATAATCTTATCTCTTCTTTTGTCGATTGTCCTCGGATATTCTCTCACCCTCAGATTGGACATTGGGCCTGGCCCTTTCTTACACAGCTTGAACATATGAGATTAGATATTGGGTCTGGCCTCTTCCAGCGTAGTTTGAATACCGGATACAATTGGTCCCCACAATAGCCCCTCAAAATCTTGCTTTTCGGCTCCTCGGGAGAAAAGGAGGATTTTGATTCTCTCGTCGGATCTGCCTTGTGATCTGGTTTTATTGGGTCAAATCGCAACAACACGTGTTTATCTTCTCGCGACTCGCTCCTGACTCTTCAGTGTCCAGGAAGCGCCTTCATTTAATTTTGGCAACTCCTTTGTCTCCCACGTTCAACGGTGAGATGATAATCCAACGGCGGTTGAGCTTTCTGGGAATTTGGGCGGGCGATCTCCCGCTCCTAATTTTTGTGCAACTATAAGTAGACTTTCAAATCAATTTCTTGTCACTTTTGAACGATTGCGCTATTCTAGAACCTGATACTTTCTTTCTTTCTCTCGCTTCTTTGTGCGTCTACAAATACAAAAATCCTGTCTGAAGACCATTTCTCACACCTGTAAGTCTTCCTAAACTATCTCCAACTATTATTCCTTTTATTGTAAAATTTCCCCTATAGGACCTCTTAGAAAATGGGTAGATTTAAGGAGTTAGTTGACATCGAGGAGAAAATGAGGAATTTTAGGACTAAGTATAACATCCCTCCTCATGTGGGCGTTAGGTACGCGGCACAGGGCGAGTGGTATGATGAAAGAAAAACAAACGAGGTTATCATTCCTATGATCGCCTTCATAGAAGGGGAGATGACCATTCCCATGGGCACCCTTACTAGGAATTACCTTAGGTATTTTAGGTTATCCCCCACACAATGCGCGCCGAATATGTTCAGGGTATTAGGATGTATAGAAGCCCTGAACGAAAGAATGAACCTACACCTGACCCACCATGATATAAACTGGATTTACAACCTTCAGCACCTAAAAAATCAGGGGTACTACTTAAAATCCAGACAGGCAGAGGTCAGGATGATTCAGTGTCTCCCTGTATCTAATAAGGGATTAAAAGAAGATTTCTTAATCTTCTCTGGGCAGTGGCATGATGGTTTACCATGCCCAGTTAAAGAGGGTGAGCCAGGTGGGGAACTAACTTACTTAATCTCCATGTTTAACTTTTCATATTCTAGTATTCCCATTGTCGTCGGCTGATACTAAAGTGACTCTTTATTGTCTCTACTGACACTGTAGATCCCTGTGCCACTACGCCATCGTTGCGCTTAGTTAACAAAGCAAGCTTGGATAGAGTTCTCCGAGCTGAAATCTACGTCAACCCATCAGACGGTCAATTAAGAGCAGCTCATCTCATCCTCGGCTACAGTCCTATATCACGTGCATTCCAAGCTCCCTCGTGCGTGATAAAGGCTAAGGATCCTTGGCTTCGCAGAATTAGCGTTGCTTACGAAGGGTTCCTAGTCCCCCAAGGCATTCCTCTTCCAGAATACTCCCAGCATACCGAGGCATTGCCCGTTGCCAGCCTCGCAGAAGTTGTTTCATCTTCTCCCCACGTTTCTCAAGTAAAGGAGGAAGAAGAAGTTGAACGAGAGGAAGAAGGTTTTGTGGATCTTGCCTCGGCCACAGATGACTACGAAGTTTTCGACTTACTCACTCCATCACCTAACACTCCCGAGGATATGGGCATTCAGAGGAAACCCCAACGCAGTCTCCAGGAACTCTTGGAGAGCCAACCTGGAAGGGGGGAGGCTGGGAGGCCCACCTAACCAAAACTTCCTCCCCCTCCTCCTAAATCTCCTCCTCGTGCCCTTCAGCCAGCTCCTCCCTCTAGGACCGAACAACCTGACCCTAAGAGGAGAAGGGAACCCAAGGGCAAGGAGGTAGCGGAGACTGGGAGGACTCATTCTTCCAGTGAAGAGGAGGCCCATAGGCCAACGAAGCAATTGAAAATCGGCAATGCCCCCAGCCGAGGACCAGAGATGGGAGAGGTTCAACAGTCTGAACCCCGAGCATGGCTTCCAGCTCCCATGCTTGGGGGTGAGCCTCTGACCGATGATGCGTCGATCAGAGATTACAACGGGGGCATTGGCTGCCATGTGGCTTCGGCGTTGGAAGAAACTCTCCTGCTCCCCAAAGACATGGTGGAACTACGAGGATTGAGGAGGAACGAGGTCTTTCTCCAAGCCAAGCGATGTTTAGGGATGGTATGTATTGTTATTTTTTTCAACCCTTTTTTTTTTGTGTGTTTATTTTGTGTTTATTTTGTTGTTGTCTTCTTCCCCTTTTTTTTTAAACAGGCTGTTCAAAGTACGTTCAGGATGGAAGAAATTTACCATTCCGTCGCACAGCAGCTGGATGAGGAGAGAAGAAGAAGGATCGCTGCGGTGCAGACAATGTCCGTCGCTGAGAAGAGTAATGCTGACCTCAAGGAGAAGTTGAAGACTGAGGAGCAGCAAAGGAAAAGCGCTGAGGCCGCATTGAAGGGTGCCGAAACTCAAGCTGAGAGCCAAAGGAAACTGGCCAACGATATTAAAGGGCAGTTGGTCACAGCCAAGGAGCAGATTGCAACCCTAAGGCAGCAACTGAAAGAGGCGAACAAGCTCAAGGCCTTGGCTGAGAATGCCAAAGCGCAGGCTGAGGAGGACAAGCTGAAGGCCGAGAAGGAGAGGGACGAGGCTGAACAACATGGCTACGACGTTGGGGTAGCAGAGACCGAGGACGCTCTTCGGGCTGAGGTCCCTGCTGTCTGTCGTGCATATTGTGCCCAGACTTGGGAGGAGGCTCTCAACCAGGCTGGGGTTGAAGCTTCATCAGGGCTAAGGAAACCAGAAAGCATTATCTTCCCCTTAGCCCTGCAAACTCCTAAGCAGGCTGAGTCAGCCCCTCTTGCGCCACAAACGACTAATGAAGCCCCTCCTCAACGCCCCCCTTCTACTGCTCAGCCAGAACAGGGCATCGCGCAAGAGACCTTGAAAGGCTCTTCATCGGGTCAAGTGACTGAAGCCCCTCAATCTGAGGCAGCTTCTCAGGACTTTGAGAAGCAACTGGTCTTAGTTACTGTACCTGTTGAAGGGTCTCTTCAAGAGAAAGAGAAGAAGAGCCCCCTAGAGGCAGCTGACCAAGCTTCCAAACCTAAACTCCGGATTAAGTTGAAGCCTTAGATTTTATATTTGTTTTAGGATAATGATAATTGTACTTTCATCTTTTGTACTTAGAGATCAATTTTGGTAATGTATGAAATATTTTTCTTTATTTAAAGTAATACTTTGTCAGAATTATTGTTTTACTTAGTTGTATGATATCTGCTTTGCTTTGTTCCCTATCTACTTTCAAAACATAAAACGTTATCAAGGAAACAACCTGCATTTTTAAGGAATACGATACATTAATACGACCTAATGTCAACTTTCAAAAATGGATTTCCCTTTTGCCAAGTTCACTAATAAGTTCCGTAATTTCCAAACAATATCACAACACTTAGATAATAAGCAGGATGTGAATATTTTGAAACACACTTACACTTATTTGACATTCATGAACTCAATCAAGACCTATGAAACAGGCCAAGACTTAATCCAGAAAATAATAACTTGTATATTCTCAATTATGTTCTAAAGATTTTGACACAACATATATTCCATTGAATATGTTCCTTAGCACTGTAAGGACAACTATTTTTACAAGGTTCATAATCCGAGGACAAAACAACGATGATTTACTATCTCTCATTTTAAGAGATGTTCTGAAATATTAATTTCCACTAAGTTTGTGGTCCGAGGACCTGGCTTAACTTAGTTTCTGTTTAATATTTCAATAGATGTCATAGGATATTAATTTCCACTAAGTTTGTGGTCCGAGGACCTGACTTAACTTAGTTTCTGTTTAATATTTCAATAGATGTCATAGGATATTAATTTCCACTAAGTTTGTGGTCCGAGGACCTGACTTAATTTAGTTTCTGTTTAATATTTCAATAGATGTCATAGAATAAGTGAAAACAGGGGAAAAAACACAATGTAACTTTTCTTATCAATAGTAGTATCTTTTCAGATTATTTACATTCCAAGGATGAAGTACAGCCCTTTCATCTAAATCTTCTAAGTAGTAGGCTCCTATTCCTGCCACCGTCGTAATGCGATATGGTCCCTCCCAATTGGGTCCCAATTTTCCCCAGGTAGGGTTTTTAGTGTTTCCCAAAACTTTCCTAAAAACCAAGTCCCCTAGGGCCAATGGTCTCAACTTCACGCTCATATCGTAGCCTTGCTTTAGCTTGTGTTGATAGTAGGCTAACTGCACCCTAGCGTTTTCTCGTCGTTCTTCAATTAGATCCAGGTTCTTCTTTAGCAAGTCGTCATTTCCATCCGAGGTAAATGCGCCAGATCTCATAGTAGGGAAACCGTTTTCCAGTGGGATTACAGCTTCAGCCCCATACGTCATTGAGAAGGGGGTCTCCCCAGTAGACTTCCGAGGTGTCGTCCTGTAAGTCCAAAGAACGTGTGGTAGCTCTTCAACCCATCTTCCTTTAGCGTCATCCAACCTCTTTTTAAGTCCGTTCACAATGACCTTATTAACAGCCTCAGCTTGCCCATTTCCTTTCGGATAAGCCGGAGTGGAATACCTGTTCTTTATTCCCAGGTCAGAACAGTACTTCCTAAAAGCTTTGCTGTCAAATTGAAGACCATTATCCGAGATGAGGACGTTGGGAACCCCAAATCGCGTAACTATGTTCTTCCAGATGAATTTTTTGACATCCACATCTCTGATATTGGCTAAATGCTCAGCTTCGACCCACTTAGTGAAATAATCTGTGCATACTATGAGGTATTTCTTGTTCCCTATAGCCTTTGGGAAAGGACCCACAATGTCTAGGCCCCACTGAGCAAAAGGCCACTGACTAGACAAAGGGTTAAGCATCCCTTCAGGCTGATGAATGTTTGGTGCAAACCTCTGGCATTGATCGCATTTCTTAACATATTCCTGCGCCTCTTTTTGCATGTTTGGCCACCAATACCCCTGGGTAAGAGCCCTGTGAGACAGTGACCTTCCCCTTGTATGACTTCCACAAACCCCTTCATGCAATTCCTCTAGAAGTAACTCTGATGCCTCTGGGTGGACACACAACAAATAAGGCCCAGAGAACGAACGCTTGTACAGTTTCCTGTCCTCGGATAACCAAAACCGAGGAGCTTTCCTCCGTACTTTATCAGCCTCAGACTTTTCTTCAGGCAATACATCTTTTTCCAAAAACAGTGATATAGCATCCATCCAGCTCGGACCCAGCTTAACCTGATGTATCCTTGGAGCACCATGATGCGTCAGAGCTTGAGTATATAGGTCTTCCACCAATACTACCCGAGGCAGACCCTGGGCCGAGGACGTGGCAAGGGTGGCCAACGAATCTGCATGGGTGTTCCCACTTCTAGGAATCTGAGACAAGTCAAAAACTTCAAACTGTTCTTGTATACTCCTGACCTGACATAAATATTCTAGCATCCTTGAATCTCGCGCCTCTAGATCACCTCTTACTTGTCCCACAACCAGTTTTGAGTCCGAAAAAGCTCTCACTGCCTTTCCCCCCATTTTTTGCACCATCTCCATTCCCTTCAGCAAAGCTTCATACTCTGCTTCGTTATTCGTAGCGGAGAAATTCAGTCTTAAGGACTTCTCTATGGTAATCTTTTCAGGGGATACCAGTACTAGCCCCACCCCTGATCCCTGTTGATTGGCTGCTCCATCAACGTATAATTCCCAAGGCTGTAGGCCCTGAATAGAGGCTACGCCTATCGATCTTTCATCCATTGATCCGTCTCCCATTTCCACCTCCTCTGGAGATTCAGCAAACTCAGCCACCAAGTCAGCGAGCACCTGTCCCTTGATAGAAGTACGGGGCATGTACTTTATATCAAAAGCCCCTAGAATCGTGCCCCATTTGGCTACCCTCCCTGTATAGTCGGCGCTTCTGAGCACTGACTTGAGGGGGAGTTGAGTTAGAATGACCACAGTATGCGCCTGAAAGTAATAGGGAAGTTTCCTCGTGGCATGCACTACATCCAGTATCGCTTTTTCTAGTGGCAGATAACGCACCTCAGCCTCGTTAAGCGACTTACTCACATAATAAACTGGTCGTTGTACACCATCGTCCACCTTTATGAGCACAAGGCTTATGGAATGTGAGGCAACGGCGAGGTAAGAAAAAAGGATTTCGTCCACCACTGGGCTAGACATTATGGGCGGATGGGATAGGTAACGTTTAAGCTCTTGGAATGCCCTGACACACTCCTCAGACCATTGAAACTCTTTCCATTTATGCAACAAAAGAAAGAAAGGTCTACACCTTTCTGCCGATCTAGATATAAACCGATTTAAGGCTGCCATCATCCCAGTAAGCTTCTGGACTTCCTTTGGATTCCGAGGTGGTTGCAAGCTATTGATTGCTTTAATCTGATCTGGGTTTACCTCAATCCCCCTATGAGTCACCATGTACCCAAGGAACTTTCCTGACCCTACTCCAAAGGAGCATTTAGAGGCATTCAGACGCAACTTGTGCCACCTCAAGATTTTGAAAACATTTGTAAGATCTGCAAAGTGTTCAGATACTAACTTGCTCTTCACCACCATATCATCAATATAGACCTCAATAGTTTTTCCCAACCGTGATTCAAACATCTTTGTCATCATCCGTTGATAGGTCGATCCTGCATTTTTTAGGCCAAAAGGCATTACTTTGTAGTGGTAGTTCCCAACAAGAGTGACAAAAGCCGTTTTTTCCTGATCTTCCGCTGCCAATGGTATTTGGTGATAACCTTGGAAGGCGTCCAGGAAACTCATCCGAGGATGGCCTACTGTCGCATCTACCAACTGATCTATCCTCGGCATAGGGAAAGGATCTTTGGGGCAAGCCTTGTTAAGGTCTGTAAAGTCCACGCAGACACGCCATTTTCCTGTCTTCTTCTTCACCACTACGGTATTAGCCAGCCATTGGGGGTAGAAAATCTCTTTAATAGCCCCTGCCTGTTTGAGTTTAACCACCTTAGTCTTTATTGCCTCCACGTGTTCACTCGAGGGGCGTCGAGGAGGTTGCTTTTTTGGAATAGCTGAAGGATCTACATTTAAACGATGACAGATGAATTCTGGATTCAGACTAGGGGCTTCATAGGCGTCCCATGCAAAAACGTCTACGTTTCTCCTCAGAAGCTCAACCAACTCTTCCTTCTCCTGTAGGGGCAGTCGAGCCCCAACCTGGAAGAATCTCTCAAGGTCGTCCCCTATAATCACCATTTCCAGGCCCTCACAATTCATCTCGTCATCTGGCCCCCCGCGCAGTGACGACGAGGCCCCTAACTGCTATAAGTCATTTTCCCTACTGGCTGAGGCGTCAGTCTCTGGTTTGTGCTGAATTGCTGCAATTAAGCATTGCCTAGCCATAGACTGGCTTCCCACTATCTCCAGTACTTGACCTTCAGAAGGATATTTTACTTTCTGATGAAGGGTGGAAGAAATGGCGCCCAAGGAATGCAGCCATGGCCTGCCCATAATGGCCGTGTACGGAGAGAAGGCGTCTACCACGATAAAATCTACCTCAACCACATCCAATCCAGTTTGCACAGGCAGTCTGATCTGGCCCCTAGGGACCACCATCTTACCTTCAAAACTCACCAAAGGCGAACTGTATGTAGATAAATCCTCGGGCTTTAAACCCAGACCCTTAAAGAGGTCAGGATACATAATTTTCGCTGCACTTCCCTGGTCAATCATGACCCTCTTCACATCATATCCGCCAATTCGAAGGGTAACCACCAGAGCATCATCATGTGGCTGTATAGTTCCCTGTTTGTCCGCTTCTGAAAAACTCAGCACTAGAGGGACATTTGTCTTGGCTCTCTTCGGCACTGAATTAGGCTCATCATCGGTGTAATGTGATACTGACATTATCCTAGTTGGGCAGGATCCAGTCCTCCCTGGGGCGGCGAATATAACATTGATGGTTCCCAGAGGAGGTTTGGATGTAGGATTTCCCTGAAACGCTGCACCAGTCTGGCCTCCTCGGCCACTGGAATGATGCAATAGATGCTTTAACCTCCCTTCTCGGACCAGTTGCTTTAAATGGTCCCATAAGTTCCGACAATCTTCAGTAGCATGACCATGATCTTGATGATATTGGCAATACAGGTTTTGGTTACGATTGCTTGGATCTCCTGCCATTTTATTCGGCCACTTAAAAAATGGTTCATTCCTTACTTTCTCCAAGACTTTCTGCACTGGTTCTCGAAACACAACATTGATCGCTTGAGCATTGGCAGATGCAGGTTGCCATAAAAAGTCTCTCCGAGGACGATTGTTCTGCAGCCGATCCGACCTGGAATCCCTCCTCTCCTGGGGGATCACCTTCGCTTTCCCTTTACCTTGCAATTGATCTTCCTCAATTCTCCTGTACTTATCAATCCTATCCATCAACAAACGTACGCTGGTGACAGGTTTGCCAGTGAGTGACTTTCTCAAATCGTGCTCCGCCGGTAGCCCTGCCTTAAATGTACTAATGGCCACATCATCATAGTCCCCATCTATCTCGTTAAACATCTCCCAATATCTATCCGAGTAAGCCTTCAAGGTCTTTCCCTCACGCATGGACATTGATAGCAAAGATCCTCAAGGCAGAGGTACCCTACTGCATGTGATGAAGCGGGCGCCAAAGGACTGGGTAAGTTTCTTGAAAGAATTAATGGAATTTGCCCTGAGACCATTGAACCACCTCATGGCCATTGGACCCAAGCTGGACGGAAAGATCTTACACATTAGGGCCTCATCCTTTGAATGGACGGCCATTTTTTGATTAAAATGCCTAACATGCTCCATCGGATCTGTCCGGCCATTATAAAGAGAAAAGGTTGGTTGATTAAATCGCCGAGGAAGGCTGGCACACTCAATCCGACGTGTGAAAGGCGATTTGGCTACTTGGCTTAAGGCCTCGTTCATAGCTTTGTTACCTAGGCCCTTATGCAAGGTACTTTTACTCTTCCACCTGTAATTACTGTGCTCTTCGTCGCCAGAGAAGGTCTCACTAGGCGGAGTTCTAGATCTTTGCCTATACATATCATCCTCTATATCCCCAGAAGAAGACTCAGATTCAAGTGATGCTCGTCTTCGCCGCGCACGACGTAACCTCTTCTTCAACTCGTTAATTTCACGTTGCATTTCTTTCTCATTCTCTGCAAGGGACACGTGACTTTTCCCATGCGATTGGCTCCTATTAGTGTGCATGGTTTGCCTACTTTGCTCACGGTCTCTCCTTTGTTGAGGGTTGACCTCCGAGTAGCTATGCTGCGAACCTCCTGATGCCGCCTGGTGCGGATGGTCATTATCCTGATGTGGCCCTACCGTTGGTTGATGCGAACCTGATTCTTCCATTTTATGCGCTAAACCCAAATCTCTTTCTGATCAGATCAAGCAATTTCCCACAGACGGCGCCAATTGTAAGGACCAGATTTGACTTGAATCCAGAACAGGAATGGATCCAGGCCCACGTAGCCCAAACAATAAATTTATAGAGTGCAGGAGAGAAAGCTAGTCTGAATCTTGGGCCAAGATATTGGATTTTAGCATAAAGAGGCTAGAGCTACAAGCATAGTTTATACAAAGAGTATCCTCGGACATGCCCTAGTGCTATGATTTTAGAATAGTTTTCAGTCCGCTTTCCTTTCTCCTTCCTTCGTCTTATATACTATGACTTTTTTTACCTTTTTTATCATCCACGTGTGGACTTGGCGTTGAAAGTGCTTTTTCACCATCTCTCTTGCCATTTCTTGAATCTTCCATTCTTAGTTGGAAGGCTGCCCGTTCACTGTTCAGGTATCACCTCCACATTAATGCGGCCAGAAGGTTAGCTGGGCGGCATTTAATGTGGAGGTGACAGTACCTTTAGATATTTGTTACTGCTTACTCCTATCTTTTATTTGATATTTTTCCCCTTCATTTTGCTGTAAGGTTTGTCCGAGGTGCTATTCTAAATGACTGATAAGTTTACCAAACACCTCGGATAGAAGTCCCGAGGTGACTATAGTCCTCGGACATGGTCAAATCCACCACGAGCAGTCTTTTCCTCTCCTCGGAGGATAATCTTATCTCTTCTTTTGTCGATTGTCCTCGGATATTCTCTCACCCTCAGATTGGACATTGGGCCTGGCCCTTTCTTACACAGCTTGAACATATGAGATTAGATATTGGGTCTGGCCTCTTCCAGCGTAGTTTGAATACCGGATACAATTGGTCCCCACACAATGTAATCTGATTTACTTTCCATCCCTAGGCAGGTATAGAGTAGGTAAGACATACAAAAAAAAGGAAAGATTCTAAAGTGTTTGATGTAAATTGTGATAGGCTAGACACTTGAACATGCTGCGGTTCTTAAGTTTCCCATGATTGCAAATGTGCAATGTGTAGACAACATTATTATTTTCGCCGCCAACAAAGAAAAAAAGACAACATGATTATGTAACTTTGTGTTTTTTAAACGTTTTCTTTAGTTTTATATATAGCAACTCACCAAGCTTCTGAGTGACAGCTTCTCATGAACAGGGTCCGCATCCACAAAAGCCCCATATGTGGTCTCATCATTTTCATTATTCGAGGAAGATCTGTCGACAATTAACACCCCATAAAAATGAGTTTTAAAAAAAAGTTTCAAGTTTGGCAAGAGAGAGAGAGAGAGAGACCTGCTTTGGTCACTGCACATAAGCACCACAAATTTGCTGTGGCTTTTAAAAATTCTATAAAACACTGCTGTATATTCTTGCAGGCCCTTTGAAGCCAATACTAGTAGCCCAAATGGCCCAATACCACCTTTAACTAATGCACCCTTTCGGCTACAAAGCAATTGTGGGTCGGTCCAACTTGGATCCAGCAATTCAGCTTTACCGAGCTCAGTTACCTCAAATGTAATAATCACATCTGCCTGTAAAAGATTATGAAAGATATGAAAAAAATAGTACTTGTTTTAGAATATATAAGCTAGTTTAACAATTTATTTTTAAAAGAGAATCACCTGTGCTGCAGTGACACCAGAAACTTCAAGGACTGATCCTCCCTTAAGCACTTGCTTAGGCAAGTTGACCTCTTTTAAACGCAGCATTTCGATTTCTTTTATTGGCCATTGCACCAATTGTTTTCCGGAATTATCGAGCCAAATACTCCTTGGAATTGCCTGCAAAAAGCGTCACAGAGATCATTTGTATAACTTTTTTTTTTTTTTTTTAAATTTAAGAATGTTTGAAATTCAAATACTGAATAATAATAATAATAATGAGTATATTATAGTTCTTGAGAATAAATTATACACAAAACGTCTTTATATAAGAGATATAGTCTGTGGTACAAAAAAACCTAAAGTGAGCCAAAAGTCCAATGGACCTATACACATTAATAAAGAAAATTTTATTATATAATAAGACACTCCATTGAATTATTTTTAGTGTTGTTTCAAAACTAGCAAATTAAATTCAAACATTTCTTTAAACTATGCATGCTTTTTGCTGAAAAAACTTATTTGTTTAAAATTGATAAAAGTATAATTACACTTATAAAAAAATATAAAACTTTAGAAAGTTGTACATTAACAAATAAGTTAATTTGCTAATATGGTAGGCTTAGTCCAAACCAATTAATTTTTTAATGGAACTCGAAATTTTATAAAGCAATTATGTAGAACTAAAATTACTTGAACTCCAGACCATCCCTTCTTGATATCATCCTCTACACTTGAAGATTCATTAACCCAACCCCATAAGATCCTTCTGTGCTTTGAGTTTCCTTTGAAGAAAGTCTTTGAGGCATAAAATTTTCCATAATCATATCTCAATGTAGAGTTTTTATGGAACGGACCATTATCCGGAACAAAGATATCCTTATCCTGGTTATAACTTCCAATCTTGTAGTAATCATGTTTTGTATCATCTAAGCTCACCTTGAGCACATGTTTAGTATTGGGACCATCAATTGATGTGTCAATACCAAGTGGGCTTTTGGTCAAAACTGGATAAAAATCTGGACACTCCCACATACCTGATTTTTTGGACGAGTAAAGTGGTTTTTTAGCTTCTTCCCAATGAACAAAATCTTTACTCTTATAAAGAATTGCTAATCCTTTTTGGTTAATTTTGCTCCCAATGATTACTCTCCAATACCCATCACGGCCTAGCCAACCAGTGGTTGGGTCTCTGAATGAGGATGAATTGATTTTGTTATAGGAATTAGGGGCCATTAGTGGGCTATCTTGGGACTTAACCCATTCCCTAAGGAATGGATCAGAAAGGTTTTTGATCATGGCCAAGTTCTGGACTTGGTGGTTGTTAGGGTCTATTCCAGTGTATAGAATGACCGGTTGACCCTCGGGGAGGATCGTGATGGAACCCGACCAGCAGCCGTTGATATCAGACTGTTGTGATGGATAGATGGCGGCTTCATGTGGGTTCCAATTCACAAGATCCGTTGATGTAGAGTGGCCCCAAACTTTGTGGCCCCGAACTGCGCCTTTGGGATTATATTGAAAGAATAGATGGTAAATTCCCTTATATAACATTGGCCCTGCAAGAAGATCCACATATAACACATTAACACACTACCATACCAGGTAGATTACATAATCGGTAACTATAATGACCTAAACTATCAATTAATCCCTGTGTTTGTATGATTGACATTTATAAATTACATTCCCTTGAGATTGAGACCTGACTCACCCTTTTGGAAAAAAAAAAAAAAAAATTCCTTGATTTAGTTGATTATAATCTAAAAGAATGAATTGCAGGCAGCCCTTGAAACATTTAGACTCTACTTACCCCACACAAACATATGAAGAAGAAGAAGAAAAGAAATTGTGTCCAATACATCCATTTCTGTGATGTTGTACACATTTTTTTAATCCTATTAACATTGTTGAAATATAATTAAAGTTTAACCCTTTCAGATTGGATTCTGCCCCATGTTTAATTCTCTGTATTATTTTCTAAGTTTTCTTACTAAAAAAAAAAAAAATCTACCACTTTTCAGAGATGGATTCAAGATTCATTTGGTGTCATTTTTGTTAATTAAAAAAAGTTTAGTTATAAACTTGGCTATAGCTTATGGCTACTAGTCCCACTAAAAAAATTAATATTGCTACATATTTTGAAATTTTAATCGTTAAATTACATGTTTTTTATATTCTTATTATGCATGTCAAATTTCGTGTCAATCGAATGTTATTTACTATTAGGTGCATAAACTTTTTATTCATAAGTAATTTTAGATTATAAAAACTTAAAATTTAAATATTTGATTAATGACATAGTTATTGATCTTTAATCTTTTGGAAATAAATTGAGTTTGTTGTCAAACTTTGCCTTTGTTAATTTTGCATCATTCAGTATGTTTTTATCAAATGTGAATTTTGATAAATCAATTTTTATTTATATTTTATCATTATACTTTCCATGCTTGCAAAATTTCAAGATAATCAAAAATCAACAATTGATTCATTCCAATAATAAATAAAGTCTAATTAATATGAAATTTAACATGCATACAAGTAAAGTAACCATAAAATCCATAAAACATGAATTACATAAAAAGTTACAAGTTTTGTAACATTTAATGAAAAGTTATACTTGATCTGTCACTACTTTTAAAGTTTTTTTTGGGATAATTTGAAAATGAGTGATAGAGAGATTTGAACCATTGATATTTTTATTCGAAAAAACTAGAAAGTGTCAAAAGCTATAACTTTTGATCATACATCACTACTTTCAAAGTTGAATACTAAATATGAGTTTGGATAACAGTAGGAGAGGCATTTTACATGTTTGCATTTCATTTCTCTGGGTCCGTGCACTGTTCACAAGACCCACAAGTATGGAAAAATACAAATTTTACTTTAAAACTGGGATTCACAGTACTATTCACACATTTAAAAATTATTTTACTACAGTGTTTTCAACAATAAGTTTTCAGTTTTGAACAATAAGCAGTATCACAGATCCTAAAAATAAAAATGAAAAAGAAATGAAAGAAACTAATGAAGCCGGAAACATTGTAATTGTGGAATGAGAACATGACTAGAAGGAACATACCATTAGGATCTTTTGCATCCAAAGACACCCATTTGTCCAATTCACAATCACAACAGGTCACATTGATAAAATCAAAGATGCCTGTAAGGTTGACTATCTGCAGTAGCCTCAAGCAGAAGAACACCATAGCCAAGGAGGAGGGAGATGAAGAGCAACAGACATTTAGAAGATACAGCCATGGTGGATTTCTTGGGAATGAGGATATAGATAGAGAGCTGACTTCTTACATAAGAGGAAACTAACTATACATGGTGGCGTATAAGCAAGAGTTTTGATGAGATTCAAAGCATAATATGATTGGCATTGCAAAACTTGACCCCTAATAACTTAGTCAACTTCTGATGAGATTCAACATACTGTATAGTTATTCATCGGGATCGGACAAAGTAAGACGTGAAAGGTTCATAGAGAAAGCATAATATTCTTAGAAGAGGGTATATCAAAGAAAATACGTTTATAGACTTTGCATCGAATGAGCCAAAAAGTCAACACTAGTTTTCTAATTATTAAATTGATTAATGTTGCTTCAATAAAAAAAATTAAAAATTAAAAAAAAAATTAAAAAAAAAAAAAAAAAAAAGGAGGACAAGAAGCATCCCGAGAAATGCAACATATATTATACATTGTTGGAAGCCAAATGCAGTTTTTTTTTTTTTTTTTGGGGGGGGGGGGGGGGGGGGGAATAATATATATATATATGCGCGCGCATGTGCAGGTGTTAGAGAATTAGCATCTGATTTCTAAAAAAATCACATTTTACCGTTTCAAAATCTACTTTATCTATTATATCATATTATTTTATAATACACCTAACATCTCAATTTTTATTTTAGCATACAAGTATACAACACATTAAAATAATATATCTACATAATAGTTGCTAGAGGATTAGCATCCAATTTAGGGGTGTGCATAAAACTGAAGAACCAAAAAAACTGAATGAAATCAGTCGAATCATGTCCAAAATTTAGGTTTGGTTCGATTTCGGTTTCTGTAAAGACCGAATTTGAGTACCTAGCCTAAAAGATGGATAAACCTAGACCCAAAAAGCTCAAAACAATAAATTTGTAAAGAGTGGGTTGGAAAACTTTGCTAAAATGAGCTAGACAACAAATAATGTAGGTTCAACTGAAAAGAACAAGAAGATAGATTGATTTAAATTGAAGTAAATCGTCCTTGGCACAGTCTGAGGAGATCAATTCCTATATATTTATCACAAGTTTGAGTACAAATTTGGTTCCTAATTGCTACAGTGTTTCTCTCTTGATTTTTCGATCCCCACTTCCTCAGGGGTTTCTTATATTATATACCTCTCTTTGAATGATCTTGGCCCTCCATTTGTTGATCATCCAAGCCACTACTTGAGTGCTTGCCCCATCGGACACCCCTTCTAGCTCTCTGTGAGTTGGGATAGCCAAGACAGCACTGTTCAGGGGTCTTCTTCACATAAATGCAGCAAGAAAGTTAGCTGCAAAGCATTTAATGCGGTAGCAGAAGCTTTTCCTTAGATATTTCCTAGCTCCCATTCTTCCAGTACGTTCGTAGAGCATGTCTTTATCAATAGATTCTCCTAGAACGTCACCCTAGATGACAGGTGACACATCTCGACCCTCGTTGCATTTAGCCTAGGGGATATTCCTCCTCGGACAACATCTCCCAGCCATTACAATCATAGTTTGCTGATGAAGTTTGAAGTATTATGTCTCTCGTGCTATTGACCTATTCTCACACCATTGTGCCTCCTCGAACAAGACCCAAGGCCCAATATATATATATATATATATATATTTGGGCCTGTGTCCCCACAGTTTCTATTTCTCACAAATCGAAGTTTCGATTTCAATTTCGGTTTTCGATATGTATGCACCAAACCAGCCAAAACCGAACTGAATAATATATAATATATTTTATATTATAATATTATATATAATATAACATCAGATTGGGCCGGCCTTGCAAATATATTGGGCAACCTGCAATAGGCCTTTCAAATACATTAATGCATTAGGCCTCAGGCCTTGCAAATAATCAAGCCCATTAACCCATTAAACTAATTAAATATCTAATTAAACTTAAATTAATTTGGTAAACTAATTAAACTAAAACAAAAAGTTAAAACCCTAGCACATGTTTCACTCATCTCATTCTCACTCTCACACACAGAATAGAACACAACCTCCACAGTCACTCTTACACACCAGACTCCACAATCACTCCAAATCTTCTTTTTGCCGCCAGGCCCCACACACTAGCCTCCACACGATGGCCTCCCCACAACATGATCATCTTCCTTCTTTTCTCACGGTATGATTCTTCTTTTTTCTTCCTCTCTTCTCTTCTCTTTCTCTGTCGCTTTGTATCAACTTCGTTCATCAGCTTTGTTCAACTGCTCTATTGCTTAATTGCTTTTTTTATTTTTATTTTTTTTATATGATTAAAGTTATGGTTTTGAAAATCTTAATAACCCTTTCTTCGAAAAACTGAAACCTAACTGAAATTGACTGAAACCGAAATACCACCAAAACCGACAGTTTCCAACCATTTCAGTCAGTTTCGGTTGAGAATTTCACAAACCAAAATATTCGATTTCGGTTGGCCATACACATACAAAATCGATTGAACCAAACTGAGCACACCTCTAATCCGATTTCTAAAAAATATCACATTTTACTGTCTCAAAAGCTACTTTATCTATTATACCATACTATTTTACAATACATCTGACTTCTCAACTTTTATTTTACCATACAACACATTAAAATAATATATCTACATAATAAAATAATATATCTACATAATAAAATAATATATCTCAAAATCATCTCTATTCTCTTGCATTTTTCTTCCCTCTCTAATTTTTGTCTCTCTTCCTCTGTCTCTCTCTTTCTTTCTCTCAACAATCTAGCACCACCCCCCGGCACAACTACTGACTCAAACCCAGACATAAGACTCAAGCAAAACCCAATTACCCAAACAGAAACTCAAAGCCAATACCCATATAAATCCCAAATCTCAAATAAAACTCAAAACCCAAACCGCCTTCAACAAATTTAATTTTCTATTAAATCAAGGCAGACAGCATAAATGACAAACTTCTTCAAGATCTCTGCACAGAAAAACTTCCAATACAAAAGGTTAATAGAAAGTTAATGAAAAGTCCTTTCTGATCAGTAATGTCAACCAGCAAATAGAAACAATTGATATGCTTTTCAATATGCTAAGGTACTTTTTGAGGGCCCAAAATCAGGGAAAAACCATATATATATATAGAAACTGTAAGAATAAAATCAGATTGTTAAGACCAAGGTCTCAAATGTCATTGCCAATGGAGATGTAGTGTTCCCAAAAGACCGTAACCATATTTACATTGATATTTATACTTGTATAGAAAACACAACTACACCGACCACCCAGTTGCGAACTCAAGACAATATTACTTCTCTAGAACCCGAACAAATATGAGAAACCACACGCACAAAGAGATCTGATTATAGGAACGACAATGGTATCCAAACAGGACTACACCACCGCGCCTCCATCACAGGACCACGCCACAGCTTGGCAACAACCATGCCACCGCAACTCAGTTATAAGTTTAAGGTTGCTATAGTATTGTAGTAAATTTAGGATGATATTGTAGCTCAATTGTAATTTTATTTTTTTTTTTTTTTACAATTACAACTTGGTAATGCATGTTTTTATTGATTTGATGCTAAAATTTAGCATATTCAGAGTTTTACAACTCTCAGAAATTGATGCTCTTGTTAGGTGGAGAAAGGTACCGTTGAATTAATAAATAAAAAAGGTTTATCTCCTCATAGACCCATGGTCATTAGTCAATGTTATGGGTTGTAGCATCGATAACCCTGAATTATCAAAAGTCTTATTTTTATTTATTTAATTTTTTATGTGATTCTACAAATAAAAGATATAGATTTTTTTTTTAATTCTCCTAATAAAAGAGATAAATTGTATCATTAAGTTATAATACTTTTGATATTTCTTACAGGCATATTATGTCAATAGAATATAAAGAAGGGCCAAAAGATCACATTCAAACACATTTGAGTTTTACATCTTTTTTGCACTTCAAATTACTGACCTTTTTTTTTCTTTTCTTTTTTTCCTAAAAGAAGTTTGTCTTTTATTGGATTCACAACTAACATAATTTTTTTCTTACCATTAATAACGTGTTATTGACAGTGCAAAATTTGTTGCATCTCTTGTTTTACCAATTTTTTTCAAAAGTAAAACATTTTCAACTTTTTATAAAGGGTTCTATGATCAATGGAAAATATTTATTAAGTTTGACTATATTTTACCTAAAAAAAAAAAAAAAAAAAAAAACCACTTGAAATGGAAAATAATTTTCCTGAAAATATTTTGCCAAAAACAAACGGAGCACTAATCTTTTAACAAAGGGAAAAATTATAAATATTTTCTTTCCTTATGATATTTCAAAGTTTTTCTTTTTTGTGTGTGTTTTGACTCCAAGGTAACAAAATTTGGTTGTCAAAAGTTATTTAGTAATAATAAGACTTATCAAGGCAATAATTGTCAACCTTTCGTCAGCCAAAGTCGTCGTAAAAGAAATTGGTTTTGGAACGCTATCTCTTTTCAAAAGTCGTTACCCAATTATAAAATAAAAAAAAAACAAACAAACAAAAACAAAATCTTTACTGTGGAACAATCGCCTTAACAAGTTGATTTTCACCACTATAAAAATACTTTAAAGAAAAATTAATAATCTAATTTTACTGTAGGTTGCCAGGGACGAAATTAGGATTCGAAGTCAAGAGGGTCAAATATAATTTTCCTGAGAGGAGGCAAATATAATTTTTCTTGGTCTTATTTTCTAAAATCTTAAATATATACTTACTATTTAATATTTTTTTAAAAAAAATTAGGAGGGGCCACAACCCCCTCAGCTTGTACATGGTTCCATCCCTGAGTTGGTCAACAGTCAACTTAACCTTGGAGAATCTAGCTGTCTTCTTCATTGATCTATCATGAAAAATGGCAATTTCCATGAAGCTTGAGTGACTTCTGTTATAATTAATATACAACTAACCTATATTAAAAGTATTTAACTTTCTCAACCTCTCTGTAATTGTCTCTGCATGCATGTTCTCTGTCATTTCCTTCATACTTTAGCTTATCTTTATATTTAAAAAATGGTTACACACACCTACCTATATATATATATATATATATATATATATATATATATATATATATATATATATATATATATATATCTTGACACAATTTCAAAAAATGGGTGGGTAATAATACGTGTGTAATGAGGTATATATAATAAGGACAAAACTTAGGTACAATACCTTAGGTGCTGTTCCTTAGGTTCCCCTTTTAAGATTTAGCCATGTGGCTACTTAATTAAAAAATACACTTTCATCCCATGAGGAAAAATCCACATGGCAGAATCTTAAAAAGGGTACCTAAGGAACAGCACCTAAGTACTGTACCTAAGTCTTGCTCATATAATAAATACTACTTTTAATTTAATATTGAATAAAATTGAGAATTAACCTGACCACATAATTTGTTCAACCTTAAAAAGCGTTATCATGTTATTGTTTAATTAGTTATACTCTTACCAAAAAAAAAAACAGAAGAGGGTGGCTCGTATTTCTCACAAAGGAATGCCTCATAATAATAATATTGTTATTATAATAATAATAAAATAAACGTCTTTGATTTTTGGTTGATTTCACGCTGTCATTTAAGTTTAATTTTGAAGTCCATATATTTCCTTACTGTCATTATAATACATGTTTTTAATTTTTTGTTAATTTACTATTAATTAAAGCTAATTAAAAATAAATGTTTTATTAATGTAAGCGCTGGAAAATTAATGGTCCAAGTCTATTGAGAATAGTGGTACCCTGTCCTTCAAATTGAGCCCAAACAATAGAATTTGTATAGAGAGTGGGAAAACAGCTTTGATGTAAGTTAGATTAAGTTTTGGTCTAAGGCCGAAGAATCAAAACTGAATAGAGAAGAACAACTCAATGAGTAATTGAGAATAATGCTGTCATTGGGCAAGTTTGAGGATTGGTTCTTATATAAGTTTGTTACAAGTTCTAATTCAAATCACACCCTATTCACTTTCTTGTCTACTTAATTCTTTTGGAAAAATAATCCCCCTTAACTAGGAGGTTTCCTTTCCTTATATACTTTTTTTCTTTACATCCTAACTCTCCACCTATATGCTTCAAGGTTTTCCTTAGGACACTTGTCCCATCAAAGTTCTACTGAAAGTGGTAGAAGGAGCTGCTTAGCTATGAAACTACTGTTCAAATGTCATTTTCTCATTAATGCAGCTGATAAGGTTGTTGCAATGCATTCAATGCGATGGTGGAAGGTAAACCTTTACAGGAAGCACCCTCCCACCGCCTTGGCCCCTTTCCAAGATACTTATTCCTCTAAGCAGGCCCTCATACAGCATTATCTCGCATCTCCTTCCCTTCTCGGATCAATGAAGTTTTCGGGTTGAATATGCTTTTCAAGCGGAATCATGTTTTTTACTTCGTATTCAACCCTCCTCAGTCCTCAAACACCCTACAATTAAAATAAAGCAACCAAGCACTAAAAAAATCCTAATTAAATTAGGTATTATTAATTTATTTCTAAATAAATTCTAATTTAATTATGTTAGACTTCTATATTTATTTTCTACCAATTCGCTGATTTGGATTTTATTTTTATTTTTTATTATAGATATGAATAGCTTTTTATTCCTTAATAAATATTTAAATATAAAAAATTCTCCATTAACATTAAGCCTTTAGGTGCACATGTGGTATGGACCAACTAATAGTATTTTAAGATTGGTTTAAACTTAAAAACTATACGTATTAATTAAGTATTAACAATTAGTAGTAGGTTCCAATTAATTCAACTAGTAAAATCTTTGATGGTTGAATAAGAGATCTGGTGTTCAATCTTCGCATACACCAAAAACAGATTGGTGTCTTGATTTGATTATAAAGAGTTGGAATGGCAACGGGTCAGGTTCATGGTGGGTTTTTCTATGCCTGAACTCGACTCGCGGGCTCGCCCCCATGACCCAAACCCATCCTATTTAATAAAAAAGTTTTTTTTTCACCCTAAACCCACCCTGTCAAGCCCTCGTGGGCCCTGTCCCATCATGCCCAACCCAAAATTAGAAACACAAATCTCAGATTTATCATTTTCCGACCCAAAATCACAAACACAAACACAAATTCTAACACAAACACAAATCACAAACACAAATTTTAGATTTATGATTTTCCCTTTCAAAATCACAAACCAAACACAAATTTCAGATTTATAATTTTCCCTTTCAAAATCACAAACACAAACACAAATCCTAATACAAACATAAACACAGAAATTATAAACACAAACACAAACTCACATGATTGAGACGAACTGAACCCAAAAAAAAAAAGAAAAAAAAAAGAGAGAGAACGAGGTGGAGCGAGGCTATAAGGCCATGAGAAGGAAGCTGAGCGAGGCCATGAGAGGGTAGCTGACTAGCAAAGTATCGGTGCGAGATAGGTGAGGGATATGGCAAATGGGTGAGGGAAATTAGAGGGTTGTGCGAGCTCGGCGAGGACAAAACGGAGATGAGAGAGTCAAAGAACTGTGCTTGACTGCTTGTGACCATGTGAGTGAGAGAGTTGAGAGATGAAGAGGGAAAGGTAGCATGTGAGTGACAGAGCTAAGCTGAGAGATGAAGAGGGAAAGGCGGCATGTGAGTGAGAGAGCTGAGAGATAAACAAAGAGTTTAGAAGATATTTATATCTATGGCTAGGGGTTTTTTAATTTTTTTTAATATTATATATGTATACGGGTCAGGTTCGGGCTGGGTTTGCATAATACCCGAACCCAACTCGAACCCATTTCGGTTTTTTTTATTATTTTTATTAAAACCCAAACCCACCCATTTGCTTCACGGATCGGGTAGAACTCGCCCCATTAGAGGCGGGTTAGACCAAGTACCCGCAAGTCGAACATATTTTATTATCTCTAATAAAGAACTATCATCAAGAATGAATGTCATAGATTAAAACTCTCTAAAAAAAATATTAACAACCAATAATATTTTAAAATAACTTAAAAGACAAAAGCAATGAGGATTTTTTTTTTTTTTCAATCTTGTGACTACAAAATAAAAACCATAGGCTAATCAACTCTTGGTAGTTTTGCTCCAGTCGTTTTTGCACGTGCAATTTTCTGATCCCCACTGATTTGGAAAACAAGGTTAACTTTAATGCATATGATGATATTGATGAGTGATGTGTTGCAGTTCGATTCGAAGTCTTCATTCATGCCTGCTTACTACTTTTCTTTTTCTTTTTTTTTGGGGGGGGGGTGGGGTAATTGTTTATGCAGATGCAGGTGTTCGAACTCCTGAGTTGAAGGTCAATAAGGAGACCTGGTACCACTTGGGCCAACAGGCCCGGTGGTATTCATGCCTGCTTACTTGCTTTCCCAATATCTTTCATTATTAATTATTGGGTATGGTAGAATCTTTATTAATTGACGATTTCAAGTGCTTTATCGATTGTCCTTCCACTTCATGCCTACCATTAAGCCAATGAGATCGAAACGGGTTGGCCAAAAAAATAGAAGCTTGCAACAAGACAGATTTTTTGTATGTCTCATAAGCCATAAGCCATAAGCCACGCCCCTGTTTTTTTATATGAAAACTATGTTAAAAGCATTCACCTCATGCAAAAAAAATTTGTTTATTTTAGAACTAGAATTTTCTTTTTCTATTTTATAAATTTATTTTTCAAAAAACCTTACATTAAATTATCCATAGTTTTAAAAACCAAATCGGGGTAAAACTATATTTGCCTCTGGTTCTCGATTTAACCCCGTTTTTAACCGGTTATTAGGGATTTATTTGGACCTGAATGGTGGCTGGTTTCTTGTTCAACTGGTTGATCTGGTTTGGTTTTTTAAACCATAAGATTACCTATTTTACACTACATTACATTAAAATATCGATTTTTATTGATATTTTATTATCTTTTTTCCCACACACTAGTCATCATACACTCTCTTTCTTCAGTTTCTAGATACGTAAAGAAAGAATCAAAAATATATATGCAAAGTGAATGGTATCTTTGTAAATTTATAAAGATACTATAGCAACTTTACAAATTTACACATTTTTTAGCTTGACTTATATGAGTGATTTTGGAGGTTAAATTTGTAAAATTGATATCTTTTCTATTTTGTATTGATTGATGTAAATGCTCTTAGGGTCTTGGGAATGATCTTCAAATAGGCACATACTGGTTTTTTAAACTTATAGACTGTCTTTAGTATAAATAAAACTACCAAAAACATTTTAGGTATGGTACAATACTCACTACATACATTACAAAAATGATTGGCACCAAATTGTATTTTTTTTATTAATTCAAATATTTTTATTGTCGAGGAAGAAGATATCGTAAAAAATAATAAAACTTAAGTACAACCCCTTAAATGCAGTATAATAAGTTTCCCAATTAAAATGCATGGTCGTATTGACCAATGAAGTACAAAAAATGCTATTTTTTTTTCAAGAATAATTAATATGTTATAGTTATGTATCTTAATTTTATTGGATAACCTAATGTGATGCACCTAGATTTTACCCTATACAAAAATACAATAGTTATATTCAAGTAAATCTTTTTTTTTTCTCCCTTCCAAATCTTGAAAACTAAGTTATATAACCTAAATGATCTAAGCCAAGTTGAATTAAAGTAAGCCTGAGCTATTTGAGTTCAAGCTCATTACCAAATTTGATAAGATGTTCACGAATTACTTAATTAACTTATTCTTTCTTATATAATAAGTAGTGTGACTAAATTTTTGTTTACCCATTTACAAATCTATGCGAATAATCAATAATTAAATTATAGTTAATATTATATTTTTTGAGTTAATTAGATAGAATTATTTTATTTTATGAAATTATAAAAATTAGATCCATCAACTTGGTATTGTTAAAAAATTGTATTTAATTTTACTACAAAGTTGTTTATATATATTATCAAAAAATTATGAATAACAATTTGATATCTTATAAACTTATTTACAAACTCACAAAATCAAATCTCAAGTCCATATAAATACATGGTTTTAAATCTTACAAGATCTCACAATCTTAAAATATTGGTCATTTGTTCAAATATCAAGATATATCAGCCTAATTATTACAAAATATATATAAAATCTGAAATATAGGTTTGACACAATTTTTTTTTTTTTTTGATAGATAGGTTTAACACAAATGATTATATAGATATTATTAAAAATATATATATGAAAAGGGGGAAAAAATTTAAAGATATCACTTATGATGGAATATTTTGCATAACATATAAAATTATATCAAATTAATAAATATCAATTATCATGAAAAACCTCAGCCGGGCCTTGGCGAGATCTCAATCTCCTTGGGTTACTCCGAAATAGTCTATTATATCTTTGTACCATATGATGTTGTTGGGCTTAGGGTTTGTATTAAATTATCTACATATTAATTTGTTGGGCTCTGGCCTCAAGGTTTGTATTAAATTATCTATATTTGAAGTCAATTTGATATATTTTATTTTATTAGTTGATTATAAATTTGGTGAGATGTGAGTTTCAGTTAAATCAATAGATAAAATTGTTTATCTTTGAATAAGGGATTTGAGTTTGAGTCTTGCCTACACTAAAAGTCAATTACTATTTTTACCTATTGATAAAAAAATAATTATTATTGAGGGGCATTGTATATTCCAACTCCACAATAATTATAAAGTATAATACTTACTCTAAAGCGATTTTTTATAATAATAATAATGATGGTGTTTGTCTCTAAAAAAATTAAAAAAGAAAAGTAATGATGTTATGTATAATTATTGTAGCATATAATAGTGATGGTGATCACACCATAATATGGTGTACTATCACCTATATAATAACACCTACTTGATGGATGGTGTTGCTACCCAACCAACAGTAGAGAATTAATTAAGCGTTAAAATTAGTTATTTATAGAAATTGTGTGTCTTTTAGATAAAATGCATCTCTTGGTAAATAGACATATCTTTTCCCAAGAGACATGAGGAGTCTATAAATACTGGGACTTCTCATTCATTGTTGCATTACATAATTTTATTTTCTCTATCTGTGTTAGTAATTACCAGTCTAACAATATCACTATACAAATAGGGGCCTAACGACAATTACATTTAAAATTATTTTTTCTCAAAAAAAAATACATTTAAAATTATTTTTGCACTGTGAAAATTATTTAAATAAGTAATATTGTTAATCTACTTAGAGGATAAGGACATAAATCAATCTAATTAAGCCGTGTGATGTGTCCTTGCTAACTTAAAAAATATCCCACCAATAAAAATTATCTTTGCACTGTGAAATTTATTAAATATAGTAATTTTGGTTATCTACTCAGAGAACAAGAAATAAATCAATGTTTTTTTAAAAAAAATTATAATTTGATAGTTACAATCAGGACTGGATATTTGAATTTTAAATGTTCTGGTTGAAAACACCAAGACATGACAGTTGGATTACAAAGTTTTTAAACACTATAAAATCAATCTAATTAAGACCCAACACTAATTAAAAGTACCATGTTGTGTCATTCGCCCTTGCTAACTTAATATATAAAGTGTAGGGTTAAGGGCCTAAAGTGTATATTGGGCCTTGGGCTTGATTTGAGGGCACGAATGGTCTGAAGAGAAATAAATAGCTATTTATGATCACCAGTCTTAAGCCTCATAATTAGAAAATGAGTGGAAGATGGTTCGAGGAGGAACATCTCCTCGAATAAACTGGGAACAGCTCCGGTATGTATCATGATAATCAAGGTGACCTTCCAAGAAGTTCTAGTGACAGGGACGTGCATCATAAACATACTAGGGTGATAGAAATTCAAAAATATCTAGGGGAAAGCTGTTTCCACCGCATTGAATGCATTACAGCTACTCTTCTGGCCGCATTTATGTGGAGAAAACCCTTGAAGAGTACTACTGTCTTGGCTACCACAACTCACAGAAAGCCAAAGAGATTGTCTGATAGAACAAATACTCAAGTAAGAGCTCAAATGATCAACAAATGTAGGGTCAAGATAATCCAAGGAGAGCTATATAATGTAAAAGACCCTTCATGAGGAGGGAGGAAGGAGAAAGAAAGAACACTATAGCAATAAAAAATGTTTAATTGATTTAGATGATAATTGACCTCCTCGGACAACGATTTCATTGAGTTCTATATTCCTTGTATTTGCTTGGTCATCTTCTAAGTCCATACTAGTTGTTGTCAACTTCATTAGGGTCTAGTTCGTTAACCTACTCTCTACAAATATATTGTATTGGACTTATTGGGCTAACATCCCTCCATATCTTGGGCTTGGGTGCCGAAACGTGTCCTTACATAAAGTATTATATTTTCCAATGTAGTACATTGAGTTATGTTTTAGAATTTTTTTTTTATATTATATACTATTGAGAACATGTAAAAATTATTTAAATATAGTAATACACTAATACTAGTAGCTTCCTTAATTCCCCTGTTGCTGACATCACTGCACCAAGAGGAAATCAAATTGTAAATTATTATTCAGCATACTAGATACAAAACAAAGAGACCATAAACACCCAATATTTCCATACATAAGTTTCTCAAAAAAAAAAAAAAAAATCCATACATGTAGTGTAATACTAAGCAGGGTGTGCCTTTGTGTTAGAACATTTTTCCTCTCCCTTGTGTGTGTATTTATTTCCCAAAAAAAAAAAAAAAAAAGACCAAGTTCTCATTTAGGACTGCTAATTGTTTATTGGCTTAAAAAATAAGCTAGACAAAAGTGGAGATTTATTTTTACACAATCTAAAGAGATAGGAATGCACTCTAATAATGTTTTGCTCATTTTTCTACCACCCTGCTTAGTATGATTCTGAAATGTTCTTTTGCGCTAGGACGTCAAATTTAGTTTGATTAGATGTAAGAAGTTGAGGTGCTGGCGCATTAAAAACCATATTTGAATAATTTTTTCATTGCTTGGTTTCAAATCAACTTAAATGGGTGAAAATTGGATTTGGATCTTGATATGACCCCTGAATTGTGTTAGTCTACAGCTATAAAATCCCTGAAAGCTTAAAAATGAGAAAAACGTAGCCAACAAATCTCTGAATGCGGTTTTCTTTCTATTTTTTTAAAAAATATTAATAATTTTACTTATTTAACTCCATTATTTAAAATTTCTAAAAAAGTCAATTTGAGAATAATCTAATTAAGCCCCACCACTTATATTAAAATTACAATGTTTGTCCTGTAGCCTTGCTAAATTAAAAATTTCTCACCAACAAATTGTTTCATAACTTGGTAGGTACTTAGATGAGGACAACCTTACTCAATCAAATAAATATTACTATATATTTTGAAATTTAATCATTCAATTCCATATTCTTTACGCTATTAATACACATGTCAAATTTTGTGTCAAGTGGATATTATTTACTATATGATCTATAAGCTTATATTTTATGCATAATTTTAAACTACAAAAATTTGCAATTTAAACAATTTATAATTGATATAATTATTGATCTTTAATCTTTTAAAAATTTTACAAGTATGAAAGATATAAGAAAAAAAATTAATCTAACAATAAATTTGTCAAAATTTACTTTCAATAAAAAGATATTGAATAAGGTTATAACCTAAAACTACAACAAGTGTTATAACTAAATTTTGTCCCTAGCTAACCTATCTTTAGAAGACACATTGGTTTTTGCCAGACAATTTCATTTTGATAGTTCTTTCATCTTTGCTAAACCCAAAATTTAGTCTCATATGGATATGGTCTATCGGATTGGGCCTTATGAAGTGTCCAGCAGTTCATTGAACTTTTGTGAAGTCAGTGACTTTTAATATTTCTTTGAACTTGGTCATACCTATTGGTTTATTTGGGTTTCCAAAGTTGTAATGGGCTTGACTTTGTTCCTTAGTAGCTTATTTTGTGTAAATAAGGACCATTTAGTCAGAGTCCTTGTTTCTTAAAAAAGAGAGACTTAAGAGTCCATGTTCGTGGATCATAAAGTCCAACTTTATTTTTGCAAATCATAAAATCTAGCTTGCTTGTGGGTCTTTCAGCCCATTTAATTTTGCAGGTTCTTTAGCTCGGCTTAAGCCTTTTATGATTAATTCGGTTTTAAAACCCAATAACATGATGTGGACATGTGGCCCATTTGTAATTGGGTTAATTTCACATTTTACCTTTTGGGTTTTTTCCCATTATTTTGGGCTTCTGAGCTTTTTACTTGAAAATGTTGTAAAGTTATTGTCAACATAACATTTCTTTTTATATATTGAGCACACCCATTTTAGCCTTGCTCCAAGAGGCAATAGATTCAGTAGGTTTTTTAGGAGCTAGTGAACTCCCATGCCCATCCGACTAAAATCAATAAGTAGAAATGGTAGGTTATTATTGGTAATTAAAAAAATGATATCAACTGTGGGGGATTTTAATAGAATTGTAATTTTCTTTTACATAGTTTTAATAAGAATCCATAAGACTTTTGCTAATTTAACTATGGTGAAAAATATTATGAAAATTAGCCCATTATATACTATTTTTTTTATGCAAATGGTAATTTATCTCTAATCTAAATATAGAAAGGGTTTGTAATTTTGTATGTTAAAGTTACCCTTCCTCTTTTCTTTTTTGATGAGAGTAAAGTTACTCTTTCACTATTAATACTTCAATTGCAAATGTTGTAGTAACGTTTTTAGCATATTTGCTCTTTTGGCATTTTCAACATATTTGAATTTGTTAGAGGCATGGTTTTAAATCTCACAAAATTTCACTATCTTAAAATATTGGTAAAAAAAATTCTCCGTCTAGATATTGAAATATATAAGCCTAGTTATAAAAAAAAATTAATATAAAATATATTTAAAAATTCTGAAATATATCTCCTGCCCTAATAGTTCTCTCTCTCGTCTACACAAGAATTCTCCCTCCCTTAGGTTTCTAAGGGTCTATATTATCCTTTTATTCCTTTTTGTAGCAGATTTCTACTTTTTTGTGGCAAATGGCCAAAGATGTGATCAATAGTCTAGGAAACATGAAGCTTACTATGGAGGAAGAAGAAGATATAACTATCTCGGATAAAGGCCGAAAGGAAGAAATAGAGAGTTGTGCTCAAAGTTTGATAGGAAAGTTCCTCACTTGCAAATCTTTCAATAAGAAGGTGGCTCAAAATATGCTAAGGAAAGCGGGGGAATGGATGAAGGAATGCAGATAACTAAAGTTGGGTCAAACCTATTCTAGTTCAAGTTCAAAACAACACTTGATCTAGAACAAGTGTTACTGTTGATAATCAAATGTTAATGTTGTGTTGATGGCAAGTGGGGATGATAGCAAAAAATGTGAAGTTTGATGCAATGGGTTTATGGGTGCAAATATGGGGGGCTCCTCTTGATATGGTCTGCCCTTAAGTGGCTGGTGAAGTAGGTGGTAGACTAGAAAAGGTGGAGGAGGTTAAGCGGCGATGGAGGATATGCAGAATTTGTTCATGAGGGTTAAAATGGCCATTCCAATTTCTCAACCTATTCGACAAGGGGGCTTTCTCTTAGGATCGGATGGACAGTGTGCTTGGGCGACGTTCAAGTACGAAAGGTTGCCAATTTTCTGCCATTATTGTGGTTTGTTAGGTCACGACCTCAAGCATTGCACTAGTTATTTTGCTGGTACAAAAAATGGAGAGGAAGTGGTATGCCAATATGGGGATTGGCTAAAAGAAAATGGAGGTCGGCCTCGATCACCACCCAAACACAAACTAGAATGTCATGGAAAGTCTCAAAGTGTGCAGGTAAAGTGGACGACAATGACCAAATTGAAGAGCAAGGTGGTACGACCGCGGTGAATATGGAACACAGTGCAAATTCAAACGAGCAAGACAGAAGGGAGGAAGGTATGTCTGAGATTCTTGGAACATCCATGGGGCATGAAACGTGAGATAAAGGCAATCTCGAGATGTTTGGGATGAATTCAGATAGTGGAGATAAAATTTCCAAGAAGCATGGGCCTATTGATATGGATATGGAGGTGTTGGATACGGGTTGGGAGGATGACAACTATCCTAGTTTGATTTTAAAGGATCAAGATAACATGGCTGATTCAAATTTGAAGAGGAATAATGAGGTGCCGAGTCTTGGTGCTGAGCATGTGGAGATTCCAACTAGGGATGGGCTGAGAGACTTTAAGAATAGGCCCACTTGAAAGAAGTTGGCTTGTATGTTATGTGGGTCGGGTGCTTCACAACAATATGAAGAATCTATCCTGGGAAAGTGATATGTGTAGGAAAAGGAAGAGAAGATAGGAATGGATTCAGAAAAACAATTAAGGAAGCGTGAGAAGGTGGAGGAAAATTCACAAAAAAAATACAGTGGTGGGGATGATGAATCACCCTTTGTCGAGCAAAATGAGGCTTTTAAGTTGGAACTGCCAAGGGTTTGGGAACCCTTAGACTGTTTGTAGCCTTTACAAAATTGTGAGGGATCAAACACCTATAGTGTGTTTTTTAATGGAAAAATGATTGGATGAAGATGGATTTAATAATCATTGTAGGGAGTTACCATTTCAGAACAAACTCATTGTCAAGAAACCAAATTCAGGGGGAGGTTTAGCTTTGGTGTGGAAACTTAAGGTGCATCTTAAGGTGATTAATTATACTAAGAATCATATTCTAGCTAAAGTAGTGGAAAAGGATGGCATGGAATGATTCCTGACTTGCTTCTATGGCTGGCCTGAGGCCAATTAAAAAACTAAATCATGGACACTTCTATCTTACCTCTCTACACTAGTGAATGGTCCTTAGTGCTATATTGGTGACATCAATGCAATTTTATATGTAGCAAAAAAACAAAGCTCTTATCCAAGGCAGTATAAGTAGATAGAGGAGTTTGGGCAAGCATTGGACTCATGTGGGTTGGCTAACTTAGGTTTTTGGGGTTATCCATTTACGGAATAATAAAAGGCCAAGTACTACAAATACTAGGCAGCGGTTGGATCGAGCCGTAGCTAATGTGGATTGGAGGGGGACATTTCAAGAATGTGCCATTACTCATCTGGTGTCACATGCTTTTGATCATCTGCCACTTCTTATGCAAACCAAACCTAACAGAGGAAGCCAAGGTTATGGGGCACGTGGATTTAAATTTGAAGAATCATGGCTACTGTGGGATGATTGTGAGAGAACTGTTAAAGAAGCATGGAATTCAGGAGGAGTGACAGAATCGGCTATAGCTAATACACAAGAAAAAATTAGGGGTTGTGGCACAAACCTACATGCATGGGGCTCTTCGAAAACCCACCCAGATACTGAAGAAATTAAGAAGCTACAAAAACAGGTTGAGAGATTAAATGCAAATGCACCAACTGAAGAAAGCAAAGCTGAATTTTTGGAAGTGAGCAGAAAGTTAGATGACCTACTAGCAAAGTAGGAGATATATTGGCACCAAAACTCCAGAGTTTCTTGGTTAAGGCATGGTGAAAAAAACACTAGATTTTTTCACTCAAAGGCTTCCTAAAGAAAAAAGAAGAATCTTTATCCAAGGCATAAGGGACTAGGAGCAAAATTGGGTTGACGAGATAGAGGATATTGCTGGAGTGGCGACTGATTATTTTGAGGCCATTTTTACTTCAGGTGGATGTGATTAGATAAATGAATGTCTTAATACAATTTAACACAAGATGACGGAGGATATGCAAGAAGTATTGTCCAGTGAATATTGTGTGGAAGAAATCAAAGTAGTGTTGTTCCAAATTGGACCAACAAAGGCTCCTGGACCTGATGAGATGAATGCTCTCTTTTACCAAAAATTTGGGATATTGTAGGTGATGATATGATTGCTGCTGTGTTGGATTTTTTAAACTCTAGTAATATGCTACCTTAAATATAATTATACTCATATTGTACTTATTCCTAAAATTAAGCCGCCTGAGAGGATTTCTGATTATAGACCCATCAGTCTATGCAATGTCATTTATAAAATTATATCTAAAGTTTTAGCAAACAGGCTAAAACTCATTCTTCCTCGTCTGATCTCTTCCAATCAAAGTGCTTTTATACTTGGGAGACTGATTACTAATAATGTCCTGGTAGCATATGAAACTCTACATTCCATGCACTGTAGGAGAACGGGCAGAAAGGGATCATGGCTCTGAAACTAAATATTAGTAAAGCATATAATCGAGTGGAATGACTTTTCTTGAAAGGTATTATGTCAAGGCTAGGTTTACCTGAAGGGTGGATTGATAGAGTAATGAGTTGTGTGACAACTCTTAGCTTTTTCGTAAGTATTAATGGAAAAACTTATTGTAATATCCTACCCTCTAAGGGGCTTCGACGATATTTTTTGTCACCTTATTTGTTTCTGTTATGTGTAGAAGGATTTTCTTCATTGCTAGCCAGGGCAGAAGGCAAGGGTCAGCTTCATGGAGTATTTATATACAGGAGGGCATTTAGCATTTCCCATTTGTTATTTGCTAATGATTCATTGTTATTTTGTTGGGCTAATCAGGAGGAAGTACAGGTTATTTCTGAAGTTCTACAGACATATACAGCATCATCAGGCCAATGTATAAACTTTTAGAAATCCTTTGTTTACTTGGCAACAATATTGGGAGGGAACAAAGGGATAGGATTAAAATGACATTAAGCATAAAGGAGGTAGTACAGTTTGAGTTCTATCTAGGGCTACCAACATTGGTGGGTAGATCTAAATATCAAACTTTTTCTTTTTTAAAGGATAGAGTTTGGAAGAAAATCTAAGGATGGAAGGGGCAATTGTTGTCTAGAGCTGGCAAGGAAATACTTATTAAGACAGTGGCCCAATCCATCCCTACTTACACGATGGGGGTTTTCCAGCTACTAGTGAAGTTTTGTAATGAACTAAATGCCATGTGTGCTAGATTTTCGTAGGGTTAGGTTGGAAATGAAAGGAAGATCCATTGGAAGAGCTAGGATGTACTATCTCAATTGAAAAGAGAGGGTGGTATGGGGTTCTAGGATATAAGGGCTTTTAATCTAGCCATGTTGGCTAAACAAGGTTGGAGATTGCTACAAGATCATAGGTTGTTGTTGTATGAGTGCTTCAAAGCTAGGTACTTCCCTAGGAGTACATTCTTGGAAGCCTCTGATGTACCTAATAGCTCTTATGTTTGGAAAAGTTTAATAGTAGCCCAATTAATTTTGAAAAAAAGGATGTTGTTGGAGAGTAGGTGATGGAACGTCTATTCGTGTTACTCAAGATCGATGGATTCCAAATTACCCAACAAATAAGGTCTTGCACCCACCAATGGAGGAGGAATGGGAGTGGCATGTCTCTAAACTCATTGATTGGATTGTATATGAATGGGACCGAGGTGTACTTGCTACTAAATTCCATAAGAATGATGTGGAAGCTATACTCTGGATTTCATTGAATAGAAGACATGTCCTTGATATTGTAATGTGAATGGGGTGTATATGGTGAAATCTAGCTATCATTTGGCTAGAATGATATCAAGAGAAGTGAGGGATAGGAGGAGAGTTCGGGGGGAGAGGCACAAGAATCAGATTTGGCTGAAATTGTGGAACTTCCATTTACCAAATAAGATTAAGATATTTTCTTGGAGGGCATGTCAGAATATACTGCCAACAAGAGAGAATCTAATGCGGAGGAAAATCATTGAGGATGGCTTGTGTGAACTTTGTCGACAAGAGAGTGAATCGGTGCTTCATGTCTTATGGAGATACAGAGTGGCTTAAGATGTATGGTTGGATGTAGGGTCTGTCTACAAAAATGTTTAAGAACTCAAAGGGACATTCTACAGTTGTTTGAAGAATTATTGGATAGACTATCAGTAGACGAGTTTGAGTTGTTCTTAGTGCAATGTTGGATGATATGGAATCAATGTAATTTTGTCAAGCATGGTGGTGTGATACAAGACCCATCCCGGCTGAATAAGAGGGTAGAGGACTTTATAGAATAATACAAAGAAGCTCAAGAGCAGCAGGTAGCCCCAGTTATTTCTTGTTTAGCACAGTAACAAGCTTCATGGCTGCCACCGACGGGTTTTGCTTACAAGATCAATTTTGATGTAGCTATCTTTACAGGGATTAACGCTTTAGGTGTTGGTGTGATAATTCGAAATAATATGGGAGAGGTTATGGCAGTGCTGTTGGTGAGAGGACCACCAGTAAGGTATAGCAAGGAAGTTGAAGTTCATGCATGCAGTAGGGCGATGGAGTTTGCAAGGGAAGCTAGATTTCAGGACCTTATTTTGGAAGGTGATAATGTGATAGTCATGCAGCCGCTGAGGTCTTCACGAGCCACTTATTCCAAGTTGGGGCACATTTTTGAGGATATCCAATGTATGGCAAGGGGATTTAAACTCTATCTATTAGCTGTGTTAAGAAAAGTGCTAATTATGCAGCACATTCTCTAGCAAAATATGCTAGACAAATAGTGGAAGAGCTAGTATGGTTGGAGGAGCCCCCCCGCCCCCTCAACCTACTCAAGATGCTTTGTATGTAGACAATGTCTATTTATGAATGAATGAGATGGGTTTCTGTTCAAAAAAAAAATTTCTGAAATATATGTTTAACACAAGTGATTATATCGATATTATTAAAAATATATATGAAAAGTGGAAAAATTTTAAAGATATAACTTATCATGGAAAATCTTGCATATCAAATTAAAAAAATATCAATTATCATGAAAAATCTCAGCTGGGCCTTGCTAAGATTTGAACTCCTTGAGTGAAAGAAAGATGATAAATTGTTCTTTTAGAAAAATAAACAAATTGGGCCTCATTAAGTTCCCAACAGTTCATTGGGCTTTGTGAAATGAATGAGTTTTAATATCAGTTTGGCCTTGGTCATATTAAATTACCGATTGTTCCAAAAGTTTAATCTATTGGAATATGGTAAATTTAATCATTTAACCACATAATTCTAACACTCCCCCTCATGTGTAGGCTGAAACTACCTTTTAATAGGTGAGACCCAACATGTAGGAATTTAAATAAGAGATAGAGTGGAGGAGATAGAGATCAAACTCAGGATCTCTCTCTCTAATACGATATTAATTGATTATCCCAATAGTTTAAGCTTTTGGAACAATCGGTAATTTAACAAGTCATATCTATTGGTTTTTTTTTTGGTTTCCAGAGTTGTTTTGGGCATGGGTTTTTCCTTATGGTAGCTTATTTTGTGTAAACAAGGGCCATTTGAACCATTGTAAAAAAATCCAAGACTTTTATGGGTCATTTGATCCAAGTAAAAGATAGTATTAACCCAATAAGAGGACCTCTGTTATTTAGTAGTTTAGGCTGGCTTAGATAGATCAATTTAGCTTGTCCATGGGTGTTTCAGCCTATTTAGTTTTGTGGGTAATTTAGCCCGAGTTAAGTGCAAGTTGTGGATCATGGAGCTCGACTTAATTTTATGGATCATGAACTCCAGCTTATTTACGAGGCTTGTAATTTATTTAGTTTTGCAATTATTTTGCTTGACTTAAACCTTCTATGATGAATTCAGTTTTAAAACCCAATAACATAAGATGGATATGGGGCCCATTTGTAATTGGTTTAATTCCCATTTTTATCCCTTGGGTTTTTTATTTCTCTTTTTGGGCTTTTGAGCCTTTGTTTCTATTTATATAGATTTAGCTCACCCATTTTAGCCTTTGCTCCTAGCCTCCAAGAGCCAAAAGAATAAAGAGATTCACTATAGGTTTTTTTGGGAGTTTGTGTGATGTGTCCAAAAACATTATAAGCTGGAAAGTGAAAAAAAAAGAAAAAAAATGTGATATTAAGGATTAACTTAAATGTTGCCATTTATCCTCAAAAGGATTAACTCAAATGAGATTGAGACTTTGATTTGTAGATTTTTCTGGGGTCAAAGAGGAGAGAATAGGAAGATTTATTTTGGGAAGTGGTAAGAATTGTATAAACGGAAGATGCTGGGAAGTATGGGCTTTAAAGATCTCTCAATGTTTAATGATGCATTTTTGGCCAAACAAACATGGAGGCTCCTTCATAACACTCAATCACTTTCCTACTGAGTATTCAAAGCTAAATTCTTCCCAAACTCTACAATGATGGAAGCCAAAAATCCAAACAATACGTCGTATGTTTGGAAGAGTATACTCAATGGAAGGGAAGTTATTAAATGTGGGGCAGCTTGGAGAATTGGGTTGGGGAATTCAGTCTATGTTTGGGGGGATAATTGGCTTCCTATAAAGAATAAACCTAGGATTATTTCTCTGATGATTGAAGGTGGTGAAACTGTCATGGTAAGGGATTTCATTGACTCGATCTGCAGAATATGGAAGGAGGATGCAATTGATAATGTTTTTTTTTTTTTTTTTTTTTTTTTTTTTTTTTTATGATTTTGAAACTTTAATAATAAATAACACCCCCCTTTGCTCTTCCATCCAAGATGATGTCCTAATCTGGCCTTTCAATCCGAATGAGGAGTACTCTGTCAAGTCTGGTTATAGATTCTTACAGGAAGCTAGTCTCTTACAACAAGCTGGCCTATCAATGACTAATTCCATGAAGCCGTTGTGGAAAAAAATCTGGAGCCTCGATGTATTGAGTAAGGTTAAAAACCTAGTGTGGAGTGCATGCAATAATTCAATCCCTACCAAAGAAAACTTGGTTCGATGCAAAATCATCACCGACAATCTATGTGATTTTTGTAAGCAACACTAAGAGGATATTGTGCACGCCCTTTATCGTCGTTCAATGCTAGAAACCATCTGAAGCAAGACCCTAATTTGGAACCATGGTGCACTCAAGCGAAGCACATCTTTCATTGATATTATTGATTTTATTTTTGCAGGTAATAAGGATCTTGAGCTCTTCACCTCGGTTATGGAATATGTGGAATCAATGAAACAACCTTTGACTAGGCAAGCCAACTATCCTACTTGAAAAAGTGCGTGATAACTCTTGGGAAAGACAATTTGAATCCCTTTCCATCCTTTCGACAATCCCACTCCAAAGGAACAAGCAACTTGCCACCTAGTCTCCCCCTGGAGCTAACTACTATAAGATAAATTTTGATGGCGCCACCTTTGCTAAAGATAGTATTGCTAGCCTGGGGGTTGTCATCTGCAACAATGAGGGCCTTGTCACGGTGTCACTATCCTAGCAAATACCTCTACCATCCATGGTCATCGAAGTTGAAGTCTTGGTAGCACGAAGAACCCTTGAGTTAGCCTTAGAAATGGATTTTGACAATATCATAATTGAATGAGACTTGGAGATTTTGTTTAAAGCTTTGAAGAATGGATGCAACAGCTTGGCACCTTATGGGCATCTAACACAAGACATTTTATTCCTTAGCTCACATTTTTCAGTTTTTAATTTGTCTCTTGTAGGGCAACTAGGTAATAAAGTAGCTCATTCATTAGCGAGGAAAGCAAAACTCCTTTCTCAAATGACTGTCTAGATGGAAGATATACCACAAGACCTCATAACTGTATTACGGGCTGATTTCACTAGCCCTAGGGGTGTCAATTCGGGTTAGAATGTCGGGTTCGTGTTGTGTCAAGGTAGGGGTATTCGACTAAATGGCTCAATCCTAACCCAACCCATTTAATAATTGTGTCATGATCTTTCAACCCTAACCCGACCTGTTAATAAGGCGGGTTGATCTAACCCAACCCATTTAACACGCTTAATAAACGAGTCGTGTTGGGTTGACATGAATGTAACACAACCCATTTCAACCTGCATAATATTAAATATAACATCCATCTAGAAATAACTTTTTTACATCCCAAAAAGCAATGCATACACTTCAAGTCTTTAACCCATGTTCAAAATAATATAATTCAACAAAAATATAACATTTTTCTAGAAAATAAGTTTTTTACACTCCAAAAGAAGTGCATACACTTCAACCCAAATTCAAAATAACTAAGTTTAAAAAAAATAAAATAACATAGTTCAACAAAAATATAATATCCTTGGAACTCGTCAAATGCTAAGTATCAATATTGAAAGAATTTGAGTAAACAGTAGACTAATCCTGACTATGACCACGATTATCATCCATAAATTCTTTGTTGATGTCCAAATTCATAACATCTTCCACAAACTCATCCAATTTCATTTGTGCAAGTTCTATGCCCAAAAAAAAAAAAAAAAAAAGTATTAGTAGTTCTAGGGTCTGTAAAGTTTCAATTTCCAATTATATCCATTGTAAATTTTTGTAATTACTCACTTTTCTTTTTAAATTTAGAATATATGTTGGATATAAAAGGTATTTGACAAATCCAAAATAAAATAAATATTTATTTGTTATACGAGTTAAATGGGTTGTGTTAAGTGGATCATTTCGGGTTGACACAAATAAATTGGCATGTCAAACGTGTCTATTGTGGTTTATGCGGGTTGACCCGTTTATGACACGTTTCTTATCGTGTTCCTTTCGGGTTAATCCGTTTATGACTCAAACCCATTAAGGTCCAATCCTAACCCGAAAAAACTCGTGTCGGGTTCGTGTCGTGTTCACAGGTTGGGTTGAACATTGACACTCCTCGAGCCCCCCCTAATAATACGCATTGAATTTCTTCTAAAAAAAAAAAAAAACCTCAAATGAAAACTTGTAAAAATTTGACAACTCAACTATTTTGAAATTTTTTATGACTATAACATTATTGAAATAGAAAGTAATAGTTAGTGATAGTTTTTTTTGACCCATTTATTTAAGGGGTCATATTAATGAGTTCCCTTAAAATAATTGTTAATAATAAAAATTTTTAAAAATATTTTCTAAACTAATTCATTTTACCTTTCTTAAGCTGTGAAAAAACGCAAAAAGAAAAAGAAAAAAAAAATGCATAAGGTTTACATAGTAAAGTAACCCTTTCAGGCTTTAACTATTGATAGTTCAAAGGCGCCGGTTGAAACAGCGTTTTCAGGATATTCGGATAGGAAGGCGTATTCTCTTTTGGCGTTTTTATACGAACAATGGCAGACAAGAAATCGTTGGTAGCCTTTTTTCTCAACCAGTCTACTTTCCTTATTAAACACCCTTTAATCTACTTGAACCCAAAAGACCCTTTTCAATTCTAAAAGCAAATTTCACTGTTTCATACATTACCAACAAATTGGGAGCTTTGTTTTTTAATCAAATGGTTCACTTTCTGGGCACAATTCGCCCTTCTCCGACTCTGTCATGTTTTGCTCATTACAGACACCAAATCTCACTCAAAAGCTCTCAACTTTCAGTTCCCAGAAATGGGTTCTCTCCCTTCAGACGAATTTTTCAGGCTTCTCTTCAATCTAGTAAGTTCCACCCTTGTATTTTTTCTTCTTGTCTTGCTTTTTCTAGCTGTTATATACTATCAAATGGCTATTATATTTAATGGGTATGTTTGACTTTTACGCATTGAAAGGACTATAGGTAGAGAGGAAGACTTAAATAACATTAATTGTGGTAGAAAATGGCATGTCAAATGAGGAGGTATAGAAAGAACGACTTTTGGTAGAATAGAATGACTGAAAAGTATATATATGGCCGACCTGATTAGTCTATTGAGATTGAGGATTCATAGCCAACTCCGAAATTTTAGGACAAAGGCTTGGTTGCTGTTGATGTTTGATTTTTTATGCATTGAAGTGTGTCTAAATAGAACGTTGTTTTTTGGGCGTTTGGATTTTTGAGCAGTTGTGTTTTGTTTTTTGGATATGAATGAAACATTTTGGTTTGATATAGAACATTATTTATCGTTTTAGTGTTAACTTGGTTGAGATGGCTGTTTTGAAAGAGCTTTTCTATGCTTTTGTTATGGCATGAGTGTGATCAATGAGTTCCATGGATGATAATTTTGTTTGTTGGTGTTGTTGACTTTTAGGTGTGCACAAGCTTTGATCTTTATGCAGCTAAGTTTTATTTTCACCTATTCTAGCTATCTATTAAAAATCAATGATCACTTGTATTTCTTTTGCTTTGGATTATGGTTCAAATTAGCTTAAATGGGTGTTATCTTTTCTGGTTGTAAATGATTTATGTCCAATGAGGTATATAGCTAGATAAACCATTTGACCCCCTTTTTATTGGTGACATGGAACCTCACCAAGGTAGGGCCCTTTGGACCCACTCCTAGGGAGTAAACCATAGATACACGACCCCGCCTACCAGAACCATGTATCAGGTAATTCAGGAGAACTCCTAGTAAGGATCGAACCTAGGATGTCTTGGTTTACAGCTCATCCCAAGCCTACAACCACCAGGTTGCACCCTGACGGGTTGTTCCCTTCCCTATGTTATCATTGTGATTTTTCTGATATGTAATCATTGTAATTCTTTTATCAATAAAATTGTAATTACCTATAAAAATAAAACTATGTGCAATAGTATGCATCTATTCTAATGTTTCTTTTAGGAAATTAGGTAGCTACAACACCAGAACCTTAAAGGGTTTTGGAGATTATCTACTTTCAATTAGTGTTTTTGCAAATCTTATGTTGAAGGGCTTTTGAATAATGTTGCTGACATGCTGGATCATTTTGTTTCCATGATGCTGTTTTGATTTGTGTCTTATCTGCCGAGTCATTTATATACCTTACATTAGATTTGGGTTGTGTTTTGTGCACTAGCAAATCCTTGCCCTATCAAGTTGCCAAGAAATCAAAATAAAAGGAGAAATATATTTGAAGTTGTACATTTTCTTACAAGCTCACAAATTGATAGAGTTTCCAAGGTTTCCCTTATTTCTATATTTTGTTTAACATACAGAGCCACAAAATTGATAATATGAGGTTGAGATTTATTTTTCTTCACATTTTTTATCAACCAATTTGATGACTGGATTTCATTGCAACAACTCTTAAGTAACTGTCATACTCTCAATTATATAAATGTGGATAATTGGCTGGAAATATTTTTGGTTGAGGATATGTGCTACATTTCACTTTTTGGGAAAAATATCAATAGGCTCCACTTGGAGGCGTTATGATAATAACTTCAATTGTTTGTGGCTTTAGATGAATTAAACAGTGACTCGGTATTGTATTACAGATTCTACAAATGGGGATGCTGGATTGCAATTACCTGCTGACCAATCCGAAATCATATTTATGGGGACAGGAACCAGTGAAGGGATTCCACGTGTGAGCTGCCTGACAAATCCTTTAAAGACATGTCCGGTATGGCTGCAGAACTGTTTTGCTTAGGACAATCTGCAATACTATCACCTGAAGCTTGCTTTGATTGCTTAAAGTTCTTACCAAATACATATATGATTGTTTGGATAACTGGAATGCTTTTTTATTTTGGCAGGTCTGCTCAAAAGCTGTGGAACCGGGTAATAAAAATAGAAGACTTAACACAAGCATCCTTATTCGTTATGCTGGGGCCCGTGGAAGTAGTAACATTCTCATAGATGCTGGAAAGTAAGTGAAAGATTCTCATTGTAACTATGTTTATATCACTACAAGGCTAATGAGTTCTAACTCAAACGGCACCTCCTCCTCTTATTGGAGTAAGGTGGAGGATGAGATTATGGATTTAAGACCCACCAGGTGCATGTGTAAATTTCCAACTAAGAAAAAAACTTGATGTTACTACAAGATATAATTTTCTTTTCATTTACCTTTGCTTTAATCTTATGTTGTGGTTGGTGGAGAATGTCAGTGCTGCACTCCATTGCAAACTTCCATATTTTTATCATCTTTATTTTTCGTGTTTGCTAGCTTAGTGTTGAAATGTATGGGTCCCTTCCCTTGCTGTCTAGGTTACTTCAACACCACAGGCCTTGCCCGGTGGTACTGGTTGCCTGTATTAGGCAAAGGTCCAGCTATCATTCTAGATTCTCATTAGCAGTCTAATAAAATTGGTTTTTTGGGAGTTTCACCTATATCAGGTTGTCTTATTAAAGTCTTTGCTAACTTTCAAAATGGGAGGGGGTGAGGAATGTCTTTTTCCTCATTGCTGAATTTCATGCTGAGAAAGTCCACTGAGCTCTAAATCAACTAGCACCTCCTCCCCTTATTATAAGTTCGAGGTGGAGGGTGAGAAAAGAGAATTTCTACTATATTTGATGAGCACTGTTTGCTAGTTACACTTTTAACCTACCAGATACCTTTTTGGTGAGATTTCTTTTTTCAACTCTGATGTGCAGGTTTTTCTATCACAGTGCTCTCCAATGGTTTCCTGCCTTTGGGTTAGTCATCCTCTCTGCCTAAATTCTTTCAGCTACATTTTATTTATACCGTAAAGATGGCAAAATCATCCGTCATGCTTAATGGGTTAGTTTACTCGAGGCTGGATGACTTCATCAGGAAGATGATCTAGATACTGTGTTCATTTTAGGAACCAAAAAAAATTTAGACTGTAAAGATGGCAAATTTTTATATACTAATAACACGCATATATTGACATCATAACTTCTACTCAAGGGACAATCGAATGTCCCTTAAGATTTGTAGTACTCAACAGAGTTTTGTGCTTTTCTATATCATTTTGTTTATTTGTAGTACATGGGTTTCTTGTATTGTAATTTAGGTATTCCCATGTGTACATGATAATTTTGCATTCTTACGTTTACAGCACATTTAAACACTTAAACTTTTATAATTGCATACGTTGAGGAATTAGATATTGTTGAGAGCTCTTATTGTTACTCATTAGACGACCTTTGACACTATAGACAAAATAGAAATTGTGATTAGAGATTCATGAATATAATCAGTCTGGCCTAAATGGTCATGAAAACATGGATCAATTCCTAAACTGGCATTGGATCATGATTGAAAATAAACCATACTTTAGAAAATAAGAATAATGTGAATTTCACAAATAATTATGCATAATATGTTTTGCAGGATGTGACAGGTTGTTGACTCTAATTATGACCAGAATTGACTACCAACTTTGACATTTGTTAATAGTCCTGCCTTGTACTATCTGAAAAGCAATGATATTTTTTTTGACTTGCACGGTTGCATGTCCTTTGAGTGCCGTAGTGAAAGTTATTCCATAGATTGTTAAACTGGAAGTGCTCTTGCATATTCTCTTATATTACATATGTCTATTGTCAGGTGTTTGCCTCTTCGTAACTAGCTGCGTTTCTGTCAGGATAAGAACAATTGATGCAGTTATTATTACCCATTCTCATGCTGATGCAATTGGAGGTCTCTGACAGCACTTTCTAATGTTATTTAATGAATAATTACCAATATCGTGATAATGAATCAAGTTCTTTTTTCTCCTTTCCTTTTTTATATCTCCATTTTCTTTAAATTAGAAAATCATATCAATCCATCACTGAATGCCCTCTCCCTCTAGGTCTTGACGATCTTCGTGACTGGACGAACAATGTCCAGCCCAGCATTCCAATTTATGTGGCCCAACGTGATTTTGAGGTTCAACCTCCAGCTTTGTCTTTCTTTCATCAGTTTCAAAATTACATTAATTTTAATAGTTCTATTTATCAAAGTTAATTCCTCAGGTGATGAAAAATAATTGCAGGTGATGAAAAAGACACATTATTACATAGTGGATACAAGTGTCATTTTACCTGGTGCTGCAGTTTCAGAGTTGCAATTCAACATCATGCAGGAGGAGCCATTTGTTGTACATGATTTAAAGGTCAGAATATATTAGTGGTTTGCTTATTACTGAATGAAGATTTTCTTTTGAGTCCCAAATTCATGTTTAGGGACATGTTTGACAATTGAAATTTCTAATCCTTGTTTAATATTATGTCCTGGCAGACAGAGTCAAGAGATTGCTTTTTATGTCTTACCTGCCCTTATAAAAATGTAGGGAAAAAAAATTATGAGTTCATTAAAAATTTTGTCTCATGCAATGCTAGTCCTATGGAATCAGTGAAGGATTAAATGGTAACTTAAAAAGTGGATGTGTGTGGCTAATTGTGTGATCTGAGTTAGGTGTATATAGGGTTGAATTTGTTGAAGTAAAAATTCTTTCCATGGCATTCCAAGAGAAATAGTCTGTCTTGTAGTTCTGTCACTTCTAAACATTACTCAAAACATAAAATGAAATGTATCAAAGTTTGTCCTCATCCTAACTGGCTTACAGCTGAAAGTACTTATTTTTAACAACATTCCTGACTGAAGGATGTGATATATTCACTTTGAGATGAAAATGGATCCAACATTATTACACTGATACCTATTTGTTTTAGCTTTCTTAATGTTGTATTTCAGATTACCCCTTTACCAGTATGGCATGGTCGTGGTTATCGTTCCCTAGGTTTTCGTTTCGGTAATATTTGTTACATTAGGTAATGCTTCTAAGTCACAGATACGGTTTTATTTTGAATCTAGTTTGGAGCTAATCTTTTATTCATGTTTGCAGTGATGTTAGTGAGATACCTGAAGAAACTTATCCACTTCTGAAGGACTGTGAAATCCTGATTCTGGTCTCTCTCTCTCTCTCTCTCTCTCTCTCTCTCACACACACACACACACACACACACACACGCACACACATGCAGCACACATGCATACAGACAACAAGCACAAAAACATTTGTTTTATACTCATGAATAGTCATTTTTAGAAATCCATAATGAAAATTCTCATTTGGTTTATTTTTCAAACGACTTCTTCAGGATGCTTTAAGGCCAGATCGGTCTTCTTCGACTCATTTTGGTCTTCCAAGGGTAGACTCTTTTATCTCTTTGGCTACAAAATTGTATTAGCAATTCTTAAGATTGTATGTACTCTTTCTTCAGGCTTTGGAGGAGGTACGGAAAATCCAACCAAAGAGAACACTTTTCACTGGTATGTTTAGCCTCCTCTTCTAGCATAATGCTTTAACTGCCCTAGGAATTCCAATCTCCTTTCTAGTTAGTTTATAGACCACCTTCATCTTGATGCATCAGTCAAACCAGAAAGGTTGAACATCTAGGATTAATGTCAAAAGTGTTCAAATTATTTATATCATATATTCTTTTAAGCCCATCCTATAATCGTTCTCAGTTATAGAATTAACATTTGAAATTATAGATAGTAATCTGCTTCTTTTTGCACTTGGCACTTGTGAAGGTATGATGCATCTGATGGATCATGAAAAAGTGAATGATTATCTTATGAAACTGAAGGAGACAGAGGGTCTTGATATGCAGCTAAGCTATGATGGACTTCGTGTACCAGTAATGCTCTAGCTTCTAGCCTTTGTGTCTAACCTTTTGATATCCTGTACTTTTATGTGGCTATTCTTTCTTAACAAAAGCAATTAGATCATAGATATGAACTTCAAATGTCAATTGGTGTCTCAAGAGATCAGTTTATATGAATTTTGTTCTGGAATTGATTTCTGCGCCTCAAAGTTCTTACGCAGTTTACTTGTGCTGTGAATTGTAATTTGTTAAGATGATAATTATTTGAATCATAATAAAACCATTATTGCTTCCCCAAAAGTTTTGTGGCTAAAAGACTGTTGTAATAAAACCAAATTTTCTTGTTTCTGGTCCCCATCACTTTTTTCTTTTTCCAATAATTTTAACTAACCATCACTCTTTCATTAAATCATGTAGCCACAGCCAAAAATGTTTACAAAATTTTATTTTGGAGACATGTTGAGTGGCAAAATATTTGCTGCTACTTGCATTATGTGGAAGATGGGCTCTGATTTTATAATAATAATAATAAAATAAAATAAAAGGTATAGTAGACTCTCTTGTACACTTCTTGTGAGTTAGATTATCCTTTATTTTTAACTAAGTTATACACAACTTATAAAATAGAAAAGGAAAAGAAATGTGGTGAGCCAATCATTTTGGTTTCAGCTCTATCTATTTCATTTTAGATTGGATTCCAGTACCATGGTCCATTCATGCTATTTTATACTAGTAGACAAACTCATTCTGATTTCTATATGGATGTTTGCCTACCCTGCTTGTACGTGACAAAGCTTAAATGCAACTAGTGGAAATGCTTTGATGGTGATCCCTGTCAATTTCTCCCTCTACTTTAAAGCATACTCGAAGAAATAGCATTACATAGCAAAAGTGTTATCCCAATCATTTTGCCAATTTGGCCCAACCGCCCTAGAGAAAGCTTTGCAAAATGTTTTGAAAGACACAGATTGTGGATTGAGTAGTTGTAGTCTATGACACTGACTAAACTCATAAACTCATCTGGGTTCCATCAAATTTTCTTGAGCCAATAATTCTAGCTTTAAAACGATGATAGCATTTTCTAAGTGGAAATTGCAGGATTTCCATGTGCTTTCAACTTCAAACGTTTTTGTTAGATGCCACGCTTAGTCGTGATTAGTATATTGAAGCAGGATGCAAAAAGTGTTGTAGGTATAATTAGCTGGGAAAGATGGGAGAGGAGAGTTGAATGGATGATTGGAATGTAATGATTAAATTGAAATCAAATACAAGACTTGGAGTTTCCTTGATTTTCATGTCAAATTTCTCTTTCTGCAGGATACAATGATTTCGATCTGACACACTTTGCATTGTGCAAGATTATGTAACTTTGACATAGCAAAATTTTGAGGTCATAATAAAGCATGAGCCCCCACTATAGTTGAAAACTCGACATGCTGAATTCACAACAATAAGTCTAATGCCTTAACAAATTTTATAATCTTTTTTTTCATAACCATTGAGACAGTATGTGATTGGTGTATAATAAAAATGGTATCAATAATAGATTCCAATCTAAATGTGATTTTGTATTAATTACAATTTATAATCATACAAGTTATGTGACCCACAATCTAAAATTCCTTCTTAATATTTTCATGCTAGAAGGATTTTTTTTTTTTTTTTGGAGAAGAAAAACTAGAAGGAATTTGATGGGATCTTTGAGGCTGAATTGTGATGCTAGAGGTTGGAGAGGAAAATTTGGTGTTTGCTCATGCTAAAAAGGTGAACACCAATGTACTTGTCCAAGCAGAAGTTGAAGATATATCGTCGGCAATCACTTTGGCGAGCAAAGCTGGTGTAAGGAATGTGATTGTTGAAAGTGACTCTCACTAACATATTGATGCCTTGAAGGCTCCAAAAAATAGGATCTCTTGGAGATTGACTAATTTTGTCTCTAAAGCTCTTCAATCTATTGGTCCTTTGATAGTGTTGTAATTTAGGTTAATAGAGCAGCAAATATGGGTGCCCATGAATTAGCAAGGTGGTCTTTAAGGGATTTTGTATATTGTTTTTTTGGTTTGGCTCTTGGTCCTCCCAATTTTGCTGAAGTTATTTCTTTGGACTCTAGGGCTTAGTTAATTAGTATCTGGTTTATTTTTCTTTTTCTAATAAAATTTTTACTTACATAAAAAATGAAGAAGGAATTTTAGGTTATGTTTGGTAATAGTTTTTGTTTTCTATTTTCAAAAACTTGTTTTTGGAAATATAAAGAAATTTTTTTTTTTGTATTTTTGAAATAAAAAATATGTTTGGTAAGTTGAAATTAAAAAGATAGTTTTTTGAAGAAAAAAAATAGAAAATACTAAAATGTGTTGTTACTAGAATTTGAACTCTAATACTAACTTATTAAATGAGACAAATTCATTAAATTAAATACGTATTTTCATTAACTTTTGAAAGTTAGAAACTGAAAACAGTTTTTTTTGCATGTTTTCAGTTTTTTTTACAAATTGAGTTTTGTAAATAGTTTTTGTTTTCTGTTCATTTTGGGTTGCCGAACAAATTTTTTAGTCTAAAAAATAGAAAATTATTTTTGAAAATAGAAAATAAGGAGAAAAGACAGTTACCAAACATACACTTAGGTTTTAATGGCTATTTTTCCAAATTATAGAAAGAAAAGGTAGGGGAAACATTAATATTTAGAACATTTCCTAAGTTTTTATATAAAAATTGAGTTATTTTAGATCCATAACTTTTGCCTCACAGATTGAGATTCCATTTGGGAACAGCTTATCTAATTTTTTGCTGAAAACTTTTTTTATCGAAAGTATGCCAAAGTATACTTATATATTGAAATATATTGAAAAAAGTGAGAAAAAATTTTAAAAATAAAAATAAAAAGTTGTATATAAAAGCTAAAAATTCATACCAAATAGATTCTGACTATATGTTACTTTCATATAAACCAACCACTTATAATCACAATTAACTATTAATAAAAAAAAAAAAGTGAAGATAGCGTGATAAAGGATGAAGTCATTGATAAAAATTTCCACCTGAAAATCAAAAAGAAAAAAAAAAAAATCAGTAAAGTTAAAAAGTCAATTTTTATACACAAATCTGGTTCAATCTCACAAGTTTATTTATTTATTTTTATTGGCAAGTGTTATTGTCCAGTAGATACTAGATACCTCACTTGGGGTTAATGTAATAATAAAAATAAAATAAAATAATAAAAAAGAGAGGAGGAAAAAGTAGGGTTTTTTTTTTATTTGGGATCCGAAGGAAAAAGTAGGTATTGACAGGTGTTAAAAGGAATTTTGCCGCCTCTTCTGAAAACTAACTCCATGTCAGACTCACAGAGAAAATAGAACTCTAGAGAGAGAGAGAGAGAGAAAGAGGTCAAGTCACGCACTTTGCATGAGTCTGTCAAATCAGGTCCAATCATGAGTGGCCACGTGGGCTTGTCGGGTCAAGGACGGGTCCTCGAGTGGTCGTTTTCACGGGTGTGGAATTGCAGACGGTGAAAGGCAGTAATAGTAGCATGAGGAGATTATGCTACCATGCTCCTCAGGTCCACTATCATTTATAGACTCTCAGTCCAAAACCGTCTCTACACAATTAAACATCAAATCATAGGACTCTTGGGATTAAGATTCAATGGTTGAGAGCCGGCCGACTCGATACATTTTGAAACATGAATGATAAAACACTAAATTTTAGTTTTTTTATTTATTATATTTAAATATTATCCATTTTATACTTATCTCTTTTTCTTTTCTTTTTTTATATGTAAAATTGTTGATTTGAATTTTGTATTTAAGTTTTTTTAATACTTTTTTTACAAGTTGTCAGAGAAATTAAATGTCAATGATTATTTGACACACTCATAATGATTTTTTTTTTCTTTAGAACTATTTAGGGTTTTAATTTATTGGAATTCTATTGGCTTAATAATTTGGGAGTTGAGAAAAAATGCAAAACTAAAACATATGTTTTTCTTTAAAAAAATCAATGGTCATGTTACAAATTTTTTTTTTTTTTTTAACAAATTTTGGGGACCTTAAATCCCTTAATAAATTTTTGAGACAAATGAAGGCTTTAGACCTAGATCTTCAAAGACCCTAGTTGAGAGTAAAACGTAAAGAGTTAATTTTTAATCTTAACGATTGGATACAAGTGAGTTATAAGTTAGTTCAATTGATAAAATCTTTCATAATTAAATAAGAAATTTAGAGATGGCATAAGTTGAAACTCTCTTAAAAAAAAAAAACCACTATTGGATACAAATTTAAGTAGGCAATTTGAATAGGTGTAAACAGAAAATAAAAAGTTTGAAAATTTTTGTGAGAAATTTGGAGGTATTATACAATAGCCATCCATGACTTTTATACAACTCTCATTTTGTTTCTTCTTCTTCAGAAATCGGCTGCATGAAGAATGATAGAGCTGATATGCACCATTGATGGGCTGTGTTATTTGACAATTTTTTTTTGATGTGGGTCCCTTTAGTATCTCAAATCATGAATGTGGGACCCGGCTCTTTGGGTATATGCACACTCGTGAACTCTCTCTCACAAAATAATGTTCTCGCATATGATAGCGATACGAGATTATTCTCTTGCTCTTTTAAAATTTCACCAAATTTCATAGTAATTGGGGTCTGAGGAATTATACCCCTCACGTGAGAATGTAAGATTGAAGCACCTAAGAATCAAGTACAGTCACAGGCAATAATAACATCCACAAAGTAACCTTGAGAGACACTTAGAAATTGATAAAAAGGAAAAAAAAAAAAATTATAAGGATCTCAAAATCAAAACATTTTGTCTTTATTGGGTAAGTTGAGCTGGGACAACTAGGTCATCATTTTGTAGTTTACCTTCTAAAGAATCTAAACATGTAATGCATTGTAAAGAATGCATAAATTCAAACATGTAAAAATGAGTGTCACTTGAGTAGTTTTTATTCGTTTTTTTTTTTATAAAGAAAACAAACTAATTCGATTCTTGTGTGAAAATAATCAAATGTCATTATGGTTTCTAACCACAAGTGGGGCCAAGTTCATTGTTTGCAATCTTATTGGAAGGGTTCTCAAAGTTTGAGGTTGAAAGTTCAAGATAGTTAAAGTTAAGATGGGAGTTTAGATCCATTTCAAAATTATAATGGAGTTGGGATTTTTATTAAGGATAAGATTTAAAATAAAAATGCTAATTAGAATACTTAAAAAGTACTTAATTAGGAATAAGGTTGCTATCTAGTGCTTCAATAAATTAAATGGGATACAAGACCAACATGTTTTTATTGTGTGATTCATGTTGTGTCCTTGTCACATCTACTGTATTGGAGCACTAGATGCAACCTAATCTCATTCGTTAAACAAAAAATTAATTGAAATATAAAATAATGTAAATTATTTTTTTGGGCTTGATATTAGGGTTGATATTTAATATAATAATTTTTATACTTAAGGAAATCCATAATCTAAGGTAACTATAAACATATATTTCAAACAAGTAAAAGATATAAATAAAATTAATCAAAATATGGTCACTAATAGGTAAAGTTAAGATATTAATCTTAATATAAAATATTTATAAAAAAAAAAAAACTCATTTGATTAGTCAAAACTAAAATGAAAAATAAACTATTTTAGAATTATTAAAAGTATAAAATATATAAATTTAAAAAAAAAATTCTACGTATAGCTTGATTTTTAAAAAGATTGTATGAGGTTTTATTTTTTAAACGAACTTACCAAAATGATGTTTATTCTTTGTGCCCTAGCTTTCATTTCCAATTATTCAAAAGGTGGATTTATTGCAAAATAAAATAAAATAAAGGAAGTACATAGCATCATGGAAGAATTTAAAAAAAAAAAAAAAAACAGCAAATACAATTATTTGACGCATCATAATGGGGTGTTCTGATAATATACTATTTTATAATTTTAAGGCTATATACATTGGAGATTTAGTGTTCTTGAATATATCAGGGAATTAGAAAATATTTTCAATACATAAATTTTGATTTCTTATTAATATTTGAAAAAAAAAAAAAAAACTTGGGATCAATTTTTTTTTTTTTTTTGTGGGGGGGGGGGGGGGGGGGTGCCCCTCCAGTGCCCTGAGTTGTATCACACAAATAAGTTTGATAAGAAAAAGGTGATTTAGCAAATCCTACTTTTAATTTTGTGGCATGCATGATGACAAGAAAGGTACTGAATACAAAACTAGACCTCTCAACCAATTAAGCAGCCTAAACCAACCTGGCCTCAACCATGGGTTCTAGTGATGTGGAAGTTGATAAGCCACATAAAATTAAGTAGAGCTACGGTATATTCTTAATGAATTATTAATTTGATAACCATACAATCAATGCTTCTCTTAATAAAGAACTAGTTTTCTCTTGTATAAAAAGCCCAAATGGTCTTTTGCATGTTCATGATTAGCCTAAGAATTTCACATAAGTAGCAAAGATTTTCAGAATAAAAAATTATTTGCCCCCCTAAACGCTTGTAGAAAATCGCGTAACTAGGGTTTCATAGGAGTTGCCTTCGTTTTTGTATCTCATAGATTGAATTCCAAATTTGACTAGCTACATGCATGGTGTCAAAAATTTTTTGGCCTTATACATTGAAAAAGGAGGACTTGTGTACTTAAAACTCAAGGCAGACTCGCTTATTGGCCTTAGCCGCCTGGGGCTTAGTCAAGAGTCAGCCATGGCCTAACTCAAGACCTTTAAAGAGTTGCAACCATGACTAATATCCATCCATGGTCAAGATCAATTCAATTACTTGTTGATCATTTAACATAAAAAAAAAATGGCCAACGTCAATTATTTATAGGTGTTGATTTTTATGATGGTGATAAAAGCAAAAGTTGTACCATGATAAAATTATTGGCTTATCAATAGATTGGTAATATTAAATATAAAAAGCTTTAAGAATAAACAGCAAAACCACTGTGAAAGAGATTTTCCTATTGGCTGACTGATTACAAGAAACAGGAAATAAACTGTGGCAAATTGCAAGTAAAGTTTCTAATTATAACAAAAGAAAGAGTTGCATGATTAAAGGTCTTGGATTTGATGAACTGATGCTTATATGACTACTGTTACCTTTCGAAGCAATTAAGTTCTAAGAAATTTATATTGCAGCTAGGATGGTTTTAGATGAAAAAAAAATCAGAATATATAGTTTGTAAGATTTTGATATTTCGCATGAAGAGCAACATATACATATTAGTGATAGTAAGCTAAGAAATGAAAGAGATGTAACAATGACAATCATTTTGAGATGCTTTGTTATTTGAATATAAATAGGTCGGCAAGATTGTAGGGGTCCTCACACCGACAGATTCCCACACACACAGAAGCAAACAAAATTCCATGCATCTTGCCTCTCCTGTGAAGAACACATCTTCAAAAACTCAAAGTCCTTCCCGAAATTTTTTTGCATATATATATATATATATATATGTGTGTGTGTGTGTGTGTGTGTGTGCAAACCCAAAGCATATATAATTGATCCACGGGTTCTTGTAGGAAAAGTAAAAGAATTTTTATGATTAACTAAGCTTGCTATACATTGTATCCTTATCATATAAAAGGTTTAAATCTTATATCACATAACTAGCTAGAAAAGCTTGCATATCTGCACATTACTAGAAGACTCAACATGCCTTGTAACCTAAAGTATGTGCATTGAAGAAACAAGTCCATTAGTTAATGGTATGGAAATGGGGCCAGGTGGTAGCTGAGGACAAAAAGAAAAAAGTAAAAAAAAATTTAAAAACAAAAGTAATGAAAAGTATAGGAATGAAACTGATGGAAGAAAACAAAAATGGATGCATGTGTATGGAAGCTAAAGATAATAATAGCAATATAGCAGAAAAGATAGGTGCTTTCAGCTCCATCAATCTTATTGAAACATTTCTTTATGACTGTAATATAAGAATAACAAACCCTGAGGGCTTATTAAGAAAGCTTTTTTTTGCATACCTACCATCAAGTAAAATTATGAGTCTAGATCGGCCGACCTGTATTTGATATTAATGTATGTTTATATTTTAATGTAATTGTTACCTTAATAGAATATAATATATTGTATAATCAAAGTTATTATATTCGGTTGATTTTTCACCACTCTACATTGACCAATGAATCTTTTAGCTCCCATGTCTTATTCAAGGATATAATTAGAACATCGACATTGGAGTACAGAATGAAGAGGCATGTCACGTGTGGTATCATCAAATGTACGAAATAAAATGGATTGTTTTCACAATCACAAGAACTCCTATGCATTCTGTAAACCCACCTGGCTAAACTTCAAAAGTTTTTACCTATTTATCAGTGCCATATATATATATATATATATATATATATATAGAGAGAGAGAGAGAGAGAGAGAGAGAGAGAGAGAGAGAGAGAGAGAGAGAGAGAACAATATATGATAGCATCCTTTTGGTAAAATTTTCTCTTCCAATAATTGAGTTGAGCTTTTGTTATGGGTTTACCATGCAGGCCTTAATTATTACAAAGCTCACTAGGATAAAATTCACTTGTTGATCACACTAATTAATGTAATGTTGATATATATTGGTTCAATCACATAGATAAATCAATGGTTCTAAATTTATGCCAAATGGTGCCTAATGGCATAACAATGAAAATGTCACATATATCACAAAGATATGATATATTAATCTATTTTCCTCTCACGCATACTGTTTCTCATTAGTTTAAAATTTAATTTTTTTAATTATTATTTTGTTGAAACTTAATTATTTTAATATTATTATAAGGCAAAGATGAGCTGGGAGAGCACATTGAGACTACTGTCGAGCAAGATCCCATTTCAAAAATTAAATCATTGAAGAATAAAACAAGAAAATGACAAAAGAGAAAGGATTTATTTTTCATATTCCCCTTTTTTAAACCTTCTCTTTTGTGTGGGAACACAAACTTCTCGAAAACATGAACAAACAGAAAGGCAGTGTAGCTCCATTGTATCCACATTATTTATATCATGCACAAGTTCATTCATGTAATAAACTATCCGCAATCTCCTATTAGACATATATATATACTTCTATCAGTTCTATGTTTGTGTATAAACAAAAAAAATTCCGAGTGCTACACTAAAAATAAGTGCATTGTACCACACTAATATTTTAACAATATTTTCTTTGTATGTTATTCAATCAAACACGCAGTAACTATATGTAATAGTTTAGCTCCTGCTCACATGCAATTCTCATCTTTGATATCTATTTTTTAACACAGTATCGTATGTTATACAGCACAATAAGTGATTGGAGCAAAAAATTATTAAGTACATCCGGAGTACAACAACGTGATGCTCTTTTCTTTCATATTCTTAACAAATTTCTATTATAAATTTAATTAGTAAGATCTATTATGAATATAAGATGAGTGAACACCATATTATTATATTCTAAAAGTACTTAATAATTACTCGATTGGATCACTATCATATGGGTTTAAGAGTAACATTACTTTTATTAACACCAATTATAACATATCACCTAAACAATTGTGAAAACTTTAAGATTTCAAGACTTATTATTTTTAATACGTTTCATTTTCAATGCTAACAAGGAAACATTATATTACAATAGCTGAGTCAATCAACAGAAAAAAAATAAAATAAAATAAAGAGTCAATTAATACAATCTGTAGTTAGCTTGCTTGACATTGGAGTCGAGTATGTTTATCTTCTTCTCTTAACGTGATGACTCTTTCAAGTCTGTGCTGGAATTTTAGTCTTGGACCCTAATTATTACTATTATTTTTTTTTTTATAAATTTCAGTCTTATTCTACTATAGTAACAATGATAAGGACAACAAAGTAAAAAGCAAAATTATTTTGTTTAAACTTCATTGTTTGCTGAAGATACGTTGATTATGAGGAAGTTAAGAAAGAGCCTTGTCGCCTTGGGGATTCATAATCAAATCAATTAATGTTCTTTTTACTAGGTTTTTAATTTGATGAGCCATGCAAAAGTGTCAGAATTTTCAGCTTTCCATATGAGTTGCAGCAAGTGATAAATTATACATATATATGAAGTGAAACATAAAGAAGCCAAAAAAAAAAAAAAAAAAACAAACGTTATAGAATAAAAAAGGGATAAAAAAGCTTTTAGCCATGCTGGTTAGAAATTAATCAATGATTCAATCATGTCACTGTAAATGTAGAAAGCTGGGAAGGGTCTACAGTCTACTACCCATGATGTAAATTATACAAATCAATCTCTCTCTCTCTCTCTCTCTCTATATATATATATATATATACATATATAAGACACTTTCTTTTTACGTGGTTGCTTTTATTTTTCTTTCATTTTTTTTTGAGTTTACTGCTTGCTTTTGTGAGAGATGATGGGAAAGGTGGGAGAGAGAGGGAGAGAGCATAAACAAAAGGTTTTAGCAGAAAATTAAAAACTTTGTTAAAGGCAAATATACAATAAAGAAAAAGACAGATTATTTTTTTTCTTTCTGGGGGTACTGGGAAAGAGAACAGAGGAAAAGACAGAAAGTGCAACGTCAGAGTTAGCCGTAGGGTTCCCTTGGGTTGTGGTTCTGGGGTGTATGTGTGTGTGTGTTATTTTTTGTTTGTACAGCTCTCAGGATATACAGAAGGAAATCCCTTCTCATCCACATCTCTCTTCTCTCTCTGTCCCCCTTTTTCTCTCTCTCTCTCTCTCTCTCTAATAGTTTTAAGACCTAGGGGTCTTTAGTTTTTGTTCATATTTGTGTGACTATTGTTGGATTTTTCTTGGTGTTATCAAGCTTGGATTTTGAACCATGAAAGAAAAAAGTGGCTAGAGGATCTGGTTCAGCTCTACTACTCTCTTTCTCTTTCTCTCTCTCTTCAGACACACATATAGTTTGTTTAGTTATAGCTTTTTTTTATATATAAAAAAATAAAAAAAAATTGTCTCTTGGGTTGGTGCCAAACAAGGAAGAAACTGTCAAGTAGTATAGTGGGAATTATGGGGTTCAAACACTACACTTAAGAAATCAATTTTTTTTTTGCCTCTTTATTGGATTCTTTCTTTTTCTCTGTGTGTCTCTCTCTCTCTCACCAGTTTTCAGTTTTCACTTAGTTTAGCTGCTTGTTGTTTAGTTTTTGTCTTTAAAATCTTTAAAAGCTTTTGTCACACATGAAAAACCAAGATCTATGGCCCATGATGAAACCTTAAAATATCAAAAATTTAATTCCTAAGTGAGAAGATGATGAAGGGTTTGATGTTCCAAGTCCAACAACAACAACAGCAACTACAGCAGCAAGTTGTGGAGGAAAACATGTCTAATTTGACGTCTGCTTCTGGTGAAGCAAGTGTTTCTTCAGGCAACAGAACTGAAATAGGTACCAACTATTCTCAACAGTATTTTGCTCCTCCACCAACCCAAACTCAACCAGTAGTGAAAAAGAAGAGAAACCTCCCAGGCAACCCAGGTTTAGTCCAAATCCACACATGTTATTTTGATCATTGTTCTTTGGTTAATTTTCATTTTTATTATCTGGGGTTTGATTTTTCTTGGTGTGGAATTAGACCCAGAAGCAGAAGTGATAGCTTTGTCTCCAAAGACTCTTATGGCAACAAATAGATTTATCTGTGAGATCTGTAACAAAGGGTTTCAAAGAGATCAGAATCTTCAACTTCATAGAAGAGGGCATAATTTGCCTTGGAAGCTAAAGCAGAGAACAACCAAAGAGATAAGGAAGAAGGTGTATGTGTGCCCAGAACCTAGTTGTGTGCACCATGACCCATCAAGGGCTCTTGGAGACTTGACTGGAATCAAAAAGCACTTTTGCAGAAAGCATGGTGAGAAGAAGTGGAAATGTGACAAGTGCTCAAAGAGGTATGCAGTTCAATCAGATTGGAAAGCTCACTCCAAAACTTGTGGCACTAGGGAGTACAGATGTGACTGTGGAACCCTTTTCTCAAGGTAATAACTAATTCCCAAATCATTTTAGGAAGAATATATGAATTGCAAGAGTTCCATTTAAAAGCAACAACAACAGTCAGATGAGATCTCTCCTCATTAATGGAGGATGGGATTTCAATATCCCAGATTGTAAATAATAAATATACATTATTTTTTTGGTTCCTAGATAATAAATTTACATTCTTTTATCTGATACACTGAAGAATTCATTACTATGCGTCTAGCAGAGTCCTACTTTTACACCCTAGAGAGAGAGAGAGATAGAGACAGAAGAGGGTACTTAGTTTAGAAAATATTTAATGCACCAGCTAATGTGGACTATCTGTCCTTAGCTACCAGAAACCAAAAAAGAACAGCAGCAGCGCGCGCGCGCGAGAGAGAGAGAGAGAGAGAGAGCTGCAAAAGAGCTAGGGAGAAAGTCATATTCATATATACTTCTGCATTGTCTTAGCTCATATTGACATTTTGCTTTTGTTTTCTTGTGTGTGTGTTTGTTACTTTTGTTAATTTTCAGGAGGGACAGTTTCATAACCCACCGAGCATTCTGTGATGCATTAGCTGAAGAGAGTGCAAGAGCTATCACAACAAATAACCCACTTCTCTCTTCTCAACCTGGCTCTTCAACGCCTCACATTTTGAACCTCCCACAACATCAATATAATCCCCAAGACCTCCATGCATTTACTTTGAAAAAAGAGCAACAAAGTTTCAATTTAAGGCCAGAGATACCTCCATGGCTTTCTTTTCCTGGCCCACCGCCACCACAACCTCTTGACCTTTCATCCTCCTCATCATTAATCTTCTCCACAAGATTAGACCATCATAATCATCATCAAGAATTCACACAGTCCCACCAAGACTTTTCCCTCCATGAAACACCAAACCCTAACCCTAGTCTTGGACCCACTCTCCCTCCTTATCAGTCTGTACCATCCCCACACATGTCAGCCACTGCATTGCTTCAGAAGGCAGCTCAGATGGGTGCAACTATGAGCAGCAAGACTGGCAGCTCATCACAAGGCATGATGTTGAGGCCCACACACCAGGCTCACATGTCTGCAGCTTCTGATTCTAGCAACAACACAACTGGTAATAAGTTTGGATTGAATTTGTCTTCACATGAAGAGATGGGCACTACTGGTACTGGCTTTGCCCATAGCATGGCAGTTCCTTTTGGGAATAAAGCTGCATGCTCTTCTGCTGCCTCTGCTGGAGCAAGTAGTACTACTGGTGTGGCCTCAGGTGTTGTTCATACTCCTTCTTTTCTTCATGACATGGTGACTTCTCTCTCTTCTGCAACTGGGTTTGAAGGAACTTCTTTTGAGGATGCATTTGGTGGGATTTTGAATTCAAAGAAAACAACCACCACCAACAACAACACTAGCCATTTTACTAGGAATGATGAAAGTGGTACTGGTGGTGGTGAAGGTTTGACTAGAGACTTTTTGGGTCTTAGAGCTCTATCTCATGGTGACATTCTCAATATTGCTGGTCTTGGTCATTGTATGAACACTTCTAATGAGCATCAAAATCAACCCCAAAAACCATGGCAAGGTTAGCTCCTATGTTCTGGCTAGATATAAAACCTTTTTTTTTTCTTCTATAATTTTGAATTTCTTCTGTTCCCACTTTTTTTTAGCTATCAATCTTCCCAAAGGGAAAGACATCAAAATCTTAATATTACAATGCCATATGTTCGCTATTTTACGATTTTTAGTCTCTCTTTTTTTTCCTTTTTTTTTTTTTTTTTAACTTTAAAGTTTGTAATTCTTCATGTATGCTTTTAATATAATAAACAAATTCTGGAAGAGAATCCCTAGTTTATGTGTTTTATATTAAAAACAGTGATGCTAAGCAACTTGAAGGAGAAATGACTTTTTAATGGCAGACACTTCAAGAAAGAAAGCTACATTGTTTTTCTTATATAAAATATGAAATGGTTTCCTTATACTTCTGAAACTCTATTTCAGATTGATGTTTTCTTATGTGGACCCATATTTTGTGCATCATGTGATCCAATGTGAAACACAAGATTGATTACTTTTTGACACAAGTGAAGTCAAGAGTTGGATATACGTTTGTGATCTACAATGCCAAAAGAATGTTTTTTTTTTTTCTTTCAATAAAAAAAATTGATATTTCAACTTCGAAATGGTTCATGCAATTACGCAAGTTGTAATTGATAATGAAGGTTCCAATTTAACAAATACATGCTTCGCTAACAAATGTTAAAAAAAACATATATGAAAAAAAAAAAAAAAACACTCTTACCACCAAGGGTTGAATAAAATAGACATGTTCTATGTGACTAGTTCATTTCAACAATGTTGGCAGTCGTTATCTTCTTATTACAAGAATTTTCATTGCCAATGTTATTGCCAAATTGATAATATGCGTGATTGAGTGGTGGTAATGGATATCCTTTTCCTTCATGGTTTTCTTCTACGATATAATACGTTGAATAAAATGTCTTCTTTTGCAAAGGCGAATTTTCCTTTATAGGAAATAGTACTGTGCTCAATGCTCCCACTATTACTATTTGATCACGGAGGTCCTATTGGCGTGCCACTCTTAACAGTGGAAATTTTAAATCTATCTACACAATTATTGGATCCAACATTAGAATTACAAAATGCATGACATGAAGATAAAATATTACCACCGAAGCTCATTAGTGGAGTGGTATGAGCTCAGATTCTTTGCCATAAGTGCTTTGGTTCAAGTCTCACCAATAGATGGGATGGGGTGGGCAGGCTTAAACCCGAGTTTAAAACACCCTTGTTTAACACGTGTGTAGGGATGCCAACAAATTGTCGTAGGAGATGGCATCCTCTATCTTTCAACCTTTTATTTTGGTACCAAAAAAGAAATGAGGAAAACAAAATATTACAAGTAGCCAAATTCATGAACCAAAACACCCCATCACCTCTCTCTCTCTCTCTCTTTCTCTCTCTAGGTTTTTTGAATAGGCCAATACATGTACATGTTTGTAATTTGCATAAAGTTTAAGGGATATACGAATGATGGGTACCAAAAAGCATTGGATTCTCTAATGGAAAGATTCGTGAAATGTGCCTAGATATGCAAGTTAGCTTGTTTTAGATATGGCTGTTTATTCACAAAACAAAAAGAGATGCTGTTTGACCCCTTATGTGGGTGCAAGTGGGATTCAATCCCGAGGGAGGATCACTCAACCTCATTGGCCTCTATACATTTAGACAATATTATTACAAAATTTACAGTAAGATATGTGATGGATCTTTATATTTCCTTTTCACTTTACTTTTAAAGTTGTCTTCTTTTTTTTTTTAGAGCTCATATATGGTGGAAAAAAATGCTACCCGTAAAAAATATTTACAATTATTTCACAATTTATTAAAGTAAGCAGTTATAATTGGTACAATATCACTTCCATTTGATTCCATAATAATACTATTTTTATTGTACACACTAAAATACAAGATGTTACGCTACCTCTACCTGTTATAAAATTTAATAAAAAAAAATTAGAAAAAAAAACAAAAAATTTTTACACTATAGCTGGACTTACTGAATAAATAAATAAATTGAATATCTCGAGCTTAAAAAATAAAGTAAAAACTGACAAAGACAACATATGGAAGCTGCAAGTTAGAGTCAAAATAATGGCAGGCATTTAGATTGTTTCTAATAGCCTGTGTAGAATACTATTTTTATAGAAAAGGTAAGGTGAAAAAGTTCACATGTATGGAAGTGACTTCTCAACAAAATTTTCACCAAAATGCCTCTTTTGAACTTTACTTAGAATGTACGCTTTAAACCTTTATTATGGTGTTATAATTCTTATGGAATTATTCTAGTAAATAGAAATATACAAATTAATTTTTTGTCATGATTTGTATAAGGATATGAAGATTAATTTTACATCATAGTTGGAGTCAAATTGTTAGATTGTTAATAGGTTTACATTTTTCTTTCTTCAACATGTTTTGGTCAATGTGAAGAATATGTCTATGGAAGTGCATGTGCTCGTGCATATGTGTGGAAGAGAGAGAGAGAGAGAGAGAGATTAAGTAACCAAATGTGAGTGTTATCACGTAAGGTATCATATATGTATGATTAGCCTATCATCAGGGAAAGTGGGTTCAGTGAGAACTTTATAAAATCAGATGTGCAATAAAGATATGCTTATTATCCCTAAGATTGCACACTACTGTTAGGTCAATGGGGTTAGATTTATGGAATAGCTTTGAAAGTAGTGATGGCACCTGTCAATCACTGCCTTTAAAAGGCAAAAAGATTAGTAAAATAAAAATTAGAGAGATTCCTCTGAATTTCCACTTCTCTTGATCTCATGCTTTTAAGTTTTTTAGTTCCCGACCAAAAAGCTTTTAGTTATATAAAGAGACAGAGATAGAGAATCAAAAAGAGAGAGAAAGCATATTCATTAATTCATGGGATTTGAGAGAATGTATGTTTATCATAAATATCATTATTGATCTCTCTCTCTCTCTTTCTCAAACAATTTAAGAGAGGATGTTTGATATTTAATATGGTCAAAATTTTCTCTCTAAGACCTTGGAAAGAATGCCATGTTTGTCATTATATTCATGTACTCTCACACTCTCTCATGATCTGGGAAGAATATATAAACATTGAAGTTTGCCATTGCTTAATAAAAGCTAACAAACACACACACACACAACTCACTTTCTCTCTTTCACTGTCTAGACAGGAAGGTGATTACAGAAAAGTGTAAGGTGGTGGGCTATGTAGGCTTTAGCACACTGCCTAAACCCATGTAAGTTTTTTGATATTTGAAGCCTTTGTAGGGTGCTTTTTGTCTGGAAAAAAAAAAGAAAAAAAAAGAAATTGTGGTGGTATCCCCCCAAAAGCTGGTGATCAAAGCTGAATATGTTCACAGAATGAATGAATGGGTTTGTTTGTTCTTTGTGAATTTCTATGCAAGGCATGGCTAAAGACGAGTTGACTTGTCATGCTAAAGATGCTCCCTTCCTTTGTGTTAATAATGCCACCTTTTGTATTTGACTTAGGCCTTCCAACTCATCCCCTATGTTTTTAGGTTTTCATGAGGGTTGCATCTATCATATATGGTTCCAAAGGTAAAATAATAGTGCTCATGAAAGTCACAATCCATATGCATGTCTTATAGTTTAAATGGATTTGACAGTGGTGCTTTTTATATAATTAACTTTATGACAATAATGGCTATGGTAATGGGTTTATGAGGTTTAAGGCATAAAAAGGTCCACTTAAAGAAAAATAAAGCATGAGAGCACCATTGCTTATCCATGTCATTTGAATTAAAACTAAGGTCCTTTGAGCATGTCGTCTTTTGTGTGGATTCTACTTTCCCGACTAATAAATTGGTGACATAAGTTTATACTCTTTTATTTGTATGTTGTTCCTAAGTTTGAGATTAAAGGATCAAATTCACTATTTCATAATAGTTTAAATTTTAAGAACAATCATTAACTTATCAAAGCAGGAAGTTCTAAATTCATACCATACCTCTACCTCGCTTTCCATTTAATAAAATTTTCATGTGTTTAAGCTCTACTTAAAAAAGGTAGTTTAGACCCATGAAGATAAATGTTAAATTAAATTATTAAATTTTTTTTTTTGATAAATTTACTATAAAAAATATTTTTGGATAATGATTTTCATTTGTAAATGTGTCAATCTTTTGTTTGTTGTTATTCAGAGATTTAGAAATATATATTGAATGAGCTACCAGAATGAAATTACTCCCTCTTAAGGAAGAATTAACTTACTATTTTGGGGTTAGATACACCCCTAGCTACTACCTTTTTTTACTTTTCTTTTTTTCCTGGATGCACCAGTAGGGCTATGAGCAACAAAATCATAAGTAGATGGTTCTTCAAAGAGTAGGTACTATTATGGTCATATCTAAACAAGACCTTCCACACATTGGTCATCCAAACCCGTTTAAAATGGGTTCTATTCCAAAACCCTATTATAACGATAGCTTCGAAATCCAAACCAAATCAACCAGTTATCTGAGAATCGATGCCTAAACTGATCCAATCCAAGAACCAAAACAAGGAATTTAAAATTTTGTAAAGAATCAATCAAAACCAGTGAAATAGGTCAAATTGGTAAACCATAACCAACTTTCTCCAGTTATTTTATTAATTTTTTTTTTACTATTTCTATAATTATAAAAAAAAAATTAAAAAAAAAAAACTTAACAAACAAAGTAAATCATTCTTTTTTTTTTTTTTTTTTTTTTTTGGAGAAGAAGAAGGTAAGCGTAGTTTTATTAAATATAGCAAACAAATTAAGACAAATCAGATTGGAACACAGCTTCCAAATCCCCAGGTAGACCTTCTATCCAAACATCAGTATCTGCAGTTGAAACTACTCTCCTAGCTAAGCATTGAGCTAATTTATTCCCATCCCGACCAGCATGCTAGTAACTACAGTGCCTCAAAGCAGCCCCTAACCTCTTAGTTTCATTGACTACATGGCCATACAGAGTCTTGCACCCACCAGAAGTGTTTATAGCTCTCACAACCCACAGACAATCACCCTCCAAAATGACATCAAAAATGCTTAGTTCTCTGGCAAACTCCATAGCTCGTCTGGCAGCCAAGGCTTTAGCCATCTCCACTGTACGGGATAGACCAATCCTCTGACTCAAGGCAGTAATAACTTGGCCTAAATGATCTCGATACACAACACCAAGTCTCGCACAGCGCAGCTCTTCAAAAAACGCAGCATCAAAATTAGCTTTGTACGAACCAGTAGGTGGAGGTGACCAACGAGCTGGAGGACGACGCACAGACCTTTGCTGCTCCTGATCGTTGGCATCCCAGAATTCACGGACCATCATTCTCGCCCGCTCCCACAAACACCAACAAATGGTGGCAAACACAGCCACCTATAAGCCCGTCCCTTCCTTGAACAAATGCTCTAAAAGTTCAACAAACGACCTGCATCCTTTCCGAATCAGAAACTGGAACTTTGGACCTGACATCCAAACAACTCGTGCTTGATCACAAAACCACAGGAAATGCAAAGTCGACTTCGAGTAATCCCTACACCCCTCACAAACATCATCCACAGGTACATGCCGAGCCTTTAAATTCGCCTTTGTAGGAAGCGAGTCTTTTGCTGCGCGCCAGATAAAATGCCGGATTTTATTAGGCACCTTCATCTTCCAAACAGAATGATCATGAGCCAACAAGGATGAGCTAGGCGCAAGACAGTCCTCGGCAGCAACAAGAAAGTGATAGGCACTCCGAACACTATATTCACCATCTGCTGTCAACAGCCAAATGATCACATCCTCTTCCCTAACTGTGCAGACTTGAATCTGGCTAACTAATTCAGCTTCCCAAGGCAAAAAACAAATAGCCAATTTATCATTCATTTAAGTTAAGAATATTTTTTTGATTGAAATTTAAGTTAAGAATATTAGACCCAATAAAAGTTAGCCAGTGCATTCAATAGTTCAAGGAATATGCTATTTACAAAGGAAAAAGTATAAGATCTTCCTTTATTTTTCTGACGTAGGACCCTGTGATACTTCTTGCAAAAAACTCTCCCTTATTTATAGAGCAAGAATAATAGCATCTTCTTTCAATCTACTATGTGTTACTTGCATTACTTATTTTAAAAACATAATTTAATGAGTCACAAAATTTTGCACACATGGATGGCTTTATGAATGAAAGAGTTTACTTCCGAATTGATTTGGAAGAAAATTCCTTCAACTCACTGCATGGTGATTAATAAATTATTCACTTATACTTTTAATCATATGACTTATTTAATAAGGCATGTGCTTGTTTAAATAATTTAATGGGACGTGATTTAATAATTGTTTATGGTTTTATGAACCATCACCTAATGAGTTGGAGGAAATTTCTTCGATTGGCTTTATATGAAAACTTTGTTCTTTTATGAATCGTCACATAATGAGTTGAAGGAAACATCTATCCTTCTTCATTGTGAGACTTGTACATTTTTTAATTATTTATACCCTATTATTTATTATGCCATCATAGTTAAACTTCTAGATGAACTTCAGGTTGATCTTAAAACCTTGAACATCCTTCCTTCTTATTATCATGGTTTTAAAAACCGAACCGGACATCAAACCGTTTTTTTTTTAATTTCCGGTTCAACCCCGGTTTTTGCCCGGTTTTTGACCGGTTTTCCGGTTTTTGACCGGTTGTTGACCGGTTTTGGGAGTATTAACCGGACCGGACTGGCTACCGGTTCCCGGTCGGACCGGCCGGTCCGGTCCGGTTTTTAAAACAGTGCTTATTATTATTATTATTATTTTTACAATCGTTGGCTTTTAAACCATAATTATAACAACAAACGATTTTACTACCAGAAACTTGGAATTAATTAATTTACTATCCCTCTTCTAAAAAAATGGGCTATCCCCACTTCCATGCACCTTGATCCAAGTAGGAATGAATTTGCATGTATTGCTTAGGCCCATCATATGTGACGCGGACTGCGAATCACATTGCTATATTGCATGCATGGGATGATGGGACCTTTTATTTGCAATGGACCTCTTACCTAGCAATTGAGGAGTGAGATAAGATGAGGATTTCCTCTCATATATTATGGCCCAATAAATTATTAACATGGAATTAAAACTCCTTATTTTTGTGAGTTTCAATTAAATTAATTAGTAAAATTTATTATTATTGAATTAGAATTTTGAGGTTTAAATCCTATTTACATTAAAATAGATTGATGTCTTGGCATGTGATAAAGAAAAATCGTTATGAAGAAGATGTTGTAAGTTGAAATTTCATCATTTCTATCGTAATAATAAAAAGGCCTATTATCTTTTTGAGAGAGAGACTTCTATGTTAAAATAATTTAAAACACTTGAAATAATTTACGGCCCAACATGTGGGCCTCTAAAAGAGTAGTACCCGGTAGTGACTAGTAGACTTGCTCCCAAGTTATATGGACCGTAGATAATTTTGGGCTTGTTTCTTAACAAGGACAGAGTACAGCTAAAAACTTAGTAAATTTGTTAAAAACTACTAGCACATATTAAACGTAAAAGAGAGAAAGCGCAATAATTATGAAAGAAATGGTGCTTGAATTTCAGTGGGCTTTATAGCCCAATAATATTCTGGAGTGAGTTAGTACAGGCCCGTTCAAATGTGACCTTGTGTAGTTGGCAATCGGGATGAATGGCTGGTCTTGATATTTATGGCCAGGAATGGGCCTATTGGAACTAAATGGTCTCGAATAAGTTTAATGAAACAACAAGATTATATTTAATTTTTTAACAGAACTGGTCAACTGTAAGCAGTGGAGAAGCAGTTAGTGTCAGCTGTGTCGATCACTTTTGCAATTGTGAAATTTTTTTTAGAAATATTTTGTATTTGTAGCAGTACTGTTTTTTATATTATATTTAATTATTGAGATAATAATGTGTTTTTGTTGTACAATAAAGCAAAAAAAAAAAAAAAGTGATTTTAGTGGTGTTCCAAAATGAAGGTTATTTGCACTAATTACAATTTATTATCTTAATAAGTTCTTAAAAAAACTGTAAAATTTGATGTATGTAGCATTGTTGAAATTATATTTAGGGAAGTAGTTATTAAGTTAAAAATGCAATTACACACCAAAAAAAAAAGAAAAAAAAGAAAAAAAGAGAGAGAAAACAATTAACAAGCTCCATAACAAAAGTACTATTAAATCTAAATGTTGTGAAGCTGAGAATATAATGATTGATTAACTTCTTGGCATGCATGAATTGTTCAAATGCATTAATGGTACGTGCACAGGGTATATTTGTAACATTATTTATATGGATAAGACTTACTTAAAGTTTTATATATATATATATATATATATATGACTGAATTGAATTACATTTTTCTATAAAAAATTTTGTTTATATTGATCGTATTGTCCAATGCAACTATGTGTTGAAATTTAATTGAGAACATAGGGTATAACACCTAAAAAAAAATGGAATAAATTTTTTATATATAATTGTAATGTAAGGCATCCCTTCTCCCCCCTCCATTTAGATTTGCAATTGCAATGCATTGCTTCCCTTCTCTCTTCTCTCTTAGGAGTTAGGACCAAAAAATAAAAGAAACGTGGCCAACTAAGTGTGAAGGATTCTTTGAGAGAGAGAGAGAGAGAGATTGATTGATTGATTGATTTATAATATTCTTTCATATCAATTTGTTTTGGACTCATATGTACAACATGCTTCCGTGAATGAAACTTTATCTCCAAGAAATAAAGTTAATAAATAGTAAAATTTATAAAAAAATTTAGTTCTTTATTTTCTAAATACATATCTGTTGCCCCATTCAAAGAAAAGACATACAAATTATTTAGCACTTGGGGGAACTTATCATCTAAAAACGAACATGTACTCACTGCTAGACCTCATTGGACGAATTTACCCTTATGTGATTGCCACAGCAAAAGGAAAAATACTAATTACACTTAAAGCAAAGCCTTTGCACACCCTAGAACTGTAATTTACCACACAAAAAAAGAATAAAAGAAAAAAAAAGGCAAGACATTCATGTCAAAAATCATAATTCCACAGGAAGTTTTCCAAAAGATCATATATATATATATATAGTGTTAATTACTTGTCATATTAGGTTACTTTCACTTTACTCTCATTTATATTGTAGGGCGTATTGTAGGTTCCATCATATTAAAAATATTTTTAAAAAATTGCCCTAACTTCACGTATATGATTCATTCAAAATCCATGATTATGTAAATAATACAATTCCTTCTTAAAAAAAAAAAAAAAAAAAAAAAAATCAACAACACTGTCCATGTGCATTCATTTTCCTTAACATGGAAGGCATACCATTTTTAGAGATCATTAACTCTATCTTGTACTCACTCGTCTCTCACACACAAAACCCACATTAACTACAATGCTCCGGATGGTGGATGATATGGTACTCACATTTTCTTTGCATATGTATGGCTAGTTTAATCATTACAATGTTGAAAAATGTCAATCCCTCTCTACTTGGTGTGTATATATATATGGGCATAGGCACCAAGAAAGATACACAAAACCAAAGCAACTTGTCACACAAATTTAATTCCCTTTCTCTCTCTCTCTCTCTTACAAGTTACATCTCTCTTTGAAGCTAGCAAAAATGTCTTCAGCTGGAAATAAGAGCCTTTACTGCCCCTCTTGCAAGCGTTATGTCACTATCGTACTTTGCGAATCTTCATGCTCTGCCCCTCATTGCTCTCTTTGCAACTGGTGCTTGTGTGAACGCAATAGCCACAAGGCCCACAACCCTATTCCTAAAACCACTACCAAAGAAACTGAAACAAACAAGGCTGAAGGTACTTCCAAAAGCACAAAAAAGAAGAATTCCACTTCCAAGAATAGTGTCAAGGAAAATGATAACCAGACAAGTGAGTCACAAGTGAACACTGGTGCAGTTGTGAGGTCACAAGAGAACCCTACTCCACAAGTCTACCATATTTCTTTGGAATCAGTGCTTGAAAGCTTTGGATTGTTATGTACACATGGTGATGATGGTGCAAGTACTAGCACTACTGGTCGAGGCTCGGAGGATGATTATGCTTTCACTGTGGTGTGGGAATATGATCCAAATTTAGGGCAACGAGGGTCTCATAATTCTAAGTCCAAGAAGTAAGGGAGGAAGCTATAGAAGATGGTAATTAATCACTTAATTAATTAATTTGATCGTAAGCATTTGGTTTGGATTGTTTTATGACATGTACACACACACACACACACATATATATATATATATATATATATATATGTTTTAATTGCATATTAATGTTTTCTCTTTAGCTATAGGTTTGGCTTTTGATATGTTTTGTCTTTCTTTGCAATTACTAATGTATGCTTTGTTTTTGGAGTTGATTGTGATATTATTATACTGAAATTATTCAGCTATAAATGAAATGAAATTAAGTGATAGAGGGCAAATGTGGATATAAAATGATTAAAAAAAATGTTGATTATAAATTTTAGAAACATAAACCATAACCTTAATTAAAAATAAGAAATATTGATTTAGCTTGCACGGAATTTTTATTACAGTATATATAATAAATTAAGGTTCTCTCTTTTTTTTTTCTCTTTTTTTATATAAATTAATATAGTTTTTGTGAATTAAATTTAGATTGATGCTGATTATAAGTTTTAGAAACATAAACCACAGCCTAAATTAAAAATTAGAAATATTGATTTAGTTTGCACGGAATTTTTATTATATAATAAAGTTTTGCTCTCTTTTCTTCATATAAATTAATCTAGCTTTTGTGAATTAAAATTACATTGATATTGATCAAATATTGTATCAAATTAAGGTTGATAAAAAAAAAGGTTCTATGGTCTCAATTTTGTCACCTCCTGGACCTGCTTGCAAGCATATACTCCCTTCATCCCACTTTGTTTGTCATCTATTCCATTTTGGGACGTCCCAAAATGTTGTCCAGTTTCTAAAAATAAGAGTCATTAATTTACTAATGTTCCTATTATACCCTTATTTACTAATAATCCTATTAATAATTCAATTTTTTGATCAATTTATTTAAGGGTAGTTTTGGAAATTTATACATTTTTAAAAGGTAGACAAGACAATAAATGATGTTCTTTTAAAATGTTTGATTTTTCAAACAGGACAAACAAAGTGGGACGGAGAGAGTATTATGTTTTACAAATTATGAGGCTGTGTGAATATATTATATGTATCTTTTACAAATTTTGAAGATATAAAAATAATTTATATTCAAGAAAAAATATCTAGCTGTAATAGATGTAATAAGGGAAGACATGGGTTATACGAGGGGATTTTGATTTGGAGATCAAATGGAGGTGCAGGATTTTCCATTTTTACTTTTTTTTTGGAATAGAACATAATTGCTTTAACAGGAGAAATAAAGTACTATTCTTCTATAAAAACTTAGTACCATTCAAGAGAAAGAGAGAGAGAGAGAGAGAGAGAGAGAGATAAAGCAAATAAAGGAGTATTCGGTAATGTATAATTGTGAATTGAAGTAATTGGGAAAGTTTAATGAGACGGGTATTCTATTAGTTCATCATCCGTGCTAGTCATGCTATTTTATCATTTTTTATTAAATGAAATTTTTTTGGCCAACTTTGTTTAATTTCCTGGATGGTGATACATACTAAAGGCAAGTTGATTTATTACGATGTCTCTCATCATCATCTTCTTCTTCTTCTTCTTCTTTTGTTTTCATATTTATTTATTTTAATACAAAAGCCATTTATGTCTGACATTTTAAAGTATGACATTATCTATGCAGCTCAAAATTAATGTAAGAAGATTATATATCATGGGAACTTCGGTGATGGAAGGTCTTTTCAGAAAGTTGGAAAGAAGAGGTTGCATTACCATGGATTCTATCTAATACATATTGAAGATTAGTGATCATTTGATGGCAAATATTTAAGTTTTTGGTTTTAGTGCTAGCCTCTTTTCTTTTCTTTTTTTAGCAATTCTTATCGAGTATAAACATCTACTTATACTTTATAGTTTCCTTTATGGATGTTACGTTATTTCTTTTATAATTAATATTGAATGGAGCATCTTCATTTATTTATATACTATTACTGTGTTTGATCTCTCTTCCATTTTCTGTATTTTTTTGAGCAAGTATTTATGATTGATTGCAATAGAAAATGTCTAAGAACATATTATACAGGGCTATTGAAAATTGGTACCACCCTCCCTAACGAGTTATAAGGGCGAAGACCAAGACTAAAACGGCAAATCCATTGTGCACATAAAAGGAACAAGAGGAAAACAACATTAAATTATTTTTTAATTACTAGATAATTAAATGATCCATTTTTTTTTAATAATTGCAGTTGGAGGGGGACTTTGAACTTTAGATATTTTTAAAACATAAAAGGTGCCAACAATTTTGAATTACAAAGCTATTAGCGATAATTAAAGGATCCATAACTTGTAGCAAGATTTGCACATAGTGTGCACTAGTTCTTAGGCTTTTGATAGGAGTTATTGCTTTTTCTTTGTTGATCATTGTTGAGTGGATTATTTTGAGAGACCCAATTACACGGAGAACAAATTAAATTCATGGTATAATGAATTAAAAAAAAATATAATTAAAAAGTTATATATAATTGTATGCTTTATTTGAAAATTGTGTACATTAAAATATATAATTATAAACATTAATTCTTTGAAAAATGATGTGCGTTAAATATATAAAATTGCTTACAATCTTTAAAAGATTTACATTGAATATACAAAATAGTATATGTTCTTCAAAAATTGTGCACGTTAAATTTACAGAATTGTATATATTTTTTGAAAAATTGTGTATGAATTATATTATTCTTTTATTAATTTTGAAGATATAAATAAATTTATATTTTCTTTTATAAATTTTGAAGATTTAAACAAATTTATATTCAAGAGAAATATCAAGTTTTTATTACATATCAAAGACGTTATACAAGGGGATCTTGGTTTGGATCGAACAGGATGAGGCAGGTTTTATGTTTTATTTATTAATTTTTCTTTTTTGATCAAAAGGCAGGTTTTATGTTTTAGTCCTTGTGTAGGCAGAGTTTTGTAATAGAAATGGACCGAAACGGATGAAGTGGACCAAACCGGACCTAAGTGGACCAAAATAAATCGAATGGACAAAAATGGATGAAGTGGACTTAAACTGGATTGAATGGACCAAAACGGACTGATATGGATCTAAATGGACTAAATTAGACTAAATGGATCGAAGTGGACGAAGTGGACCTAAGTAGACTGAACTAGACCTATATGAACGAAAGTGGACCAAAGTAGACCAAATTAGACCGAAGTGGACCAAAGTGAACCAAAATTATTCCGCAATAAAGGAAATGAAATTAAGTGATAGAAATGCATGTGGATATACAATTATTAAAAAAATATTGAATATAATTTTTAGAAACATAAACCACAACCTTAATTAAAAATAAGGATTTTTTTTTTTTTGAAGAGAAAATAAGGAATATTGATTTAGCTTTCACGAAAATTTTATTATTTAATAACGGTTCCTTTTTTTTTTTTTTTTTTTCTATATAAATTAATCTAGCTAGCTTTCGTGAATTAATTTAATTTAGATTGATGCTGATCAAATATTGTATCAAATTAAGCTTGATGAAAAAGTTCCACTGTCTCAATTTTGTCACCTCCTGAACCTAGCTACTTGTAAGCATATTTTACAAATTTGAGAAGTTGGGTGAATATATATATATATATATATATATATATATATATATATATATATATATCTATTATGCGTCTTTTACAAATTTTGAAGATATATGCAATTATTTATATTCATGATAAATATCTAGCTATTTCTAAAAAAAGAAAAAAAGATTTGGAGAAATGGAGAAATGGAGGTGCAGGATTTTCCGTTTTTAGTACTTGTGTTGGCGCAATTTTGGAATAGGAAATATTTTTTTGAACAGAAGATAAAGTACTATTAAAAAAAGGTACCATTCGAATAAAGAGAGAGATAAAGTAAATAAAATATAAGGACTAAAAATGGAATATAAATAATGTGTAATAAACATTGCCCTAAAAATAAATGAGAATTAAATAATGTGTAATTGTGAATTGAAGTAATTGGGAAAGTTTAATTAGACTTTTTTTTTTTTTTTTTGGGGAAGAAATTTTAATGAGACTAGTATTCTTTTACTTCCTCACAAAAAAAAAAAAAAAAATTCCATTGATAAGAAATGATAAGATGGCATGACTAAAATGAATCATGACATAACAATAGTCTCATTAAACTAATAGAATACTAGTCTTTCCATTGATAAGAAATGATAAGATGGCATGACTAAAATGAATCATGACATAACACTACTTTCATTAAACTAATAGAATACTAGTCTCTCTTTTTTTTTTCTTTTTTTTTTTTCGCCTCTGTTTAATTTACTGGATGATCGTACATATTAAAGGTGAGTTGAGAAAGTTCAACAAAATATGATCTTTTAAGTTTTTTTTTTTTCCTAAATTTATAATTTGATCATGAAGGTAGTTGCCAGTAGGTAATAGGTATTTATTATAAATTTATATGAAATTTTTTATTCTATCATTTAAATAAAATAATATATGATATGACAATATTTTAGGACTAAGAAAAAAATGTGGGCATCATCTAAGATTCTAAGCGTGTCTTTCTCTGTGTGAGAGAGAGATTAATTGATTGATTAATTTATTATTGTAGTTATGCATACCAAATGGCTTCAAACTCATATACATGACATAGTTTCGTGTATGAAATTTATATCATAATTCCAAATAATAAAAATATTAAATTATAGGGTTTGTAAAGTTAGGGGCATCCCCGATTACCAGTCCCCTTCGCGTAACTTTCATTCCTTAGTTTGAGCTTGTTCATGAACTTAGGAGGTTGGTATGTGTATGGCTGCGAGAGCGACAAAGTTTTTTTTTTTTTTTTTTTTTTTGGGTAAATTATTTATTAATTACTTCGTACGTACAAATTAAGTGTCTATTTGTATTTGGATGTATCCTTTTCTTTATAAGTTTTTTTATTTGGCTTATTTGAGTAAAATTCAACATTTTATTTGGTACAATTATCCTTAGCCAATCTCTAAATAAGAAGTATACTGATGGATGTTTTTAGAGTAATTGTTGAAAAAAAAAAATGTCATACCTATATTATTAAGAAGCAAAAAAGAGTAGCAAAAGTAAATATAAAATTTGATTTAAAAAAAAAAAATACCAAAAGTGTCTCCAATCCATTGACTAGACAAAATGGAAAAGATTGCATGGAAAATTCCACCTTAATGGTTGCTTTTAAAACACTCAATAATAGGACTCTTTTAACAAATCAACAAAGTACTCTTTGACACAAATGCATAAAAGGACAAGATAAAAAAATTCAGCATGGGTAGGGATACATGCATCCAATTATCATTGCACTCACAGCTAAACCTATATGGACTAATTTACCAATACTTACAACGGTAAAAATGAGGAAACCAATTACGCTTCAAAGAAAAGCCTCGCACCTCTTGAACTGCATTTTACAAACAAAATGTTAAAGAAGTTAGACATCGAAAATCATAACTTCATATGTACCCAAAAAGAAAATATAAAATTTCTTTAAAATATATATTGTAGGTTTTACAACGTGAATAATGGTGGTATGAGATTGTTGCTGTTGGAAAAATATTTTTCATAATTTGTATATGATTAATTATTTCAAAATCATTGACCATGTAAAATTGTAAATAATACAATCCATGTGACATGCGAGGAAGTTTTTTTTTTTTTTTCATTAACATTGTACTTGGGCTTTTATTTTCCTTAAGATGGAAGTCATACCATTTTTAGAGATTATTAACTTTATTGTACCCGTCTCTCACACAAATGCATCCACACACTAAATCCATATTAATTAAAATGATCCTGGATGGTGTAGGATATGTTACCACATTTTCTTCGCACACATGCACAATGTACATTCCGTGTGTGCCTAGAAGTGTTAATCCCTCTCTACTTGGTGTGTATATATATAGAGGCATAGGCACCAAGAAAGTAACACAATTTTAATTCTCTCTGTGTTTCTCTCTCTCTCTCTCTCTCTCTCTCTCTTACATCTCTTGAAGCTAGCAAAAATGTCTTCTGCTGGAAATAAGAGCCCGTACTGCCCCTCTTGCAAGCGTACTGTCACTATCGCACTTTGTGAATCTTCACACCCTCATTGCTCTCTTTGCAACCTGATATTGTGTACCTGTGAATGCCATAGCCATAACCCTATTCCTAGAACCACTACCAAAGAAACTGAAACAAACAAGGCTGAAGGTACTTCCAAAAGCACAAAAAAGAAGAGTCCCACTTCCAAGAATAATGTCAAGGAAAATGATAACCAAACAAGCGGGGCACAGGTGAACACTGGTGCAACTGTGAGGTCACAGGAGAATCCTACTCCACAAGTCTACCATATTTCTTTGGAATCGGTGCTTGAAAGCTTTGGATTGTTATGTACACACGGTCAAGATGGTGCAAGTACTAGTTCTAGTGGTCGAGGCTCGGAGGATGATTATGCTTTCACTGTGGTGTGGGAGTATGATCCTAATTTGGGACAACGTGGCTCTAATAATTCTAAGTCCAAGAAGTAGGCAAGGCAAGAAGGTTTGGATAGAAGAAGGTAATTACTTAATCAATTTGGTCATAAGCATTTGGTTTGGCTTATTTTTAATTTTCTAAACATTAGTTTTGCTTATTGTTTTGTGACATGCGTTTGTTCTATTTGCATATTATTCTTTTTAGCCACAGGTTTGGGTTTGAAATGTTTTCTGTTGACAGTGTTATCAATTAATATAATATATACTTTCTTTACAAATAAACCACAAAATAATAAAGAATGATGATATGGCATGTACACGAAAATTTTAAAATATTATGAGGAGGCTTCCTCACCTCTTTCTTTCTATCTAAATAACTTAATCTAGTTCTAGACTTTTAGTCAATACATTGATGTTGATCATAAGTACTATCAAGTGACGTCGAAACCAAAGCTCCATTGGGCTCAATTTTGTCACCTTCGGGGTCCTGCTTGTTCACATGTGTTACAAATTTTGAAGTTGTGAATATATAATATTCATCTTTTAGAAAATTTTGAAGATATAGAAAATTAATTTTCAAGAGAGATATCAAGTTATTATTAGAAAGGGATGAGGCAGGATCTTCAGTTTTAGTCCTAGTGTAGTGTAGGCACAATATCAAAATTAAATATACTTGCTTTAACAAGAGAGATAAAGTGAATAAAGGAGTTTTAGGTGACGTATAATTTAAAAAAAAAAAAAAATTGTTGCTAAATGTATATTTAATTGAGTTGAAGTAATTGGGAAAGTTTAATGAAATTGGTTTCTTCTCTTCTATTAGTTCTCTTGTTATATCATCCATGCATGTTAGTCAGGCCATCTTGTCATTTCTTATTGATGGATTTTTTGGCCAGCTTTGTTTGCTTTCATGGATGCATGGTGGTACATACTAAAGGCAAGTTGATTTATTGGGATGTCTGTTTTTTCTTCAATACAAAAGTCATTGAGGTCTCACATTTTAAAATATGACATTATTTGTGCAGCTAAAAATTTATAGATGATGAAGATAAGAGAAGATTATATACTATGGAACTTCGGTGATGGAAGGTCTTTTCAGAAAGTTGGAAAAGAAGGGGTTGCATTACCAATTCCAATATATATATTGAAGATTAGTGTTATGATTACAATTAATATTGTATTTGGTTTTAGTGCTTCTTATTTTTGTTTTTTCAGACCTTATCTACATATATTATATAGTCTCCATTATGAATGTTATATTATTTCCCTATAATCATATATACTATTACAAAGTTTGATATTTCTTTGCCCTTTCTATATTTTTTTTAAGCAAGTACGATAAAAATTTCTAACAATAATATTAATTACACAGTGCAATTGAAAACTGGTATAGCAAGGGACCTTTAACTAGACATAAGGGCGAAGCCCAAGACTAAAACTGCATATTTAGTGTGCAAAAAAAGAAAAGAAAAGTGGAACAAGAGGAAAGCAACATTACAATTTTCTGTTGGCTTATAAAAGTAGAAAACCATTACCTGTGGTCGTGTAACAAAATTGGTACATTTTAGGCTCTTGATGATAGAAGGGTTTTTTTTTTTTTTTTGGGTGGAATAGGAGCTATTTGGACTCATTATTTCAAGGATACCAATTGCACTTAGAAAAAATTCATCATATCATTCAACATGAATTAAAAATTATATTAACAAAATTATTCATATTAAAATAAGGATACATTAGTTTTCAAATGTGAGCACATGAAAGGTTCGGAAGTGTGTCTGGTTTATATTTTAAGGCTAGAAACAGGCCTATTAGAACTAAATGGAAAATTTACAGTAGTCCCACTATTTATTTTCTACCTATTTCTTGCTTGTACTTTTGTTTGTTTTATTCCTTGAAATATTGGTTGGTTCCATTTTAGTCTCATAGATGTGATATTGGTTCAATTTTTAATCCTTTAAATATTGGAGTGATTCAGTTTTCTGTTAATCGCGTAATGAAAAGATGGACAAAGAGGGACCAAATTGTTATATTTAAAAATATTGAAGGACCAAGTAGAACATTTTAAAATTGAGGAAATAAAATCGGACTCTCATATTTATGAGACAAAAAGTGTACTTCACCTTAAATCTATAATAAATATAAAACTGAAAAAATTTGGCTTTTGGGCAACCTCTTCATATTGTATCACATAAGATTGGTAAGTACTGATGTGTATAAAAAGAGTGGTGTGTAAAGTCTTGTGTTACACTTTCAAGAGTTAAGCCCTTGAGTGTATACTGTATTGTAAAATTTCATATTTAAACAAAAAAAGAGACAAAAAATAAACAAGAAAAAGAAATCCATATTTTGTTAAGTTAAATGGAATTGCTATGTCAACATTTTTCACAACACTTTCACAACAAATTCTAAATAATAATAAGTTATTATTAGCGAAAAACAATTATAGGAAAAACAATTTTGTCTCAAACCAAACTAAATAAAGGAAATTAAAAGATAGTTTTTGTTTATCCCATTTTTTTCTAATACTATCAAACACAAAAAAAAAAAGCGAAAAACTGTTTTCACGTAAGGTTTTTCTTTAAAACAAACATGGGGTTCTATACACAATAAACTTTATAACTTTTTTTCATAAGAAGTGCACCCTATGAGTTATACCCTTTTTTAGGCTCACTTGATGCAACTTGCGAGAAATTATTAGGACCAATAAAAAGGACAATTTAAATAGTCATCTCAAGTCTCATCTCAACTAATGAAACTCTATCACCTATGCAGACATGCGAGTTAGCTTCCAATCCAGCATTAGGAAAAAAAATATAAAAAACCACCGTGTGATGTCATACTTACATATGTGTCAAAGTTTTATTGGTTGATAGGACCAAAAAAGACCACGTCAGTAGTCATTTTAGTAGATCACTTTAACAATCCTCCTATTAGACTCCTTCAACAGTATTTTTGATGAACCTAATAATTTCTCGCGGTTTGGATTCAAATTTGGTGCAAACCCATTGACATGCTAGTGTCTTTAAAGAGAAGATAAGAAAAGAGTTAGTCACCTAGTTATAGGTCCTAGAATCATTTGTTAACTCCATGATGAAGGTCTACACAACTAAAGTCCAGAGTTAAGGAGAAAAGGTTAGACACCCTAAATGGTCCCAATCAGCTTTCATTTTTTTTTTTTTTAATAGATACACATGAAGATTTTATTTGTCACCCAAAAAAAAAAAAAGACAAAATTTGATTTGATTTGATTTTTTTTTTCTTTTTTCTTTTTTTGAGTTTTAAGAATTTTTCCCAAGTAACGTCTAACGGTCCCACAAACCATGATATAGAGTCCCAGTGTGTCTGTAACATCAATAGTCAACCTCCAAATTCTCAGCAATGGCGAGGAATCGAAGCTCAAGAAACAGAACCAGTTTCTTCTTCTGCACCTTCTTAGCTATTATTGCCTTGTGTGCCTTCGTCCCTGTCTTTGCTCCTCTACCTTCTCTTTCCTCTCACTTGCCCCATGACCATTCTCACTCTCGACACAAGAAAGTATCTCTCTCTCTCTCTCTCTCTCTCTCTCTCTCTCTTTTTGTGCTCATTTGTCTTAGTAAACGCAATTCTATGTGATATTACTTCTGGGTTTTTGATTTATTGATTAGTTTGATTAATTTCGTATCAAATGTTTGAGTGTGCAGTGTGTTTTGCTTTGATAAGAAAGTGTAGGAAAGTAAACGAATTTAGTTCTTGGGTGTTGATAATATTGTTTTTGTATATGCAATTCTATGTGATATTGCTTCTGGATTAGTTTGACTCATTTCGTATGGAGCTTTGAGTTTGATGCTGAACAAGTAGCACAGTGTGGTTGGTTGATGGGAAAGTATTGGAAAGTAAAAGAATTTAGATTTTGGGTGTTGATAAGTTTTGTCTTTGTAAATGTAATACTGGGTTGTATTGTTTCTGGGGTTTTGAGTTCTGGGTTAGTTTGTTTCGTTGGAAGGAATTATTAATACTTAGGTCAAGAGGAGCGTTTGAAATGAAAATCAACTTCAAGTTTTGGATATTAATGAGGAGTGTGTCAAAATTTAACTAATTTAGAAATCAATACTGTAGTCAAAATTAGAGCTTAATAATTTACTTTATCTGTTGCTTTTCTTTCTTCCTTAGCTAACAACTTAATCATAGTAAAATATTCTAGCTTGATGATTTGCACTTAAATCTTGCAATTGTACTGCCTGTTTTTTGCTGAGGAATTGGTTGGAATGATCTTTTGGCTGTCAATCATAGACTTATAGCTGATTTTCATGCTATATGCATTCAATTGTTGTATTGATTTTGACAATTATTCTCTTGATTTTGAAAGAGCCTGTGAGTTTAAGGGGTGAGGCTTTTATTCTCTCGTTTTCAGGTTACTGCTCAAAAATTCGAGATTGCCAATGACATGTTTTGGAAAGATGGACAACCATTCCAAATTATTGGTGGCGACTTGCATTATTTCCGGGTTCTTCCAGAGGTGTTTTTATAGTAAACTTTTCAGAAATTAGTACCTTATCAATTTATTTGTAAGAGAAGGGTACCTCTAGTAGTCAATGCTACCTAATTAGATGCAAAAGATGTATAAAAATACACAAGCCAGCCTTAATATTGACCGATAAAGACAACAATAAGATATTGCTGATTTGTTGAAAAACAAAATTATAATTTAATATGATATGACAGAGAAAGATAAACTTTAATGAGCTTCTGTAAAATCTTTTACTTGACATAGTAAATATATAGATATCCAATATTTAACATGCCATTAAAAACCTGTGGATCTCCTCAAGCTTCACATATGTGCAACTATTCCCTTAATATGCTTTACTAAACTGATTATGCTTTGTGTAGTTTTTGTCTCATGGAAGTCTTCTTGGAACACAAATATTTCTCTGTTTAAGTTAACTCTTGCTTGTTGTGATGTGCTGTTTGTCTTTCATCACTGCAGTATTGGGAAGATAGACTGTTGAAAGCAAAGGCCTTGGGCTTGAATACTATCCAAACTTATGTTCCTTGGAATTTGCATGAACCAAAACCTGGAAAGCTAGTTTTTGAGGGGATTGCAGATATAGTATCTTTTCTCAAACTCTGCCACAAACTTGGTTTCCTTGTTATGCTTCGGCCTGGGCCTTATATATGTGCAGGTCAGGCATTACTGTCAAATCTAGGTGCTTTATAATTTGTTATTGGACATTTTGAAATTTACCGCACATGACTAGGTTACTAGATATACATATTCATATTTAATTTCTAATATCAGTGCATACTAAAGCTCGATAATTGCTTTATGATCTATGGTGCACCATTATATGGTTGATTTAAAAAAAAATTAAGTTGAAAAATAAATTCTTTAAATAATATAAATTTAGGCTGTATTATTCTTGGTGAGAGACTGTGAGTATCATATAATTTTTTTTTTAATATTTCCATTTGTGGAAAATGATTTTACTTATTTAATTTTCCAGAAACAAACAAACAAAACCTTAATCGCTTCCTGCAGGTGATGATTCATATAATTTTTAGGGGTCTTTAGGAAGTTCTAATTACATAATGATACCAAGTAATTCTCCCAATCCTTGGTCTTTTTTGGGGAAAAAAAAAAAAGAAGAAAGTTTTACCTAGTGCATAAAGCTCCCACTCTTTGCGGGGTTTGGGAGAGATCATAGTAGGCTTCTTTACCCCCAATTTTGAGAGATTAATTCTCAAACTATAAAACTTGTGATTTGTAAACATGTTTCTTGCTGAGTAAACATTTTCCTGCAAGTCATTGCTGGTTGATTTATAGAAAAGGGTGAAATGGCTTGTATTTCTTGTTTAATGAGTGTCATCACTTAGCTATGGTATTATAATTTAGTTAGCATATAATATATCAAATCCTCATAGATGATTGATAAAGGCATAAATTTGTTTCCTATGAGGTGCTGTCATTCTTTTGACATAAAGAAGTTGGAGGTGCTCCTATTCCATCTATCAATATTGGCTGTTCTTCCAACAAGTCTTTTTTGTATTTCTATTGTTGTTGTTGAACTTGATGATGAGATAATATGTTGTTGACATGACAATTACTGTTCTTCATTTCTGTCTCAGAGTGGGATTTGGGGGGTTTCCCTGCCTGGTTACTTGCCATAGAGCCAGCTATCAGACTAAGATCATCAGATCCTGCTTTCCTCCACTTAGTATGTTTTCTTTTTCATAGCTGTTTTATAAGTTACAAATATCAACACAATCAATTGGTTTTTTTTGGCACGTTTTGCATGCTTAGTAACTAGGTCCCATGAATGTCATTTTCATTTAAATAGACAGTAACAATTTTATTCTAAATAAGGAAGCAACCTAGCAATAGTTTCTTGGGTTTCTTTTCTTTCTTTCTCTCTCTCCTTTTGTTGTTGTTGTGAATGGTAATCACCCACATACCTAATGGTTTTTGAACCCCTGACCTTTCCCTCCACCCATTCTTATGTGGGAGGTAACCTTTGCGCTAAATCTCATAGCCTTAATTAGGTTTCTTCTTAAGTTCTTTATTCAGCTAGATAAGAAAGTAAAGTAGTGACTGTATGCCTTTCATATATATATATATATATATATATATATATAAAAGTAAGAAAAAATTATATTAACGACACTACAATATTCAGGAAAAGCACATATTAGTCAGACTGTATGCCTTTCATATTATGTTATGTCTTTTATCTCTGTCCTGATTGTTTTATTTTTCTCTTCAGATTTTAAAAGATTGAATATTTAATTTGTTGGACTTCCACTACTTGACATTAGTAGTACTTAAAAAGGACATTTCAATTAAGGGAGTAACAGAGGCTATAACTTAAGATAGAATAGAATAGAGGAAAAATATACATGTGGCTGACGCTAACTAATCTTGTTGAGGATCGTTGACCCCAAAAAAATTTGGACCAAGGCTTTGTTGTTGTCCATTGCTTGACATATGATAGATCTCTTGAAAAATATAGGGAAAAAAGGTTGAAGCAATTTTTTCTATCTTCATCTGTTTTATTTTACAAGTTAATTGTACCATAACTTTATGTTGTACCCAAAAAAAATTATATTGCAAATGCTGGGTGTAATCTTTTTGTTCTGTCATAAAGGTATAGCCTTATAAGTCCATCTAGAAGGTCCTAAAATGTTTGGGTTCATAATGAGGCTCTCTTTTGCTGACCTAATAATATTTTGTAGATTCTTTGAAATTAAAATGATTTTAATTTTGATTGAACTATCTTTCACAGTGTAAATCAATTAATTGTGTCTTTATATTCTTTTTTACTATTCAATGTTTACTATGGAATCATATCTATTGTGAACTATTCAAGGTTGAAGGATGGTGGGCAATCCTGCTTCAGAAAGTAGCTCCTCTTCTTTACGAAAATGGAGGCCCTGTTATAATGGTTCAAGTATGTGGATTTATTACTCTTTAACTAGAACTTGTTTTGATGACATTTAACTGATAAAGGATTTAAAAAATTAATGAGGACATAATTAGGGTTAGATTTCTTGTTTGCAAAAATTAAGCACCATCTCATGTTAGAGACTCTAAATTAAAGATGGAAGGTGCTAGTCATTAAGTCTTGAGAATTATGTAAAATAAATTCAAATTCTGGGCTTCGAATGTTATACATAATGAGTGGGAAAACTTTTAAGGATTATAATTGAACAATTAGATTTAAGATGTAGTTATTTTGTCATTTTTTCCCCCTTCAAAAAATGGTATCATGGATCATAAGTAGTTCCTCCTCTATCAACTTTTGGTAATATTCTCCTCATCTTTTAACCATATGACCAAGGGAAATAAATACCATAAAAGGGCTATATAAGAACTTACAAATATCTATGTAGACAATTGGGTTAAAAATATGGACACATGTATTGTCTTTAAAATGGAAAGGAATGATAATTACATTCCTCTTCTATATGCTTCCTCTGGGGAATCCAAATAAATCAATTAAAAGGGATAACTGAAAATTTATGATTGCATCTTAATCATTGTTCAGATTTTTTAGGTTGTCAAAGTTGTTAACTTCAAGTTCCACTGAAGTGGATTGTTTTAGATTTCAATGTCAGTAAGATTCCAATAATGTGAGATTAATTTGTCAGATTGAAAATGAATATGGTTCATATGGAAATGACAAAGCTTATCTTCATCAACTTGTCACCTTCGCTCGTAGTCACCTTGGGGATGATATAATTTTGTAAGATGTTTTTTCTGTCTTTAGACTGATCATCTTGGTTCTATGTAGAAATATATCATGTTAATCTCATATGTTTATGTCTACATTTTGTAAAGTTTCATCCTTTACTTAATTTATTGTATAAAACCTTCCATAGAGGTTATTTTTTTCATTATTATTGTTATTGTTTTAACATGTTGTCTAAAATGGGATTCAAACCAATGTTTCAGGTTATATTATATTGAGTCATTGATTTCTTCTTTAATCATTCATCCTTTCTTGATTGGATTTTAATGGTTTTTAGGTATACTACAGATGGAGGTACTAGGGAAACTCTTGAGAGAGGAACAATATCTGGAGATGCAGTATTTTCAGGTAAATTTCAACATCAAAGTTTAATCTTTTATACTACTTTTTCTAAGTTATGAATACTAATCTTTCTCATGATTTTCTTTCTTTGTTACCGTTTATTTATTTATTTCAGTTATCAATAACTATTTAATTCATTTTTGTATGTTGTGAGCATGTTTCTCTGTGTGTGTGTGTATCCACATATGAATATATGTACATTGACTATCATCCAAGTAACTCATAACCTACTCTTTAACTAACTCTGGTATGTAGCTGTTGACTTTACTACCGGTGATGAGCCTTGGCCAATATTTCAGTTACAAAAGAAGTTCAATGCCCCCGGAAAGTCACCACCACTTTCAGCGTAAGTGTCTCGCTAGTAATTCATATTTATATAATGGTCAGTGGTTCAATTCTCATGATGCTTGTTGCTTCAGGGAGTTTTACACAGGCTGGCTTACACATTGGGGAGAGAAGCTTGCAGAGACTGATGCTGATTTTACAGCAGCTGCCCTGGAAAAGATTTTGGCTCGAAATGGTTCTGCTGTGCTTTATGTATGCACTCAAATGCCAGTGCTTGTTTATGTTAACTGAGCCCTTTCATGGTAATACTTTGATCTTGGCTTTCTAATTTCTAGATGGCACATGGTGGTACAAACTTTGGATTCTATAATGGAGCGAATACTGGTGGAACTGAGTCTGATTACAAGCCTGACCTCACTTCTTATGATTATGTGAGGAAATATTAACTTGTTTGTTGTAACTTCTATATTGACTCCTGGTGCATGATAAACTCACTGAACTGATGCCTCTTGTTCCAGGATGCACCAATTAGGGAAACTGGTGATGTGAACAATGCAAAATTCAAGGGTATATTTAGTACACTTGGAGCCAACTTAAATTAACACAAATTTTATGTTGCAAGTTATGATCATGGAAAAAGATGTTCTATTTATGAAATTTCTACTGCTTTCAGCAATTCGGAGTGTTATAAAGAAATACAGCGCAAAATCTCTTCCTTCAGTTCCGCCAAATAAGGAAAAGGCAGGCTATGGACCTATTGACTTACAGAAAAAAGAATTTTTGTTTGATATACTTAATAGGATAAACTCCGTTGCTATTGTTAAATCTGAAAACCCAATTTCAATGGAGTCTGTGGGCCAGGTGAGTAAGCATCATTTCTTGTAGCTTATACATTCCTTTGGATATCAAAAAACGCTGCATGCTCTATGTTTGTTGAAATTGAATGTTCTTCATGATCAGATGTTTGGGTTTCTATTATATGTATCCGAATATGCTGCAAAGGCCGATGGAAGCGTTCTATCAATACCAAAGGTGCAGCCTTCCCTTAAGTTTATATTTAAGCTGATTAATTTGATGTTTGCTTTGTTGCTATTTAATCATTCTGTTTTATTATCCGACGAAAGCAATACTATCATTCTTGGATCTTAGGGATTAGGATCTAAGAAAGTTTGGAAAAGAATTTAACTTCTTTAAAATTATTGCAGGTTCATGACAGAGCTCAAGTTTTTATATCATGCTCTTCTGAAGATAATGGTGGCAGACCAATATTTGTTGGTACAATGGAAAGATGGTCAAATCAAACGCTTGGCCTTCCTAAAATTAAATGCATCTCCAACATCAGCTTATATGTTTTGGTGCTTAACTACCCTGTTTTTGTTTTTACTATTATAATTATCATTTGACTTAGGGATTTAAGGTTATTATATGAGAATGTGGTTATATTTCCTGGCTTGGAGTAATTAGTAAAGCCATGCTACATAAGAATTTCAATATGCAATGAATTCTTTTGTTACTATGTTAGTGCTAGGGGGTTCTCTGCAATATATATCTACATATTCTACATATGTATTATTCGTACTCAGAATCACACACAAAGTGAATTTTCTGTATTGATGCTATAAATTATACATTTTTTACTTTAAGTGTTTTCTGTTCTTGTAGGTTGAAAATATGGGTCGTGTAAATTACGGGTCATACATATTTGACAGGAAGGTAAAGTATCTTGCAAAATAGAGAATTATATATATATATATGTATGTATGTATGTATGTATGTATGTATTTTCTAAATTATGATTTCTGAGTCTTGAAGAATGGAGTCTTTTACTTTGTTATCCAAAAGACTGCATTCTGGAGAATTTTTTGACTGAGTTCTAATCCTTCATACTCAACATATTACTGAAGGTTATAAGAAGAAACTTTGGTTCGTTTTAAGTCCTCTATGCTAAAAAACACTTAACTGAGTTCATGTGTTCTGTTATCCAGTAGTTAAATCCTTCAGAATGTTATTTGTAATTGTGCGGCATGGTTATCTATTCATTCATTGTTTTCTGTAAAGTTGACACTAACTATAAGAAAGCAGCTATCAATTTAATGAGTAATGTTAAAAACCTCAAGTTTTTAAAAAATTGGCAGGATATGCAACAAGAAAGAACCTTAATGGCTAATACCAATACTAATGCCAAACAACAAAATATGGAGTCTTTTTGTCTTTCTTATTTTATTGTTACCACCTATAGTTAATTGTTTTAGTAATTGGTAGAACTGACATTGATTGTTTAAATCAAATTGTGGAATGAGTAAAGAATCATAGTCCAGATTGTAAGTAATATGATTTTTGTTCTCATCGTCTTTGTTATTATTACTGCGCATTCGGTTACAATTATTAAACAAGGAATTTCCATCAAGTAAATATCACATACAATTAATAAAAATCCAGTGATGTAAGGTATTATACAATTGATTTAGTCTCTGTATTATATCTTTCCTATACTTCGTAACTGAAATTTCAATATTGCACTTTTTTCTCCTCCTGACATCTTTAAAAGACAGTGCTTCCTAGTAACAGATAATATCAACTGGTCTTTCTTTCTTACTTTCTTCTTTTTTTTGGCAGGGTATTTTGTCTTCTGTTTATCTGGATGGGAGAATTCTGAAAGGATGGAAAATGCTCTCATTTCCTTATAACAATCTGAATGAGGTCCCAAAAACCAATCCTGTCATTGCATATTCTGAATCCATAGAAAAATCAGCCCGCAGAAAAGCCAAAGGTAAGTCTAGTCTTTTCTCAGATAATGACGAAAACCAAGCATAATGTTCTAATCTACTCTTTGTATTATTTTTCTCTATTAAATATCTCTGATCATTCTTTGTTTGATCAAGCACAACTCTTGTCCATGTTCCAATCATCAATTAGTGAGGTTATGAATAATGATGGAGAGAAGAACATTAATGGACAGCCGTTGACTTTCATATGCAGAGAATGTTTCAAAAGAACCATCATTCTATGCCGGCCATTTCTCTATTGACAAAGAAAATGATATTAAAGACACATTCATATCATTCAATGGTTGGGGTAAAGGCATTGCATTTGTCAATGAATTTAATATAGGAAGATATTGGCCGGTAAGCTTCCTGTTTCCCTATTTTACATGGTTCCTTTGTGGTTTGATATTACTTTTATAGTTGTACTCATTTCCTGTGAGAATTGATAAATGGTGCATTTTGCAGATGAGGGGACCACAATGCAGCCTTTATGTCCCTGCTCCAGTTCTTAAGCAAGGGGAAAATGTTGTGGTAGGAAATGTCAAAAGCTATATTTTCATCTTCTAGTTATCAAATTTTGATGTTTGTTTTGTGATTCTTTTAATGTTGTAGTAGGCTAAATTACCGTCTAGATTCATAATTATAGGTTTCTCTAGTGTCATTCATTTTAACATGTATATTTTATCTCCCATCTTTCAGATTATGATATATTAATGTCATGTTTTTCCCACTCTTCACTCAATTTTTATGCTTGAACTTTTCAATGGTTTTAATTACAGGTTGTACTTGAGTTAGAATCTCCAAGCCCTAAACTTGTGATACACTCAGTTGATCAGCCAGACTTCACATGTCAGTTGACCAGCCAGACTTCAAATGAAGATCAAGTAAATTGAATATGCATCGGCTATAAGAAACCATGTAATACAGAACACCCTGGTTCGTGTTTGAAAACATGGAAAAGGTAGAGCTTAATTGTTGACCTCCTGAAGATCTTTCCCATACATGGTTGTTTATAGCAAAGGAGAATGTGTCATTTTTTTGTATCCTCTAGAGGACATATTTAAGTGTGATGGAATAAGCAGATGATAGAAAAGGCTTTTGTCAAAAGAATAGAGAGTCCGGTAGGGGTGAGACCGGGCAAGTGCAAGTGCAACCCTCACCCCAAAAAGCTTCCTGGAAGAATCTGCCTTGACTGTTGATTGATGTCTTTAACTTTGTGGTTTTCTTTTATTTTCCCTTTCTTTGGTTGTAACTTGTAAATACCCTTCAAACCAAAGTCTAAGCTAAACATGCCCCAAATTTGTGATTTTTTCTTTTGGCGTGTATAACTAAACCGTAATTTTAAGATTTTGATCCACATGCATCCCTTGTCTTGGTGACACATTTGGTTTTGTTATGAATCATCCTTTGCAATTAGTATTGAATAACAAGTCATACTGACGCATTACTTGAAACTAGCTTGTAATATGTGCTTACACACGGAAACATTGAACTATAATTGAAAATAAATAAAAAATTGAATAATTGTGTCAAAGCCAGTGGATCTTACTCCATAGACTTCTTCAGTCGAAGAAAAATTAGGAACAGTGTATTTCCTTTGCTTCTTTTACTCATTTTCGGGTTTGTCTCTTGAGTCTAAAATATAATATATATATATATATATATATATATAATTTTTTTTTTTTGGGTGCTGAAACTATCAAATTAAAATGCTAATGCAATAGAGAATGTGAATAAACACATCCTTTAACAATGGAAATTGCTCTAGAGATACAACATTAACTCTGACGAATTGCAAATTGAGTCAAATTCTTAGCTGCAACATTAATTGATTAATAGCGCAGTAGATATCCCAAATACGAAAGGAACATATAAGGACTTTTATCTCAACAAAAATATGTCCACAACATCATTTAGGAGAAGAGAAAATTGCTTTAAGAAGTTCATATACAATGCCTTCCAATTATATCAAAAAAGCCAATCTTATAAGCAAAAGCACAAACATGAAGTACCTATATACATCTTTTGGTCAAGGAAAAAAGAGAGTAGTTGTTTAACTCCTAATGGACAAGAACTTTGACCCAACACGAGAAACATTCTCACGCCTCTCTTCTTGCTGCTCTTGAGTTTGAAGTTAACGCTTATTTCCTATTTGCAACCACTGATTTATCCTGAAAATACAACCACTTCAAAGTTCAAACTATCAAACTATCCCATCCATGAGTATGTAAAAAATTAAGATATTGATGTTAATAGCCATCAAAAGCCAGTAATACCACTAATGATTCCAACTTCATTATTAAAATACTTTTCATTTCAACATTAAATCGAGCCAAGGTTTGAATATCCTATGCAACTGGAATACCCAATACCTCTTATTTGCAAACATTAAAGTGATGTGTACATACAAACTGATAGATGTCATTAAAAAAAAAGAAGAAGAAAGATTGCAAAGAAAAAGGTAAACATTGGAAGAGAACTCAAACCCTGTAAAGGGTTTTGCACTGGTGAAGAATGATATTTAGAATCAGGGCCGGCTGAATTATATAATAGATTGAAGCATGTGATTAGCAAAGGCGATTGTAGGTATTCTAAACTAATTATTGTTACTATTTTTTTTTTTTTTTGCTTTATAATTTATATGTATTGATAGGAAATATTTTCACCAGCCAGAAACTATTTTCTGACACCTTAGAGTCTTCAGTCACCAGAAGCATCATGAGATTACCAAAAGAATCTTTGGTCACCAAAAGCATCGTCGATCACAAAGGGAACGTGGCACCATGCGACACACTTTGCCGTGACGGTTGTCATGTATCAATAAGTTGTCAGGTTCCCAGCGGTCGTTAGGTACCTTCCCTAACACCACGTGACACGCTTTGCCCTAATGGTCGTCACGTATAAATGGGTCTTTAGGTACCAAGGGGTCGTCAGGAACCCAGCAATCGTCAAGTACCTTCTTTGACACCACATGACGCGCTCCGTCCTGACAGTCGTCACGTATCAATGAGTCGTTAGGTACACAGCGGTTGTCAAGTACCTTCCCTAACACTGGGTGACATGCTCCGCCCTAACAGTTATCATGTATCAATGGGTTGTCGGGTACTAAGGGGTTGTCAGGGACCCAGCAGTTGTCAGGTACCTTCCTTGACACCATGTGACACACTCTGCCCTAATGGTTGTCGCGTATTAATGAGTTGTCAAGTACCTAGCGGTTGTCTAGTACCTAGCGGTTGTCTAGTACCTTTTTTAACACTGCAAAAAACACATTCTGCCCTGACGGTCGTCACATATTTATGGGTTGTCAGGTACCAAGGGGTCGTCAGGGACCTAGCGGTCATCAGGTGCCATCCCTGACAATGCACGACATGTTCTGCTCTGACAGTCGTCACATATCAATGAGTCATCTGGTTCCCAGTGATCGTCAGGTACTTCCTTGACACCACGTGACACACTTCGCCCTAACAGTCGTCACGTATCAATGGGTTGTTAGGTAGGTACCAAAGGGTCATCAGGGACCCAGCGGTTGTCAGGTACCTTCCCTGACACCACGCGACATGCTCTGCCCTAAAGATCGTCACATATCAATAGGTCGCCAAGTATCTAAGAGTCATCAGGTACCTTCCCTGATACCATGTGACACATTCCTTCCTAATGGTCATCACGTATCAAGGGGTCGTCAGGTACCCTACTCATCGCCCAGAACATGCAGACACTAACTCGTCTAAACTGGTGAGACACTTTTAACAGATGAACCACTACACTTGTCCAATCAACAAACCAACTTGCACATTAATAAGGGTATTTTTGTCCAATAAAGTACTTCAAGCATTTTGACCTAACAGGATGGAATACTCCGCCACTGGCCCGTTAGGGTATGTGCCTCTTCTGGTGGGACTTGCCAACTACGAACCTGTCGGGATGAACTCCTCATTTAACTTCCTTGAAGTCTCTGCAAGTCAATGCTCCACGTATGTGTCTGACGGATGGTTGCATAAGTACCCAACAGATGGTCACGTCTTATCCTTCGTATTGATACCTACGGGCGGATGGTTATATTGACGGTTGAGTAATTGGGTCCCACAAAACTTTATGTATTCTCCACTCATGCATCCCTATATAGAAAGAACTTGCACGTCATGCCTAAATACCATACTCCACGCTTGTGTCTTCCCTATATGGGAAGAAAAGCCCAAGATATCGAGGTCCTAACTCCAAATCTTCTCTTCAAGGAAAAGCCTACATTCAAAGAATCTTGGTAAGCTCTACACCACTATGTAAGCACTAGACCTCCTCTTCCTTAAGGTATGTGCAATTTCCTAACTCTTACACTTTTGAGTTATTGGAAATTCTTCTATCTTTGACTTAACATTTGAAGGATCTTTGGCCGGCACCCCACTGGTGCTTTCTGTAGGTTCTTCATCTTCTTTGTTCTTCAGGTACCTCATTCAACCCGCGTGTGGTCGATTAACTCACTGACGATTTTATGCATCATCATATATAAATATAACTAGTCTAAAATATCACTTTTACTTTTATGTGTATAAATATAGGCAAGCTATCTTAGAATTTTTATCATATCATGTTTACTTTTACTTTGTTTTTCTTATTTATTGGATTTTCCTTGGTCAAGATTGAACTTGCATTATGTAAGCTTTTCTAGGTTTAGGAATATTTTTGACATTGGCTAATGATATTTACGATTTTTTAGCCAATGAAAAAATTATGAGATTAAATGCAATGTTCAAAGGCATGGTTGTTGACAACTTTGGACCTACAAGATTTAGAGATGAAGCATGAAGTCATTAAGCAAGGAATAAAGTATTTGAATAATTTTAATAAGTAGAACTTTTTATTTTATTTTAATTAATTATTATTTTTGAACAAGTGCATTTCTTTATTTCTATTAATTATCTGTATTGTTGTATTATGAGCAAGTCCAAGGACGAGACTTTAGGCTTTATTTTTCTGGAGTAACGTTTGAATTTCATAATTAATTGTTTTGTTTTGATAGTAAGCAAAAAATTGAAATTACTATGTCAGCTTTTTTGTTTATATAAATTTTTTGTTATGTTTGATTGAACTTGGATCATTTGAAGGTTTTTTTTTTTTTTGACAATTTTCTTTATTGGGTATGTGTTACAATTCAAATGAAAAAATGTTTAGACTCAATTTTCTTTATTAAATTTATTGTGAAAAAAAAGAGTTTTTCTTAACCTTATATTGACATTGATTTGACTTAATTTAGATTCAATTTATTTTTCATTTTTTAATTATTTAATCTTTGCTATGAAGTGTCATAGTATTTGGGGTTTTTTCCCCATTAATTTACATCTAAAGGGTTTGCTGTGGCTTGAGCCACATTTTCTAAGGAAGTTAAACACTTTAGTGAGAGTTCAGTTTTTGTTTATGTATTCTTTGTATGTTTAATTCTTTAGTTGATTTATTAATTATTTCCCTTGATGTGCTATATCATAATAAGTTGTTGGTTGTTGCATCTTCATCATAATCAAAAGGTGGAGATAGAAATTACCCTTATCAATACATACTGTGTCTTCGTCATTATCACAAGATGTAGATAGACTTTCTTTTTTGGCCAAACCTCATTTTGCTTGGCAAATCTTACATTTTAAATTGATTCTATAATTCATTATAACATTTGTGTATGTCTATTGATCTTTTATGTACATAACTTTTATGTTAAGTTGTTCTATACAACTATTTTAGAATTGTTATTGTAATATTGTTTCTGTAATTAAAATTTAACGTTGACTTATTTTAGCAATCAATTAAATTATACAACATGCCCTAGAAGAATTTTAATATATTTTATTGTCTTCTAATAAGTAAAATGACCCACACATTGCGTGGGTTAAATGTTAGTATATATAAAAGTAGAAATCTCATGTTAGAGTGTATGAGATTGTGCCATGTGACGCATTCTATGAAGTTTTCTTTATTTAGGGTTCTATATCAACAAAATTTGCATTTATATCAAAGTATTAGTTCATTAAATTAGCCAATAGAGTAAATGCATATATTAATTATATATAGTTGTGCATTAATTATTTATATCAAATGAATTTATATGATTATTTTTATAAACTCTTTATAAGAGATAATTTTTAGTTGGAATAATAATAATAATTTTAGAATATGACATTCTTACTCATGTTTAGTTGTTTTGACAAAAATTGACACAAAAGCCATAAAAAATTAGATATTTGTGAATTCACTAAAATAAATCTTAGTCTTTTAAATTTCCTAACTCCTTTCAATCACACGCATAATGTGTGTGTGTGTGTGTGTGTGTGTGTGATAGAATAAATATATTTATTTTGTTATAACATAATGAAATTTTAATATAATTTTTCTAAGATTTATATGAGAATTTTTTTTTATTTTTTAATGTGAGGAACAATTGAAACACTATATCATGCAACAATTGAAGCAATGTCCAATAAAAAGGGGAAATAATTAGTAACACACAACCAAGAATGTAAAAATAAAATAATTTGAGGGATATATGTATTTTTTTAGTATGTATGAAACATGTTTATCTATATTAACCACTATATTTCACCAAAATAAAAAATAAAAAAATTAACCATTATATCATGGAATTTTCAATTTGTGAACACACACACACACACACACAGATATATATATGTAGTGTGATTTCTATTTTGTCTATAAAATAACTAAAGATCACAATTTTTTACAATGAATTTTTTTTTTTTAATCGGTAGTTGGGGGAGTCTGAATCATAAATATCTTTATTGAAAATTGAGGTGCCAACCTATTAAGGTATAAGACTCTTGATTAATTTATTGAAATATTGGAGAAAACTAATAATAAATTGTACCGTATATCGTGTGAAAATTTAGCTAGTTTCCATAATATGCCACTCTCTCTTTACTCTCTTTCTCTACTCCCTCTCTCTGTCCAAAAATGGCACCCTCAGACTCCATCTATTACTCCAATCTGCTATTAGTCATAATCACTGAAATTCTTTTGTAGTTGCATATAAAAATCCTTATACGTTTTCTCGATGTTTCACCTGAGTGGCGCATTTGGATATCAAGTTCATATTTTATCAAAGATGCAACTCTATCATGCCATGCAAAGCAAAACACACTCCGAGATTCTGATTCATCAGGAAGACTAAGTTAAATGATGCATTTTGCAGATGAAGAGACCACAATGCAGCCTTTATGTCCCTGCTCCAGTTCTTAAGTAAGGGAAAAAAGTTGTGGTAGGAAATGTCAAAAGCTATACTCTTCGTCTTCTAGTTATCAAATATTGGTGTTTATTTTGTGATTCTTTTACTGTATAGTAGGCTAAGTTACTGTCTAGATTCATAATTATAGGTTACTCTGGTGTCATTCATTTTAACATGTATATTTTATCTCCCATATTTCAGATTATGATATATTAATGTCATGTTTTTCCTATTCTTCACTCAATTTTTATGCTTGAACTTTTCAATGGTTTTAATTACAGGTTGTTCTTGAGTTAGAATCTCCAAGCCCTAAACTTGTGATACAATCAGTTAATCAGCCAGACTTCACATGTCAGTTGATCAGCCAAACTTCATATGGAGATCAGGTAAATTGAATATGCATAGGCTATAAGATACCATGTAATAAAGAACACCATGATTCTTGTTTGTAAACATGGAAAAGGTAGAGCTTAATTGTTGACCTTCTGAAGATCTTTCCCATACTTGGTTGTTTATAGCAAAGGAGAATGTGTTATTTTTTTTATCCTCTAGAGGATATATTTAAGTGCATGTGAAGGAGAATAGACAGATGATAGAAAAGGCTGTTGTCAGAACAATAGAGTCTGGTGAGGGTTAGATCGGGAAACTGCAAGTGCAACCCCTACCCAAAAAGCTTCCTGGAAGAATCTGCCTTGAGTGTTGATTTTTGTTTTCTGTTTTTTGGTTTTTGGTTGTAAATACCCCCTCAAACAGTGGCGGAGCCGCTTGATGACCACGGGCCCGGGCCCCCAAAATTTTTGAAAAAATTAATTAATTTTTTTGAAAATATCTTAAATAATTTAATAATTTTCAAATAACCTTATTATTTTGGTCCCATACTTAATAATATACATACATATTTAAGAAAGTATAAAAGTAAATATAATTTTCATTTAAATAAAATACAATCTATAAATATATGTGTAAACAAATTATAATAATTAAACATTCATTATCTTTAAAATGAACATATAGGTATTTTAACAATTATCTCAACAAATAAAAGGGAAAAAATTGAGTTATGAAGTATTGTATATTACTATTTTACATTTCTTACACACAAAATATATATATATATGGTCCCCTCAAAGATAAATTCTTGATTCCGCCATTGCCCTCAAACCAAAGGCAAAGCTAAAAATGCTTCAAATTTGTGATTTTTTCTTTTGTTGTGTATGTCGACTATAATGTTTAAGATTTTGATCCGCAGGCATCCCTTGTCTTAGTGACAAATTTGGTTTTGTTATGTATCATCCTTTGCAATTAGTATTGAATAACCAGTCATATTGACGCATTACTTGAAATTATTATTTAACTAGTAGTTAAGCAATGCATCAATAAAATTAGTAAAAATGTATAATATTAAAAATGATACCATAAACTAAGATTGAGCATTGTTTTAAATTGACCGAGCATGTGAATTGCTTGACATGACCAATCATTATAAACTCGAACAACATTAGTGCTCTTTGTTCAATGTAAATCAACAATGTCTTCTCTTTTATTCTGGTTTGTATTTCAACTTCCTGTCAATCTTACAATTCAAAATTTGTAAATATTGCCAAGCTATTCAATGTAAATTGACAATAATGTCAATCTTTTATTTCATATGTTTTGTATATTGTCTTATATAAAGTTTGCTATCCAAAAACCTCAAGGTGGGATGACAACGGTATTACAAAATATTGATACATTAGCTTCATTTATTCTTTTTAAATAACTTTTTTTTTTTTTTTGGTTGAGAAAGTCTTTTTAAATAACTTGAGAGAGGGGGATTGTAAATTGAGCTACAAGTTTCTTAGAATTAATATCATAATATGTCAACTTTTAAATATAAATCAAATAAGAAAATGTTAAAGTTACCATATTAGTTTAGGTAGTATTTATTGCACTCAGTACGTGTAAATACACTTCTCAAATACTCTTAAAAAAACAATTTCAAAATTAAAAGTCCTGTTTTTAGTGTATTTTTGCAGTGCGTAAAACATATGGTATGATAGTGATTTTGATTAGTTTCACATTAACAAAATAATAAATTATTTTATTTTATTTTTTTGTCTCGTAAAAGTTCACACCTTTTTCTAGTAATAATATAGCAAAATTTGACATCAGCTAATAATTTTGAAATATTAAACAAAAGCAAAAAGGTTATCATTTCGAAAAAAAAAAAAAAAAATTTCTCTCTCTGACAGCAACAGCCAACGGTCCCACGAGACGTTTGGGTTTGGCTTATTGCTGACTGAGCATTGAGAAAGAAGCAAAAGGCTAAAAAAAGACACAACTACCGTGATAAAACAAAGACACACGAGTTGCACTTTAACATCGTTCGTCAAACTCCAAATTTCTCAGCAATAATAATGGCGAGGAATCGAAACACAAGAACCAAAACTACCTTCTTCTTCACCCTCTTCACTATCACAGTCTTCTGTTACTTCATCCCTGTCTTTGGCTTTGTTTCTTCCCCTTCACTTCCCTCTCACTCCCAACATGATCACTCTCACCACAATCAAGTAAGTGTCTTTCCCTTTTACCTCTTTGGTCTTTATATTTGTCTTTGTAAATGCAATTATATGTTATTTTGTTTCTGGGTTAGTTTGACTCAGTTTCAAAGGTTGATGGTTTTGTCTTTGTAAATGCAATTCTGGGTTGTATTGTTTCTGGGTTTTTGACTTCTGGGTTTGCTTGATTCAATTTCATTGGAAGTAATTATTAGTAGTACTTGCCTCAGGTGGAGTGTGTAAAATGAAAGCAACTTTTGATTTTGTGAAATTAGTGTGGAAGGCAAGAGTCAAGAGAGGAGAATAATTTTTAACACATTCATTTTGGATAGGTTTATGGTTCATTCAAGTCAAGTTTTCACAATTTGGAAATCAATACTGTGTTTAAAACTTCTTCTTAATTTTATGCTTTTATTTGTTCTTCAGCTAATAACTTGATTTTTTAGTAAGAAAGTGACTTTCTTTGTGTGGACAACTGCTTATGAAGAGGAATATACTGTTGGTTAATTGATGTTGCATGTGTAAGGGAAGTGGTGAATTCGTGGACCATCTATTATACCGTTATTCAGTTGCTTATGATTTGTGGTCCTTGGGTTTTTCTACTTTTGAAGTGCTTTGAGTAATGCCACAGAGGATGTTAGATGTCTAGTTTGCTGGAAAGGTTTGTATAGGAAGCATAGTAATAGCGTCATGTGGTTTGTATATTGTGGGTGATTTGTAAGGGGCAGAACAATCAAACTTTGGAAGGCGTGGAGAGTTTTATCATAGAGCTTAAGTTTAGTCTTTTTTGCGTCTTTTATTTGAACTTTGCATGGGTTGGGGGTTACTGTAACTCTTTAGTTGATTTCATTGATAATTTGAACTTAAGTGTGCAATTCTTTATGAAGCTCTCCCATTTAAGCTTTCCTTTCATTAAATAAAATTTTTATAGTGAAAAAAAAGAGAGATTCTTAGTTAAATGTTATAGCTTGATGGTTTGCAATTAAAACTTGACATTGTACTGCCCAGGTTTTGCTGATAATTGAATGGGATAGTCTTTTAGCTGTCAATCATAGACTTGTAGCATACTTTCATGCTTGCTATACTCAACTGTTTTATTGACTCTGCAATTATTCTCCTGATTTTGAAAGACGCTGTGAGTTTAAGTGGGTGAAATTTTTATTCGCTTGTTCTCAGGTTACTGCTCGAAAGTTTGAGATTGCCAATGACATGTTTTGGAAAGATGGACAGCCATTCCAGATTATTGGTGGTGACTTGCATTATTTCCGGGTTCTCCCAGAGGTGTTCTTATGGCAAAATTGTCAGCAATTAGCAACTTATTGTTTTATTTTAGTGAAATGGCTGTATGCATCTGTTTTAGCTTGTGCTAGAAGGGAATCTCTACTAGTGAATGATATATAATAAGATCTAGAAGATTTATAATTCAACTAAACTTAACCAATCGGGATCAACAATAAGATACTAAAAATATATATAGGATATGACAGAGAAAGTTGAATTTTATTGAGCTTCTGTAAAATCTTCACTTTACATAGTAAATTTATAGTTTCAAGTTTCACCATGATAATGGAACCTGTGGAGTTCCACAAGTTACACATACAAGCAAATATTCCCTTAATATGCTATACTGAACTGACAAGGTTTTGTAATTAGTATTTGTCCCATGGAATGTCTTTGTTCAACACAAAATACCTCAATCAGTTAGAGTAAACCTTTTCTTGTTGTGATGTGGTTTTATCTTATATCATTGCAGTACTGGGAAGATAGATTATTGAGAGCAAAGGCTTTGGGTTTGAATACTATCCAAACTTATGTTCCTTGGAATTTACACGAACCAGAACCTGGAAAGCTAGTTTTTGAGGGGATTGCAGATATAGTATCATTTCTCAAGCTCTGCCACAAACTTGGCTTTGTTGTTATGCTTCGAGCTGGGCCTTATATATGTGCAGGTCAGCCATAACTGTTGGATCTAGGAGCTTTCTAATTTGTATTGGGCTTTCTGAAATTAAATATGCATGACTAGGTTACTAGGTAACATATTTGAACATAATTTCTGACACGTATCTGCACTCAGTGCATAATGAAGCTGAATATTTATTTTATGTGGTCAATATGATCACCATTATGTAATTTTTTTTAAACTAGAATTAATACATTTAATGATATAAGCTTAGGCTGTATTATTTCTGGTGACACTGTGAGAGTATCCATGAACATGAGATTTAGAGTTCGTTTAAGTGTAAGTCAGATAATCCTTATATTAATACTTTAGGAAATTACAAACCACCCTGCTTTACTTTTAAATCATGGAACTCCCCTGAATTCTGAAACGTGACACATTGCCCCCTGAATTATGAAGTGTGAAACATTACCCCCTTTGGTGCAGATTAAAATGATATTATTATGTTCAAGTGGTAAAGCCTGTATCCACAACACTCAACCTTCTTTAGCAATGCCCAACAGTAAGCCTCTATCCAGCAAGTGGCACACTACCAATTCAAAACCCTAACTTACCATTTGAGTTCGTCACTCACCATACTTGCAACTGTAAACCACTATGAAAATCTCCACCCACCCTAAATCAGATTAGAGAGGATGGAAAAAATGAAGGAAGGAGATAGTCACAAATTCAATTTAATCCACATCACAAGGAGGTTCTATGTCACACTTCACAATTCAATGTGGTTTTGTAATTTACGGGTAAACCATAGGGGACTTTTTTCCCCTTAATACTTTTCTTTTCATTAAGACTTTCTCCTGCAGTTCATGGTTCACATATTTTTTGAGCTCATTGTGAAGTACTTATCAACTGATGATACCTAGTACTGCTTCCAATCCCTAATCTTCATACAGAATAAGACATACGATTTGCAAACATGTCATTTCTTACTTGGTGAACATTTTCATGTTCATGGTTGGGTTTATAGAAAAGGGTGACATGACTTGTATTTCTTCTTTCAAGGTCACTTAGACGCAGCATTATAACTTTGTTAGTATCTCCATTTCAATTTCCCATGGATGATTGATGATGGACATTTTTTTTATTGGTGCCTGCATCCATGGGTCATGAACCCATGATCTCACCTTCCACCTTGCTTGTAAAAGGGGAGAAGGTGCCTTTTGAGCTAGAGGTCATAGGCCATAAATTAATTTGCTTGGAGGTAATCCTATTCTATCCATCAATCTTGACTGTTCTTCCAAAAAGTTTCTCATCCTATTAGAGTTGCAAATACCCCATTTTTGTATTACATTTATGAGTATTTGCACAAAGAGGCTTTTCATTTGGGCCTGGTACGAAGAGTGAATGTAAAATCCTACTTTTTACTTATGTTGTTTGTTTGTTTTTGTTTGGGGGGGGGTGGGGGGTGTTGAAATTGATCATGAGATGATATTTTGTTGATATGACAATTAACATTTGAGAAAATTTCTCTTTGTTTCAGAGTGGGATTTGGGGGGTTTCCCTGCCTGGTTACTTGCAATAGAGCCAGCTCTCAGACTAAGGACATCAGATCCTGCTTTCCTCCACTTAGTATGTTTTTTTCTTGTATGGATGTTTTATTAGTTACAAATATCATCACATTAAATTGGTCTCTTTTGAACATTTTGCATGCTTAGTAAATAGGTCTCATAGATGTCATTTTTATTTGAATAGAAGATAACAAGTTACTTATCAAGATACACACGCACGGAGAGAGAGAGAGGTAAAATTGTGATCAATGTGGTCGAAACCCTAGCAGTAAGTGATTGGGTTTTTTATTATGAAAGTGGTGACCTTATGTGTCACAACCAAAATCTATATAATATGAATTTATCAATCTAGCAATTGACAAATAAAGTTACCAAACCTCAAATTATAATAGAACTCCAAATAAGTGAACTTCCAATCTATTAAAATATCCACAACTAAAAACCTATAAAGGTCATAATCCAAGCAACGTAAAAACAATAAAGACCTATGATTAAAACTAATCACAAATAGAATAAATATCATAGAAGCTTTAATTTCATCAAAATTTTCAAATGTTCTATTTTCTAGCACTACTAAGTACTCTGAGGCTTCAACTTTCAATTAAAAGAGAATAATCAGTGAAAGAATGAGTTACACACTTCAATAAGCCTTGGCTTATATATGACACGTGATGGAATAGGGCCAAGCTAAGCATGAATATTTGGAATTTCATACAAACATAGCAGTCTCAAATATAGCTTAAAACTAAGTGAACCATTTAAATACGTTCATTCAAATTGTTGCACATTCATTCAAAGGCACATACGAAAATTTGACTAGTATACAATGTTACATTTACAGGTATCACTTAATCTCATATACCGCCTATGAGTGGGTTACCACCATCTAACCCTTGATGGTGATGGATCTAACACCTGTCTTGTGTGTGGGTTTACACATATATTGATTAGAGTTAAAAAAACATATTATGGTTCACATATCATATTTCATAATATAGTGATGTTTATAGGAAATACAAATAATTTTCTAAAAATCATAAGAATCAATCCAAAACTTGATCTTATATGACAGATCACAATTTGATAGGATTTGATCATAAAGATGTAGGATGCTTACTCCTCTTAAGAGCACATAAAGGCTAAAGAGTTTATGAAATATTTTAGGATTTTTAAAGTATGAAAACCCAATTTAACAAAAGAAACTTTCAGTATTGGTTCTAAAGTGTGGAATATAAATATAAATCACTTTAGACTAAATCAGCTTAATGAATAACCAGTTTTTGTAGAAAACTTAGTTAAAAACTCAATACTGTTAGAAAGAGATAATGACTTTGTTTGGCATAATGATATTAAAAACTTTCACATTCAATACTGTTAGAATAAAAGTAAAATGATCGAAGTCATCATTTTGTAATAGTCTAAGCTTTTGGGACAAGTGGTAATTTACTATATACTATAAAAATTATTTTAAATAATGTTCAAATCATAAATTTTATGACTTTGTTTTAGCAATAAGTTTTGGCCTCAAGGGGAGGGGAATGGAGATACAAATTAGTGACCTTAGCTTCATGAGGCATTGTCCCACCCAATTGTGCTACCCCTTAGGGTTATCATAGATTTTAAAAATATTAAATCTAAAAAACCTAATTAGCAAAACTCATTCATAATCACTTATATTTCAGATCTCCACAAAATGTAGAGTTCAGCACTCGTCTGTAGTTTCAAGTTGAAAGCTAATTGTGTCTGGCTTCAGTCTTTGGAGAAAATCATGATTTTCATAGTCTATAAGGGTGCCAACTTCTAGGTAGAAGTTGACCATAGTGCAGTTACTATCAATGCTAAGTGCACTTTATTGAGTCCTTCGGTAGCATAGACTAAGGGTCTGTTTGGGATCCGCTTATTTTACTGGAACTGAAAATTTTTTGCTGAAAATACTGTAGATAAAGATAAAAATTAGCTGAAATAGTACAGTGAGACCCATGAATAGTACCAAAAAGTGCAGTGGGACCCATAAATAGTAGCAAAAATAAGTCAAATAATAAAATAAGCTAGCTTTTTAAGGTGGAGCCAAACGCACACTTAAAAACTGAATTTGGGAATGAATTTTACTTTCACACTGGAAATCTCAATAAATTTTTTTTTTTTTTTTTTTATGACATAAGAGAACTTTACTCAGATTAGTTACACGTCGCAGAGCATACCGAACAACAATCCTCACTGTTAATCAAACTCCTACGAGCAACTGATCCCACCCGCCAAACCAGTTATTGGATAATCCCAGGGGTTTTTCACCCCTGACAAGCTAAGCAGTTTATCCTCATGCCCAGGAGGTACACTGGAAATCTCAATATTTTAAACTCATTACCTAAGAAGTTAAACTATTCACAAATCGGAGCAAGTATCATAGCATGAATTTTTGTTTTTGTTTAGGGACTGTTTTATTTAATTTATTTAGCTATCTTTTGGGTGGATTTTGGGACTGGACAAAGATGTTTTAAGGTAATTTGAAGGCTTCAAAAGTGGTTGACAAGGCTTTGGAGAAGGGTTGTAGCTCTAAAGTTTGGGGAAGAATGGGGGGATGGTCATCCAAGCTAGGTAGAGGGGTACATGGGTGTGGCTTGTGGAGAAGTATCCGCATGGGTTGGGAGGTGTTTAGCAAAAATATTCGCTTTGAGGTAGGGGTGGGAGATAGAGTTAAGCTTTGGACAGATCATTGGTGTGGGGATTCTCCACTTCAATTGACTTTCCCGAGTGTGTATGGGATTGCATCCAATAAAGAGGCATCGGTGGCCTCTTCTCTTGAACGGTTGGGGATAGAGGAATGGAGAAGCTGGGATGTTCATTTTATTCGGAGACCTAATGATTGGGAAATGGGTGGGATGGATGAATTTCTTCATACCTTGGACTCAAATCTACCTCCCTTTGAGAATGGAGATTGTATGCGATGGAAGTTGACAAAGAATGGGGATTTTGATATCCGATCATTTTACAATAAGTTGAGAAGTCCATTACCCATTATTTTTCCTTGGAAAGGCGTTTGGAAGGTTAAGGTTCCTTGGCGTGTTTCTTTCTTTGTGTGGACTTTTGTATGTGATAGGATCCTTACAGGTGACAATTTGAGAGGTAGAATGATGGATTTTGTTGACTGGTGCATCATGTGCCGGTGTAATGGGGAGACGGTGGATCATTTGTTACTTCACTGTGGTAAGGCTAATCGGTTGTGGAGTTTGGTGTTTAGATCTTTTGGGATCTCTTGGCTCTTGCCAAGATCGGTTGCAGGTACTCTTTTTGGTTGGTGGAATTGGCTTGGAAAGCATTCTTCTAGCATTTGAAATTTAGCTCCATTGTGCTTAATGTGGTGTCTTTGGAGGGAGCGAAACAGGAGGACATTTGAGGACATGGATGGTTCGGATGACCAGCTATTGGCTTCCTTTAGTGGCTCTCTGTTTTACTAGTCTAGGGCTTGAGGACTCACCTTTAGTAATTCTCTCCCAAGTTTTCTTAGCTCTCTCTTGTGTCATTAGTATCTTTTCTTTTCATTCTTCCTTCTTCTCTTTCTTTTCCCTTTGTATTTTTCTCTCTGCCTTATGTTTTTTTTACATAAGGTAGTGTTTTTGAATATATATCATTATTACTTATCAAAAAAAAAAGAAGTGGTTACTAGTTGTTAGTGGCTAAACAAATTGGGGGAATTTTGAGGTTTTGGGATTTGTAGTGTATTCTTTGTTTGATATAGTTAATAGATAGTTTTAATGCATGTGTTCAAGTTAAACATACAAACTTAATATATCCACAATTTCTAACTTTTGTTATAAAGAGTACAAAATTCTTTCCATGTAACAGATCTTACTAAAAATAATGGAAAGAGAAGTTGAAACAATTTTTCCAATGTGGGTGTGTATATTACAAGCTAACCTTTGCTCTGTAAATTTATGGTGTATTGAAAGAAATTATATTGCAAAATGTTGCATTTAATCTGTGTGTACTATTGTAAGATACTAATTTATAAGGCCATATGGAAGGTTCTAAAATGAAAATGAAGCGAATGCTTTTAGCTGACAATTCTATTTTGTAGCTTCTGCTAAGTTTCAATGATTTTTTAGTTTACTCTTTTGAATTATAAAATTATTGTGTTTCTTTTGACTGTTCTTTACTATTCAATGTTTACTATTAAAATATAACTATTGTGAACTGTTTAAGGTGGAAAGATGGTGGGAAATCCTACTTCCAAAGGTAGTTCCTCTTCTTTATGAAAATGGAGGCCCCATTATAATGGTTCAGGTATGTGGATTTGTTACTTTCTGAGTAGAATTTTTCCAGTATAATGTATAATGAATGGGAAAATTTCAAAGGATTTTAATTGAAATATCAGTTCCCAAAAAAAAAAAAAAAAAAAATCATTGCAAAAGAGTACACTTGATAGAATGCAGTTATTTTTCTTCCCTTTCTTTTGGAAAAATGGTTTGGTGAATCAAGATTACTTCTCTTATGTCAACATTTTTGGTAATAAACCTCTTCAGCTTCCAATTATATGACTGAGGAAGATACCATAAAAAGGAAATGGAAGAACTTGCAGATGTCTATATAGAAAATTGGGTTAAAAAAATATGGAAACTTCCTTTCACTATCTTCAACCTTTGGAAATAGAATGATACTCTTAAAAAGTGTGCGCATTATATACAATGGCATTCCTAAATCAAAGAACAGAAAATTTGTGAACATGATCTTGAAGGCATCATAATCATAGTTCAAATTTTTGAAGTTTTCTTAAAAAAAAAAAAACATTTTTTGATTTTAATGATAGTACAATACCACTAAAGTGAGGTTATTTCAACAGATTGAAAATGAATTTGGTTCAAATGGAAATGACAAAGCTTATCTTCATCACCTTGCCACCTTGGCCCGTGGTCATCTTGGAGATGATACAATTTTGTAAGAGGCTTGCTCTATCTTCGGACTAATCTTCTTTGTTCTACATAGAAGGATATCAATGTTAATCTCATAGAATTATGTATGCATTTGCAAAGTTTCATTCTTTTCAGTGCTTGATTTATTGCACGGTACCTTCCATAATTTTTTTGAAACTTTAGCATGGGCTCATGAATGCACACCTTTGGCTAATTTAAGCATGTTTTCCTCTATATTAACAAAAGTGGTTCCAACTAATGTTTCAGGTATACACATTGAATCATTGAGTTCTTGTTTGACCATTTATCTTTTTTTCTTAATTTGATCTTAATTGTTTCAGGTATACTATAAATGGAGGGACAAGGGAGAAACTTGATAGAGGAACAATTCGTGAAGATAATGTCTTTTCAGGTAAAGTTAAACGTCAATGTACTCTTAATTTTCCAAGTTGTGAACATTGATCTTTCTCACATTTTTCTTTATTTGTTACCATGTGTTTATCTATTCGGTTATTAATACATATTTGGCGTATATTTTTTGTTTGTATGTGAATTTACTTCTGTTTGTGCATGTGTGTGTGGGTATGTATCTGTGTATGAATGCAAATTACAATCATCTAAGTACTTTGCTCATAACTTACTCTTTCTCTCTGATGTGTAGCGGTTGACTTCCCTACTGCTTCTGATCCTTGGCCAAGATTTGAGTTACAAAAGGAGTTCAATGCCCCTGGAAAGTCACCACCACTTTCAGCGTAAGTGTCTTGCTAATAGTTATTATTTTTAGGTTGATCACTGGTTCAATCTCATTATGCTTGTTGCTTCAGGGAGTTTTACACAGGTTGGCTTACACATTGGGGAGAGAAGATTGCAGAGACTGATGCTGATTTTACAGCATCTGTCCTGGAAAAGATTCTGGCAAGAAATGGTTCTGCAGTGCTATATGTATGCTCTAAAATTCTAGCATCTTTTTCCATTAAGTAATCACTTTTATGGTAATACTTTGATCTAGGCTTTGTAATTTCCAGATGGTACATGGTGGTACAAATTTTGGATTCTATAATGGGGCAAATAGGGAAGATGAGTCTGTTTACATGGCTGATATCACTTCCTATGATTATGTGAGGAAAATATTAACTTGTTTCTTATAACTTCTATATTGAATTCCTGTTTTGCAGCATATACACAAACTAATTCATGGTTTTCTAGGATGCACCGATTAGGGAATCTGGTGATGTAGACAATGCAAAATTCAAAGGTTGGTATCTAGTAGTTTCCCCTTTGAGCCAGCATGAATCAACTCAATTTTATGTTGCAAGTCATGATCATGGAAAAAGATGGTCTAATTATGAAATTTCTACTGCTTTCAGCACTTCGAAGGGTTATAAAGGCATACAGTGCAGTGCCTCTTCCTTCAGTTCCTTTCAATAATGAAAAGACAGGATATGGACGTATTCACTTACAGAAAAAGGAATTTTTGTTGGATATAGTTGATAGGATAAGTTCAACTGATGCGGTTGAATCTGAAAACCCAATGTCAATGGAGTCTGTGGGACAGGTGGGTAAGAATCATATCCAGCGGATTCCTTTGAATATAGGTTCTTCATAGAGATCCAAAACTGCTGAATGCTAAATGTTGTTGAAGTTGAATGTTTTTTGTGTTCAGATGTTTGGGTTTTTATTATATGTCTCTGAATATGCTGCAAAGGACGATGGGAACATTCTGTACATACCAGAGGTGCTGCCTTCCCTTTAGTATTTTTAAGCTGACTAATTCAATGTTTGCTTTCTTGTTATGAAATCAGAATAATAGACATTTCTTTCTATTATCCAAAAAAGAAATTCTATTATTGTTGCATGTTAGAAATTAGAATCTAAGAAATTTCACAGAAGAAACTGCTCTAAAATATATTATCTGCAGGTGCATGACAGAGCTCAAGTTTTTATATCATGCTCTTTTGAAGATAATGGTGGAAGACCTATATATGTTGGCACAATTGAAAGATGGTCAAATCTAACACTTGGCCTTCCTAAAACTGAATGTGTCGCCAATATCAGCTTATATCTACTGGTGCTTAACTACTCAACTACTCTCCTTTTGTTGTTACTACTATAATAAAGCAATTTGACTTAGGGTTTAAAGATTGTTATATTTACTGGCTTGGATTAATTAATAAAGCTAATACTAATTGAGAGAATCATTATTCAGTGAATTCTTTGATTCTATTATTTGATGCTATAAATTAATCATATTTTCCATTCTAAATCTTTTGTATTCTTGTAGGTTGAAAATATGGGTCGCATAAACCATGGTAACTACATTTTTGACAGGAAGGTAAGGCAACTTGTAAAATAGGAAGTTGTATTTTTGTTTTTTTTAAATATGATCTGAGTCAAGAAGTTATTGATGTTTGTAAATGCTATTAATCCAAATATCTTTATATATTCTTTGATTGTGGATAGAAGAGTTTCAGTCGCACATAATGTCATTGTACATTGTGTATCCAAAAGAGTGCATTTTGGAGAACTACCTCACTGAATTATAATCCTTTGTATTCAAAGCATATTAATGTAGGTTATAAGAGAACGTTGATGGTTTAAACTCATTTATGTTAAAAACAAAGAAACAAATTCGTTCATGTGTTGGGTGATACAGAAGACAAATCCATTGAATCTCAGACATAACTGTGAAGCATATGTTGCCAAGATCATTGTAGTTCAATTGGAACTTTTAGGTGTTTCTAATAGAGACATCTAAGGCCAAATCCCCTCACCACCAACTATCAAATTATATATAAACCCTTATATGTCTCGTTAACTGTGAAGCGTGTTTATCTATACAGTTTTTGTGAATAGTTTCTGTAAAGTTGACACTAATAATAAAAGAAAGTTCCTATCAATTTAATGTGTTATGTTACAAAACTTTAAGTTGTAAAAAAAAATGTTGGAAGACTAAAATATGAAACATTAAAAGGATCTTATAAGGTAAAACCAATACAAGTCCAAACTACAAAATAAGGATTCATTTTTTCTTGCAAATTTTATTTTTCCCAATCTGTATCTCATCTTTTTATAAATTTCTAGATCTGACACTGATTCTTTAAATCACATTGCTGAATAGTAACAAATCATAGTCCAAGATGGTAAGGATTCATTTTCACTTCAATGAACTCTGGCTCAAATCTACTTCCTTCTCTCAGAAGAATGGGTGAGGGGTGAGATTGTGGGTTCAAAATCCTTTTGGTGTAGGTATAATGTACCAATGTAATAAAAAATCATCATCACCATCACCGTCACCTTTGTCATCATCGTTATTTCTTTTCTGAACAATTGGTTATAATTATGTATGTATGTATGTATGTATGTATGAATGTATGGTTGTATACACCCTGACACACAAGTGAGATAGTCTCTGTTCTATAATTCTTTCCCGTACTTCCTAACTGAAACTTCAATTATTTTACTTGTTTCTCACTCTATTGACATCTTTAAAATGACAGTTTCTCCTACTTCAACAAAAAATATTTAACTGGTCTTTTTTGCTATTTTGGCAGGGTATTTTGTCTTCTGTTTATCTGGATGAGAGAATTCTAAACCAATGGAAAATGATCCCAATTCCTTTGAACAACCTGAATGAGGTCCCAAAAACCAATCCCATCATTCAGGTTGCATATTCCGAGTTCACAGATGTATCAGCTCACAGAGGAGCCAAAGGTAAAATCTAGTCTGTTCTCAGATAATGATTAAAAAAAAATTGATTCACTATTCTACTCATTACCTTGTTTTTTCGAGTTAACATCCCTGGTCATTTTTTGTTTACTAATACATGTTCCAAGTATGCATTAGTTATTGACATTATGAATAATTGAGAGAAGACCATTGATGAATAGCCATTAATGTTCCATATGCAGAGAATGTTACAAAAGAACCAGCATTCTATGTCGGCCGTTTCTCTATTGACAAAGTAAACCTTATTAATGACACATTCATATCATTCAGAGGTTGGGGTAGAGGGATTGCATTTGTCAATGGATTTAATATAGGAAGATATTGGCCGGTAAACTTCCATTTCCCTATTTTATTTTGTTCCTTTTTGTGTTTTTCTTGCATGGTTTGATAGTTTGTTTTGTAGTTAATGTACTCATTTTCTTTGACAATTGGTACTTTTTTGCAGTTGAAGGGACCACAGTGCAACCTTTATGTCCCTGCTCCAGTTCTTCGGCACGGGGAAAATGTTGTGGTATGAGATATCCAAAGCTATTGTTTTCACCCTTTATTTATCACATATTGATGTTCTCTTTGTGGTAGTTTTCCTGTCAAATTTTATTTTATTTTGTTTTTATAAGTCCTGTCAAATTATTTAGCCTTTAAATTATTTTCTAGCTTAGTGATCATAGCTGGTGCTGGCTTTATGTATAACAAAGTATACTTTATAGATTATAAAATTGGCGAATTGCAAACATGTCACAAGCTGGTATTATTTGGATGATTTTTGTATTGCAAGGGAAGGCCCTAACCTTTTGTCTTTTTTAGCCATGTTGGTATAAGAATATCATGCTTAGTCCCATAAGCAAAATAGGAAAAGTATACTACATTTCTCTCTCTGGCATATAACATTTATTATTGTTAGAAAATATATGCGCCTTGCCTCCTGAGATGTGTTGGTAACTCATATTATCTTCCCCTTTCAGGTTATGATACACTAATGTTGTGTTTTTCCTAGTCTTAATGAATTTTTTGACGGTTTTGTTTACAGGTTGTACTTGAGTTAGAATCTCCAAATGCTGAGCTTGTGATAGACTCAGTTGATCACCCAGACTTCACATGCACATCAAGTAAATCGAACTTGCATCGGCTGGAACAAACCACGCACTCCATGTAATACAGATTACTTTGATCCTTTTGCTTGAAAACATGGAAAAGGTGGAGCTTTTGATCTCAAACTTGGTCCTCTGGACCTCGCGAAGATCTCTTCCATGCGTGGTTGTCTATAGCAGAGAAGAATGTGCCATTTCTTGTAATACCCCTCAAAACCAAAGGCAAAGCAAAAGATATACTGTGTATTTTTGTGTATAACTTGACTGTACAATGTAACTTTTAAGATTTGTATTGTATATCCATTACAATTAGTATTGAATACACAATCATAAGCACGCATTACTTAAAAATAAGTATTTAACTAATAATAGTGCAATGCATCTGTAAAATTAGTAAAATGAATATTACTATAAAGTTTTCTTTGAAAAAAAAAAAAAAAACTACCAAGGGGTAAAATCAATAAAATTAGTTTTTTTCATAAATAAAATAATTTTCTTTTAATGAGGAGCTACTTTAAATACAGTGTGCATTGGATCACTACTAAATAATTACAATATGAGGGTAAACTTGATAAAATTAGAAAAATATTACTATAAAGGAAAAAAATAAACCATATGATCCCCATGGGCTGGCAAACAACACTAACAAAATTAATAGGTCATTATGAAGTATGATCAATTGTTATAAACTTGAACAACATTTGCACTCTTCATTCAATGTAAATCAAACAATGTCTATGCTTGAACAACATCTGCACTATTCATTCAATGTAAATCAAACAATGTCTATTCATTTTATTTCAAATGGTTCGTTCATCAGCTTCCAGTCAATCTTACAATTCAAAATTTTCATATATAGCCAAGTTGCTGAATGTAAATCCACAATGTCATCTCTTTTATTTCATACGGTTTATACATGGTCTTACATCAAGTTTACAATTCAAAAACTTCAAACATAGCCAACTTATATTCCACACACTCAATGGAACGTGGCTCTACTAAATAATTACTAGGTAACCACGACTACAAAAGGTCATTTTGAAGGCTGCTTAGACTCATCCTTTTGTTCCTTCTTTGTTGACACAGCTGCAGTTGCTGCTGCTGTCATGGCAGCAGCTGCTGCACCTATCTTTGCGCCACCTGCAGCCTTCATTACACCAGCTATTTTTGCAAATGCTGCTAGTCCTCCTACAAGTATAGCCCTCAGGGCAACTGTTGGTTTTACTTCCATATGTACTACCTGCAATTGCCAACACCATTAAATTTGGATGGTTGTACCTACCATAATGAACTACGGATAAACGTTAGGCAAGCCATAAAACAGACAAGATACTCTTTAATTTTCTTTTTGGTCTGAAAAGAAGTTTTTAATGGAAGTTTTTTTAATCGAAAAATTACTTTAGACTACATAGCTAGTAATAGAAGCACTTCCTCCCCCAAGAAAAAGAAGAAGAGAAATATGTCATCAACTACTTAATCTAGGATGTCATGATCACCCTAGAATTTGAGTTGGGAACAGGGCTGGTACCTAGGTCTTATTCTAGACCGAAAAAAGACAACAAATCTCAAGATCTATGTTAGACCTGATTTTCATAGAATATGTCAAAGTCGTCAAAACAGGTGTGTCCAAGGTTTACAAGAGGTTCAAATTAAAGATAAGAATATTAAAATTGATTTTACCTTTCTCTTACCTGTCTTCTAATATTGATGAATCAAAGTATAAGATATTATCTCCAACAAAACTGATGCAGGGAATATGGTCACAATTAATACTGGTGGATTGTATTTGGTTTGGATTTTATTTTGATTTTATTTTTGAACTTATTGTAATTGATTACATTATTTTTATTTCTATTTGTTGTAACCTTGGAAGCCATTACTTAAACGCTCCTGAAAAACACTGGCACATTGAATGGGATAAATAAAATTTGAATTGATAATCATCCTAGCTTGGTGGTTATTCCAAGCAACTATAGGTTCACCTCGGGCTTAAGAAGGTTCTAAGGGTTGAAGTCTAGGTTTTTTCCTGCTCTTCTTGTTTATTTTATACACGTGTTCCCTTTGCAAACCTTAGTACATTCTGTTTTCTGCAGGAAACCACACAGGTCATAGAGCTATTAAATAGTGAATTTGTATTAGGCTTGGCCTCCAGCTCCACTTCAATTCCCCTTTTACAGTAACCAAATCAGCCGATATGGCATATTCCCACCAATTTGTTGTGTTATAGAAATTATTCTGCATGTCTTGCTAGATACCAAACTGATTTAAGGTATTCAACCAACAACTTAATCTTGGAATTCCATATCAAATCCAACACACTTTTCCACGCAACCAAATTCAGCCTTGTTGGAAACAGTGTCAAAATATATGACATTCAAATATGACTGCAGACTACCATCCCACACCACCACCCACACTGTTATGAAGTCTCCATAAGTGGGTATCCTGAAAAACCACAAACTATACTAGCTAAATCTGATGGCATCTCAACAGCATTTATTTTCTTGAGATAAAAAATATATATATTTCAGAAGACTATTGTTTTTTCAAGGCATTCCTGCATCATAATTACAATTGGAGAATAACTTCATATCTGGCAAATCACATCTACTCATGGCAATCAGCTGGGAGTGGTGCACTCAAGAACCTAATGACATAGGATAATCATCACCAACAAAGACTACCAAGAAATAGCATAGAAGGAAAGGACCAAAGGCTTTGCAAAACTTGGCTCTTCCGGAAAAGGTCTATGTTTTCGAAGTTATCCAACAAGATTCACTCCCCTTCCACCTTGGTCTTTAAAAGTGATGTGGGCCTGATCAAAATATTTGGTGTTGACTGTTAAGGACGGATCAACTGCATTATTCTCACATGTTTTCTAGTTCACTGTTTCAATGGATTGCAGCACCTTGGCATGCTTGCAACAGCAACATTGTTTTCGCTCCACCAATCTCAGCAGCCCCTTAATATCAACAAAGTGTTTCAATACTAATAGATTATACCCACAAGCATAACATGATATGTTCAGAAAGAACAACCCCCGTCCAGGTAGAATTTAAAAATATGCTGACTAATGACATCCTGATTGTGGCAATACTTAGGTTATTAAGAGAGCAACAACTGGAACACACCCTGCCCAGCCCTCTCTATTTTTCTTCCAGAAAACAGAATATTCTAAGATATAGCATTCTGGAAGAAAAAAAATGCTGATTCTTGCTTAAGAAGAAGCAGAAAAAAGTACTTTGTACTAACCAAACATCACCTATGTTTCCAGCCACTGATTTTGATTATTCAAACTGCATACAAATTACAAGAGACCCTACAAATGGGCCAAAAATGAGGAAGAATACAAGCACATAAATTTGATCTGATATATGTTTTAAAATGAGTAACTCATGGGAAATAGCAACATTTACATTACATAGAACATAAGCATAGGCACTCAGACACGCTGACACAAGAAGGCATTCATAGCTCTCCTATTTGCTCACATCTATGGAACCAAGCCCGGAAAAATTAGCCAGCAGAGACAACATCGACAAAAAAAATCGATTTTCTGTTCCTCCACATGACATTGATTTCCCCAAAAATAAAACACATTCCTATATTCTTATTAGATTCTTTCTTGACTACAAAATTAGTTGGTTCCCACAAAATCAAGCAAATTGAACAAAACCCAGATGATATTTCCATTCATTTATCAAGTTTCATTCATCAAGAATCAAAATTTAGCACCAAATTTCAGAACCCAAATACCATATACAAGAAAATGTAAAGAGTTTTAGGGAGTGAAAAACCAACCTAAAGAACTGGTTCCTCTTTGATACAAAAGTTGAAGTTTTTAGAGAGAGCTGTACGGATTTCAAAGATTGTACAGCGTTTCCCTCGTATCTCGGAGCAGGTGTGATTGTTCAAAAGCTCTAGCTTCTCATGGTAGAGCGAGGTTTGCAATAAATATTGATGGTGGAGCAACCTAAACGACGACGTTGAATCAGGGACGCCACATTTTAAAGGCTTTAAAAAAACGAGGAGAATATGACTCTTTTTTTTTTAATAATAATAATAATAATAATAATAATAATAATAATAATAAAACCTTTAGAGAAAACTAAATTGTAAAAAGTTTTTGGTTATTTGATTTTTTCAAATAAATTTTAAATTATTATTTTTTTGTAGAAAAAAAAATTAAGTATGCTCAGTGCTAAAGTATTAACACTATATTTAAGAGTTTATAAAAGAGTGGAATAGTAATAAATTGACTAGATTAGAAATGAATAAAAAGGAATTATATATTGAATAATGCTAAAGATACAAATTATTTTACAAAATTTTTTACAAACTGCTAATGTGGTAAATAATTATTAGTAAATGAAAAAATGATATTAATGGTGAGCCTGGATAAAAATTAATAAGAGGTTGGCCCACATCCGCATTTTGTTAAAATGTTCTAAAATAGTTTGTGTATGCAGCTTTATTCATATATATTTATCATTTTATTGTTTGGATTTTGAAAGGAAAAGAATGGAATAGAAACTAAAATTGTTGGGGAGTTGAATGAAAATGAATGAAAAGAATTTTTTTTCTTTATAACATTACTATTATGCCATTTGTTTAATAAATAATTAAATATAGAGATATAAGTATTTAAGATATAGGTATTTAATAATATCTAATATTACATTTCTACAAAATAAATTTTTGCGTGATTAATCTTTTAATAATTATTGAACCTATTATATAGTTTTGGTTTTTTATTCATATCATACACAATATACTATCCCAACCAAACCCAACATTTTTTTTTAATCTTATTTTAATTGATTTTTTCCTTTAATTTTATTTCTTCCACACGTTTTTCTCCCAATTCTCTCTCTTTTTTTGCTGGCTCACAAATTTATTTGGTCTTCCTGCAGCTCACATGTTTTTAGTCCATCTTAGATCTAAAAAAGTCAAAAACATTTCTTCACAGTTACAAATATGAGTGTCTCTCTCCTTTGATCTAATTTCAAACTCAAAAACTGCAATTACAGATCTCTGTCAAAGTTTCCTCATTAACCACTCGCAACCATCTCATCAATTGAAAATTTTTTTTCTTTTCTTTTAGAAGAAAGCCATCAAGGCCTAATCAATTGATAAAGTTAGAACTGATATCAATAGATAAAGTTCTCTCTCAAGCGTGGTAAAGGAAGTAATTTATGGGTGATGTATAGTTACTATAGTATCGGCCATCGGGCTAGAATTTGTTTAATTATAGCCAAAACGACTTGGTATGTACTAGTATTTTAATTTTTTTTTTGAGAAAGAGAAAGGACTAGTATTTAAATTTTTTTGAGAATCGACTAGTATTTAAATTGATATGAGAAAAACTACATTTTTTTATCAGCATAGATGCCAACATAATAAATACTAGTGGTATTAACTGGTACAAAATTAACTCAGCCGTCCAAATCTAAAATTTAAAAATTCAGAGGGCAAAACCAAAATGGCCCCAAGACCAAGAGCCTATGCATGAGGTACAACACTTTTGCAAAACCTTATATGGATTAGTTTCCACTCCCTTTGATTAGTATAGTTTGATTATTGTCCTAATTAGTATACTCTATGATTTACAGTTGCCACAATACGTGGATCCTCTGTATTAGTCACATCAAAACACTGGATTTGATAATCAAGTAGAACACTAAAGAGTTTGTTCTCAAAAGTCTTAAAGAACCTAGTTTTCCATAGTCACCTTGTGGACATTTGAGCCTAGAGTTGGCGTTCTAGTCCTGTTAGGTCTTGGGTAAACAGTTCTTTCTCAAAGAAACTATCATGGCCAGTTCATCTTTTGCAGTCATTGATACTCCTAACCCGTTTCCGACCTTTCTATTTGTACATCTACTGCAAATAGGTTAGACTACTTGTATGAAATCTCTCATGTACCTGAAGATAGTAAAATCCCTATTACTAATTTCCCTATTGTAAATCCCTATACTGTGTTTAATAAACCTCAACCTTCATTCAAAAAAACCATAAAAAAATTATTGGCCCCTCTCACTCTTCTACTATAAAAAAAAAATATGTCCAAACTTCCAAGTTTGATCAATTCAATATCCCAACAAGTGAAAATGAAAATTTCATTACCCTTGCTCTTCCCAAAGAGTTTGTAATTCTATGGAAAAAATAAGGGCACACACATCTCTATTTTGGTGCTGTAAGATTGGCACTAACTTTCCACGAAAGAAAATGACTCCCAGTAGTCTCCAGGATTTCACTCCTTGACTCCAGATTTTTAGAATACCAAAATGCGGTCATAGGAACTATTCAGACCATTCTAAATGCGGGAACAATATTTGTGACCATTTTTCTAGACTTCAATATGTTCCTCAAAGATTCTTACCTTTGTGATGCTCTTAAGGTGCAAGTCTAGATTACAAGAGCCTCTCAAGTACAAAACACATTTGTTGCTACACTTCACTATTAGCTTGCCTATTGGCTTTAGAATCATGCCTTTGACATGGCAGTTCCACACATGGCTCAATCTAATGATGCTTTGCTAATCCAAGTTGATCCAGGAATGACCCCCATGTGTACATTTGTCCCGATTCTGGCTTGATCGCTTGGTGAAGCATTTCATATTTCGTAATCCATGATTCTGGAAAAAGAGAAGTCATTTGATCTCTAGTGAGTTGTCTTAGGACAAATGTACACATAGGGGTCATTTTATTTTCCCTCATGAAAATAGATGTTTTTATAAGTTCTGGTTTGAAATTCTAAAAAATGATGCTCATAATGGAGATTGGAAAAAGTATCCTGTCATTGAACATCCAAGATTTGGTCACAAGATTACCACAGGATGTTTAATTGCTAAGCTCAGTTCAAAAAAAGACATCCAAGTAGAAAGGATCTTCCATTTGTCAGAACTGCATTAGGTCACTAACCTAGATGACACTCTCCATTTACACATGGACCCCTCTTGGGTATCTTGTCACGATGCTCTCACAAAAGCAGAATCCCTTAATAAGGGAACCTTATCTGAAATAGGACCAAGTACCCTAGAAACTTGCAAACAACTATGGCCATATAAAGATCATTGGGAAATGCCCAATCCTTTTATTGGTAATGATGACCCATATTATGATAACCATGACCCGGACATTGACACTGACGTTGATGAAGAATGGTTTCAAGGAAGAGATGGATGAGACTAGACAACTTCAACACTTAAAAAAAAGAAAAAAAGGTCCTAGAAATGTCCTGAAGTGACTCAGCCTTATCCTCACCTGATAGGAACACTTATTGCCCTTGCAAAAGTCTATCCGGATCTGCCTCCAGCCAAGCCCCTACTCCTTTCAACACTTGTCATTCACAAGCCAAGCCCTTACAATCTTCTGCAATGCTAAGTATAAACTGAATGTAAATTATATTTGAGTTCCATTGTCTATAAATAAGGTCCTTGTATCTTTGTAATGGTAGAAGACAGCCTCTTTCGTCCCATGTTAAAACCTTGTTGGATCTAATAAATATCAGTCAGTTTGTTGTATCTTGTTCTCTGTTCTATTCCCTGCTTTCAAGTAATGTTCTATATTTCCTTAGCAATTTATATCCTTAACTAGAGCTCTGTTCTATTCTTTGCTTTCAAGTAATGTTCTATATTTCCTTAGCAATTCATGCAGAAGAAAGATACAAGACAACGTTCTGCATTCTAGATCACCATTACCAATGGACTATCATGCCCTGACCATGATAGTTTCTTTGAGAAAGAACTGTTTACCCAAGACCTAACAGGACTAGAATGAGAGGAAGCCAACCTTAGGGTTAGACGATTTTGGTTGCCTAACACATTCCCAAGACCGTACCTTAACTCCTAACCCATATCTTTGGTAGTAAGATCAATGGCCCTTCCTCGAGAGGACGTTATATATATGGTTCCTAGACCATTGCAAAAACTACGTGATGACTCCCCCTTGTGTCCATAGGGAGGGAAATCAATAACTTATTTTCTTTCCATTTTTTTATTATTTTAAATTTTATGCTTTGATTGGAATAAATAGAATATGTTCCTACAGTTTTTTTTCCCTTCCCGTTAAAGATGACGATGGTAAAGAATAATGTTGTTTTGTTGCTATACAATTGAATATGGTTGTTATGACAACCGCTTTATAGGAAAAATTCTTAAGTGCCTCTGAAAAGTATGTGACATGGTACTCTCTCCTCTCATATTCATGATAGACTCTACCATTAATTTAATTAGTGAGGTCCATCATGAATGTGGGATACGAGAACATTATATTATCGTATCTGGGAGTATTTAAGAATTACTTTATTATAAAAATAATCTTGAAAATTTACTATTTGCTCATTCTAGTTTCTTGCCCTTTCAAGTTCCTTAAGGGGTGAAATTCAAGTTTCACTGTTGGCAATCAACTTGACTATTGATAATAGCTTCCAATTTGTATTTTTGAAGGTGTATCTAAGCCTTTTGTTGATGTGATCCATGATTTCCATTAGAGTCCCTTTCTGTGATTAACTATTTTCCAAGACCAAATATTATATTTGTTTATTCTCTTGTTGTGATTTATTTGTTTCTTAAAGCTAGGTGGCCAAACTCTCGCTTTGTTGAGTTTTTTTTTTTTTGTTTTGGGGGGGGGGGGGGGGGGTTGTAATTGGATTTGGTCTTTTCATCTCGTCTTCATTCCCAGATATTTTCTATGAAGAATGGAAATTGGCAATTGGGATTGAATCGCTAAACCCTTCCTCTCATTTGCCCTCTTAAATCTTAATATATGTATTCAAAAAAAAAAAAAAAATTGATGTTTGAATGAATATAATGTCATTGGAGGGGCAATGACATGAAATGAGGGAGTCTAGAGACATAAAAATTTGACATAAAATTGGACACGACACTTGTTGATGTGTAAGATTATTATTTGTAGGTGAAAAAATAATGTCAATATGGGTTTCGATAAGAATCAGTAAAAACTTGCTAACTCAAATAATGTAAAAAATATCTTTATATATATATTATTTTTTTTGGATAAAATGTAAAATGACCTTCTAAATTTCTTCAGATTTCATTTCAGTCTTTTAACTTTGCTTTCGTTCATTTCAATCTTCTAAGTTTCAGATTTATTCAATTAAGGTATTTCCGTTAACTTTAGTTAAACATTTTTGAAAACAAAAATCTGAAAATATTTTTCATTCATTAATTGAATTTTTTTAATTTAAAAAATTTGAAGAAAAATTTATAAAATTAAAAAATTAACTACAATATATAATAAAAATTGATGAAAAAGCCTTAATTGAATAAACTTGAAAGTTAAAGGATTAAAATGAACATAAGTAAAGTTAGAAAACTGAAATGAACATAAGTAAAATTAGAGAACTGAAATAAAATCTGAAAAAACTTAAAATGTCAATTTTACATTTTTCCATATATATATATATATATATATATATTTATTTATTTGTATATCTATAATTATTAATTACCAATACTAACGTGAAATTGTTGCAAAAATAGAGAGAAAGGAAACTAGAAAAAGTGAAATCAGGCCGTCGAAACTGGGCCGTTGACTGGTGAAATTGGGTCGTTGACTAGTCTAGAAGCTTCTTCTCTCTATCTCTCGTGTCCTCCACCACCCGCGCATACTAGCAGAACCCCTCGAACTCCGCTTATTCTACGCCGTCGAGTAACACACACAGAGAGAGATATGGAGCTTTACTCAGGAGGGGGAGGAAACTGGGGTATGATCCCATCCATCCCGACACACAGTAACACCTCTACGCCCTCCAATCAAGACCACCCACACCTCAGTCCCCAACAACAACAACAACGTATGGGATCATAGAATGATTGAACTATGTTGAGTTGTTCATTTACAATTCGTTTATAAAATTCTGACCCATATTCATAATCTATAATGTGGGGTTATTAAACTTTTGTAATACATTTAAGGATGACACTAAGTACACCTTTATCTGTGCTTAGTGTCATATTTTGTTCACAGCCAATTCCAAACCTAGAAAAAGGAGGGTTGTGGTTGGATGATGGTATAGGTCCATTTGGATTGAGTTTATTGTTGTTGAGATTGAAAACTGAAATTACTGTAGCAAAATAATTTTTAAATGCGTGATTAGTATCGTGCAACCCATTTTTAATATTTTTTAATGCGTGAACAGTAAATTCATGTGAGGTTACTGATTACATGCCAAAAAAAAAAAAAAAAAAAGGCAAAACGTGGAATTGAAAACGCAAGAATAAGCACAATCCAAACACTCACATAGAATAAATTTTAGTCAGTGTATTAGTAATTGTGATGAATTGAAGGATGGCACACTGTCCTAAAAGATTTTGTGACATCAAAGATTGTCATGGAGTTCATATTGTAACTTGTATTTTATTGATTGTTGAGAGTTTCTGTAATTCGGGGAAATTGTGGGGGTATTGTTTGCAGACGGTTGAGCGTCAGAGGCAGAAGCTGGAGGAAAGTGAGCAGTTGTTGAATCAGCGGAGGTTTGAGTTACTTGTATTTGAAATTTGTTGCAGTATGTGCTTTACCAGCTCTATAAGTGTGCTTTTCATTTTTTTTTTTTTTTTTTCGAATTTAATTACCGGGGATCTGATAGCAAAGTACAGAAGTTCTGTTGTAGAGCTTGTCAAGTCTGAACCATGAGGTCCATGACCATATTACCCTTCTGATATGTGGTAAGACATACGTTATATTTTGTTTAATGGACCTGTTGGTTGATTTGGGAAAGAATGCTGATAAATGGTATCAATTTTCACTTTAGTTTTAGTAGTTCTTTTTATCCTGCCATCATGATTAATAACTACCTACTTTGTCCTTCTCATTTTAGAATTTCTTCTTGTGGGGAAAAAAAAGTTGAAACATAAATGAAAAAAGAAAACCATTTGGGGGAGGAGTTTCATTGTGTTTTGAGAATAAAGGTACGTGGTACAGCCTCTAACAGAGGTTGTTTGGTTGAGCTAGAAGATGTTAGTCACAAAGGATAATTGACAATATGATCTTCGATCTGAATAAGTGTACTACTATTATCTTCTTTGATGCAGAATGCATTTAGGCCTAGATTGTTAAGGTTCAACTATTCGAGCTTTTTCTTTTCCTTAGTTTGTGTATGTGAATTTGATTGTCTAGTCTACTTGTGTATTGCAGGATGCATCTTAAAGTTAAAATTTTCAAATCCCCAATTTTGTGCTGAAGTTTGAGAAGAAATTCCTTCTTTTTTATTTGTTGGTCTGCTTTCGTAGAATTTTTCAGAATAGATTTTTCAGTTAAATTTTTTTCATTATATTTAGAATAACAGAGTTTTGAGTTATTTAGAATAACAGAATTCTTAGTTTACAGCTAAAATTTCCAAATTATTGGAAATTTGGAGCAGATCTTTTTTTTTAAGAATCAAATTACCGTGACAATGTATTTTGAGTCAACATTTAATTATTCAGACACAATTCGTTGCTTGAATGTCTGACTGCTAGTTTAAAAGCTTTTAGATAAAAGACTTTTCAAGAGATGTCTTCGTCATTGTTAGGGTTATAACCTGGTTTATTTAGCTCTGTTTGAGCAGCCCCTTTATGTTGTTATCACAACTTAAGGTACTATAAATTTTTTATTATTGGTAAGTTAATTCTACACGCTGAAATATTGACTTTTTTACCAAAAATGTTTTTGATAAAACCTTTTAGCTGTTTTAATCAAGCTACTTCTTCCATAACATCATATCCTCAGGATTTTGCAAGATTGTTCAGGTAGAAAAAATGGTTACAATTGGTGTCAAGGATTTAGAATTTCTGTCAATGAGTATCTATGCCTTTGTGATTAAATCACAAGAAAAGTTGTACAATTGATGTTTCTTTAGGATATTTCTTAGATACACTTGTTTCTGATTTCAAATTCGGATATATCTTGCTCGCACAAAACTTGCCTTGAGATAATATTTATTGTTTTCTTCCTCTCTTTGATCTCATGTGTGTGTGATAAAGTCTGATTCAATTGAAGTGGCTTTTGATAATTTGTTTGGCTTCTTCATTTTAGGTCTACTTCCTGTCATTGCATTCTGTACAGCTACCAAGTTCTAAAATAAAGCCAGAGTTGACATATATGACATCTTCATGAAATGAAGTCATGCATTAATCTGGTTTTAAAAAGACTCTTTGATACCTTCGAATCTTCTTGCCAAATTGCTTCTATTTGCTTATATTTATTATGTGCATCATGCTTGCAAGAGTTGACATTAAATTTTAGTTTTAAGAAAATTTATTATAGCACTCAGTGAATCTTTCATGATACCTTAAGGAGAACTATGCAGGCCTTTGTTGGGATGAACGACTCATTCTCTCTAGTTTGGAAAAAAAAAAAGTAAGCACCTTCACACTAGTTTTAAAAAGTAGTTTACTAATGAAAAAAAATTATGTTTTGTAATTTTCTTATGAGAGGGTAACCTTATTTGGCTTGTTCTTCTGGATATTTTCCAGAAGAAATCAGCCTAAATCTTTCTTGGAACATCAGCAGTGAAAAAAAAAGGGGTTTCTTCGTACTCTTTATTTGTTTATGGAATTGATAAATATCATTTTAGGGTGAAGATTTAGTTTTGTATCTTCTTGGTCTAGTGTCTGTATGAGTGTATATATATCTGTTGGGTCTGTTTATACTTTGTTGTCTGTTGGTCTAGTGTTTAGTGTCTTTGTAGAGCCTGAGTGGCTCACCCTTTTTGTTTATGTGCGGTACAAAGTCTGTTTCTTTCAGTATTGAATATCTTTTTATGCAAAAAAAAAAAAAAAAAAAAAAAAAAAAAAAAAAAGAGAGAGAGAAAAAAAGGAAAAAAGAAAAGAAAAAAAGAGAGTATATAACCACCAATCACTCGCTTCTCACTTCCACCTCTTACATGTAGCCCCATCCTTTACTTACATACACATGTATATATATATCTATATATTTATTTATTTATTATATTTTTGGTTACAAAATGTTTGGCTGCATATGGAGAATTTAGCGGAAGTGATTGAGCATGGAACTAGGGACCAGCAATCAGATACATTGGTATCATACTCTTAGTATTATTTTATAATTTACAAATTTTTTTGATGGGTTGCAATTATATTTTCTAATAATTTTCAAAATCGTTTTTGTTTTGGGTCTGTTTAATTAGTTAATGACTATATCTTATTGTTCATGGTAATAGAGTTTTGAGATTTTAGGCAACAAAAGTTTCCAAATTTTAGGAATTTTGAAACAGATATTTTAAAGAAGAATCAAATTATTGTAGCTATGTATTTGAGTCTACATTTACTTATTCAGACACTAATCGTGGCGCCGATGTCTGACTGCTAGTTTAAAAGCTTTCCGATAAATGACTTTTCAAAGGATGTCTTGGACATAGTTAGGGTTGAAAGTTAAAGCCTGGTTCCCTTTTATGTTGTCATTACTACTTAAAATACCATATTTTTATTATTCGTAAGTTAATTTTGCATGCTGAAATATTGTCGTTTTTACCAAACATATATCCGATAAAACCTTTAGCTGTTTCAATCAAGCTACTCCTTCCATGACATTAGATTTTTCAGGTTGAAAATATGGTTACGATTGATGTCATGGACTTGGAATTTCTGTCGGTGAAGTATCTATGCCTTTATGATCAAATCAGAAGAACGGTAGAACACTTAAATGTTTTTTTTTTTTTGGATGATAACACTTAATGTTTCTTAAGGATATTTCTTAGATACACTTGAGATAATAATTATTGTTTTCTTGGGTTTTGATATCTGTTTGGCTTCTTTATTTTAGGTCTAGTTCCTATCATTCTCTACAGCTCCCAAGTTCTAAAGTAAAGCCAGAGTTGACATATATTATGACATCTCCATGAAATGAAGCCATTCGTTAATCAGTTTTAAAAAGACTCTTTTCTGCCTTAGAATATTCTTCTCTCCAAATTGCTTCTATTTAATCTGTGCATCATGCTTACAAGAGTTGACAAAAAATTTCTAAAATTTAAGAATATTTATATAGCACTCGTTATCTTTCATTATACCATAAGGAAAACTATAAAGGCCTCTCTTGGATTAAAGACTCATTGTCACGGTTTGGAAGAAAAAAAAGGAGCAACTTCATACTAGTTTCAGAGAATAGTTTTACCAATGAAAGAATTTTCTGTTTTATAAATTTCTTATGAAAGGGCAATCTTATTTAGCTATGCCCTTCATGACATTCTCCAGAAGAAATTGGCCTAAATCTTTCTTGGAACTTCATTCGACAAACAAGGTTTCTTTCATATAATTCACAATGTCACAGTACTCTCTATTTGCTTATGGAATTGATAAATATCATTTTCGGTGAAGATTTGGTTTTCATATATCTACTGATGTTTATAATGGTACTTAAGATCAGACCAATATGTACTAATTTAAATCTATCAAAATTACATCTTATCTATAACATGATTCTAATCTAATTCAATGGGGGTGTACATATATCTGATATATAAATAATAATTGCTCGAGCAGGCCTATAAATGTCACCACTAACGAAAATGGAGATTAGATAGATCATACTTGTGGTAGCACCTAATTTCGTCTTAAAAACATCTCCCAATTTAGTCCCGTGCAAATACATGGCATTCTCAAAAAGGATTCAGTACATCAATGGTGGGAGGAGATAACATCTAGTCAAAGGTATTGCAAATGAATAAAACAAGTTGTGGGTTCCAATTAACTCAACTGGTAAAATTTCTGATAGTTGTATAAGAGATCTGAGGTTTAATCCCTGCTTATACAAAAAAACTGATTGGTAACTTAATTTGATAATAAAGAGCCATCATCACACCAAAAAATTAATTGGGTTATACAAGATTTGAGCAAAAGATTATTAACTTCTCATCTTGTGCACAAAACTCAGCCCACTTTTACGGTGAATAATTACACTAATGAACTTGAAATTGATTATAGATAAATATCATGGAATAGGCCAACAATAAAAACTTAACATATTCTTTAATTGATATTTAAATATAAACAACGTCCTACTTAAAATTGTCATGTTAGGCATTAAATTATATCCTACTTAAAACTAATGAATTAATAATTTGAAAATTATTGATAATATTTTAATAGACAAAATGTCATTGAACATTGATAAACAGTTTATTTAGGTGATTTCTAAATACTTTTTCTTTCTAAAATCAACTAATTAGTTAGTTTTAGGGGAAAAAAATAAAAGAGAGAAGGAAGAGTAAAAGTTGAATTTAAGTGTTGCCTTAGTAATTCTTATGTAAAAGATAGTGTAGGGACAAGATTTTCGACCCAAGCACAAGATGTGTGGGATGTTGGTCTAGTGAGCCTAGTACAATAAATTTATAGAGAGTGGGTTAAAGAACTAAGTTTTAGTGAATTGGACAACGCCTAGTATGGAATCAAGTGACAATCAAGTACAAATAAGAGGTACTAACGTGAATAAAATTCCTGTTCAAGGAGCTATTTTGTTATATGAATCAATAACAGTTGAGTACAAGTGCAATTTTGATTACTACAGTGTTCTTTCTTTATTCCTCCGATCCCCTCCTCATGGAGGGTTTCTTACATTATATAGCTCTCTTTGGGCTATCTTGATCCTACACTTGTTGATCATTTGAGCCCTTACTTGAGTGCCTGTTCTATCAGACACTCTCTCTGGTTTTTCGTGAGTTGTGGTAGCCAAAGCAGCATTGTTCAGGGGTCTCCTCAATATAAATGTGGCCAGAAAAGTAGCTGTAGTGCATTCAATGTGGTGGTAGCAGCTTTCCCTTAAATATTTCTGTGTTCCCATCGTTCTTATACATTTATGATGCATGTTCTTATCACTGGAGCTTCCTAGAAGGTCTCCATGATTGCTGGAATACATATTTGAGCTGTTTTTATCATGTCCAAGAAGATATTCCTCCTTGGACCACCCTCCCCATTTGTATTATGCTCATTAAGTCCTGGGTCTGAACCATCCATTACCATTCGTTCGTCCTCGTACTACTACGCTCTCGGCCAAGGCCCAAGGCCTAATATATGATTTGGGCCCTTACCTTTACAATAGCCCTTCAAAATTTCGGTTTTTTCCTTTCATCCGAGGAGAAAAATGGGGTTTTGAATTTTTAAAAGTTAATTTTACATGATCCTTTGATTTACATGTGTGGGAGTGCCGTTTTACGCGTCTCATAATAGCCACTGACGCTTTGAAACCCATAAGACACCATTAATTGCTCTAGGCAGCGCTTTGTTCCCCAGATCTAACGGTGAGGCGCAGATCTAACGATTGATCTCTCTCTTGAAATTTTAATTGGGATTACTCCCACTCATTCTCCCCCTCTATATAAAGCCTTAAGGGAAATCATTTTCCCTTTACTTTATGAATTTTCAAGTTCTCTAGAGATCTCAAGCACTCCAACTCGCTAAACTCTCTACACTCCTAAGTCTCCCTAATTCATTTCCTTAAGAAAATTTCTAAAATATTTTTCTAAAGGTTTAGGGTTAAATACACTCACCTTCGTAAGTATCTATCTCTTTAAACTTTCTTTTTCTCCTTGGCCAACCTCGTCGGCCTTCTTCCATTTTAAAAAAACTTCATTCGTGTCATCTGCCCATTCGACGTGTTCCTCAAGAAGTTGCCGTTCCGAGAGAGGAGACAACTTTTACACACTTGTCCCTTGAGGCCGAGATTGAACAGTTCCACCTTGAGGAGGAAGGTGAAGTGCCAGAAAGGCCTATTAAAGTCTCGGACTTTAAAGCTGGACTTGATAGATTCTTCGCGGCCGACTTTCCAAGACTTGTAGTTGCCTAAATTGATACTTGTTTAGAAGAAGAAGAAGAAGAAGAAGAAGAAGAAATGACCCTAAACCAAAGGAGAAGTCTAAAGGATCTTATGACCGAGAGGAACAAGGGGTCGTCTTCGAAAGAAGCCCCCAAATCCCAAGTTCCTCCCGCTCTTCCTCCTCCTCCCCCTCTACCTCCCACTGACCTCAGATTGAATGCCATGAAAGATTTAAACAAGAAAAGGCCAGTGAAAGATCTTGAGGAAGGAGAGGTGGCCCCTTAGAAGGGCACAAAGCAACAAAAGACTACCAAAGACCCTAAGGATAAGAGGTCTTCCTCTATGGATAGCTAAGAGGAATAAACTTTGGCCAAGGTGGTACGACCTCAATATCGTACCTGGTCTCCTTTGCTAGAGGTGGATGGGGCCGCCATCCCTTGGAATGCCTCTATCCAAGATTACCAAAGAGGTCATTCTGCACATGTGGCTGAGGCCTTGGAGCAGCCACTCCCTTTACTTAAGGACATGGATATTGTGAGGAAGCTGAAGCAGCAGGAGCTCTTCATTTCCCTAAAAAAGAACCTTGCTATGGTAAGTTCGCAGTCTTATACTTTTTATTTACTTAAGTACTAATAAGTTTTCTCTCCTGTTCACATGAGATTACAATATTGTTTTCATATAGATTACCCAGGAGGTCTATGTGGCAGAGGAATGGGTCAACAAGGCTTGAAATAATGCTAAGACTGAGGTCCATTTCCGCCTCGAGACGGAAAAGGCCCTGGGGGTTGTGAAGGAAGAGAGAAAGGACCTGCTCTCCAAGCTAACTGTCGAGGAGAGGGAGAGAAAATCTGCTCAAGTAGGATTAAAAACTGTCGAGGCACAAGCTGAAGACCAGTGCAAGTTGCTTTATCAAATAGAGATAGAGCTGACTACTTCAAGACAACTTGTGCTAGATTTAAGGGCAAAGCTGTAGCGAGTTAAGGAGGCAGCTCATTTGGCTAAGGAGGCAGCCGAGGCTGAAAAGCAAGCATCCTACACCCTCTACATAGAGGAGACACAGGCTAGGCTCACCGAGGAGTTAGTTGAGGTTTGCAAGGATTACTGCAACGCGACATGGGATGAGGCCCTCAACGTTGCAGGAGCCCCTGCAGACTCGGCGTGGAGGTTACCTGGGAGCATATACTATCACCCACATATCTGTGAAGTACCGGGTGCCATCCCTCCTCCAAGGGCCATCCCTTCTCCTTCTACCTTTGTTCTAGAGGCTTCAGAGCAGTCCCTGGTTGCCCAGACTACTCTCCTACTCGTTGAGGCTTTGAAAGGATCCAGCGAAACTGGGGATCAAGGCCAAGGGGCCGAGGAGGCCAAGGACAAGGGCAAGGGTAAAGGGACTAAGCCCCCTTCAAAAGCCAAGGACGCTGCCAAGGCCAAAGAAGCTGAAGTTAAGGCAAAGGAAGCAGAGGCCAAGAATAAAGAAGCTGATCCTAAGGCCAAGCACGCTGCCAAGGCCAAGGAAGCTGAAGCTAAGGCAAAGGACGCCTCTACCACCTAGCCGAGCCAAAAAGAAGCTCCTCCTTCTTCAAAGGCCAAGGCTTAACACTTAGGATTTCCTTGCAGGTTTTTTTTTTGGGTAATGACATCTTGTCAGTGTATATAATGTATTCCCTTTCTTGTTTAATGAAAACATTTTTCTCTTTATCTCTTGGTCTTTTGCTTTATGCACTTTGAAGCTTATCACTATCACACATAGCATTGAACTGTTGTTACTGTGCCTTCAATAAAAGCCAATAATAATATGTTGCTAATAATCTAAGTAATTTGATCAAGTGCTAGAAATAAAGTGGTATATCGCATTTTTGTATTGTGAATTGAACCTTTTGTAATGAAGGTTGAATTTGACAATTTTATACTTTGTAAAGAATAAAGAGGGAGAGATATTCTTCTCTCTGCTTAACATTTAGATAAATAATTAAGGACATTAACTTACTTAGAGCTACCAATCTAAGGAGTTGGTTATAGTTTGGATCTGTCTTGACGCTTAGTGAGAAACAAATAAATATCATAGAGTAATTTCTCAAAAGTCTATGGTCCAAGGAGCCAAGCACAGCTTAGGTTCTGTTTAACACTTAGAAAGAATGAATAGATGTCATTGAGTGTTAATTTTACCAAAGTATGTGGTCCAAGGAGTCTGACATAACTTAAGTTCTGTTTAACACTTAGAAAGAATAAATAGATGTCACTAAGTGTTAATTTTACCAAAGTATGTGGTTCGAGGAGCCTGACATAACTTAGGTTCTATTTAACACTTAGAAAGAATGAATAGATGTCACTGAGTGTTAATTTTACCAAAGTATGTGGTTTGAGGGCCTGAAATAACTTAGGTTCTGTTTAACACTTAGAAAAGATGCCAATAAATATTAATTTGGCCAAAGCATGTGGTCTGAGGAGCTAGGTATGACTTAGGTTCTGTTTAATATTTAGAAAAGAATGAATAGATGTCATTGAGTGTTAATTTTACTAAAGTATGTGGTTCAAGGAGCCTGACATAACTTAGGTTCTGTTTAACACTTAGAAAGAATGAATAGATGTCACTGAATGTTAATTTTACCAAAGTATGTGGTCCGAGGAGCTTGACATAACTTAGGTTCTGTTTAACACTTAGAAAAGATACCAATAAGTATTAATTTGGCCAAAGCATGTGGTCTGAGGAGCTAGACATGACTTAGGTTCTGTTTAATACTTAGAAAAGAATGAATAATGGGAAGTACAATGCTTTTATATAGCAAAAGAACATATTGACAAATGAAACTTTCATTAATAATAATACATTTTCAAGTTGTTTTCATTCCAAGGGCGCGGTATTATATGCTCATCTAAGTCCCCCAAAAAATATGCTCCTATACTAGGCACCGAGGTGATCGATATGGTCCTTCCCAATTGGGCCTTAGCTTTCCCCATGCTGGGTTCTTTGTGGTACCCAAAACCTTCCTTAACACCAAGCCACTAGGTGCTAATCGCCTTAGCTTCACATTGGCATCATAACCTTGCTTGAGTTTGTGTTGGTAATATGTCAATTGAACCATTGCACTTTCTCTTCTTTCTTCAATGAGGTCTAAGCTCTTTTCTAGCAATTCATTGTTATTGTTTGTATTGAACGAGCTGGTCCTCAGTGTTAGGAAGGCAGTTTCTAAAGGAATAACAGCCTCAGCTCCATAATTCATTGAAAAGGGGGTTTCCCCGATTGATCTGCAAGGCGTGGTTCGATATGTCTAGAGGACATGTGACAACTCTTCTATCTACTTTCCCTTCGCATCATCCAACCTCTTCTTAAGTCCATTGACTATGACCTATGACCTTGTTAACAGCCTCGACTTGTCCATTCCTTTGATGATAAGCTGGGGTAGAATATCTATTTGTAATTCCCAAATCACAGCAATATCTCTTGAAAGATTTGCTATCAAATTGAAGGCCATTGTCTGAGATAAGGGTATGAGGGACCTCGAACCAGGTGACAATGTTTTTGCAGATAAACTTCTTGGCGTTCACATCTCTGATATTCGCCAAGGGCTTAGCTTCAACCCACTTAATAAAGTAGTTCGTGCCGACTAACAAATACCTTTTGTTCCTTGCTGCTTTGGGGAATGGGCCAATGATATCCAACCCCATTGAGTAAATGGCCAAGGGCTGGATAGGGGGTTAAGGACTCCTCCTGATTGATGTATATTTGGTGCAAATCTTTGGCATTGATCACACTTCTTCACATACTCTTGTGCTTTTTTCTGCATATTTGGCCACCAATAGCCCTGAGTGATGGCTTTGTGAGATAAAGATCTGCCTCTTATATAGCTTCCACAAATCCCTTCGTGTAAATCCTCAAGGAGTAGCTTTGACGCTTCAGGGTGAATGCAGAGTAGATATGACCCAGAAAAGGAGCCCTTGTACAATTTTTGATCCTCGGATAGCTAGAAATGAGGCGCCTTTCTCTATACTTTGTCAGTTTCTGATTTATCCTCCGGCAAGATGTCCTCTCTGAGGAATAGTATTATGGAATCCATCCATCTAGGCTTTACTCTGACTTGGTGAACATGGACCACCTCTCCCTTTACCTTCGTGGGTTTGCACTAGTCTTCTATAAGGATAACTTGAGGTAAGCTCTGCACAGAGGAGGTTGCAAGCGTAGCTAGGGAATCAGCATGTGTATTTCCACTTCTAGGGATGTGCAGTAGGCTGAATGATTCAAAATTTGATTGCAAATGCCTAACTTGACTTAATTACCCTTACATTTTCTCATCTCTTACTTCTAGCTCGCCCTTTACTTGGCCAACAACCAATCTTGAGTTTGAGAACATCTTTACTGCCTTTCCTCCCATTCTATGAACCATGGACATTCCTTCTAGCAGAGCTTCATATTTAGTCTCATTATTGGTAGCCGAGAGCCCAGTTTTAGTGACTTTTCAATGGTGATTTGTTCAGGAGAAACTAGAACTAGCCCTACTTTGGAGCCCCTTTGATTTGCTACACCATCAAAATATACCTTCTAGAATAAAGGTTCTTGCAGGGAGATTGTGCCAACCGATTTTCCATCAATGTTTTGTGTCAACGAACTTGGCCACCAAATCCGTGAGGACCTGACCCTTAACAGAGGTACGAGGCATGTATTTGATATCAAAAGCCCCTAGAACTGTGCCTTATTTAGCAATCCTCCCCGTGTAATCAACATTTCAAAGTATAGACTTGAGCGGAAACTGAGTTAGGACAACAACTGTGTGTGCTTGGAGAAACTAGAACTAGCCCTACTTTGGAGCCCCTTTGATTTGCTACACCATCAAAATATACCTTCTAGAATAAAGGTTCTTGCAGGGAGATTGTGCCAACTGATTTTCCATCTATGTTTTGTGTCAACGAACTTGGCCACTAGATCCGTGAGGACCTGGCCCTTAACAGAGGTACGAGGCATGTATTTGATATCAAAAGCCCCTAGAACTGTGCCTTATTTAGCAATCCTCCCCGTGTAATCAACACTTCAAAGTATAGACTTGAGTGGAAACTGAGTTAGGACAACAACTGTGTGTGCTTGGAAGTAATGGAGAAGCTTTCGTGTAGCATGCACCACCGCTAAATGTAGTGACTTGCTCATATAGTAAACTAGCCATTGTATGCCATTGTCGACTCATATCAACACCAAACTTACAACATGAGGGGTCACAACGATATAAGCAAATAAAACCTCATCCACTTCAGGACTGGACATGATAGGTGGTCGAGATAGATACTCTTTGAATTGTTGGAAGGCTAAAGCACACTCCTCGGTCCACTCAAATCCCTTTCACTTATTCATCAAGAGGAAGAAGGGTCTGCACCTGTCTGCTGACCGAGAAATTAACTAATTCAAGGCAGCAGTCATTCTAGTTAGCTTCTGGACCTCTTTGGGATTTCGAGGTGGTTGTAAACTGTTAATGGCTTTGATTTGATCGGGATTGACCTAGATTCCTTGATGAGTTATCATATAGCCGAAGAATTTGCCTGATCCCACATCAAATGAAAACTTGGAGGCGTTTAGGCGCAACTTGTGTTTCCTCAGAATTTCAAAGATGTTTCTGAGGTTTTCCACATGCTCAGACACCACCTCGCTCTTCATCAACATGTCGTCTATATAGACTTCAATACTCTTGCCCAATTGTGATTTAAATATTCTCGTCATCATCCTTTGATAGGTAGACCCTGCATTTTTCAAACCAAAGACATCACTTTGTAGTGGTAATTTTCAATGGGAGTGACAAAAGCTGTCATTTCTTGATCATTTAGGGCTAATGGTATCTGATGATATTCTTGAAAGGCATCTAAAAAGCTCATTCGAGGATAGCCCACTGTTGCATCTACCAACTGATCTATTTGAGGCATAGGGAAGGGATCTTTTGGGCAAACCTTATTCAGATATGTGAAGTTCACACACACTCGCCATTTTCCATTCTTCTTTTTCACCACCACAGTATTGGCCAGCCATTCAAAGTAGAAAACTTCCTTGATAGCTTCTACTTACTTGAGCTTCATCACCACATCTTTAACAGCATCTGTATGTTCCTTGGATTGGTGCCAAGGTGATTGCTTTTTGGGAGTGATGGATGGGTTAACATTTAATGATAACAGATGAAGCTCGGGTCCACCCCAGGTGTTTCGTAAGCATTCCAAGTGAACACATCAATATTTTTCCTAAGAAATTCTACTAGCTCTTCCTTCTCATGAGGGGGTAATTGGGCTTCAATCAGAAAGAACTTCTTCGGGTCATCACCGACTATAACCGTTTCTAAATCTTCACATTTTGCCTCCTCGACTAGTCCATTGATAGGCAATGCTGGAGCCTTTGATTGCTATAAGCCCCCTCCAACAGAGACTAAGGACTCGGCTTCAAGTTGATGTAAGATGGTAGCTACTAGGCATTGCCTAGCTATGGATTGACTCCCCACGATCTCTTCAATGCAACCCCTTGATGGATATTTCACCTTTTGATGCAGAGTAGAAGAGACAGCTCCTAGAGCATGAAGCCAAGGTCTGGCTACAATGGCCATGTAAGGGGAATAGGCGTCCACCACAATGAAGTCTACTTTTACCACTTCTAAACCAACTTGCACAGGTAGTCTTATTTGACCCCTTGGAATGACAACCTTCCTACAAAAACTCACCAAAGGAGAGTTGTAGACTGTTAAGTTCTTGGGTCTCAAATTTAGTCCCTTGTACAGGTCGGGGTACATAATTTCAGCACCACTGCCTTGGTTTACCATCACCTTCTTCACGTCATACCCACCAATCCTGAGCGTGACCACCAAAGCATCATCGTGGGGTTATATGGTTCCAATCTTATCCTCGTCCGAAAAACTTAGTGCCAATTGGATATCCATTCTAGCCCTTTTCAGCTCTGGATTATTATCCTTGGCGGACAGTCGAGCCATAGACATCACTCTAGAGGGACAAGAACCAGTCCTCCTTGGAGCAGCCAAAATGACATTGATCGTTCCTAAAGGAGGTCTTGATAAAGCATCTCTTCGGGGTTCCGAACCTGTCTGGCTCCTCTGGCCACTAGAATGATGCAAAAGCTGTTTCAACTTTCCTTCTCAGACCAGCTGGTCCAAATGGTCCCACAAAATTCTACAGTCCTCCGTAGTGTGCCCCTAGTCTTGATGGTATTGGAAATAAAGGTTTTGGTTACGCCTCATGGGGTTTCCAACCATCTTGTTTGGTCATTTGAAGAACGTCTCATTTTTTATCTTCTTTAGAACCTGATGCATCGGTTCTCGGAACACTGCATTAACTGCCTAAGTATTAGCAGACCTTGACTACCTAGCAAAGTCTTTTCGAGGCTTATTGTTGTTGTACTAGTCCAACTTGAAATCCTTTCTTTCCTAAGGGATAATCTTAGCTTTTCCTTTGCCCTGTTGTTGGTCTTCTTTAGCCCTTTTGTACTTATCAATTCGGTCCATGAGTTGGCACACACTATTAACAGGCTTGCCAGTTAGAGACTTCCTTAAACGATGCTCGGTTGGGGGGCCAACTTTGAAAGTACTGATGGCCATGTCATCAAAGTCACCATATATTTCATTGAACATCTCCTAGTATTTGTCTGAGTAGGCTTTTAGAGTCTTTCCTTCTTGCATGGTAGGGACAGTAGGGAATCTATGGGTCGAGGGACCCTGGTACACGTAATGAAACAAGAGCCAAATGCATGGGTGAGCTCCTTAAAGGAATCTATAGAATTGACTCTTAGGCCGTCGAACCATCTCATCGCCACGGGTTCTAGACTAGATGAAAATACCTTGCACATCAAGGCTTCGTCCTTAGAATGGACAGCCATTCTCTAATTGAAGTGGCTCACATGCTCCACATGGTTCGTTTGACCATTATAGATGGTGAATGTTGGCTGATAGAATTGCCGAGGAAGTATTGCCCCTTCAATCTTGTGCGTGAAGGGCGACTTAGAAATCTGATTCAACGCTTTGCTCATAGCATCATTTCTAAGGCCTTTACGAGTCAGGCTCTTGTATCTACGTTTATGGTGGTGTTCTTTTTCATATGAGAAAGACTCATTAGGAGGAGTCCTCGATCTACGACGAGAACTACCATCCCTCTCACTATCAGAAGAGGAGTCAAATTAAGAGGGAATTCGTCTTTGTTGCACATGGCATAACTCCTTCTTTAGATGGTCAATCTTCTTTTGCATGGCTCTGTTGTTCTATTCCTGGGAGACGTGACTTCCAATTCAAGAATGACTTCTACTAGTATGTGTGGTGTGTACACTTCCTTCCTGATCTCGCCTGCGTTCAAGGTTAAGGAAGTCGTCTTGTCCCTGAGAACCCATGGATTCCTGTTGATGGGGACCTGATCCTACCATAGATGACTGTTGTACTCGCTGTTGCACAAGTTCTTCCCACAGATAGCGCCAATTGTAGGGACAAGATTTCCGGCCCAAGCCCAAGATGTGTGGGATGTTGGCCTAGTGAGCCCAGTACAATAGATTTATAGAGAGTGGGTTAAAGAACTAGGCCTTAGTGAATTGGACAACGGCTAGTATGGAATCAGGTGACAATCAAGCACAAATAAGAGGTACTAATGTGAATAAACTTCCTATCCGAGGAGGTATTTTGTTATATGAATCAATAATAGTTGAGTACAAGTACAATTTTGATTACTATAGTGTTCTTTCTCTATTCCTCCGATCCCCTCCTCATGGAGGGTCTCTTATATTATATAGCTCCCTTTGGGCTATCTTGATTTTATACTTGTTGATCATTTGAGCCCTTACTTGAGTGCCTATCCCATCAGACACTCTCTCTGGCTTTCTGTAAGTTATGGTAGCTGAGATAGCACTGTTCAAGGGTCTCTTCAACATAAATACGGCTAGAAAAGTTGTTGCAGTGCATTCAATGCAGTGATATCAACTTTCCCTTAGATATTTATGTGTTCCCATCATTCTTATACGTTTATGATGCACGTTCTTATCACTGGAGCTTCTTGGAAGGTCTCCATGATTGCTGGAATACATATTTAAGCTGTTTTTATCATGTCTGAGGAGATATTCCTCCTCGGACCACCCTCCCATTTGTATTCTGCTCATTAAGTCCTAGGTCTGAACCATCCATAACCATTCGTTTGTTCTCGAACTACTACGCTCTCGACCAAGACCCAAGGCCCATATATGATTTGGGCCCTTACCCCTACAGATAGAAATTAAAATTCTCACATTTCACGATAAAGCTCATGTTCATGGAAATTACAATTCTAAAAAATTTGTTAAACAAACAACTTACATATTTTTAAATGGATAGACAAGTGACATGATTCTAGGGTTCATATGGACTAAAAATTGACCAAGTGGGACAGGCCACACCCTTAGATGTTTTTTTTTGGTGTTTTTTAATTTTATTTTTTTAATATTATTTAAATCTAAAGCCAATTCGAAGCTCATAGCAAAGCTTTATTACTTTTTACCGAATGCATAGAAAGTTTTTATTTAATAAGGGGCATATATTGGGGCTTGAATTTTTATTGTTAAGACTCAAACCTTCATTTCGTGAGTTTGTTCATCAAAAAAGAGTTGCTTGAGCTTGGTTCGATTACAGCACAAGCCTCAAAGTACAGATTGAGCTCGGCTTATTTCTTGATAAAAAGAATATAAACTAGCAGTTTTAATCAAGTTGAGTCCGGGTTGTTCATGGAAAGCTCGGTTTATTTACTACTGAATGTTGTTGCAATATACCCAAAATGCCAGCGTTTTCAATTTCTTATTTGCAAAAATGTTTTCTACAAGAACTCAAGAAGACAATCAACAACAGAATATTAAGGGGATATCACACAAAACCACAAATTCCACACTTATCTTTGAACAAAGCAAAGAAACCGTGCACTGTTTACAATTCATAGGAAATGATGCTTGTTAATGTCCAAACATCTAAAATACTAAGAATTGAATGGTTTATTACAATCACAAAGCTTCTATATAAATGGAGAAGTCTCACAAGCTTTTATTATTTGGGAAGTCTCTTGAGGTTGATCACTATATGCACAAGCATCTGGTATATTTGAAGTGAGCTAGTCTTTCTTCTGTTGAAATTCCTCCTGTCTATCTTTGTTCCTTGGCTGAGACTCTTCATGCTTGTCTTTTTCCACTGGAAAAGACTCCTGCTTTTGGTCATCTACTTATTTTTTAAGAGGCTGGGTAAAATAAAGCATCGAAGGAATGACAACTTGACATAGGCAATGGAATATAGGATGCGGAATCACAAATGGGAAAACCAACAACATGAAAAATACAACGAAAGAGAGAAGGTAGAGAATTCCCATAACCAAAATAAGATATGCAACCCAAGAAATATTGCTCACGACTAAATATGTAGCGGACATGAATGCCAAGGACATTTGGAAGATAGCTGCTCCCACTAGTAAGAAAGCGCAATTAGTGGCAGAATATGCTAGGTCACTGGCGACTGACCATATGAGGAGGAAAGCCCCTGTCATGGAGCAATACATAGCCATGGAATCACAGACAATGAAAACCTGGAACGCCCATTTATTTCCCAAGGTTGCCAGCCCTTGGCTTGTAGGTCCATTATCAGAGCTATTAAAACCACCCGGCACAGTTAAGCCAGCAGCAAAGGTCACCGTAGCCACTAGCACTGCTATCACCGAAATTAAGTTGACCAGGCCCTTAACTTGCTCCAAGTTTGGTGGCTCTGTTTCTCGTAGCAACTCAGTCTTCTTTCCCTTTTCACTCAAGGGTGTGCCAGCTGACACTAAGGCCCAACCTGTTGTTAGCTGCATGGAAATTTGAATACTTGAAATGTAAGAAATCGGCTCGAATAATAGAATGTTCTTAATTTGTAAATACAAAATGTCTAAAGACAATTTTTCTCACAAGTTTTGTTCACAACAATTACTAAGCTGCTAAACTGTGTACAATAAACAATTAAGTGGTATTAATAATTGAACCATATCAGAATCAACAAAAACTTGTAAATTCAATGATTGTAAAAAATATTATAAAAAATATCGCGTAAGCATTACTCTCTTTTTTTTTTTTTTTTTTTTTGAGAAGGAAAAGCATTACTCTCTAGGCAAATATACCCAGCACATATTCAGGCGAACTCCTTTTAATGCAATACTTATCTCACAACATCAATTCCCTCTTTTTATGTTCATTTCTTTCATTTTTATTTTTTAAGATATGATAATATGAATATATGGTATCCTATCCATCATAATGGTTATTTACCATTGGGTCAATACATTAATGGATTTTTTTAAAAATATATGTGAGTTTTGATCCGAAATCCTTTAAAATAAGATATTTTGACAGTTAACTTTGAACTCACAATTCTTTAATACTCTATAGGACCTCTCACAAAATTTTGTGCCTAAACTAAAAATAAAAAATTAATTCTAAAATTGTAGGTTTCAATTAGGTCAATTGGAAAATTATCCTCTTGTCAAAAGAAATGAAATAAAAGACCTGAATTCAATTTCAAATAACACCTAAAAAAAAGAACATGTTCTTGTCTTAACTTGAAGATAAAAAGTAATTATAATGGAGCAAATACCATATATTTCAAATCCTATTATATCTATCAAAAAAATAGAGACAACAAAAAACATTTTTTAATAGTTTAGGTATAAAAATGGGGACAACAAAAACTTTTTTTAATAGTTTAGGAATGAATTTTTTTATTTATTTTTTTAAGTTTAAGAATAGGAAGTGAAATATTTTTAATAGTTTAGGGATGAAAAATAGACTTTTCAATAGTTTAAAGATGAAAAATAAACTTTTGGTAAAGTTTAAAAATCAAAATAATATTTTAAATTTTAAAATATGAACACAACAACGCTTATGCAATAGAATTAAGTCATATGAAACGATGAAGTAGTCTACACCGTGATGGAACCCCTTTGGCACTCCAAACAGGATGTTTCCTACACATATTCGGTTTTTTAAATTAATTTTTAAATTAATTAATTTAATAATAAGTATGGCCAGTATTCCCGAACATATTCAATTTTATTACAAGTATGCCATTCTTATCTCATAACATTAATTGAATTAGTAAAGTGTCTTTTTATTGAATAAAAATCCTTTTATTCAAATTCCATCTATACTAAAAGTCAATTAGTGTTTTGGTATAATAATAATAAAAACAATTATTATGGAACAAGTGTTGTATGTTCAAATCCTATCATATCTATATGTATGTTTGTGTGTGTATATATATATATGTCATATAGTATACTATATAATAAAATTGGGTTCTAGAAGTCATGGTTATGCCAAGTGGCTGTATTTTCTTTGCAACAATACTTTTATTAATTATTATTAGTTTTCCTTATTTGATCATATCAATTTTGAAAGATTGCTACTAACACCCTAGAAATTAATTGGATCCCAATTATCCAATTTTACAGCTTAATCACTTTTACCTCAACTAAAAATCAATACCCAATATAAGTGATTAACCAATTTCCATTGTATGCATATTCAAATAGCAATAAATGAATATAAACAATATAAAGTGTGGAATAAAAAGAGCAAAAAAAAGATATCGAAGAGGTAATGGGAGCCCCCAGCAAGAAAACCTCTTCACGGCACCATCATCGACTCTCCACTAGTGAATAGTTGTAGTACATGATTGAATAAAGACCCTCCAAGCCTAAATCTCTCTTAGTACTTGAGCCCTCTAAGCTCCAACTACCTATCGACTTCTTGAAGTCCTTTACATAGTATTGAAGTCCATGCGCTGAGCAATCAACGAGAAGCCACCAAGAGCTCTTGGATTTGTAGTGTTGCTCCAAATGGTTTCTAGCACCAACCATCTCTCTCATGCTTAGATAAGGTGTAGGTAGTGATGGTTAACTCCTTTCTCTTAGATTTGGAAATGGCGTTAGGGAAGGAGAAGAGAGAAAACAATAAGTATTTGGTTCTCTAAAAGGAAATCTCTCTCTCTCTCTCTCTCTCTCTCTCTCTCTCAAGCAATCTCAAAGTTGCTTTGTATCTCTCTCAGGTTTTATGTGAAGGAAAAAGATATATGTGTGTGTGTGTGCTTTGTATCTCTCTCAGGTTTTATGTGAAGGAAAAAGATATGTGTGTGTGTGTGTGTGTGTGTGAAGGATAAGAGTGAAAGGCTAGAACTCTATCCTTGAGCAAGTCGCAACCACTACTAGGTCACGAGTAGGTCATGACTTGCATAAATAAATATCATTAATTTATGAGGATAAAATATGCTTTAGTATGTCATCTATATAGTATAATTTCATCTCGAAATATAGAGGACATATGGATTATGGAATAAAATGAACAAACCTTAATTATCTCAAAATGTGAGATTGTTTAACCTTTTATAAGGTTATGAATCCTAAGATGACTAATTTAGGATCAAGAGCTATAACGTTAAGCTTCTAGTGGTTATCAATGGAGAAAGATGAATGAAGATGAATTAAGGTGGTTACTTTGAGGGAACCAGTCCTCCTAAAGAATAAAGAGATAGAGATAAGAAATTGGAAGTAAAAAAAACATTGGTAATTTTAGTTATACTTTTTTTCTTTCAATTATAATTTCAGTTATACTTTCAATATTCAATACAACTCTCTTTACACCCATCCATTGGTTGGTAGTTACATTCAATTATTAACAACTTCCTACTAACTAACATAACTACCTTACAACTGCCATATTTCAACTACCTAACAAATCAATATTACACTACACTAATGCTCCCAACAGCTTGTACAGTTTTAACGTAATTTTCCCCATTTAAAACATCTTGCCCATAAGGCGAGGAAATGTTATTTGCAGTTACTACAATGACTCCTAGGATTTCTGATTATAGCTACAATGACTACCCACTAAAGCCTAGAGATTAATATCTGCTTCCCCATGATTATGCTCCAAATTCTAATCATCAGGAACTTCCACTGCAGCGTCATCCAACTACACTATACCTTTGAAAGTTGATCACTTTCCAATGGGGTTCCCTCCAAAAGAAATACCTTAGCCCCCCTTACATTGATGACCAAACTGATACTTCTTATCATAGTTGAAACAAAGATCTTTTTTCCTTTTGTCATCCATTTGAGTAGGAGTTAATCTTCTCAAATTTAGGTTCTACTTTTGTTCTTCATTCATTTCTACCTTAGGACGTAGCACAAGAATAGAAGATTTTCTAGAATATTATAAAATTTTGGATCCTTTTCTACTATTAAATATAAATTCCTCCTGAATCTTGGCTAAACTAAAGGTTATATTCATGTTCTGTGAAGCAAACATTCTCACTAATAGTCTCACTTTCTCCTTTAATCCATTCAAGAATCAACTAAGTTTATGGGATTTAGAAAGCCCTTTGATTCTATTAGAGAGAGTATCTAATTGACTCTTATATGAAATTACACTTGTGGTCTACCTAAGCCTAGTTAGAGCTTCCATTAGATCATCGTAAGTAGTGGTTCCAAATCAAACTTGTAAAGCTTTAACAAAGGCTTCCCAATCTCCAAAAAGGCTTGTCTCTTCGCCATCTTAAAACCAAACTGGGACTTCCCCTTCCATATGAAAAGAAGCCATAACCAAATTTTCAAGATTTGAAGTCTTGTAAAAATTGAAGTACTAATTGGCTTTGTATTCCCAAGCAATGGGGTCTTTATCCCTGAATTTGGGAAACTCAAGCTTGAGGGTCTTAGTAAGAGATAGAGCTAAGGTATTATTTGATGCAAAGTGATCACTGGATTGTGGTGTATGGGGCTGTTGTTTCTCAATTTATGAATTGGAAAGCTTTTGCAATATAGCACTGAGTTGTTGTTGAATATCTTGGAAATGGTGATAATGCTAATCTTTAATTTGATGGATCTTGTGAAAAATTAACATATAAAAAGTGTCTTTGTGTGTAACATGAAAAATTCAAGGGCATGTAGATTATTAGACTTAAGGTCTAATATAATTTTGGAATCAAGAGACGTTAAAATTTGTTGAGAATAAATTAAGTCATGATTCTTTTGATGCATCGATACTTACTTAAACATAAGTTGCTAACTCTAATTCTAATATTGCACTAAAAGAATTAATGGTGGTTCACTAAGTCAACAAAGGAGTAGTCAAAGAGTGAGGAAAAGAAAAGGACTTTGGTTGGGATTTCATTTCCTATCAAGCTCTTTTTTACCTTGTTGATGGTAATAGAGATGTAAGCGATGCATGAAGTTTCATGTAACCATGGAGGATATGCTCTCCTTTCCCGCATTCTTTAAGCCTTTTATTTTGCAATGACATGCATTCAGGCTTCATAGGTGAACAACATAGAAATATAAAAACTGGAGCTTTTGTTGTCCACCATTTGAGACCTTTTTACTTCTTTTTAGTTTAATGAACTTGAAATCCTTGTTAATATTTTGTGATCCTCCTTTGCCATTACCATTGCCATAGTGCCTTTCATGATTAGCCTTTGCATTTTATAGTGAATCCAATGTATGGTATATGTAAGAGTACATTACATATATTATATAACCCTAAAACCATGATAGCTCTATTGGAAATTAATTTGTAATTTTAATAAGAAATTTCTAGATGGTGGATGTTAGTATTTCAGGGTGATAAACTGTTGGTGTTCCTAAGGGCCAGTTATTTGTATCTAGAAGGCTCTTTCAAGTATAAATAAGTTCTATTGTACTGCTTTATGCAGATCAGAAAAAACCAATGTAGCATTGTGTAGGAGCAGCAGCTCTACATCACAAAAAACTATGTAATCCATTGCACTTTATCAATAAAAATTCCGCATATGCCAACAAATTTTGGTATTAGAGCCAGCCTATACAACACCTATACATCACCTGATTTTTCTTTCTTCACCCACTTTTAAACCTCTCTTTAGTTAATCTCCATGGATGCCAAATCTGGAGATATCTTGTTTTCCTATTCAACAATCTTGGTTCCTATTTTCAATGGAGAACACTATGACTACTAGAGCTCTCAAATGATGACCATTTTATTTCCCAAGATCTATGGGATTTGGTTGAAGATGGTTTCCAAGACCCACCAGCAACTGGGAATTCAACCTAGACTGATGCAAATCTATAGGAGTACAAGGAGAAATTGAAGAAAAATGCTACTGCCTTGAGGATCATTGATCATGGGGTAAGCAAGTCTATCTATCCTAGAATATTTGATGTTATAAAAGCAAAAGATGCATGAGAGATTTCACAAAAGGAGTTTCAAGGCTCAAATAAAGCCATCTCTGTTAAGCTTCAAAATTTGTGGAGAGACTTTGATAATTTGACAAGGAAAGAAACTGAATCTGTCAAAGATTTCAATGCAAGAGTTGCTAAGATTGTTAATCAAATCAAGAGCTATGGAGATACTATTTAAGAGAAGAAACTAGTTGAGAAGATACTCCATAGTTTGCCTAAAAAATTTGACCATGTAATAGCAGCAATAGAAGAATCTAAAGACCTATCAGTTCTTACCATGTGTGAATTGATGGGGTATGTTGAAGCACATGAAGAAAGGATGAGTAGATTTTCAAGCCAGCCATTGGAGCAAGCATTTCAATCAAAGCTAAATGTCTCTCATGATGAGTTTTCCAAAGAAGAACAAGGCAAAAGAGGAGGCAATTACCAAAAGAAGGGTCAATATGGAAAAGGCTTAAGCAACTTCAAAGAAAGGCAGAACAGAGGACGAGGAAAGAGTGGAGAAATATACTAGCAAAAAACAAGTACCTCTCGTGGCCAATGTTTAATTGCAAGAAACCTGGTCATGAGTCAAATGAATGTTGTTTTAGATGCACTAGATGCAAAATTCCTAATCACTCTAAAAGTGATTGTAGGTACCAAGATAAACAAGAGAAAGATTATGCGAATTTTGTAAAAAACAGTCAAGAAGATTAGTTATTTTAGTCTTGCTTGAATGCTCAACATGAAACACAAGATACATGATTTCTAGATAGTGGATGCAGCAGTTATATGATGATAATTCCAAGTATTTTGTGGAACTTGATCGTAACTATACATCTGTAGTAAAGCTTGGAGATGGAAAGCTAAATAAATTTGAAGGAAAATGAACCATTGTTGTGGACTTGCATGATGGAAGAGATGTGATTGGCTTAAAATGGATTTACAAAACAAAGTATAATGAAGATGGCTTAATTCAAAAGAATAAGGCACATTCGGTTGCAAAAGGCTATGCACAACAAATTAGAGTGGATTTCCATGAAACAGTTGCACCTATTGTTTTCATGGAAACTTTAGAACTTTCTTAGCTCTTGTTGCACAAATGGAGCTTCAAGTATTTTAGTTTGATGTTAAGTTAGCATTTTTAAATGGCGGCTTAGAAGAAGAGTACGAAGAGCAATTGAAGGGATACATGAAGAAAGGCGAAAAAGACAAAGTCTATCATCTTCGAAAGACATTGTATGGCCTAAAGCAAGCTCCAAGAGCTTGGAATAGCAAAATTGACAACTACTTTCGCCAAAATGGTTTTCAAAGGAGCAAATGTGAGCCATTGCTTTATGTCAAGCATGAAGGTACTAAAGATTTTCTAGTAATTTGCTTATATGTTGATGATTTGATCTATATGGGCACAAATATGAAGATGGTTGAAGATTTTAAAAAGGCCATGATGAAAGAATTTGAGATGACTGATTTGGATTTAATGAAATACTTTCTTGGTTTTCAAGTGCAACAATCTAAAAGTAAAGCTTTTATTTGCCAACAAAAGTACATTGAAGATTTGCTTAAAAAATTTCACATGGTAGCATATAAACCGGTGTCCACACCTATGTCTTCTAATGAGAAATTGCAGCAAAAGGATGCAGTGGAAAAGGCAGATGCAAAGACATATCGAAGCCTTATTGGTTCTTTGATTTATCTCACAAATACAAGGCCAAATATTGTTCATGAATCAGCCTAGAAAGCTACATTATGCAGAAGCAAAAAGAATTCTTCGCTAACTACAAGGCACCAAGAAAGCTAGACATTTTGTACAAAAAGGAGAATGATAACAATCTTGTTAGTTTCACTGACAGTGATTGGGTTGGATCACTTGATGACAGAAAAAGCACATCTGGATACATTTTTGCTTGGGATCAAATGTGATTGCTTTGAGTTCAAAGAAGCAAAAGGCAGTTGCATGCCTTATCTTCAGTAGAAGTTAAATACATTGCCGCAACTGATGGAGCATGTGAAGCTATTTGGCTAAGGAGATTACTTTCAAATTTGTAGCAAAAAATTGAAGAACCTACTGTTAATTTGCTATGGCAATATGTCTGCCATTGGAATGACTAAGAATCCTATTTTTCATGCAAGGACAAAGCACATTGAGCTTAGGAAGGGGAGATCCAACTGGAATTCATTAGCACCAATGATCAACCAGTAGATGTTCTTATCAAAGTAGCTAAAGTTGACAAAATGGAGTGGTTCAAGAAGCATTTAAATATTACAAAGGGGGTGTTAGAAATTAATTTGTAATTTTAATAAAGAAATTTCTAGGTGATGACTATTAGTATTCTAAGGTAATAAACTGTTGGTGTTCCTAAGAGTTAGTTATTTGTATCTCGAACTCTAGAAGGCTCTTTCAAGTATAAATAAGTGTTATTGTACTGCTTTATGCAGATCAGAAAAAATCAATCTAGCATTGTGTAGGAGCAGCAACTTTGCATTACAAAAAACTTTGTAATCTATTGCACTTTATTAGTAAAAATTCCGAATATTCCAACAAGCTCATGGTATTACAAAACAACCGTAGTCCATGGTCCGAATATATTCGAATACAAATCTCCTGTACCACTTTTTCTGTTCCACTTTATTTTTCATTAATCATAACTTGTCATGTATTTGTTTAATTTTCCTTATAAAATAGTTAAAATTTAAAATAAAAAAAATAAATGCATAACAATTTATAATCGGTGGAACATAAATGAAACACAAAAAGAAATAAAGAAGATTTATATTTAATACAATCACCATTGAAGAGGAAGAAGCCCGTAAAGCTTCTGATGCACGTGAAAGTCCATCTTGCTAAGGGTGTGCTAAAGCGGTCACAATTAAAGAGTGTTTTTGGCGTTGTTTAGGAAGATAAAAGCATCGAGAAGGCTCTTGAAACTGAGACTTGGCCTAATGGCAGAAAGAGCTCTAGCACGAGACCACAAGTAGGCACGTCTCCAACACGTACGCGTGTTTTGTAGAGGAAGGACCTATGAAAGTTAGGCGCATTGCCAGTATGAAACTGCCATATACGTAGGGGCTCTAACACATGGAGAGTGTCTTTAGAGTAGGAAGTGGTATGTGTAGCCGCAGCAAGGATGTCAATGATAGGGACTGCGACTGTGCATGAGAACTTGTGTGACATTGAAACAACAATTCTAACAAGACCCAGATAAATATGTAAGAAGTTTAAGTATAGATGGAATTCCAATGGATCTAGAACTTGAGTGCTGGCTATGAGCCTATGATGTTAACAAGAGAATGCCTTTGTCTCTCCGGGACGTGTAGCAATGGTCTCGAAAGGTATTTGGTGTCCGGTTTGGGCAGAGAAAACACTTGAATACAAAATCTCGACATAATGGCAGAAAGAGGCTGCAAAAAGCCACAGATTCATGGCTCTAATACCGTGTTAGAATAGGAGGAAGATAAAATAAATTGATGGAGAGAGAGAGTTAAGCTAAAGAAATAGAATTATTGTGCATGGTTCAGCCTTACGTCCATAGTAGAAAGCGAAAAATGACTATATCTTTCCTATTCTGAGTTGAATTTTTCAATGAACCTGACGAGAGTATATATATTAGAATATATTATTAGTAGGGTAACCCTAAAACTATGGGAGCTCAAGATACAACAAAACCATGATAGTCAAAATTCCTAGCATATTAATTCTAACATACCTTTCTCGTCTTCGAATATGTCCGAATCCCATAAACAATATCAAGAGCAGTCGAGCCTTCCTTGTTTTTGCGCTTTAAATCAACTCGCTTATCCCACGTGAGAGAACATAGGACTAAGGCATGAAGGTTCGTTGACGCCAAATGCAAAGCTGTATTTCCGTTCTTGTCTTCAGCGTTTAAAAGCTCCTCAAGCTTAGAGTGTTTCAATATGCCTTTTACCACATTGTTTTTTCCTTTCTCAGCTGCCACATGAAGAATATTCTGACCCTCTTTGTTGAGCAATTCTAATGGATTGGGCCACTGTTGTTCAAGCAGCTTCTCGACTATTTTTATGTGGCCTTTTTTGCTTGCAATGTGAATAGGAAAGTCCCCACTTGTACTCCTTTCGAGGGCTTGTTCTCCAAATTTGCTCAACAGGAACCCAACACCATCAATGTAACCTTTGGATGCTGCAAAATGCAGTGGCGTCTTCCCCTTTTTGTCTCGTATGAGGAATAGTTTTGGATACTTCCTGAATATTTCTTCTAAAATATCTAAGTGCAAAAAGAATGATATATATATTATAAAAAGTGAATAAAATGAAAGAAACTTATTTAAATAGAATGGAAACAAAATTGATAAAGTTAGGGGCCAGTACGTAGTACCTAATCTTTCCATTAAGATGGCAGCGTAAACAGGTGACTCTTCTTGAGGCCTTCCAACTAACCCATCATATACACCGGGAACTGTGAATAGAAGTTCAAGAATTTTTTTCTTACCAGTTTCAATAGCGAGACGCAGTGGAGATTCACCCTTTTCATTCAAATAGTATGACACTTTTGGATTTGCCAAAAACAAAAAACTGATCACGGCTTCAGGAAAAGGAGCTTTGACAGCCTCATGCAGGGCAGTATTTCCAATGTGATTTTTCATTTGTGTAGCAGGACATAGTTTACAAGACTTATCTACGAGGACTTTGACTACGTTCAACTTTCTAGCCTTGGTAGCCACATGAAGTGCAGTATCCCCTAAATTGTTTCTCCTGTTAACAAGGGGGGGGAAGTGATCAATGATGAGATCAGCTATTTTTACACTTCCACAACTTGCTGCCTTGTGAAGCAATGAATTATCTGATATGGTCATTTGATCTAAAATGGCATCCAAATGGAGTTCTTTATCCATTGAAACTTTTTCCAATGCAGCAATGAAATTATTAACATCATCTTTCTCTACTGCTTCATATAAAGTAACATCCATCAATATATTTGTGTCAGAGTCCTCCGTCCCCTGCAACATGGTATTTGTGGATTGGAGCTTTGGGAAGTGTTTTGCCTTTAAGATCTCTAACCTCTCGTCGTAGTTTCCTCTCCCAATCGGGGAAGCATCGTCTTCAATGAGTATCTGTAGAGCCATTAGTCCCACAAATGTCTGACCAAAAAATTACTGACCACTTCGAAAAGATCTACAAACAGACAAAGAGAATATCAAGATACTGGCTTATAAAGTTTCATCCCCAGTCCATCAAATTGAATTCCAAAAGCACTGTCACATCACCGTCTTACTTAGTTCAAGGTTCAAAGGCTTGTGATTCAGTGATATTGTCCAAGTTTTTTACTGAATAGAATTGGGTTCAAATCCCCACCCTATTTGTTTAAGCATGAAAAAAAAAAAAAAAAAGAAAAAAAGAAAAATGAAAATCAAGAGTTGGTCCATGGACGTGAGGACCGACGGGTATCGTTACACGCATCACAATATTGCCCAACCTTGCATACTTGTGTATTTTGGTGCTTTAGAATAAGGGTGATACTGTTAGAATGCAACACGATTTTTATTATTAAGTATAAATGAGCTTGTGTTACAATTAATAATGAGTCAATTTCATGTTAACTTTGTTAACATGCAATTAATCCGAAATGACTCGGTTCTTTATGTGTCAAGATGTGTAGTAAAGTTTTTGACACTTAACCTATCTAAAAAAGTATCATCTTTATCCAACAAAAATTTAAATTTAAATATAGAATTGTAATTAATAGAATTTTAATGGTTGTATTTGTAAACTTTTCATTAAAATTTTAAGTTCCTAACCCTTTTATCTAAATAATTAAAAAAAAAAAAAAATCTCATTTCATTTTGTTTTTCTTTCATTCGGTTGGATTTGAAATAAATTTTTTTAGATTGTATACTATTGTTACTATAATTAATGTTTAACTATTTACAATCCCATAAACTGTGGGTTTTTAGTCCATAGGACTAGGTTAGCAGCCAATGGTCAATCCATCGAGAATCATCGAACTTGACCTATCATGCAAAATTTTGACCAATTGAAATTCGTGTAGAACTTATTCCAAATTTGCTTCTATTAGTTTTCATGAGATTCAGATCCTCTAGATTTTCTAGGGTACTCTATCAAATGGATTTCCTTAAATCTTAACCATTCTTTAATGATTTAATGGTCTAGATTTTATTATGTTAGCATTCTACTCACAATAATCTTAATTGTTTTGTTTGCAACACTATTATATTATTTTAAGAGAGTATTATTAGTAGAATGTTGATATGGCAGAATCTAGGCTCTTAAATCTTAAAATTAGGGTTAGGATTTAAGAAAATTTATTGGTAGAGTACCCTAGGAAATCTAAAAAATCTAAATCCGTATTCTTGAAGGTAGGGTTTTGTGGTTTTCAAGTCAAGGTATTAAAGCAACCATAGGGCACATTATTTGAGATGTTTTGAGAGGTGTGTGGTGTAAACAAAGTATTAGGAGATTTCTAAGCTTTAAAGCTTGATGAATATCCAAGATCATAGTTTTGAAGATTTGGTGGTGAAGTCTTTGAATCCAATAACAAAGAATTGTCGTAGTGAAACTTCAAGTGGTTTCTTGAAGTTGTGAGTGGGCATTCACATGCAACAAAGTTCGCTAGTAGAAGAGTTTGTGGATTTAGAGTTGCATATGGTCAGATCAATAAGTACTATGAGATGGAGCAAATTAGTGTAGAGTTATTCTATTTGCAAAACTTCAATTCTACGTAGTTGATTTGTTTTCCTTTGGGTTAGTGGTTAAGTCCTCATAGTGGTAATTACTTTGCACAATTGCTCCATTGGTTTTCCTTGTGTAACCACATTGCATGTTCCTGTTAAGACTCACTGAGGCAATCTGTGGCTAGCACAAGGAAAAGTATTTCTGGTTGAATTCAAGGACAATCAGGCCTCCTTAAGAAAGATGAAAGATTAGGAATGGAGTTAGGAACTAGTGAAATGATTATGATATTATTCATCCATTACCTTCCTTCACATTACAATCCCCTTTTATACTCCCATGCTCTCTAACTAACTATCAAGCAACTAACTAACACACTACCAAGTAACTAACTAACTGCCAAAACAATTTAGCACATGACCATATGCCAAATACAACTTAGCACATGTCTAATTACAATTCAGCACATGCTTATCAATTCAACACTTATTCAACACATGCTTATGCCTCATACAATGCAATTCCAATCACATGCTAATGTATTCAATACAATGCTATACAATCTCTATGTGTTCTATCATTACCTCCTTTTAAAACACCTTACCCACAACTTAGCATCTTCTACAGAACCACCTTGCCATTGAACTAACACCTCGATGATCACCCCTAATCGAAGATTAAGCTCCCTTTTGTCCAACACAACTACTGGTTTAGGGTTGAGAACACCCACATCATTCACAACTGGCAGAGTAGAAATAGGTAGGATATGATGCCCCAATTGCTTCTTTGGACAAGAAACATGAAAAACTGGGTGAATGTTGGACTTAGGAGGCAGCTGCAACTTGTAAGCAACAACTCCAATCTTTTGGATGACTTGGAAGGGACTGAAATACCTAGGAGACAACTTGTAAGAGGCTCTGTGGGCAATGGATTGTTGTTTATATGACTACAACCTCAAGTAAATCCAGTCACCAAATTCAAAAACCCTATCTAATCGATGTTGGTCTGCTTGTAGCTTCATTGCATTATGAGCCTGCACCAAATTGTGCATCAGAACAGCAAGCAACTCTAGTCTAGAATGCAAATGCCTATCAAAAGCCTCAACCTTAGTGGTACCAGGGATGTAGTCAAGGAGTTTTGGAGGAGGAACACCATATAGTGCTTCAAAGGGAGTGCACTTGGTTGAGGTGTGATAGTTAATATTGAACCAAAACTCACACAATGGTAACCATGCAACCTATTCAGTAGGCCTGTCACTAGTAAAAGACCTGAGGTACTACTCCAGACTCCTATTCATCACCTCAGTTTGACCATCAGTTCGAGGGTGATAGGAGGAAGACATGATCAATTGAACACCTTGCAACCTCATAAGCTCAAACCAGAAAAGTGATGTGAAAGCAGGATCTCGATCACTTACAATAGAATTAGGCATATCATGTAACTTAAACACATGTTGAACAAATAGGATAGCAACCTTAGAAGCTGAATAAAGATGGGATAACGCAATAAAGTGGACATATTTAGTAAGCTTGTCCACTACCACAAACACCACATCCATTCTGTGAGACTTTGGAAGGCCTTCCACAAAGTCCATGCTTATGTCAGACCAGGGCTTACAAGGAATGGGAAGTGGCTGCAATAACCCAGATGGTCTGTAGGTCACATGCTTCATCTGTTGATAAACAACACACTCCCTAATGTAATTCTTCAAATCAAATTTCATACCTACCCACCAAAAGTCTTGCTTTCGCCTGTGAAAGGACTTAAAGTAATTAGAATGGCCACTTAAAGGGCAATCATGAACATGAAACAGCACCTTAGGTTTCAGGCTACAAGATGGCCCCCAAAAACTCCCTTTATAAAGAATTAGACCATTATGCAAAGTATAGTGCTTAGTAGCTATGCCTTACTTAAGATCAATTAAGAGTTGCTATATCACCTCATCATAGAGATAACTCTATTTAATTCCTCAATCCAAGTAATACTTGGAAATGAAATGAGGAATAAGTAGGCATTAGGGTATGCCACTTCCTTAAATAAACATCCCAACCTAGATAAGGTATCAATAACTTTGTTATCTTAACCCTTTTTGTACTCCACTACAAAAGCACAACCCAAAAGCTTGGAAATCCATTTATGCTGTGTTGGAGTGCCTATCTTCTGATCCAACAAGAATTTCAAGCTCTGATGATCAGTTTTAATGATAAAGGGCTTGCCAAGAAGGTAAGGTCTCCATCTTTTAATAGCTATAATCAAGGCCAAGAACTCATTTTCATAAGTGGAAAGGTGCAAGCTTCTGCCCTTCAAGGCTTGGCTGTGGAAGGCTATAGGCCTTTGTCCTTGCATCAGAATAGCACCTATACCCACACTTGAAGCATCAAACTCAATAACAAAGGATTTAGAGAAGTCTGGTAAGGCTAGGACAAGAGGGTGCATCACAGCAACCTTGAGATGATGAAAGGTAAAATCAGCTTCAACAGTCTACCTAAAGGAATCCTCCTTGAGCAAATTAGTCAAAGGTGCAGCTATAAGACCATAATTTCTGATAAACTTCCTATAGTAACCAGTGGGGCCTAAAAATCCCCTTAAAGCTTTCACACTAGTAAGAGTAGGCCATTGCTGCATTGCCAAGATTTTCTTAGGATCAATTTTGACACCCTCACTTGACACAATCTGCCCCAAATACTCCACCTCAAAACAGCCAAAGGTACACTTGCTCCTCTTAGCATAGAGTTAGTTTTGAAGCAAAACATAAAGCACAGCCCTCAAGTGATCCAAATGATCTGCTAAGGACTTGTTATAGACCAAGATATCATTAAAAAAAAAAAAATCAAAACAAACTTCCTTAAAAAAGTTTTGAAAATGTCATTCATAAGAGCTTGAAAGGTGGAAGGAGCATTTGTAAGACCAATGGGCATAAATTGGAATTCATAGTGACCTTCATGAGTCCTAAATGCAGTTTTGGGAACATCCTCAACTTTCATTCTAATTTGATGATAACCAGACCTTAAATCTAGCTTAGAAAAGATCATAGAACCACACCATTCATCAAGAAGTTCATCTACTACTAGAATGGGAAACTTATCCTTAATAGTAACTTGGTTTAGAACCCTATACTCTATGCACATTCATCAAGATCCATTAGCTTTCCTAACTAACAAAACATGTGATGAAAAAAAGGCTTTGACTTAGTCTAATAGAACCAACTTCCAAAAGCTCCTTAACAATTTTTTTAATCTTAGTTTTATGGAAATCGGGGTACTTGTAAGGCCTTCCACACACTAGTTGAGTGCCTTCCTTGAGAGTAATGCTATGCTCATGTCCCCGAAAAGGAGGCAAACCTTGAGGAATCTCAAACACAACTACGAATTATTCCAATAAGGATTCCACTTCAGGCACAGGTTGGTTGGGCTCTGCAATAAAGAGTTGGGCTGTGATCTGCAACAACAAGCTTCTCTTAGTAGGTTTCTTGAAGAACTGGTCTACATCTTGAAAGGAAGAATGGGATGGCTTCAATCCCTTAAGAAGCACTAATTTGCCATGCTAATGAAATGCCATAGTGAGAAGATTGAAATCCCATTGTATTAATCCCAATGTTCTAAGCCATTGAGTGCCCAAAACCAAATCACATCCAAAGGAAGTTCATTGAGATCCATACAAAAGTGATGACCTTGCACTTGAACTTGTAGGTCTTGACAAGCACCAAGTGTCCTCAGTGTGGCTCCATTGGCTATTTTGACATCAAAGGCTAAGGAAAAATCAATTGCCAACTTCAAGCTTGAGTATAAACCAACATCCAAAAAATTATGGGTACTGCCAGTGTCAATAAGAATCACCAAGCATTGCCCTTGAATTCGACCTTCAATTCTCATTGTACCTGGGGAAAGGCTGCCCACTAGTGCATACAATGTGATCTTAGGTGTGTCTTGCAACAAGTCTTGACCTTCTGACAAAATAACGAACCCATCTACATCTAATTCCACAAGTTGTGGACCAGAGGAAGGCAATTCATGGAAAAATGGTACTCCCTCTAAAAGGAAAATCTTTGCTCCCTTACAATGATGTCCACTTTGCCACTTCTCATCATGGTGATAACAAAGGCCCTTCTTCCCCCTTTCCTCCATTTGAGCAGCTGTCAATCTCTACAAAGGCATCCTTGTTCTTGATTCTGGTGTGGAGTTGTTATTCTCAAGCTTAAGTGTTCCAAGAATGGATGGTCTTGAACCATCATAGGAGATCTTGCTATACTTCTTGCAACTCCAAAGGTACTCTTCTTGCATCATTGAGAGTCTTGGGACTCAACATCCTCACTGGAATCCTCACTTCATCCTCAAGCCCATTGAGGAAACAACTCAGTTTGTGAGGCTCAGACAAGCTTCGAACTCTATTAGAAATAGCTTCAAATTGCCCCTTATAAGCAAGAACAGAAGAGGTTTGCTTCAACCTAGTGAATGACTCCATAGGATCATCATAAGAAGTTGCACTAAATCTCACATGCATTGCCTTAACAAATGCCTCCCAATCAGTGAACAACCTAGAATTCTCAGTATCTTGAAACCAAATTAAGGCTTCCCTTTCCATGTGATAAGATGCCATCAAAACCTTTTGGTGTTCTAGGGTATTGTAATAAGCAAAGAACTTATTGGACTTGTAAATCCATGAAGATGAATCTACCCTTGAAAAATGAGGAAACTCTAATCTCAAGAGCTTGGCACTTGGCACAACAATGGAGGTTTCCATATTCTGAGTTCCTCTCTGGTTTTCTTCTTGGACTCATACATTTATGTCACTCAATCGTTGATTAACCTTTTGCATAAACTAGGTAATTACACTTAATTGCTGCTTCATCTCGATCAAGGTTTGATCATGTCCCTCAAACTTGGCAGCCAATGCTGAAATCTTCTCGCCATTAGTGGTGGATCTTGTCTCTGCCATAGATCATTTACTACTCTGATACCAATTGTTAAGACTCACTAAGGCAATCTGTGGCTAGCACATTATGGTTGAATTCAAGGACAACCGAGCCTCCTTAAGAAAGATGGAAGATTAGGAATGGAATTAGGAACTAGTGAAATGATTTTGATATTATTCATCCATGACCTCCCTTCACATTACAATCCCCTTTTATACTCCCATGCTCTCTAACTAACTACCAAGCAACTAACTAACTCACTACCAAGTAACTAACTAACTGCCAAAACAATTTAGCACATGACCATATGCCTAATATAACTTAGCACATGTCTAATTACAATTTAGCACATGCTTATCAATTCAACACCTATTCAGCACATGCTTATGCCTCATATACAATGCAATTCCAATCACATGCTAATATATTCAATACAATGCTATACAATACTATACAATCTCTATGAGTTCTATCAGTTCCTCTTAATTTTTATTTATGCAATATTGTGCATGATCATATTAACCAAGCCTTAATTATAGTTGGGTTAATTACAAACTTGTTTCCAAATTGGTATTTTGGCAAAAATGGGGGCTTCATTCCCTAATATTGGGAATTGAGATATCCTAAGACTTTCAAACTATCTCATTTAGGCGCTGTTTGGTAAAGCAATCAATTCATCTAATAATCAATAATTAATTAATTTAATAACAATTAATATAATACTATCTTTTAATAGCTAATCTACCCTCTAACCACGCAAGAAAGGTATATAATAAAAAGAAGCTCCAAAGTAGAAATGGGGCACGGCAAAATAAAGTTGATAGTGAGGTAAAGCAAAGTTGAGTAGCACAAATGAGTGGAGGATGGTTGAGTACAGATTGCACAAATGAAGTAATGTGGTAGCGGGCAACAAAAAAAAATGGACTGGTTGTGGCCTGAGGACAAAGTTTAGCTATAAAACCAGTTGTAGCCTAAGGTTACAAACTGCTTTAATAAACTGACATGTGTAAACAATGGCATGTGCATTGCACATGATTTCTTAAGTAAAATTAACCTAACTAACCCTACTTAACTACACCACCTATTAAAAAAAATAAGAAATAAAAACTAAAAACCTAAAAAACCAAAACGTATAATCTCTCTCTCTCTCTCTCTCTCTCTCTCTCTCTCTCTCATCGAAGAAACCCATCTCCCACCAGTCCCAAACCCTCCTGTCTCCATCGCTGGTTGGCCAACCCAAACCCTTTATCTCCACCGCCGGCCAACCTCAATAGAGAGTACCTATAATATCATCGGCCGTCATCTCTACCCTTGTATGGCCCAAATTTATTGTTTCACTCTTGTACATAGGCAGCTAGCTAGCAACAATTTGTTCATGTTGCAATGTGATGTCAAGTATGAAGCAGATTTACTTGCAAAAGAAAAGAAAAAGATGATGAAGCAGAATTTGAGATGCATTTAATGATGAGGAAAATTACAATTCCAATCATAGAGGGGCTTTTGTCCAAACAAGGGCACCACAATTTACGAAATATGTAAAAAGCTTCATCTGCAATAGTTGATGGCGATGATAATGGGACTAACAAAAAGTAACCTTACAAATAAAGAAAAGCATATTCCTGTCAAATATCAAAAAACTTATCCAAATTCCTGAAGAAGTTAAAGCCACAAGAAATGATTCCATATATTCTCATTATCTTCTCACTACAAGCTTGAAGTTTTTCATTTATAAAAAATTCAATGGCACCTATTTTGTTGAATCTACCAATTAGCTTCCCTTCAAATCAAATGTAGCATAGACATTGCTTGAAATATGTACACCAAAACAACTAAATATAGCATCACAAAAACAACACTAAAACCACAATACAAGAAGGCAAATCCACAGTATAGCAGCACAGGGAGGATTTGAGGTGGGCCAACGATAGGTGGGTAGGCGGTGGAGACAGAGGAGGATTTAAGGTAGGCCGACAATAGGTGGGCAGGCAGTGGAGACAGATGAGGATTTGAGGTGGTGAGTTGGCGGTGGAGATAGTACAGGATTTGAGGTGGTGGGCCGGCAGTGGAGACAGTACTGGATTTGAGGTTGGCCGATGGTGGAGACAAGAGGGTTTGGGACCGGTGGGAGCTAGGTTTCTTCGATGAGAGAGAGCGAGAGAGATTATACGTTTTCGTTTTTTAGGTTTTTAGTTTTTATTTTTTTAATAGGTGGTGTAGTTAACTAGGGTTAGTTGGGTTAAGTTTATTTAAGAAATCATGTGTAATGCACATGTCATTTTTTACACATCAGTTTATTATAGCAATTTATAGCTTCAGGTTACAACTGGTTTTGTAGCTAAGCTTTGTTTGTGGTCTGAAGAAGTCACCAGCTGCAAGTGAAGGACTATGACACTAATGTAGGAAGAATATGGTCACGAATCAGCCGTAACTCACCCTTGACTCAAATGTGGTGTAAAACTCATATTTAACCCTTCCAATCCTAACATGTCATATCATCTTATCATGTATTTGAGAATTAATACTACTACACCCAATCAATTCTAATACCCATATATATATATATATATATAAGTTTTGAGATGTTATCTTGAATTGCAAATTTTTATCCATATAAATTGATTTTTATTATTTAAATTAATTAAATTTTTATGCTTCATAATTTTTAAAATATTAATATATAATCCTAATTTATTTAATAAAAGCCTCAATCTAAAATGTTTGAAAAGTATTAACTGCAAATCATACAATTTGAAAATGCTAACATATACACTATTTTTTTATGTGCTATACTTCATTTAAACATTGATTTAGGATATTTTCTTATTTAATATATATTTTATAATAGTATATAACGACCCAAGATTGAAAATTCTTTCATTTATAAATTGACTTAAATTTTTTTTTTAGGTATGTAAACACTAAGTTGATGTAATTATTTTTTTATATAATAATAAAATAATATATATACACACACAAGTATAAAATTTTAAATAGATTTTTTTTGAATAGTATGACAATATAAGTACTGGATTCACGTTCTCTTTCTTATGCTTCCCCTGCCTTTCACCGATACAAACACGCCAATCCAAATCTTTCTCTTCTTGAATAATTAAAATTTTAAATTTTCTACTCTTCTTAATACGCTTTCTTTTTTCTTTTTTTTGGTTGATTTCTTAACACGTACTAATTTCAAGTTAATTGGTTTTTTTACAATTCATTTTATAAGTAAATTTTTTATTTGTAATTTTAAAATAAAAAATTTAGATATCTAATAACAAAACTATTGAGTTGTGTAAAGTTAACAAACATATTAGTCTAATTTAAACTCATTAACCTATATCTATAAGTAGTGAATTCTTGTAATTTTTGTGACAAAATATTTTACAAAGCGTGATGGTGAGAGTACCACACACCGAGAGAAGGTTGGATAGATGGGTTCAAGTACACTGGTCACTCTATTATAAAAATTAAAAAAAGAAAAGTTCTTAATTACAATAAAATCTTACAACTTTTCAATACAAGTCAGAGATGCCAACTCAAAATAGGTTAAAATTATTTGAAAAAAAAAGGGATTATAGCTAAACCCATCACAATTCAAAGTAAGAGTGTTGCAATTGTAGACTTTTTAAGAAAAGCATAGTTCTTGAATTGGTACTTAGGCAAAGAGTTTTTCAATTGAAACCTCATGATGTTTCTGATTAGGGTTGTCCACAAACCTACTCCACCCAACCCACCTGACCAAACCTATTCCAACCATCAACTGATTTGATGATCACAGTGGCCGAAAACAAGTGTCCACTTGTAAAACCTAATGATGGCAGGTCTCCTTGTCCAAGATCAAACTTGACCTGATCTAACTAAAAAAACTGATCTTCATTCAAATCTCTGCTTGAATTGGTTTTCGACAAAAACTAGAGGAGATCTCATAGATCTCTAACCAGATCTGGTGGAGATCTCACTATATTAGTATATTTGACAAGGTTTGTAGTGAATCTCTCTTTGTCACCGTCTCTTCTTGTTTCACTTAACATGATTGCCACCATTAGTCAAGGGTGTCAATTTTGTACTAGAGGCCATTTTCAGTTTGGCTAGGGGAACAAAATATTTCGTTATCAATTGATACTAGTGTATCATTTCAGAGTTACCGTTATATATATATATATATATATATATATATATATATTTTTTTTTTTTTTTTTTTTTTTTTCTATATACATACACATGTTTGTATTTATTTATGTGTGTATGTATTTTTTATTAACATATTATCTAAAATGCACATATTTATAAGCCTAAATATTATTTTAAATACATTAACCAAATGTATCAGCTTAAATAACATGTATTTTTAAACATTTATTATTATTCCGACTGAAACATTAATACATTAATACTGGCCAAAACACCAGGAAAATTCCTAGTAGCTACTATGGCATGTACAAACTAGTATTTTATTTAGTACATTTTAGAAGAGTACCTATGCCTATTTAATGGCTAGTATGGTATATACTAATAGTACAGCCGATATCAGTATGGTATTGACTTCTTTGTCGGGGACACCCCAGTGCTTCTGTACAAACAAGGGCGGGTCTTGTTTCCTACCACTGGACCCAACACAACTTGACTTGTGGACTCCCTTTTTTCTAACCAAGACGTTTAAAGTTTAAATTCTCACCTCATATATTGTAACTATCAAATAAATAAATAAATAAAATTTGCAACACAACTTGACTTGTGGATTCTCTCTTTTCTAACCAAAACGTTCAAAGTTTAAATTCTCACCTCATATATTGTAACTATCAAATAAATAAAAAATAAAAAATAAATTTGTTACGTAAGTAGAATCACTCCTTAATCCATCCTAGTTAAATACCAAATTGTACACCATAAAAAAAATAAGAAAACTGTAGTATTATTTCGGTTTTTGAAACTTTGACATCCGAGGATTGGAATAAACATGCTTACCAGAAGGAAGCCGGTGCTTGTCAAACGTGCTTTCAACAACTTGGCTTCTGCTACCGCCTCGACCTTGCTTGTCTCTATTAATGAACAACCTTAAAAGAATGGAAGAAACAGAAATGTAAGGATTGCGTCTGAGAACAAGAGAGAGGATGAGGCATTTTAAAAGAACAGAGAAGGATTAAATTTTAAGTTGTGAAATCTAAATAGCCCATAAAGATGCAACTAGTGGAAAATTTATTCACTCACACTCGCAGAGATGGAGACCGAAACACATTAGCACACACATATTTGCTGACCATATAAAAAATCACTTACATCTTGCAAAAGAAAGATACTTTGGTTGCATCTAACAAAAAGATTCTTGGCTTGATATGAAATGGAACCATACCTCGTGCTTAGGTTTTCTTTTACTTTATACTTGGCTTGATCCGAAGATAAAGTCATAAACAACTTTGTTCGCCCCCAATAATTTCCCAATGACAAGTCTTTGTCTCGACTCCAGGATGGATTCTGGATTTATATTACAACTTTCGAAAACCTGCTAGAGAGACATTGATAGTCAAGGCTTGCCTTGATCAGGTTAAACCCTAATTAATCTGGCCAGGTTTTGAGCTAGCCCAAGCTGCCCAACTGTTTGATCATGTTTAATTAACCGCAGCAAACACCCCATTTTACAACCTCTACTTTGTTGGTGTGGGTGTGTGTTCCAAACACTTTTATTCTTATTTATTTTTTAGCCGTTGGAAATTTATGAGTAAAATAGTTATTGGACAATTATGAGAAAAATAACCGTTAGGAAATAATTGATAATATAGCTACTAGGCTTTTAAGGGTTATTAGTAACAAATAACTATAGACTATTATCTTCATAAGTAGCCTATATAATACTCATTATAACACATTTTCTAAAGGGTTTTTTTACTATATGTTTTAAATATATACAATTTTACTATCTTTCTCTCCCACATATTTTCCTACAAGAATATTTGTTTTTTTAAGGAAAGACAATAGAAAGTTGTTCTTAAACTTTTTGTGAGTGGAAGTGCGTACATCACAAAGGTCTATGTTATAGTCTAATCCTAGGGGGTTGTTTGGCCAAGAAAACCTATTGCACCAAGTTTTACTTTGGGTGGTACAAATCAACCTTTAAGGATAATGCTCCTTGTGTGATTCTATAGCACTGTGAGATTATTTCTAAATTTACTTAAATTTATTTTATTATTGCTTATTGACATTCTTGCTAATTATTTGAGATATTATTTATGTATCAAAACTTGTTTATTCATGAAAATATTTCCAACATACTTAACATTGTCCAAGGGCAAAACAGTAATTTCACATCCTAAGGGCAGAAATATAATTTGGACCATTAGATATTCAATTGCTTCACATAACATGAATATTGAAGTTATGTGAAGCAATTGAATATACATTGGATGACATTTTGTTAAGACATTTTAACGATAATGACTAGTTTAAAATTAAATAATTATGTGGATGTATATATTGGATGAACTAGATTATTTAAGTATTAATAATTTTGAATAATTGTTAGATAAAATAGTAATTTGAATATAAGAACCCTTTTCTCAGTTGAAGGACTAATCACATTTGTATTACAATCCACAAGGACTAGTCTAGTCACAATTAAGGCACCTTATAATTGTTAATAAATCTCAAACTAACCCAATATATGCTTGATGTGAGACTCAACATACATTCACACAAATTCACTCAAACAATATCCCAAACTCTAAACCCTCATGTTCTCATTAGGGCTTGTTTTGTATGTTTCTAAGCCCACACAAGGTTACCGGGCTGACTCAATTAATATCCAAACAATCTATGATATGATCTTTGATTTTACCGTAAGGTGGATTTTATGTGAATTTATGTAATTTACAAATTAGTCGTGGTGATTAATTATATATGGGTTCGTTTTCAATGCTAAGTGCATTTTAGAGACTACAAATCTGTTATTTGGAACTAATTGGGATCATTAGAATGGTTGAACCAAGTTGAGTTGTTCAGTAACGTTGTGCTTCTAAAGTCTAAACCATATCATAATCAATAATGTTGGGTTATTCAATTTTGGAATATTTTTTAGGGGGTCATTTAAATTCATGTTGAAGAGATTGACAAGGACCTTGTTGTAAAATATTTTCTTACTTTATCTTGATCATTAAGATGATAGAATGAGATCTTTTGTAACCCATAATTCAAAGGAAGATTTTTCAAGTCAGCATGAATCATTTTAAATAGTGAATTTTAAGATGAATCTTGCAGTATACATGGTTTTCATATCAGAAATTTATTTATAGTATTATCAAGAAAATAAAGGATAAACTATAACTCACAGCCCACTTCCACTACCTCACATTTAATTGTTTTTTAGTGTTTACAATTTACTGTCGATTTAATTGTCTTTTTCTAAGATTGAGATTAACAAATTACTTTTTTTTTTCTTTTTTTTTTTTCTTTTTTGGTTGAGCTTGCTTAATTGTTTTTTAGTGTTTACAATTTACTGTCAATTTAATTTTCTTTTTCTAAGATTGAGATTAACAAATTAATTTTTCTTTTTTTTTCTTTTTTTTTGTTGAGCTTGCTATTTTTTTCCTTTCCAGAATTTAGAGATTAAATCAGTTTGTTGTTCTTTTTTCTTTTTGTTTAAAAAAGTCATGTTAAATTGATTTGTTATTTGGCTTCTTTAAGAGGTCCAAAGTTTTATTTTAGGGTGGTTAAAAAAAAACTTTAAAAATATTATACGGAAAAAAAAAAAAAAAAAATCCTCAATTCCTGGGTTCATTTGAACCCCCTGAAGACAATGTGGCTCTGCCATTGAATTTAAGTATGGCACTGTGTCCTAAAAGATTGGTATCAAAGATTGTCATGGAGTTCATATATATTGTAACTTGTGTTTTATGGATTGAGAGTTTGTTTGTGTAATTCAGGGAAATTGTGAGGATACTGTTTGCACTTTGCAGACGGTTGAGGGTCAGAAGCGGAATCTGGAGGAAAGTGAGCAGTTGTTGAATCACCGGAGGGTTGGATTACCTGTATTTGAAATTTGTTGCGATATGTGCTTTACTTGCTGAATATGTGTTCATGTTTTTTATTTTGAATTTCATTAACAGGGATCTGATTGCAACACAGAAGTTCTATTAAAGAACTTGCAAATTACAGAAGTTATGTTTTGTTTAATGGACATGTAAGTTGATTTGGGAAACAAAGCTGAGTAAATAGTATCAATTTTTGCTTTAGTTTTAGTAGTCCTTTTTATCCAGCCATCATAATTACATACTTTGTCATTTTCATGTGAATTGATGATATGATCTTAGATGTGAATGAGTGTACTACTATTACTTCTTTGATGCCGAGCCAAATGCATTTAAGCCTAGAATGGAAAGGCTCACCTTTTTCCCGAGCTTTTTCTTTACCTTAGTTTGTGTCTGTGAATTTGATTGTCTAGTCTACTAGTGTTGTTGCAGCATGCGTCTTACTTTGTGTGAAGTTGTGAATTTTCAAATCCCCAGGTTTTGTGCTGAAGTTTGAGAAGCAATTCTTTTTTTTCTTTTTTTATTTGTTGATCTGCTTTAGTAGAATTTTCTGAATAGATTTTTCAGCTAAAATTTTCTTTTCCTTATATTTAGAATCACAGAGTTTTGAGTTTTCAGGCAACAAAAGTTTCCAAATTATTGGAAATTAGAAACAGATATTTTTAAAAAGAATCAAATTATTGTGACTATGTATTTGAGTTTACATTTAATTTTTTCCGACACTATTCAGAGCTCAAATGTCTGACTGCTAGTTTAAAAGTTTTAGATAAAAGACTTTTCAAGGGATGTCTTGGACATCGTTAGGGTTTGCATCTTGTTTATTTAGCTCTGTTTCAGTGGCCCTATACGTTGTTATCACTACTTAAGGTACTATAAACTTATTGGTAAGTTAATTTTGCATGATAAGTATTGACATTTTTACCAAACACGCTTCCGTAAAACCTTTCAGCTGTTTCAATCTAGCTACTACTTCCATAACATTATATCCTCATGATTTTGCAAGATTGTTCAGGTAGAAAATATGGTTACGTACTTACGAATGTTGTCATGGATTCAGAATTTCTGTCAATGTAGTATCTAAGCCTTTGCGATTAATTCACAGGAACATTAGAATAACTGATGTTTCTTAAGGATATTTCTTACATACACTTGTTTCTGATCTCAAATTCAGATATTTTGCTCACACAAAACTTGTCTTGAGATAATATTTATTTATTGTTTTCTCCTCTCTTCGACCTCATTTGTGTGAGATCAAGTCTGACTCAATTGAAGTGGCTTTTGATAATCTGTTTGGCTTCTTCATTTAGGTCCACTTCCTGTTGTTGCATTCTGTACAGCTCCCAAGTTCTGAAGTAAAGCTAGAGTTGATATATATGGCATCTCCATGGACCATGAAATGAAGTCATGTGTTAATCCAGTTTTAAAAAGACTCTTTGGTTCCTTCTAATCTTCTCTCCAATTTGCTTCTTTTTATTATGTGCATCATGCTTGCAAGAGTTGTCATTAAATCTTCGTTTTAAGAAAACTTATTATAGCACTCAGAGAATCTTTCATGATACCTTAAGGAGAGCTATACAGGCGTCTGTTGCCAAGAAAGACTCATTCTCTCCCTCCACCTCACTAGTTTTAGAGAATAGTTTTACCAATAAAAAGAAAATTTATGTTTTGTAATTTTTTTATAAAAGGGTGACCTCAATTTCTTCAGGATATTGTCTAGAAGAAATTAGCCTAAATCTTTCTCGGAACATCATTAAACAGTGAAAAACAAGGTTTCCACGTATTCTCTATTTGCTTATGAAATTGATAAATATCATTTTAGGGCGAAGATTTCGTTTTTATATATCTAAATATGTATAATTAGTATTTAAGATCAGACCAATATGTACTAATTTCCGGGAATCCAATATGTACTAATTTAAATCTATCAAAAAGTAGAAAATTATTGAATACTCTAGAAGTACAATAAATGCGTACTTCAAATTGTCACATGAACTGTATATTTGACCATGAATTTAATAAGTAGAACTCACAATTATGTAAAATGTGAGAGTATACATTTATGGTACTCTAGGAACATCCAATAATTACCCATCAAAAATACATCTTAAGCAAAAACATGATTCTAATCTAAATCAATGGGGGTGCAATATTGATGGCTTTGCCACGTCAAATCTATTTCATAAGAATAGGAAGCATTATATTCAATCACAACAATCTTGTTGAAAACCTTTGCTTTTATATTTAAAGAATTGGTTGAAGAGGAAAGAACAGTAAGACCTCGCTAAGCTGGTTTGCCCCTAGTATGTCCCTCTCCTAATTCCAGGTTTTGTGCATTATTCTTTCGAATTTAAATTGAGATTCAAGGATCATCTAAAGTGAAAAAACTTAGAAGGCATTTTTGAGGAGCATGGCCCCCTTGAGTAGTAGTTATATTCAATGCATAAGATTCATGAATCAATACTTTTTTAGTGTAGATATATCTGATGTATAAGATAATAATTGCTTGAGCAGGCCTGTAAGTGTCACCACTAATGAATTTGGAGATTAGAGAGCTCATACATGTGGATGCACCTAATTTCGTCTTGAGAAAATCTCTCAATTTACCCTCATTGCCACGAGTAGACCTATAAGAATCACCTTACTCTAGTGCAAAGGCATTACATTCCCTAAGGTTTGGCTCTAGTTGGTGCATTGGAGTTACACAATTTGGACACATGGCAAAAATCGGATCTGTCTGTATCGTTTGGCTCCAGTACATTGGAGCACTAGAGGTAAACTGAGTCCCTAAAAAAGATCCAGTGTATTATTAGCTGCCTAGTTGGAAATATTTGCAAGATAACATATAGTTTAAGGTATTAAAAATAAATAGAACAAGTTAAACTAAGAAGAAACCTTTATTGCATTATCTTTTTTTTATTTTTTATTTTGAACCAAGTTTGGTTAACACATCATTATCCTATTTTTTTTTTAAATGTTTGAACCAGGTTTGAATAACACAATCTCACAAAGCAATGACAATCCATCCATACCCTAGGAGAACTATGCTATTGGTAGATTTGGACATGTTAGTTTTGGCTCCTCATGACTAGGGGTGACAATTCATGTTCGCATGTCGGGTTCGGATTGTGTCGACTAATGAGTATTCGACTATATGAGTCAATCCTAACCTAACACATTTATTAAACGAGTCAAGATTTCTCAACCTTAGCACAACCTGTTTATTAAACAGGTCAGTCGTGTCAACCCATTTATCATATTTTCTCAAGGTGAAAAAAATATACAAATTTTAGTATTAACCAAATTGATCTAAATTATGAAAAACCAAAAAAAAAAAAAGAGTATAAAATTAGGAACTAACAAGTAAATGCATCACAAATAATCATTTAAAATTAGAATATATCTTTAAATCACAAATAATCAATCAAAGTGCTAGATTACTTTTACTGCTAGATTACTTTTACTCTAACTTAACAAAATGCGAAACAAGAGTAAATATGCGCAATGAACTAGTAACACTACTCAAAGCCATATCCATCCACAATTAACAATAAAATGAAAGCTTAAAGTGTAGGGAAGAGAGATGCAAACATAAGATAACACCAAGACGTGTTATTGAAGAGGAAATCGAAGAATTCGGCGAAAAACTTCTCCGCGACCCTCCAAGTCGAAATTGATCCATTAGAGAATAAAATTGGAGTACACGAATAACAAAAGACCTTCCAAGCTTAGTCTATCCCATGTACTTGAGCCCTTCAAGCTCCTATTACCAACGAAATTCTCGGAGTCTTGTCTTCTCTAGCTTTTCGAATACCGCAATTCAGCCTGATTGCATCTGCCACTAAATGTCTCCTTCTAATGCTTCACAACAGCACCAAAACCTCACTTAACACTTAGATCTGGTGTGGTAAGTATTTGAGCTAATAATCTCTCAAGGATCTAGAGATGGAAAGGTAGGAGTTAAGGAAAACTACAAGGAAATGTGTAGATGATTGTGGGTATAACAATCTCTAGCTCTCAAGTATATCTGCTAGGGTTTTCTTTCTAAAAAGCACTCCTTACAATTCGTGGATAATGAGGGTATTTATAGTATGGGTAAAAAATTTGGTAAAACACTTTATCTTTTTGCCAAACAGAATATTTCGTGGGTACTTCGTGGGATGGTCCTTCCCATGAAACACTTGCGAACTTGACAACCTGACATAACTCTTCAGCTTCCAGTCATGTGCTTCACACATGGCTTTTTCGCGGGTTACTCTTCTCGTGAGCTAGTTGCAAATTGCATTGATTCATCTTTGAAGCTTGATTCTTCATCGATCTCTCACACTCATCCCTTACAAATAACCCATATAAATACAGAGAAATTATTGAAGAAATTACAATCAAATTTAACACAGAATTAAAGCCAACACAAGCTAATTAGAAATCACAACTTTACAAGTTTATATACCTAGGGTTTGAAGGGTATATCGGTAAAAATATCATTTAATTAAATGGGTCGGATGTGTTAAACGGGTTCCATCTATTGCACAATAACCCGACTCATTTATTAAACAAGTCAATCGTGTTAACCCAAGTATGACACAAACCCGTTAAGTCTCAATCCATAACTTACTAATTTCATGTTAAGTCGTGTCTTGTTCGCAGGTTGTATCAAATTTTGCCACCCTTACTCATGACAATCTTGCAAAGCAATGATAACACAATCCCACAAGATGTACATTATTTATGCTCCTTTTCTAAAAAAAACTAATTTGTAGCTAAGTTAATTGCCATAATGTAATCTCACAATGACTCTATTGTGACAACTATATGCACAAGTGAGTGTCTGGATAGTAACAGTAGATAAATAATAGCTAGAGATGGAGAAGGAAGCAGAGGAAGACTTGGAGTAGGGAACTTGCAAATAGTGTCAAGTGCGGTTTGTGCCTAGTGGGCAAATTGGATATTTTTGAAAAACTTGAGTAGTGCTTGACATTAGCCTAAACCTCAAGGGTGGTTAAGAGAGAGAGATAGAGAAATTAATTGAATCCCAAATAGGATCTCTTATAATTTCTTACTAGAAATAGAAAAAATATAATAAAACTTTAGAGGACAATCTCACAAATGAATAAGAAAGACACACCATAAATTCCACTAAAAAACCATGATAACTAATAAAAGTGTTGTGTGTCGTATATTTTGTCCCACCCCTTTACTATAGGAAATGGTGCTTGGTAAAGTCCAAACATCTAAAATATTACAATCCATAGGATATGATGCGCCCAAACATCTTATTACAATCACAACCCTTCCATATTTGATAAGTCCCACAAGGTTTTATTATTTGAGAAGTGGCTTGAGATTGATCACAATATGCACGAGCATTATGTATATTTGAAATGAGCTAGTCCTCCCTTATGTGGCCTTCCTCCTGCAAATCTTCTCTCTCTGGCTGAGACTCTTGCTTTGCTATCATCTACTTGTTCCCAACGTTGGACGAATAAAAGCATCAGTGGAACATTGAAGGGACTCGTTCCCAAATTTGGACGCCTAAAAGCACGATTGGAACGGTGTAGCGACTAATGAAATGTAACATACGATTGGGAATCCTAATTTTTGGGATAAACAACGTAGTGAAATTGAAACTGAAAATGAAAAGGTAGTAGATTCCCCCAACCATAACAGAATACGCAATCCAAGGAATATCGCTCAGGGCTGTGTATAAAACGGCGATGAATGCCACGGACATCGCGAAAATAGCAACTACCAGTAGATATAAAGCGTTATTAATGGCGAACTTTTCCCAGTCACTGGCTACTAATGCCCATATGAGGACGAAAGTCCCTGTCATGGAGACATACATAGCTATGGAATCAAAGATAATGAAAACCCAGAAAGCGTATCTATGTCCCGCATCATAGTGGTTAAAACCACCCAGTACAGTTAAGGGAGCAGCAAAGGTCACGGTGGCCACTAGCACTGCTATCACCAAAATTACGTTGATCAGGGTCTGAATTTGCTCCACTTTTGGTGGTTTCCTTTCTCGTTGCAAGCTAATCTTCCTTCCCTTTTCACTGTAGGGTGTGCCAGCTGAACTTAAGACCCAAAGTGTTAAGTCCTGCATGAAAATTTGAAATGATGAAATCCAAGTCTTTGGCACTGATAACAAATTTTTTTTTTAATTAATTTATTTATAAATAAATATAGTCAAGACTACTCGAGACAATTTTTCTCATAAACTTTTTTCACTACTAGTGTGTTAAATTGTCAATAGTAGACAATAAAGTGGTCTTGATGATGAACTCGTATGAGAATCAATAATAAGTTGAAAATTTAACAATTTTAACTAAAGATAAAAAATAAAAACTTGAAAAAGTTCATAGTTTTAAAAACTGTACTAATCAAAAAATTGAAAAAGAGAGTAGTTATCAGGTCTTTGATCTAATTGAGGTTGAAACAATAGGTGAACTAGTGTGTCATAAATAATTTAATTGATAAATTGTAAAATGTAGGGTCACAAATTGTAGCCCACACCTAGATGGAAACAGGAGATGGGCCCAATAAGCCCAATACAATAAATTTGTAAGAGAGTGGGTCAGAGAATTGGGCTAATAACGAATCTTACAACAGTTATTGAAGGATAGGAACTTAGCCGAGGAGACTAAAACACATAAACAAGTTAAGATCTTATGTCCGAGGAGCAAGTTTTGGACTAATTGATGGATTCGAGTAAGATCCGAGGGGTAGGATCTTAGATAAAATGTTTTCCTTTAGGTTGTATTCTTCCAGATGCTACAGTAATTATTTCTTGATATTTCTTCTTTTTCTCTCGTGATCCACTTCCTCTGGAGGTCTTACTCCATTATATAGTCCTTCATTGTTCGATCCTATCGTCCACTTGTCTGCCATCTAGCCTGGTACTTGAGTTTCCACTTCTTCTATTACAGCTTTTTGATTTTCTGGGGGTAAAGGTGATTTAAAACACTGTTCAGGGGTCTTCTCCACATAAATGCGGCCAGGAAAGCTGCTGTAATGCATTTAATGCGGTGGTAGCAGCTTTTTCCCAAGATATTTCTGCATTCTTATCCCTTCCGTGTGCATCGGTAATCTATCTTCACCTCCGGAACTTCCTGGAAGGTGGACTAAGGGGAAGCCGAGGCTCCTCTTACCGACATATGCCATATCCGAGGAGGGTACTACTCTCGGATCAACCTCTCTGGATACTTACGCATTCTACTGTTAGTTACGAGGGTTCCCTATGATTTCCTCTCCTCGAACGTATTGTTGATGAAACGTTGTACCTAAGCCCACCACATGGGCCCAGGTTTTGCTCCCCCACAATAGCCCCTCAAAATTCTAATTTTTCTTTCTTATCCGAGGAGGAAAATTAGGATTTTGATGCACATAAGTAATTACGATGTAGCCCTTAACAGTATTTAAATTTAGGCGCGTGTAAGGGTCATTTCTACCATTTCGCGAGGGCTTCTGACGCTTGGAAACTCGCACAATCATCATTAAACGCTTAGAACTGCGTTTCAACCCAAACATCCTACGGTGAAATATGAATCCAACGGTCCAGATCTCAACTTCAATATTTGGGCGGGATTGTGACTTTTCCTTTTTCCGTCCCCATTATAAAAACTTTCAGATGTTACTTTTCGTTTCTTATCAGAGCTTGCAACTTCAGAGTGTTCATATTCAGGCATCCACCATTTTTTCACTAGAAAGAGAGCTTAACGATCTTCCAGCGACAGGAGGAACAATCCGTGTTCATTCTCACGTAAGTTTCGCACTCCGACCTCCACTGTATCCTCAGCTAACCTCCTCGGCTAACCACTCCACCTTCTAGAGACTAACAATGGGTAGATTTGAGCGCTTAGTAAACACTCCGGCCCTGATAGAGTTATTCAAAGAAAAATACCACATTCCCCCGGAGGTGGTGGTACGTCACTGCACCACAGAGGGAGTGGAGTTTGACCGGAAAGTAGGAGAGGTGGTCATCCCTATGATTGCCTTCATAGAAGGGGGGATGACCATTCCCATGGGTAGGATTACACGGGACTATCTTCGCGCCCATAGGCTGTGTCCCCATCAATGTGCCCCCAACTTCTTTAGAGTCCTAGGGTCAATCGACGCTTTGGACCAGCATCTGGGGCTAGGATTGACGTGGCACGACGTCGCCCACCTATATGAAGGCCATATAGAGACTCGGGCAGGCTTTTACCTTAAGTCCCGTAACAATGTGGTTAAATTGATATCCTGCCTCCCCAAGTCTAATAAGGGGATGAAAGACGACTATCTAATCCTGTCGGGGCCTTGGAGCGACGGCTTAGCCTGCCCAACCAAGGCCGGGACACCAGGTGGAGCAACCTAGACTTAGGATTTCTAACTTTAGCATTGAGGAGTATTCTGATGCCTTTACGCTTATTTGCTTAGTTGTTTTATGTTAATATTACTGTTATTATTTTTTGTAGCTGAGGCTTAACTGTGTGATTTACTTGTCTGACAGATAAATTTTTTACCAATCCGAAGCTCAGCCTGATTAACGTTCTAGCACTGAACTACCTGCTGAGATCAGAAATTTTTGTGAACGACGACGGGCAACTACGAGCGGTTCACCTCATTTTGGATTTCGAGCCCATTTCAAGGTCATATTTAGACATCGGCAACTCCATCCGAGCAGGAGACCATCATTTGGTGCGCATAGACGTGTCTCGGCCAAACTTCCTCGCCAACTACGATCTTCCTCCAGTTGACCATCCCATTCCACAGGGGATTCCCCTTGCTGCTGAACCGCTGCGCGAAGTACCACTTGGGGAAGCTATCCTCCAAGAAGGTACAGCTTCTTCTTCCTCCCTCGAACTAGAGATTGACAAGTTTAGGTTTGAAGAAGAAACAGACTTTATATCAGAGGCCAAGGAAGGAGCGGACGAGCAGTCGTACGTGCAGACTCCAGCTCAGGTGATAACCTATATTGCCAATACATCTGACGAGGAGGACGATATGACTCCCAAGACTGGCCCTACTTTGAAGGAGTTGATGAAGGGCAAGAACAAAGGGTCATCTCCTCAAGATAAGGGCAAATCCAAACAAACTGCACACCCTCCCCCTCCTCCGCCCTAGGTGCCTGCCGACCTCGGGCTCAAACCCAACCCAGATCTGAGGAGGAAGAGGCTAGTGGAGCCTACCGAGGAGGGGGAGTTAGGCCCATCAAGGGGCAATAAGCAGGCCAGACCTACACAAGAACGTCGGAGTAGGAGGGCCCACTTTGTGGAGAACTGCGAGGAGCAACCAGCGGCCCAGGTTCGTCAACCACCACGAACTTGGTCGCCAGTGCTGGAGGTTGATGGTGGTCCCATCTCGATGGATGCCTCACTTAGGCACTTTCGAGGTGGTCATGCAGGCCGTATGGCCGATACTTTGCTACAGCCCCTCTTCCTACCTACGGACTTGGCGGCTTACAGGAGTTTCGATTATCCTGACCTACTCCTTTCCATGAAAAAGGACTTGGCTATGGTGAGTAACTTGAATTTGATTTCTTTTTATTTGCATATTATTTCTTAAATCTAAACCATTTTTTTTTTACTTTGCATAACAGGTCGCGCAACAAGTGTACGTGGCTGAGGAGTGGGCGAAGCGCTTTCGTGATGAGACAAAGGCTGCTCACGAGGCCCGAGAGACTGCGGAGGACCATCTGAATGTGCTGAGAAACCAACAGAAGCAGATGGCCGAGCAGGTGAAGAAGGCTATCCAGGACAAGGCCAGCGCTGAGGCTGGCTTAAAAACGACTGAGAAGCAGGCTGAGACTCTTCGCAGCGAACTACACCTCTGCGAAATCAACTTAGCAACGGAGAGGCAGATGGTGAAAGATCTGTGCGAAGAGCTTCATAAGGCTAAGGAAGCTGCACAGCTACAGAAGGAGGCAGCCGAGGCCGAAAAGCAAGCCTCTTATGCTCTGGGGGTGGAAGAGACTCAGAGCAGATTAACTGAAGAATTTGCTTCTGTCGCCAGGGAATACTGCGACGTTACTTGGGAAAAAGCCCTTGACGCCGCTGGGGTCCCTGCTGACTCCATCCTTAGGAGGTCTGAGAGCGTGTACTATGAACCTGACATTCAACCACTCCCAGGTTCTGATCCTCCTCCTTCAGAGCAGCCAGCCCCAGTATCCGAACCTCTTGCGACAAGTCAAGCTCTTCCAGCTCCTGTGGAAGTCCCAACGGCCTCTCATCAAGACGCTGGTCAAGGGGAAAGAGTTGAGGCCTTCCAGGGTAGGGCTCCAGATGCTGCTCCTTCGCGGTCCGAACAAGTAGCTGACCACCAAGCTCCCAAAACAAAGGCCTAGGATGTTTGTTTTAGTGTTTTTTTTTTGTTTTCTATGTTTAACATTTTAAAGATTTGTACTGTGTTCTAATCATTAATGAAGATATACTCCTTTTGTTTTACGTATTATGGCAAGTAATAGTAAATCCTTCTGCTGACATTTCATTCTTTTTTTTTGCTTGTAGTATATGAATGATTAATTTGATTAAGAAGTTCTGGAAGTTGGGTTAACATACGAGCTAAATAAATATAACTAAACTTAACAAGAAATTTGAGTCATGCATTTATATCTATATTTGAATGCTTAAAAGGGAAATAGAACAAGTGTTAACTAACCCAAATCATCTGGTCAGAAGTCTCCAGTTATGATTGGATTTAAGTTTAAACATCTGATAGAACGGCGAGAGTGTTAACTAACCCAGATCATCTGGTCCGAGGACTCATGCATGATTGGATTTAAGTTTAAACACCTCATAGAACGGTGAGGGTGTTAACTAGCCCAGATCATCTGGTCCGAGGACTCATGCATGATTGGATTTAAGTTTAAACACTTCATAGAACGGTGAAGGTGTTAACTAACCCAGATCATCTTGTCCGAGGACTCATGCATGATTGGATTTAAGTTTAAACACTTCAGAGAACGGTGAAGGTGTTAACTAACCCAGATCATCTGGTCCGAGGACTCATGCATGATTGGATTTAAGTTTAAACACTTCATAGAACGGTGAAGGTGTTAACTAACCCAGATCATCTGGTTCGAGGACTCATGCATGATTGGATTTAAGTTTAAACACTTCAGAGAATGGTGAAGGTGTTAACTAACCCAGATCATCTGGTCCGAGGACTCATGCATGATTGGATTTAAGTTTAAACACTTCATAGAATGGTGAAGGTGTTAACTAACCCAGATCATCTGGTCCGAGGACTCATGCATGATTGGATTTAAGTTTAAACACTTCATAGAATGGTGAAGGTGTTAACTACCCCAGATCATCTAGTCCGAGGACTCATGCATGATTGGATTTAAGTTTAAACACTTCATAGAACGGTGAAGGTGTTAACTAACCCAGATCATCTGGTCCGAGGACTCATGCATGATTGGATTTAAGTTTAAACACTTCATAGAACGGTGAAGGTGTTAACTAACCCAGATCATCTGGTCCGGGGACTCATGCATGATTGGATTTAAGTTTAAACACTTCATAGAACGGTGAAGGTGTTAACTAACCCAGATCATCTGGTCCGAGGACTCATGCATGATTGGATTTAAGTTTAAACACTTCATAGAACATCAAGAGATACGGAAAGAGACATACATATTTAACATAAAGAACGAATATTGATCAACTACAGATTTATTAATAGTAGTACCTTTTCAAGTTATTGACATTCCAAGGTCGGGGTATTACAAGTCCGTCCAAGTCTTCCAAGAAATATGCTCCAACACCAGCGTTGGAGGTGATACGATATGGTCCTTCCCAATTTGGCCCTAGTTTTCCCCACGCAGAGTTCTTTGCCGAGCCCACAACTTTGCGCAGCACCAGGTCACCTGGGACCAAATGTCTTTTCTTTACATGGGCGTCATAACCTCGCTTCAGCTTCTGTTGGTAATGAGCCAATTGAACCATTGCGTTTTCCCTTTTTTCATCGATCAAGTCCAGACCTCTTGCCAAGTTTTCATCGTTGTCTTTTGGATTGAATGAGCTTGTTCTCGTCGTTGGGAACCCGGATTCCAAAGGGATGACTGCTTCAGCTCCATAAGTCATTGAAAAAGGGGTCTCTCAAGTGGACCTACGAGGTGTGGTCCTGTACGTCCAGAGTACATGTGGGAGTTCTTCCACCCATTTGCCTTTCGCATCATCCAATCTTTTCTTCAATCCGCTTAATATGACTTTATTCACAGCTTCAGCTTGTCCATTCCCTTGAGGGTAAGCCGGAGTAGAATATCTGTTAGTGATCCTCAACTCGCCACAATAATTTCTGAACATCTTACTGTCAAACTGGAGTCCATTATCTGCGATGAGTACATGAGGGACACCGAACCGAGTAACAATGCTTTTCCAGACGAATCTCTTCGCATCCACATCTCGGATATTGGCTAGAGGCTCTGCTTCAACCCACTTTGTGAAATAGTCAGTGCCGACTATGAGATATTTCTTGTTTCCCACAGCCTTAGGAAATGGTCCCACGATGTCCAAGCCCCATTGAGTGAATGGCCATGGGCTAGATATTGGGTTGAGGGCTCCTCCTGGCTGGTGTATACTCGGTGAATACCGTTGACATTGATCGCACTTTTTAACATATTCCAAAGCTTCTCTCTGCATATTCGGCCACCAATAACCCTGAGTAATGGCCCTATGCGCTAAGGACCTACCTCCAGTATGGCTTCCACAGATTCCCTCATGCATCTCTTCCAAGAGCAATTCCGTTTGATTGGGATGAACGCATAGCAGATAAGGCCCAGAGAAGGAACGCCTGTATAGCTTGCTATCCTGCGACAGCCAATAACTGGGAGCCTTCTTTCTTATTTTGTCGGCTTCAATTTTCTCTTCGGGTAGAATATCGTCCTTTAAGAATTGCATGACAGGATCCATCCAACTTGGTCCCATTCTGACTTGATTGATCTGAACTACGTTTGCTATTGTCGAGGGTCGATGCAGGTCCTCAACGAGGATTATGTGGGGCAAGTTCTGTGCCGAGGAAGTTGCGAGGGTGGCCAAAGAGTCCGCATGAGTGTTGCCACTTCTTGGGACATGTAGCAAGCTAAAGGATTCGAACTCCATCTGCATGATTTTCACTCGGCCAAGATAACCTCGCATTCTCTCGTCCTTGGCTTCAAATTCACCTTTGACTTGACCAACAACTAGCCTTGAATCCGAGAAGAGTTTAATGGACTTTCCTCCCATCCTTAGGACCATAGCCATTCCTTCTAGTAGTGCTTCGTACTCTGCTTCGTTATTCGTGGCAGGAAAGCTTAACCTCAGTGACTTTTCAATGGTGATCATCTCTGAAGATGTCAACACTAACCTAACTCCTGCTCCTTTTTGGTTTGATGCTCCATCTACATGCACTTCCCACATCGGAGGGAAACGCCTGGAGATGCTACAGACTAGTTTTACATCCCTTTCCTCTGATGCTAGTAGACTATCCACTTCTGGTTCGGTGAACTCCGCCACTAGGTCGGCCAATACCTGGCCCTTCACTGAGGTGCGAGGCATGTACTTGATGTCGAAAGCTCCTAGAATTGTACCCCACTTGGCTATCCTCCCCGTGTAATCTGCGCTTTTAAGTACGGCCTTTAATGGGAGTTGCGTAAGAACAATTACTGTGTGCGCTTGGAAATAGTGAGGCAGTTTGCGTGTGCCAAGCACCACCGCCAGGATGGCCTTTTCCAGTGGAAGGTAGCGCACCTCTGCCTCGTGCAGTGATTTACTCACGTAGTACACTGGCCGTTGTACGCCGTTATCAACTCTGATCAACACTAAACTTACTGCATAGGAGGCCACTGCAATGTAAGCAAAAAGAACCTCGTCCGGCCCAAGACTCGACATGACCGGCGGCCGAGCAAGATAGTCTTTAAGTTGTTGAAAGGCTGCGTCACATTCCGTCGACCATTCAAAGCTTTTCCATTTATTGATCAACAGGAAAAAAGGTCGGCACCTGTCCGCCGATCGAGATATGAATCTATTCAGAGCAGCGGTCATTCCGGTTAGTTTTTGCACTTCTTTTGGGTTCCGAGGAGTTCGCATACTGGTGATGGCCTTAATTTGGTCGGGATTGACTTCAATTCCCCTATGAGTAACCATATAACCCAAGAATTTTCCCGACCCAACACCAAACGAACATTTGGAGGCGTTCAAACGTAGTTTATGGCTTCTGAGAATTTCGAAGACAACTCGAAGATCTTCTAGGTGTTCAGATGCCTTTTTGCTTTTCACCACCATGTCATCTATGTAAATCTCCATATTTTTCCCCAATAATGATTCAAACATCCTCGTCATCATTCTCTGATAAGTGGAACCCGCATTCTTCAAACCAAAAGGCATCACCTTGTAGTGGTAGTTCCCTACTGGCGTGACAAAAGCAGTTTTTTCTTGATTGTCCAATGCTAGAGGTATCTGATGATAACCCTGGAAAGCGTCCAAGAAACTCATCCGAGGATGGCCGACTGTGGCGTCTACCAGCTGATCAATTTTGGGCATGGGGAATGGATCTTTAGGGCAGGCTTTATTTAGATCTGTGAAATCAACACATACTCGCCACTTCCCAGTCTTTTTCTTGACCACTACCGTGTTCGCCAACCACTCGGGGTAGAAGATCTCTTTGATAGCCCCTGCCTCTTTTAGCTTCGTCACTTCCTGACGGACTGCTTCTGCATGCTCTTTAGATGGCCGACGAGGGAGTTGCTTTCTGGGGGTCATTACTGGATTAACATTCAAATGGTGACAAATGAAGTCTGGGTCTACCCCCGGGGCCTCATAAGCGCTCCATGCAAAGACGTCTATGTTTTGTTTAAGGAACTCTACCAATTCCTCCTTCTCTGACTGGGGTAGCTGAGATCCGACTTGAAAGAATTTCTCAGGGTCATCTCCTATTGTGATTTTTACAAGATCTTCGCACTTCGCTTCCTCGGATAACCCATCTTTAGACAACATTGGGTGTTTTGATTGCTATAACTCCTCTTTTTGAGCCTCAGATTCTGCTTCAGGCTTATGTCGGATAGCTGCTATCATGCATTGCCGCACCATGGTTTGATCACCCAGTATCTCTTCTATCTTGCCTCCAGAGGGGTATTTAATCTTCTAATGCAGGGTGGAAGAGACTGCTCCTAAAGTATGAAGTCAAGGCCTAGCAACAATTGCCGTATAAGGGGAGTAGGCATCCACCACTATAAAATCGACCTCCACTATCTCCGCTCCGGCCTGCACTGGCAGTCTGACCTGCCCCTTCGGGATAATAATCTTCCCTTCAAAACTTACTAAAGGGGAATTATAAGGCGTCAGATCTTCAGCTCTTAGGTTCAGCCCCTTGAAGAGGTCAGGATACATGATTTCGGCTGCACTGCCTTAATCCACCATTACTCTCTTTACATCATAGCCTCCAATTCGGAGGGTAATCACTAGAGCATCGTCATGAGGTTGAACAGTTCCGATCTTGTCTTCGTCCGAGAATCCCATGACCAGGGACCGGTTTGATTTAGCTCTCTTTGGCTCGTGGGAGTTATCCTCAGGGTACAGACGAGCCACCGACATTACTCTGGAGGGGCATGACCCTATTCTGCCAGGTACCGCAAAGATAGCATTAATAGTTCCAAGAGGAGGTCTTGGAGGATTCTCCCTTTCTGGTCGAGTATCCGTCTGGCTGCCCAAGTTGTTGGAATGATGCAACAGCTGTTTCAATCTGCCCTCTTGGACAAGCTGGTCAAGGTGATCCCATAAGCATCTACAGTCCTTAGTAGTATGACCGTGGTCTCTATGATATTGACAATAGAGATTTCGGTTTCTCTTTTCAGGGTTTCCCATCATCTTATTGGGCCATTTGAAGAAGGGCTCGTTTTTTATCTTTTCTAGGACTTGGTGCACAGGCTCTCGGAATACAGCTCCGACTATTTGGCTGTTACTGGATATCTGCTGCTCGGCATAATCCCTTTTCGGCCGGTTATTATTGTACCTGTCCGGCCTAAACTCTCTCCTTTCTTGAGGGATAAGCTTAGCTTTCCCTTTTCCTTGTTGCTGCTGTTGTTGATCATCTTCTATCCTTTTATATTTATCCACTCTATCCATTAATTGTTGCAAGCTGGTGACCGGTTTCCCTGTCAGGGACTTCCTCAGACCATGTTTGGAGGGAAGACCGACCTTGAAGGTTCTGACAGCAACCTCATCAAAATCTCTGTCAATCTCGTTAAACATCTCCCAATACCTCTCGGCATATGACCTCACAGACTCCCCTTCCCTCATTGTCATTGACAGCAGAGAATCAAGGGGTTGAGGAACTCTGCTGCATGTGATAAACCGGGAGCAGAATGATTGAGTGAGCTTCTTAAAGGAACCGATGGAGTCAGTCTTCGACCCATCGAACCATCTCATCGGCATCGGTCCTAGGCTAGAGGGAAATACTCTACACAACAAAGCCTCGTCCTGAGAGTAAACCGCCATCTTTTGTCTGAATTGGCTCACGTGTTCTACAGGATCGGTACGTCCGTTGTACATAGAGAACGTAGGCTGATGAAAACGTCTGGGAAGCTTTGCCTTTTCTATTCCCCGAGTAAAGGGAGACTTAGAAATTTGGGTCAGAGCCTTCTTCATGTCTTTAGTTCCCACTCCCCTTCTAAACGAACTTTTTCTCCTTCTTTTGTGAGCATGTTCCTCTTCATAGGAATAGGATTCACTGGGGGGAGTTTCTGAAGAATCCCTGTAACTGTCCTCTCCTTCATCGTTGGAGGAGACATCAGAACTTGAAGGGATGTGATTTCGTTGTGCTCGACGAAGCTTCTTTTTCAAATCCTCTATTTCACGTTGCAGGTCTTGTTCATCAGCGTGCTCTTGCACCAGATGGCTCTTTCGTCGATAGCCGCTTTTCCTAACATGATCGTCCGTGAACTGCCTTCTCGTTGGTTATCTATGTGGTTTTCCCGTTCAAGATTATGGAGTTCGTCTGGTTGACTGACGTTTACTGATTCTGCATGAGGCGGACTGGCCTGTTGTGGTCTTGAACCTGCCATAACTGTCGTAAATTTCTACTAGCGCTAATTCTTCCCACAGACGGCGCCAATTGTAGGGTCACAAATTGTAGCCCACACCTAGATGGAAACAGGAGATGGGCCCAATAAGCCCAATACAATAAATTTGTGAGAGAGTGAGTCAGAGAATTGGGCTAATAACGAATCTTACAACAGTTATTGAAGGATAGGAACTTAGCCGAGGAGACTAAAACACATAAACAAGTTAAGATCTTATGTCCGAGGAGCAAGTTTTGGACTAATTGATGGATTCGAGTAAGATCCGAGGGGTAGGATCTTAGATAAAATGTTTTCCTTTAGGTTGTATTCTTCCAGATGCTACAGTAATTATTTCTTGATATTTCTTCTTTTTCTCTCGTGATCCACTTCCTCTGGAGGTCTTACTCCATTATATAGTCCTTCATTGTTCGATCCTATCGTCCACTTGTCTGTCATCTAGCCTGGTACTTGAGTTTCCACTTCTTCTATTACAGCTTTTTGATTTTCTGGGGGTAAAGGTGATTTAAAACACTGTTCAGGGGTCTTCTCCACATAAATGCGGCCAGGAAAGCTGCTGTAATGCATTTAATGCGGTAGTAGCAGCTTTTTCCCAAGATATTTCTGCATTCTTATCCCTTCCGTGTGCATCGGTAATCTATCTTCACTTCCGGAACTTCCTGGAAGGTGGACTAAGGGGAAGCCGAGGCTTCTCTTACCGACATATGCCATATCCGAGGAGGGTACTACTCTCGGATCAACCTCTCTGGATACTTACGCGTTCTACTGTTAGTTACGAGGGTTCCCTATGATTTCCTCTCCTCGGACGTATTGTTGATGAAACGTTGTACCTAAGCCCACCACATGGGCCCAGGTTTTGCTCCCCCACATAAAATTTTTAAAATATATAAAATAAATATATGATAACTCATAATATTTATTAAATAATATCCAAAACGTATTAATAACTTTAACTGAATTTTGATTGTTTTTAATATTAAAAATGTAGAAAATAGGGTAAATATTATTTTAGTCTATAAACATTACTAAAAATGTGTTTTTCATTTTTAAACTTTAAAAAGTTCTTTTTATTCTTAGACTTTGTAAAGAGTTTTTTTTTTTTTTTTTTTTTTAAAGTTTTGAGACAAAATAGGGATGAAAAAAGAACCTTTTTTTTTCAATATTTTTAGGATAATTATTTTTTAAAGTTCAAGGTTAAAAATTGAAACATTTTCCAATATTTTAAGGGACGAAAAATGAATTTTTCAATAGTTTAGGAATAGAAAATGAACTTATTAAAGTTTAGGAACAAAAGCAAAATTTTAGTGAAGTATAGGAATCAAAATAGTATTTTACCCTAAAAAATAAAATTATAAACAAACAAATTAACATTACAAAAATAATAATTCTTATTGACAAGTTACATGAATGAAAATGTACATTCCTTGGTTGTTGTTTTAGTAGGGAGATATTTTTAGTGAGTCTTTGAGCCTTTTTATAGCCGAAGGGTTCAACATCTAAAATTTCAGTATTTGAGACAAAGGATCGAGTAGCAATTTCTGAATTTTAAACATTTTTCTCTTAAAATATGCCTCAATGGAAGTTTGTCAAAAACTTGAGCTTGGTAGGAAGGTATTCAATACAGGTATTTAAAAACCTTCAAATGAATTAGAAACCACCAAGAAATCCATGAAAAAAAAAAAAAAAAAGGTTCACGGTTGAAGAGCGAGGAAGAAGCTTGTGATGCACATAAAAGACTCCGTCTTGTCAAAGGCGTGCTACAATGGCAACAAAGAGTGCTTTGTATGCTGCTTGGACAATGAAAAACATTGAGAAGATGCTTGAATGCAACGACAACATAATGATAGAAATTGCTCTTTCGCCATAGCATAAGTAGGCACGTCTACAACATACTGTATTGTGTATGGTAAGGACCTATGAAAGTCATGATAGTAGGTCTTTCACATCATCATATGAAACTAGCGTGTGAGAGCTAGCTCTAAATGCATGTGAGACACATAAAAGAATGACTACATATTTTTAATTTTAAAGTTTATTTTATAATGAACCAAATGTGGAGTACATATATACATTAAAAATAATGTGGTAATCCTAGAACCACAGTATTTCATGATACAACAAAACCACTATGACCTATGGTGCTAATATATTCTAATTAACATGATGCAATTACCACTAATTAGAGGACATACCTGCGTAGCTTTCAAATGGCTTCGAATACTTGAAGCAATATCAATAGCAGTCAGGCCTTCCTTGTTTCTGCGTTTTAAATCAACTCTCTTATCCCACGTAAGAGAACATATGACTCTAGAATGAAGGTTCTGTGACGCCAAATGCAAAGCTGTATTTCCATTCTTGTCTACTGCGTATATAAGCTCCTCAAACTTTGAGTCACTTAGTATGACTTTTACCACATTGTTTTTTCCATTCTCAGCAGCTACATGAAGAATATTCTGGCTCTTCTTATTGAGTAATTCTGTTGGATAGAGCCACTGTTGTTGAATAAACTCTTTGACTACCTTTGTATGGCCTTCTTTGCATGCAGCGTGGATAGGAAAGTCACCATTTTTACTCCTTTCAAAGGCTTGTTGTTGAAATTTGTTTAACAGGAACCGAACACCATCAATATAACCTTTGGATGCTGCATAATGTAATGGCGACTTCCCCTTTTCATCTCTTATGTGGAATAGTTGTTTACTCTTCTCGAATATTATTTCCAACATATCTAAGTTCAAAAACTAATTATTTTAAAACATGAATAAAATTAGAAAGTGCGTAAAATAGAATGGTAGGAAGTTGGGGCTAATAGTACCTCGTCTTTTCATGAGGATGGCAGCATGAACAGGTGACTCTATCCGAGGCCTTTCCATCAGCCTGCCATTTTCATATGGAGCTTCTAACAAAAGTTCAAGAATTTTTATATTTTCAGTTTCAATGGCTAGACATAACGGAGATTCACCTCCGTGATTCAAATAGTACGACGCTTCTTTATGACCCGAAAATAAATATTTCACGACTTCAAGAGAACACTGAGCTATGACAGCCTCATGCAGGGCAGTGTTTCCAACGTTGTTCTTCATTTCTAGTAACTGTTCACGGTCATTAACATTAGCATCAATGAGGACTTTCATTACGTCGAATTTTCTAGCTTTGATTGCAACGTGAAGTGCAGTATCACCTAAAACATTTCTCCTGGTAAGAAAGAAGGGGAATTTATCGATGATAAGCTTAGCTATATTCTTGCTTCCAAAACTTGCTGCCTTGTGAAGCATTGAATTCCCTGATGCAGTCACTTGTTCAACTTGTTTCAAGTTAGAATTGAAACCTTCAACGTTATCATTTTCTACTGCTTCATATAAATGAACAGCCATCGATATATGTATGCCATGGTCCCCCATCCCTTGAAATGTTTCCTTTAATTTCTTTAACTTCTCGATGTCTACTTCCTGCAACTGTTTTGACAAAGAAATAGCCTCACGAAGGTATGACGAAGAAATTACTGAAGACTTCGAAAAATCAGCAAATAAACAAAGAGAATAACAAGATTTTGATTTATAAATTCTAATCCCTAGTCACTAAGATTGCATTCCAAAAGCATGGTCGCATTGCTGCCTTCCTTAGTTTTTTTTGTGGTCAGTTGCTCATCCTTCTAGTCCTAAGAGTAAAACTAACTTCAAATGTTAAGAGTATTGTTACTCCAAGTAGAGAATTAGGTTTGAATTACCCACCACATTTGTTAAGCAGGAAGGCAAAAACAAACAAATAAACCAAAACAAAAAACAAAACAAGGGTTTAAGACAACGGCCGTTAAGGCAGCTATTAACTTTTTCCTATAATTAAATACTCATGCAATGGAGGAGGATATGTGGCACCAGAGATCTCGAAGTAATTGGGCAAAGTCAGGAGACAAAAACACGCGATATTTTCATGCGAAAGCCTCTAATAGGAAGCGAAAGAACACTATCACCGGTTTAATGGATGAGTCCAATCAATGGCAGGAGGATCCGGAGAGGGTTAAAGAAATTGCTATAAGATATTCCCAGAAGTTATTTAGCAGCAATCAGGTCACGGTACAGGATGAGCTTCTTGAGGTGATTGATGCTCGAGTGTCGGAACCCATGAATGCTCTTTTGACCAGGGACTTCCAAGCAGCAGAAGTACACAAGGCTCTCAAGCAAATGCACCCGCTGAAAGCCCCAGGACCAGATGGTATGAACCCTCTCTTTTATCAGCATTTTTGGCCTACTGTTGGTGACTGTGTTACAAAATGTGTTCTAGATTTTCTGAATTTGGGTATTATACCACCAAAATTTAATGAAACACACATCACACTTATCCCCAAAGTTAAAAACCCCAGGAAAATCACTGAATACCGACCCATTAGTTTGAGTAATGTGGTCTCTAGGATTGCCTCAAAATGTGTGGCCAATAGACTAAAGGTTATTCTACCAACTATTATTAGCGAGAACCAAAGTGCATTCATGGCAAATAGACTCATCACGGATAATATTTTAGTTGCCTTTGAAGTTATGCACCACATTAGCCAAAGAAAGGGCGGTTTAAAAGGGGAAATGGCTGTGAAATTAGATATGAGCAAAGCATATGATAGAGTTGAGTGGGGGGGTTTAGAGCAAATCATGAATAGAATGGGTTTCCACCCAAAATGGGTAAAAATTATTATGCAATGTATTTCATCAGTTACCTACTCTATTCGGATTAATGGGGTTCCCTATGGGCTTATAACTCCAACACGAGGCCTACGCCAGGGGGACCCTCTCTCTCCTTATTTATTTCTGTTATGTGCAGAAGGTTTGTCATCACTGATCAAGCGGACAGCCTTGGAGCAAAGAGTTCATGGTATCTCCATATGTAGAAGGGGTCCACAGCTCTCCCACTTGTTTTTTGCCGACGATAGCCTGCTGTTTTGCCACGCAACCATAGAGGAATGTGAAGAACTCCTTCGCCTTCTCCAAGTTTATGAGCTATCCACTGGCCAGCAGTTAAATCGAGAGAAGACAGCCCTGTTTTTTAGCAGAAATACTCCCTCGGATACTCAAAATCGCATCAAAGAAATGTTTGGGGCTGAGGTTATAAAGCAACATGAGAAGTACCTTGGCTTGCCATCTTTGGTGGGGAGGTCGAAGCGAAATACTTTCCAACAAGTAAATGAGCGCTTAGCAAATAAGTTGTCCGGATGGAAGGAGAAACTATTATCCGGTGCGGGCAGGGAGGTGCTAATCAAGGCGGTTGCACAGGCCATCCCTGCACATACCATGAGCTGCTTCTTGTTGCCGGCCAATTTATGTGATGAGATGACGAGTATTGTTCGGAATTTTTGGTGGGGACAAAAGGGGGGGAGAAAGGAAAATGGCATGGATGAAGTGGGATAGATTATGTGAACCAAAAACCAAGGGTGGTTTGGGTTTCAGAGACCTAAGGGCATTTAATCTTGCTCTATTGGCAAAACAAGGCTGGCGGCTTCAACAAGGAAGAAACTCCCTGTTCTACCGGGTCTATAAGAACAAGTACTTTCCCGATGAGGATTTTATCCATGCAAAGAAAGGCCATCACCCTTCCTTTGCTTGGAGAAGTATATGGGCAGCCCAATCGCTAATCAGTGAGGGTGTTAGATGACAGGTGGGAAACGGAGAGAGTATTAGCATTTGGAAGGACAAATGGACTGCAACACCATCTACCTACTACATAGTCTCACCGCAGAGAATTCTACCCATGGAAGCGAAGGTTGAGGTACTCATTGATGCAGAAAATGGAGAATGGAAGGCTGATCTGATTCGGGAAGTTTTCCTGGAGCATGAAGCGAACTCCATACTGAGCATCCCCCTTGGCACAATACTACCAGCTGACAAACTGGTATGGACAGCAGCTGCTAATGGGAAATTTAGTGTGAAGAGTGCATATAACTTGGCTAGAAGTGGGGAGAAGAAGGATGGGGGAGAATGTTCAAATACTTCAACCATGAAGCGGTTTTGGTAGAATTTATGGAGAGCAAAGGTCCCAAATAAGGTTAGAGTTTTTGGATGGAAAGCTTGCCAAAACATTTTACCCACAAAAATGAATCTATTCCATAGGCAAGTATTGGATGACCCTATCCGTGAAGATTGTGGCCTTGAACCCGAAACTGTCCTCCATGTGCTCTGTCAGTGCAAAAAGGCCAAAGAAGTTTGGAACCACTGTCGTCTGCTGCATCGTATTGAAGGTAATGGAGACTTTACTGATGTGCTATACTCTAATGGTTTGAAGCAGGATCAAGACTCACACCTGGTGCACTTGATCTTGATGATTGCGTGGGGTCTTTGGTGGAATAGAAATGATAGGAGGTTTGGGGGAAAAAACCTCACAACTGTCGCAATATATGGGAAAGCCATGTCAGTGTTACAAGAATATTATTCAGCTCAAGAAATTGGAAGCAAATCTCGGGATGTCTCGCCATGCCGGAATACATGGACACCACCACCTCATGGGTGGTACAAAGTGAATGCAGATGGAGCAGTCCTCTCAAAGCAAAAATGGGCTGGTATTGGCGTGATTGCAAGGGATGATCAAGGAAGGGTGGTTGCAGCTATGAGTAAGCATCTAAAGGTCCCGTTGGGTGCTGTTGAGGTTGAGGCAAAGGCACTTGAAGCCGCTGCTGGTTTTGCAAAAGATATTGGTGTCCAAAAGGTAATTTTTGAAAGTGATAGCTTGGTGGTCTGTTCTGCTGTACAGGGGGCAGCAGAGCCTCCCATAACCATTGCCAATATTGTCTCAAGTACCATTCAGCTTATGCAACAGCTACAGCAAGTGGAAGTCCAACACTTGAGAAGGGATGGAAATAGAGCTGCTCACGGCCTTGCCCGATATGCCCAAAATGTAAATGACTTTGTAACATGGATGGAGGAAACTCCAACCATTATAAACTCTGAGGTTATCTCAGATGCTGTACCAGTTTACAATCTTGAAATTTGAAGTGCTGGTTTCTTATCAAAAAAAAATAAATAAATAAATAAATACTCATACTTCGTTACAACGCAAATCTGACCTATAGCACGAATTGCCACCCTAATTTAGAAAGGGAGAGCAAGCCAATTTTGAATGAAAATCGAATGTCCATCATTGGGTCTAGACTGACCGTCCTGTCTCTAATTCTTTAGGAATCAATATCTTGATAGAAGTTAAAGAGTTTATCTCTCAATAAATTTTCCTTTAATGAATTATATACATTCTGAGTCTAATAATTAAGTTTGCATGTAAAATATATGGAATACACTAACTCAATTTTGGTTTGCTTCATATTCACTCATATTGTGACTTCTCTTATGGTATGTTCGGTTGGTAAGAATTTTAATGCTTGAGAATTTAAAACTCCTATGAAATTTACTCATAACATGTTTAAATTTTTGAGAAATTAGACATCAAGGTTTGGTAGGTCCTAAGAAATTAGTTTCTGTTAAATGTGGTTCCTAATGGGGATGGATAGGAATTGTTGGGGAGTATATGAGAATGGTGGAAAAATTGACTTAATTCGAGTTAGTCATCTCTATAGAGAAAGAAAGAGATTAAGAGAGAAAGACGCAATAATGCACAATGAAATTGGTTTATTCTTCAATAATAGAAATGTGATTACAAGTAGGTATTTATAGAACCGTAAAACTATTCTTTTGGCCCACATGGCTTTATCCTAATGGTTCTATTATTCCTCATGTGCATTAATAATTTCAACATGTTTTAAATGGGGTTAACATGTTTAAAATTATAACTAACCAACCAATTAACTAACTAAATGCAATATTACAGCAATTCGTATCTATATACCTATAGGGATTCCTAATAGTTTCCAAGATTTTGAGAATTAAATATAAGTTCAAGAAGGAGCAAATAACCCGCATGATGATCATGGTAAATAATACCTAATAAGGAATGTTAACTAGTTTTAGAATAATTTGTTATAATCTATCTATCTATCTATATATATATATATATATATAAAGTTAAGCTCAAAGAAAGTCAAATTAGAATCTAATTTTAATTTTAATTGAAGTTCAATTATGCATTGTGTCCTATCTAATTTTTAATTTTTGTGCCAAGTGAATTATTGAGTGTAAAAATAAAAAAATCCAAATCTAATATATATATGCTATAAAACTGAAATCTTTGACTTTATTTTTTTATTTTTTTTTTCTTTCTGAGAGCTTGCCACATGGGATTTGAAGTGCTCAGAATTTTCTACATCAACAATAGTTTCTAAAAAAAAATACAGATTAAAAACTCTCTCTCTTTCTCTCTCTCAAAAGAAAACTCATCTGAGTCCCCAAAAACAAAACCACCCAATCAAACTCTCTCTTTCAAATGCACTCCCATTTTCTTCTTCTTCACATAGCTCTTTCCCCTAACCCATTTACAGATGCTTCTATCGTTTCCCCAAAAAGAAAACTCTTCTCAGTCCCTCCATCGTTTCCCCTAACCCATTTGCAGATGCTTAATTCTATCGAAGTCATGCAAGTATTGTCTGCAAATTTTGAGCGTTTTGAACTAAATTTGGTTTTGTGAGTTTTTTTTTTTTTTTTTTTTCACATATACAATATGATTGTTGATTTATGCTCAGAACATGGGTTTTGAATATCTATTATGGACTATGTTTAGGCTACGGACCAGATTTGATTTGAGAACTTGACTCTGTTACAACAAAATCTTCAAGTTAAATGAAACACTAACTAAAGATTGATGCTATTTATAGTTTTCCTTAATAATGATTTTGGAGAAATGAAAAAAATTTGCGAGTTACTTAATCAATTTCAACATTTTTTCTGCCTCCTTTTCATTGACTTTTTTTTTTTTTTTGGGTAAGGATCTAAAAGAAATAAAGAGAGAACTTGGAATAGCCTAAATTAATAGGTGTAATTGTTATGAAGAATATTAACAACTTTGACATAACATCTTGAAGCTTATTTCAATTATCATAGTTGTTTTAGAAAGCTACACATATTGATTAGATTCATTTTATATTTTGACTATTTCTTTGTAGATGCCCATAGGCGCTCAATTAATAGGAATTTCAGAAAGTGAGTTTGAAACATCCTAAAGATCTAATGATTATTAGGACCAATTTGATTTTGGTAACCTCATTTTTTTACTACTCACTTGAGATTGCAATGCTTCTTAATGCTCAATCAATAACTTATTCATCAAATTGTAATATAAACTTAAGTTAGACAATACAATTCATGCAATGATAAAGTTACATAATCAGTTTGATATTTTATTAAATTATTTTAGTTTACCACACAAATAGGTAGGTTCTATGTATAGCAAGGGTTTGTAACTAGTTAGATTCTAAATTGGATTTCAATCAATGTCCAATTTTGCACCACATATCTATCTAATTTTTTTGATAAGTGAATTATTAGGTGCAAAAACCGAAAAATCTAAATCCAATTAATTTCTAAATCATAAAGCTAATACCATATATAATTTCAACATTTTCTCAAAAAATGGGTATAATTTGAACCGTACAGGTTGACACACTAGTATATAATTAAAGCCACAATTGAGAGAAAATCCTTTTAGATTTTAATTGTTAATTAATTTTACGTCATGCGTCCTATTTAAGTTTTTTTTTTTTTTTAATTTTATTCTGGGTGAGTTAATGTTGTGCAAAAAACAAAAGACTCTAATATAAATAAACCATAAAAAAACTCAATAAATAATTAAAAAAGAGTAAAATCATGTTTATATACAAAATAAAAAATAAATAAAAAACAAAAAAATAAAAATAAAAAGAGAGAGAGCGGGAGTAAAACTCATCTATGACTTAAAAAATGTGTAATTCTTACACCAAGTATAATTTGAATTAATGTATGTGTGTAATTGTGATTATTTTTAATTATACCGTGTGTATGCACGAATTATATACTAGTATATATTTAAAGCCGAAACTGAGAGAAAATCCATTGAAATTTTAAGAATTTTAATTTTTTTTCCTAAGTTAATTATTCATTGAAAAAACCAAAGAGTCCAATACTAAATGAACCATATAAAAAGCCAATCATACACTTAATCTAATCATTTTTTTAACACAACTATTATCTAAACTAAACAGACTTAAGGTTGATCTTTGGAGAATGTGGCATTTTATGGACTACGTAATATGCCAAAAGCACTCAGTGGGCGACTGAGAAGTTTCGTTTTAGTACCAAAAGATGATACATATTTTTTATTGACCAAATTGTAAGTATATACAAGTTAATTAGAATCAAAACACCTCTTTAAAATTGTATGATAGAATATTTAAAATAAGTGCTAAAAAAAATTACATGAAATTATCGTGGTTTAAATTAAATATAAGCTATAGTAGAAAAAGATGTAAAAAAAAAAGTATGTATATATATATATATAACCTAAAAATATTAAAATACTATAGCTAAACATATGATCTACAATTTTTATTCTTTTTTGAGATAAATGATCTACAAATCTTAGTGTATGTAGAATTGTAGCCACAAATAGCGCAGGTTACATGCTAGTTATAATTAAGTGCAATATTGGAGAGTTTGAAATAGCAATAAAGCTAGGATGAAAACAAAAACTCACAGCAATTTTACACCACCACCCAATTTACCCATAAATTATAAGAATTGAAATATCCCAATATTTTCAAAATACCACAATATTAATCAGCCAAACACTTAAAGAGTGGAGGGATGGGGCTACCATGGCGCCGTCTAAAAAATCCTTCTCCATACTCTATTTTTAATATCTTATATATATATATATATATATATATATATATGTGTGTGTGTGTGTGTGTGTGTGTGTGGTAGGATAAAATAAGTCAAAATTGTTTTTTTCCTCACACAATTAATTTATAGAGATGGGATGCCAATCAACCTTTGATACCCTTGTTTAAGTGAACTAAGCTAGAAATGAAAGGATAAATGCTAAGTATAATTATGAGACATAAGAATTGGATAACAATATCCTCGAGTTGCTTATATTATGTTCCTGGAAATTGATCCAAGATACATATTACACTTGTTTTAAGATTACAATAATGATTCTCTATTTCTCTCTTTCCTCAAATGTTTCCTCCCCTCTTCACAGTGGCCTCTCTACCTTATATAATCTCCCAAGTTGTATCTTGGCCTTCCACTTAAAAGGTTAGGGTTCATTTTCCTTGATACTTGTCCCATTAAGGCTTCACTAGAAGGTTTTTATACCAGGCTATGAGCTGTGATGACACTGTTCATAAGTCATTTTCTTATTAATGCAGCCAACAAAGTGGGTTCAGAGCATTGAATGCGGAGGTGTTTTATCTGTATTCTTCCCTTTCTTGCTTGACAACAAATCTTCCTCCTCTTCCTCAATTTATGCCCGATGGTCTTCAGAAATGGTCCTCAGCCCTTCCAAGGACACTTCAGTATCCTCGGGGTCCTTGGGAATTGTAGTCTCCTTGTGCTTGTGATAAGTTGTTTATAATTTCTCGAGGACTTGCTATCAGGGCTTTTTGAGGTCTATTCTTCTAACATTGGCCTTCTTTTACTTGTCCCTATTCTCGGATTCTCGCCCTCCCACAATAGCCCCCTAAAACCTCGCTTCCCATTCTTTCCAAGGAATGGTGGTTTTGGTAACTGTGGGGAGGCATTTGGCACATTCTCAATGCGTTCCCACATAAGGGTGTCTTTTCATCTGATTGAGACACGCTCCTGACGCTTTGAAATCCATGATGCAACAGTAAAACAATGGATAGCTCCTTATTTCCCACGTTCTATAGTGAGATTATAATCCTATGGTTCTTGTGCTTCACTTTAAAGGAGCAGGAAAATTGCCGCTCCTTCTCTGACCCTTATAAAAAGAGGAGATGGGGTGACTTTTCCCTATTTTTACCCAGAGCAAAAAAATAAAATAAATAAATAAATAAAATCAATCTCACTCCAAATAACTCGTCCAAGGAGCCCCTTTTTCTTCTGTTTCCTTGTAAGTGTCTTGTGATTCTTCTTTTTACTAGGATCAAGACATCTCTTTTTTCTTTCCTTTTCTTTTTTAGAATGGGTAGGTTCTTTAGCTTGGTTGATACCCCCAAGCACAGAGAAGAGTTTAAGAAACACTATAGGATTCCCAATGACGTTATCATAGAACACTGCCACTTAGGAAAGTGGCACAATAAAAGTCCTTCCAGGGTTGTAACAATTCCTATGAATGCGTTCATAGAGAGGGTAATGAGGATTCCCATGGGTAAGGTAACTAAGGATTTTTTGTGTCTTTTCAAACTCTGTCCCACTCAGTATGCCCCCAATATATTTAGAATACTAGGTAGTGTAGATGCAATAAATGAAAAAATGTGTGTAAACCTCAATCATCATGACATAAATTGGGTATATAGTTGCCAAAATAATAAGGAAGCGGGATATTACCTCAAAACTAGGGTCCCTATCGTTAGGCTAATCTCTTGCCTCCCTGAGACCAATTAAGGCATAGATGAGGACTTCCTTATCGTTTCAAAGGAGTGGCACGATGGACTGCACTACCCAACCAAGAATGGTACACCAAGTGGGGTGGCTTAGGGATACCCTAAAGATTTTAAACTTCGGCTACTAGGAGAGGGTCTTTTTTTTAATATATTTATTGACATATATATATATTTGTTGTTATATATTTTTTGAATGTTCTTTCCCCTTCTTTTTAATTTTTTAAATTCTCCATCATATAATATTATCTTTTAGACAAAAAGGCAACTACTAAGGGATGAAGTTTGGTGAATTTTTATGATCTCAACTGAATCCTGAGATCCAATAATTCCTCCATAGCGATGGCCAACTCCGAGCTGCACACATCATCCTCAGTTTCAAGCACATTTTCACCCGTTTTCAAATCTCGAAGCATGTAATCAAGGCTAAAGACCCTAATCTTGCAAGGGTTGACATGGCTATCAAAGGGTTCATCCGAAAAGCCCCACTTGCTGGAACTTAGTACGTGGAGCTTCTTGCACACCAAGTGGCCCAGCTTATTGCAAAGGGCAAAGAGATTATCCCTTCAAAGGATGAGATCGAGGTTCGATCTGAAGAAGCCAAGGAAAAGGGTTTCGAAAGCTTGGTCTGTGAGGAAGATTTTGAAGTTTTCTATTATCCTGACCTGACTGAGGACACAACAACAACTTCGACTCCAACTGCTATTGCTGTTAGTGCCGATCATGATGCCACTAAAGTTCCCGAAGGAATGGTGATTGAGAAAAGGCTTCCTAACTTGTTATACCTGTTGGAATCTCATGCCGACGATGCTACCCCCTAGATTCCAGTGGTACCAAGGCCTCTTACTCCTCTCCCTCCTCCTCAAACCGATCTTGCTGACAAAAAGAGAAAACGGGATAAAAAGGTTGGGAAGGGGATCGCCAAAGAGGGCGAGATCCAAGAAGAAACCCCCCTAGAGCAAACCAAGGGTCCCAAGGCCACCTGGCCATAACAAGGGAGAGGTGGAGAAGACACCAAGGTTGCTCCTGAATGTCGACCTCGGGTTCCAAACTGGAACCCCTTTTGGTTTTGGATGGAGCTCCTCTCACCGTGGATTCCTCTATTTGAGACTTTGATAAAGGGAAGGTAGGCTATATTGCCAATTTCGTGGAACAAGCGCTTCTACTGCCCTAGGATATGGTTAAGCTTTGTAATCTAAAGAAGCATGAGATGTTCCTGTCCCTAAAGAGGGACTTAGCCCAGGTATGTTTATATCCTCTCTTTCTTACTCGAATATATGCATGTATACCCATCTATTTGTCGCTTATGAGCTTAATTACTAACTCTTCTTTTCTTTTTTTAAAACAAACAACGCAAGCGGCCCATGTTGTCGAGGAGTGGGTGGACCAAACTCTTTATGAGAAGAAAGATGAGGAGTTCAAGCGTTACGTTGCTCAGAAAGCCTGGGCCCAAACTGAGAAAAAGCTGAAGAAGACTCTCCTCAAGTTGACCGAGTGTGATAAAGCTCAAAAAAGTGCAGAGGCCTTCATAAAGAGCACTGAAAGGTAGGCAAGAAAGCAGCTTCACCATCTGAAGGAAGTTGAAAATCAACTTGCGCTTGCTTGAGAGAAGGTTAGTGAACTGACTAAGGAGTTGGAGTAAAAGGATAAGGCAGTCACTAAAGTCAAGCAAGCGGCTTACAACCTAGGGCAGAAAGAGATCAAAGCTCATCTCAAGTCCCAAATTGCTATTGTGTGCCAAGATTTTTGCCTAAAGACTTGGACCGAGGCTCTACTTAAGGCTGGGTAAAGCAATCCTCAGAACTAAGGAACCTAGAAAAGGTGTTCAAACCCCCCGCCATCAGGGTTAAAGCTTCTACCCTTGCCCAGAGCAGTGCTGCCCCTTCAACCCTAGTAACTTCTACCGAAACATCCGGTCCAGTTCAAGGTGTCAAAACTCCTATAGCCCCTCTGACCTCTTTCAAGAAAAAGGGCCCAACTCAAGACAAGATTGTTCCCTTTGCTCCACACCCCTCTATTGAAGGGCAAATTTCCTGAGAGGCTAAGAAGAACAAGGAACCAAAGGAGCTAGGCAAAGAGCAACCGAAGTAGGGCTTAGGTTTAAAATAAGGCTTAGATTTTTGTAATAGGTAGTTTATTGTACCCCTTTCTTACAGAAAATATGCCCATGTGGGGCTTTTTTGCCATTATTTTGCTTGTCTTTAGCTTCCTTTCTCTCACTCTCTCTCTCTCTTTTGTACCTTTCATCAATTAATGAAGATCTTTATTTTCCTTTCTCTTCTTTGCCATTATGTTTTTCTTTTTAATAATTTTTGCCCCTTTTAGATGATTCAATTTGCACTACTTTACTTCTAAATTCATATAAGTAACCTTCTCGTACCATTAATGTTTAGCTTTTTTGATGGCCTAAGGAACCCAGTATAAGGAAGATCCTATCTATACTTAGGTTTCTTTTGAAAGTGTTAATTTGCCCGAGGTATCAGATTCGAGGAACTGAGCTTAGCCGGGATCTTGTTTAACCCTTACAAAGATTAGACATTAATTTATCCAAGGCAAGTGATCCAAGGAATCGAATCTAGCCTAGGTTCTATTTAACCCTTAGAAAGTTTAGGCATTAATTTACCTAAGGCAAGTGATTTGAGGAGTCAAACCTAGCTGAGGTTCTTAAAGAGATTAGGCATTAATTTTACCCAAGGCAGGTTATCCAAGGAATCGAACCTAGTTAAGGTTTTGTTTAACCCTTAAAAAGGTTAGGCATTAATTTACCCAATGTAGGTGATCTGGGGAGTCGAACCTAGCTGAGGTTCTATTTGACCCTTAGAAAGATTAGGCATTAATTTACCCAAGGCAGGTAATCTAAGGAATCGAACCTGGTCGAGGTTCTGTTTAACCATTAGAACGTTTACTTTGAAACCACAATTAGGATTTTGATCAACATAAAGAGTAAGAGAGAAATTTGGTGCATACATCAAAGTTATATATATGAATGTGACCATACATAAACCTTTACACTAGTAGTCATATTTTCGTAAAATATTTACACTCTATAGCTGAGGAACTAGGATTTCATCTAGATCTTCTAGACGATAAGCCCCCACTTCGGTTACAAAAGTCACCTGATAAGGTCCTTCCCAATTAGGCCCTAACTTTCCCCAAGCAAGATTCTTCATGTTCCCAACCACCCTTCTTGGGACGATGTCCCCTAGTATAAATGTTCTTACTTTGACGCCCTTCTTATATCCCTCCTTAAGCTTCTGTTGATATTACACCAACTTTATAGTAGTGACCTCCCTTCACTCTTCGGCCAGATCTAGACTGTTGGAGAGAAGTTGCTCGCTGTTGCTATTGTTAAATTAGTCAGATCTCATCATTAGGAAACCTGTTTCCAGGGAGATGACTACATTAAACCTATGCGTCATAAAAAAAGAGATTTCTCCTGCGGATCTTCTCGGCGTGGTGTGATACGCCTATAATACATGAGGCAACTCATCCACCCATTTACCCTTAGCTTCTTCCAACTTCTTCTGCAATCCATCTACGATGACTATATTCATAGCCTTGGCTTGGCCATTGCCCTGAGGGTATGCTGGGGTGGAGTATCCGTTCTTTATGCAAAAATCACAACAATATCTCCAAAAGGCCTTGCTATTGAATTGAAGCCCGTCATCTGATATGGAAGTGTTTAGGATCCTAAATCTCATAACGATGTTTCGCCACACAAATCTCTTTACATCTTGATCTCAAATGTTGGCAAGAGGCTCGGCCTCTACCTATTTGGGGAAGTAATTAGTTGTGCGACAAGAAGGTATCTTTGATTTCTTGTAGCCTTAGGGAAGGGACCAACAATATCCAATCCCCACTACGCAATGGGCCATGGGCTAGGCAGGAGATTGAGTGTTCTACCTAGTTGATGAATGTTCAGAGCATACCTCTGGCATTGATCACATTTTTTAACAAACTCTTGGGTGGACTTCTACATGCTTGGCCACCAATATCCTTGTGTCAGAGCTCTATGTAATAAGGACCTTCCCCTAGTATGATTGCCACAAACTCCTTCATGATGCTCTTCCAACAATGTTTCAACTACTTCAGGTCGACATATAGTAAATATAGTCTTGAATACAAGCATTTATACAATTTCTACTCTTCTGAAAGCTAATACCTCGGAGCTTTTCTACAAGCCTTCTTTGCCTCAGTTTTATCATTGGCAAAGTTCCGTCCTTGAGAAACGAGACTATTGGGTCCATCCAACTAGGGCCCGCTTGTATGAAGTTCGCCCTTGCTAGTGTCTGTTTGTCATAGGCAGAGGTCACTAGGTTTTCTACCAATATAATCCTCAGAAGGCTTTTTCCAGTCGAGGTAGTTAGTGTTTCCAGTGAATCAGCATAGGAGTTTTTACTTCGAGTACTTGTTCTAAAGTAAAAGACTCGAAGTTGGCCTGTAGACACTTCACTTAGTTTGAGTACCACTGCATCCTTAGGTCCTTTGCCTTAAATCACAATGAACTTTCACAAATTTCTCTTCGAGCTTCTTGACAGTAATTAATCTCGCTTGGAGGGTCTTGTACTCAACCTCATTGTTTGTGGCCGAGAAGCTTAGACTCAGAGACTTCTCTAGCATAATTCTTTCTAGGGAGATTATCACGATTCTGATCCTTGAACCCTTCTGGTTAGCTACCCTGTCAACAAACAACTCCCAGGTTTGCCAAGATGAGATTGTGTTTAACCTAACTCCTTTCTCAGGCCTCCCTACCTCTTCAGAATCAAACTATTCCAATTCTTCAGTAAACTTCGCTACCAAGTCAGCAAGGACTTGTCCTTTCACCGTCGTCCGAGATAGATATTGAATGTCAAACAATCCCAACATTGTTCCCCACTTTTCCACTCTTCCATTGTAGTTAGATCTCCAAAGCAGTGCCTATAATGGCAATCGGGTGAGGATGACGATTGTGTGTGGTTGGAAGTAGTGTGGAAGCTTTTTTGTGTTATGAATGATGGCCAGGAAGGCTTTTTCTAGGGGAAGGTGTCGAGCTTCTGCTTCTTAGAGGGATTTGCTGACGTAATAAACTGGCTTTTGGATCCCTTCTTCAACTCGTATCAAGACCAAACTTACTAGGTGTGACGTAACAGCTATATAAGCATATAAGACCTCTTCTTTTTCTGGCCTGGACAGGATTAAAGGGTGAGCTAGATATGTCTTCAGCTCCTTAAAGGCCTTGTCACATTCCTCGAACCAGGAAAAATCCTTCCATCTATGTAATAATTGGAAAAAAGGTCTGCATCGATTGGCTAACCGAGATATGAATCAATTTAAGGCCACCTTTATTCCGGTCAAACGTTGAACTTCTTTAGGGTTCCAAGGTAGATGTAAATTGTGTATGACTTTATTCTAGTCGAGATTAAATTCGATTCCTCGGTGAGTAATCATGTAACCTAAAAATTTTCCCAACCTTACACCGAAGGAACACTTGGTTGCGTTTAAACAAAGCTTATTCTTCCTTAATATTGTAAAAACTTCATCTAGATTTGCCAAATGCTCTGACACCTTCTTACTTTTCACCACCACATCGACTATGTAGACCTTTACATTTTTGCCTAATTGAGTTTCAAATATCCTTGTCACCATTCTTTGGTATGTGGACCTGGCATTTTTCAGGCCAAAGGGTATTATTCAATAATGGTAATTCCCTATTGGAGTGAGGAAAGTAGTTTTCTCTTGATCTAAAAGTGCCAACGGGATCTAATGATAAACTTGGAAAGCGTCTACAAAGCTCATTCTGGGGTGGTCAAAGGTTCCAAAATTCAATTTACGATTCACAAATGATTTTTTATAGCTAGATAAACCTCATAGCTCATATGAATAATGATATTTTAATTGATATATATACTCATAAAATTATCCAATTGTAACATTTTGAATTCTACTCTATGAACATATATATACACTTGAAATTTTAGATTTTAGCTTGAAACAATATCATACTTGGGAGTTTATTATGTAATTATTTTTATGTTTTATTAGTTACAAAATTTTTTTGGAAAACCTTCCTTTTCATATATGATAAAGAAACTAAAGCTCTCTAATTCCTAATTACAAAAATACAATTGTCCTTTTATTCAAAAATGAAAACACAGCATCCCTGGCCTAATTCTCCAAAAGCGGAATAATAAAGAGGGAATTTGTTTTCAAAGGAAAATTATTAGGTACTTTTGGAATATCATAAATGCATACTCCCCCCTCTAACATAAATGGTGGGTCTCATCATGAATTTAATTAGTAGGACACACCATTTATGTGAGATAAGGGAGTACGCATTTATGGTATTTTGGGAGTACACAATAATTTTCCGTTTTCAAAAATGAAAAATGAATCTGTAGATTGTCAGGGAAAAACCAAAATCACAAAGTTCTTTCGGGCATGTTTGGTTAGCTGAAAAAAGCAATTTTTTTTTTTTTTTTTTTTTTGCTTTTAGCGGATCCCACCACTAAAAAATTAGTTTGGTACTAGCATTTGTATTTAGTTTTCATTTTTAGTATGGTAAAAGTTGGATTTGAGTGAGAAAAGTTACTCTTTTTTTGGACAAAATTTGGCTACAAAATTTATTGTAATCTTAAGTTACAACCTTATTCAATATTTTTTTATTGAAGGTGAATTTTGACAAATCCACCCTTGGATTATATCTTCTTCTTATATCTTTCATGCTTGCAAAATTTCCAAAAAATTAGAGATCAATAGTTATATCATCAATAAATTGTTTAAATTATAAGTTTTTGTAGTTTAAAATTATAAATAAAATATAAGCTTATAGATCATATAGTAAATAATATCCGATTAACACAAAATTCTTATATCTTTCATACTTGTAAAATTTCTAGAAAATTAGAGATCAATAACTATATCATCAATAAATTGTTTAAATTGTAAGTTTTTGTAGTTTAAAATTATAAATAAAATATAAGCTTATAGATCATATAGTAAATAATATCCGATTAACACAAAATTTGACATGCGTATTAAAAGCATAAAGAATATGCAATTCTTAGATTTTCAAAATATAGAGTAATTTTTCTTTATTGAGTAAAATTGTAGTTTTAAGTTGCAACTAGTTTTGTAGCTAAACTTTGTCCTTAAAAAAAAAATAGAAAACAATAACCAAACTTTTTTTTTTTGGAGAAATCAGACCCCAAGCCTAGGAATTTATTCAAAAACTAAAATCAATGAACATCACGAAACACAAGAGGAGCACTATATGTAGGAAGGTCTCCCAACCAAATCTACAACCCCACAACTGAACTTACTTTCTTAGCTAAAGCATCAGCGACAGAATTACACAGATGACTAACTAAATTATAATAAAAAATTGGAAAGCAGAAACTTGAACTCGAATATCATCCAAAACATTCCCATAGCTAGTGAGCTCACCCGACCCATACCAAAGAGCATCAATAACAGCAGCTGAATCCCCTTCAAAAACTACTCAGGAAAGGCCAATCTCTAGCGCAAACTGAACAGCTCTAAGATAGGCTAACGCTTCCAACTCAGGCACCGAACAACCAAGAGAAATGGAAACAAACATCGCTCCAATAGCTACACCACTACTGTCATCGAAGTAAGGTGTTTCGATGGTTGACTAGGCACATTATTATAGTGTTGACTCCTGTCACATGCTTGGACGTAGGACTTGGCATCTGCTTGCATTGATGGCCAATAGTATCTTACGCAAACAAGTTTATGGACAAGTGACCTTGCTCTTGAGTGGTTCCCACAAGCTCCTTCATGTACATCTCTCATGACATAGTTGGACTCATTTGGAGTTAAGCACCTTAGGTAGGGTTGAGAAAAATTCCTTTTATACAAAACATCATCTAAAAGAACAAACTTTGCTGCCTTAACTCTAAGCTTTCAAGCTTTTTCTTTATCTAAAGGGAGTAATCCGTCTTTCAGATAGGACATGATTGGTGTAGTCCAATTAGCTTCTCTGTCTATCTGTTGTACTTTAAGAACGTCTATACATGTAATGTATTAGACTTTGATCTGATCATCAACAAAGTCATCCGTAGAGGCTGCTTTGGCTAGACGATTAGCCTCTATGTTCTCCTCCCTTGGGATTTGGTGGAACTTTGCTATTGCGAAGTTTTTTATGCATTGTTTGGCTTTGCTCAAGTACTTCTTCATTTGCTCTCCTTTAGCTTCACAAGTTCCATTCTCTTGTTCTATGATCAACTGCGAATCTCCTTGGATGACTACTAATTCAGCTTCCAATATCTTAGCCAAATTCAGGCCTATGATGAGAGCTTCATATTTAGTTTCATTGTTGGTTGTTTGGAACTATAGATGTACTGCATATTCTAGATGATCCCCTTTAGGTGATTGTAAGACTAATCCAATCCTTCCTACATGTTGGGTAGACGAACCGTCTACATAGACGATCCATTCTTTTACCCTATTGTTTTCAACTTACTTATCATGAGCTAAAGTGAATTCTACAATAAAGTCGGCAAGTACTTGAGCTTTTATTGCTTCCCTTGGTTGGTACCTTATTTCAAACTCACTGAGTTCAACTGCCTATTAAGCTAGTCGGCTAGCTACTTCTAGCTTGTTCATGGCCTTCTTAAGTGGATGATCTGTCAGGACATAGATGGCATGGGCTTGGAAGTAAGGTCTGAGATTTCTAGCTACTGTCACCAATGAAGAAGCTAACTTCTCCATTAGTGGATATCATCCTTCATCCTTTCAGTGCCTTGCTAGTATAGTAGACAGGCTTCTGTACCTTCTCATCTTCTCTAATTAAAGCAGAGCTTACTACATGAAGGGATATTGCTAAGTAGAGGTACAGTTCTTCACCTGGTTTAGACAGGCTCAGCAAGTGGGTGATAGTGAGAAACGCTTTGAGATCTTCAAATGCTTACTAACATTTGTTGTCCATCTGAATGCCTTCCCGCCTTAAAAAATGGCAAACACTTATCAATAGCTTTTGAAACAAACCTGTTAAGTATGGCTACTCGTCCAATCAGGCTTTGCATTTCTTTCATGGTCTTTGGTGACTCCATATTCAATTTTGCTTGGATCTTGTTAGGGTTAGCTTCAATCCCTCTCTATGAGACCATGAACCCAATGAGCTTTCCCGACGAACCACCAAAGGCACATTTGCTTGGAATCAACTTCTTGTTGTATCATCTAAGTGCAATATTTTCAAATATCGAAGCTTCTCCTTGAAAATATCAAAATGAATTCTAGAGAGAACATGTGAGGAACCTGTGATGTTTTAAGAGATTAAAATGGGGACGATTCGGTCTTTTGACCATATGCCACCTTTACAGCTGTCATGTGACTTGTAGTAAGTCTAATTTCAATCCAATTTAATAGATAAGTAAACCGTAAGGTTCAAAGTGTGGAATGGTAACAGGGTTAAGTGTGCATTCTATATTTTAGGAAAGTATATATAATATGGGGTGTTAGGTTCTAAGTACTTAGGAACTAATGTATTAGAACTCTAATTTGTATTGTTGGCAAACCATGATCAAAACAGGTTTTTTTGTCTTGTTTTAGACTTGCTCGAAGTATATGTTTTATGTATATGTTTTATGTAAAGTTGGAATGGAGCTATTGCATAATTCATTGTGCATTTCGGTCTAGCTCAATCGATCGAAATTTAGACTCAATCGATTGAAAGTAGAGCAGAAATTTTTTTTTTTTTTTTCAGATTTTCCAACTCAGCCCTAAGCCCATATAACATGTAGGGTTTTAAGTTTTGCCCTAGGTATAAAGGGAAACCCTAGCCACATTTTTGAGGTTGCTCTATTTGCTGTGTGTGTGAATCTCTTGTGAGATCTAGAGGTGGTTTCCTTCACACATGCTTAGGATTATGAAGAAGGAGATTTCATTAAGAACTTGATGACCATTCAGTTGCTGCACTAAAGAGTTTAAAGATACGCAAGCAGGAGTACTTGTACTTGCTAGAGAATCCATGAAAGAAGGAGTCCGTGGTCTCGGAGCTTGCACGTGGTCGTGTCAGTAAGTTTTCAACATAAGGTAATAATAGGATGTTAGTGGTCTAAGTCACTATTGTAAAACTTTGATTCTTTCATAGTAGATTCAGTTTACCTTGAGGATAGCTAGGTTAAATCCTCCCCAGGTTTTTCCCGGTGTGGTTTCCTAAATCATCATATCTCTGTGTTCTTTATATTCCGCACATTACCTTGATATGATTATATGATTATGTTAACCTAGATCTAAAATTTGGACTAAGTAATCACTTGGCTAATTAACTAGATTAATCCAATTGTGTTTTAAAGGGTCTAAAAACTCACATGGGATATAATTTAGGGGGAGTAAATTGAAATATTTTCAAATTTTTTAAACTAGTGATCAAACATTCTAGAAATAAATAGTGTCTGAATAATTAGATGTAGACTTAAATACATGCTCACAATAATTTGATTCTTTTCAAAAATATCTGTTTCAAATTTCCAATAATTTGCAAACTTTCTTTGCCTGAACATTCAAAACTCTGTAATTCTAAAAATTAAAGAAAACAAAATTTTAGCTGAAGAAATATATTCAGAAAATTCTACTAAAGCAGACCGACAAATAAAAAAGAAAGAACTGTTTGTCAAACTTCCACAAAAAACTGGGGATTTGAAAAATCAAAACTTTACACAAAGTTAGACGCATCCTGCAATATAGAAGTAGACTAGACAATCAAATTTACGGACACAAACTAAGGTAAAGCTAAGCTCAAAAAGGCGAGCCACGAGCCCTTACATTGTAGGATGCACCGACATCAATTATCCTTTGTGACTTAGAATGTACATGTACGGACATGGACACGAACATAGGTACATGTACGACATGGATATCATTACAATACAAATACGATACGGATACGACACATGTATGACAACCTAAATAAAATGTCCATACATCCTAGTTTGTGACTGACATCTTCTAGGTCAACTAAACAACGTCTATTTTAGGCTGTACCACATACCTTTATTCTCAAAACACAATGAAATTCTTCCCCCAAATGTTTTTTTTTTTTCTTCGTCCATATATGTTTCAATTTTTTTTCCCCCTAAGAAGAAATTTTTAAAAGACAAAGTAGGTAATTATGATGGCATGATAAAAAGAACTACTAAAACTATAAAGCGAAATATTTTTTTTAATTGATATAAAGCGAAATTGATACTATTTACTCAGCATTGATTCCCAAGTCAACTTACATGTCCATTAAACAAAATATATCTTCTGTACTTTGCAAGCTCTTCAATTGAACTTCTGTACTTTGCAATCAGATCCCTGGTAATGAAATTCAAAATAGAAAAACATGAACACATATTGAGCAAGTAAAGCATACATCACAACAAATTTCAAATACAAGTAACCCAAACGGGCCAAACCTCCTATGATTCAAAACTGCATGCTCACTTTCATCCAGCTTCCGCTTCTGACCATCAACGGTCTGCAAACAATACCCCCACAATTTCTTAAATTACACAAACTCTCAATCGATAAAACACAAGTTTCAATATGAACTCCATGACAATTTTTGATACTGCAAAATCTTTTAGTACACAGTGCCATACTTAAATTCATAACAATTCATAATAAACTAAGATCAAATAATCATAATAAAGTATGATCAAATATAAGACCCTGGTCTTAAGTGCTTGCATGATGCACGTAATTGTGGAGTATAATGCGAAAATAAAATATGCAAATTTTCCAAAGTTGGCTTTATAAGTCAAAAGCGAATGAAATAACCGTGAATGATGAGCCATGGCCCATAGGGCCCTGCACCGAAAGGAAACCGCATGGATCCATAGTATTCCGCACATTATTCTTCTTTAATAATAATAATTTAAAAAAAAAAAAAAAAAAAGGTGCAATTATTGTGGTTTTACTTTAAGGTTTTAATCAGCCGTCAATGAACTCTTTTTAGTTTCAACTTTCAAGCATAGTTTTGAAACCCGAATTAGACCTTAGGTTCAACTCGGTTAATCGTAAACCATTCACTAAAACAGTTCTTTTAACTCCCAAAATCAGCATATGTAATTAAGTCAATGAACCATGCAACCGCCCAGTTTTAAAATGGTAGACAGTTCTCATGGTTCATATCAGAGCTTAAAAATGCCACAAAAAAAAAAAAGAACATTGGTAACTAAAGCACTTTATTATCGTCATTGTTAGAACATTAGCATAGATAGTGCTTAAAATTTAGTAATTTAACATCATAAAAAGTTACTTTATCTATTTTACTACCTCACTTTACAAAACACCCATCAATAGTGATTATTTTAGTGTTCAAAATAACAAAATAATATATCTTCTCCAAACTTCTCATTTCTTCTTCTCCATATCTCAGCCTACCTCCTCTTCATTTTTTTTTTTTTTAATAAATTTCTTAAGCTATGGCCAAAAATATGTCTCTCTTTCTTTTATTTATTTTTTCTTTCTTTCAATTTTTGTTCTGTCTTTTGTGGTGGTGATGGGTTTTGTGGCCAATTGTGGGTGTTGTTGCGATGAGTTTTGTGGCCGCTTGTGGGGGTGATGGTGATGGGTTTTGTTGGCTTTGGTTGTGGTGGGGTTTTGTGGCCGATTGTGGGTGTAGTTGTGATGGGTTTTGTACTTTTTTTTTTTTTTTTTTTGGTGGTGGTGATGGGTTTTGTGCCAATTGTGGGTGTGGTGGTAATGGGTTTTATGCCAATTGTGGGTGTAGTGGTAATGGGTTTTGTGGCCGATTGTGGGTGTTGTTGTGATGGTTTTTTTTTTTTTTTTTTCGATGGTGGTGACTGGCAGTGGGTTACAGGTGCAACGGTGGAGGCGATGGAGGTGGTTGTTGGTTTGGATAATGTGGTCTTTGTTTATCATTATTTTAGTAAGTTATTTATATTATTTTAAATGGATTACTAAAAATATAGATGCTTTGATGTTAGATATTTTGTAAAGTGAGTTGTTAAAATAAACAAAGTTGCTTTTTAAGTTGCTAAAAGATATAATTTTTAGCTCCTGAATGCTCTAAGTGCATTCCCATTAAAGGTTCTAAAAATGTTAAATGCTATTTTTTAGCATTTTTAGCACCTCAAATGATAAAAATACACTTCCATCAACACATGCTAAATCTTAAAAAATTTAGCACTGAGCTACAGTAAGCTATTAATAATAGCTTACTGTAGCTGGATTGTAAAAAATAAAAAATAAAAAAATTGTTTTTTATTCACCAACGGATCTATTTCTCATTTTTGTCTCTCTTTCCTATCTCAAATCTCTCTTCCCTCTTCTCACTTCTCTCTCCCGTGGTTCATGGTTTGTGGTTCGGTGTTGTCTCTTCTTCCAAAACCCAATCTCTACTCTTTGCTAATCTCTACTCGTCGCCAATCTCTGTTAGTCACTGATCAATAACAGCTCTCCTTCTGCAACGTTGCTAACTCATCTTCACCTCCATTGCCTCCATCTCTTAGGTTCGATCTCTTTACTCTTAGTCACTCGATCTCTTTACTCTTTGGCCACAACATCACCAGGTTGTCTCTGTCTCTAATTCGCCTCCATCACTAACATCGCCCACTCGCCCTCACCAATTCAGATCTATGATTATCTCTCTCTCTCTCATGCCTTGGGTTTCAATTTACAGGTTGTGGGTTTGTATAGGAGTTCTGATTTGAGCATATTTTAGTGGGTTTGTGATTTGGTTTTAGGTGGTAAGTTTGTGATTTGATTTTGGATGGATATAGTTTGTGGTGGACCGATGGTGGTGGGTATTTGTTTGATGGGTTTTTACGGTGGATCGGTGGTGGTTGATGGTGGGTGGGTATGAGTTTTATGGTTTAGTTTTGGGTTTGGATTTGTTTTTTTTTTGTGATTTTAGTGGTTGGGCGTTGAGATTATGGGCGGTGGTGGCTGTGGCTGTGGGCGGTGGTGGCTGGTAGCAGTGGGTGTGGGCAATAAAAGGGGGTGGGTTTTGTAGTGGGTTTGAGAGAAGACAGATACATAGAGAAAGAGAGAAAGAGAGAGGAAGAGATAAATTGAAAATAAAAAATAATTAACAAAATAATGAAGAAATAATATTTTAATGAAATGTTAAAAAATATAAAATTTTTGATGTTGGGTATATTGTAAAGTGGTATATTAAAATACATAAAGTAGGATTTAGAGATGTTAAATGCTAAAATATTTACATTCTCTATGAGAGCATTCGCACCTAGCATGCCATATGCCATATATTAGTCTATTTTACAATTTAAGCACAAAAAACCCCTTCATCCGGAATTGTAAAACCAATTATTACCCAAAAAAAAAAAAATTGCAATAGTGTTACAGTGCAATTCTAAAGGTAAAACTCCATTCTAGCACTATTATAAAACCAAAAATATTATTTTATTATTTTATTATTTTTCTCTCTCCACTTTGTCTCCCTAACTCTCCCACTCTCTCAGGTCTGTCTCCCACGTCTCTCTCTCTCAAATTTCTCCCTCTCCCTTTGCTCTCCCTCAGGCCACCATTGGCCACCATCGCCCAACAATACCAAGCCCAGGCCACGTCTCACCTAGCGACGCCCAAGCCCAGGCCGTCGTTGGCCATTGTCTCACGACGTGGCGTGGTCTGATGGGTCTCTCACGGTGTGGCATGGTCTGATGGGTCTTTCCAACCCCAAACTCTCAACCTCTCTTCAATCTAGTGGGTTTGTGGTGGAGATCATGGCGGATAGGTGGTGGGTTTCTATGGAGGTGTGGGTTATTTTGGCGTAGGTTTCTTTGGCGACGTGGTTCAGGTGGTGGGTGTGGTGGCAATTGTTGGCTCCAATTAGTTTGATGGTTTGTGTGTTTATGTGGCTTTATTGATGGTTTGATAGTTTTTGTTTGTACGTGTGTGGCTCTGTTGTTGGTTTGTGTTTGTGTTTGTGTGTATGGTTCTATGCGTGTGGTGATAGGTTTGGATAGATTGATCGGTGTATCATGAGTCTGCGTATGTGGCTGTGTGTGTTGAACTTGTGCTAGAGGTTGAGGGAAAAAGAGAGGAAAAGGAAGAGAAAAAGAGAAATAGTAAATATATATATATATATATATATATATATATATATATTTAAATAAAATGAAAAAAAAAATTTTAAAATATTGAATGTATTATAAAATGATATTGTATAATTAATAAAGTAGTTTTTTGAAATAAAATAGCACTCCCGAATCTGAATGCTCAAACCATTTACTCAAAAAGTGTGATAAATACTAAAAGGGTCCGGTTAATGTGTGCCCTAAAGGCACACATTAAGCTTTCTATTTTTAGAAACATTTTCTCGAAAATTGAAAAAACTGTCATTACTTTTTCAATTTTCGAGAAAATTTTTCCCAAAAATGAAAATTAATGTGTGCCCTAAGGGCACACATTAGTAAAATCCATACTAAAAAGCTATTTGTAGCACAAAACCAAGCTACAACAAAGATGCTATAATATAAAACAAAAAAATTAAATAAAAAAAAAGCTTTGGAACCCCAGTAAGCTGTCATCTGTGGCTACAATCTTATCTCTCTCCCTACTTTTCCTTAAAAAAAATATTTTTCATCTATTTCTTCTCTATTCAGTCCGTTTGTCTCTCTCTCTCTTTTTTCTCTTTCTTCTCTGTTCAATGTTCATCTTTTTTTTTTTCTCCTCTTTTCATCGGTTCTCTCTTTCTCACCGGTGAATCGTGATGGTAGTGGATCGTGGTCTTCGAATCTCCGTGGTGGTGAATCGTGGACCATTCTCTCTCCTTTTTCTGGGTTTCGGTGGATCCGGCTGTGGGTGATCGTGGTTCTTGGGTCACGGTGTTTCTGTGTGTCACTTTGATTCTGTGGGTAACGGTGTTTTAGAGTATGTGATGTGGGTTGATTCGGTGGCTATGGATTGAGGCTGGGTTTTTGGTGGTGGTCGTTGTTGGTGAGGGTGGCTGCATCAGATCAGATCGGGGTTGGGGTGGTCTTTTGGGTGGCTGGGGTGGGTTGTTTTTGGAGTTTTGTGGGTGGTGGGTGGTGGTTGGTTGTGGGCTTGCGAAGATGGTGAGCTGACTGTGAGGGTGATGATTGATGAAGAGAGAGGGACAGAAAGGATTGTGAGAAATCAATTAAAAAAAAATGAATAACTTTTAGGTGACATAACATGTGAAAATAGAACTTTGAGGCAGGATAAATGGTAAAATATTTAATAACTGAAATTGTGTTTTAAGACGTTACAAGGTAAAATTTTTAGAATTTTTGCCGTGACCAAATATCTCATTTAAAAGCTTAAAAAATTATTTTATCTATTATAAAATATTATTTTACAATTTATTTTATATCTCAACTCTTATTTTATCGTCCAACACATTAATAATATATTTATGTAATAAAATAATTGTTAAAATGTATATGTTAAAAAAATAATTAAAATGTAAAATTGGCATACCAATTTTTTTCAAATTTCATTTCAATTTTTTAATTTTGTTTCCTTTCGTTCATTTCATATTTAAGATTCAGATCTATTTGATTAAAACATTTTTATTAACTTTTGTTAAAAAATTTAAAAAAAAATTAGAAAATATTTTTAATCATTAATTAAATTTCTTTAATTTAAAAATTTTATAAAATTGAAAAATTAACTTAAAAATTAACATGAAAAATAATCTTAAAAATTAAAGGATTGTAATGTACAAAAAGAAAAATTAAAAGACTAAAATAAAATCTAAAAAAAACTTAGTTGGCCAATTTCACATTTTAGCTTTAAATAATATATCCCAAACGCCGACAAAACCCAAATGCAGTGAAAGAGGAATGATCAGGAGAAGAGGCTGAACGAATAAAACAGAATAAAAAAAGTAAATACAAGCTGATACAATAAGAGCCTACTGTAGCAATATTGTAAATTTGTTACGATATAAAAACCGGATAAAGCATCGTTTTAGTGTTTATGAATTGTAAAATACCATTTTAGAGTGCCCAATACTTATACTCTTAAGAAAACCCCAAAAGGCAAAAGAAGAATCAATTAATACAAAGAACCAAAAAGAAGTAGCAGTATAAGAGTAACATAATCTTCAATAATCTTTCTAAAAAAAATTCATTTTACAAAATCCCACCAAATAGAAAAGGAAAAAACTAAAAAATTTCTTACACAGCCGTAGTGTCCACACTGTAATAACTCAAAAGTTAGCTTCCACAAGTCGTCCGACGCCAGTCACAGCTTTAGTCCTTGTCTTCTGCGGCCTCCAGTCGACGACCGGTGATCAAATCTCTCCAAACTACGTTGGGATCTCTCTTTCTCTCACTGTTCTGGTTTTTTGGCTGAGAACTCTCATTTGTTTGTTGAAGACTTGAAGTCTACCTATATATTTGGGAATGTAGTTTCCACTTTCTAGCTTAGAAAATGATGCCTGTAACTTTGTGTACCACACACAATCAAAGACCACAAAAAATCAGATTTTTATTAATATTTGTTAAATTTAATTTTTAGTTTTGTTGATATAATATTTGTGTAGCACGGCAGCTTTTGACTTCATCAACTCACCTTTTTTATATTTTAGTAATATTTCATGTTAGATTTAAATTTGATACCGGTGTTTACTCGGTAATTCTTCCGTACTCTTTTCTGGGCACAGACTTATCTTGTTACCAAAATGTCATGTCTATCTTGCGCAGTATTAACGCATGTAAATATACTTTTGTCATATTTTCTTTGTTTTTTGTCACACTTAATAATTTTATTATCATATTAGATAATATTAATATCACATTTGATCATACTTTTATTACATTATGCTATACCAACATTATATGTGATTATATTTTTTTCACATTTAGTTGTCCCTTATTTTTTTCACACATTTGATAGGTTCTACTGTCACATTAGGCAATATCAAAATCACATTTGACCGTACTTTTGTCGCACTTGGTGGTACCATAATTTTTTTTCTCATATTTGACAATTTTATTGTCACATTGGACAATACCAACATCATATGTGACTATACTTTTATCACATTTGGTAGTTACTTTATTTTTTTTTCCCACATTTGACAGTTCTATCCTCACATTGTGCAGATAAAACTTAAGTACAGTACCTTAAGTGCTGTTTCTTAGGTTCTTCTCTTAAGATTCAATCATATGGCTACTTAACTTAAAAACACACTTTCATTTCATGAGAAAAAATTCATATGGCAGAATCTTAAAATGAGAACTTAAGGAACAGCACATAAGTACTATACCTATATCTTGCTCCACGTTGTGCAATACCAACATCACATGTGACTGTACTTTTTTCACATTCGATGATTCCCTTTTTTTTCTCACATTTGATGGTTCCATTGTCACAGTAGGCAGTACCAACATCATATTTGACTATACTTTTGTCACATTTGATAGTACTCTAATTTTTTTCCCATATTTGACAGTTTCATTGTCACATTGGATAGTACTAACATCACATGTGATTGTACTTTAAAAAATTAAGCTCAATTAACCGATTTTAACAAACATAAGCAACTCGGCCCTTTAAAAAATTTTAAAATAAAATAATTTTGTTCTTACCAAGAAGGAGATGCACACATCAAAAACACTAGTAAATAATAAATAATAAAACCCTTTAGTCGTTAAGTAGAAAAGCTGGAGGTCAAAGTCGCCGCACGCAACTAGTAGCAAAGCTGCTCACCTAACCTCAAGTTTTGGCTCCATCTCTAGTACCAACATCACATATGATTGTAGTTTTATCACATTCGGTATTTCCCTCATTTTTTGTTTTTACTCAATTTATTATTTGTTCTTTTTTCTATTTTTATATCCTAATTTATGATTTGTGTTAGTTTCTTAATTATAGATTATGAATAAGTTTGATTATGTTCTTAATATTAAAATAATTCTTAAATTCAAACATATTCACATTCTCAACAATCTTATATATTTATGATTATGGTCATGCTATATTCCCGTGACTAGACATCAGATTTAAAAGAAATTATTTTCGTGCTAAGGTATATCCCCATCAGTTGGGTCCAGAAACACAATATGCCCGTGATACCCTAGATAAAACTAGTTTTGATACCAATGAATAATCCCCATTAGCTAGGTATTAGAGTCAAAATATAGTTAAATTTCCAAAATCATATGTATCAAATCAGAGTTCAAACAAAAATATATCTAATTCAAATATATATATATATATAATCATATATTCAATATTCAAATATATTTGTGATAATTATTTGTTCTTTACTTTAAATTAGTTATAAAATTGAAATAAAATTGTAACAATTATAAACAATTTTCAGTAGTTAAAATACAGTAATATAAGCAAAATAAAATTAATTAAGATAAAGTTACTTGTCTGAGTTAACTCACCACAAAAGAATTTTTTTCTAATGCTTTCTCTAAAATCCTTAGATATCACGTAAAAAAAATTTTCAAGTACTATTTACTTAATAATCAAATAATTTAAGAAAATTTATAATGGTACAAAAAAATAAAAAACTAAAAATATATAATAATTTCTCATGAATATCTCACACCAAAAATCCACTGTATATATCCTTCACTTTCTGCCACTAATAGTTCCTAGCGATAAGGCCTCTAGTCAAAGTCAATTAGTCAAGGACTAAGCGTGTGCCACTAATAGTTCCTAGCGATAAGGCCTCTAGGCAAAGTCAATTTGTCAAGGACTAAGCGTGTGTTCCTTTCTTCTTTCTTCTTTCTTCTATTTCTTTCTTCTTCTTTTTTTTTTTTTAATCTCCTTCCACCTGCCACCACTAATTCTCTTTGAGATGAGGACAAAACCAAGCACAAGTAAGGCACATGGGCAATTACGGGATACTATTTTTTTGTTTTTTTAAACATCTGATAGCTTGTCAAACTACAAGCCTACGACATAACTTTTCCTATTCACCGTCACATATAATTGGACCTTTTTCACATTTAGTTTTTTTTTTTTTTTCTTTCTTCTCACATTTTATGGATCTATTCATTCTATTAATTCTCTCTGAGATGAGGACAAAACCAAGCACAAGGCACATGGGCAATTACGGGATACTATTTTTTTTTGTTTTTTTAAACATCTGATAGCTTGTCAAACTACAAGCCTACGACATGACTTTTCCTATTCACCGTCACATATAATTGGACTTTTTTCACTTTTTTTTTTTTTTTTTCTTCTCACATTTAATGGTTTTATTGTCATAGTATGTAGTACTAAGATCACATTTGATTATACTTTTATCACATTTTGTAGTTTTAACATCACATATAACTGTACTTTAAAATATTTAACTCGATTAACCAATTTTAACAAACACAAGCTACTCGGCCCTTTAAAAAATTTTAAAACAAAATAATTTTGTCCTTATCAAGAAGGAGATGCATACATCAAAAACATTAATAAATAACTAACTTTTGAGCACGTGCTTGTGCTCATGCTCAAAGGCACTTTTATTTTTTGGTTAAGGATTAATTTAGAGTATTCATCACATCTCTAGATTTTTTTTTTTTTTTTTTTTGGTGATTAGAAAATGTAATAATCTCAAATTTTAATAAATGCTCTAAATTAACCATTACCCAAAAAAATAGAAGAGCATCTCACGCGTGTGCTCAAAGGCTAGTATAAATAAAAAATACACACAACTCTCTCAGACTACTCTCCCTCTCTCTATGAAATTCAAATTCTTTATGAAAAGTGAAAACACACTCTCTTGCTCTGTGAAAACAAAACTCTCTCTCTCTCTCTCTCTCTCTCTCTCTCTCTCTCTCAGATAATGGGTTCCTATCACAGGAACTCTTTTCCACAAAAACACTCGGATCGAGCAACCACTAATTTCCAAAACGTAAGAATTCTTGATCAATTTTATAATCCTCTCTTCATAATTTTCATTTGAATTAAGGAATTATTAAAATTTAAAGTGTTCTCTAGGGTTTTGATCAATAACAGTTTAAGAATTTTGTTAATTTTTCATATGTGTGTGTGTGCATGTGCACGTGTAGATTGACCAGTTTATTCCAAATCGGTCGGCAATGGACTTTGATTACACACACTGCACATTCATTGAAGGCAGTAGGAAGCAGAAAGAAAACCCATCTCCATTGAGTGTGGCGTACTTGAAGCTACTTGTGGAGGCCTTGAATATCAATCGTACTCTAATCACAAAAATACCTAGAGGTGTAACAAGTATAACTTGAATCAATTTACTTTTTCGATGCATTACTTCACAGATCCAAAACTGAATATATAAAAATTTTAATGTACCAAATGAAATAATTAAATCTACGCAAGGCCCATTATAGCAAAAGTATAAAACTGGTAAGGAGATCAAAATGATAATGTAAAACTCACAAATAGCGTTTACGGGTCGTAAAAATTAGGAAAACCAAAAGTCAAAATAATGAACCTTATGAATCCTATAAAAAATTGAAGAGACTAAAAAAGAGAGAGAATAATAGGTACCTTTTCTTTCCCACTTTTTGGCCAAGCAGTTCATGCTATCTCTAGCCTGATACTCACGAATGTCCAAACGGAAAAATAATAAACGTGTACCTTTTCTTAGTTTAGTTTTTTTTTTATAAAAATTAATACTAATGTTTTTGGATAAACTTAGGGTGTTTTTTTTTTTTTTTTAATAATAATAAAGTAGTATTAGAAACTAAGGTTGTTTTTAAACTAATTTTTCTTTTAAAAAAAGCCGATAAATGTATAGTTACTTTGAAGAAATGAGTTAGTGGAAGAGTGTTCCTATTTTGTAGGCGATGTTTTAGTGTAAGTTAGATATGTATTTTCACCAGACTATCCTTTAGTTTTGTCTCTATTTAAACCTAGGAGTGTAGGGGTATTTTAGAACAAAAAAAATCTGGTCAAAACAGAAGAAACCCCTTAGATAGTAGCATAGATAAATAATAAAATATTTTAGCAGTTAAGTAGAAAAGCTGGAGGTCAGAGTCGCCGCACGCAGCTAGTAGCAAAGCTGCTCACCTAACCTTAAGTTTTGGTTCTGTCCCTTGTACCAACATCAAATATGATCATAGTTTTATCACATTCGGTGTTTCCCTCATTTTTTATTTTTACTCAATTTATTATTTGTTCTTTTTTCTATTTTTATATCTTAATTTATGATTTGTGTTAGTTTCTTAATTATAGATTATGAATAAGTTTGATTATGTTCTTAATATTAAAATAATTCTTAATTCAAACATATTCACATTCTCAACAATCTTATATATTTATGACTATGGTCACGCTATATTCCCGTGACTAAGCATCAGATTCAGAAGAAATTAGTTTCGTGCTAATGTATATCACCATTAGTTGGGTCCAGAAACACGATATGCTCATGATGTCCTAGATAAAACTAGTTTTGATGCCAATGAATAACCCCCATTGGTTGGGTATTAGAGTCAAAATATAGTTATATTATCCAAAATCATATATATCAAATCAGAGTTCAAACAAAAATATATAATTCAAATAAATAAATAAATAAATATATATATATATATATATATATAATCATATATTTAGTATTCAAATATATTTGTGATAATTCTTTGTTCTTTACTTCAAATTAGTAATACAATTGAAATAAAATTGTAACAATTATAAATAATTTTCAGTAGTTAAAGTAGTATAAGCAAAATAAAACCAATTAGGATAAGGTTACTTATCTCAGCTAGCTCACTACAAAAGAATTTCTCCCTAACACTTCCTCTAAAATCCTTAGATATTACCTAAAACAATTTTTCAATCACCATTTACTCAATAATCAAATAATTTAAAAACACTTATAACAGTACCCAAACCAAAAAAAAAAAAAAAGCTAAAAATATCTAATAATTTTTCATGAATATCTCATACCAAAAATCCACTATATATATTTCCTTTAAGGTTTGTTTGGTTGGAGGGGTGGAAAAGTGAGACGATAGAAAATATTTTATTTTCTCTCTTTTTTGTTTGGTTGGAAGTGAAAAAGTGGAGGGATGAAAAAAATGAGTTTGAATAAATTTACTCATATACCTTTGTTAAAGAATGATGCCAAATTTTTTTTAAAAAAAAGTGACAAATAACCACACAAAAACATGTTCCAAAAAAATCACATCCAGTAAAAATAGAAATAAACTATCACTCCCAAACCCTAAAAAATCAAAAAAGAAAAAAAGAAAAAAAAAAAGAGGAAATGTTAATGCCCAAGAAAAAGAAAAAAAGAAAAGTGAACGTGATTGACTAGAAGAAAAAATAAAAAAATAAAAAAACGACCACAACAACAACAACAACAACAACAAGAGGGACAACGTTGCTGCTTAGAGGAGAAAGAAGAAAGAAAGAAAAAAAAAAGACTTAAATTGAGGGTGTTTGTGTAAAGTGCATTTTTCAACACTTTTCCCTCCTCATTTTCATCCCAAATTGGGAGGATAAAAAAAGGTGAGTCAAGAGAAAAAAATTTCCCCATATTTTCTGTCTCTCTTGTTTTTTCTTCTTAACCAAATAGTAAAAAATATTAGGCGTAAATACTCTTTTCATCCCTATATTTTGGGGTCATTTCTATTTTGATCCCTATATTTCTATTTTATCACTTTTAGTCTCTAATCCAATTAACGCTTGTTATTTTAGTCATTTCTGTCACTCAACTAACAGAAAAAGCTGTCGTGGCAAACGGAGTGCACTGTTGACACAGTAAATGCTGACGTAGCGAATAAAATAATATTAAAAATGTCACATCAGCATCTAATTTTTTTTTTAAATTAATTTATCAATTTTAAACAAAAAAAAAAAACAACAGAATTAAAATTCAAAAAATACACAAATTTAGATCTGGGTTCATCTTCAACAAGAACAGAATGAACACAAACCCAGATTTTAAATATAAGAACACACCCAAATTTTCTAGTATTTTCTTGCCCTTTCATGTCAACCAAACACAAAAATATAAACACACACAAACCCCGGCAACCAATGGACTCAAGCCAGTGAAGAACTCAATTTTTGAACTCAGATTGGTTTTAAGGAAAATTAAGATACTCTTAACCATTTTCTTGGCAACCAAACAAATTTTTTAGTTTCACAAAAGAATTTCCAGACAACCAACTAAATTTTTGATGTCAATCCTAAGATCTAAACGTTTTCACAAACCCAACAAATCCCCTTATACACAAACCCAACAAATTCTCTATCACAAACCCATATTATCCCTTTTCAAATTTATCAAAAATCCAAAAGAAATACAATAGACTTAACCCAGATAAAGAGAGAATGAGATGAGAAAGTGAGGAGGGAGAGGGGTTTCAAATCAACTTAGAAACCCACGTGATGGCGCCGGCGGCAGTGTCCTGCCACCTCACCACGCTCCTCAACCTCACCCTCATACTCACGCCCACTCTCACCACTAGCACCAACAAATGATTCTCGGCAATAGCAATGGCAACGACGAGGACCAAGAAGTTGAAGTCGAAGTCAAGGCTCCCAAGAAGCGAGCCGAGACATGGGTCCAAGACGAGAGAGCTGAGACATGGGTCCAAGCCGAAGTCAAACAAGCACTTGTGGGAGCAGATTTCATTGGAGATGAGAGAAAAAGGGTTCGATCGATCACCCACCATGTGCACCGATAAGTGGAGGAACTTGCTTAAAGAGTTCAAAAAGGCAAAGCACTAGAGGGAGAAAGAAGAAAAAGAAGAAGAAAGAAAGAATGGGGGGTGGAGAAACTAAGAGAAAGATCTGGGAAGAAGAAGAAAATAAAGTAGAAAAAGAAACCAAATACAAACAAAAAAAGATCTAAATTTCACCATTTTTTTATATTTTAATTATGTTTTTTTTTCTTTTTATAATTTTTATAATTGATAAATTTAATTTTTTAAGTTAGATGCTGATGTGGATGCCGATCTAGCATTTTTTAATATTATTTTATTCGCCACATCAGCATTTACTATGTTAACAATGCACTCTGTTTGCCACGTCAGCTTTTTCTATTAGTTGAGTGACAGAAAGGACTAAAATAACAAGCGTTAATTGGATTAAGAATTAAAGATGGTAAAATAAAAATGTAGGGACTAAAATAAAAATGATCCCAAAATATAAAGACGAAAAGTGCATTTATGTTAAAATATTATTTTTACCTTATTTTCCATCTTTATTGTTTTTATCCCAACCAAACATAACCAATAGTTCCTAGCGATGATGCCTGTGGATTACATGTAGGGTCAAAGTCAATTTGTAAAGGACTGTGCGTGTGTTCCTTTCTTCTTCTTCTTCTTCTTTTATTTTTTTATTTTTAATCTCCTGCCACCTGCCACCATTAATTCTCTTGAGACGAGGTCAAAACCAATCACAAGTAAGGCACATGGGCAATTACGGGATACTTTTTTAAATAAAAAAAACATCTGATAGCTTGCCAGACTACAAGCCGGTTTCCTATTCAACAAAATCAGAATTCGGTAAACCTGTGCAGAACCGGACCCATTAAACCTAAAAATCTGCAGCTTGGTTTTACACTTTTTTTTTTGTTGAGAAAGTGTTTTTACACTTAACACGCAACAAAGAGCACAGAAAATATAAATTTAAGGTATATTTAGATACTGTTTATATTATTAAAAATTAAAAATTAAAATTTTTTTGGTTAAAAACTAAAAATTGAAAATACTATAGTAAAATAATTTTTAAATATGTAAATAGTACCGTAGGAACCATTTTTAACAAAAGTTTTGTTGAAAAAAGAGATTTGTGGATCTCGTGAACAATACACAGGATCCATTGAAATAGCGTAATTTTGCTGAAAAAGCACTTACCCAAATCTGAAAATGTGAAACACTATTATTCTCAAAAAAAAAAAAAAAAAGGCAGATGCAGACGCACGGTTTCGGCACTATCCAAACGCACACTTAAATCCTTCTTTTTTAATATCGTAAACTCATTGGAAATTTTTTTTTTTAAACGGGAACATTCATATAACATAAGAGAATCATGGTACAAGGCATTCAACAGGGCCGGCTCAATGAATTTGGGGGCCCCAGGCGAAAGCTTTAAATGGAGCATTTTATTATATTTAATTATAAATTTATATTTTTTTTAATTAAAATTTATTTTTCTTGCTTTTTGAGAGGCAAAATTACTAATTAAATTTTTGCATTCAAGTTCCGCTAATATTTCCTTTTCAATTGATAATATGGCTAATCCACTTAATCTTTCTTGTAACATAGTTGATCTTAAATAGGATTTTATTAATTTTAATTTTGAAAAACTTCTTTTTGCGGAAGCAACTGTAATAGGTATAATTAGTAATATTCTAAAAGCAATACATGCATTTGGAAAAGATTCTAGCCTCTTTATATAATTTAGTACATTAATTGGAAAGTTTTCATTTATTTGCAAAACTTCTTTTAAAACTTTTAGTTCTGAAAATAAATCTAAGCCATCAATATCGGAATAAGTTTCATGTGTGAGAAAACATTCAAGATTAAGACAATTTTTTTTCAAACTATACAATTTTTTGATGGGATATTATATAATATATTATTACTATTTGAGGGGCCTTTTTATCAATAGGGGCCTTAGGCCATTGCCTAAGTGGCCTATAGCTTCAACCGGCCCTAGCATTCAAAGCTGGTGGGGATGAATCCTCCATCCAAAACACATCCCCAGAAATATTCCTAGCATGCTGCGCACGAGCATGAGCTACCTAGTTACCCCCTCTCCTAATACAACTGAAATTTACCCACTGCATCCCACAAACTAAGTGGTGCACATCATCCACCAAATTGCCTAAAAGCGACTGATCAGCCAAGGAAGAAGATAAAGCTTTCATTACATTACTATTATCCTCTTCAATCACAAGCTCAGTAAAGCTAGCATCAATGGCAAACTCTACTGCCTTCCTGCATGCTAACAACTCCGCTTCTTTGCTACTACTCACCGGTGGTCCTCATGCTGACATTGCTACCATGACCTCGCCCTTATCCGTAAAATGGCACCAAACCCAGTCCATTTAGCTTCCACAAACACTGTTGCATCAAAATTTAATTTGAAGACCAAATTTAAAGGTGGTTTCCACACGTCACCAACTGAATGCACCACACCATCAACACGCAAATTTCCTTGAGAATTCTGGTATTCCTCCAAGTACTCCACAGCTCTCTTGCATAACATTGGAAATTTAAATAGCTTAATACTGGCTAAAAAAAACTATTCTAATTTTATATAAAGTTTAGATTTGGTTAAAGATGAAATTTTTTAGGCTCTTACCTTAAATGTGTTGTTAGTCTTTCTCTACTTAAAAATACTGAGAAGTCTTACTTTAAATTTATCTATAGTTATAAGCTAACTTAATTAGTTTATATAGAGATAGGATTTTGACATTATTTTCTAAAAACTCCCTTAGTAATATAAATTATAAAATTAACCCCATAAAGAGATTTACTTAAATACCCCTCCCGTTAAGTCCCTTTTTTTATTCTTTTTGTTATGGGTATTACAAGTTCAAATTACTATTAAATAATTATAGAAATAGAAAAATAAAGTTGAATTCTAAATATTTTTTAAAAGCAATCAAGGCAGTGAGACGATAAACAACTTTCAAGGAGTATTGCTATACTTTTATACTTTATATTGAATTATTTTCTCAATTTGTTTTTGAGTAATCAAATTACATGTTTAAACTTTATTTATTAAGTTTAATCGCTTGAATTAATTGTCATTAGTTATGAATTGATTATATTTTTGTTTCTTTATTTTTGATAATATGAAAAATCGTTGATGGAAACTAAGTAAATTTACTTAGGTATGAATTATACATTATAGTTTACATATATATTGCATTTTGGATGAAGTTTACTTTATTATTATATAATTGTTTATTTGCCAATGGTCTTGTAATTGAATTGGCACCTCCCTATGTACAAAGTGTTTGGGGGTCTAGAGGAGTGTTGATATCTTATTTTGTCCGTCCTCAATTTGCGTGCCGAACCCCTAAAATCCAAGAATATTATTTTCTTTCCATAGGGCCGCGAGAACATCTAGAATGACGTGGCGTAACCCATTCTAACATCGGAGCTCTCAAAGTGCATTTTTCAGCCAAAATGACCAAGACACCCCTAGTCAGCCCTAGGTTGACCGAAGGTCAAATAAGTTCAAAATCCTCACAAAATAACATTTTTCATGATTTACATCAAATCCGAGCTTCTCAGAGACTTTCAGCAACTTTGACCAAGTTTGACTAAGTTTGCCCTAGAGTTAACCCCGAGTGGGCCCAAAAACCCTAATTTTGATCCAACCGTCAGAACAAGTTGAAACTAATGCCACTGCAAATATTATCAAATTCTCATTCCAATGACTATTCATGGGTCAAAATCGGAGCTAGAAAGACCGAGATATCATGAAAACTAGGATAACGCATCGATCAATGCACCACTAACTTCCTAGAGCCATAACTTTTGATCCAACCATTAGATTTTCAAGTCCCATACTTTTTTAGAATCAGGAAGTCAACACATTTTCAAAGATGTCAAGATCAACCCAATCAAAGGAACTTTTGAAGAGCCGCTGCCTCAGAAAGCGTGTTGGGGCTATAAATAGCCCCAAGCACCCCCTAGACCAAAAAAGGAAAAAAAAAAAAAAAAAGGAGGAGGCTCCCCAAGTTGTCTGCTTTGCCTGGATGTTTTCTACACGTTTTTTTCTCTCTTCCAAAAAAAAAAACACACACACACATAAAAAAAACATCAAAGCCTCTTGATTGTTCATTCTTCACCAAAAATACAAGGTAGTGTTCTTGCACCCAATCTTCTTTTCCTTGGTTCTACATCTTGGATTTAGGGTTTAGCGGTGTGGATGTAGCTTTTTAGCTACTATCCACACTCCTAACTTTTTAAATCTTTTTCTAGCATTTATCTTGCTCTTTTTGCCTTAATAACATGATTCATTGCTTTCTTTAGCATGTTTCTTGCTTTATCTTGCTCTTAGCATGTTCTTAGCTTAGATCCATGTTCTTTCATGCTTGTTTATATAATTTTTTGCCTCGATCTACATGTTTTTTGCTTTATGCCATGTTTTCCCATGTTTTGTTGCCCTTTTCGTTCTATGTTGATATTAGGGTTACATGCTCACATGCTTGTATGATATTTTTGACTGTGCCTTGTTTGGATCTATGTGTTTATGTGTACATTTCCATGTTGTATGGTTAGATCCTTGTCTTCACATGCTTATAGGCTTGGATTCATGTTCTTCCATGTTTATGTGCTAGGATCTATATGTTTACATGCATGTTTCTATGCCTACACGCCTACATGCTTAGATCTATGTTCTCTACATACTTTATGCCATCTTTCATGTGCTTGTGTGCTCCATGCCATGTTTGTGTGCCTAGGCCTAAGCTATGTTTGTCATGCCATGTGCTATTGTAGCACTTTTGTCGCTTTTGTCACTCTTCCTTTTGTTTTGGCCTATTGGTTTGAATATGATCTTTATCCTATGGTCTTGGTCCTCATTCATATGCCTTGGCCCATATCAAAGGGTTTGGATCACCCCATTTGCATGTCTATGTTTGCTCGCTTTTATGCTCTATCTTCCATGTTAGCCTCTCTAGTTCTAGGCTTCGCCACGCTTGACGCTCTTAGTGGATTTGTGGTTGTGTGGTTACATACAATGCCCTTGAGGCCTAGTTTGGGTGTATTCAATTGGGATGCGTCTCCAGATGCATGAGTCTTGCTTGCTAGTGTGTCATCCATGCTTTAACACAATGAAGTTATGGACATTTGATCCAAACCTACATTTGTCCCTCGTAGACACCACCTTTTGTTTGTTTTCTTGCTCGTTCACCTTCTCGTTTGTTTGCTTTTTTTCTTGTTTCTTTGCTTGCCATGTCTATCATGCTCATATGCTTTATACCTCTTTCATATGCTCTTTGCGTCTTTTCCTTCCCTTGCTTTTCTGCTAGTTTCTTGTCTTTGCCCTTGCATGTAGACATATGGAGTGAGGACACTTGGAGCTAGGGCATGGTCTCCCAGGCGCAAGCAAAAAGGGCGCGGATGCAAGCATGTAAATATGAGTCGAGCGGCTATGTTTAGTTGGTTTAGGGGTTTAGCCTCTCCCATTGGGTTATGTACTCTTTTAAAACCCCCTTCCTTCCCCCCCCTCCTCCACCGAAGCTCCGTGCAAATCACGTTGATCATTCGAGAGGGGCCTCCAATGGGCCCTGCGGGTGCGGTTCTCCATTTTGGACCGAGCGTCGACAGGGAGAATGGGTTCAAATTGGGAGATTAGCATCATGTTGTAATTTTATATATATATATATATATATAATTGTTTATTTATTTTTGTTGATGTCCATTAATATTTTTTGGTTCTAGTACCATATGCCTCCTTTATTATAGTCCTTGAGCTCCCATATGAGTACATTTTCTTTTTGTACAATTTCTTTTTGTGGATTATCCAAAACCTAAATTATCCTCAGGCAGCTGTTTCAGACGGCAAGACCATCAAAACTTCCATGGGATAGGTTCTATTTTATAGGATGTTCAAAGAAATGGCAACATGTCTTGTTGAATGGAACAAACTTGATAAGATTAGAGCAAGAAAAGAGACCAAGACACAACACCTTGACTCGGTCCATTTACTGATTTCTGATGATAAAATACATATATATATATATATATATATATATAGATAGATAGGTTGTAATAATAATGTTTGAGTTTGGAGAATATTGTTTCATAAAGTGAAAATTCAAGTTCTGGAATTTTCTAAGTGAAAATTCTAAATACAGCATTTTCGATCGATCGAAGTTTGGCTTGATCGACCAATCAAAAATGGTAAGAAAATAATCCTGGAGTCTCTGGATGTCTCAATCGCTGTTTGATTCTTTATTGACCGATTGAAAAGAGCACTCGATCAATTGAAAGTAATTTTTGACCGATCAAAAATCATGAAACAGGATTTTCTGTAGAATTTTCTAGTGATTATTCAGAAAGGTTGAAGAGGTTTCAAGCTTTGTTAACGGTTTTATGAAACATTTTAACTCTCCATATGTGCCTTTTGATAAAATATAACCTTATGGGTATAAATAGAGGCTTATGTAAGTTTGAGAGAAACACAAGAAATCTTGTAGTCATTCTCCAAAATTGCTATCGATAGAACGCAACATCTTGATTGTATCCTAGGGACAAATTTGCAATAACCCTTTAGTAACAATAGTGTGGGGGGCATATTGTCTAAGGAAAACGATAGAGTGCCTCCAAGTTATCTATTTTCTATTTGTCTTTTTGTCTTATCTTTATTCTTCCATTATTACTTTGAGTAATATTCCCAACATATATATATATATATATATATATATATATATATATATATATATATATATATATATGTACCTTTCTTTCATCCCATTTGTTGCTTCCATCAAGTGTATCAATGTGCACCACCCTGTAACTAAGATGACAATGATTTTTGTCATAGTGATAGATGAACCCCACCCAAAAGGACAAAAAATATCATATTCAAGAGATGTATAGGGTTCAAATATCTCATTCTTCATTGTTGGGTTAAGATTGCTTGACCCCAGTTAATTAATTCAATTATCCAAGTTGATTAATTAGGTTAAATTGCATGCAAATTGTGAAGGTACCAACAAATCACCAAAAATACTAAATGCAGCAGAAAATAAATTAGACACGGTGATTTGTTAACAAATGAGGAAAACCTTGCAAGGAAAAAAACCATGCCGAGTAATTTTAAGGTCACAATTTCCAAGAATCTACTAATCAAAAATCAAGCGGTGATGTGCATGAAATATATATAATAAAATACTCACATATCTACATATTTAGCCTTACTTTTATGTTATTCTGTGACTGATTATATAATATCTTTGTGTTGTAGGTAACAAGGGCTTTACTTGCAAAGTGGGGCTAGGCCAATTGAATCAAGCCAACTTACATCCAGCTAGGCATGAATTCAAGAGAAGACCAACTCAATTAAATTTAAGTCCAATTGGAGCAAGGAATCAAAGGAAATTTGCACCAAATCCAAGTCCAATTCGGATTAGGATTCCAGCCTGCACATCAGTTAGTATTTTCAGCATAACTTTCGGATCAGATGTCCAATCGAGGTGATTCAAGTTGGGCTGGAAAGTTAACTTAAAGGGCTACAACTTTGTAGTTTACTAAAAGTCCGAATTAAGACATTAAATGGGCCGAAATCGTCGGTTAAGTGAAGCCTAAAAATCTGGGATTTTCTCCAAACGGAAATTCAACTTGTAATAGGATTCCTTTACCTATTTAAAGGCTTTTTAGGGCAAAATTCAAGGAGGCCAGTGCTAGGGCTGAGGGCTGAATGTATAGAGAGTTGCGGCTACCTCTTCCATAACAGTTAGTTTTATTTTATTTGTCTAGTTTAATGTTTAGTATTTTATTTTTGTGTTTTTTTTCAATTACTATGAGTAGCTAAATTTATAATTAGGGTTGAGGATGAAACCTTGTTAAGGATTATCGGTAATATTTATGTGATTTGATTTTTCCCACAATAGATGTTCTTTAATGATTTAAATTGTTCTCGCTTCATAACAATTGACTAAGATGGGATTCTAGATATGAGTTCAATCATGTTTTTCTCATGATTTAGGATTTGTCTTAATTAATTGAATGCTTGGTTTATTAATTCTTGATTATAAAATTGGATATCGCTTGTGATTTGTTTGTCAATGGATACAATTTATGATTTGATTTTTAGAATTGGATATATCTTGTGATTTGTTTGGCTACGGATACAATTGATGATTTGATTTTATACTAAAGAAGCGAAGAAGAACATGCTTTAGATTTTTAAACATAAGTTTTAATGATGATATTTTCCATGATAGCAAGATTGATTTCTAGATTATCATGTAGTGAGTTGGGAAAAATTAATGATCATAAATATATGCTGATATGACTTGCAAGGCGGATTCCAAAACCTTAATTCCTTTCCCTTGATTATTTACATCTTTTTATTGCTTTATATCTTTGCTTAGATTAATTATTTTTTTTAGTTTATTTAATTTCAAAACAACCAATTTTTATTAAACTAGATTAGGATTAATTTGGTTAAGATTTGATTTAATTTTCCTACGTTCATTCAAGTCCTTGTGGGTTCGACCTCGTTCTTGTCCAACTATACTTCGGTACGGTTCATACACTTGCGAGTATTTTAAAATTTCACAACAAGCGGTTACAAGTATAAAGAATCTTACCAACTATCCTGGCCTAACCCGAAATACCAACCTACAATTGAATCTTTACTCCAATACCTAATTGGACTTAATCTTGTAGTAGTTTTCTTTTCTTTGATGCATAAACCTCCAATTTTTGATTGACCCTTTGCATGGATCCTAGTAAGTGATTAACTCAAGTAACTTGAACAGATGTTGTTGGCTACAACGTTCTTCACTTCATCAACAATAAAGGTCAGGAAGCACTTGGTTATAAAACCCTATGGCGTACAAACACAATAACTTCTTATAGAGAAAATAAGCCTTTTGGTCTTTGTATCCATGTGTGACGGCTCTTAAAATAAGCTTTATGTAAATTTGTGATTTACAATTATTTTGTGTTGGCTTTAATTCCGTGGCAAATTTGATTGTAATTATGTTCAATCTTTTATACCCTGTATTTTATGTGAGATTTTATTGTAAGGGTGGTGTGTGAAAGAGAGTGTGAAGACTCAAGGCAATTGAAGACCAAAGAAGTTTTCGCGGGTAGCCTTCCTGCAAAGTGAAGCATGTACTCATCACATAACTGGAATGCGAAGAGTCATGACAGCTGGTTTTCGTGAGTGTCTCGTGGGTAAAGCCTTCCTGTGAGATACCTACGAAACATTCTGTTTTGCCAATTTGTCATATCTGATACACCCTGTCCCTACCCACACTATATATACCCACATTACCCATATATATTGAGGTATTCTTTTTAGAGAGAAAACCCTAGCCACTATCCTTGAGAGTGAGAGATTGTTATATCCACAATTCTCTACACAATCTATTGTGGTTTTTCTCAACTCCTACCTCTCAATTTCCAAATCCTTGAGAGGTTGATAGCCTAAACACTTACCACACCCATCCTGAGTGTAAAGTGAGGTTTGGGTGCTGCTGGGAAGCATTAGAAGAAGCCATTTTTTTGGTGGATGCAATCGGGCTAAATTGCGTGATCCGGAGAGTTAGAGAAGACAAGGTTTGGCAAAGTCAGTTGGTAGCAAGAGCTTGAAGGGCTCGAGTACATGGGGTAAACTAGGCTTGGAGGGTCTTTTGTTATTCATATACTCCAACTTATTCTCTAGTGGATCGAGTTATTGCTTGGAGGGCGGTGGAGAAATTTTTTGTTGAGTTCTTCAGTTTCCTCTTCAATAACACATTGGCGTGTTATCTTGTGTTTGCATTCTTCTTCCCTAATTTTTTAGCTTTCATTTTACTGCTATGATTTGATGAATATGGATTAGAGTAGTTATATTGTTTATCCGCTCGTATTTACTCTATTCCACACTTAGTTTAAGTTAGAGTAAAATCAACTGAGCCGTAATTTTAATTTGGGGGTCTAAACAGCTTTTGTGTTTTCACACAAATTCGAGCTTTCAATTGGTATCAAAGCGGGTACACTTGCTGTGGTTTCATTACCTAAGTGTGATCCTAGACCCTTTTTGAGATGGATCAATCTCAATCACTTAATGCTCCTCCATACTTTGATGGGAGCAATTACACTTTTTGGAAAGTCTGTATGAGGGCATTTCTATGTTCCATTGATGATAGTGTTTGGGACACTGTTGAGATAGGATGGACTAGGTCGGAGGCTGCCAAATCCACATGGGATAAGGCAGCTCTTGCGGCGGCTAATGCTAATAGCAAGGCTTTAAATGCTATTTTCTGTGGTGTTTCTCCTGACGAATTTCATAGGATCTCTCATGTCACAATTGCCAAGGAGGCGTGGCAAATCTTGAAGACGACCTATGAAGGCACCAAAAAGGTGAAGGACACTAAGTTGCAAATGCTTACCACACACTTCGAGGAGCTGAAGATGAGTGAAGACGAGTCATTTGACTCGTTTTATGGGAAGCTAAATGAAGTGGTGATTGGGAAATTCAACTTGGGAGAAAAGACGTAGGACTCCAAGATTGTGAGGAAGATTCTACGCTCATTGCCTGAGAGTTTCCGTGCAAAGGTCATTGCCATCGAAGAGAGCAAAGACCTTGATGAGATTAAAATTCAAGAACTCAAGGTTCTGTTCAAACCTATGAGCTATCTCTACCATCTTAAAGGAAGAGCAAATCAATTGCTCTCAAGACAGTCAATGAGAGATTAGAAGCTCAAGACTCCTCAGATGAGGATGAGGTTGAAAAGGGTGTGGCATATCTTGCTAAGAACTTCCATAAGTTCCTAAAGTTCAAGAGAGATGGAAAGTCTTTTGAGAAGGGTAAATTCTCAAAGTTTAAGAAGGACAAGAAAGACTTCAGGAAGAAGGATTCAAGAGACTACTCACTGAAATGGTCATGTGCTTTAAGTGCAAAGGGCATGGGCATGTGAAGAAAGAATGCCCCACGTATTTGAAAGCGAAGGGTAAAGTCTTTGCAACTACCCTTAATGACTCAGATGGTTCAAATTCTGATTCGGAAGAAAACTGTGACGAAGAAGGAAATTACTCCGCATTTATGACCATTGCACCCGTGGACTCATTGGAAGATTTGAGCCTTCTAGTGGAAGAACTTGGCGAGCTTGCCAAAGTAGAGTCTATGGGAATTAAGGAAGAATCTAATGATGAAGATGAAGGAACCAAGGAACTGCAAGAATCCTATAATTTTCTTCTTGAGAAAATCGGAGAGTATTCTAGAGTGACTAAGGCAGCCATTAGAAAAATGAAGAAAGCTTAACAAGACTACAAAAGCATAATTGTAAGGTACAAGGAAACGAAGTGTGAAGTTGAGGCGCTGAATGGAGAACTAATCGAGGCCTACTCCAAGATCAAGTTTCTTGAGCTTGAAGTGATTCAAGCTAATGCCAAAATGGAGCGCATTACATCCAAGAAACTTGATGAGGTGCTTGCACATCAAAAGCCTTTTTCTAACAAAAGTGGCTTATGATATTCCGGAGAGAGTAGTTCAAGTGCCAATGTGTCCAAGGAGATGAAGTTTGTTAAAGCTAAGGAACCAATGGTAGCAACTCCAAGTGTTGAGAATGCAAAAGTGGAGAAGAAGCCAAATGGAACTACTCAAAAGGTTTTGACAAAACCTCAAAATCCATTTATGGCCAAACCCAAGGCTAAAGAGAAGTCTCTCCCAAAGTCTCAAAGAGGTCTTCAAGTTCAACACTTCTGCCTCCATTGTGGAGTTAGAGGAAACACAAGACCTAATTGTTATAAACTTTATGCATTGAAGAAAGTAGATTCTCAAAGGCTAAGAGGACAAGGACAAAGAAATTGGAATGCCAAGCAATCTAAAGGGTGAGAAGCTGGTTCCAGTTTTGGTGATGTGATAAAGATAATAGATACCATCACTTCTTGTTTGGCAAGGTTCAGCAAAAGGTTTGAGAATCATAGTTCTAGTACCCAATCCTCTAAGGATATCACCCCAAATGCACGTGCCGTGTGGGTGAAGAAGGGTACACATGCATAAGCATTAAACCATGCCCATGCATCAATTCTTCCTATATGGTGTGACATTGAATTGGTTGTTTGCTTATGTTTCACATTTTAGCATGTTTCTTTTCAAGTTTGTTTTGTAGTTGTTGTTTTTGTTGATCTTACTTTACATGTTTTGTTTTTGAGTGAGTTGAAAAAATTAAAAAACCCATAAAAATTAAAAAATCTCAAAAAAGTTTGATCACTTATGTTGTGTATTTCACATGTGAGTTTGGCCTAGTACATTTGTACTAATAGCGTAGTGCATTTACAAGCTTAGCTTGTTATGTATGCACATTTATCTTCGTGGGAAAAATCTTGAAATCTATGAGTGACTATTGTAAATCAATCTTCAAGCTTGTCATGAATGATTGGTCAATAGTCTTGATGGTTTTGATACATGCATAGACTTGTACCTATATATCTTCCCACACTTTTTATGTTTTTGCTTAAACAGCTCAACCAATGTAAATCTCAAAATGAAAAGAGATAATGAGCTATAAAAGCCATCACACATACTAGTATTTGACTAGGAAAAAGGGAAAGCGACTTGTATTGAAATGTATGGTGCTCAAAAAGCCAAAGGCTTATTCACAAAATTGAAATATTAAAAATTTCAGGCACCGATCTCAAAATGAGATGTATTGTTAAAAAAATGATCAAATGTTATAAATTATAAAGAAGCCAAATGAAAAAGCTTTAAAGATGTGTAATCATTTTTGTGGGAGGTCATATATGTTCATTTCTATAATTGAGATAGACCTCTTGACCTATTACCAGTTGTGTATGACTTGATTGAATTGATCATTGAAACTTCATTCTGGACTAAGGACTATTCCACATTTGATACTCACACACAACACATAAGACTTTTGTTCAATGAATGCTTATTTCATTTGTGTGATTGTACATGATCAAATGTGATGTGTATACTCAAATGCTTGTTGATCAAACCCAAAAATATTTTTAAGTATTTTATATGTTTTTTAAAGTGTTTTTATGCTTTCGTGTTTTGATTTTTTGTTAAAATTACATTTCTCATGTTTTTCATCAAAAACTTCTTCAAAGGCATTTTTGCGAGAAGCTCGTGACTAAGCTCTTCCTGCGAAAATGAGTTAAGGCAAAATATGAAAACACAGAATTTCAAATAGAAACTTTCGCGACTTTTTTGTGAGTAAAGTCTTCCCGTGAAACCTTTTGTGCTTCAGAGGCATTTTTGGTGAGTAACTTTGTGGGAAGCTAATTCGCCAAAAACGCGTGTTTTTAGTTTTATAGGGCTAATGTTGACAGTTTTTCAAATCACTTGTTTTTCCCTCACTTTGCCTTCCTCGTGCTTCTCTCAACCCCAAACTGATTTTCACTCAAAAACCCAATCAAAACTTAAGAGAAAACTTCTTCAAATCATAAGTTAAGACATATGTATTTCTCATGTTATAGAACATATGTCATGATTTTGTGTAATTGACTTATTCTTTGACAAAACACACTTTACTTGTATTTGGGTAGACTTAGGATGTGTTTAACTACTTTAAGAAACCACGTTTCAAGATCAAGTGCTGAAACCTTCAAGTCTGTTCAAGAAATCAAGCAAGAATGCAAATTCATTAAAGCTCGACAGTTGGTCGATATCTACTTGACACCTCCTATTTGTTGACGTTTAAGAATTTCAAATTTCAACTTTGATTTTTTTGGGATCCGTGAATCTATCTATAGACCTTCTTTTCTCCTAACCCTAGACATATAAAAAGATTGTTTTAAGAGCCATCAAATGGTACACAAGTTGCACAAGCATTGAGCAAACTCTGTTCAAGCAAATTGTGACCGGAGACAAAGTTCTTGACCTAGTTCATCTCTTTCTCTTGAAGAAGTTGCCGTGTATTTACACCGTAGAGTTTTGTTACCAAGCATCTTCCTAATCTTCATCGTGTGGATGAACTGAAGAACTTTGCAGCCAACAATCTTTTCATATTGGTGTTTTGAAGTCGCGTATTGGGATCCGCGCAACCGTTAGTCACGTACTTGGGAGCCGTGCATTAGAAAGGGAAACTGTCACTACAGAACAAGTCTGATTGGGTATTGAGGTAAGGGTTCAACTATAGATTAGTAAGGTACTTGGGATTCCTTGCTTGTAACTGTTTGTTGTGATAATAGTGGAGTTTCGGGAGTGGTGACCTGAAAATCACCCGGTGGGGTTTTTGCCGTTAGGTTTTTGTCGTTAGGTTTTTCCCCATTCGTAAACAAATTACCGTTTCATTTATTTTCCGCTGCATAATTAGTTTATTGGTGATTTTTTTTGTGTTACCACGCATTTGCATGATAAATTGATTAATTAATAACTTGGCTAATTAATTAATTAATTTCTATCACAATGGGTCATTTAGTTTGTAGCCTATCAAGTGGTATCAGAGCGGGCACACTTTGATTAGGGTTTAATCTTTGCTGTGTTGATCCATTGACCTCTGTTGTCATGGATAAAGTACAGTCATTAATTATACCTCATTTATTTGATGGCACTAACTATGCATACTGGAAAGTACGCATGAGAGCTTTCTTACAGTCTTTAGATGAGAAAGTGTGGCCAGCTGTAGAGATTGTCTGGACCAAGCCAAAGGAAGCGCTGGCCGATTGGGATGAAGCAAAGATCAAGGTGGTTAACTTTAACAGTAGAGCATTGAATGTCTTATTCAGTACAGTCACTAATGAGGAGTTTAAGAAGATATCTTCCACAGAAACTGCAAAGGAAGCATGGACCATCCTTCAGACAACCTATGAGGGTACAAAGGCTGTCAAGGATTCAAAACTTCATAGGCTCACTACAAGCTTTGAAGAAATAAAGATGGAGGCTAAGCTCATGGACATAGTAAACTCAGCTTTCAATCTTGGGGAAACCATTCTTGAACCCAAGATTGCAAGGAAAGTGCTCAAATCTCTACCCGAGAGATTCCATGCCAAGATTACGGCAATAGAAGAATTAAATGATATTGACAAAATTCCTTTGACAGAGCTGGTTGGTAATCTGCAGACTTATGAGATAGGGTTATCAAGGATTGGAAAGTCGGGAAAGGGCAAGAGCATGGCCTTGAAGGCAAAGAGCAGTGACACAGATGAGTTTTCCAATGATGAAGATTCCAAGATGAAGTCCTACATTACAAGGCAGTTCAAAAAGTTTATAAAGAATGCCAACGGAAGGAACTTCAAAAAGGACCGCAGGCAATCCAGTTCTTCTCAGTTTAAAGGGTAAGACAAATGGAAGAAGGATGCTAAGGAAGGTGGTTAGTACACTGTTCCCGCAGGATCTAAGTGTTTTGGGAGTCAAGGTTTTGGGCACATGAAACATGAGTGTCCTACGTATCTCAAGATCATTAGGAAGAGTAAGAAACTTGTTGCTACCTTGAGCGACACTGAGTCTAAGGAAGATTCCGACAATGAGGATGACAGAATCTTGAATGCCTTCACTGCCACTGTTAATCCTACTGATGGGATTGTTGAAGATGTGGACGAAGAAGAAGAATTGGTGGAGTCCAAATTTGAGAAGATGAACGATCAAGATGACATCCATACAGCCTATGAGAAATTGTACAAAGTTTCTGAAAAACATGAGAAACTTTATAGGCTGGCCACCAAGAAACTCAGTGATGTGGAACTTGACCGTGAGGAATTATCCAATAAGTTTGATGAGGCTAATCATACCATTGGAGCACTGAGGTTTGAAAACAATTTCCTGGCTGAGAAGACAAAGAAGCTTGAGGCGGAGCTGTTTCAAGTCAGAGCTCAATTGGAGAGGACTTCAAGTGCTAAGTTTGACGATATGCTCAATATTCAGAAATCTACTTCAGATCGAACAGGTTTAGGGTATGGTCTTTCTTCCTCTAATACTGCTTCTACTAGTACTACTGTTTTTGTTCCTCCCGCTAGCAATATTGATATTGAGAACACTAATGTTAAATTTAGTCTAGCTAGTAAGAACTTAGACAATGGTAAATCTATCTTAGGAGCACCCCCTAAACTAGATAAGAAAGATGCTAAAAATCCTAAGGCTAAGAAGGCTAACTCTCAAAAACCTAAACAAAAGAAGTAGCATCTCTGTCATCATTGTGGAGCTGCCAGTCATACTCGACCAAATTGCTATAAGTGGTTAGCCACTCAACAGAGCAATGGCATGATAGCATATGGAAGCCAAAATCAGCTTTAATCATCTCTCGCTCCTTTCGGTGATCTTCTCAAGGCCCTCATGTTCCTTTCGAACTTGAACAGTTTCAATTCTTCTCCCTCACCACCGGTTCAAGCATATAATCAAAGGAAAGGTTCTTCCAAGATTTGGAAGAAAAAGGGCTCTAAGTGATTTTATCACTTTCTTCTATCTTCTTGTTTTTGTTTGTTGCATTACTTGTGTGTTTTGTTTTTATTTTGAGTCAGTCTAGTTTTATGCCTTGTTTTGTTTAACATGTTTTTGTTTGTTTGTTTTCAGTTTTTGTTTATTTTGTTTTTTGATATAAAAATAATTTTTTTTTTGAAAAATCAAAAAAATACAAAAACAGTGTGTGTTATGTGTACATTGGTACTTGTGTACCTTGGATGGCCATTGAAACAAAGTTTTCTAAACTTTGTATCTTTTGTACCTTAGATGAGTATCTCTATGCACAACTAAGCAAGTGAGCTTTGTGGCTCTTGTATGTGATGAGTAAGATTGAGTTGTCTTTTATACTTAACACTCGTATTACTCTTTTTGACGGGAAGGACTAAAAAATCTTGAGAGAAAGGCATAAATAACCATCTCACCACTATTACCCGCCAATCATGTATGACATCTATATGTTTCGGCATAGCAAAAGTGTGATGTCAATGACATTTGTGTGCTTAGGCATAGCAAAATTGGAATGTCAAATATCAAAAGCAAAGAGATCACAAATGCTTTTAAATATGATTGCAAGCGTGGATTCTAGGAGATGTTGGAGTTATAGGATGTACCTTGAAGGTGATAGTCCCCATCAAGCAGTTATGATTGTGTGTGAGTTAAAGCGATTTTCTCATATCTTAAATCGTCATAACATGTATACACTTATGCAATTTTGCGATGTTTTTCACACATAACACGCAATATTCTTAGCTATTCTTGATACATGTGCAGATACAATGTGATTTGACCATCACAAGTTTTACATGTGTTAATGTATGCTCACTAAATTGTCTTGACTTATTTTTGAAATATAAAATTGGTTAGACTTGTTTAGTGTGTGTGTGTGTGTTTTGGAGATCCTTGTGCTCAAAATTTTTAGATTGAGAGATTATTGTGTTGATTGGATCATTGGTTGAGTTGTATGTTGGATTGCATTCATATCTGTGTTTTTCTCCTCTCGAAAAACTGTTTTGAAAAGTTGGCTCGACACCTCCTCGACACCTCCTCGATACCTTGCTATTTATCGAGCTTCTCAAACCTTTTTCTTAATGCAATCTCGACACCTCCTTGATACCTGGTGGATCGATCGAGAAAGCTCCTACCTCCACGATAGCTTCTCGACACCTGGTGGATCGATCGAGTTTCTGTTCTTGAATCTAGTGATATGCATGAACATGTGATGAACAAACATATTAAATGAAATTATCATGCTTTAATCTTAGATTCTCATAATGACAACATAAACAAACAGTTAAGAAAGGGAATTATACCTTCATGCAATATCCATATGGTGGAGGAAAGAACTCTTGATGAAGGTCCTAAAGGTGGAGGAAAAGAAGAGCTAGGAGAGGGAGAGTGAGTCTCACTCAATACCTTGAGTCTCAGGAAGACCAAGATATGACAAGACTACTCAACTTCACTAGAACTCAAGAGATGAGAAGAGAGGGATTTTTTTTTGTCCTTTGGAATTAAGGAGATGGGAGTTTATATAGTAATGGTGGAGAAAATATGAATGAAAGGCTATTTAATGAGGGTTGACAAAGAATCATAAACCTAGTCCTCATTTTAGCATTTGGGAAAATCTGGTGCATTAAATGTGGAGATTGATGAGAGTGAGGAGCAAGCAAAGTTCGATTTTCCCGTAACTGCTGTAACAGCCTGTAGAGCCAATTTCGAAAAATCATATCTGACTCGATTCGGATCGGAATTATCTCATTCTTGTACTCAAATTGAAGCCCTGGATGTCTAGTTTCTGGAAAAATTAATCTCATTCACAGATTCAAAATAGTTTGAGAGATATCGATGAAATTGTGAGCAGATGTCGTTTGTTAGAAAATGGTTTCAGCACAATTAACATTAATAGGTCCCAAATTAGCTCCCAATTAACATTAAATGACTCCAATCACTCCCATTTCAAACTTAATTGGTTCTAAATTTACTCTAATTAAAAGATAATTGCACAAATTACTCATTGAATAATTAATGTCTAACTATCTAATTAACTAGGTGTATGCAACCTCACTATAAAATGTAGTCCTAACCAATCAAATTATGACATATCATCGATCTCAAATTGATTATACTTATAATCAATTGAAATCAATTGCTCATAATCACATATAGTCTGACTTAATTTGTGATGGTGCATCTCAGCCATTAAAACTTGATTTGATGATAACTTTCAATCTGGTGGTCCGATTAAGGCTCATGACCAGTCGATTTGATCGTTACAACATCAAGATCATTTTGGTGAAATGAGATTAAGGATCTAATGACCAGAATCAAGATGCATATTTCCAATGTGAAATTACCCTTTTACCCTCTATGTGAGGTTAAATGCGGGGTTGCAAAATAGGGTTTCAACACCACTATTTCAAAAGTTTTCCTAAATCATCATTCTTGGTGTTCTTGTGTTTTGTGATTGTGTGATGTTTGTTTTAAATCATATCTAATTGAATGTTAATCACTTTAATTAATTGATTAGAAATCTGATTGAATTTGACTTAACTAGGGTCTAAAACCCTAACAATGCTGAATCCCTCAATTGTAGGACCTTTTTTTCCCTTCCTTTAGTGTCAGAGTTGTCTTCTTGTATTAAGTAGGGGCTGCCTTTTGTTTTATTGTGGGACATACAAAGGGGCAGAGCATTTAAGAGATATATATATATATATACACACACGCTAGACTTATACTAGTTTTTATAAACTTTTTTAGGAGGAGTCAATGGGGCAATTGCCCCCTCTCGAACCCCCTAGCTCCACCCCTACTAACATAGACTAAGTACATATACTCCTCTATTGAGCTCTTTTTTTTTTTTTCTTTTTTTTTTTCTTTTTTGATACAACTCCTCTATTGAGCTAGACTCACAAAAAACAAGATCATTGATACAATGTTAGAACCTAATGCTGAATTACTCCAAATGATGGCAAACTTCTATGTGAACCATTCTATATCTCAAGTTTGTTGGTAGTGTCATCTATCTCACTTTCATTCACTCTGATATCTCTCATAAAATCTATGACATTTGGTCTATGATAATTGCTCTTTATCATCATGCTAAGAAAAAAATCTGACAATAAGAGACCTTACCAGTTGAACTAATTAAAATCCACACTCCTCTAATCTAATTGATTTGTTCTAATTTTGAACTCATTTTAGGTTTTTTTTTTTTTTTTTTTTTTTTTTTTTTTTTGTTTTTAAGTATATTTCACATTTTCACTAAAAAAACTACATTAAGAATTTGACAACCGTGCCTGATCTGTCTTTTGACACTCACATTTGAACTGATCATTGTGGTAATTACCTGGCAATCAGAAAATTATACAATGGCACAAGTTGAAACATTACCCATTAAACATTTGTCATTGCTCTGTCTATAATTATGAAAAACTTTAATTGATTGAAATAATAAATCTTAATGGAGGTTTAATCAAAGGGAAATTACATGATGTCTTTTAAATTTCTTGCAGAAACTTTTTGTACACCGTAGCTTTTATCATTCACCTACCCAGCATAAGACCGTACCATAACATTAGATTCATACTTACCCTGTTTCGCCAATTTATGAGTTGGAATATGACCTATGAGTAAGGAAATTTATGTTCATCGTACCATTCTGTTTCTGTCACGAGAGACAGCATATCCTTTCATATTTTTGTGTTCTTTATAACATTGGAACGTGTATGTAAGGGAACTCATAAGCGCAACCGTGCTATATCTTATATGGAGGTGTGAGAAAAATCAAAGTAGGTGTAAAATAGCATTATAGCACCACCCTAACTTAGCCTCTATTCATAAAGGGAAATGAGTACTTGTAAGTTCGCAATCAATGGTGCAAAATCCTTCTAAGGCTCCTCAAGCAAGTAATACAATCTATTTAAATGGCTCTCACTAAAATAAATAAAAAATAAAAAATAAAAAATAAAATAGCTAAATCCAAAGAAAAAGAGAGCAATGGTTAGTTCAATATTAGCTAGGCTTCATCATATGTGGTCTATACCATTTTGAGGGTCCAGTCATGCTGCCTACGAGACTAAAATTGGGGTGTTCTTTACCTCTACTTAATTCCATGTTTAAAATGATTCTCAAAAAAAAAAAAAAAAAAAAAAGTCCATGTTTAAAACATATAAGTAAGCTAGTTAAGTTGGTTCTAGTTAGTTCAACTGATAAAATCTTTGATGATTGAATAAAAGATCTGGAATTCAATTTCTACCTACACCAAAAACAACCATATATATAAGTAAGCTAGTTATTATGAGATTAGAAGATGAGGATTGCAGGCAACACAAATCAAATAGAGAGTTGAACTTGAAACCAATGTGGTAATTTTGAAAATTATATAATATATATGACAAAAGAACCTCTGGAAAAAAAATTAACAAATGCCATGAGTGTATTGATTTATAAAGTAATTTTAAAGCAATTATTTTTTTTACAATTTTTTATATTTCTCTTAAAATTTGTATCAAAACTTTTTTTTTTTTTTTAAATGACCCATTAACAAATACTTTAAAAGCGCCTGTTAACGATTTTTTTTTTTTAAGGCTACCTGTTAACGAGTTAATTATTCATTGTCATTCCTAAATGCACAAATTAATTGATACTGCCCAATTTAACGATGGAACTGTCAAATGTGAGAAACAAATTAGGGTATAACCGAATATGGTAAAAGTACAATCATATGTGATGCTAATACTGCCTAATATGACAATCGAACCATTAAATGTGAGAAACAAAAAAATAAAGGAACCATTGAATTTGGCAAAAGTAGAGTAATGTGTGATGTTGGTATTGCCTATTGTGACAATAGAACCATCAAATGTGAGAAAACAAATTACAATTTCATTCCTAAAAAAATTATTTTATTAAATCAGTAAACTTTACTCACAAAGAAAAAGGACTTTAGAGTAAATTCAACGAGCTCCAAAAATATCAAGTAGTATGCAAGCTTCAAAGTTCAAAAGCCATAACAAAGGCAAAACATTTGATATGAGTTAAGCATGTATTTTGATCATTTTTTTTATGTTTTGGGGTATTTTGGTCATTTTTAGGTTTCAAAGTATTTCGGTCATTTTTTAGGTTTTAGAAGTATTTTGGTAAGTTTTAGGTTTTGGGGGTATTTTGGTAATTTTATTTTAGGTTCAATGGTATTTTGGTCAATTTTTTGGTTTTGGGGAATTTAGGTCATTTCTTAGGTTTCAAGGGTATTTTGACCATTTTTTATGCTTTAGGGTAATTTCAATAATTTTTTAGGTTCTAAAGGTATTTTGATTATTTTTTAGGTGCTAAGGGTATTCCAGTAATTGTTGAGGGTTTCGGGGGGTATTTTGCTCATTTTTAAGTTTTATGAAGTATTTTGGTCACTTTATAGGTTTCAAGGATATTTCAAAAAATTTTAAGGTTTCAGGGTCATTTCAGTCATTTTTAAGGTTCTATGGGTATTTCGGTCATTTTTTAGGTTTAAGGTGCATTATGGTTGTTTTTTAGGTTCTAAGGGCATTGCTGTCACTTTTTATGTTATAAGATCATTCCAATCATTTTTTAGGTTTCACAGCAATTTATGTCAATTTTTTAGTATCTAAGGGTATTTCAATTATTTTTTAGGTTTAAATGGTATTTTAGTCATTTTTTTAGGTTTTAGAGTCATTTTGGTCATTTTTTAGGTTTTAAGGATATCCCAATAAATTTTTTAGAGTTTCTAGGTTATTTTGGTAGTTTTTAAGTGTTAGGATGCATTTTGGTAATTTTAGTATATTTAAGGGTATTTTGGAAATTTTAGAGATTTTAGGAGCATTTTTGTTATATATATTCGTCGATTATTAGGTAATTCGGCAGGGTTGGGTTCGGTTGGCTACGCCCATATGTAATGCTGGTATGGTTTAATGTAACAATAGAACTATCAAATGTGAGTAAAAAAACAAAGAGAACCATTGAATGTGACAAAAGTACAGTTACATGTGATATTGGTGTTGCCCAATCTAACAATGGAACTATCAAATGTGAGAAAAAAATAAGGTACCACCGAATGTGACAAAAATATAGTCAGATGTGATGTTGGTATTGCCTAATGTGATAATCGAACCATCAAATGTGAGAAAAAAAAATAAAGGAACCACCGAATGTAACAAGGGTACAATTAAATATGATGTTGATATTGCACAATGTGATAATGAAATTATCAAATGTGAAGAAAAAATAGGGAATCACTAAATTTGACAAAAAGTACTATCAAATGTTATGTTGGTACGGTCAAATGTAATAATGGAACTATCAAATGTGAGAAAAAAAAAAAAAAAACCATCAAATGTGACAAAAGAACAGTCACATGTGATATTGGAATTACACAATGTGAGTATGGAACCATCAAAGGTGAGGAAAAAAAAACCATCGAATGTGACAAAATTACAGTCACATGTAATATTAGTACTGCACAATGTGAGGATGGAACTGTTAAATGTGAGAAAAAAATAAGAGAACCATCAAATGTGACAAAAGTATTGTCAAATATGATATTAGAACTGCATAATGTGAGGACGGAACCATCAAATGTGAGAAAAAAAATAAGGGAACCATCACATGTGAAAAAAAAACTATTACATGTGATTTTGAAACTGTACAATGTAAGGATAAAACTGTCAAATGTGGGAAAAAAAATAGGAACCACCAAATGTGACAAAAGTACTGTCAAATGTGATGTTGGAACTATACAATGTGAGAATAGAACCGTCAAATATGACAAAAAAAATAAGGAAAGCACTAAATATGACAAAAGAACTGTTACATGTGATGTTGAAACTGCACAATGTGAGAGTGGAACTGTCAAATGTGAGGATTTGATAATCTGGCATAGCAAGTTGCCTACTAGTGGGTATCCTACCCCTTTAAAAAAAAGGAGGGGTATGGTAGAATTACCCTTTCATTAATTATTAAATTAATTGTGTTAGGATTCATTTCCTCAAATTAAGGTAAAAATTTAATAATGGTTTAATTTAGGTAAAGCTTCATCATTAAATTTTACCAAATTTAAATTTTATTCAAACTAAAAGTCTATTATGAATTTTTTTTTTTTTTTAATAAACTTCTTTCCCTAAAAACAATGAAAAAATAAACTTTAAACTAAAATCTCAAACAATAGTACCCCATGTTTTTTTTCCCTCAAATTGCATCTTAATGCTTTATTAATTACTAATTTTTATTTTATTAATTGTTAGGATATAATTCCTTGAATCAAGGGGTGAGTTTTAACAATGATCATTGCCTACCAAGGATTAACCCAGGATTTCAAATTAAAGGGGGCCAGAGTATAAGCAAACAAAAAAAAAAAGAAAAAAAAAAATTATCATTTTTTACCTTAATTCTTTCCATCATATAGGATTAAAAAAACTTATTTTCATTATTTACCATTTGGGTTCTTATAAAATGTGTGTGTTTATTTTCATTATTTACCTTTTTTTTTTTATTTGGTATCATTATTTTTTGTTTTTGTTAAGCTTTTAGATTGAGCAGTTGCCATTGGACTAAGCTGGTTAGGTTAATTGGAGGGGAAGAGGGGCCTAGAGTTTTGGAAGAGAGAATAAATACTATACTAGTGTACTATTTCAAAATTACAGCAGTTATATTTATATATATATATAGGAGCTCAATGATTTCTAAAAATTTGTGTATATACTGTATAGACATATATTTAACTTATAAATTAATATATTTAATTAAAATCTATTTTCTCAATTTTTTATGCAAACATGTCCAAATTATTTTAAGCCCAAGTCCATTAATGAATAATTTTTCATGAATTAGAAAATAAAAGAGAAGGCTGACAACTTGTCTAATGTCGGCCCATTAAGTTTGGTTTTTTAAATAAATAAAAAAGTAAAAGATATTTAAGATGAAATAGAGTTAGTGGTTGACAGTAAACTCATTGGTTTCTTGCATTTTACAAAAAGTAAAATAAAGGGCATTTAAGAAGAGAGATAGTAGAAGTTGGTACTTGGCACCAAAATCTATTGGTTTCTCAGCAGAGTAGAAATGCAGAAAGAAAGAAACGTGATGCAAAAGATAGCGAATTCAACTCTAATAGCATCTCAACGGTGGTGGGCCAAGTGACTAAAGCTTAAAAATTGGTAGTTAAGAGCCAATAAGAGGCTAAGTACCTAAAATATTAAATAAATAAAAAAATCTTCTTGGACCCAGCTGGGGGCCCCGGGCCCTTTAGACCACCACCTGAGTCCGTTCCTGTTGTCTACAATCCCCTCTTGCCCCCATGTTTTTATTTATTATATAAAAATTCAGATTTTATTGTAGATAATCAGAATATATAATTTTTTTTCTAATTTCATAAAATTTTAATCGGAGTAACGTTTTAAATTTCTTGAAACTTGGATATTAGGTTTAACTTCAAATAAACTATCTTATATCTAATCTTAAAAATTAGAGTCCCAGTAGTTGATTTCCGTTCTTATCTTCATTATTAGCATAACAAAATGTAGAACTCTTCTTATTTCTAAACAAAAGACAATTTGCATCCATTAGGACCATTGCAATACGAAGCAAATATTTTTCAAATCATGCATGGCCGACACAGTATGCAAACTAAGTAGGAGGAAAAAAATGCAAAATGCTTTCTTTCTTTCTTTCTTTCTTTCTTTCTTTCTTTCTTTGTGAGAGTCAACAAAAATGCAAAAATACTTTAATAAAAAAAGAAACAAATAAAATTATTATTTCGTGAGCAGTTTCAAATTTTCAATATATATTTTCTCTCTTAATAATGGTTGTCAATTTAAGAATAGGAGAAATTATACAATACTTTGAGAGTATAATAATGTCATAATCTCTCCCCTAATATGAATAGCAACAAAATTCATGGTATGATCCACTATTTATATAAAAGAAGAAAATATATTATTATACTTCTAAAGTACTGTATAATTTTCTAACAAATAGATCCAATTCTATGCCATCCTCACCACACACACACACAAAATCCAACTCTATTTATAGAAATTCAAAGAGATTTGTTGTTGTTCTCCTCTTCAATCCATGCATAAAGAAGATGGAAAATTATTGAATACTTTGAAAGTGTCATAAATGTGTATTCCTCATTCTCACATGAATTGTGGATCCCATTACAAATTTATTAGTGAAACTCACTATTATATGAGATGAGAGAGTATGCATTTATGATACTTCAAAAGTATTCTATAAATACTCAGAGAAGATTGGCCCAAAAGCAAAAATGAAATTCTATCTTTCTTTTTTTTCAATCATAAAATTTAATAATTGGGTACTTATTATCTTATTGACAGGTATTTATTATGATTATATTTGTATATAAAATTATTGATTCTATAATCAAAAGAAAATATAATGTGATAAAATTATAAAGTTTGATATAATTAAATATAGGAATTTTTTAACAAATCTTTATAAAACTTAAATTCAATTAAATTATACATTAGAATTATGACATGGAATATTGTGAGGCCTCAAGTGCTTATATGGTGAAATTTCATGAGGTCCACAAAAAGTTAAACGTCTTCGGTTTATATATATATATATATATATATATATATATATGTATGTATGTATCTTATTTGACAACAAAATATTTTAATAATTGAGCTAACTAAAATCTACAATATCTTTATCTATATATCAATTTTTTCCCAAGCCAAAAAAAAAAACTGAAATTACCCTTGGTTAATTTTAAAAATTGCTAAAAGTGCCCTTGAGAATCATCAAACAAGCATTAAACCTAGCAGAAGCCTCCCAAAACTATAATTTCGCCTTGATTGCCCTGAAATTATAGATCTCAAACAAAATTTACAATTTTACCCCAAAATTACTAATTTCATCTCAAAAGTACAATTTTGCCCTTGAAATCACATATTCACTCCAAATACTCAATTGTAATTATGCCCCTCAATTTTGCAAATAGATCACAGACAACAACCCCATGCTATAATAAAAGCAATATCATTCCAAAAATATCATTGACAACAATGCCACATGCATGAACATGAACATTGTTCTTAATTTGTTCAATGTCTTTTACTTTTTCAAGATAATAGACAAAGAAGGGACAACTGTGGCTACCTCATCTTACTCTCCTTATCATTAAAATGTAAAAAGATTAAAAAACCCTAATTTCAATTGGAAAACAAATTGGGGTCATGAAAACCTTTCAAACACCTCAAATAGCAAAAAATGGTTAAATTAGAATAAACTCAAGAGTTTTGTAGCAAAATGCGAGGTTTGACCAACTCTAACTAGAAATCCAACATTCTAATCTAATCAATTTTCACACAAACCAAAAAAAAAGTTTAAATTCCCTTCTAAATGGTTGGTTGATCACAAAGATCATATTTAAATAATAATAAAAATATCATGAAAGCACAAGAATTTCCACTAAACACGTGAAAAATTGGCTTAAGTATGGAAAGTTTAACTTAAATTTGACTAAGTGTGAAAATTTTAACCTAAATCTGACTTCAGTCAAAACTTAGTTAAATGATCTTAGAATCTTTCGGGTCATAATAATTTATTTTCTTTTCTTTTTTTGGTTTTTTTTTTTTTTGGTTTTTTTTTTTTTTTTTTTTTTTTGAAGTTTTTAATGTATGTGTCTGCTTATGTGTAAAGTCAAAATTATTTTGTTTAAAATTTTTTAAGGGTGAGTTGTTTATTTTGAGTAAAATTAGTCAATTGGGCCTAATTGTTTTTATTTTTCTATTGCTAATTTTTGTTATTGGACTATATTTTTTGGACTTGTATTTCTTTTTCTTTTCTTTTTTAAATTTTAGATGTATAAAATTTTTAATGGCCTTTAAAGTAAGAAAAATACTAGAGCTACAACTTTTTTTACAAAGTGTTAATATGGTGACTGGTTACTGATAAAGAAAAATGTGATGTAAGTGGTTGGTTTACATGTGAAACAATAAGAATGTGTACATGAACAGTTTGTAATAGTGTTATAGATAAATTTGCGGTTGTAGTATTATTCTTAAAAGATTCAATGATATTGTTAATGATATAAATTTTAATTTTATTGAATAAAATTGCTAAAATTAATACATATATACATATACTAGTATATATATATATATATATATATATATATATTTTTTTTTTTAATATTTGGGGTTGGGAGAACATTGCTCCCAAAGTCAATGTATAGCTTGCGATCAAAATTTAGAAAAATTTACATCAAATTCACACTTTTTAATTAATAAAAACTTAGTCTTACATGTTGTGTATTTATAATGTCATTTATATCTTCTTTTATTTTTACGGTCTATTTTATTATTCATTTTTAATTTTATGAAGCATATATTTTGTTTAGTTTACCAAATATATTATTTTGGATTAAGTAAATGTTTCAACTCATACTCTCCACTCTCCAGTAGCGGGTTGTAAATTTGTAATACAATTTTGGATGCTCAATGATCCATTATTTGGGATATTTCAAACCATTAATGAAGCGTGATATTTTTATAAAATAGATTATTTAAATAGAGAAATTTTTTAAGGAGTTGAAAGACCTTTGAGATTATATTAGAGTATTTTTTTTCTAAAGGGGAGAAATACTATGTGTCTAACTTTTTTTGATTAGTATTGGTCAAATAATAATATAGATCCTTGTGTTGATTCAAACAAATGAGTATGGTTAGGATGAGTTATGATTTATTTTGCTTATAAATTTTAGAAAGTTTATTTTTTTTGTAATAAAATTTTAGAAAGTAGAAATTTCATGTATTAGCTTCTGGACTAATATCCTCCTCTTCCAAGTTTCTTTCCAAAAGCCTGCGACAATCCATATAGAACCCCTGCAGTTGCATCAAAATGTTTTAGGAATGATGCACCAGCAGTAGGGGTGACAAATGGGCGGGTTGGGTCATAAATGGGTTGAGTGTATAATTACCCATTTATCCATTTATGACCCGTTTATATATAAATTAATTATCCATTACCAACCCAACCCATTTAATTAGTAACCCATCCATTTAACCAAATATGACCAAAATACCTCTAAAACTACTTGAATACCCTCTTGAACTCCAAAATACCCTTAAATACCTAAAATGATGCAAATACCTCTAATCTTCCAAAATTACCAATATACCCTTGGACATCTAAAATTATCCCCAAAATCTTTAAAATTAGCAAAATACTCATGAAACCTCTAAAATGACCAAAATACCCCTAATATCTCTAAAATCACCAAATATGCTTAAAAACCACTAAAATGACCAAAATACCCCAAAAATCTCAAAAAATGACCAAAATACCCCTAAAACCTAAAAATGACCAAAATACCTCCTAAAACCTAAAAAATGACCAAAATACCTCCAAACCCAAAAAATGACCAAAATACCCCAAAAACCTAAAAAATGACCAAAATACCCCCAAAACCCAAAAAATGACCTAAATACCATCAAAACCTAAAAATAACCAAAATACCCCCGAAACTTAAAAATGACCAAAATATCCCTGAAACCCAAAAAATTACCAAAATATCCCGAAGCCTAAAAAATTACCAAAATACCCTCGAAACATAAAAATGACCAAAATACTTCCAAAATAAAAAAAAATGACCAAAATACCCTTGAAACCTAAAAAAGTACCAAAATACCCTCGGAACCCAAAAAATGACCAAAATACCCCCGAAACCTAAAAATTACCAAAATACCCCCGAAACCCAAAAAATTACCAAAATGCCCTCAAAACCTAAAAATGACAAAAATACCCCCTAAACCCCAAAAAAGACCAAAATACCCCTGAAACTTAAAAAATACCAAATACCCCTAAAACCCAAAAAATGACCAAAATACCACTGAAACCTAAAAAATTACCGAAATACCTCAAAACCTAAAAATTACCAAAATACTTCTGAACCCTAGAAATTTACTGAAATAACCCTAAAACTAAAAGATGACAGAAATGCCCTCGTAACCTAAAAATGGTTAAAATACCCTTAGAATCTAAAAGATGATCAAAATAACCCCGAAACCTAAAAAATTACTGAAATTTTCCTCAAAACCTATAAAATGAATGAAAGACTCTTAGAACCTTTAATTTGTCAAAAATATCCTTGAAACATCCAAAATACCCTAAACCTCTATTTTGGTAATTTTAGATGTTTCAGGTGTATTTTGGTCATCTTACATGTTTAGCGGCATTTTGGTCATAATTTGGGTTTCAGGGGTTTTTATTGATAATTTTTTTTAGGTTTTGGGGTTATTTTGGTTTTAGGTGTATTTTGGTCATCTTACATGTTTAGGGGCATTTTGGTCATAATTTGGGTTTCAGGGGTTTTTATCGATCATTTTTTTTAAGGTTTTTGGGGTATTTCAATCATTTTTTAGGTTTCAGGATATTTTGGTCATTTTTTTAGGTTTCAGGGGTATTTCAGTTTTTTTTTTATGGGTTTAGAGGTATTTCGGTCATTTTTTAGGTTTATGGAGTATTTTGGTAATTTTTTAGGTTAGGGTGTATTTTGGTAATTGTTAGGTTTTGGGGGTATTTCGGTCATTTTTTTTAGGTTTTTGGGGTATTTTGGTCATTATTTTAGGTTTTGGGGTTATTTTAGTCATTTTTTAGGTCTTGAGGTATTTTAATCATTTTATAGGTTTCAGAGGTATTTTGGTCTTTTTTTAGATTTCGGGGGTATTTTTGGTAATTTTGAGGTTTCAAAGGTATTTCGGCCATTTTTAAGATTTAGGGGGTATTTTGGTCATTTTTTAGGTTTAGGAAGCATTTTGGTCATTTTTGGGGTTTTTGAGGTATTTTGGTAATTTTTGAGTTTTGGGGATATTTTGGACATTTTAGAGATTTGGGGGGGGGGGGGGTATTTTGCTCATTTTAGGGGTTTTTGGAGGTATTTTTTTTTTTTCATTTTGTGGGTTTTGGGGGTATTTTAGTCATTTTTTTGGGTTTTAAGGGTATTTTGGTCATTTTTAGGTTTCGAGGGTATTTTGGTTATTTTCTGGGTTTTAGGGATATTTTGGACATTTGAGAGGTTTTGGGGGGAATTTTGGTCATTTTTTGGGTTTTGGGGGTATTTTGGTCATTTTTTGGGTTTTGGAGGTAATTTGGTCATTTTTTGGATTTCGGTGGTATTTTAGTAATTTTTAAGGTTTTAGGGGTATTTTGGTCATTTTTTGGGTTTTGGGGGTATTTTGGTTATTTTTTGGGTTTTGGAGGTATTTTGGTCATTTTTAGGTTTCAGGGGTATTTTGGTCATTTTTTGGATTTTTGTGGTATTTTAGTAATTTTTAGGTTTTAGGGGTATTTTGGTCATTTTTTGGATTTCAGAGATATTTTGATCATTTTTTGGATTTTGGGGGTATTTTGGTCATTTGGTGGGTTTTGAGGGTATTTTGGTCATTTTTTTGGTTTCAGGGGTATTTTGGTCATTTTTTGGGTTTTAAGGGTATTTTGGTCATTTTTTGGGTTTTGGTAGTATTTTGGTCATTTTTTAAGTTTTAGGGGTATTTTAGTCATTTTCTAGAAATTTAGATTTTATGTTATTTATTTAAATTTTAGATGGGTTTAATGGATATTAGTGGGTTTATCCATTTAGACCCATCTAATTAAATAACCAAATGGGTCTTTACCCATTTAACCCAAATATTCAAATGGGTTGGGTTAAGACTTACCCAAATAAGGTGGGTAATGGGTGGGTTTATGGATATGGATAAAATTTGCCACCCCTAACCAGCAGTAATATGTCATATAGTGTTTCATCTGAATACTCCAGTCCCGCAAAAGAAGACTAAAGGAATTAATCCATCTGATTAAATAGCTATTTTCTCCATTTAAAAGTGTTGATGCTTTGCTCCCTCTTGCTGGAAATATTTTAGTGAATAAGCAAATGATGATAGCATAATAATATTCCAAATAATTAACAAGAGTAACAAATAAAGAGTCAAGGAGCATTTTTTGTGTTATAGAATCACACAAATTAGTGTTGTTCTTAAAGGTTGATTCACGTCAGAGTAAAATGCAATGCAACTAATTTTTTTGGTCAAACCAACCCTCAAGAACAAACTATAGTATCAACCTTTGTGTTGGATGCATTTTCACACATAGAGGTTCAAGAACAACGGACATTTCCTTTAATCCCGATTTTCCAAAAAATGCCAAATTGTCTAAGAGAAATTATGAGGGAGAGGAAGAACAGTTTAAGGACAAGAAAATTAAAGAAGAGTTCTATTGTTCTGATCGAGGAAGAGAGCAATTGCTACTTGTGGGAAAAGTGTTTTGATGATGTGTTAAATAAGATACTTACAACAATAAGATAATGAGTTTGCTTACTAAAAAAGCTAATCTCAACGATCACAGATACCTTTTAAATGCTCAATGGGTTGGAAAAGAGAAAAAATAACAATCCGAAACAAAACTGATCCAGACTCACATGCATGAGGCGAACTGGCAGGGCGCTTGGGATTTAGATTAAAGATGGGCATGGCGTGTGATATAAATTAGACGCAAGTGTGCACTAGCCCACTGTTTTAAGATATCAATAGAGGTTTACAATGGCTTATAAACACAAGAAGAAGCTCGCTCCAAACCAACAAGGCAACAACTTATTGGTAAGTTGTTGCACATATATGGCCCATTAAGTTAAAACTCTTGTCAGCACGCAAGAGGGATAGGTTTTGAACGTACTGATTTTTTGTTTAGGTTCCGGATACAGGAGTTGTTGTTTAAGAGGCCCATTTATAGCTTTGATATTTATTTATGTTAGGTGTTTCAATTTTGTTCTTTGTGTGTTGTAAGGCAGAAGGATTTTCATATACAGATTTATCTTCTTATTTTATATATTTCTTAGGTTTGAAACCAGATAGAGACTAGTTTAGCAGAATGATTACGCAATGCAGGGTTGTTAAATGATACATTTTATAGTTTTCTTAGATCAAATTTTCACACCCACATCACATAAAACTTCGTAACTCAATTTTCTCCATTATGTTGCTTTCCCATTTTCAAGTGAAGGAGAGAAGTGGTGTATATATATATAAACGAGCGAAGTATGCAATTACAGGGAAGTCCATTTGTTCCATGGAATTAAATAATTATAAGGCAAATCATATTATTACACAAATTAAAGAGGATAAAAAAAAATGTGCAAATAACCCTATCATCATAATATATTGGTCCATCATATTATGATGATAGTATTATTTGCACAAACAAGAGTAAACAAAACAACGCAGTTGTGGTCTATAAAAGTGAGAAGATATGGGAGTTTGCCACCAAGGGAGCACAAAAGTGAAACCATATATCGATCATAGCTAGCACCACCAATGTCTATATGGTGCGATCCTTCCTGTGTGAACTGTTTATAATAGATCACTTCCAGTCTCCTACACACCACGAATTAGCAAAAATGGGTTAAATTAGAAAAGAAAAAAAAAATTGAGAATTTTGTAGCAAAATTAGAGGATTGATCAACTCTAACTAGCTTTAATAAGAAAATTAATCCAACATTCTGATATATTCAATTTGTACACAAATAAAAAAATGTTAAAATTTCCCTTGACATGGCTAGTTGATCACAAAGATCATATGTAAATCGAACAAAATATCATGAAAGCACTAAATTTCCACAAAACAAATGAAAATTTGGCTTAGTACAAAAAAAGTTTAACCTAAATTTGACTTTGTCAAAACTTAGTTAAATGATCACGGAATAGTGTGAATCATAATAATTTCCTTTTCTTTGTTCTTTCAACATATATTGGCTACTTCATTTAATAAATTTTTATTTACTTATCAGAAACATATCGTGTGGGTCATGTATCATCAAAAAACTATGCAAAAATATTTATTTCAAAGGATTTCGTGTGATCAAAACTTAGAAAAATTTACATCAAATATGTATTTAATGAAACCTCAAAAAACGTGTGAATCTCACATTCGCACCCTTGTAACTACCCTAAACAACTTGTATTATCCCAGAACCAAAGCCTAAACAAATTCTTGGTATTACAAACTTTCTAACGACATATGCCTCACTCAATTTCAAGTTCTAAAAGGCCTCTAGATCTGTGCACCAAATTGCACCACAGTAAAACAAACATTTAAAAATATAATTTCAAAGAATAGTGATAAGATGATTAAAGTAATTTTATTACCTACTATTACATCATAAACAAAACCAATATAAATATTTTCAGACTTTAAGAGACTGTCATGTTGCAATTAAAAGTAACTTGACTCATTACCATGTATTCTTAGTATAATAGTTACTCTATAAATACAAATTCGTGTGGAGTGAGAGGGCAAGGGTTTAGGTTCATATCTTCAGCAAAAAAACTTCATACATACATATATATATATATATATATATATATATATACATACATACATTTAGATTAAATTAAGTTAGAATAGATTTTCTATATTAGCTAAATAATAATAGTAAAAAGTACGGAAACTTGACTCTTTTTAAATTTCCTATGAAACTTAAAACTAAAACTTGGTATTAATAATAATAATAAATAAAAATAGTAAAAAGAACAGAACTTGACTCTTTTTAAATTTCCTATAAAACTCAAAACTAACGCTTGGTATTGATTATTCAATTTTAGCTAGCTAGCTATTGTTTGATCTTAATATATCACTCTTCAATCATAGTAGTAGACTCACACGTCTATCTACGCATAAACAAAACTAGTAAAAAAACGTTTTGACCCATCAATATATCTATATATTGAAAAAATTCTTGTGTAAGAAAACTGTTAAAATAAATCTAAGAACACGCTAATCTTTACAAAATTGACTAACTATTCTTATGCCATACAGAACTCATATTTATAAATAGTTTTTTTTAAATGTCATATATAACTCATTAAATTAAATTGTATTTTTTTATGAGAAAATTAAATTAAATTTTATTTAATGTATACCATATGTAATTTAATTATATTATATTTATATTAAATTGATTTGTATGTTTTTAGGCATGTCAAGGCTTACTTTTTTTTCTTTTTTCTTTTTCACAAAGATGTAAAAACTTATTTGTTTGTGTAGGTAAGAAAATATCATATGTTAAATCAAAATTACAAACATTTCATATATAAGCAATAAATAAATATTTTATACTTATCAAAAAAATATTATATATGTGTGTGTTATTATTTTGATATAATTTTTTTTATTATACATTTAACTTGGCGCCTCTAAAAAAGGTTTCTAGCTTCATCACTGCTCATAATGAACCACTTAAATAAGTTGTGAAAATAGGTGTGTTCATAGTATTATTGAAAATTTAATGCTCATTGCAAATACAATTTAAAAAAGAAAAAATTGAGAGAGAGAGCATATCCATTGAAAACTTCATGGAATGATTCATTTAGTTTGTGTTTTAGATTGCATTTCAGTTATTGACTTTGTAAGCGTTATCTATCATTTCATTTCCCCTTCTTGTGAAAAATAGAATTACCCGTACGATTTATTTATATTTTTTTAACATTCTTTCTAGTGGGTCAAATTAATGAGAATGGTAGTTTCTTATACAATATATTTTTCCCCTTTAAATACCCAAAAGTCATCCATTTTGCCTTAAAGTTACTAAAAATAAAGAGGTTAAATATTGTCCTATTATTAGTTGAAATATTCAAAACACATCTAAAACACCCCATCTCAACATATTAGCAAAGCTCACGTAGTCACATTCCCATCACCAATCCAAATTCACATCCCAAAAATATCGCTATGTACAACTAAATTTGTTAGGATCTCTTTTTCTCTCTCTCTCTCTCTTCTAATATATCTGTCTGTCTCTCCTTTCATTTCTCTCCATCTCTCATTTTGTTTCTCCTTTTCCTACGAGAAAATAAGGGAGAAAACACCAGAAAACAAAGCCCCCATCAAGCCAAAAAAACTGCACCTAAGCACCCCCGCCGGAAACGCAGTCGATATCTCTCACCCCTTAGCTCCCAATTACCAACAAAAACAACTACAACAACAACAAAAACCTACCATGAACATTAATAATAATAACACTACTACTACCACAAGACATGGTAACGGCACCACCCAAGCTTGCGCTGCATGTAAATACCAACGCAGGAAGTGCGCTCCTGACTGCATTCTCGCCCCTTATTTCCCTCACGATCGCCAAAGACAATTCCTCAACGCCCATAAATTGTTTGGTGTCAGCAACATCACCAAGATCATCAAGAACCTTAATCAACCCGACAAGGACGAGGCCATGCGCACCATAATTTTCCAATCGGATGTTCGTGCCAATGACCCTGTTGGTGGATGTTACAGGATCATACGTGAGTTGCAACGCTTGATTGAATATAACAAGGCCGAGCTTGACATTGTTCTTCATCAACTTGCTATATGTCGTGCTCAAGCCCATCAACAACAAATGTCGGAGGCTACAGATCCTACAATCAACTGTGAGATGGTCGGTGTAGATCCTTTGAGTTCATACAATAATGCATTACAATACCATTATCTTGGACCGCATCAACAAGAACAGTACTTTGTTGTTAACAATCATTTGCAAGAAGATGTCAATGCATGGACGACCGTCCAAGATTCTGCATCAACATTGTCATCTTTGCACATTAATAAGCATGGCCCAGACAGTGAATGCGATGATGTTAAGCCGGTTTTTGATGTATCTTGTGAAAGAAATGAGATTAAGTTCGAGCCGGAAGAATTAATCGCAAGGAGGTTTGTACCATTGACACAATTACTCCTATCGTCGTGATTAGATTATCCATCTCATTTTTGGATGGATGGTTGGTCTATTTGTGTTTTTCTTGATTGTTCAACTCTTTGTGATGATGTGTTGTAAGAGAAGATTGCTGTTTTCTAATAATATTCAGAGGCTAGGCCAGAAAAATAATCAAGAACTCCAATTTCGTTTTGAATGTAAAAACTCTCCTAAGTTATTTTGCTATCAATAAATGTTGGTTTTATGTGAATAAGTTCTCATTTTGGATTTGAAATATATTGTCCATTTGGTATTGGCTTTTTCATTTAGCTTTTCTAACAGTTTTTTTATTTAATATGATAACTAGTTTCTTCAAATGGCATGAAACACACCATGGGAAGATCTCATGTCCTTGGGCATGTTAGATCTAATCAAAGAATCACGACATTCTTTAAAACATTTTTACATTTCATTGTTTTAAGACTATTTAAGCATCAGGAAATCGTTTCTAATATCCATTTTTAAGATCAAACAGTGTTTTACAACATGAAAATAGTTATAATTGTATTAATAAAAATAAAAATAATTGTACTTGTTGGAACGGTGTAGTTCGTGGATATTTTTCCCATAGAAAAATTAAGGTTAGCATGTAATCACTGTTTAAGCCTTAAGGTTAGCAAGTTTCCACATTTTCCTTCTGTGTTTTTTCGCTCTTATTGAAATTCAAATAAACATTTGCAGTGATGAAGTCACCTTAAGGATAGACAATGCGACATTAAAAGAAGATGATGGTTCCATCCAACAAGCTCAGGATCATGATCTAAAAGGAGCAGCTACTTTGTTTACCCTCACAAATTGCAACAGTTGAAAGTTTAGCAAGACATATAGAATAGCAAACCTCTAATATCATTTTGTTGTCAGTACTTAGTATAGTTAAAACACATATCCAAGGCCGACTAAAACACATTTTGTGGATTTAGGAGACAATTTTAAAGTGAGGTCTTTTGCGAAGAATTATTAGTTTTTCCAATATTTCAATAGTAGTACTTGTTGAACACTTCTTTGTAAAAAGCTGTCAATTTGAATTTTTTTTTTTTTTTTTAACAACTTTAGCCTCAATCAAATTAGTTTCTCTATACTAATACCACAACGATCATGCCAAAATCAAGAAATATTAACAATGTTATTGGCATATTAAATGTTTCATGCAAATATGGTCATATTTATATTAAAAAATTTCATATGCATAGAGTATTTTAAATATAAAATAAATAAAAAATTTAAAATCTTGTAAATTCTAAACTGTATCGTTTCTATTGAATATCTCAATTTAGTTTTAAACAATTTCTTTTTGAACCTCGCTCAAATTCATTGTTCGCAAAAATAGGGCTGACTCAACACATTTTGGGACCAAACGCAAATGTAAAATGTATTATCACTTAATGTTTTATAAGTGATATATAAATTAGAAAAATGAATCATACAATTTAATACATTAATGAGATCATTTTCATATATTCATAAAAATGTATTTTAAAACTTTTGATTCCAAAAAAATATTTCGATATTAGAATAAATATCGTATTTCGAGATGGTCATTATCTTTCTTAGCAATGTTAGACTTCAATTATTGAATAATAGAATTTGTTTCTAAAACAATTAATTCTGATTTTAATTTTGATAGAGAGAGGAAGGAAGATAGAATTTTTGGAAGATTAAAAAATTTTACACCATTAAACTACCGCAAAAATAGAAAAACATATTAATAAAATGTTGAACACTCAAAAAGTGAATAATATTTTCAAAATAACTTTTATTTATTAAATTTTTGGGCTTAATTAAAATTTTATATAGTAAGATAGATAGGAAAAACATTCTATCCTACAATAGAAAATGTTTTTTTTCTTTTCTTTTTTTGTTCCTAAGTGAGAGGCCTTACTTTTTTATTATTATTTTTGTGCAATATTATAAGACAAATAAATATTATAATATATTCTATTTTAGGGGGGCTTTTGTTCCATTTGAGGACCTCAGGTCATTACTTAAATGGGCTAATGGTTAAGGAACCCGTCCTTTTCTTTTCTTTTTTCTTCTTAGAAAATTAATAATGTGTTTGACTTTTTGCCTGATAATTGTCTTGAAATATTGTTTCTCCAAAAGGTCATGCTCTGGAATCATATATGATTAGTACATAGATTTTGAAAAAAGAAAAAAAAAAATGAATGTTATTGTAATTTTTGCCCCAATAGGTTAATTAGTTGCCAGAAGTTGATAGAGGCGAAAGCATTATGGAAAAATTTTCAATCATTTTATGAGTTGCATGGAATGGATTTTATTACCAAAAATAGTACAAAATATCTTACAAATAGCCGATAATATTTAAGAAGATATTGATAGGAACCTCTATATAGATAATAATTGTTGTAATGTTGCATTTAGTTAGTTAGTTGGTTAGTTAGTTGGTTAGTTAGTTACAATTTCTAACATATTAATCACATTAACACATGTTGAAATTATCAATGAATGGAATTATATACAAATCTTGATAGACATGATAGGCTACAGAACTTAATAGGCTTGCTAGGTTTGGCTTTGGAGCAATAAAGAAAGTTGATGATCTCGTGACCATTTGGATTCAGCGTTTTTTTTTTTTTTTTCTTTCACGCGTTTCAAGGAGAGAGGAGACAAATGTTACTGTTCATGTACTATTCCAATACTGTTCATGAGACCCACAGCCACTTTATTCAAAAAAATATATATTAAAAATAGGTCCCACAGTACTATTTACACATTTAAAAATTATTTTGCTACAGTGTTTTCAGTTTTCAATTTCAACAACAATGAATTCAATCCAAACAGACCCGAGATTACTCCCAAGAATTGATGATGGAACCCACGCTTTGTGTTTTGGAACCCACGCTTTGTGTTTTGGCATCACTTTATTTAATGATCTCATATCAATTTTATTTGCTGAAAAGCAAACATCTGATTCGATGGATAGTTGCTGAAAAGCAAGCATCTGGTTCATATAATGAATTTGCTTATAGAGTCCCAGTTCATGCACTGAACCCATCACTCTAAAAGCTTTTCTTTTTGTTCACTTCTCTGCTTACTGCCATCATTTCTATAAATTACCTAGCAGTAGGAAAGGGAACACCTCTAAAGAGTATTTTTGCAACTTGTGGTGGAAGCCAACCAGCATTTCCTCCAGTCTTCCTACCCTGACTTTTTCCATAATGCCACTTCAAATTTCTCATTCCTCTCTTCAGTCTTGCACCTATATATGTTTTGTCCAACAAATCAGCCAAGCTTCATTGTTGTAAAAAACTAAATGCCACACAGAGAGTAATATGACAGAATTGAAAGCAGACACATCAATCAAGAAACAATTGGAAATGTTTAGCCAACTATTGATGTTCAAATACACAAATAAATGCCTGGTTCAACTATAGTCTACCAATAAGGAATTTATAAACTTCTCCTATCATGGCCTAAACTCAACACTCATGGCATCAATTGTTAAAGGTGGTGGCAAAAGCAAGGTTTTGCAGCTAGTTTTGTCATTTGTGTTAGACTTATTTCTTGGCCCCATAAATAGAATGAGAGACTTCACAAATTTTCTTCCGTCATGATTGTGTTAGGAGGATATTCCACACCAGACTATACTTATCTTCAAAAGATTTTGCAAGGATTAGTATTTTGAGGTAAACGATTTTGTTGCTGGGAAACATCAGTTTCTACCAAATGAATAAAATCTTTCCTATATGATTTCATGTACATTCTAAATTGGGTTATCAATTCCCTTGTTTAGATCTGTTGTCCAGCTTGTTTCTTTCTTCTCAATAAGCAGAGGTATCACAACTCATAACTGCTAAACTTCATCTTGATGAGAGTTAAAAATAAAAATAAAAATTTCGATACTATAGAAAATTTTCTCCCCTCATTATTGTTTCAGGAGGACACTATACACCAGATGAATGGATTAAAACCTCATTTTTGTAATTGATTTATTATCTACAGAATTTGAAGATTGAGTCGCATACTTATCATGAAACTATTAGGTCCAGAATTCCTCACATCAGTCTCCTTAACACTTCTGCAATGCTGGGGAAGATTAGCATTTTGAGTGATGCTCATTGTTTGGTAAATGATTTTGCTGTTGGGAAACATCAGTATTTTCTATCAGATGAATAAAAACTTTCCTACATGATATTATGTGCTCTCCAAATTGGGTTATCAATTAACTTGTTTGCACCTGTTGTCCAGCATGTTTCTTTCATATCAATAAGCATATGTGTCACAACTCATGGCTGCTAAATTTTCATATTAGTGAGAGTTAAGAAGCAAAAGAATTATTTATCTCTTTTCATATTAGTAACTGTCTGTTAGAGCTTGGAACTTTGTTGGCAAAGAATGTGTAGGAACCTAAAAGTTCATTTTTTTATCATGTAATTTACCTTGCATGATGGAGTTGCTTATATATAATTATATGTCTGCCCTTTTATTGTCTAAAAATTTCTGGATAATTCAAAACCTGAAAAATCTTAGTGATTGAAGGAATAGATAAACTCACATTCATCGAATCCAACTTGGATTCCAGAACATTGTCATCACTCATAATCATGCCAATAATGTCTGAAACATAATGAAGCAATAGATTCAAGAATTGATGTCTATTTTTAATCATTGCTACATCTATGGCATTGTAAAGCTTGTGAAAATTGAGGAAATGAGTACATTGTAAAAGGATGACCCAACTGAGGAAATCAGTGGATAAAGAGAATTACACGGGGGGGGGGGGGGGGGGGGGGGGGGGGGTGTTTGCATTAAAAAGATACCCATATGAACTCAGAGATAACAAAAACCCCAAAACCCAGAAATCTTAAACCGGAATCTGAACTACAGAACCCCGAAACCTCAACTACTCAAGAAAATCATCAAAATTATGCAAGTTTAAAGACTATAATGAAGCAAAAAATGCAGAATCGGTACCTTGGAGTGCTAGGTCCATGAAAATCTGGAGCTAAACGTTAGAAACTGCGATGGGCCCTTACAGATCTGCTCCCCAAGGTCAAATCTGCTCAATAGCACACAAAAAAAAAACTGTGAGATTTGGAAAGGAGAGAGAGAGAGAGAGAGAGGGAACAATAGAGACAGGTTCTTGGTCCCTAACGAGAAGAAAGAAAGAGCTTACCAAAGTACACATCCCTCAGTCTCCATCACGGTAGTGTTGCCTTCAAAATCTCTCCAGATTCTCCCTTGTTTCTGTGTCGAGTACATGTTTCTTCTTCATCAACATTTTGTTCAAAGAAGCTGTTATGAACTGAACTGCATTCATTTTCCATTTGAAGTGCCAATTCCTCAAGGGTCCCATAAACTTCCTCCAACCCCGGTTGCAAAGTGTTCCCTGCTGAGAACACGTGAAACTTTTTCTTCACCTCAATCCAACTTAGGCCAGGAACTTTCTTTAAACCCTTTGTCTTTGCTGAGATCCTCATCCTTGCAGAGTCCACCCATTTCCCACTTGCAGCAAAAATATTTGATAGCAGCATGTAGTTCCCAGTTGTTTCTGAGCTCATATTAAAAATATGGGAGGCAGTCTCTTCAGCAACATCTGTATTCTTGTACTTCCTACAAGAGTTCAGAAGGGCACCCCATACACAATCATTGGGTTCCATTGGCATGCTTTTCACAATGTCACTTGCTTCTTGTAAAAACCCAGCACGTCCAAGGAGATCGACCATGCAAGTATAGTGCTCCATTTGGGGTTCAACCCTAAACTCTTGAGTCATTTCATTAAATAGCCTACGACCCTCCACAACAAGCCCAGCATGACTACAAGCAGAAAGAACAGCAACAAAGGTGATATTGTCTGGCTTTAATCCAGATTCAATCATCTGATCAAAAGTTTCTAAAGCTTTTTCACCAAGCCCATGCATCCCATACCCTGCAATCATTGAATTCCATGAAATTAAATCTCTATTATCATTTTTCTCAAATACCAAATGGGCTTCCCTGAAACTTCCACACTTTGTGTACATATTAATCAAGCCGTTTCCAACCAAAATGTTACTATCCATCAAAGCCCTAACCACATGACTGTGTATTTCCCTGCCGAGATTCACTGCTGCTAACTCTGCACAAACTGATAAAACACTAGAAATCGTCACGCAATTAGGCATGACATTGGCAAGCTGCATTTGCCTAAAAAGTTTCAGGGACTCCTCCCCTTGGCCCTTAGAAGCAAATCCATCAATAACAGAGCTCCAACTTATGACATTAGGTCTGATCATAGGACAATCACCTGAAGACTTTAGCTGGGAAAATATTGCAAACGCCTCATCGCATAATCCAGATTCAGCATATGATGTTATCAAAGCATTCCAACTCACTAGATTCTTTGTTTCCATCTCTAAAAACAAATTTTGTGCATATTTTACGTCTCCACACTTCCCATACATGCATATTAGTGCATTCTTCACAAACAAGTAATTTTCAAACCCACCCTTTATAATATATCCATGAATGACCTTGCCCCTTCCAACTGCAACCAAATCAGCACATACAGATAACACAACAGCAAGCGCTTCTGCAGTTGCCCCAATTCCTCTCTTCCTCATCATATCAAACAACTCTACTGTCTCTTCATTCCGCCCACATCTAGCATTACTTGAAAACAGAGATGTCCATGTCACAGGGTTTGGCTCCAATCCTTCCAACTCCATCTGCCTAAACATCTCAGATGCACCATTGCAATCATAGTTAAAGGCATAACCTGAAACTAAGGTATTCCATGAAATATAGCTTCTGACAGTCATTCTATCAAACAATTGGCGGGCCCTCTCCATTCGCCCAAGCTTCCCATACATTCCAACCAATTCATTCACAACATGAAGATGATTTTGAAAACCCATTTGCAAAATATGAGTATGAACATTCCTGCACAAATTCAAACCACCCATAAACGCACATGCCTTTATTACCAATGGCAAAGTGAATCCATCAGCCCAAACCCCAAGTTTTCGCATTTTATCATAAATTTTAAGGCCTTCCACATAATACCCATTTGAGACACTAGCTCTCAGAATTGAATTCCACAATAGCAAGTTTGAAAGACCCTCAACTGGAATTTCATCAAACACTTTCCGGGCATCAATAACAAGCCCGAAACGGCCATATACCGACACAAGCCGGGCAGCCAAGAAGGCTGACCTGTTCGTGCCAGTGACAACAACTTGGGTGTGAACGCGTTTGCAGTGTTGAACCGTGGTGCATTGTCGAAGAAAGTGGTCAAAGAATTTAAGAAGCTCATCATGATGGGTGACAAAGGATTGAGTGTGAGTATTGTGGGTGTGTGTTAAGATTGAAAGGCTGAGTTCATGTGGGAAAGAGAGGTGGGTTTTGTAGAAACGTGAAGAGATTGGTATGAAACGTTGAGAGGAAGCATGAAGCATGAAGGTGAGATTTTCAAAAATAGATCCGTTGACATCAATCAAGGTTTTTTTCGTGTTGTGGGTTGTCAAAATAATGAGCTTCAAATGGCGCCAGATGTGTGCTAAAGCCTAAAACTTGGGAAAAAAAACGGTGTATGCAATAAGCATTGAGACTCAAATAACTAAAACAAAGTTTCAAACTTATAAACATTGGGTAGTTGATTTTGAATGAATGAATAGTCTCGACTCTGCTCTGACCTTGCCGTCACAGACAGACCCACGACAAGAGCTCCTCCTCCTCCTCCTCCTTCTTGCCGCCGGTAAGTCTCTCACTCTCTCTACCTCGCCTCTCGCGTCGCTTGCCTCTGTTCTGAATCGCCGAGAGGATTTTTTTTTTTTTTTTACTTTCCCTTCTCTCTGTTTTTTCGTTTTTGGTTTTGGGGCCTTGGGCCCTCGTGGGTCTGTGACTCAGAGTATATATAGAAATAAATAAATATATATAAAAAAAAATATATATATATATATATATATATATATATTTTTTGTTTTTTTTTTTTTTCTGGGAATGGGCATGTGGTTCTGTGAGATATATACATAAAAGAAACATTAGAAACATCAAACATTAGATAATAAAAACATTAGAATGTGGTATATTGTTTGCTCAAAAAAAAAAAAAAAAAAGAATGTGGTATATTGTTACTCAATTTTAAAACTTAAAATAAACATAAATTATAAAAAAAATATTTAAATATACTTAAAAATAAATATTAATTAATTATTTATTTGTCGTATCTTCGATATATTGTATCCTAGATTTTTCAAAAAATGTTGTGTCCCCATACCCGTATCAGTATTTGTATCAGTGCATCATAGGTTTAAAGACTCAAATTACACTATGTAACCGAGATTTACAACAAATACAAAGACAAAGGTTTGATTTTCTTAATTTTGTTTTCCACGTGCATGGCACATGAGTGGCATTAGTGTTTTTTTTTTTTAAAAACTAATTTGGCATATGTGTGAAGTTTATACTTCTTTGTAGAGTAAGTTGGTTAAAATAAAGTTTGAATGTAATGGTTGGTAGCCTAAAGTTTAAGGGAGGTGTTAGGAAATTTTACCCAAGACATCAAAGGACTATAAGGGTACATTTGTTCTTGATTATTCTTAGGACAATAGTTAAGGAATAATAAATAATCAATTATGAATTATGAATTAAAATGTAATACTTTTTAAAAATTTAAAAAAAAAAAAAATATATATATATATATATATATGTAGTTGTCACTAGTTTATTGGTTTGCATGTACAAATTCATTGAGGTTGTATGTGGGTTTTTTTTTTTTTTTCATACAATTTGACTTAATTTTTTCAAAAATGTATAAAATAAATAAATTACAAAATATTAAATTCATCTTAACTTGTGCTCTTACAACAAACAATTGTAGACAAAAGCCAATAATTTTTTACTTCTTTGAATATGGCTTCCTTTTAAAAATAAAGTTATTGAGAGATTTTTGTTTTCCAAATAAAATTTGAAGGGTTTAAGAAAGAAGAAGGTAGGTCATCCAATACTATGTGAATATATTGGGGGTTCAAGTATAGATGACATTTTTTTATTTTTTATTTTGGCTAAGTAATGCTTCTATTCAACAAAGAGAGAGAAGGGAACAACAAGGAGAAGGGATTTACCTCTATCTTGTGTGCCAAAAAACAGTGTTAAATAATAAATGTATGACATGGGGGACCAATCTTGAAATATTAAAAATAAAAGTCCATCTAGCAATATAATGTTCTATAAAAATTTTCCTCACTAAAAATATGATTTACAAACAAACCAGAAAAGGATTGGAGCATATTTCTCGATTTTTTTAAGGGGCTCTATAGGCCAATGTGGCAGAGATGAAAGACTCCAAACCAGAAAAGGATTGGAGCATATTTCTCGATTTTTTTAAGGGGTTCTATAGGCCAATGTGGCAGAGATGAAAGACTCTATAATTGAAGGATCACATTCATATCATCCTCTTCACAAATAAAAATTTTTTATCTCATTTTTGAGTGATTTTATTTTATAATTCGATAGTTAAGAGTGAGAGATTTGAACTCTGAATATTTTCATTGGAAATATTAAAAAGTGTCAATCAGTTGAGTTACTAAGTTATTAGCTCATTTGACTAATTTTAAAAATGCTAAGAGTAAAACCTGTCTTTAGACAAAAATGGTTTCACTTATGTGATTCTTACAAATAATTGTAACGCACACTTTTTCCTCTTTTGACAACTAATTAGAAATTGACCTTTATATTGGGGGGATGTGGAGGATCCTATACACAGCTTCTCGACTTTTCTCCAACTACAAATTCTCAAAAGAAACATGATCAGTGTATATCTTTTTTAGTCTGAGAAATTGAAAGAATGGGGTCTAAAATTTCCCTTCGTTGACGCTTCATGAATTTGTTTCTTATCATCCATATTAGGCCGCTGTTGTGAATAGTGTGAAGTTCCAGTTCCTCAATCATTCCATTCTCTTGGAATTCTCAGCTTCTTTTCCCGTTGTATGATTAGCTTAACCCACTCAAAAATGGCAAAAATATTCATTTCCTCAAATTTAAGTGACCAAGGAGAATGAATCCATAGGATCGTTGCAATTGTACATTCCATGTTCATTAGGCCAGCTTGTATGCTTATTTTTTTAAGAACTTTCCCATTGAACTGGAACCCAGAATTATTTTATTTTCCCTTTTCTAGCAACAAAAATTGGATAATTTTGCCATGTAACTTTTAAGATAGTTTAATTTGAAGTCCAAAAAAAAAAAAAAAAAAGAAGATAGTTTAATTTGCTCTACAGAATATCTGTATTTGCTTTAGTAAAATAAAATTTATCTTGAGCATTTTTCACAAAAAGTGTGTAGACACATAATAATATTTTTAATTTTACGATAAATTTTGAGCATTATTTACATATTCCAAACCCTGCTTCAATGTGTCAAGTCCCCATCTTAAATTCACCACAAATAAAAAAGATCTAAAAAGGTCACACAATTATGCTCTACTTATTCCTTCAAAATAACACAATTCCTTCTTTCTTTTTTCCCTGTTTGTGTCTTTTTTGGGGCATATTCTAATAATGCTCTTGTTACACAGTTGAAAGTACCCTAAATCATTCAGCAAATAAGAATTTCATTCGAAAGAATTTTGTATCGTGATTTAGTAACTCATTTTCTATATGGGGGTATAAGCTCCTAAAAGAAAGGTTTGGGCTTCCAAATTCATATATTGGCAGATTTAACAAATGAATGACAAAAGGCCCAAATATGGATACAAAAATATGCAATAATTAAAAACTGGTTTTGAGATTGGTCCTCTAATAGGACATCTGATCCATATTTGGCATGCGGCTCGGAGATTTGTTTTTCTCATTTGGATGATCAAATACAGTTGCCTCACTTGTTGTTAGTAGCAATGAGATACTGTAACACAGAAGCACATGGTTGTGGTTAGGTTAAGGTATGAAACCTATTAGATATGCATAATTTTTTGCTTGACCAACTATGATCTTTACCTGGCAGCATCGACTAAAGCCGTTCTAACCACTTTGAGAGGATCTATGATTCTCTCTTCCACCATGTCAACATATACACCTGTTTTGAACAAGAACTATTATTAATTAAGTGGCCAGGAAAGTATTAAATAAACAGCTTTAAACAATCATCACTCGATATTAGTCCGAGTGTTGAGAAATTTAGAATGGACAAATATAGAAAAAACTAGAGAAGAAAAGAAAGAGAAACAAGGCATTGTGGACGCTTCCCATTCCTTCAGGGCCTGGACAGAAAAAGAAATTTTCATGTACATTTTATTGGACAGAAAAAGCTCCAGCTCAGACAACATGAAATTTCCTACACTATTTTGCTTTACCATAGACCAAAAATACCACAGAAGACAGATTTGCAAATGATTCATGCCCAGTAGTCTAAGATCTATTAATGGAAAGAAATTGTAAAGTTGGCTACAATGGTAATTCTTGTAACAAATAAAAGAACAAACCTTTAGCAGCATCAAAACCCAAATTATGATTATCTTGTTCCAACAATTTGCCAATGACCAGTGCACCATCAAAACCAGCATTTGAGGCTATTGTGAATGCAGGTGCCTAAAGCAAATCAAAATGCTCACTGTCAGTATTTAACTGCAAATAAACACCAAGGTAGATGCTGGCTGAGGAAATTCAACAAATAAAACCTTTAGAGCATTCTGGATTATCTTTACGCCTGTTTTCTGGTCTTCATTTACCGTTGGAAGGCTTTCCAAACCTTTTGCAGCATACAAAAGAGCAACACCACCACCTAATAAGGACAAGCAAGTTATGATTGTTCTTAACATGCTGTGGATATATATAACCTAGAGGAATGACAATAATCTAGTTACCTGGCACAATACCCTCTTCCACAGCCGCTCTTGTAGCATTTAAAGCATCCGTGACCCTATCCTTCCTTTCCTCAACTTCTGCCTCACTAGACCCTCCAACCTGACAGAAAATGGATGCATGTCAAGGCAATCACTCACCCACACTGCAGGAATTCAGACAAGTGAACAACATACCTTGAAAACAGCCACACCACCAGACAGCTTTGATAGCCTTTCCTGTGCCTTCTCCTTGTCAAACACGGCATCACTCTTCTCCATAGCTGTCCTCAGCTGTAGAACATCATTAGCATCAGTAAATGTTATGAATCTTCACTTCCATTCATTACTATTTTTAATTTCTAGAGTCCAGATTGAGGCAATCAAATTTGAATCTTCAAAATCTAAATAATTTCCTTCCCAACTACCAAAAGAGTAAGGCTTCTGGTGATAAGAATAAATGTACGTAGCTCTCCTGTTTCTATGCTTCACTATAGTTGGTTTTAGAATGTATAAATTAGCTCAGGAACTCTTGCTGAAAATTTTTATAAAAATTTGATCACCAAAACACCTTAAGGGTACTCTTTTCATACAGATGATCAATTCTGAAAATTCTGATTGAGTTAGGGCTTCCTCTGAAGGGGAAAATAGTGGTAACAAAAGTTTGATGGCATTTAACAGAGACTGAAGGATGAGATACTGCATATAGCAAGGATTAAACAAACTGGGAAATTCCCAAGGGAACAATAGACAATTATGCATCAACAGAAAGTTGTTAGAAGCGGCAATTATTTGATAGCACAAACCGAACAAGGCAAATAGGGATTGCTTGCAGAATTTTTAAGAACCAGAAATAGTTTAAAAGTATTTGTCTGACATTGAAATAAGCAAACATGGGTAATTTTACTAGGATCAAAAGTTAAAAGTGTTTTTATCAGAGTTCCCTTCTTCTAATTCTATTCAAAAGCAAACACATAGGAAAAAACCTATATTCTATGGCAAAAAGGTATGAGTGCATTCAAGGACCCACAAAGTGGAGTCACGCCTTGATGAGAGAATTTGTTTAGGGGGAGGGGGATTGAAGAGGAGAGATGGGGAAAAGAGAGATCATCAGTTGGTGATAACCCTAATTGCAACTTTAAAAGAAAGCAACTATTACCACCAATGTAATTGAAAACGAAGTTTTGTGAGTAAAGTTGAGTTGAATTTTAGTATTAAAAATAAAAACTAAAGAGCCAATGGGACAACCAAAAAAAAAAAGGTAAGAGCTTTATACCACTATAGGGAGGTCATCAGAATTGTGATTTCACCAATGCATGTAGCACTAAGTGCATTTCTAATGTGTCAAAATTATTGATCAAAAAAATTGGCAAACAATTCATCCAAGTGAATAGCACACTGAATAAAACTTTTGAAAATAAATAAGGAATTAAAGAGAAAAAGCCAACCGCATACCTCTGCACATCTTTCTTCAATCAGCTTCTTATCCCCACCCCCATGTAGAATTATTGTGTCATCAAGAGAGACAGACACCTGTTATTTTATTTTATTTTTTGAAGTTAGTTATATCCCAAAGAAATTCAAATATAGCACCATAGCACACTGCTAAAAAACATAAACCTTTTTTGCAGTTCCAAGCATTTCAAATTGCACTTTGTCAAGGGTTAAACCACGGTCTTCAGTGATAACCTGTACAATAAAGGTCTTAGCATAAAAATAAAAAAAGAAAAGGAAAAAAAAATCTGCATATTATAAGTCCATATATATATTAGAAATTAATTTAGGAGTAAAAGATTGCATAACCTCTCCCCCAGTAAGAATGGCAAGATCATCTAAGTTTGCTCTTCTATTTTCCCCAAAACCAGGAGTTTTGATCGCACAAACCTAAACACAAGAAATTACAATTGTGAATTATGAAAGATGACACTACAACAGGAAGAATTAACGTCAAAACATCTTGATAATGAAGAAATTAAATTACAATTGAAGTAATAACAGACCTTGCAAATGGTCAATATAAAAGAAAGAAAAATACACCTAACACAGCAGATAACTAATGCTCTTCAATAAATAAAAATAATATAATCAAATATCCAAAACTTATAAAATCAAATATAGGATTATTTACAGATATATAGAGGTACATATGTATAGGCACTCATCAAACTAAGTCGCAAGTTAATACCTATTCACAAGATATTAAAAAAGGTATCATTTGATAGAAGTCTGGCATTATTTTTAGAGTCACATGTAATTTCGAAGATAGGCCCAGAATTATTCTAGAGCTTGAATTCTATACGTTATTTTGTTTACTCCATGTGGAAAGATCTCAAGACAAAGAACTCTTGATTAATAACTCTTTAACTTCTTGGGCGCTCCATTTGTTTGTGTCCCAATATATAAGTTTCTTTTTTTATTTCTTGATTTATAGGAGAAAAACAACCTTAAGAAAACCTTTCATAATTCAGAAATATGAAGTCATTTAACTGCTTACAAAAAAAAAAAAAAAAATTTGGGGGGGGGGGGTGGGGGCAGTGGATGCAATAATGTAGCTCTTCCCCCCAGATGTTTCAGTTTTGATATTGCTTCTTGTCAAAGAGCCTTCATGTACTTCAACTATCTATATAGCTCAAGCATGAAGAGCACACAACTGTGGAACATCATATTGCTACCAATAATCATGTGGCCCTCTTGAGAAAAATATTTTGATGTCCAAGGATGTATGAATTGCTAGAAATACAAACATATCTATCTCATAAGGATTTCAATATTATTGCAATTCATTAATATATACAAGATATACACTTATCAATATATATATATATATATATTTTTTTTTTCATACATACATACATACAAGATATACATATACAAGTCATATAATATAACCTGTACTATCTTACTCGTTACACATTTAAAGTAACTTCCAAGTAAAGCCAAGTAATCACCTTAAGCCCAGCATGATGCTTATTGAGTACAAGCATAGAAAGTGAATCACTTTCAACATCCTCAGCCACAACAAGTAGTGCTCTTTTTTTCTGTTAAGAATTCAATAGCAGCAGAAGCAAGAACAAGAACATTTTCTGTTAAGTTCACTTGATCATTCCCCATTGCCTACGAAAATAGCTCCTCAGGAAAAGGTTAATTACCTGTACTGCTAGCTCCAATATTCTAACAAGTGAATTCATGTCTGAAATTTTCTTGTCATAAATGAGGATCAGGGGGTTCTCTAGTTCCTATGAATATGAAGAAACAAATTTTAGGTCACACATCAGAGAAAAAGCTTCCATGTCAACCATACAACTGGTGCAACAACCCTCCCCCACCCCCCTCCCAAACAAAAGAAAAAGTAAAGGATGTGGAGAGAGAAATTCAGAAATAGGAAGTATGCCAATATCCATAAATTACACACACACATATAAAATTTAAATTTGAGTGGCCTCTGAAACATGACGAACACAAAGATCAGAGGGCCACCAAAATACTAACTGACAACATGGAATAGAAATAGCAAAAACTTCATGTCAAGACGGATATATGCAAGCTGACTCTACGTCCTTCAATGATATAAGGACATGTATTTTCTTTGATGTTGTTTGTTGTTCTTGCTTTTGTTCACCATCATGAACACCATGTATTTTCTTTCTTTTTTTTTTTTCTTCATGATTGATATTACTCTTATTACCTATGAAAAAAAATAAGGACATGTATTTGCTGATTAGAAAAAAGGTCTAAGGAAATGCACGAGAAATTGAAACATTTGCACCTCATCTGCTCAGGGGAAAAGAGTGTAATATATATACAATAAGAGAGGGAAGAAGAAGGGGGGGGGGGGGGGGTGTTTGGGTTTGGATGCGGCAGCACATTCTTATTACTAGTGACTTAATTCTAGCACTAAGTCCTGTTTGAAGTACAAATATACCGGAAACAACAATAAAGATCCGAACTTACACATTTCTGGGTCTTATGATCAGTAACAAAATAAGGAGATATGTAGCCTCTGGCTAGCTTCATTCCTTCCACCACTTCTAACTCATTATCCATCGTATTCCCATCCTACAAATTTTGAATCATAAATAAGCAATATCGAACTGTATCAAATTTAACTATCATAAACATTAGAAGAAACAAAAAAGATGCTCACAGCGACAGTAATGACTCCTTCCTTTCCAACTTTCTCCATTGCTCTAGCTATAAGATCTCCAATCTCACTTTCACCATTTGCTGAAATAGTTGCAACCTAACATATTTATAAATTGATAAACAAACGTTAGAACAAGAGATCATATATAAAGTAGTAAAATACATATCAAATGTAAATTTAGCAAGAGAAATCAACATTGTGCATAGTACAAACACCAATGATATTCATGAACACTTATTAGAAAGATTTAAAACCCCACATGAATGCAAAAATTTCTCAGAACTAAGTTTGCAAGAAGTCATTTTCCCATCCCTTAAAAGTACTACACAGATTTTCTTTTTAACCAGAGTATAAAATAAATCCCACTTCTAGGATCATAATAGCAAGATAGTTCAAGAAAATATAACATAACACAAACTTTCCTACCAAACAAATCCAAAATGAGAGATTACTCTCTAAGAAGTCCATCACCTGTTTAATTTCTTCTGATGTGCTTATCATCAATGCTTTGCTTTTCAGATCAGATAAAACAGCATCGACTGCCATATTAATACCACTCCGCAAATCCATCACATTCACACCGGCAGCTACTGACTTGCACCCTTCCATGAGTATTGCCTGAGTTAGGACAGTTGCACAAGTAGTACCTGCAAACAGATAAGAATCAGATTGAAACTAAGTAGAAGATATCTTAATATACATTGATGAAAAAGAGTAGTAACAACCCTTCAACATCATTTATGAACTTCTTTCTATTCGTATGTTGGACACACACCCAATGGATTTTGATCCTACAACCTCACCCTCCACTCATTCTTATGGAAGGAAGAAGTGTCATTTGAGTTAGAGCTGATTGGCTCACTTATGTACATAACATCAGGTAGAAATAAACTACATTATTCTAAGGATTCAAATCAAAGCAAAACGCAATCCTAAGTAGCTGAGAGTTGAGAGCTGCCTGGAGCATTTTCTTTCTTTCTTTCTTTTTTTAGCTCCAAAAGAAGTACCTTCAAGGTACATGTCTAATTGATACTTCATTGCATTTATCACTGCAGTCTTAAGAGCAATAAACTAACTCTTAATCAATAATAAAAATTAAATAAACATGATTCAAAGCCTAAGTCTCCACAGTATGTTTATAAATCCATGACAAACTATTATGTTCTTTCAGGCACATAAACAAGAGAAAACAACAAGTTTACCATCTCCAGCAGCAGTATTAGTAGCAACTGCAACCTGCTTTACAAGATCTGCACCAACATTTTTGGCTTTTTCCTTGAAGCTGATACTTTTGGCAACAGTAACACCATCCTTTGTGACTTGAGGATCCTTATGACTTCGCTCAATTATCACATTGCGGCCCTGAATCAAGCAACCAGAAAATTAAGAAAAAAGGAAAAGCTGTGATGAGAGCACACTTTAACTATTTATGAGCTATTCTTACCTTCATTAAATTTGGCACATAACTTGAGACACATGCTAGATTATCAAAAGATAGTATAAGGATGACAAATAAAAATTTTACACATAAAACAAAAAGGGCATAAGCATCTTTATTTTTATTGGCTAATGAAGTTAATAAGACTCTGAATCCATAAGGTTGTCTTCTTGTTCTGTTAAACTCATCCCATTATTGTGAAAGGAGGAAGAGCTATTTGACCTAGAGCTCATTGGCAAGTGAATGTGCTTTTTTCTAAAAACTAATTTCCAAAAATTTAGAGAGTTCTTAATAAGATAAATGAGTGTGCCATCATAATCAATTCATTCAAAGAAAAACATCAAATGGGTGTTTTAAAGGAATCAATTTGAGCCTACAAAAAGAAATGGCTAATCCCACCCCCACCCCCCCCCCCCCCCCAAAAAAAAAAAGTAGCCTTCTTTTTCCTAGTGCTCCATCAAACTACATTTAAAAGTATAGAGGAGTAAAATAAAGAGATATATGGGTTCCAATTAGCTCAATTGGTAAAATCTCCTATTGTCGAATGAGAGATAAGGAGTTCAATTTCAAACCCTGCCTACACCAAAAATCATTTGGTGTTTTGGCTTGATGTTGAAGAAAAATCATCATAGAGTGGACGTCATAAGTTGAAATCATACCTATCAAAAAAAATTATATATATATATATATATATATATATAACAAACTCCATCCACATATGGATATTATACTGAATATATAAAACAAGCTATTGGCTTACAGCCATTGTTGCTGCCTACACTAACGAGTGTCCAACAAAATCTAGAAATCACAAACTACATAAATTATAGAACATAGGCCAATACCTTTGGTCCCATTGTGACTTTTACAGCTTCTGCAACCTCAGAAACGCCTTGCAGCATTGCGGCCCGAGCCCTGACCCCAAAATTAATAGCCTTGGCACCATAATTTCTATTGCAGACAACTCTGCTACACACCTTTCCAATCCAAATCACCAACCAACAAACATTACATCACAAATTAATCCATACCCATCAAACACAATCCCTTGAATAACCCAAAAAAGCAACAGTGGGAGTCTATAGAATTTCAAAAAGTGCGTATATTGCCACGTTTGGTTGCTGAGAAAAATGTGACGGAAAAACGAAAAGTAATCAAAACCCAATTCCCAACTTCTTGTTAACAAGTGGAAATTGAAGTAAAGATTGAAAATTTCCCAATCTTTCTCGGCAACCAAACGGAGGGTTAAGCAAATTTTACAGTAAAGTTGAGACTTTTAATAGTAAAAAAAAACACAACAAAAATAGTTTCTTACAACTTTTCTTGAAGTAGATGAAGTGATCGATGAAGCTAATTTTGAAACTATTCGATGCATTGCTGAGAATTTACACACACACTCGCGCACACACAGAGACTGATGAGAGATTTTGAATGTTATGAGATGGGCTTTTGGTAGGGTTTTAGCTCTGGGTTTATGTTATGCTATGTTATTGTGACTGTGAGAGTTTGGAAAAATCTGGATCGTTGATTTAAGGTGGGTCCGATTGAAAACTGAGTCCTACATGTTTGACGGTCGAGATTTTATTATGGCTTTAGGACTGTTTTTGGATTAGTTGGCCCAATAATGAAGCAATTGTGTCTGTGCCATTTCGTGTTTATCATCTAAATGGGCCTATTCCCATTACTCAAATGAAGCCCATGTTTTTCTCCCAAAAAAAAAAAAATGAAGCCCATGTTTTGAAAATGCCAAATCTATTGCCATTATGGTGAGGCTTCAATCCTAAGTAAACTACAAGAAAGGTGTGGAGAAAAAGATGTAAAGAAAAAAGTGTTGTAAATAGCACTTTTCTCTTTAATTATGGTATAGTTACAATGGCCTATTTATAAGTGGCAAATAATACTATTTTTCGTAAAGTTTAGGGACCAAATAATATTTTTACCATATCAGAGGTGCAATTTACATCTTATAAGCTATTTTTGTTAAATTATTACAATGGCCATTCTAAATTTTACAAAAAAAAGTTTGTTTTTCAAATTTATAAATTGCACTTCTAATAGAATTTCTATTAAATTTAACAAAAAAATTAAATTTTTATCATACATATTTTTTCAATAAGAAATTGATTTTTTTATTTATTAAATTTGACTGAAATACCAACGACATAAGATAAAATGTTTATTACCAATAATTATGGAATATATTACTCAGTTTTGAAGTTTAGTAGGAACAGCCAAATCTACCATAGTCAAGAGAAGGGTGGAATTACAATTAACCTAAGAAAAAAAAAAGAGAAAATAAATAATATTTTTCATTATAAGTGTTTAATAGGAGAGATAGAATACTAAAGTGGAAAATAAATAGATATTTCTTTTCCTTAATACAAATTTTTTTTACTGATATTTCAATAATTACAGTAGGAGGAAGGAATATTGAACTCAAATGTCTCTATTGGAAATACCGAAATATTCCAACGAATTACCTACAAGATTCTTGGCACAGTGTTATAATAGTAAGTTTAAAGATAAATTACAAGTATGCCTAAAGTACAATATATTAATTTTTTTCTTTCATTTTAATTCTTCATATATATATATATATATATATATATAGGGATTTATTAACATGTGTCCTTAGGGCATACATTAGTAAACCATTTTAAGAAACTTTTTATACCCCCGTACACCTTTGGTGCGATGGTCACTCCACAAGTATAAGTGCTTGTGGGGTGTTGGGGGCAAGGGCCGGGGTTCAAAATCAAATCTCCAGGAGAGAGTTTCATACACATATACACTTAGATTATGCTAGAGTAGAATTCTATCTTGTATCCAAAAAAAAAAAAAAAAATTTATGAAAAAACGAAAAAGTAATTCATTGTTTTAACAGATTTTTCAAATTTTCATAAAAATCTATCCAAAATGAATGGTTAATGTAATTCACTGTTAAGGATACGCATTAAATGGACCTATATATATATATATATATAAAACTTTTTCTTTACAAAGAGGTTGCAGAATCTTAAATTTTCTATATATTCGAAAATGAAGGAAATTACACTTCTCCCTTGAAAGTAGAGAGTGCAACAGGCTACAGTATTTACTTCACCAACTTTGCCTGAATTGGGAATTATTTTTTTTATTTTTTATTTTTTGGGAATTCGATGGTCATTATGTTTGGACTCTTTTCTCTTCAGTATAAAGTGATTCCTTAACATGCTTTTGGTTTAGGCATGGTGTGATTGACCGCAGTACCTAGCTAGCTAGCATATTGGTAAAGTCGATTTTGACTAAACTATGAGTCAATTATCAAAGTTCTAACATTCAAAAACTTTTGGCCAATAATGGTTGGACACTTGGACTACACAATATTAGTGGCGATCCTTTTCTCCTCTTAACTCATTGCTCTAATTATAATCAGATTAGCTAGACTCCTCTAGAGGATTTTATTTTTCTTTTTTGGAAAGATCGTTAACTTTCATTGAAAGGAACCATGAAAAACATTACACTTATGAGTCATTAATCCATTACCCAAAGAAAAAAAAATCTTTAAATATATATATATATATATTATATGTTAAAAAAATCTTATTTGTATGAAATGGCAATTTGGCAAAGTAGCTAGACTTATAATTAACATCCTAAATTTCAGTTAAATATTTCATATATCTATAAATAAAATTATAATTTAAAGTATATAATTTATATAAGAAAGTATAAGGTTATATTTATTTAAATAGAATCATAATTTCACTAGTGATAAGTTGTAGATAGTTGGATACCAATTACTTGAATTAATTGGACATTTATAAAATGAGCAAGACTTAGGTTAGCAAGACTTAGGTACAATACTTAAGTGTTGTTCCTTGGATTCCCCTTTTAAGACTGTCATGTAGATTTTTTTTTCATGAGATGAAAGTGTATTTTTTAGTTAAGTAATCACATGGCTGAATTTTAAGAAGAGAACTTAAAGAGCATTACCTAAGGTACTATATCTAAGGCTTATCCTATATCAATTATCCTAACAATTATCTTTAATTAAGTAATAATGGGAAAACAAATAAGGGTTTATTCTTAGACTTAGATATACCTTGTAATTTAAAATAAAGATAATTAATTTTTGAATTATTTATTTATGTACTTGCTTAAATATTATTGATTAGATATAGTTATTATGTAAGACTTCACACCTTAATTAAGGTTTCTTCAACTTTGAGCAACAACCAGTACTCTGACTCTTCAGACCTTAATTAAGGTTTCTTCAACTTTCAGCAACTAGTACTCTCTCTCTCTCTCTCTAAAATTTTTTTGAGCTTACCATATCTTTTAGTCAGTTTGTTTGGAAACTTCACCTATAAAGTTTTGATATTAAACCAAACATACACGTAAAAGTTATAATAGCATAAATCAAAGTAAATTCGTAACTATTTTCCACTGTCGTGGTTTCATGATTTGAGAAAAAAAATAATACAACAGCCGCATAATCTCAAAAAAAAAAAAAAAAAAAAAAAACTAAATTAGTGTATAGCTGTTGGCTGGCTGCATGTTCTGGTCACATGGCAATCAAGCTAGCTCCTCAGCTCTTATCTCCTTAGAGCACTGGTGATTGATGTTGAAAACTATGTTTATAAAACTAATTATATTTGCAAGAATTTGGTGAGCCACTCTGATATTTATATATTTTAGAAGTCATGGAACCTTCAAATTCATATGACCATCTATATATATTGGCCACACACATGGTTTGCTCATTTCAAGGTTTGAAATTCATGACCTCCACTAAAAGGTCTACAAAGCTACCATAAATAAATGAGTTAATTAAATAAATTACTCTAAACAAGTATCCAATATGATTAGGTTGGTTTGAGTTGTCATGTTCCAAGTCAATTGATACATGTCTTTCCCTTTCTTTCTTTTTTCTTTTTAAATAAAAGTCCCATGATTAACAAGGCTTAAAAACAATAATTAGTCCTATTTATGACTAGGTACCACCACCAAGTTGCCCAAATCTAAGCATGAATATCGCCACCAATAGTAGCACACCACAAAAGCAACTATTCATCTCCACAATTCCCGACAGCAAATTGAGCATACTATGATGTGTGTCAATCCACAAAGTATTCGTAGATATATATGACATACAGAACTTTCAATAGTGCATCAATTTCACAATCAATATAGGAAGTTATCAATAACATAAATATCCATCACTCAACTTAGGTTATTTGTATTTTAATATGGACATAGAGAATTAATACCTGAAAGTTTTGACTAAAAGAGTTGTAGCACAATAAGTACTTTTTGATATTTTTAAAAGAAACGTCTAAAGGTTCAATCTCACCACTTCAACTATTGAAATTTTCAAAATAAGAGTTTATAAGAAATATTTTTACAAGGTAAGATAATTGGCTAGTCTTTCGACAGGATCTGGTCTTTCATTATGGTCTAATCTTCCAATAGGATTAGATGGACGAGGTTGATGAATGACCAAGGCTAATGAACAACCAACAATACTTGGCTCTACAAGATAGAACATGTTCGCCTCACATTAACACATACACTTGAGACAGACAAAAAAAATCAAGGCTGGAAAATGACCAACAACACTTGGCTTTACAAGAAATTAAACCCGAAGATATCTCGGAGCCATTAACTCCACTCTCTACAAGAAAAGTGCCTAAATTCCTAAGAACTTGGTTAGTTCTAGGCCATTATATAAGCATCAAACCCCTCCCTTACAAGGTATGTGCATAATTTTCTATTTTTCATATTATAAGAATTATTGGAAATTATTATGACCTTCTAACTTAATCTTCAGAAAGTCGTTGATCACACCAATATACTAGTATTTCACTCTTTAGGTCTTTTAATATTACGAGTATGGATGATTAGCTCACACACGATTCTAATATTACTTGATTCTCTTATCACAACCCATTAAATTATATTGCAAAATTGAAACTAATTTTTCATGAGGTGATAGGATTGTAGCTTACAAGTGGCTCCATCCTATATATGGACCGCTGCAGTAAGGAAAAAATGGGACTACCGGCGGGTGCCGGGTCCAGTCCTCCTCAACAACGTGAGAGTCATACACTGATCAGTTCATAATTGGGTCCAACGGCCAGTTAGTCTAAAGTATATGGAATAAAGGTCCATGCTTTATAAATCTATGACGTTAATTTTTCAACTTTTCTTGACAATACCCACCTTCCTATTTCTTTCTTTATTTTATTTTTTCCTCTGGCCAAATTGATAAACAGATGCCAGTTATTCGACAATTTGAGGCTTTTTCCTTTTCTTTTTAAACTTCTTTCAAGCTGTCACTCTAGGATCAAATTCGTGTACTAAACAAAGAATACCCAAAAATGAGTTCTGTAAAAGTGTACTCTTGTGTTTATTGGGAAGCGTGTAAAAGGATCAATTTAATATAGGAAAATTATGAGTTTATATATATAGGTTTTTTGAACCCAAAAAAAAAAAGTTTAATGAGATTTGGAATTCAACAATGATTTTCCCTCAAAAAAAAATCAACAATGATAAAGGGTCCGTTTGGATTGAGTTTATTGTTGCTGAAAACTGAAAGCTGAAAACTGAAAACTGAAAACACTGTAGCAAAATAATTTTTAAATGTATAAATAGTATCGTGTGACCCATTTTTAATATTTTTTAATACGTGAACAGTTCTAAACAGTGCATGAACAGTGCTAAACAGTGCGTGAACAGTGAACCCATGTGAGGTTACTGTTCACGCGCAGAAAAAAAAAAAAAAAAAAAAAAAGACAGAAAACGTGGACGCAGCAGAACGCCAGGAAACACGCAAGCCAAACACTCACAAAGTGTAAAAGCCTTCATTACGTGTACGGTGTACCCAATAATAAAACAATATCCAATCAAATTTTCTTTTCAAAGAAAACAACAGAAAATAATACATCCAATTACATTTCCCTTAAAAACCTCAACAAATATAATCTTAATATTATAAAAAGAAAAACAAAAACAAAATGTTGGCCCGGTCATCTAAAATCACCATGTCAAAACGAAGAAGTCCTTTGAGCAAAGCTAGAGACGCCTTATGCAAGTGTGCAACTAGGAGAAGCTATTGGAGTTGCAGTCTTTGAAGCCATCAAAGCCATTGGCGACAACAGATGATCAAATCGTAATGATATATGGGTGGTTTTATTTGTTTTTTTTTTTTAAAAAAATATTTAGATTATTTTCATTTTTATGGGGTTGTCAATTGGTTTATTAGTCTATATTCTTTTATTTGAAAAAAAAAAAAAAAAACCTTATGTGACACACCTTTATTGAAGGGTCTACATATAGACTTTTACATCAAAACATTATTATATTTAATATCATGCATGATTAATACGGACTTAGTTTATTTTCTAAGACTATGCTAGTTAATACAATAGATCTAAATAAGATTTGCATCTTTTTATACTTGAAAAATTACAACTTTATACTCAATAATCAAATTTTTTTTTTTTTTTTTTTAACATAACCTTTTGAGATCTACAAATAGAAAATGATTATCCACAACTTTTATTAAATGCTATATACTGGCATTCTCCCTTTTAAAATGTAAAAAATGAGAAATTATACGGTTTTTATGGTAGACCATGTCACTTATCAATTATTCTTATAAAAAAACTTTCACATATTTAAAATTGTTGAGTCAATTTTACAAATATATATATTTTTTTTAAATAAGTGAAGGTCTTTTAGTGGAATGGCCGACAAGGAACGTATTCCATAATAAGAACAGTATACTTCTCATAAAAGATGGAGAATTTGATTTCGGGTCTGTTTGGATAGGACTTATTTTGCTGAAACTGAAAACTTATTGCTGAAATTACTGTAGCAAAATAATTTTTAAATGTGTAAATAGTGCCGTAGGACCCATTTTTAATGAAAAAATTGATAAAAAATGAAATTTGTGGGTCCGTGAACAATGTACGGATGCACTGTTCACGAAAAACTGGTCAAAAGTTGCGGCTACTGTTCATGTACCGTATATGAACAGTAGCCGCTTGTGAGGAGAAAATGCATGAAAAAAAAAAAAAAAGAGGAGAAAACGTAGAAACTGAAACGCAACACAGCAAACGCCAACCCAAACACACACTTCAAGTTCTTTCCACGAGGAAGAATGACTAATTTATTAAACTACAAATCTCTTAATTAGCCATTAGTATTTGGTTGATTGGTTAACGCTATTTGAAAAGAAATAGCTTTCATGATATACAAAATGTAAACCAAGTTCAAAATTAAGAAAAATACATTAATATACTACTCTTTTCTTGAATACCTCCAAAAAGTTACCATGAGCTTACTGTAAAATTTTCAAGTGAATCTTTATAGAAGGAATTATCTCAAAATAAGTTAATTTTTTTATTGATTTAAAAACAAGTTAACTAATGGTATACATATATTCTTTTTCTTTCAAGGTGACCAAAAAATATTAAGATGTATCTTTCATGATTATGATTTTTCTTTTTTCATATACATTAATAGTTTTTCAACCAACAAAAAAATATTTTTCTTTCCTTTTTTTTTGGGGACACATTTTATGAATAGCTAATAAATTTAGCTGTATGATAACTTCTCGTGAATGGTCTCTTTTGCAAAATGTGGCATTTAAGGAAGAATTCATTTTTATTTTATTTTATATATAATCTAAGGAAGAATTCAATTGTGTTCACATCATCATTGCATAATTTGCATGTTCACATGTTTTTTCTCAAGTTACCCAATCACTAGTGATTGTGAGATGTTGGACACATGGTATGCACATGCAATCCTATGGATCTCCCAAAGGAATTGTTTTCAAAAACACTTGGAAAACATTTTATTTTATATTTTCATTTGAGAAACTTTTGGGCCCTACTACATATATACACCACAATTATTGAAGCGTGTAGAAGCCTATAGAAGACCCTCACCGACACTGATAAATCATGAAAACCAGCATGCACCAGATTGTGAATTCACCACACATCAAGAGCAGTTAAGACTTTACATCGATCTTAGGAAGTGACTTACAGCCACTATATAAAAGACAACACCAAGACTTTATTATATGTGTTGGGAAGTAACCCACCTCAGCATGAATTGGTTGCTTCAAAGGAAAAGCTGGAGCCAGTAAATTAATTACTTATTTCTAAAATAATTTGGTTTAGTTAATCATTTTACAATTAAATTGCGCAGAGTTTATTGTTCAGAATCAGACAAAATATCTCCTTTCACGGAAAATGAATAGATGCACAAACTATTTGACCATTTCTACAACTTGCCCTCAGTTTTATATTTTATTTTTTAAAGCATTTATTTATAGAACATGACATACATATATGTACCACTCATAAATTATTTTATAGTTTTTTATTTACTAAAAAGGAACCAAAGCCCCAACCACATGCCATGTGAAAGAAAAAAAAATCTAATAATTAACACTGGCAAACAACTTGATTAATGAATGGTTCTTGATTTTATACAGAATCAAAAGGGAGATTTGAAATCAAATTCGATGCCTTGTTGAGACTATTTAAATTAAGAACCGACAATATTTTTAAACAATAAATTTCAACCCAGAATAATATTTTCTTGCAATTACTTACCATTGAGCCAAAATTCTTGAACTATGCAAATAAGATACCTTAAATACATCAAATCCAACTTATATACGAATTTGATTTACAACATTGAACTCTGAACTAACATGGCTTTTACCTTTTTGGTTTTATTAAGAAGCTAAAGAAGATGTAGCCAAAAAAGTCCCAAGTCCCAAGTACAAGATAAACATGTAAAACAAGTTCTGCAGGTATTATTAATTGGAAAAAAAAATTACAAAAAACACAAACTTTTTGGAAAAAATATATAACAAATTTTCTCTACTTTAGTACAAATCAACTCACCAGCCTTTTTCCCATTTACAAAATCAACAAAAAAAGAAAAAACTTAAAAAGTAAAAATAATAGACAATTATATAAAAAGAAATTAAGATAACCCACAACAAAAAATTTCACACATGCACCTTCTTCTTTTCCATTCATTACCTCTTAGAAAGTCCATTTCCAAATCTTGATTCTCATGTCAACCTTGCACTTAGAAGCAGAAGTGGATGCAGTTGCTGCTTTTTTCCCAGTAGGAACAGTAGCTGTAATTCCATCACAAGTAACCCTTATTCCAACCTTTGGGGTCTTCAAGCCTCCCATCTTGGCCTTCACCTTTGTGTCAATCTCTATCTTCAATGGAATACCACTCTTGCTCTTCAACTCCGTCTTCAAAGAACTAACAGAACCACTGTCAAGTGTTTTGCCAGTGTTTGTTATGTCAGCCTTCAAAAGGGTCGTGTCCTTTTTGCCTTGCACGAAGGCAGGTATGGTTGAATCACCAATATCAATGTCGTTGGAGAGTAAAGAGACGGTGATAGTGTCGTAGATGTAATCAAGCTTTTTGTTAGGGTTATTGGCTGTGATGCTTAGGTCAAACTTGGAGTTTATGGTTGAGGATGAAGTTACGTTGAGGTACGAGACTTTGAGGCTGGTGACAGAGAAAGTAGGGCGGTGGGGGCGGTAGAGGACGTAGACAATGGCACCTGCAATGGCTACGAGGAGAATGAGGAGGAGGAGAAAGAAGGTTAGCCAGATGCAACAGGAGCAGCAGCAGCTACGGCTGTGATGGCGGCGGCGGTTGTGGGGTTGCGGGCGGTAGGCGGGGCGTGTGGCGCCGTAGAGTTGGGCCTTGGTGGCTGGGAATGCGCCGTTGGTGGTGGTGGCGGTAGCAGCAGCGGTGCCATTGGTGGCAGGTTTAGACGAGGGATAAACCCTGTCTGCCATTTTGTTCAGAGGAGAGGAGAGGAAAAGGGAATGAATAGATGTTTGTTTGTTATGAGGTGTACTTGAGGGAAAGATATAAAGCTGTTTGCTTTGGTAGAGAGAGAGAGAGAGAGAGAGAGAGAAGTGATTGTTTTGGAATCTAGAAATAAAGAATAGGGTGCTTGATATGGTTGTGAGTGAGAAATAAAAGGAAGCTGCAGGTGTTTGATTTGGTTCTCAGAGAAGAGGAGAGAGAGAAATGCTTGCTTTTGACTCTAGAGAGTAGAAGAAAGGTGTATGTGGGTTGTGAAGAGATGTAAGGATGGTGAAATAGCAACTTGGCAAGAGAGAGAGAGAGACAGTAACATGATAACCACAACTAAAGAACTATCTCCACTTTCTTATGGGGGAGAGTGGGAACACTCTCTGTACTAGATAAACATAAAATAATCTTTGCTGAATTTTAATCTTACAGCTGACACATGGTCGACATGCGACATTCACTAAGCATGCGCGTTTCTTTTCTTTTCTTTTTCCCGAAATATTCTTTTGTTACTAGAAAGCTATTTATTATCATAATACTTTCACACAACTATAAAATTGAAACTCTCTTATTGACATAAAAGATATAAATATATATATATATATATATATATTTTGTTAGTTTGGAATTTGGATGTAGCTTTTTGTTCATTACTAATTTTTTTTTATTTAGTGAAAATTGGCTAAAATATAATCATGCTTAGAAACAATGACGCTTTAAAAACTCTTATTCATAAGTAAATAAATTAAAAGAAAACAATTGTTGTAAAACCAGCCATAATGGATGGAGATTTGTAAAATTAAAACCCCATTTTCTATTTTGCAAAAGGAATGCTAATTATCAAAAAGTAATTATACAAAACTTTGAGAATATAATGATGTGATTTTTTTTTTCTTTCGCGTAAGTTTTATTACTTAAATTTATAGTGTGTTCTATCATTCATAGAAGAAGAGAAAGTATATCATTTGACTATATTCCAACTATATCCAATAAGTTTTTACTAATAAAATATTAGCAATAATTTGAGCTTTGAGGTTTCAATTATAACTTTTATTGGAAGACTAAAATATTTATAAATCAATGGTGCTGACATTGATAAATAATATAGGCTACTTTAGTTTTGACACATAATTAAAGGTTGGTAAAATAGTATTAAAAGAGAGGGTTTTATTGATGTAACTAAACCATGCAGTACATTACTCCTGCAAATCCCACTCACCCCAATCAATACTCAATACAATTGATCACGCAACCTTGAGATAGATTCTTCAATATATTCTACCTTCCTCCTCTATTCTGACAAAAGACTATATAACTAGTATTTAATCTTTATAAAAGAAATTTAAAAAATTTTGTATAAAAATTAATAAACTATTTTAGAAAATTTTTTATAAAAAATAAAAATAAAAAGTGATTATTTTTTTTAATAATTTTTTCAATTTTTTATAAAACGTTTTTTAAAATAGATAATTAATGTACAATTTAAGGACACACATTAGCCGGACTTAAAATAATTCCTAATATATATATATATATATATATATTTGGTTTGACCTAATAATGTTTTCCTTTATAGTTTTTTGTTATGGGGGTGGGGGTGTTACCCTTTTTAGTTTTCCACACATTGTTAGGTGATTTACATGATGTGGTCCAAACGCGCATAGGTGAATCTGCATCTCTAATCAAGTCTCAACCAACCTAGTTTCTCAAAAAAAAAAAAAAAAAAAGAAAAGAAAAAAGTCTCAACCAACCCACACAGATATCTCCATTTTACCTGCTTTGGACTGGTACTCTCTCTACCAGGTTTCTAACACGTGTGGAAGAGACATTCATTATGAAGTGGAGGCCATGTTTTCATGTGCAATCTCTGATGACCCATTTTGCAAGTCTTGCTCACAGGAAAAGTCAGAAAATCAAAGGGTTATAAAAAATATATACAAACTTTAGAGAGAAAACAAATCAGTGGTTGAAGTTTAAGAACATGCAAATTTTAGTCATGGAATGATATAGTTGTGGTTGTATCACATCATAGCCTTACAATATTAGAACATTATATATTCATTCTCAAAAAAAAAAAATTAGAACATTATATAATTCTAAAAATATTCCAGCTGCTTAATTAGTTGCAACCTCTAGCCAATGTTGTTCTTTAAATTTTTGCTTGCAATTTACCAATCATTGACAGAATGAAAAATCAAAGAACCAGCAAATTGATTCCTTACCTTCCGATTCCATTGCTTAATAAGTCATCTTATTTAATGTTATCGGTTTGGCAATGATCTTTTTTTAATTCACAAATTAGTGGGTGAATTTATTCTTTTACTAGTCATACAACTTGTGTTCTAGTTGTGCATTAAGTTAGCTTAACTGGTAAAATATACGATAGTTGAATAATAGATTTGGGATTCAATCTCCGCTTATATCAAAAATCGATTTGTGTCTTGGTCTAATAATAAAAAACATAATCATCAAAAATAGACGTCATAAGTTGAAACTTTATAATAATAATAATAATAATAATAACTTCTTCTTGCTCTTTCTTTCTTTCTTTCTTTATGTTTGGCATGTGAAGCTCAATTTAATCACTTATCTAAAAAGGAAAATAAAATTTTAATCCAATCTGGTCAGATTGGATGACTAGATTCAGATAATTTACTTTTAAACTGTTTTTATGTCCTTTAACTGCAAAACTTTGGGCATGATTTTCTTGGACAAATTAAATTTAATGCCATAGTAATGGTTAGGTAATATAATCATGTAACTAATACACCCTTTTATTGTTCTAGCACTGATTCCTGATTAGGTAATTAGTCAAATGCCGAATGTCAGATCCAATTAAATATTAATGGTCACTGTATGGTAGTAATTTGGCGAAGTAATCTTTATGTTTTATCTTGGTTTTACTTCCAAGTTCCTACAAGCAACGACTTTAAATTATACGTGTATGTACCTATTCAAAAGTACAGTGGCTAAAAATAATTTAAAAAAAAAAAGAAGAAAAGAAGTGGTCCATTTTTTTAAAAAAAAATGAGTAATTTATTAGATCAAATTTTTTATTGTAAATGTATAATGCATAAAATACGTGGTTCGGCTATATATGACAGTCCTGTTTCCTTAGCTCTTTTTTTTTTTTTTTTTTTTTTTTTTTTGTCTCTCTCTCTATTTCTTAGTACATTGTTGTTTTTGTGAAAGATCGTGACCTTGCAGATTTTAGTCCCACTAGAATGGATGGAGTCGTTCTATTTTCCTTTCAAAATGCGTGATTCAATTGATGACATTTGAGTCCCTTGAATTGAGGATTTTATATGAAATCGCAAATTATTATAATAAATCAAAAAATTAAGAAAATCATATTAAAAAATACTTCATTTTTTTTTATACAAAATAGAATTTCTATTCTAGTTTAATCTAAGCGTATATGTGTATGAAGTTCCATCCTAGAGACTTAAACCCCGACCTTTACTCCCCACACCCCACAAACACTCATTTTATTGATTGAATTGAAAATTTACATTTAATAGAACATAAAAAGGAAACTTACATATCTTTATTCCAAGATACAATCTATGAAATTACATGGCTTTGATTTCCTAGTTAAATTCTAATAAAATTGAAAATTGCATTAATAAGACCTAGTCTAGAACAAATGATTTTAAATTGGAGGCTTAGTTTTGGAATGAGAAAGTCTTATGCACTCAATCCACTTGATGAATCGGTTTTCTAGAATACGATGGCCATGACCATGTTAAACAAGAATGTGATGCTATCATCAGAAAAATAGATTGAGTAATTAGGGTCTTGAAAAAAGGTTTTGAACATATTGAAGGCATATGAGCATATCAACACGCTAATTTAAATCAACTCATATCATTAATTACAAACATGTTTTCATTCATTCACAATCAAAGGTTCAAGGCTACACTACTTCAGTTTTAAAGGTTATACTTGCTTGCATAGTTAATTTTAAGAACATGCTCAAACGTCCTTTGGATCTAGTTCACAAGCAGCACCTCTTCCCTTTGAAAGTTCTCTTTAAATCTCTTTTTAGGTCTTTAGAAATTTTGGCAGAATAATGATAGATTTTTTTTTATTTGATTATTGGAAGTGAAGATGAATTTAGAGCTACTATAGCTATAAATTTCATTTTTGTTGAGGAAGTAAAGTGTCACGATTGATATAAAGGATAGACAATTACCTAATGGCTCTATCTTAATTAATAGCTTTCTCAAATCTTAACTATGTTGAGTGTCCTTTGGATTTGGAAGTGAGCATGAAAGTTTTGGGAGAGTGAGTTTAACTTTTTCCAAGACTTCAAATGATTATCTTAGATAATGATCTGATTAAGCTGCAAATTAGAAAAGAAAAAAGAAAGAAAGAAAGAAAGAAAGGCTGAAAATTCATGATTTGGGCAACAAGTGCTAAAGTTCAGCCCTTGAGTGCCAATCGACACTTATTTAGGGGTCAAAAGTGCTGATCAACACTTAGACTTTTGGTTAAATTTTTAGTCGACACTTTCAGTCAGATTTTTGGTGTGATCTTAAATCGAATCCCCGGTGGATTCCTCCAATCCCAGATCAGTTCAAGATTAATTTTGATGGGGCTGTCTTTTCTGATTTGGATGCGGCAGGTCTGGGCGTGGTTGTCCGAGACTCCTGTGGAAGGGTGTTAGGGGCTGTGGCCGAGCGAATTCCTATTCCAAACTCTCCTGCTATTGTTGAAGCTTTAGCTTGCCGGAGAGCTATGATTTTTGCGAGGGAATTATCTTTACCGGATGCTATTTTTGAAGGTGATGCAGAGCTTATAATCAAAGCTTTGCGGGCAAAGGAGGTGAATCATCCTGAGTATGGCCATGTTATTCAGGACTCTCTTGTCTTAGCTTCTTATTTCCGGGTTTTTTCTTTTTCCCATGTTAGGCGTGTAAGCAACTCTGTTGCTCATTTCCTTGCTAGACATTCTAAATCAGGTCTTGAGTTACAGGTATGGCTGGACTCTCTCCCTGACGATCTAGCCCCCCTTGTTGTAAGGGATTTCTTGTAATTCTTGTTCGCTTTTATCTATGACCTCTAGGTCTGGTTTCTCAAAAAAAAAAAAAAAAAAAAAAAAAAAAACTTAGCAACTTACATCAGCCCCTCCCCTTTCCCTAAAATCCATGACATCCTCCAAAATTTGAAATGCCACTACCACCACCATCCCATTAAGTTTAGCTCCTTCCATGTGTTATGTGTCTCGAGTCACTCTTGACTAGTCATTGATAGGGTGGGTGGCGTTCGCAACTTCGCATGCATATTCACAACAAATGGTAACGCTATAATGCATTAATTCCACATTATTAATTATACATGTATGTGTGGTTGTAGTGAATCCAGCGAAAAACATTTCATAGGAAAGAATGATTAAAAAGGAAAAGATTGGAAATAGACATTAAAAAGTCGATACACTACTCAACAGGCGTTTGTAGTCCAACGGTTAGGATAATTGCCTTCCAAGCAATAGACCCGGGTTCGACTCCCGGCAAACGCATTTTTATTTTATTTTTGCCTTTTTTTTTAAATAATATATATTTTTTTGAGAATCAAAATACTATATTTTTACCTTTTTATTTATTGTCTTGATTAGCAATATTAAACAATATCAATAATGCCAATATCCAGCAAAGGGACCACTAATATTTATTTGAGTGTCCCCATACCTTCTTTTTATCTTTCTCCCAATCAACCCATTGCAATCTTTCATCGAACCAAAATCTCATAAGTTCCTTATCATAGCCTACAATTGTTCATTATAATAAAGCATCCATAAAAAAATAAAAAATGTTTCTGGTAAGCCCCTGTGGCTGTCCTGTCTACTCAGAAACATCCCATTTAAAATGCCATAGCCTATAGAAACATCAGGGCGGTGCAAATGGAGGTATGTTTGATCAATAAATAATGAAACTGTGCAAACCATGGATATTGAAATTCCTCTCTTGGGGCTTTGCTGAAAATGACTGTCATGACTTGTACAACATCATATGCAGACTTATATATCTGGGCTTTCTGTATATATATGACCTCTGGTCATGTGGAAGCTTATTGTAATCTACTTCTGGACCGGTTCCAAATTAGAATCTGGAAAGTTGCCAATCAATATAAAATGAAGAGTCAATTCTTTTTCTTTTATTTTTTGGTTCTGTGTGTAGAGTTTTGGTAACCAAAATAAATAACAAGAAAACTAGCAAGATATTTCAGTTTCGTCCAACGATAGAAGAGAAATTTAAATTAATGACTCCTTGGTTTATGAGGTTTTTTTTTTTTTTTTGGTAGTTTATTTCTTATGTACAATCTTTTAAGTGTCATTTTTTTTTTCTATAATAAAGTACTTACACCCACTTTTAGTTAGAGAGTGTGCATGGGTCAAATTAGACAGGTGGAGAGCAATATGTTTAACCAACCCGTCAATGACAAGTTGGAAAAATTTCAATCTGCTGCCAACCCACCAATCTATAAATCTAGTGGGTCAGTTGAAAATCTTAACAGTTTCAACTTGGCGGGTTGAGTGGGTTGGGCGGGTTGCCAATTTTAATTGACTAGATGAAATTATTTAAATCAAATTGGATAATTGTTTACTCTCTCAATTTTTTTTTAAAAGGAAAGAAAATTTTGCAATTTTTATTAAAAATAATTGCAAATACTACATAATTTTTATTAGAATGACTGAAATTTTATCACACTAAAATGAAAAACATTTTAGAATGTAAAATTAGAGGTGTACATAGAGTAAGAATGACATCAAAATCTAAGAGTGAGCCATTGGAGTCTATTAGGGAAGAGAAATGTGAAAAAGAAAAAGAAAAAGATGAGAGAAATCAAATGGGTGCGTATGTAAGATAGAGTTTTATGACATGAAAAAATGTGTGTATATATATATGTATATAGGCAGGCAGGTCGAGTTGTGATGGGTTAGAAATATCTCAGCCCACTATTCAATCCAACCCGCTAAATTATCTATCTAGCCCACCCAACCCGATCCACCTCACTTAATGGACTCACATGGGTTGGGTTAGGTTGGTTCAAGTTGGGCGGTTTGGCATGTCAAGCGGTTTTTTTTTTTTTGCACAACCCTACTCTTAGTAAATAAGAATATACATATATATATATATAAAATCTCGCGTATCCCTCCGTATTATCTATTTATATACACTTATGACTTATTTCTATGGTTTTAAAAATTGAAATGATAAAAAAATCGAAAAAGAAAATGGTTCTCGGTTTTTATTGGTTCTTGACGATTTTTTACCAGTTTTTTCCAGTTTTAAAATGACCGATTCTAGGTTCAGTTCTCGATTGAACCGACGAGTCCTATTTAGTTTCTAAAACAATGTTTGTTACTTCCGTCCGAACTTGTTAGTCTTCCATTCCATTTTGAGATGTCTCAAAATGTAGTCCTCTTTGAAAAATCAATAAATAGAATTTCAATATTATCATTTACTTTATTTAAAAAGTCATTACCATTCTTTATGTAGTGTTTAAATTTATGAAGGTAGTTTTATAAACTTTTTTTTTTTTAATTGTCAAACAAGAGATCAAATGATATTCTTTTAAAAAGTTGAAATTTATAAACAGGACTAATAATTTGGGATGAATGGAGCACCTTTCTCTTAAAAAAAAGAAAATCTATAGTTTCCTCTCTTTGTCATTGCACTGCCGTTTTCTTTTTCTAAGCATTCACATCACATGTGAAGTAGTTAATTATTTAGAAAGCATTTCTTCAATTTGTTAAGCTCTAGTTGACCTGCTAAAGGCAGCATAATTGCATAAACCACTAAAGTTCTAGTAATTTCAGACTAGACAAACCTTATTCTTTGCTGTATTTTGACAACCACTAACACAATTTGCTAGTGAGGTGAGTGAGAAAGGGACAGGCAAGCCATTTAGATTTTAGAGTCTAATAATAAGATTTGTAAATAAAGCCCATTAGGTTAATGGGTATGCATTAAATTTTTGATTACCTCAATTATTTTATCTTTCAACTTAATGCATTGAGGAGCAGAAAACATTGGTTTTTAATGGCTTGAAGAGTTAGAAGAGAGAGAATGGGGAAAAAAATAATGTTGGCTGAACCATTTTAGAGAGTAGGCTAAAAACATGTTCATAAATAGTTAGGTATTTATTTTTAGAATATACCCACCAAAGGCCCAAAACCAAAAATATAATAAAACACCGACACATAACAGAGTTGTATCTAGTGAGTGATTGCCCATGCTTGAGGGTCACTGTCACAGTACCATTGTCATTATGTAAAGAAAAAGATGGTGTCCAACGCTGTATTCCAAAACACCTACCAAATCTTTTAGGGGCTTGTCGCTTGTGGGGGCAATTTCTACAGCCTTGAATTTGTATCAGGTAATTATGCATGATTTACTACATACTAAAAATGTAAATATGTATAATGTGAGAGATAATGAATGATAGTTTAGAATGTAAATATGAGAAAGACAATAGATTGTAGTTACTTAAGGAAAAAAGAGAGAAAATAAATGATACTTGTTTTATTAATACTAGAACGAGTGAGAATGATACTTGTTTTATTAAGAATGACAAAATATTTTCAATCATCCATGTCTAGACCTGTGCCAAATAGGTCCTAGGAGTGAGTGAGGATGAGACACCTCTAATCTAACCTTATTTTATTGCCATTATTAACCTCAAAGTTATTGATTATAACATCATACATTCAGTAATGGTGAAAGTCATTAATTAATTAATTACTTAATAAAACTAACAATTTTTCTCTAGTAAAATTGCATGCATCAAGATCAAACTTTTTCCCTCTTTTGATCAGAAGTCAGAATTGAGACCAAGCTACAACACATGACATGCATTTTGGATACCCTTTCTATTTCATGAGGGGTGATATTATAGTTAAAACGAAATAATTCCTAGTCATATAATTGCATTAAATGATCAAATATTCCAAACAGTGCACTCGTAGTCATGCAGGTTGGTCACGGTATTCACGTGGGGCATTGCAGACATTAAAACAGAACTTCCATTTTGCTTATCTTAATATTAATTGCAACTTAATGACATTTAAAAGAGATTTTCCAAAATTATCTCAAATCAGAAGACTAACGATTAGGCTACCTAACAGGGTAGTCTAAGCAGAATTTGATTCTAGTCTTCTAGATCACTTGTACAACACTATCAATTACGCTAATAGACACCCACACAAAGAACTTAAATTAGAGTATCAACTTAATTAAACTTGATCCTATAATCTTTCAAAAATTAGTGCAATTCCAACTGGATAACTAGTCTCCAATCCATTGGTCACTTATGTTATGATTGCAAGTTTGACGTAACTGTGAAGGAATCTAGTAAGCCTTATATACCCAAACTTCAATATGTATTTTCAAACATTAAACTACTCTATCAAATCCATAACTAAAATTCTTTGATAGAATCTTTGCCTCAATCAACTGAGGAAAAGTCAAGAATTCACGTATTAAACTAATGCAAATTATTTCACACTTTCATCAGTCTCTCAGTATTCGGTAAACAATAAAAGTAACAATGTCTGAATGAAACATTCTCTCTCAGTCTCTCTCTCTCCCATATATATCCCCACCCAACCAACCCCTCTGACTCAAAAGTATCTAGCTGTTTAAGTTTACTGTACTGCTTTTTGCTTGATCAGTTTTAGTGAGCTTTAACCACCCATGTCAAGTAAAAGTGCTCCATTAGCATTCTCAGAGCTCTGCAAGCTTCAGAGCTTATTAGTCTCAACAAAAGAACATTTGGGTTTTTCTTAACTAATCAGTTCTTGTACTTTCACAGTTTCACTACACTGCCTTCTCATTACTTTAGCTATACTATATGTGGGTCTGTCCCTGTAGTTTTAACATGACTATAGTTGTATGTTCCTTAAAGTTACACTCATGTTTTGCCTGAGGGTGTTATGTCAGTTTTCACTTCTTTCTCTTCATTTTCTTCTTCTTACATGGATGGTTGGATGAAAGCTATTAGATCCTGAGAATTGAGCTCCAATTTCCTTGGAAGTGAAATGGGGATGCAGCTGATACTCATACTGATAAACATATGTTTAACTCTCACTGCTACTAAAGTTCATGGATCTGCAGGTAATGGGATTGGATTTTAGAGTGCTAAGTTAGTTTTTTTTTACTGAATTGTACTTGATTTATCTATTTGTTTGATAGTGTACATGTGGATTCTTCAAATTTGAAGTGAACTATGGTTTCTGGGTTTCTTAGGATTTTTTATTTTTATTTTTTATTTTTAAGTTAGATGAGTCTTGTGGGTTTCTGGTTTTTTAAGTTGATGAGTTTTGTCCTGATTTCTAAAAAATTTCAACTGGCCAGTATTTGGTGAATGTGTTATGGAAGTCAAATAACAATGTATAAGGTTGGCCCATACACAATAGTCTGGAGGTGGCCTAGGCTGAAGCTACCAGATGGTAGATGATTTGGGTTAAACATAAACTCTTTTGCAAAGTAATTTTAGAGAAAGACTCGAAAACCATCTTGGATGCTTTATCAGCTCCAGAACTGACTGCAAATTGGCAGATCCACCATATCCTGGCAGAGGCTAGAGAGCTGGCTTGAAATTTTGTGCACTGCTCCTTTAACTAGGTTTACATAGGAGCTAACGATGCTGTTTATGTGCTTGCAAAGTGAGCACAGTTGTCAGTTACCTTCCCGTGAGGGTGATGTATCTTTGGACCCTGCTCCTTTGGACTCTGCTCCTCCAAGCCTAGTCAAGGCACCGTTGGAGGATGGATGTGTATTGTTTGGATCATATTTTATGTAATTGGCTAATTTTTGACAAAATGCACTTTACTTGTAATTAGATAGATCTAAGATGGGTTCAATACATCAAGAAATATGTTGTTCAAAGCATATCAAGTGTTCATATTGAAAGTCATGAAGATTGGTCCAAGAAACAAGGGAAGAAAAATCATTCATTAAGTCTCGACAGATAGCTCGAGATGCCTGCTATTGAGACTTAATGTGAAGCTCGATAGATAGCTCGATAGCTGCCCGATTTATCGAGACTTACGATTTTCAATTTTCTAGATCTTCGGCCTAGGCTTTTGTATTTGTTTAGGGTTTCTTTTTTCACAATTCTAGACATATATAAGGTTTATTTTAAAAGCCGTCAACATGGATACAGAGACCAAGTGACTTATTTTCTCTGTGAGAAGTTCTTGCGTTTGTACGCCATAGAGTTTTGTAACCAAGTGCTTCCTGATCTTCATTGTTGATGAAGTGAAGAACTTTGCAGCCAACAATATATGTTCAAGTTGCTGGAGTTAGTCACGTACTGGGATCCATGCAAAGGATTAGTCACAGATTAGAGATTTGTGCATCAAGGAAAAAAAGGCTACTACAAGATTAAGTTCAATTGAGTATTGGAGCGAAGGTTCAACTGTAGGTTGGTATTTCGGGATAGACCAGGGTAGTTGATAATATTTTTTATACTTGTAACCACTTGATTGTTGATTAGTGGATTCTTGGGAGTAGTGACCTTAAAATCACTCGGTGGGGTTTTTGCCTTGCGAGATGTTTTCCCCATTTGTCAACAAATTATTGTGTCAATTTAATTTCTGTTGTATTTAATTTAATTGGTGATTTGTTGGTGCCTTCACGATTTGCATGCAATTAAACCTAATTAATCAACTTAGGTAATTGAATTAATTAACCGGGGTCAAGCTATCTTAACCCAACATGTATGATTCCTTTGTGCTTTTATTTATAAAAAATTTAATGTTGACAAGAAAATATAAAAGGTTGCCCGTAAATATCAGCTGTAGCACTATTGCATAATACAATTTATTAACTCCATAAATACAAGCTGATTATGTTAGATTTAGGGGAAAAATAAACTGGTCCCTTAACTTTAATGCCTTAGCAGTTTTTGTCCTTGAAGTTTAGAATGATTGCTTTTAGTTCAGTAAAAATTAAATTGTTCTCTATTATTTCTTGAAGCTTAACGTGATCGCTTTTAGTCTCTTAAGTATCTAATATAGCGATGACTTGTTAGTTTTTAGTTTGACTACATCATCGTTCCATGAGAAAGATTTAATGGATGTTGACAGAAGATCAAAAGCAATCACTCTAACTTCATGGACTAAATTGCTCAAAGACCAAAGTTTAGGGACTAATAGTGTATTTTGGTCCATATTTAAATTCTTGATCAAATACCCTTCTTCTTTGCATTCTCTTGCAAGCTATAGTGTATCCCACATGCAGCAATTTCTTTGCTTCTTTATTTAGAAGAAGAAACACTAGTCTACCTTGTTCCTTATGGTAGCACCCTCATAGCTAGGTGACTAGGTCTCAATCATTATACTGATATCTTCATGAACATTTGAGATAACTGTCATTTGCTATTGCTAATGAGTGGAAAATGATCCTGAGCAGGTTTGCATGTGTCATCATTCGGAATGTTGACTACCCTTTCATTATATATATCCTCTCTGGCTCTTTTATCTATATAAAAGTAAACTCTAGCACAAGGATGCATCCAAATCCAAATTAATATATTAAAACATTATAATGAAATTTCATAAAAAAGAAAAGAAAAGAAAGAAAGATGTTATAAGATTGTGTGAAGTATTAACGTTTCAGATGCACCAGATTACAATCAGAGTGTCATTTGTTATGAAGTTACTGTTTCACAGCCAAAGATTTGTCAGACATTTACCACTGACCAACTCCTGAAAAATGTACTTACATATTAAGCAGAGGGAACACTTTGTGACGCTAACTCTTGAGTATAAAAATTCAGTTGGAAGGATTACCACTTTTTCTTTGTGATGATGTCGCTCTAATGCTGCAGCACCAGTTCCATCACCATCAAGGACATTGCCTCAAAAACCACCAACTATCTACTCTTTCAGACCAAGCCAACAGCCATCACAGCTTCCAGGTGAAGCTTATAAAATGAATTCCATAATTAGACATTGACTAGAATTTGACATATTTAGATGTTGGAAATGCTTAATAAAGTTTTAAATATGTTTGCATATTCTCTTGATGATGCCTTGTTTCTATATATTTTCACATGATTTAAGGGAGTAGATATTGAGTTGAACATGTTTTGCCATCAATATATATTAGCACATCATTTTGCGATTTCATATAAAGAAGAAACCAACTTTTCTGATCAAATAAAAACTAGAAACATATCAAGTATGTAGCTGTGTTTTAATACTCTTAAAGTTGGTCAGTGAACATTTGTGAAATGTTGATGATTTAGTTGATTGTTGGGTGGTCTGCTTCAATATGATGCCACAGACCATTCTGTTGCTCCTGCATCACATCCTCTCAGCTCTGGCAGGAAACCACATGGCAAGATATTTGCTACACCTCCCCATAAAGCATTCCCCAAATTTTCTCCTGTGAACCACTCTCCAGCTAAAGGTAATTGGAGTATAATACAGAATTTGTAATTTTCTAAATTTAGGTAGGGAAAAAAAAGTTTCATATGCATAACTATTAACCTTCAGAATGTCTTTTCTTGTTGTAGCCACCCATCAAAATGATCCCATTAGGCCTTCAAGTATCGCACTTCCACCTTCTATGTCATCTTTTGGAGTTCCAGCAAAGAAATGGGTGCAGGGTCCTGCATCTTCCCCTTCAATCCCATATCATAAACATCATCATGCCAGGAACAAGTTCAGAAATTCTGCCCCAGAACCATCTTACTTGATTCATGCCCCCACCTACAGGCAGGAAGGTTTGATTCTCTGAATAGAAAGATCCTAATAAGTTTTTACATAGTCCTTAGATATTGAATATTAAGATCATTAAATTTAATTTTTATCTTCTTAAACATATTTTTTGAAATTTATATTCTATAGGCCCTTCTGTCCCTCCATTCCAATCTCCCTATCCTTTATCAATAAGCAAGGGTTTGCCTGCACCTTCACCATCACCGACAATCGTCTCAAACCACTTCAATAGTATGGAAAAGAATCCCTACAGTCTTTGCTTTTACTTTGAAGTTTTCTTTGGTTCATTTACAAAACTAATGATTGGTACCTTACTATGATCATGTTCTGTATCTGCAAGTGCCCATCCATTCGCCTAGAATTTCACCAATGAGTTCCTACCAGAAGAAGACAAAGGCTGCACCACCATCAACAGTTTTGACACTGCCACCTCCACCTCCTAATGAAGGTACATTAACATTTAGCTGATTAGCTCTCATTACTTCAACTCTAAATGTCATTTCTATTAGACTTGCAAACAATCACATTCTTATCATCACAAAATATTCTTCATTTTTTATCCTGCTTGCAGATTGTACAGCGGTGGCATGCTCAGAACCTCTAACAAATACGCCTCCTGGGTCACCCTGTGGTTGTGTGTGGCCAATTCAAGTTAAAATCAGCCTTAGTGTGTCTATATACACATTCTTTCAATTGGTTTCAGAGCTTGCTGAGGAAATTGCAGCAGCTGTTTCATTAAACCATAGCCAAGTTCGCATTGTGGGAGCAGATGCAGCTAGTCAGCAGCTAGAGAAAACCAGTGTCCTCATCAACCTGGTACCTAAAGGATTAAAATTCAATGACACTACTGCACTTTTTATCTATAAAAGATTCTGGCACAGACAGGTTTCCATAAAGGCTTCAGTTTTTGGTGCCTACGAAGTATTCTATGTTCACTACCCAGGTAATATATTGTTCCTTAGCTTTGTGTTTTTTTTGGACAAATTCAAGAAAAAATTTCTTTTTACATATTTTGGATAATTGAGCCCTGTATAAATTTTAAGGGCATTTGAAGTTTAATAAAGTGATTTCTCAAACAAGCATGCACCACCTGCTTCTTAGAGCAGTTTATATGGGGATTTAACATTTTTCTTTTTGTTACAATCATGAAGTTACTAAGCCTGGCGAGAAAAATAGCAGTCCACTGTATCTATCTTGAGGTTACTTTGAAAAACATTTTGTTTTTCATTTTTACTTCCTGTGTCTGGATTTTTACTTCTGAATCTCTTACATCTGTACAGGTCTGCCCCCGTCTCCCCCATCAGCACCTTCAAGCATTTCTGCAATAGATGATGGGCCTTATGCTGGCCATGGAAACAATGGAAGGATAATAAAACCTCTAGGGGTTGATGTGCCAAGGAGAAAAAAAGACGGTCTTAGTGGAAGCATGATTTCTTTAATCGTACTATCATCTTTCACTGTTTTGATTATATTTGTGGGACTTGCATGGCTTTTTGTGTTGAAATGTGGCTCTTGTGTTCATCATCCTGAAAAGAATTCACATTCTTTAATGTCATCTCCTACAAAACCATCAGGTACTTCATTTTGACCTTATTCTTCTGATTGTTTAACCAGTTTACAAGTCGTGTATCTTGAACCTGGCAAATAATTCTTGAAGTTTTTTGTGTCTTTGGGAAATTTATGCAACATCTAAACAATATCTCTACTCAAATTTCATATTGTTCTTTGAATTTTTATTAAGATCATTGCAAAATAGACTGAAATTTATTATCAACAGGGGCAACCAGATCTATGCTGTTAGGAAGCATGCGTGGGTCTACATCAATGTCTTTTAGTTCTGGCACACTAACATATATAGGAACTGCTAAGAACTTCACTTTGAATGACATAGAGAGAGCCACTAATAACTTTGATCCTTCAAGAATACTTGGAGAAGGTGGATTTGGGCTGGTTTACAGTGGCATTTTAGATGATGGGAAGGAGGTAGCTGTGAAGATTCTCAAGAGAGCTGATCAACATGGTGGCCGTGAGTTCTTGGCAGAAGTTGAGATGCTAAGTCGTCTGCACCACCGCAATTTGGTTAAATTGATTGGTATATGCACAGAGGACCATACTCGCTGCCTAGTATATGAACTAGTTCCAAATGGGAGTGTTGAATCTCATTTACATGGTAAGTCTAAGTTCAACAATTTTTTTTTTTTCATTACTATGCTTTTGTTTGGTTGAAGTGTTAGATATTTGTGACTTTATGTCATAAGCTTCAAGGTGTGATTTTCTGAATGCATTCATTTTGTGTGCTTCCAGGTGTTGACAAGGAAACTGATCCACTAGATTGGGATTCCCGAATGAAGATTGCCCTTGGTGCAGCTCGGGGCTTAGCCTATCTACATGAAGACTCAAACCCACGTGTTATACATCGAGACTTCAAGTCTAGCAACATCTTATTGGAATATGATTTTACACCCAAGGTCACAGATTTCGGATTGGCTAGAACTGCATTGGATGAGGGAAACAAACACATCTCAACGCATGTTATGGGAACTTTTGGGTATGGACTTCATTGCTCTCAGGCATCATAATATCTTTTGAGTCCTATCATGTTGATATTTTGGGAAAAAATTACATAGAAAATAAATTACGTGTGATCACTGAATATTCCACAATTTATCCTAATCCATGTTTTGCAGTTAGGCTAATCTGTTAGCTCTGTTTCTATCCGTGTCTGAGAATTGTAGTTTCTTCATATGAGTGCTGTATTGTTTGTGTAACTTTTACAAATATGACATCCTATCTTATCCTAGTAACATCTTGTTTGCAGTTACTTAGCTCCTGAATATGCGATGACTGGACATCTTCTTGTGAAAAGTGATGTTTACAGCTATGGTGTAGTCCTCCTTGAGCTTCTGACAGGTAGAAAGCCTGTAGATTTGTCACAGCCACCAGGTGAAGAAAATTTAGTTGCTTGGGCCCGTCCACTTCTCACATGCAAGGAGGGCTTAGAAACAATCATTGATCCAGCTATAAAGTCAAATGTTTCATTCAATAGTGTGGCTAAAGTAGCAGCAATTGCATCAATGTGTGTGCAACCAGAAGTAACTCATCGCCCTTTCATGGGTGAAGTTGTTCAGGCCTTGAAGCTAGTATGTAATGAGTTTGATGAAACACATGATATAGGGTCAAAAACTTGCAGCCAAGATGATGTTTTGATTGATTTAGATAGTAAGGCTAGGACACGGTCAGGCGAGATCATGGAAGTCTCACAATCTCATCACCCACTTTCTGGCTATGATTCTAGCTATGACACCAAGATAGCATTATCAGCATCAGATTTGCTAAGTGCATCAATGAGACCTGAGGGGCAAGAATTTGGGTCCTTCAGAAGACACTCTATTTCAGGGCCTTTAAGGATGGGGAGGAAGAGGCAGTTTTGGCAGAGATTAAAAAGTTTGTCTAGAGGCAGCGTGAGTGAGCATGGTTTTTCATTGAAATTGTGGCCAGAATCCCATTAGATTTTGCTTAAGCCCGTTTAAAATAGCAATCTCTACCAAATAAATATGGAGTTGCTTTCATGGACAAGATTTGAGTCATGTTATCACATGCACATGTACATAAAATGCTGTCACATGAATCTTCTGGTTTTGAACAAATCATTTATCTGCTCCTTTTTGATTCAGTTCTTGGAGTTCTTGGAGTTCATGTATTGTTGACAGGGTTGTTTGAATAAATAATGACAAGACGTTCTTTTAAGCGTAATTACCATTCTCTATGGAGTAAATATATTAGGCTCATTTTGTTAAAGGAGCTGAACAGTTTATAAAGGCTGTAACATATAAATTGTCTTTTTTTTAAAATAAAAAAAAAAAAATTTAAAATAGAAAATATAAATTACGTCTTATTTCTACAATTAGTAATTTAGTATGGGTTACTTGTATTGTTGATATACTTGTGCATTTATTTGATCAGCAGATTATAAGTTCATATGAAAATATTTTGTAAAATAAAATCCTTATATATGGTTCATGTATGATACTCAAGAAGCATTATATTTTTAGAATTAATTATATTACATATTATTAAAAATGAAGGAAATGTGAATTGTTATGATTGATATAATTTGTTCCTCAAAAAAAAAAAAAAAAATTTATTGATATAATTTAGTATGCAAATATATTATTTGAATGACCACAAAAAAAAAATGATTGATATAATTATAAAGTATTTTCTATATTTTCGATTGCATGCATTATTAACTTTTCTTTTGTGTTTTGCTTCTCACTGAATGCACCAAATGAAAAAAACTTTAGGTTATTGCAACTTGGAATAAAATATGTGGAACAAAATTATTAGTTGGTAGCTTAGGATAACATATATATATTTGGACATCTTTTATTTCAAAATTTTATCAAATATCAACTAACATGTTAGAATACATACTTGGCAATTTTGTATACAACTAACATGTTATAATTACATATTATCAAACATCAACTAACATGCAAAATATATTTTTTATATACATACACACATTATGTGGTTGCCCAATTTTTTATTATTAAAATTTAATTACTAAGAAAATAAATTTATTTATTTCGAATATAAATAAATAATAAAAATTAAATAATTTATTTAAAACTTTTGTTTGGTGTAAGACTAAATGAATCAAGTTATTAAAATCTTTGCTTAGGTGAAAGGTTGAATAAATAGTACAAACCTTTTTTTTTTCTAAGCAAGAGTGACACATGACATTGATCAAAAGATGAGGCGGAAGGTTAAATTAAAATTTCTCTAACACTGTGTTGTGTAGCAAAATCTTATACTTATACTCTCCTGCATGAGAGTATATATATATATATATATATATGCACACACACTAGTTGCACATGCACAAGGGGCATAAGATATGTTATTAATTTGTATAATTCAGATTTTGTTCTCAGAATTTTGGACAAGTTAAATATATGGATTAATTGTCTTTAAAATATTACTTATATCAAAAGAATATTCAGTTTTAGGTGGATTTAACAAAACAAATTGAGTGTATTTAAGTCTTCTTCTGTGTATTACATCATTTATTTTCCACAATGCCCTAGCAATTGTGATCTATACACACAGAAGGAGACTTTTATTTATTTTTTATTTTTTTTAATTTTATAGGAGAAATTGCTAGGGCATTGTGGAAAATAAATGATTATAGCATTGTTGATGCAAAATCAAATATATAATTGATTATCTTGGCTCCAACAAAAAAGAAATTTAAATACCCACCAAACAAACCAAATGATATATATATATATATATATATATATATATTAATCATCATAAAAACTTGTTAAAATTGTGAAACATTGACATGTTCTGAAAATATTAATCTAGCTCAAGATTTGATCTCAAATTTCAAATTATTATAGCATGGTTTATGCTTTTAGAGGCAACTAATGTGTAACTTCGTGCATATGCACAAGTACGGTAAAAAACAATCACAATTATATATGATTCAAATTATACTTTTTTTTAGAAGATGTTTAAATTATATACGGTATTACCTTACAGCTTTTTTAAACCATACATTTCTAAAATTATGTAATAGTTTCTCTCTCTCTCTCTCTCTCTCTATATATATATATATAGGATTTAGAATTTAATTGGACTTAGATTCTTTGGTTTTTGCACCCAATAATTCACTTGCTACAAAAACTAAAAAATTAGACGAACACGTATGTAGACACCTCATTTTGTACCCCTTACGACCCAAACCCTCGTCCCCTAATGACAACATCACTCTGAGGCCCAAGGTTGATTTAGGTCCTGATCTCATAGAATCTTGACTTGAGAAGTTATTTTTGGAAAATAAAACTTATTTTTGGAAAAGAGAAGCTGTAGGAAACCCTAAGTGTGTGTACACATACACGCATATGTGTATGCATACTTAGAGTATATGCACACATACTCCAAGTATGAAACACATCTAGGGTTCCAAAAATGATAAAAAATTGATAAACTTCTTGATAATGAACATTCTGATAGTGAGCATGATGATGAGCACAATGATGAAGATAGTCCTAGTCAACAAGCTGTTCTATTTGATACTATTCTTATTGATACTAACAGACTCAGTCTAATTAATATGCTTATTCTAGCAGGTTCATGCTTGACCAACTGTTTATTGTGTTTGAAGCAAGTTGTTTATCTTTTGATCTCATGCTTGCCATTATGGCATTACAAAAATTCACAAGTGAGAAAATCAGGGATAGAGTTTTGAGAACTTTTAGTATATTTAATATCAAAATAAAAACACTTAATAGCTTGTCATCTGGCAAAAATATGTTTTGAAGCAATTTTTTCACCACCTTTTTCTATAACATATTTAGCACTTTTACAATCAACACGTAATAAAAACTTTTGGTTTAGTAAATCACTTTGAAATTTAGAAATGCATGTACTAAAGATAAAATTTCTTTTTTTATAGTATTATAATTAATTTATGCAGAATTCTAGACTCTGGAATGGAAGCGAACTATTTGTTCGGATGAGTATAGGTAAGGGTGGCAAAATTGGACACAACCTTTAAACCCGACATGATACGACACGAAATTAGTAGGTTATGGGTTAAGGTTTAATGAGTTCATGTTATATTCTGGTTGACACGACTGACTCGTTTAATAAACAGGTTAGGTTAATGTCCATCATATAGAACCCGTTTGACCTGTCTGACCCGTTAATATAATGACATTTTATTAATATATATACCCTTCAAACCCAAGGTATATAAACTTATTAGTTATTGTGGTTTTTTTTTTTTTGGACATATTATGACTGATTATTTATGATATTGAGATATGTTTTAATTTTAAATAATTATTTGTGATGCAATTACTCGTTAATTTTGAATTTTATATTAAAAATATTTATTTATTTGATTTTTCATAATTTATATCAATTTGGTTAATACTAAAGTTATTATTATTATTTTTTTGGTTTTGATAAATTCTGATAAATAGGTAGACATGACTGACTTGTTTAATAAATGAGTTGTGTTAGGTTTGAGGAATCTTAACCTATTTAATAAACATGTCGGGTTAGGGTTGACCCATATAGTTGAATACTAATAAGTTGCCATGACACGAACCCAAACTTGGACACAAATTGCCACCCCTAAGTCTGGGGGAACAAGTTGTTTCCAAATACTTTCATAACCCATGTCAAAGGCATCGGTTTCAACAATTTTAAAGGCACTAATAGTAGGAATACCAAGACTAGGTAAAGTTTTAACTTGAGACTTGATTTGTTTAAGAAGAGAAGTATGAATATTAGACCAAGGAGGAGGATTGTTTTATAATTGATCAAAGAGTGGTTTGCATTTTTTCCTTAAATCCTTATAAAGCTCAGCAATATAGTTCAAAGATCCAAGGAACCTTTGCAATTGTGTTTTATCAATAATGACATTGGGAAATTTGTCAGCAAATTGAATAGCTTTGTCGATGGGACAAATTTGTCCATCAGAAATATCATAGCCAAGGAAATGAACCTTTGCTTGAAATAGTTTGATTTCTTAGCAGAGACAAGACGACCATTACGTATGATGATATCAATAAACAAACACAAGAGTTTCCAATGTTCATCAATGGAATTTGAGTAAACAAGAACATCATCAATGTAAACAATATGGCTAAAGGAATTAAAAATGACATTCATAATGTTTTGGAATTCACTAGGTACATTCTTTAGGCCAAAAGGCATAACATTTTGATTGCTGATGTCAACTTAGATGCTATTCTTGCTAGACAATGGATTGTGGTGGGACAAGTTCTCCCACACCTAAGATGAGTGAAATGGCTAAAGGAATTAAATATGTCATTCATAATGTTTTGGAATTCACTGGTAGCATTCTTTAGGCCAAAAGGCATAACATTGCACTCATAATGCCCAAAGGGAGTGGTGAAAGCAATTTTATACTAATTAGTTTCACAAATTTGGACTTCCCAAAACCCAGATTTCATGTTGAATTTAGAAAATATGACATCATCACTCAATCTATGTATAAGGTCATCCTTATTAGGGATAGGATACCTAATCCATTCTAATACTTTGCTCAAGGGTTTGTAATTAATAACTAGGCGAGGAGTCCCTTATTCAATTCTAGCATTTTTTTTTAACATAGAAAGCAGCACATGACCAAGGAGACTTACTTTATTTATTTATTTTTCGATTAGTTTCTTAACAAGCAAATCATGAATTTCTAATTTGCAAAACTCAATAGTTTCACTATTCATTTGAATAGGACAAGTTTTAGTAGGAATATTCTTTTCATCAAAATCCTTAACATATGGTAGCTTGACAATATGTTTTCTTCTATGCCAAAAAGCATTAGGAAGATCAGAACAGACTTCACCAATCAACTTTTTATTAAAATTATCAATTTTTTATTGTAACGATTTATCAAAGAGTTGTTCGACAATTCTTTTATATTTAACTTCTTGTTTTAAATAATTTAAATGTTTAGTTTTAGCATGGATCAAGTTTAAACAGTCATCAGTATCAATTGCAAATCTAGAAGCAAACTTAAATTTTACCTTTTGCCCAAAGGGATCAATAGTGATACCATTATGTTTAGAAAGGAAAGGATATAAGGAATTAATGAAAAGAATTCCAAGAATTTTCAATTATGTTTTTAACAAGAATAGATGGAATCTTGAAATAGACATTATCATGGCAGACATTAGCATTATTCAATTCATATTTAATCTTCATTTGAGTTCCATTAAAGGAAAACAGTTTCTCAGTAGACTTTTCATAGAGTTCTTCCACACCCAAGATATCATTAACAATGTTACCTAAGATTTCCCTGTTACTTCTCATAGCACTATTAAATCTGCTGCACAAGTCAAAGCTCAAGTTTTGACTTACCCCTTTGTTCAGGCATTCATGCCCCGTCTTACTATATTTGCTAAGTCGTTTGCAAAGTCAAAAAAGAAGAAATCTACCTTCAATGGGCTTAGTAAAACCGCCCTAATTTCCTGGATAGAAAAATCTTGGAAAAACGAAGGAGAAGTTGCTAATGCCCATGTGTAGACACTGCATTTTGTACCCCTTATGACTCGGGCTCTCGTTCCCCAATGATGCCCACATTCTAAGACCCAAGGTTGCTTTAGTACCCAATCAGATGTTAAATTGACTTGAGAGGTGTTAAAATAGAAAATATAACTTTTAATGAGAAAAAATCTATTTTTGAAAAATAAAGGCCAAAGAAAACCCACGGTTTGCATACGTAGGCCATATGCCCATGTACACAGGCACAAGTCTGTATACGTAGTTAGGGTTTCAGAGACATAAAAAAGACAATTTTTTTTTTTTTTTAAATATTAAAGACTGAGGTTTGGAATGAATCTCGCATCATCTGAGAGCCATTCCAAACCCCTATTTTTCAACTATATAAAGCCTTACATGGTATTTTTTCAAAACACACAGAAAATCCTAAGGGAAAACCTAAGGTTCACTAGAAATAGTAAATCAAATAAGGAGTTTTTCACAAAACATCCTCAAGTCAAATTTATTTGATTGGGGCCTTTTTTGGCCTTAATCATTTGAGTTTAAGATTACTAATCATGTTTCTATTGATTTGTGAATAGATTGATTGAAGGGAATAGTCAAAATCAAGCTTGAAAAGCTTCTTGTTTGAGGTATTGAGCTTAACTCTTTCTTTTTCTTTTCCTTTTCTTTTCTGCCTTCTTGTTATATTTTAATATGTTTCTTTGCTTAGTTTATATTTATATATGTTTTTTTAGGTTAGTTTTATGCTTTCTTTATTTTTTTAAGCATGTTAGGCTGTTAGATTTAAGCTTTCAAGTCTTGCTTTGTTTTTTTGCTTGTCTGTTTTTTGGGTTAGGATTCAGGCGTGTCTGCATACGCAAGCTTGAAGTATGTGTACGCATACAACTGGCCTATGTATACAGGCCTATGTATACGCACACATACTTGTGCTCAAAAACCCTAATTTTGATTTTCTTGTTTCTTTTGCTTTGTTTGTTTTACCTAATATGCCTCTATTTTAATCTTCTTATATGCTTTTCAATTTCTTTTTCTTAGTTCACATGTTTGTTTGTCATTGTATGCCAGATTAGGGTTTATATTTTTGTTCCTTAGTTTTAATGCCATGTCATTCATTCACATGTCCATTCATTGAGGTAAAGGTAAGTCATGCATATTGCTTGATAACATGGTTTGATGATAAGCATGAATGTGTTTGGTCGAACAACATTTTCTTAATGACCTTCATGTTCCCAATGTGATCCATTGATGTTTACATGTTGCTGCCTTGGATGAGATATATGATATGATGCTAGATGAATGTTAGGTGGATGATATGTATGATGATAACATATTAGGGTTTATGATGTGATGATATGCATGATTAGATGAATGCTGGGGTTTATGCTTTGATATGAGATGCCATGATAGATGTATGCTAGGTTGATGAGATGCCATGATAGATTGTATGCTAGTTTGATGAGAAGCCGTGATAGATGTATGCTAGGGTTTATTATGAGATGATTGCTATAACAGATGTATGTTAGGTTTGTTTGATGAGCATGATTAAATGTATGGTTAAGGTTTGGGATGAATAATGCCATGTTGTATGCTTAGATGTATGCTAGTGTGTGTGTGAGTTAGAATACAAGTATTGAACATGCTTTTAATAGGGTTAAGATATGAGACATAATGAGAGGAAACCAACATTAGGGTTGGGCGATTTTGGGTGCCTAACACCTTCCCAAAACCGTACCTAAACTTCAAACCCATACTTCGGTAGTAAGATCAATGGTGCTTCATCGAAATGACGTTATATTCATGGTTCCTAGACCATGTAACTGGGTGGCGACTCCGACACTTACCGTTGTGTCCACACCATGGTGCCAAGTTTCCTACTACCCTACATTTTGTTAGAAAATACAAGGTCCCCTGGATCTTGAAATAACAATATGTCAAGGAAGATGATGTTTGTTTTTGGTGAATCAACAAGCATTTTTCAACTCTCTCAATTGGTTTAGCCTGAGTGATTTTAAGGCTTAGATTTTGCCTTCTATTAGGTAATTTATTACCCTTCAAATGAAAGAAAAAAGGTAATCTGTTGAGAAATTAATAAGATCAATACTGATCACTAGTGACTAGATGGGGGGGGTTCGTAGTTTCTTCATTGAGTCCAAATTTTTTCAGTTAATTCTAGAGGAAGGGGGTCGTCATTACAGGCTGCAGATTTTTGAGAGGGGTAAATTCTTCATGAGATCAGTCTTCATGGGCAAACTTGCAGCTCAGTGGCTGATGGATAACTTAGAACTCTTAGTTGTTGGGGTGAACCCCAAACAATTCTTTACTCTTAGAGAAGGTGACACTGCATATACTCTCCAAAGGAGTTCAAACTCTTTTGGCCAGTTCTTGTTGCTGACTGAGCTCAAGGCTGGTGGGTCTAGGAGATCAGTTTTTTTACCCGTTGGTAAAGAGAGGAATGGCTGGAGGACATTTGGCCTGGAACTTAGGAAGGTGTTGAATCCTTCTCATTATGCAGTGGGAGGATTAGACCTTCCCAAGTTCATTCCCCAGCAAAGGATTAACCTGGAGTCTCATCACCTTGGGACTTATGCTGAAGTTGTTCAAGGCTCTCATGAGTTTAGAAGGGAGCCAAAACAACTAAGTGTTACAGTCAAAGGGAAGAAACCTCAGCAAGGAGAGGAGAAGTTTGGGGTGAATCCGAGAGGCTCAGGTGCTGTTGGAGGAGTTTATCAGGTGGAGAAACCTGGCAGTAGGGTGGCTGTGGGAGGGACTTGGAAGGAGAATAGTCTTGCTGAGGTGGCTGTAGCTGGTGAGCTTTCCTTGGTAGATACTAGGATGAGCCTCCCAAGGCTTAGTTTGAATTCAAAAAATGTTGGAAAGGAGAAGGAGTGTGAGGCTGGGAGAGATGGCAGGTCAGGGAGAGGTCTTGTCGTGGAGATTGATGTGACTGGAAGGAGGAGGGTTTTCTGGGAGAGCAGGAAATGGGGAGTCTCTAAGAGGAGTGAATCACGTGAGGTTGCATGGGGAGGTGTTTCTGATACATCTAAATCCCTTAAATGGGTTCCAAAAGGAAAGGCCTCTAAGATTGGGCTGGGCCTTGGGACAAGCCCAGTGTGGTCAGACCCTTTTTTGAGCCCCCTGGATCCAGTTCTGTCAGGCCCCTATTTTCCAGAAGAGGGTGTGGGCCCTTCGAATGGCAAGGAAGGCTCAGCCCAGACCCAGGTTGCTAAGTCTGGAGCATCGGCCCGGTGCGAAGTGTCCTTGGTGGAGGCCGATGCTCCTGACCTCGCCGGCGTCAACTCCGGCGACCCCACGTCGACATCGGGCGAGGCCGATGGACTTTCCGGCGCCGGCGCTTCCTCAGGCGATCTCGCGGCGGCATCGGATGAGGCGTTAGGCTCCTCCGCCGACGATCTCAGCTCCGGCGAGGTCGCGGTCAGCGCCGGTGGTCTTTCCGGCGTCGGAATCAGCTCCGACGAGCTCTCGGCATCTCAGGTTGAATTGGAAGCACGTTTCTCCTCTGAAACCAGTTCTGGTGAGTTGGAAAGGGTGTGTTCTAGGCCTAAGGGTGAGGGTGCCTTTAATGACATCAATCTGAGCATCTCTAGTACTGGGTTTATGCCTTTGGGGGCTAAGGAAGGGAATGTAGGTGGTCTCTGCTTGGACTTTGTACCTGGGCAACCCAGGTTAGTGGAGTCCCCTTTGATGGCTCTGTGTGCTGCCCCTGGGGTGAGTAATTTTTTGGAGGAAGATTTTACGCTTTCAAACCCAGGTTTGGGTGAAGAGGAGAGCTCACCTATCCCCTTGATGTCTATCATCCCCTTTGGTTTATCTCTGTCAGCCGAGACTAGTGGTAATGAGGCAGTGGGGTGTGAGAGTGTTCTGGACACTTCTAAATGGGTGAAGAACAGACTCCCTAGCTTCAGTAAACTGGTGGGGTTGTCTTTGAACCGTCATGAGAAGCTTTGCATCGATTTGTTACAAAGGATTGAGAAGGAAATGTTGGATGCTAAAGCAATGAATAAGAAAGATAATCCAACCAGAAAAGTTGTTATCTTTAAGGACAAAGGGAAGAGAGAATTGAGGAACTTGCTGTCCTCGGTTAATTATGAAGGTAGGAAGTGAGATGGTTGTTGAGCTGCGCTTTCAGTTGGGATTTTTCAGCTTTTATGAATTTAAAAATTATCTCTTGGAATGTTAGAGGTCTGAATGACAGTCGGAAATGTTTAATAGTGAAAAATCTGTTGCGGGAGTGGAAGTGTGATGTTATTTGCCTTCAAGAAACTAAGCTTACAGGCCTGGATAGGCAGATGGTGGGGAATTTGTGGAGCTGCCCGTTTGTGGATTGGGTGGCTTTAGACGCTGACCGGACAGCCGGTGGGATCCTTCTGATGTGGGATAGGAGGGTCCTAGAGAGGAAGGAGGTGCTGGTGGGTTCTTTCTCTGTGTCGGTTCAGTGGCAAGGGGTGGGGGACGGTTTCATTTGGGCGTGCTCGGGGGTTTATGGCCCTACAGATAACTCAGCGAGAGGGTTAATGTGGGATGAGCTGGTTGGTGTTCATCATCTTTGGAATGTCCCTTGGTGTTGTGTTGGTGACTTCAACATAATCCGCTTCCCTAGTGAACGATTGGGTAATCCTCGTCTCACCCCGGCTATGGAACTTTTTTCGGAGTTCGTCGAGGACCTTAATTTGATTGATTTGCCTCTGGAGGGAGGGAGCTACACGTGGTCTAGAGGGTCGGCTCGGCCTGTGATGTCTAGGATAGACAGAGTTCTGGTGTCCCATGATTGGGAGGAGCACTTTCCAGATGTGACCCAACGGATTTTACCTCGCCCTGTTTCAGACCACTTCCCAATTCAAGTGGAGGTTGGGGGAATGGCGAGGGGGAAAAGCCCGTTTAGGTTTGAGAATATGTGGCTCAAGACGGATGGGTTTATCGATAAAGTCCAGTCTTGGTGGAATCGCCACTCTTTCCATGGCACGCCTAGTTTTGTTTTTGCCAAAAAGTTGAAGGCTTTGAAGGAGGACATCGTCCAGTGGAACCGTGTGGAGTTTGGCCATGTCGGTCGTAAAAAGTCTCAATTATTAGAGACTTTGAAATGTCTTGACGCCAAGGAAGAGGAGTTTGGCCTCTCTGATGCAGAGTCCTGTGAGAGAGTAGAGGCGAGATCCGAGGTAGAGAATCTCCTTTCTTTGGAGGAAATCTCTTGGAGACAGAAATCTAGAATGTTATGGATTAAGGAAGGAGATAATAATACAAAATATTTCCACAAGATGGCTAATTCCCGTAGAAGGTTTAACCATCTGAGTTTTCTGGAGGTGGATGGGGTGATCTATGAGGAGGAAAGTGAGATAGCTGCTCAGGTAGTAAACTTTTATAAAAATTTGTACCATGAGCCAGAAGAGTGGAGGCCCTTCGTGGAAGGCTTGGAGTTTAACCGGATTGATGAGTCGGAAAGGGACTGGCTTGAAAGGAGGTTTGAGAAGGAGGAGATTCTTCTAGCCCTTAATGAGTTGGCTGGAGATAAAGCTCCAGGTCCGGATGGCTTCTCTTTGGCTTTCTTCCACCATTGTTGGCGAGTGGTGGAAGGTGATGTTTTAGCAGTGTTTGAGGAGTTTTATCTTCATAGTAAGTTTGAGAAATCTCTGAATGCTACCTTTATAGCTCTTATTCCTAAAAAAAACGATGCTTCTAATATCCGAGATTTTAGGCCTATCAGCTTGGTGGGGAGCTTGTATAAGCTATTGTCGAAGGTTTTGACTAATCGGTTGAAACAGGTTTTAGACCAGTTGATTTCAGAATCTCAGAACAGTTTTGTGGGAGGTAGACAAATTCTTGACTTTGTCCTTGTTGCTAACGAGTGTGTTGATAGTTGTGTGAAGAGTAAGATTCCGGGGGTTATTTGTAAGCTTGACATTGAGAAAGCTTATGATCATGTGAATTGGGAGGCTCTTATAGATCTTTTGAAGAGAATGGGATTTGGGGAGAAATGGTGTAGATGGATTCGCACCTGCATCTCAACTGTCCAGTTCTCCATTTTGGTTAATGGGACGCCTGCTGACTTCTTTGGGAGCACGAGGGGTCTAAGACAAGGGGATCCGCTTTCTCCATTGTTATTCCTGGTTATGATGGAGGTCTTCAGTAGGATGTTGAAAAAGGTTGAAGATGCTGGCTTACTCAGGGGTTTTCAAGCAGTTGGTAGTCGGGGGGAAGGGGAATGTGTCTCGCATCTCCTGTTTGCGGATGACACTATTCTATTCTATGATGCGGATGTAGATCAGATCCTTCACGTACGGATGCTTCTCATCTGCTTCCAAGCCGTGACAGGTTTGAAGGTTAATGTCTCGAAGAGTGAAATGGTTCCTATAGGGGAGGTTGATAATGTTCAAGCCTTGGCAGATATTTTGGGCTATCGGATTGGGTCTTTGCCTATGACCTATCTTGGAATGCCGTTGGGGGCCTCCCATAAATCGCCTTCTATTTGGAATCCTATCTTGGAGAATATTCAGAGGAGATTGGCGGGTTGGAAGAAGTTGTATTTGTCTAAGGGGGGTAGATTGACGCTGCTTAAGAGTACGCTTTCTAGCCTTCCTACTTACTTTTTATCCCTTTTTACCATCCCTTCTCATGTGGCTAACAAGATTGAGAAGATTCAGAGGGACTTCTTGTGGGGGGATTCGAAGGTTCATTTGGTGGGGTGGGATAAGGTGTGTACTCCTAAGGGTAATGGTGGTTTGGGTATTCGGAAGCTTACTACTTTTAATAAAGCTTTGCTAGGGAAATTGTTGTGGCGGTTTGGGGTAGAGGAGACTCGTCTTTGGCGGAGGGTTGTGGCTCTGAAATTTGGGGAAGAATGGGGGGGTTGGTCTTCCAAACTTGGTAGGGGTGTGCATGGGTGTGGTCTATGGAGAAGCATCCGTAAAGGTTGGGGGGTTTTTAGCCAACACATCCGGTTTGAGGTAGGGGTGGGGAATAGGGTGAAGTTTTGGACGGACCAGTGGTGTGGGGAATTACCACTCCACCTTTCCTTCCCGATTGTGTATGGGATTGCCATTTGTAGAGAGGCTTCGGTAGCTTCGTCTCTTGAACGGTTGGGGAATGAGAGAAGTTGGAAGGTTCCTTTACTTAGAAATCCAAATGATTGGGAGGCGGGGGTCGTGGTTGATTTCCTTCATACCTTGGGTTCTTCTTTACCTCATTCAGAGCATGGTGACCGTATGATTTGGAAATTATCAAAGAAAGGGGACTTTAACGTCCGTTCTTTCTATGATAAGCTTCGAGGTCCCCTGCCTATTATCTTTCCTTGGAAAGGTATTTGGAAGGTTAAGGCTCCTACACACGTCTCTTTCTTTGTTTGGACTGCAACCTGGGAAAAGATTCTCACAGGGGATAATCTGCGGTATAGAGGCTTCGATTTTGTTGACTGGTGCATTATGTGTCGCTGTAATGGGGAGTCGGTGAACCATTTGCTTCTTCACTGTGGAAAAGCTTTTCAGTTGTGGAGCCTGGTGTTTAGATCTTTTGGAGTCTCTTGGGTTCTGCCAAGATCGATTGCAGACACGCTCTTCAGTTGGTGGAATTGGTTTGGAAAGCACTCCTCTAGAGTTTGGAACCTTGCTCCGTTGTGCCTAATGTGGTGTATTTGGAGGGAGCGAAACTGGCGCACTTTTGAGGACAGGGACAAAACTGATGACCAATTGCTCGCTTATTTTAGTGGCTCTCTTTTTGATTGGTCTAGGGCTTGGGGACTCACCTCTAGTGATTCTATCCCTATGTTCCTTAGTTCTCTTCACTGTATTTAGTTCTTTTCTGCTCTACCTGCTTTTGTTTTCTCTTGTGTTTTCTCTTTGTTTGTGTCCCTCTCTGTACTCTTTCGTTGGCCTCTTGTTTTCTTGAGGTTCTTTTAATATATTTTTTCTTACTGATCAAAAAAAAATTTATTACCCTTTCACTTAACATGCAAAAAACTACAACAAACAGTGGAAGACAAAATTCTAATATCATCAATAACATGTCCATACATAGTTCGTACTGGCTTGGCATCCTTGATGGTCTGAATAACTCGCAATGAGTCTCCTTCAACCATCATTTGATGAATATTGAGCTCCTTGGAAAAATTGATGGCTCTACTGCCTGCTAAAGCTTCCACCAAATCAACTAAATTCGGATACCTCACTTTCTGGCTTAATGCAGCAATGATCTGCCCCTCCCAATCTCTAATGACCACCCCTAAACCTGCACTAGCTTGATCATCAAATAGAGCCCCATCAAAATTGATCTTGTAAAGACCATAATTAGGTGGCTTCCACTGTAAATCCTCGCTATGATTAACTACCCGACGAGCCTTCTTATTCACGTCCTGAAACAATTGTAATATTAATATATATATATATATATATAATTATGATTGTTTTTAAATGTCCTCATGCATATGCACGGAGTTACACACTAGTTTGATAAATGTTTCTCACTGCATCATAGCTCATAAGACCTAGGCAATACCATCTTAAAAGTTTCATTGCTCTCTGCAAAGTTGGTTTCCAACTCCTGTGTATTTCTATATAGTGTTCGAATCATCAAATATGCCCCCATCCGGATGTGAGAGACTAGACTCCTAGTCTGTTTTGAATTAACTGGATTGGGCCAAACCCACGGGAATGGGTGGAGTCGTATTATTGTCTCTTAAACTGGAGGTTTGACTGATTATATTTTTCCCTTTAGATTAAGAGTTTTACAATGGAGACTCTACTTATTTAATTATTGCGAAAAAAAGAAAAAAGAAAACCATAACTGAAAAATACATAATTTTATTGATTTGAGAATGAATATACATTGATCATAGGAAATCACGTGGCTTTGGTCCTAGATACAATCTAAGATAAAAGTACATGATTTTGTTTCCTAGTTATAATCTAGAGATTCAAAATTACATAGATAAGTATTTGATTTACTAACCCTTGATCTAAGCTCAGAGGATATGTTACAAGATGGGAAGGAGTTAGGCGCTGTAGACACTCAATTACCCACTCATAATTTAACCTTGGAAGGTGATCCAAAGAATCATTCTAAGTACCCAAAAATCATGATTGTTTTTCATTCATTAAGTCATCCATCACATATCATAAAAATTACCTTGAGACTGTAACAATCATGACAATAAGTTCGGTTTCCAAATTTGACGGTCGAATCGAAAGATGTCACAAGATCAAGTTTTAATGGTTTATATGCATTCATTTGGGTGGAATTGATCATACATGATTAATTGAAATTAATTTTTATTTATTAACAATTAAAATTAATTAAATGAATATATGCGATTGGTGGTTTATGTTGATTAAAATAAGATTGGTTGCATTGGAATAAAAGAAATGATCTGATAATATTAAAATTGAACTGATAATTATGTTTTTAGGGTAATTATCGTTGAGATAATTATTTTTAATTTTTAATTATCAATTAAAGATGAATTTTATCAAGAATACAAGTCCAAGACACGTCCAAATACAATTCCCAACTTAGAAAAATGCCAAAAAGAGTCCAAAACATGTAAGAAAACAAATTATGGATGAAGTTGTCAAGAGTGCCAATCAATACTTCAACAATGCGGATCAACACTTGTGAAGTACCAATCGACAATTGGGAAGTGCCGATTTGCACTTCAATAGTGCCGATTGGCACAAATTGCTAAATTGGCCCAAATACGTTCTATTTAGGTCAAAACTCATCAAATTCAATTTTTTAGGGTTAAAATCTAACCTAACTCATGTCTGCTGACTTTAAAAGCAACCCTAGCTTATTTTTTAAGCAGATACTCTTTTATAAATAGAGGAGGAAACCCAAAATTCAGCACCACTATTCCCCTTAACATAAAAGAAACTCTGGAAGTTTTACTTTAAGATTTTCTTTTTTGTTAAGTGGCAATTCTTTGGATTCCAGAGAGATCCATTCTCTATGACTTCTAAAGTAATTCCACCTTTTGTTTAATCATTCATGCAAGTAAGTAATTAGTATATGAGTTCCTTTCTTTCTATATTATAATGATTCACATGTCTGTTTTAATGCTTGTTCAAGTTTATTCTAGTCGGACTTAATTTGTAATAGTGCATTTCAAAAATTAAAACTTGATTTGACGATAACTTTCAATTTGATGGTCCAACTAAGGCTTATGACCAATCAATTTGATCGTTATAACATCAAGATCACTTTGATGAAATGAAATTAAGGATCTATAGACCGCAATTAAAATGTCTTTTTCCAAGGTGAAATTACTCTTTTACTCTCTATGTGAGGTTAAATGAAGGTTGCAAAGTGAGGCGTCAACACCTAGCATTTTTTTATCGCCAGTTGTGTCAATATCGGCCTTCACTTTGAAATTCTGCCTAGACTGTCCTTTTGGAACATATAGATGGAAATAAGTTCTCCATTATTTGAGTATTCATTGATTCATCTTCGCATAGCCCCATAACTTTTATCATGATCAATGGGAACTTCAACCACTCTATTTCTATTTTTGCAAATATTAGTATTTCACACTTATTCACATTCACTGCTTCACACACATATCCATAATTAATGTGAGAATATCTATATTTTAAAACATAAAAAAGTGTGAGAATCAAAATAAACTCTCCCACCATCCTTCATCAATGTTTGTGACTTGCCATGTCCCCCACACATCAAAAGCTCCCTCTCCATTAAAAGGCTTTGTACCTTTAGCCCCTTCAACGCCAATTATTGCCTTTCCACCATTAGCATTTATTATTGCATATTATTGTTGACTAATTTGGAATTGTCAGTTGTCACCATGGATAGAACTATTGAACTTACACCTCTTCACTTGAAAATTTTCCTTTCTTTGACATCCTTATGATTAACATCGACAACCAATTGTTGCCCATTACTAGCATTAAATTTATTTTTCTTTCAGGCGTTACATTGCTGGAATGGGTAAGGGTGCAATTACACCCTTTTCTTCTCACAAAAATTTTTACGACTTCCACTTTTTTATTTTTTATTTTTTCTTTTTCTTTTTATTATTATTTATTTAATAGTTGAGATTGAAAAAAATAGTCATATCAAATTGATACAGAAAATGGGATTGATGTATTTGGAAAGATGAAACTAACCAAACACACAAGGTTGATAAATATCATACCACCTAGGTAAAATACTAATGTGATACAAATTATTATCATCAAAAAGAATTTTACCAGAATACAGGGTTTAAATAAGTTAATCACTCAGTGAAATCCACCAAATAGGTTTAGAACAAGACTCAACACCCAAAGGAAATTTACCTAAGAAATAAGACTTGAAAGTAGAAAAATTCACTAAGTTTATGCAAAAAATGTATTGATTTATTAATTGGAGCCAAATTATTTATATAGTAACTTAGAACGGCTCTCTAAGCATAGAAGAACCAAAATACCATTTAAAAGAAACTAGTAAAATGGTAAAGTACTTATCTACCTTGATAGCTAAAGCATAAAGACCATTAGCCACATTAGCATTTTGGCACAATAACAAAATGTTAGGGACAAAACTAACACATTTGAAACATTAGGGAACAATTTAGCACATAGTGTAAACGTTAGGAAATAAAATAGTAATTTACCCTAAAAGAATTGTTGCATATTTCATTTGATGAATTTCACACGTCATAAATTTCATGGACTAAGTCTATTATAGAATAAAATTTAATATTATTTTATAAACAATATTTTTTTTTTATATTGAAATTACATTGGGCATATTGATAGATAAACACTGTACAAGGATCACAACAACTGTTACATTGAGAGTGGTTTTTAGTTTTCTCAATGAACGTATTGAGTTTGGGTGATAACCAAATGTATATGCACCTCTAAAGAGGTTGCTGTTTTATGTATTAATTGAAATTTGGGGATCTCATAAAAATACACATGGGATGAGCAGGATAACTACATTCTGCATAGTAGTAGAACCAATACTTTAGGTCTCATTCTTCTTCACATATATCACAAGAATATTCACCAGAGTCATCTTTAGCAGAATAGCAAAGAGTAAATGGATACTAATGTTTTTTGTACATTGTAGAAAGTGGTAGTGTTGCACATATAAAGTCCAATGCAAATTCACAAGCGGTACATTGGAATACATAGTTTCCTCTAGCACCACAAGCAATGCAACTTTGTAAATTACTTGTGTTGGAGAGGAGAAGTTGGTGCTTATGACCTTCATGGGTAATGATTTCAGATATCAAACAATATTGAATATCAAGTTCAAATATGCATGTCTCACACGTATAGATAAAACCATTGCAATGCCAACCACATGAATAACACGCAAATGTCTTAGTCCTACTAGGTGATTTTGTGAGGAGGGTGGGTGGGTGTCGATAAAGCGGGTGTCTTTTTTTCTTTTTCTTTTTTTGGTAATTTTCCACAAGATTCATGAAGAAAGAGGCTACACTTTACATAGCTATAAAAAGGAGGGAGAATGTCTTGTACACACCCATTGCATTTTTGGTTATTTTGAGCCTCATTAGCAAACTTTAAGTCATGCTCATGACTAAAGTGTGTGATTTCTATGGCTATTTGAGTTTCATCCTCTCTTTTTATGAATTTTTTGACTTTGTAAGTTATTAAGTCAACTAATTCATTGAGCTCTGAATCTTCATCTTCGTCTTTATGTTCCAAAAAATTTATGTACTCCACATTTTTTGTGGCAAAAGAACAATTGAGATGGAAAACAAAATTGCATTTGTAGCAATACTAAAGCCCATAATGTGTGTCTACTTTTTGAACACAAAGTTGACTTAATCGAGAGTTAGATTGATGGAATTCAAGAGAAGAATGGGTTTGGTGGAGCAGGTGCCTGTGACATATAACTTTGACTCTTCGTAGGTAAAAAGCACAACTTCTATGGATCCAAAAACTAAATGGAGCACATAGATTAGGGACATCATTTCCTTTTTTCCCATGAATGTCACAAGTGAACTTGATTAACTTGCCAATGGGAGTCAATGGGTGGCCGTGGAATTCAACTTTAAGTTGTAAAATAAAAAATTAGATGTGAAGGTTAAAGTTGCAGTAGTAACATCAATAAGTGTATTCATCATGAGTTTCTTTACAGATTTCACATTTTCCATATTTTTCACATTTGCCATATTCTTCGTACCGATATATCCTTTTGTTAAAAAGAATAAGAGGATATATTGGATGCAAAGGGTGGTGCACTCCAAGGGGTAATTCTACACATATTTTACGATGAAGGAACGCATACCTATCACATTGTATACAACTATAACTAGGACCCAATATTGGTTCCAACACCCAGAACAATACCCTTTATGTCTCTCATCTTCAGTAAAGACCAAGGGATGTTCTAGATGGCAAAAATGCTAAAGTTGCTCCATCTTCTATCACATGGACAAACAGTATAACATCCAATTTGTTTAGAAAAAGAAAAGAACATCACAAAGGAAATCAAATAGAGAAACAAGTGTGAGAATTGCTTTTGAGTCTAGTAGAATTTTTTTATTGCTCAATTTCTGTGTGGAAGACCAATTTTAAAGTTTTCTTTTGCTTGAAAGCTTGAGGTAGGGCTTGGTTGATGAGAATCACAAAGCATTCAAGGATCCATTGCATGTTCCAGTTTGGCCTATTACTAAAGCAAGATCCAAGAAGATTAAAGAAGCACTTAATGGGCTGATTCAAGAGATTTGGGCTGATTCTAACACAGGACATTCCAAGCTTGACCCAAAGGAAGATGAAGGTGTAATAAATTTAATCAAAGCTATTGAGGGCTGATCTGCTTTGATTGGACGTGATTTATGGCGTGGATTAATGGCTGATTGACTTTCCAACCCCATATTAGTTAATAGCCATTTTTCCTATTTTGAAACTTATTATTTTAGACCAAATCCACCTTAATTTTAGGCTTTTATTATTTAGAACGTTTTTTAGTTATTTTCCTATTTTGGATATGCTAATTTCAGACCAAATCAACTTTTATTTAGGGTTTTATTATTTAGTACGTTTTTCATATTTTTAATTTTTAGTCATGCCTTATAAGTAGCATGCACTCATTGTAATAGAGGGGGATTGAATAAAAATCAGAAAAGGTGAGGCTTTGCTCTTCTTTTGGTTCTTCAAGAATTGTGAACTTATCAGGGATTCTTCCTTGTGGCGTTCAAATTTTATACCTTTGGTTCATGATTCCATTAAATCATTGGGTCAAGGTCTGTTACTTATACCTTTGGTTCGCGTTTCGCTTGTAAACGTTGGGTCAGGGTTTTCTATCAAAATCTAAATTTTAGTTTTCTTGGGCAAGTATTTCAATATTTTTGTTGGGTCTCAAAGCGTGTCTATTGGGGTTCGCATCATTTGGTATCAGAGCACAGGTTCTAAATCAGTTTTCTATCCCTTTTATCTTTTGTTTCCTATCATCCTATCTTGTTCCTTTTTTGTTCTTTATTCTTTGTTCTTATTTTGTGACGTGCACTTGGTCAAAATCGTGCACCAAGCCCCCCCCCCCCCCCCAAAAAAAAAAAAAAAAAAAAAAGAAGACTTCAGAAATGAAATAGAAAACAGAAAAAAATATTGTTCGTAGTTTCAATTCTCTCAAATCAAAATATTATTTTCTTTTGTCTTCTTCCTTTGATTTAGTATTTCTATCATATTTTCTTGCCATTGGTATTAGTTTAAATACTACAAGTTGAATTTCTTGATCAAGTTTATTAGTTTAAGCAGAACTGAAAAGAGGTAGCTACGAGTGGGAAAAGGCAAGAGAGTGTGAGACTAATATTGGGAAAAAGCCAATTTAAGAGTGAAACACGAGTGTGAGTGACATAATTTGAGTACAAACACGTGAGGGAGTGTTGTGAGGAATTATTTCTAACATTTCTTTGTAGTTTCAAAATATGTCTTCCAGGGGCGAAACATCAAATAGGGAAGGAGGGGAGGAGTCATCCCTCATGTTACAGGCCATGCAACAACAGTTTGAGCGCATAAACGTGGTGTTTAATGATATTCGGGATCGGATAGATAGGCAAGACGCTGTTATTGCTTCTTTGCGTGAGGAGCGTCCTCGAAGAGCCCTTAATGCTAGAAGGCAAGGAAGGCGTGCGCGCCTTGATGATTCTGATAACTACCATGAGGATGAGTTTGAAGATGAAGATGAAGATGATCAAGCTTCATTGAACAATGAGGGCAGGTTTGTGCCAAGGGGAGACAGGCGTGGTAGAGGTTTCCGAAGAGATCCAAGATGGCAAGATGGGACTGACAGAAACCTAGGAAACATAAAAATGAAGATACCATCGTTCCAAGGGAAAAATGATCCAGAAGTGTACTTGGAGTAGGAGAAGAAGGTGGAGTTCATCTTTGAGTGCCACAACAACTCTGAGGAGAAAAAGGTAAAACTAGCTGTGATTGAGTTTACTGACTATGCTATTATATGGTGGGATCAACTAGTGATGAACAGAAGAAGAAACTATGAGAGGCCTATTGAGACGTGGGCGGAAATGAAGGCCACCATGAGGAGGCAGTTTGTCCCTAGTCACTACTATAGAGACTTGTATCAAAAATTACAGAGTCTTACTCAAGGCTATAGGAGCGTGGATGACTATCGCAAGGAGATGGAGATTGCCATGATTCGAGCTAATGTAGAGGAGGATAGAGAAGCTACTATGGCAAGGTTTTTGAATGGGCTGAATCAAGACATTGCCAACGTGGTGGAGTTACAACACTATGTGGAGTTGGAGGACATGGTGCACATGGCAATAAAGGAGGAACGGCAGCTTAAAAGGAAAGGAACTCGGTCTTTTCAAAATACGGGCTCCTCTGCTTCATGGAGGTCAAATGGGAGGAAAGACGAAGGGGCTGTTTTCAAGTCCAAAACCGAACCACCAAAAAGGAGAGATGAAGCTCCTATTATCAACAAAGGTAAAAATGAATTCCAAACTCGTAATCGTGATATTAAGTGTTTTCGTTGTTTGGGAGTAGGTCATATAGCTTCACAATGCCCAAATAAGAGGACCATGATTGCACGTATTGATGGAGAGGTGGAAACTGAAAGCGAGGGAGATGATGACCAAATTCCATCACTTGAGGATGCTTGTGACGATAATGTGGAATATCCAGTGGAGGGTGAGTCACTTGTGGCAAGGCGTGCTTTAAGTGCCCAAGTCAAAGAGGGTGATATGGAACAACAAAGGGAGAATATTTTTCATACTAGATGCCACATCAACAATAAGGTATGTAGTATGATCATTGATGGGTGG